>JASERS010000001.1:40235249-41527599 GCA_036711965.1 Onthophagus sagittarius
CCACACTCTCCTCTTTTCCTTCTTTGTAGTAAAACCTGCTAGTTACGAATTGTTTGAGGGCAAGAGAAATAAAAAATAACTCAATGCATATGTTTAAAAAATGTAACATGGGTGAAATTCCTTCTTTACGATAGGGATTGATACAAAGACATTTAAACGGTTCAACCTTAGGCGTTCTCTTGACAATCAGATTGTACCTAACACAAAACAAGGATCAATATAAAAGTCTTTAAACATGGGATGTTTAGAAAACGTTTCGATTTGAGCACTAAAAGAAATCCTGATTGGGTAAATAGTAATAGAAAACGAAATCGGTAATAAAGTTTAAACATAATGAAGATCTTAACTGGTGAAAGGTCTGACGTTGATTGGACGTTTTATTGGGGCTTAAACTTTACATCTCATACAACCTCCTCTAAACGTGACACAATCGTATCACATTTACATTTTTCGACGCGCGTTTTCACAACACAGCCGCCCCAAGTTCGTTACGTTCCTATAACACAATATGCCGTCGAAGTGAAACGTGGGCCGAAGTGGTTAGTTCACGATTAGACGCGACACGTTCGAGTGTTTCTAGGACGATAATTGGATTTGCATAGGCCACCTACGAAACGACGTTTCAGCACGAGCATAAACGTATTTTCCGGTTGGGTCCATATCGCACACTGTATGCTGCAGCGTAACAGCTCCGGGGGAATTGAACAAAATGCCTTATTGTCGTCACCGTACGGTATATTGCGCGTGTAACGCAACCTGGCGATTTTCCGGTATACTATGTCATTTCTTCGTTTTGCGACACGAGTGTTCGCTACCCTAGGTAATAAACTCACGACAAGGCGGACATTGGGTCGAAATTTTTAACGAATTTCAATAAGAACGAGGATGCGGACTTAGCGGGCGATATGGTATGGCCGATGACGATAAATTCGAGCGACCGCAGCCCGTTTCTATGCATGCGGGGACCGGAACGGTATATGAACGGACTGATTTCCCATATGTATTTATGTAGAGAACCCAGATCCTTGTAATAAACATTAAATTTTATTTCGTATGTTTTCTAGGAAAAATTTTCTGATGTACGTCTACTCTTGTAAGATTAACTGTTATTGTTTAAAGTAATGGTTATTGTCATTATAATTTATAATGGAATATTATTATTACCTTATGAATATATGCCGTTTAAATTGTTTCTTATAGAAAATACAAAGTTGAAGTAATTTCTGTAAACCAGTATTTTGACACTAACCAATAAAAGATAAAACAATTAATAAATGTGCTAAGGATATTTTATTTTTTGTGCATTAAACAAACAAAACTATATTTATAGGAATTGTTCAACCACACCAGTGGATGAACAAAATTCGAATACAACGCTGAGTATAACCAACTTTTTTTTAGTTAGATATGCACAAAATCTTCTTTGGATATGTCTAGTTGGTTTAAACCAAACTAAAGAACTAATTGCCAAAGAATTTGTAAATGGTTCAATGTACCAGTAGTTGCCATACAGTAGATTGAACCCCATATTCTTCCGTTCTATAGATTCTTCTTATCTAGATATAAGAATAGTTATACCGTCAACTAAGTATACTAGTTCGGTTGCCATCTTCTTCAGAAACAAAATCAAAATGAAATTATAATCAATCTGAAATCAAATTCTTTACAACATTTTAACAAGTTTAACTTACATTTATATTAGCAGACACTGTGTACAAACAGAAAATAAGGTATACCATCAACTAGGTGTACTAGTTGCATAACACATTCGTTATTAAACGTAAGAACATGAATCATGAAAACACTTATCGTTTTAATGTAGAAATATCTCTATATACTGCTTTAACGAAAATGAGTGGATCTCATCTACTATGCTGTTTTTCGAACTGCTTTAGTCATTCGATATCCGCCTTTAACAAATGTTGTTCTAAAAGAGAACTTACACTACAATCTAGTATGCGTACCGACCAATATTTACCAACAAAAATAAATGATAAAATAAACACCAAAAAGTATTCTTACGTTTAAGTATTCTTGCGTAATGAACGAAAACAGACGAGGAATATAGAATTTATAATAAATATAAAAATTAATTACGGAAAGAAATAAAGCGTGATAAGCAATTGCGAAATATAATAATGAGTATGACAATTAATAAATAATGAATTAAAGGTAAATAAGAAAATGAAAAGCAAAATTGATGATACACTTGTAGAGTTTAATGAATACATTCAAACAATAATATGAAGACTCTATTAATAGAAAACAATGCGTCATGTTTTTTACGACCAACCGATACTATACAGATTACGTCCATAGTAAAGAAATTTGTACCAAAAAGCAGTGAGGACGTATATGGAATGTCTACTACGGCCTTCTTAGAAAAATCTATATCAAGCTTATGTGTTAATTTAGTATATATTTTTAATATATGCCTCAAACATGGAATACTCCCTGAGGAATTAGAAGGCCGAAATTGTTCGGAATATCAAATATTGCTGCTAAATAGTTGATAATACAAATATTGGATACAAGAAATAAAACACCTGCATGTTAGAACTTAAAGCAATATATTTCTGTAATCACAAAACTATAATTCTTAATAAAAGATACTTACATATGTGCAAATCCTAATGTTTGTAGTTTTAGTGTTAATTATATTTTTCAGTTCCAGAAGAATTTAAAACAATCTACAGCTAAACAAAAATTAAAACTAACACTAGTGCTAAAACTAGAAAGATTCAGGTTTAGCCCTGCATCAATTTTAATAAAATTAGTTGTCAGTCCAAAAATATTTTTTCAAAGAACGTTATTTCACCAACTTTTTCAAATAGAAAACATCAACTATCATTATATGAATAATAATAAAACGAAATAAGTGGAGTTTATGCAATCAGATGTTAAGAATGTGAATGTGTCTATGTTGGACAACCTGGCAGAATATTAAAAACGAGCATCCGCGACCACAAAACAAAACCTAACTCTAACATATTTAAACACGCCAACGAAGATCATTAAATAGATTACGAAAATCTTTCAATTTTATATAAATGCGAAAAAAGTTTCAAATTAGACTTGTTAGAGATTTTAGAAATAAGTAACCATAAAAACCAATATTCACATATTTAAGGGGTAATAGCAGTAGAAGCCTGTTTTCAAAGATTATCTTTTGGATTTCTTTCACTGGGGTATCAAGGTGAAAAGACAGATGACGTAAGCTTACTGTATACATCTTAACACCTGTATTTATTAATATTATCAAATGTTTTTTTTTGTTAACAGTCGCCTTACAACATATTACATCCACGATGGTTCTCTTCCTCGCGTTCCATAACCTACAATAGAAAACAAAAGTTTCTTCCAAAGTTTAGCTCAAAATCTAGAGAAAAGTGTAGCGGTTTGTCAAAAAATTAATTTTTGTAAAAATGGCAGAGATTTCTAAGTAATATTCACGAAAAAATTTCGTTAAAATTTATTTATAAAAGCTGAAATAATCCATATTTCGAAAATCCTTATATTGCTAAGGATGATGTTAAAATTTGAAGTTAATCTATC
This sequence comes from Onthophagus sagittarius, assembly GCA_036711965.1. Taxonomy (NCBI): domain Eukaryota; kingdom Metazoa; phylum Arthropoda; class Insecta; order Coleoptera; family Scarabaeidae; genus Onthophagus; species Onthophagus sagittarius. Next base: position 40,238,805 of record JASERS010000001.1, read on the forward strand.
AATAATTGTAAATATTATTTGTCGCGCAAGATTGAAAAATGTGATTTCGAGAAAAACCGCTTTAAAGTTTTAGAACTTACTTTCTCTAGGACCTTACCATTAATCAGGTATTCCAGCACCATACAGTTGACCCTCAATGTTGCTATTTTTGCCTCTCTTGCTCTATCTGTGAATTAACGTTCGGAATATTTAATACGTTTCACATCGGCTTCAAGGCAAAAATTATAACAATTGTAGGCAATTGTTATTTCCATTACCTCCATTATTTTAAAATTGTACTTAGTCCATCATTAAAAATACAAACGGCAATATCTGTACTTAAATCCTGTACTTTTTTACCGCTTGACTTGAACCTCCCATTGCTATTTTGAGTGTATCCTCTTATACAACGCTCCAGAAAATGCTGTCTACTTAAATCTTCATAAATATGTTGAATTGCTTCAAAAACTTCCGGTTTCATTGGTGGTAGATGTTTGAAATTATCGCGCCCTATGTCGGTAAAAAAAGATTTTTCGGACAAAAGCTTTAGGGTTATTAATTTGAAAGGTCAAACATACCGCTTAAGCAAAAGTTCCATCGTTTTGTATCTTAACATAACTTTTATTTCATTTAATACTTAGTTTTCTTTAATATATATTGTATTAATAAACAATATATTTTTGATGATATTCAACTAAATATTTAGATTCCCTTTGACATTAAGTTTTTGAATTTTTTTTACATATTTGTTTTTTGTCTATTTTTATCATAATTTTATTGTTTTGACTGATGGGAATAAAACCCAAAACTATTATCGGATTCAAAAGATTTTACCCCTCATTTTGAAGGCGAATAATAACAAAGAAACTACTCTATAGAATAAATGAAGACTAGCTTTGTTTGACGCCTAATTTAATTCTTCATAATGCGGGGTAATTTTAATATTTTTCGCCCAATCATGTAGTAATTATCACAGGTGTAACAAAAAAATTTACTTGATTTCGGTCTTTTCAATAGTTTCAGTACCAATATAATTTTTGTAATAAATATGAAAAAAAAAGAAGGTGTTTTATTAATTCCTAATTTTTCTCCAAATCATGAATAATAAAAGATGATCCGAGATGTTCTTTGATCATCGTTGATTTCAAACATTTCCACCGTCCATTGAGGTAAATCTTAGGTTTTACTGCAGCAATAGAGTAAATGTCGAAAAAGAGACGGGTATAAACGTTTAGCCAAAGACTCTTCGAGGTTCATTATTGTATCTTTAGGTATATGCCCATACTGAGGGGTAGTCTGCAGCCCCCGTTAACTGATCGCTGCGGTACTCCTACAGTTATCATCCTTCACTGAGAACAGGTACCTTCCCATTGCACTTGTCGATACTATCCTACATCTCTTACTCCATACATTTCCAATTTCTATAAGAGAGTCTTATGATTGACCGAATCAAATGAACGCAACTCGACCGAACGCAATTTGCGTAAACTCATGATTATGAAACCCGTTCACTATGTTTCTACTATGCTTAGCAGTACAGTAGTTGTTGATTTATATTTTTGATACCCATGATGATATTCTGTAATGAGCGCGTGTTTTGTAGGATACGTTACAATTTTTTCTTTTATGATAATTGCTAAAACTTTGGACATTATTGGTAGTATTGATATCGGACGGTAATTCCCATTCATTAATTCTCTCAATAATTAATCTATAACCAGTTTTCTTAATACGTGCAATCTTTGCATATTTTAATTAATTTGGGAAGACACTTTCCTTTGGACACTTGTTTATAATTATACAAAATTGACTCGATACTTCTGGAAGCACATCTTGTAAGTTTCGATGAAGAGAATATAAACTTGAACTTTGTGATCTTCTAGATGCTTATTCAATGTTTTCTTATTGATTATTTCTTCAAACCTTTCTTTATAGATATTATCCACGCATCTTTCTCATTCTACTTTGGATGGTTCATTGAAGCACTCTACTCTAACATTATTGTTAAGAAATTGTCATTCGCTGTTGATTTTATTTCACAAATATATTTAAGGCTCCCATAATGTGGTAGTTTTTGTTTCGATGTTCTTCTTCTACATGGCGCAGTAGCTTTTCTAAAATTTCCGAGGAGTGTTCCATATTACTTCGTGGCACGTGATAAACTGATATGAAAATAGAATTTATTCATGGAACTACTATTAAAAATACTTCTATAAATTTTTGTATATTGTACTTCCTTACGTCACTTATTTCCACTTTATACTTACCATGGACTATTAAAGCTACTCCTCTACTTACATAACTGTCCCTACAACTATTTGCAACAACATTGTAATTTGGTAGATTTGTTGTAATAAGTTCATCTTTTTTCAGCAATTGTTCCGTTATACTAACAATATGTGAAACTGGCAATTCTTTTGTTAGTAGATATACTAAAAAACGTTCGTTCGTTCTAATATTCTTCTGGCCGTTTTGCAGGACTTTTTTGAGTTTTTTTATATTCTTCTATTTCTTTCTCGGTTGTGTTTGGTTGCAGACTACAAACGTGTAAACTAGCATACTCTATAATTCCTCTCAATGGGGAATCGTATATGTGGCTGTATTTGAGGTCGGTCGTTTTTCTTTTCGAGACAAAGTGATAAAGTTTGTATCTTTTTGGTGCGAAATATTATAAGCATCACTAACTGGTATTTCATTTAATTGTAGTTTCTTTTTCACTATCGCTGCATCTGATTTTTATCATTATTTATTATTTCAATCACTTCTAGTTTTTGGTGTCAATACCCAGTTTCGGACATGTTTGGGTGCATTTAAGTTTGCTTTATTCGTTGAATTTATTTTACCAATATGCAAAGTTGGCAGTTAATTATACACTGATTTCTTTATTTCTTCAAATTTATTGTCGTTAAGTGTGATTGAAACAAACAAATAAAGAACCAAACTACTAGCTAGAAACTATGCAAATTTTAAACATATGTTAGTTCAAAAGAAAGACATCGTTGACGAAAATATTAATAAATTTATTCTAGGTGTTGCAATTTATTTTATGTAAGTCAGTATACTTTAGGCGCAAAGATCAATTATTCCTGTTCTTGACTGAGTATAGTGGATGACCACATGCAGGAAGAGTCACTATGATTGGCCCCATAACATCTATTAAGGAGTTTCTGAACTTACATGAAAATCTTTTATTTTCTGTTTGTAACTTGTTAGTAGTAATGAATTGCAATTGGTTATGGTAAACTAGACTAGACTTGACTAAAAAGAAAACCATTCTTATAACTGTTTTACGACCTTGAATATTTTTTAATATAGTTTGGTTTATAACGTACTCTTACCATATACTGAACATAAATCAACTTTTTTGTTAAATACTGTCAGTTCTAATAGTAAGTGAAAATATTAAACATTAAAATTTATCGTTAAATGTAAAAATCAAATTATCAAATCTTTATCTAAAGTCATAAAAATTTTACGATTCGTTAACTTTAGTGTTGAAACTAAAATTAAGCGTAATCCTAACAATTCTTATCTTTAACTATAATCTCGATAATAAATGTCATTAAGTATAACCATCGTTAATTTTCAATGACATTCCCTACAAGATATTTGATCTAAATATTTATGGTAAGCGTACGCTCAATTGAGCACAATTAGCTATTGTTGAGATTCGAGTTTGATTCAATGCAAATTAATTGAACCTCAGGACACTGTTCACTTTAATTACAGACGTTTCGATACGCGGATCGTATCAATTGGTCGGTTTCGTACTGTTCAGACTTGGCGTGTTTAGAGGAATCACTCTTTATTAAGCTATTATAAACAGACCCTTTGTGGTTATTGTATTAACCTGAAGCCGTTGCGAACGTCGTCGTTGTCGTCGTCTGCGTATGCAAATGTCAACGGTATTGTCCCACTCTATAAAGTAAACACACACGCACGTATCGCAAAACACATTGTGTACTAGAGGAAATTCTCAGTATCCCCTAAAAGGTTTTGATAAAAATGTGGGACAATTGGCTTTTTAATTATGCAACTTGGAAAGACAATGCGGCCGCGGGCCTACCATACATATATACGAGGTAACGCAAACAGTCGTTAAATTGACGCCTACCACATGTCCGGGGAGTCATAAATAACCACTTAGTCAATAAATAGTTAAATCTCGAGAAATCGCACACTACTCGCGGCGGCGCTCGCCGACAGATTTTTTTTCCTTTTCGCCAACCGCTTTCTGTTTGCATACCGCGCAATTACGAGAACATTACCATTACACCTACAACAGTCACGAACGGAATTCATTTTCATGTTAATGCAGCGTATCGCATACCTTTGAACAATGAGGTTTTAGCCGGATTTATAACGTGTGGCGCAGTGCAAATAAATTCCGCACTTAATACCTACATCGATTCCATATCTCAACCAGATCTCCAACTAAACTCTTGGTTAATAAGTATCTATAGATATATTTCCGAATAATTTATTTATCAATTGATTCTAAACCGATTTACGTCTGATATGGAGTTAATTTATTATAGGCATAAGAAACCCATACGACAGATAGCACAATAACCACATTAATAAATTTAAATTTATTAAATTTTAAAGAAATTATGGGTTATCCCATTTATTTACTACTTTAGTATCGACGGAAGTGATTCAATACTGTCACATTAACAAGACCATCGATAAAGGTAGTTAATGTAACTATTTGGACCACAGGCGTTAAGTTCGGGGCACACCCACGTTGAAGAAGATCCCCTTTGGTACCTTCTCGGTGAATTTACTATCGGCCGTAACGTATCATCGGTGTCACTAGATATGATAGCGAGGATGAGTTATGAGCGCCCGTACTCAGCGGGTTCTCACACGGCCCTGTCGAAAGAAATTAGTTCATTGCGAGAAGCTCGAGATGAAAAAAACGAGGACCGACGACGCCTCCGTACGAGAAAGCAACGCGTATAGGTTCACGTCAAAACCACTGATACGGGCAATTAGGCTCTGTGACGTGTATATCAATTATACGTTGAGTTTTAATTTTACAAATTTACAACGAGATAATAAGATAGTACTCGATATTTTGTTCAGTTGCAGCTGTGACAACACGTTTCGTACTCAACGATCTATTAAATTCGTTTAGGAGCTTTCCATTAAGCATTTAAATGGAACGATTTCGCAGCCGCGTGAAGCATGACAACGGTTATTATTATTAAACAGTCGTAGGTAAGTTATAAAATTTTTACGTGCACAATCGGAAATGACAGGAATTACACAAGTTGGAGATCGATGGCAATACGGTGCGCCCAGTTATTTAAGGCATTTACTCGGAGAACTAATTACGAATGCCGATTGTTTTATAATGAGGTTCGTAAGGTCGAATGCGCGCAACAGAATAATAATTATAACCACTGGTTATAAGTTACTCTTAATTATCATATTACGGTATTATTTAAGGTTTTTAGGTGTTTATTGATCATTTATAATAGGTTTAAACTATTTATATTGACGAAAGTGCGATAAGTTATTGTTTCTAACTGAACCATGTGAAGTAGAGATGAGCGATCCCGTGATTTATTTTCTAGAGTTGGTTTTCCTTCAGAAGAAAACAAAGGAGAGAACAAATACTCTTCTCAGATCTGTGCGGAATTATTAGAACAAAATAGTATTAAAGTAATCCACAGGTCTACGCACCACCCTCAGCTAAATGCAGGAGAAAAATGTCATAAATTGCTTAAGAGAATACTTAGAGGTTTGGGTTACAAACAAGGAAAAAGAGTGGAACGAGTATCCTGATGAAGCAATATTTACCATAAAAAGTGCAACACATATAGCACATGGTTTCAGTCCTAGGGAGATATGTCATGGGAGGCAAATTAGATCTCCGATAAGTATCACAAAAATTGTGTGGAATGGCAGAGATACTAATGAACCAGTAGTTAGTTATGTTTTGTAATTACTAGGACGACTGTAAAACATGTAAGAAATTGTAGAAATTGTTATGATCTTATTTATTTATTTATATAGAAACATACAGTAAGCATAGAAACGGGACGAAGCCAAGGCGCTGTGCCTCAAAAGTAACAATAAAAAAAATACATACGTTCATCCATTACAAACGGCAAAATTCATACATAAATATTAATAATGAAATTAGTTGACATGATGAACTTTACATGCTGCAATTATCAAACGCTTAAACATGCAAACTAAGATACAAAGACAGCAACCCCCGTAATACGACGTAAATGGTTGCAAGTACGTGCCCTTCTCAACATGGTAGAATTCCGGAAGGAATTCGTACGAGGAGTAAGCATATCACATAAATAATCAATATGTTAGATTGATAAGAAAAACACAAAAACTTTTTACTTGCATTATTTTATTCACTTTTATATATTATTAAAAATTATATCGATTCCTAAATAAAAAAAAAATACAAATTACAAATTCCAACAAAAAAACAATAATAATTAAATAAAAATGTAAAACTTGAAAATCAAGCTTATAATTGTAATTTTAACGAACATCAAAAAGTTTTTCTTCACTGAAAGCATTAAATTTAAAAAAACGAAAAACAACGTGTATTAATCCACGAAAAACACACTTTCTTTAAATACCACGAGACATACATTGACCTCGTATACCACAAAAATCACTGATTAAAGTTTTTGAAAACTTCTTCCGAGCTGGCGGGAAACATAATATGAAAAAGAAAACCAAATACTGTTATTGATGTATATATGTGTAAATAGGTTTATAGAACGTTTGGACCTGTTCATTCAAGATTGTATTTTTATTTTTATGATGTGTTTATCTATTTCAAACATTTCTAGGAGATCCATTTTATATCCTTTTTTAGATCTATGGAACAGTTTTATGTTTTTATGATCAATGATATTACCTGTTTCTCTGGCATGTTTAAATATATTAGAATTATCCTTATTTTTATATTCTTGAATGCTCTGCTCCAATTTTCTTCCCGTCTATCCTATATATATGGAGTTGCAATTGCAACATTCAATCTTATATATTCATTTTTTTTCAAAATATCTTCCTTCTTGTTAACGTGATAATTAGATAAAAGATTTAGTGTAGTGTTTTTTTTTGAGTAAGTTAAATATATATCATATCTTGAAAAAATGTCTTTAGCTTTACATGTTAAACAATTAAACGGTATAGGTTTGTAGATCTTTACATTATTTGTTTTTACGTATAGAGGATCTCTTTTTGTTGTATCTTGTTCATAAGATTGTTTATGACTTTCGCGGGGAAACTATTCTGTAGTGCTAGTGTTTGTATGTATTTAAATCCTTTTATTCTTCTTTTGTTTGATAAGGAGTATTTTGTGGCCCTATTGATCAGGAAACGACACTTTGCCAGCTTTTGTGAAAATGGGTGTTTATCCGGTTTTCTAAATATGTCATATTGTACTTTATTGTCGGAATGTTTTAGACTTAGGTTCAGAAAATTTAGTACATTTTTATTTTCAATCTCAATGGTGAACTTAAGTTTATCATGTATATCATTTAAATATTCAAGAAAGAAATTTAGCGATATCTCCCTCTTAGATATAAAACATTTGGAATCATGCTTCTATAAGGATTTTTATCCTTAAGTATGTACTCTTATTTTATATGGTCTAAATATATATCAGCAAGTTATCCTGACAGTGTGATGCTCATCGGTAGTCCTTCCGATATTGTATATTAAGTATTGTTGAAACAACAATAGTTTTGTGTGACCACGTATCTCAAAATGGAATCAAGAAGAGATAAAACCTTATCATTATAAAAAAATTTGTCAAACATTTGAGAGGTCAATTTCAATGTCAGGTCAACAGGAACATAGGGATATAAGTTAGTAATATCGAATGATATCACAGTTTTGTTATTATAATCTACGTCTTTTGTTTGTTCTATGACTTGAATTGAGTTGTTTATTGAAAATTTCGGTTCAAAATCGATCATCTTGAACACATTGAATATGAATTTGGCTAGTTTCGTTGTGGGAGAGTTGGCGTATGAAGTGATGGGTCGAATAGGCATATCTTTTTTATGTAATTTGAGAAGTGCATATAATTTGAGAATTTGTGGATTCATATCAATAAAATGTGAGGTGTTGAAATATTTGTTATTGTAATTTTTTAGAGAAGGTGTATACTCAATTAGGGTTTCTATAGTTAAATTTATGATTTCTTTTGTTTTTCTTATGACATATTGTAACGATTTTATTATTTTTATTCAATTAATTTTGGGGAGTTTTGATTCATCAGTTGTCGATATTTAGTAATTTTTGGTATTTAAAGGTTAGTTTTCCGGAACTTGTTGTTGTGGTGAGGGAGGTTCGAGAACTTCCGCTGCGTGGTTTGTCATTCGTGCGTTGACTGTGACGTTGTTTACTTATACATCTGCTTTTAAGAAGAAAAGAACGTGGTTGTTAGTTTGAAATTCTCTTTTTGGGGGGTTAATATTTGGAAGAAATATTGTTATTGTTCGAGAAATTCATCGTCATTTGACGGATTTGTGGACCCGTTCAATGTAGATCGTTTCGATCAGATCAGATTTTTCTGGATTTATTCTTGTTAGAGCAGACCTCGTTTAGCCGATCGACATCTTAAGGCCTTAAGTTTCAATTTAAGTTTCAATTTAAGTTTCAATTTAAGTTTCAATTTAAGTTTCAATTTCACTTTCAATCTTTGGATTCTAATCCCATCTTCGGATTTGAATTATTGGAATCAGGTTATCGCCGTGACCTTGACCGTCATTTTGTGGGAAATAAACAACTTCGGGAAACATAACCTCAAAGTAGTGTTCTTCAAGGAATTTTGATAGAATTTCTTTTTGGAGTCCGATTGTGTTGAAGGTTTCCGAGACCAGTACCACCACTGAGATTGAGACAGATAAGATTTTATTGTATTATTTTTATTGTTGATTCTAATTCACTTAACGTAATAATTTCTTTTTGTTGTTCTTTTCATTTAATCAAATTTTGTTTTAAATAATAGTAAAATATTTGAATATTTAATAGACGTGCTCAGAACTTTATTATTTCTACGTCGAAACTGTTGAACAATATTTCTTTATTCTGTTTTGTAACTTTATCGCAATAATTCTTTTGATTTAATTTCGTTTACAGCCAAAATTTTGTCGTTTTCGTACAACGAACGTAGCTACATTCGGGGTATCGCGATCGGGTGTTTATATTATTTTGTTAGTTTGGTGCAGATTTGGGCACTACCATTTTTATTTTCTTTTTAGCTCCACATTGCGATTTAGATTTGACGATTTAGTTTTTTTTATAGATTTGAAATCGATTAATTTGAAACAGTTTAACGATACCAGTTAAGGGAGCACGGAAGTTGATGTTCTTGTTTCAATTTTCATTCTTAATAAAGAATTGTGGTGTGAATAAATTTGGATTGTCTTGTTCTTTATTATTTTATACCAATTTCGAACTTAGTTGGTTTGTGTGCGAGAGATCCGGTGGGCCAATCTGGTAAGTTCGTGGCGCCCTATATTAATATCGAACCCTCCCTTCTCCACTGTAGAAAAGTTAGCTGGAGCCCAGAGCCTATTAGGACTCGCATTCGTTTATATTTGTGTATATTTAGTAAAATAAACGCCACAATTTGTACTGGATTATTTTTCAATTTATTGTATCCATTATTTTTCATAAAATCATTGGTCTTATTTAAATAAGCTTCCCTTTTTAAAATGACTATCCTGGCTCCCTTATCCGCTTTTAGAAATATGGCTTCTTCATATTTAATTTTTTCTTTGATTGAGTTAACTATTTTTCATTGTTCTATTTGAGATATTGATCATGAATAATTCTGTTTTTCTTGTCTTTGTTAATAAAATGGATTAAATCATTTTTAATATTAGTTTTTTTGGCGTGGTCTTTTATAATGACGTCAAAGTCTATTGCTAATTTATGAATATTAACTTTTGGTGTTATAGCAAATTTATGCCCTTTATTCAGGAAATTAGTTTCTTCTTTATTAAAAACTATGTTAATCAGATTTTTGAATTGTTCAATTTTTATATTATTTCAAAACGTTTTTGTTTTTGCTACCCTTTCTCCTCTTGTGCCAATTTTCTCTTGCTTAGTACTTATATTTTTTTGTTCTTTTTCCTTTTATTATCTCGTTTATCGATGGTGGTCATTATAAGTTAGTTTAATTAGTTCTTCGATTTCTGCATGGTCAAAAAGTGTTCGTAGTGTTCTCTGGGTCTTTGCTAATTTTTCATAAGTGTTGTTTAAGTTTTTAAAATGTCTCTCTTTTTTGTCTTGCATTATTTTCTTAGTAATATAAAATCTATAAAATCTAATACATACCATTTTAACTTGCAATATCGACTACTCCATATATAAGTAATCAAGGCGAAGTGATCGTATACGAATGTTAATAATCTGAAAAAGGCTAGAAGAGTCAATGGTACCGTTAATGATTTTGTGATATGTTAAAATATCTCCACATGAGTGACGATGACTGAGTGATAAAACATTAAAGTAGGCACAGTATATTTCATATTGGGGATTCCAAACAGAGCTGCAGAAGCTTAAAACGCTGTACATATACACAAAGTACAGCCTTCTTATAGTACAAATATTTGTAAAATTTTGTGGCTTAGTAACAATTGCGTCAACGTGACCATCAAATGCCAGTCTCACATCCAACGTGAGGCCCAAATCCCTGATCTGAGTCACCCTAGGTATGATGCTATCATCCAGGCTATAGTCGTATTTGAGCATATTTGCCTTTCTTGTAAAAGAAATAACACTACATTTAGCAAGGTTCAGTGTCAAGAAATTTGAGCTACAGTAAAGACGTAGCGCATCAACGTTGCGCTGCAGCGTCGAGCAATCTAACGGTGAAGAAACTCGGAGTTTTTACTCGAGTTTCTTATTTTTAAATCGTCAGCGTACATCAAACAATGTGAATGTTCAATTATAGAAAAAATATCGTTAACGTAAATATTAAATAGAAAAGGTCCTAAGTGACTCCCTTGTGGTACACCATAGGTAACAATCATGCTGTCCGACAAGTGACCATTAACATTCACCTTGACACTTCTTCCGCGTATATAAGAGGCAAACCAATGTACAAGATATTCGTCAATATCAAACATACGAAGCTTTGAAAGAAGCAGAGCGTGATCGACCAACTAAAAAGCCGTTCTGTCTATAATCAATCCTAGCTTTCACAATAAATATAAGACGTTTATAAATTAGTTTTTCTAATATTTTACTAAATTGCAGTAATAAAGAAATTGGTCTATAAATAGATACCTCTCCACGACCACCAGATTTGAAGATAGGAATTGCGTGTGCCTCTTTCCAAATACGCAAAAAGATTCCGGATCGAATTGACAAGTTATATAACAGAGTTAGAAGAAAAGATAGTGACAAACGGCAGCGCTTGATTATAATAGCAGGAATACCGTCCCCTCCCGGCCCTCCTAATGCATTAATTACCATCAAAGTCTCCTCAACTTCCGAATGCTCAAAGCATATAGCGGAATCTTGACCATAATTGAGATGATTGCTAAACACAATACCACTCTGAGTAGGGGAAAAGGTAGAGTGAAAGTAGGAAGTAATTCGCGAATAAACAGATTGAGCATCAGTAGCAACAACACCGTTATGAGTGACAGTGGCTGATTTAGTACTTCTTTAACTTAAGTTTATGTCTTTTGTAGCTTAACAAAAGACCAAAACCATTTTGGGTTTGAAGCAATCCTTATCTCAGAGCTCCTTGTATAGTTTTAGTAATCTCGATCAATTAGAATCTCTGCTCGACCTCTCAGAAGCGAAAAAGTGAGATAATCAATGCGGTCGCAATAGTGCTTCCATCTCCTGTGCGCCCTCCTTTTCTCCTCAATCACCCGTCTAGGAATAAATTTATCAATAGCTTCCCGTACATGAATATAAAATAACTCTAAGCAACGATCCACATCATTATCACACAACAGCGCCTTCCAATCAATCATCGCAAGATGAGTGCTAAGAGAATCAAAATCACCCTTACGGTAATTATACGAAACGAATCTTACAGGAGAACTCAGGAGTAGTATGAGAAATATCTTCTTGAACCAACGGATTATTACTTAGAGTTACACCATTCATATCAAAAAAATTAGTAATTACTAAATCCAAAGTATTCTGAAAGGCGCCCTCGTAGTGATTGAACACTACCAGACCGCACGGGACAGAGCGTCAAGAAAATTCGAAACATCTGAATAATTGTGGAAAGCTGATCAATAAAAGAATGTAATAATACGTTATCCATTGGCGGAATATAAACACAACAAACATGAATCAATGAACCGCCGCTACGTATCGTCACACCCACAGCCTTCAGCCACCCAACAAACTATTAAGGGCGTTGTTAAGCCTATCAGATCTAAATGCATTATACGAGTTCGGAAAGATCATTGCCGAGGATATCCCAGATAAAGCAAAGTTTCGGGGTGTGCGTTGTCATCCCTCCTGGCGTATATCTGGCAATTCTTGGTCCAAACGTACTTATACCCTTTTTCTTTGGCATTACCAAAAAGGATTTTGTTTGCGGGTGTCAAATGTTCATTAACAAAACAACAGTCAGCTACACCCTGGATTGACAGTCCCGGTGAAAACTCAACTACCGCCGACTTTCTCTTTAACATCACAGCAGCGAGCAATCTATCACGCGTAAGACGGCTGCAGAAACGGATGACGACAGCCTTTGGAGCTGTGGAGTTTTGTACATTTATGTGTATATATATAAACATATATGGATAAATGTAAAAAGATTTCTATACTACGAAGTCATGCTTTACAAAAATTAATCAGGGGAAATATAATGTTTTAAACGGAGGTATCAAGAAACTATGCCTTAATAATACCTCAAAGCCAATAAGATGACGTTTACAATGGGACGAACGTAACAAAATGACTTTGTAACAATAAAGTGTTGTTTAAGATTTGAAGCTCTTCCTTTACAAAATTCACGTTCCATTGAGCTCCATTATCTGGAACACTGTTTATGTTTCTCTATCATTGCTGTCGATAAGGTCGTGAAATAAGAATATGATATGAATATGGTTCGGTTTAAACTAAACCAAAGTGATATTGAACTACTACATTTGATTATGAAATCATTAGATAGGTATTTTACCGCATTTGGGGGAATAAATTGAGCAGTCCTTCTACATTTCGGTGTGATATATTAAATTATGGAATAATCGGAGCCATATTTATGAGATGCGACTGTATTTGTCATAATGTTGAAAAACGATTTCATTATTATTTTTCGAAATGTGTTTCAGAAACATCCTCTACCATAGTATGACCTAATGAAACCAATAGAGATTTGAAATGTATAAAGAAAACTGGTATTGATCTACTCTTTGTGACTAATTTTCGTTGACCAATAATCGAAATAAATTTTTAATTATGCAAATGAAACCGATTGTTTCAATATAGCTATTTTTTGTATTCTTGGGATATTATAAAAAACATTGGTTTTTAATGTCCGTTTTATGTCTGCTATCAACAGGTATCGCTGAACAGAGTATCTATAGTTACCTCAAAAATAAAATATTAATTTAAATTTGGAGTATAATTTTTTATCTCTGTGGATTTTGAGAATTTGAGGAGCCTGAAGAATTTTATATAATTTAACATAACTTATAGTTCGCATTTTTGTACTAATATAAAGAAAATGAATAGAACAATTATATCAAATAGCAACATGTTGCCTTACTGTATAGAACATTACATTATTCGTTGGCGAGTAAGCAATCTTCCTGTAGAAATTGAAGCAATCCAATTAATCCGGAGAATAATGAGTCAGCTCCTGCAACACCAACGGATCAGAGTAGCCACTTTTAGAATAAGTTATATATAAGTTATATTTATGTTTATTATAAATCTTTATTATTATTTTATAGTATAGTTGTATTTATAATAAAATGTTCAATTTGCATAATATTAATTACTTATACCGGGTGTTCCATTTAACCAGATAACACGGAATTTCTCAAAATCTACGCATCGGACTAAAAAAAGTTTAGGACGAAAATTGTTTAATTTAAAATATGCCCCTTTAAAGTGAACTTCAGTACTACAAAAATGATGATAAAGATAATCCCGCGTCTCACCTCCTGACGGCGGAATGAACAACTTACAAATTTAAAAAAAAAGTAATGAATCAAAATATGCGATAAGATCAAGAAAGTTTTAAGTATAGTACATAAGACTGTTAAAATTGTTAAGAGACAACAGCCTGACCATTGCAATTTCTGAAAATTATGTGTGAATCATCCAACATATTCCGACATAAAGGAATTGACTTTCAAGTTGATTATAATCACAAATGAAATTTTTTGCCACCAAATAATTTCAATAACCACTAATTTAGGTGTCATTATGATGATTATAACTGTATAGAACCAGCTGATTATGTCATTGAATTGTCTACATTCTAAAATAAAAATTTATCAACAATTCAAAGTAGAGACCCCTAGGCGGAAAAACAAGTTCATAGTGGGTAAGGTGACGACCTTCAGGCAATAATATAGCAAGATCATAAATATTGCGAATGACCAGCTTATTAAATAAGGTCAAGGTTGTTAACTGTTGTCAATAACGATAAGGTTAAGTGAGATCGTGCATGTAAAGTACATTATTGCAGTGAAAGACTTTTGGAGTACTCAAATCTTTATCATCAATATAAACACAATTTTATAAGTGTTTAAGAATAAGCTTTGGACTACTTTATACGGATATCGACATACGAATAGCATGGAGGTCTGCCCCCGGTCCTCTGAATTATCTGTTACGACGAATGTATTCCCTTGCGGTGGCGATTCTAATGAGAAATATAACGGAGGCACAGACTTACTTAAACGGGATAATGAGAAAGGTAGTTAAGTGGAATTGAAAACCGAGATTCTCTAATTCGTCAAGCGCCGGATGCTCGTAGGTATAAACCTTGCGGCTGCTGAAACAAAAATTACCAGAAGTAGAGCCGTCACATTCTTAGTGATCATGTTAGACAGCAAACTTTATTTAAATAACATGGGAACGGATGTAAGAGAATAAATTTAGTGACAGGTGACGAACTAGACTGACTTGTGAAATCTACTAATACCAATCTTATAAAAATGAGAATATATGTAATAATATAAGTGGGTTGTAAATGAAATATTAATTATATTTATAAATAAATTAAATTATTATTGTGAAATATGGGGATACATAGTTTTATACTATATGGATACCAATTTAAAGATTAAATAATATCCAAAAGAGTGTATTACTGCCGCTTTTATTTATGAAATTATTAGTTAAGACTGACACGTTTCGGTTCAAGTCAATCTTAATGATAAACGTTTTATAATTTTAAAAGACAGCAAAATAGAGATATTTTATTAAAGATATTTCTTGATTAAAATAATCGGTAAGTAAAGTACATCAAACCAATGAAATACATAGGAAACAAGAAGAAATACGTTAACTTTTATAGAAACTACTTACATCGTTAAATTAAAGAACGTACGAGGAATTTTAACATAGGAAGAAAAAGATACAACCGTAGCTTTAAGGAATAAAAACCTATTTGTGATAAATATAATAAATATATTTTAAATATATAAAATAGAAAATTGTAGCCTATACAGCGCGTTGTAATATCAGCAGTTAGTAACTATTAGGGGTTAAATTGTCGTTTAACTCTGTTGCGCATATCATAAATATAAAGGAGTCGAGGAACGGGAAAAAAGGAAACATAAAAGTTGTAAAATTATATAATGAAAAGAAAAAATGGGAAAAGGGGAATTACAAGGGTTAGAACAGGGGAAGGATGATTGTCAAGGACCTCATAAACAGTGCAGCTCCAGTTAGCACTGTTCTTTATCCTGGAGGTCTTTATCGTTGAGGCTATGGAGGAGGGAAAGGGATATCTAGTTGATTTCAAAACTGTCTTAAGTTGGATCCCTTGCAAATGTTTTTTTATTGTTCCTAATAACGATGGTTTGTCACCATTATTAAATCAATGTGGTTCTTAAGATATTCGACGTCTTTGTTTCGGTATTTCAATTTCTTTATTTTAAAAGCTTCAGTAATAGTAGTAGAAGAATTTATAAGGTGTCTGCCAAAATGAGATCTATTGTTATTAATATGTTCGTCAATTCTCTGTTTAGTTGATCTTCCTCTACCCCCTATATACACCGGACCTTAAGTGATGCAATTTAATTTATAGATACCGCTGTTATCAAGATGGCTTTTATAGTCCTTAAATTTTATGCGATTTGATATGGAACTGTTAGATCTAACGTCTATGTTTATATTGTACCTCTTAAGGATTTTTGAAAAGGAGTCGTCAAGTTGCCTGGGAATGAGATTGATCTGTTAACATACAGTTATTTCTGCATTTGTTGCTCTACTGTTGAGCGTCGTCATTGTTTGTTGATGATTAGTGGCTTTTTTATCAGTTTCCTGATAAAGTGTATGGGGAATCCATTGTTGTGTGCTATTTTTCTGATGATTGTCATTTCCTTGTTTTTGTGAATATCGTCAAGAGGAGTTGTCAACAACCTGTTATAGCTAAAGAATGTTGCGTTTTTATGTGAATGATAATGATATGATTTGTATAGGATTATAACGTCAGTTTGTGGAATCTTTCTATAGGTATCAAATGATATGATGAGTTCTTTCTGTCAGCTCAGAACAATATCATGTTGCATATGTGCCCATTACATGGGTGCTCTGGGCGCACAAGAGGGGTGCTTGTCAACATTTTAATAGCTTGAATAATTTTATCTGGATTGAAGTAGCAATTTTCTGTCCAATTCTGTCCCAGTATCTGCTGTAAACGTTTTTATTGGAGGGCACGTATTTTAAACTGAAATTTGTACTTCTTCCAGAAGATTCGAAATTTTTCCACATGACTTGGCACTGCTTTTAAAAGACTTAAAATGCTTCCAAAAGACTTGTAATACTTCCAGAACACTTGAAATACTTAAATAAGACTTCAATTGCTTAAGATTCGATATTACCTCCTGGCTACACCTGGTTACATGATACATTTCTTAGAATACTGGACATTGTTGTTGAATATACGCTTAAAGCACTGTATTTTTGCTCAATAAATGTTGATTAATTTCTGTATATCATGGTTTCCTGGCATGGAAATATTTTTATAAATTGAAAAGGTCAACCTAATTTATATTTTCATTTTAAGTCGTATTTTATCAAAAATCTAATTGCCTCGTTAAACATGAAACATTTTTCAAACAATTATACAACCTGCTTTCAAACTGCTTTCTTTCAAAATTACATTTGAACGAATGGCTTTCAAATTGATGACTA
Organism: Onthophagus sagittarius; assembly: GCA_036711965.1. Lineage (NCBI taxonomy): Eukaryota > Metazoa > Arthropoda > Insecta > Coleoptera > Scarabaeidae > Onthophagus > Onthophagus sagittarius. The sequence goes on from JASERS010000001.1 coordinate 40,256,139, forward strand.
TTCTCGGGATCATTGTGTAATTAAGTATGGATATGTGACACGCATTGTATTCTATAACCTTACAATAGCACGAAAAAGATAATCTTTAAAGATACCATGACAATTACTCTATTTTGTCAACCGGTTTGTATTCTCATTCTAATGTTTTGGAACGATTTTGATAGCAAAATATGGTATTCTAGATGTACATATTGATTTATTGATCTTGAAATATTGTATTCTTCAATCATTTTGATCGATGAATAGGAAATCATGCTGAGGAAAACATTTTATTATGGGATATTAGCCATTAGTTGTTTTAAATAAAAATGGGTGGTACTTGCAGCCAATTAAAAGAAAATAAAGAAGATGTTAAAAGATCACTTGTAAAATCTTTATAGAAATAAAAATGAGTAAATTTTTTATTTAGTATAACAACTAATTACAATTACCAAAATCATACTTATTTACTATACTATCCTAATTAACATCTATTTGTATATCTCTCAAATACAACATCAATTTCATATTAAACTGCTGCTGGAGCAGCCCATTGTCTTGATTGATGCGTTTCAGTTTCTCTGGATAATAAAGATTAGGTTTCCAATTTATATCGAAATCACAATCCTTCCAAAAACTCCAGAAAGCGTGCGATACATTCGGTGACCTGGTTTCAGGTTATTGTTACTGTCGTTCTTATGTACCACATAGTATTTGATCCTTGCATATTTCAACCCTTGTTTTATGTAAACACACACACCTCCCGTATGCCTGCCGTCATAATCTACTCGCAAGGTATCGTACCCTTCAATAGATACTACAAAATCATCTATATTATTATATAGAGTCCACTCCCACAATTGCCATATATCTAGTTTTCATTGTCTTAATTACTTTTAAGTCAATATCTGACTCTTTCACATCAACCATTCCTTTTCGATGTCTAATTTTTCTTACCAATTCTACTTTCGGTATGTCTTCATCTAAGCCGATAATCTTTATGTTCGGTCTTGTTTTATGTATTTCCTTAACTTCGTAATCGTTTCCCAATTTATTTACCACTTCATTCCTAAGTTTATCTAATTCAAAACTTTGAATTTCTTTTTCATTGCTATCGGATCCATTTTTTTGTTTTCTTTTGGTTTTACCATTAATGTTTTAGATTTCGGTTTTTTATTCACTTTTACTCTATCCGCATAATTGCCTTTACGCTCAGAGACTTCTTTGATGTAGTCCTTCATCACTTCCATACTTTTCCGAAATAGTACTCTTATATTTCTTAAGTGCTCTTATTAATGTTTACACTCCCTAAAACAGTCGAGAATCGAGTAGCTTACATTTTTGTTAACTTTTTACCGGAAGAATATCTCCAGTTCAAGGTCTTGGAGGGCTTCATCCAAACAACAATTTTACTTATTTGCCCAATAAGTCAAATCGTTTACTACATACATTTGACCTAAATAAATCCGATGTTTATTAAAACACATCCGATCATCGCGATATACCACAATCAACTGAAGCGGATATTGAGATTATTAGCACTGATATCAAGGGAGGTGGCTGACCTTTTTGGAAGGGATCGTCCTTATATCATGATTAAGATGATAAAGATGATAATAAAACGAAATGGAATGAAGAGTGTTTGATGTTTGTTTAAAAATTTGACTTCGCCCTTTTTCGCTATGAAACTTAACCTTTTTTTTCAGTTACAACACCTCAATGAATATTTTTATTTAAAATTAACAAATAATATTCATTTCACATTCTGTAGAAGTAAAGCATTCATGTCCGTTTAGCCAATATACGATTTGACCTACGATCAAAAAACATCACGTAACGTAACTTTGTATTTATGATACTTGCTTTAATCCCATTTTTGTGCACAAATAATAAATAAATACATACAAGTTTGCACAACATTGTGTTAGCTATTCAACATTGATTCAGTGGTCCTTCTAACGTAAATTTTCATTGCTTTCTAATGCTTTCTCTTTAGGTACATATTTACTCCATATATGTACGAGAAAAAAAGTCAATATAACGGTATACAACACTCTATACATAAAGGGTTCAAATTTCATTCTAAGTTCTCTACATATCATTATTCAATATTTCGATAAATTCCATGATATTAATATTTTTCGAATAAATTCAAAATCACCTTTGTATCAAAACTAATTATTTTTTTGTTATATTTAAATTAAATTAAGTAATTAATTTGAAACAAAATAAATCGTGGTTTGAGAAATAAATTAAGCCTTATGTAAATCGCGTCAATCCTTTCATATAAAACGATTCATGATCTTTCGAAGAACGTTTGCGTAGGTGTATTTTCTCGTTTTTATGCTCGAGGACGTGTTAGCAACGGCCCGTATCCGTTATTTTAGTGATTTAAGGTCAGTGTAACGTCATAAACCATAATCCATGTCTGAACAAGTCTGTAATGATATACACTTTTTTCTTTTAAAAGAGTTCTTTTAAATTTTTTTTTTTAACGTATTGTTGTAATTTGAGAAAAAAATGGATAAATGATATGATTATTGATAGTGAATGGGTAAACAAACTACAATCATAAACCAAGGCTTTATTTCCAACACAGAATTTTTGTATGCTAAAGAGATAAAAGACCATAAACATGATTAAGATCTGTTGCAATATACAGCGGAACGAACTAATTTGTATGCATTCAAATGTAAATTTACGTTTCCTTATTGATATTACTGAGTAAGAGAAATTTATGACATTGTAGCTCCAATATAGAGTTACAGTTCTAGATTCAGCAAGGAAGTAATAAAATTCTAATATAAAACATAACAGGTAAAACAAGGAAAGAAAGCTTTTGTATGGTAGTCATTAATTAAATCAATGAAGTAATTAATATTTTTTTTTCAAAAAAAATTCGCCTTCTTGTATACCAATTAGTAGTCAGGAAATTACAATATTGGCTAATACAATAACCGAGTACGCATATCATGATTACATTACGAAATTATAAACCCGTATACTCAAGATTGGTACGTAGTTGTTCCATCTCAACGCGCAAAAGAGCGGACGTGTATCTAACAATGCGCTCAATTATGCTAGCCGCCTTATCATAAATTGAAATAGAAATTGCTAATTGAAACGTAAGAGGTGGTAGTTAACATTTGCATTGTATAACTAAAAGCACTTATTCGCGAACTGAGCTTATCTCGTGTAGTACCACTTTTTTTCTTTTTTACTGTACAAGGTCGTCCGATTGCGTCTCTCTTGGTAAGGTCGTCCACGACTTCAGCACCGGTCGTAATAGAAGAAAAAGGCGAAGAAATAGTCGCTGTTCTCTAACAGCGCTCCACTTTATCGACGCCCACATAACGTAATTTATAATTTCCTTATTGTTCGGTCGGCATTGTGTATCGATTTTTTACGTTTTAAGGTCGTGTGTTGGACAATAATACTACGACGGGTGTTATTAATAACGATAATAGACCCGTAATTATGGAATTGATGCAAATGAGCGAATGAAAGACCGATATTGCGCGCCGCGTTACGTTGTAGCGTTGATAGATTAAGTCTACGTTACGGATTGTGACAATATTAACATATTGCTATTGCTGGTTGTGCGATACCATAAACGATTTCAAGTGTCGTCATACTTTTTGCATTATTCATCGTTGTGGGTTGTTACATTACAAATTTAATTTAGTATAACCAATCATAATCTTTGTGGTTACTCACTAAAAAAAAGTATATGCAAAATTACAGTTAACCCAATTTATCAACCCACACTCTTTACACTGTGCAATATGTTATCGTGTTCTTCATTTGTAATGTTTTAAATTCCCATGTAATAAGAAAATAAAGGGAATATTACATAAGTTATAAACAGTCTCGTTAAAACATAAAAATATTTTAAGCTTTAATGATGCGTTATGCACATACTTAAATTTATCTTACATTGTTAAAATTACAGTAATTGTACTGTTTTTGGCCATCCTATTAGTCGCGATCCAAAATTGGGTCACGAATCATATAAAATGGGTTACAAATTTCTTCGTAAAACTAATACAGCTAATTCTGTGCTTATAGGAGAAATACCGTTCCAAAACATAATTCGTAAACAATATTAAACATTCGTTTAGAAGTCATTTAAGGATCTATTTCGTGCCTATACGGGATTTTGTTGTGATTTATAAAGTACGTAATTTTTCGAGAATTTCTTAAATTTATATCATGTCAATTGTGAAAAATTGAATTCTTGATGAAATCATGATGCTTTTCTTGTGATTTATAAAGGAAATCTCAATTCATTTTTGAGATATTTCATTTTAGAACTTTGCTTAAATTTATATTATTTCATAAAATTGATAAATTTTCTGGATTATTTAAAAAAAAAAACTTAAAAAATCGTATTCTTGAGATATGTTGATAATTGTTTTAATTGTGCATCATACTTGAGTATCTCAATTCGTTTTTGAGATATTAAATTTTGAACTCAAGCTACATTTATAGCATTTCATAAAAGTAAAAATTCCTTTTCTAACTGGCTAAGTTAAACTGGCTAAGTTAGAACCAGTTTCTGAAGAAGGTTGCAACATGGCATCTGAAACGTCAAACATTTTTTCAAAAAACGCACGGCAAAGCCCGAAAGTTTCTAGTTTTAGATCTAGTGTTAGTCCTAGTGATAGTTCTAGTGATAGTTCTAGTGTTAGTGCTAGTGTTAGTTCTAATTTTAGTTCAATATTTTGATAAATTTATTATAGTTTATAAACAGAAGTACGAGCCATCCTTTTTAAGTAAGCGGCGTTTTAAAATAAAAATGAAACCATTAGACTTTTTTTAACAATTCTATTTTTACATGAATGTATGTATTTTCAGCTACTTTTCCACAGGGTTGTCACCAATATTTAGGCACTTATTATATTGTACAATCAGCTTTTGAAGATTGTCCTCATTGTGGGTGCCATTGGGCACTAGATTAGGACTATATAGGGTGGCCAAATTGTTCCTAGTCTTTAAATGATCTGATCCAGTCTTGAGTTCGATTGGCCGTGTATGGGCATCTTCTATGAGTCTCAAGTGTATGGGCATTGTCATGAAGCATGATCTTCATCGTCAGATCATGATCTGCAACTTTCACGCTTTTACCGTTTAGAAAATGAGTTACAGCGCGAATTTTATAGTCGGCAGGATTATCTATCGGTGAAGTAATTCCAAATGTTCAAAAACATACATAAATATGGTCGTATGATGTTCAAATGACTGTGACTTAAGAACATATGGCGGTTTCCCAATTCTGGCTGCACGTACCTCTTCACTCTTCCAGTACCGGTTCACTTTCTACTCATTGCCACAATTAACCTATTAATTAACTTAGTGCCACTCCATAATTATGTTCCCATATCTTAGGTATCTTTTCTCTCTATTCCTGTGGGATACTTTTTCTTCTAATAATTAATCCAACTCCAACAAAATAAAACCCAAATCAACCCAATCCAACTCAATCGCGTGACCTAAGTGGCTCTAATCTATTAAATCATTAGACAAAATAAACCGCATGAACAAGAAAACCTAACCTTTAGTGAACACAGAAAGTGACAGTTCTACTAATGGCCTTCATACATATTTAAAAAACATTCATGGGCATATTCCTAAAAGAAAGCATAACCCATGTGCCATAAAGTAACATATTCATTTAACAAACGTCTAAAGCTTGCCGAAGTACTTTCGTTCATAACAGTCCACGATGGCCTATTATTTAGTATCATCATTATTTCATTTTAAACTACTAAAAAACATTAAACTAATACCGGTATTAATACGTATACCTTAGTACTCCAAATACTAGTCCAAAATTATTACAATATTTAGAGCTCTATTTACAATTCGTGTTCAGATCTGCTATATTAAAACGTTTGATAATTATAACGATGGACTATAACGTTGCCTATAACGTAGGAACCTTCAAAACGTAGGACCACTCTTAGCTCATTATACGACGATGATTGACTACATTTACAAACAATATGTATGTGTAAACTGTACTTATGTATATGTTTATAGAACAGTATTGAAAAACTTTTTCATTTCAACTCCTGGTAGCTGCTTACAACTGTGGTAATAGCAAGTGTTGTAGTTTAAATGCAAAGTGTTGGCGCAACGATCTTTATAGAGATCTTTCTGAAGAAGGATGGATATTTTCGATTCCAAATGATCATAATAATCACATCCAGCAAATTCACATCTTCCAAGTGGTTCAAAAAACCCACTTTTTTTACTAAATGTAATATGTAAGGTGACCAACTATATTTTCTTCAAAAAGAATACACTTTGCAAGTATTTCATAGGTGAAAAAAAAGAAGAAAATATGATAAAAGCTTTGTTTTCTCTTAAAAACATATTTGTCTTCGGTGGATTTTTTTGCTAAATGAGGATCTTCGTCTAATGTAGCCACATCTGAACAACTTTCATTTTGCATATTAAATTTGACTGTTAAGACTGTCACTGCTCCAATAATCTTTCTCTAGTGAACATACCCCTCCAACAGCAGCAGTAGTGCCTGGATAACATAGGGGAATTTCTATTAAAACTTTTAAATTTTCATGTGGGATATATTCTACTCTAAAATGTCGAAAGATTTCTACGCATGTCAAGTTCTATTTTTTCATCGTTCCATTTCTTCAATTTTTAAATTATCATCAATAACAATATCTTTACTTCCTTTATTACAAATTCGACTGCTGAAGAAACTTCTTTCCATACAATTTTACTATTTAGAAACATTGAAACAATTTAATACTCTAAAGTTCACTATCCCTTCTTCGATATATTCATAGCAAATTTATAAAAATTTTTAACTTCTTTTAAAAATTAATTTTTTATTCCGGGATTGGAATCTTCAAAAACAGTCACTATGAAATCGTTCAATATAATACAAACTTCTGCTGCTGAAATTTTATCTCCTTCAATTTGCAGAGTAATTTTATGAAACGACGACGCCTGACTGAGAATAAAAGCATAAGTTCTGACATATCGTTTTGAAAGCATTTCTAAAAAAATTGTAGGACATTTGTCAAAGCTTAAAAAATACGCGTTCTAATGCTGGAGTCAAAGCAAGCCATCTGCCTTTGGAATAACCAAGCAGTTTTTTGTATTAAACTATTTTTCATAACAATTGTCTAACTTCTGGGTTATTGTCAGTTTCATAACTAGCAATTATGTTTCCATGCGTGTTTTAATGTGACTGATTTTAACTCATTCCACAATTTGCACATATTATCTAGAGCATTTTTATATTGAATTCATGATTTCGTGATAGTAGTTGTTCAATTTTTACATATTCAGGCAGAACCGTTATATTGGTGGGATGCCTGGGAACATTATCCACGAGAAGCAGAATCTTTCTCCCAAATTATTTGAGGTTTGAGTGTAGGAGAATTACTGAGGTTATGATATAAACTGAAAAATTAAATGCCGTAATGCAAAAAAAGGTATATTTTAAGAAGACCATTATAGCGAATCGCCGTATAAATAATGGAATTTTCCTTCTTAACAAATTGTTGTAAATTTATTATTAATTTGCATTGTTTAGAGCCGACTTAAGCCTTTTGCTACGAATCCTCAAAAGAAACCCTCATCAGTTGAGCGTTTATCTAAACAAGATTCTCAAATTCTTTTACGCACTACATGTATGTGTGCCATAAATTTTTAAATAACCACCACCATTATAATTTGGTGTACTTTAAGTAAAAAAATATAAAATTATAATAAAAGTTAATTATAAACTCAGATATATTCACTATGATAAACCCATAACCGCTTTATCGATTGTTGCGTGATTATCTTCCCATTGCATTTCCTTCGTCATCCTTCTTGATAGATCTGTCAAATTATGTTGTATGAGATTGGATTGTTATTATTCAAGTATGTCATATGTTCCTTTTTTGACTTACCTTATCCTTTTCGTACATATGCAATTGTCGTTTCAAAACTTGTCGATATTCTGAGTTGTTAATTTGAACAAAGATTGTTTCAATCCTTATACAGTTTGATGTTTTGATTCGTTACCGTCCAAAGAATATAGTTTCATGCAGATTGTGAGTAGTTTTTAAGCATAATATAGGATCCGTCTTTATGTGTATACTCAATAAATAATAAAGCAATGTAGATCGTTAAATGTTTTAATTAAGTTTGACATATTTTCCTAAATATCTACAGCCTCAAACTGGTAGTTATAGATTTTCTTCTATTTTAAACATTGATTTTGTTTGTAAACTATCACTTACAGTATTCACAATCTTAGTATTGCAAATTTCTTATTTTATTTTATGAATAAGGTAATATGGTAAATTTGTAGATTTTTTGTTCATGAAGTCTTTCCGATTATGATATTTGTATTGATAACCGTATATGAGTGTAAAACTCTTCAGTTAGTCAGCTGGGCCCGTTTTCACAATAAGTCTTGCGATGTGTAAACTCGTGTTAAGATATTTTTTAATTCTACAGGTTTCCACAATCAAGTGATTTTGTAAATGACTTATAGAAAAACAATGTCTTGCTACAGATAAGTACATTTGGATAATAAAGCGTAACCACATGTGTTACAATTTGATAGGAACATTACGTATTACGTTACGCTGCACTACGATTTTATCGAAGCGTGCATTTTTTAAAATTAAAATTGAGGTAATCTATTGATGCTTCAGCTTATCGCTTATACGTACTTCTACTTTATACTTAAAAGTTCTATAATAAGGTAGGATAAAATGATGCATCTAGCAGATCTAGAAACTGGGCTGTTGGACAACAAAAATATCTTGGATATCCAAAACCTACGATCACTTCCGATAACTGTTCTTAATTTTAGTAATTTTTTGTATCCATCACAAATATTATCATAATTATAATTATCTGTAATCATGGAAGCTAGACGAAAAATATAAATGGTGCATTAAATCTACAAAAACATTTAGCGAATATTAATGAAATTAATCGTTAATACGACTGTAAGTAGCTTGTGTGAAAATTATAGTGGAAAAAACATAATATGAGACACTATTAAGTAAAATATTCATTTTCTGGATATAATGTAAAGTGTTCTACTGTCGATAACAATAAGTAGTGTATTGATTTTGGTAGCACGTATATGAACTTTAATATTAAGAAGATTTAGGCGAGCTGTATAGGAGGATAAATGCTAACACCAGTACCATCACTTACAATCACCGCTGATAGTACTTACATATAAGTTGCTTAAGAAAACTGTAGATCGTGTAAGAGGGACTTATTCTCCCTCCTTTACCGAAAAATATATAAAAGAAGTATAAATGAAGGAATAATAGCAGAACATATATTGACACAACATATCAATGTAAACCCAATGTTCTTAGATAACGTTAGCAGATATAGAAAAATGCCCATAGGCGCCGGGGGTTGAAAATATGTACAGGTCCTGGGTATTGATTAAATCTGAATTGGGAAAAGTCTCAAACGATGAATGATGGGTCTCAATAGTACGCATCATCTATTTTTTAATTGGTGCCAACAGTATTTAGTATTTTGGCGGTAAAATCTAATTTTATTAATAATTTCTCGCCTTTTGTAATAAAAATATCTTCTGCCAGCAGTATTTAATATTTGATTGACTGTTTGTGGACTACTTATGTCAAGATTTTGCATTAATGTATATTTTGTTCGACGAATAGTATTTCATATTCTCGAATATATTTTTTTTTGTTTATATTTTCAAACGCTTTATCAACAAACAACTTGTTTGTTTGCGAAAAATACGTGCGGTCCCAACAGTTTTACAAGCAGTATCAAGTTTTTCAGAAGCAGTATCAAGTCTTGTAGAAGGAGTATTAAGTCTTTTGGAAACATTTCAAGTTTTTTAGACGCAGTGTGAAATCTTTTACAAACATTTCAAGTCTTTTGGAAGCATTTCAAGTTTTTTGGAAGCAATAACAAGTTTTTAGAAGCAGTATCAAGTACTTTAGAAGCATTTCAAGTCTTCTAGAAGCAGTATGAAATTTTTTGGAAGCATTTCAAGCCTTCTGGAAGTATTATTAAGTCTTCCAGAAACAGTATCAAGCATTATGGAAGCATTTCACGTCCTCTAGAAACAACATCAAGTCTTCTAGAAACATTTCAAGTCTTCTGAAATTAATATATAGTCTTCTAAAAGCATATGAATACTTCTAGAAATATTTCTAGGCATGTGGTAGCATTTCAAGTCTTTTAAAAGAATTTTAAGTCTATCAGAAGTAGTATCAAGTCTTCTAGAAACATTGTGTATATTGGGTGTCCTGCATCTATTAGGAATGTTGTATAACACGCACATATCCGGCGGCTATGCTAAAGGATATATTGCAGTTAAAGTTTTATTAAATACAAACTATCTTGTATTAACCTTACACGTATTTTGTAAGGCAAGGTGTGGGGAAATAAAGTAATAATGTAATAACTTAATAATACGTTAATATTGGTAATCTTTAAATAAGTTAAACGTGATTGTTGAAGCTTGATTATTGAATAACATACTTATCATACTTATCTATTAATCTATTTTGTCATTGAAATAACAACAAATTTATGTTGAATGGTATCATATGATGGTGATTCATTTAATTAAATTGTTTAGTAATATTCTCATGCAAGTTGTTATAATTTTTACAATATATAATAACAACAACAATCCTGCAAACTTTGCGTATCGGATCATTTACCTACAATGTGCTATTTTAGACTGGCTATGAATCTTTCTTTTCACTTAATTTATTAAGAAAGTATTTTTTTATGACCTGTAATGCAAAATCTTTCCATTATTAATATCATTTAAGGGGAAGCATAAGCTTGCTTAATAATTTAACGTTGCTTGGTGTACCACAAACCGCTAAAACAATTTAGACGGAGCTACTATGTGTTCCGTCTAAATTGTAATTTTTAAATTATGTATACTTATTTCGCATCTCAAAATAACTTTATTCATTTATTCAAGTTTCGTTGTACCAGGATTGTGGATATATTATAATAGCTTTTTAAAATTCAATATAATAGGACCAAAATTTGACAAAGCGATATGTAAAATGATGTTTTGTAGTGTAGTAACCTTACAGTAATAAAAATGGTTAACAATGTGCCATTAAAAGTTGTTGTGCCTTATCGATAAGAACGTCCGGCACAATATATAACGTAATTCAAACCTTCTTTTTAATTTCTTCCTTTCGAGGTCCTGTTGTAATTTGAACTTGTAATGTATAAACTTTATACTTATAAACAATTGGATTCAATATGCCATTAAAAGTTGTTATTTACTACTATAGGCACGTATACAAAACCTATCGATAAGAACGTAACGATATATGACGTATGTAAAGCCTTTTTCATAATCTCTTCGTTACGAGGCCCCGTTGTAAGTTGAACCGGAGCCCGGCTTAGTCTGAATTTATTGCGCGGTTCTTATTAAAGAATTGATCTTGTTTGATGTGTATCTATTGGCTGTAAGTAATGTAAACATGGACGATGTGATTGAGTGCGTTTTCTTCTGGCCGGATTCCTCTGTGTTTAAAGCCGCACCCACACAAACCCCACAGGACTGGATTAATTTATAGATACAAACACATTTAAATCATCTTTATAAAAAAGGGTTAATTAATGACTCAAAATAGAAACGTTTATTACAAGGATGTAATTTTAAAAATTGTGATTAATTTGGTTATTTTTATACGAACATTATATCATCGTAGCATTCGTTGAAATTGTAGTGAAATCCGGTTCTGTCCTTCTTGCATGGTGGCGTGGTCCATCTACAAGACTGATATGCAGATTGGCAAACTCTAGTGCAGTACACACGCGTATAGGGGCCTCGGTTTTCAGATAAGGTCACGCATACAAACACAGCCCTTGACAAATGAACCAATTAGGAGATCTTTATTGTGGTAGAGGAGCCCGTTCAACAATAATTTACATCGTGAACCTTCCTCGATCATAACCTAGTTGCATCGTAAAGAATTGAAGTTTATTTATCTCGTGGCAAACCAGATCCGCATTATGCACTTGTTGAGATATCCGAGCGATAATTTTCATAGAACCGTTAGCGGTAAAGTTACACAAAAACTACCTAACAGCTGATGGTGTGTAGAGAACATATATATTATAAATGAGTTTTTAATTACTACTTGGTGGTATCCAATTATTGCAATGAGCTTCATAGTCCTAAAAAAGTTCCAAGAATATACTTCAATACATTTTTAATGAATTTCCAAAAATTTTTTGTGTCAGGTGTTTTCCATAAAACATATGCTGCAAGGAAATTAATAAGAGGTACAATTCTTTCGGTTACTGTGTAATGGTAATGACTATAATAGCAGCTTTGTCGTCTTTAAAAGTTGTGTGATGAAGGCAAACGTAGACTGTCAGCAATTCAGGACGTTTCACACTTCCACATTAAAAAAACACCTGCTTTTATACAAAAAGAAACGTTTCATAACTCAGCAATTTTTACAATATCGTTATTTTTTAATACAAAATACTTATTTATTATTTTCACAATAAAAAGCGAAAATTTATATTGACGTTTTTTATTTACAATTGTTCGAGCTTTGTTCATATTATGTATACACACCTTGAAACCCGGGCAGATTCACACATCGACGCGTGTATAAAGTACGATCCGACAAATAGGTTCGACAGATTCGGCCTCGATTGTCGTTATTTGCGCCGGCGATCTCTCTCTCTGGGGTCCGGATTTAAGCTTTATACGGGTCCCATGAAATACACGCGCTCGCCGTTCGCTGCGACGTTATAAATAAGTCGCCCCGGTACATTTTATAACCGCTTATTAACCGGTCGGTATTTACGATAATCGCATGACGTGACGTGCCCCAGCCGAAGAACTCGGCGCGGTACCCTCAATTTCAAACTTCAAACTGTTCTAACATCCGAAAGATTTATAACGTCGCTAGTTGAGACGTCCTGCATACTTTATGGGGTCAATCCAACTTTGTACTCTAATTTCCACACTGAATACACCATGAGAAACAATTTTTTTTTATTATGTAGTAAGAAGGTGTTGACTAAAGTATAATTATTATTATACTTCGTCCATAGTCATTTGAAATTACAACTCCTCCCACAAATACGCGTAAAATTTGAATAGTTTTTTATTGGTATGCCCGGATTACATAGGTCAGCAACACCAGCTCTTTTTTTATTTCGCTTGCCATTTATGCAGAATTACTCACAAAAGTATACATACATCTCTACAAATCAAATATAACAATTAAAATACAGTACAGCATCACTAATCTGAACATGCGTTCAGTCTGACACTCTATGTAGTTTTATCCGTTTCAACTCTATAATCCGAATCAATTCAATTACCCGTAAATTAACCGCGGAGTCCTCTAGTCGACTGGTTAAATTTTAAGGCTTATGTTGAAACTGTTGCTTTTCTTTCCATTCTGGATGATTGAATGAAACAAATTTGTATTACACTTTGCATGGAATTTTCGTTATTATATTTCCTTTAACGGTTTCGGTTTACATTGAACCATCTTCAGAAGGATCATACTATTATAAAACATATACAAATTAAAATCTAAACGTTTGATCGGAATAAACCGTCAGGTAATTCCATGTTCTGTATATCGTTGATTAGTTCACTACTATTCTTTAGTGTACCTCAATACGATACCTCAATGCGCATAATTTTTGTTCGGCTTGTTTTTCCTGTTAAGAACATGGTTGATCTTTCAGTGTTCTCTTAAATATAAAAAAGTTTTTAACCTAGTATAATTTTTTAAAATAATTTTTCATTTAAATACAAAATTCCTCCTGTGATGATATTGAACTTTAAATTTGATTCTACATATCTCCAAATTTTGACGATGTAAGTTGAATAAATTATTTTATTTAATATAGAATAGAAAAAGAAGTCATAACCTTAATGTTTCACAATATTTAGATTATTTTAAGACTTTTCAATGTTAAATGTTATAAATATGTCACTTATATATTTAAACATTTAACTACACAAATAATGTTATTAGCTTTAATAATTATAGATTTGGTTTTAGAAACCCTCTAATGATGGCTGAACAAGGCCGAAACATGTAAGGAACCATAAACAAATAAAAACATCATCGAATTAAGTTATTTAAAGAAAGAAGTTCTTTCATTAGTTTAATTTACCTAATAAACAGTTATCGATGAAAAAAAAAATGGATTTAATAAAAGATTATAATATTATTAGAAAAATTAACGGTCCCAAAATTGGACACTGTTCCTGAAAGGGCTACTCTTAACCTACGGTCTCTGATAAAAGAATTTATCCATTTAAACATACTCCCGCAAATTTTAATTATATAATATTCGTTTGATGAAGTGAGGAGACAAATATTCAAAAGCGCAGGAAAGATCAACGAAGAGACCAACCACGTTGTCACCTTTTCAAGATGCCGATAAACATAGAAGATGCAATCGACTGCCGCAATCTCAGTTGACAATAAAAAAATTCGTTCGTAAAGAAAATATATGAACATAAGACACGAGAAAATTCTACTTTTGTAAGACACTTAAATTTCAACAATGAACATATATTTGTTGAAAACATAAATACCATCTTCCTCGAAAGATGGTATAGAAATCCTCGAGATTTATGAAATTAATAAATTTTAAAATAACTACCCGGGAAACACCTGCCTAAATGAAGAGATAAAAACCGATGGGATATCTCTGAACACATATCAAAAAACTTCTTTTACACCTCCAAAATAAAAGCTTACCTATAAAACAAACGCATATTATTCAAAGATTACCTTATAACCTTATAAAAAATATAAGAAAATAATGTTTAAAACCAATATAAACCTGTACACTTAATTTGACATAAGTATCTATAGATTTACTATATTAATTCATAAATATTGAACAAAATAGAATAATTTTTAATAAGTTGCATGAAAAATACAAAGTTTTAGATCTGCTCGACAGTGGTCAAAGTATTCGCGCTGTGGCTGAAAAGTTTACTATGCTAAAATCAACGGTATATGGTATCAACTAAAAGAAAACAACAGATTGACAGTTTATTTCAACTTCTTACAGGTATACATAATTATAACTTTTAGCTTTCTTCCAATTTCCTTCAATTTCTCCTCAATTTTCCTCCAACAAAAATTGTGGCAGATCGACAGTTTAATGGAGATCAGAATGGAGCAATTAGAAATCAACGTTGGAACGATCCTTCCTCAGAAGAATATATATATATATATATCCGAAGGCATCAGAATAAGGTTTTTCGGACCGAATTCGGATTGACAATATCAAGTCAGATCACTCCAATTCACAAAATTTCTATTTTATACAACATGGTGATCACAATATTATTTTGTGATGCGATGCATAAAACACCTTAAAATATTAGATAGATGTATAAACTGGTGCAGATAATTCTACAACATTTATCTATTGTTAAAATTGTATACATAACTTAAATCTTGTTTGTATTATATTTAGTCTTTGCTTTTATATAACAAGTTCGAAATCATCTTGTATATTAAAAACATAAATTATAAACGATTAGTGCATTTAAGTGTGCACTTTAACATCTAACCTAACTGCTGTCTCACTGAAATTGTACTGTACTCTATATACCAAATATTTTTAATTTATACTTTTTGTATGTGAAACTGGCTATTATGGTTCATTGTATTTATTCAGTGAAGAGTGTATTGTTGAACATGACAGCCGAACCGTCAAACGCATTCTTGTAATAGTTCTAGTGTTAGTTCTTACATTTTTCTTTTATCAGCATAAAATGATATTTTAACCCACATATTATCCGATTTTATTGTTCTTTTTTGGATTTTAACCATTTTTATTAGTACCACCATTTCAGTAAAATTTTCTTATCGGACAATTCGTACAGTAATTACTGAACATAGAAGAAATAAGGATGTGGTTATACATATATCCTATCAACGACTGTAATATAGTAAAGTTAAAGACTTTGCCGGCGATGTCAGCTTAATACTTATTTTTAAACGCCCGCTTATTTCCTGCATTAGCATATACGTTCAGGGTTTAGAGCTTCGTGCTAAAAGTAATGCCTAATAAGATGGTCGATGCAGATTAAACAAGAATTAGCCGGGAATAGCGGGAAAACGTCTTCATAATCTTAAATGGTTGGTTTTAGAAAAATCCAGTTATGAACTGCTGACCACCTGCTGCAACTGTTACACCTTGTAAATCAATGAAGTTTTATTGTATTGTTATAATTCTAAATCGCAGGTAAATGTTATGTTAATGACACGAATGCGAGCCCGGTTTCGCGAGAAAGAGCAGGTGTGGTTTCACGCGAAAATTTCCAATTTAAATTCGCGGGATATTGAAATAAATATTATAGAGTCGAGTGGTTACGAACCAACAGTTAGAATTTCTTTTTCGAATGTAAAACAATATTTTTTTCTTTGTGCATAAGTTTTAATGATGTTATCAAGGAGTATGGTTGACTATTTCTGTACATAAATAAAGTATTCAGCACTTACACGGAGCTGCTCATCAAAGACGCCTGTCAGATGCGAATTACATGTTCATTTAAAAACATGTATACAAATTATAGATTTTTAAATGAAAACCTGTATGATAACATCAAGAAAGAACTTATTGCAATGTTGAAAAGCTACGAAAAACAGCATCTTAATAAAATCAAGCATCAAAGATTCATATATGTACACAATATAACCACAACGTAAAAACCATAAAACAAAAATTTATTGATAGCATGCTCTATTTGTTAAAGCAAATAAAAATATAGGAACAATTATCATAAATCAAACACTTTACATTGAAAAGACCATGGATTTTATAAACAGCAATAACTATTATATAGAAATAAAAACCCACTCAACAACATAAAGCCACTAACACTATAAAGTCTTTTAACAGAAATCCTAACTTTATGATTCCTATCAATAGTTTCGTACCACAACTATATGCTACGATAAAGATCCAGAAAATAAGTATATGCATTGGACCTATCTTTCTCTAACTCACCCAATATACATCTAGAACTTTATGAACAAGTTGCTTAAAAATATTAATTGATAGATCATTGAAAATACTATAGAACTGATAAATAATTTTAAACCATTTGAATAGCAAGAAACTTACTTATTAGCCTCCTTCAACCTATTAAAAAGTTGATACCACTTTTCCCTTGACTTAATGAAAGAAAGTTTCACTCACCACTTCATAGTTATACTGTCACAGATCTAACCCTAACTATTAATAAACAATTTAGAAAACAAGAAAACATCTTAAAATAACTTACTATCAGAAAAGAAATGTATTAAACATAAAATAAATTAAAATTGTTTACAAAATACTTAAAATAAATAGCAATGATAAAATTAGAATTACATGAAAATACATCTAAACTAAAACTAAATTGTATATTAACACGGGAATAAAAGAGATGGAGTTCAGTCTGATCGTTTATAATGTTTATTTTTGGGTCTTTATAGTTTCTACAAATTTCAAGATATTCGAGTAGATCCATTTTATGGCCCTTGTTGCATCAATCTATAAGTTTAACTCTCTTGAAATTGATTTTATGACCGGTTTTGGCTTGATGTTGGAATATATTTGAATTCGGTTTATGTTGGTGTTCTTTAATTCTGATTTGTAATTTTCGACCAGTTTATCTTATATACATCGCCTTACAATTAAGATAATCGATAAAATATATAACACTTTGGTTTAAAGGATCAACTTTAGGATTGTGATTGGATAGGATATTTAAAATGGAATTTTAATTTTATTATGCAAGAATATTTGAGAATTTCAGGGGACTACTGTATGAATTTTACTGAATGGATATGAAAGAGTTTATGTATTCTGGTTGATCCGAGGTAGTCAGTCAACAGGAGACTACGACAAAGTACTGAAGATGCCAAGTGAGATCTTCGCGAAACGTCTGCCCCTGTCCACAGGGAACAACCAAGAAGATGAACGGATGATACCTCGGATCAACCAGAAAACATACTTCTCCATCCGTGAAGCACTACGAAAGAGTTTATGTTTCTAGTTTGGACATATAAATGATTCTGATTTTCTTTATGATTTCTGTATTAATTTAGATATTAACTTTATAGGAAACCCATTATTTTGTGCTTGTTTATGAGTTAGAGTGTGAGATGAAACAAGATGTATAGTGTCAGGAACAGTAGACGGTTTTCTGTATATATTGATACAAAGACGATTATTCTCATTGCATATGATGAGATCCAAGAAATGTATTGTTTTATATTGTTAAGGAATCAACATTGCTATTCCAAATACAAAAAACGTCACTAAGATAACGTGTCTACCGATAGTAAGGATTCACGTCATTGCATATATATGTATTTTCAATGAAGTCTAAAAATATATCGGCAGTGATGACTTTATCACTCAATCGGGTCTTGTATCTGCGAGACTTCATGTTTAGTTATTTTAACTGCTCAAAACCGAAAGACATATGATCGTATTTTCTCAGACCGAAATTTAAGCGGATGCACAAATTTTGAAGCTTTTGAATTTTTCGCTGATACCTGAAATCCAAAAATGCTCTGTATATGCTGTCATAGTAATTAAAGTGTGATAATACCAGAGGATCGCTTAAAAACTATTTGTGTCAGTCAAGACTATGTCGAATGGAGTAAATCAGTTTTAACCAGCCATAAACTTCCAAAGCTTAACGCCTTATCCAAGACAAGCTCGAGATTTTTGACAGACTTATTCAATGGAATAGGAGTATTTCCTGTCGGCACAAGATAAAAGCCATCAATAAATTTCTCTTTTAACTTAGGGAACTAAAAAGAACACTAATTGGACCCAGAACATGGTCTAATTAGCGTTTATCTTTAAGCGGTATTCCCGTGTGGCGTCAATAATTTCCATACAAGATACTTTTAAATTTATTAAAGCTTTCATCAAAGTGGCTTTCAGAAAAACAAAAATAAAACTGAGTATCATAAGCATAATAGTGTGGTCACTATATTTGTATCGGCTGTCACACAAATTGCTTCATTTTGATTAATCTTATTTGTTATAGATTTTAATATTTTCCATTGTATATGTAGTACACATACCGAATATGTACTCGGGTTCTGATTTTACATGTTTTTTAAAAATTGCAATATTATCATTTCTAATGTTATTGTATGAAGGATTTTGGTGAATAGTTACATAAAGATCACTGATTAAGTTTGTTATGTTTAATTTAGGAGTTAAGGCGAATTTATGATTTTTATTTAAGAAGGCGTGTTCTTTGTCACGTTATTATCATTGATATACGGATGTGTGCAGAGATGTTTTTGACTTTATTTTTGTAATTATTCAGTAAGCTATTTAACTAATTGTATTAATTGTTAATAACTATTAAGGTTAGGCAGTGTTTTTGCTACCGACTAGTGCCAAAAATATTTTATCATAAGGAGACTGCGCTGTTAGCTGCAACATAATATGGGAATTTACTTAATTAATTTACTTTATTTAATTAAATAGCCTCATTTCCACTTTCGTCACATATTGCATAATAATATCGTTGTCCAACCAACGATCTTTTGTGGAAGTACTGAATAAAATACATTTTAAAATCAGCCTTAGATAATCATACTCTGGGTGTACAAGCACACATACAAATTTTTTAGTGTCTTTTATCTGGATTGTAATTGTCATTTAAATGTATTCAAATATTTTTTTAATGTTGAGTGTTTTGAGTTTTTAATATTGGGTTTTTTTACCGTATTTAATCCTATCTTCTACTCGATTTTTTTAAAATACTCATACAAATCATACCATGTTCTTCGGAAAGATTATTTTAAAACATTTTTGGGAAGAGGTTGAAGTATAAGAATATGTTACAAGAAACCACAGACGAAACAATAACAAACCATTGTTATTGGAAAAGCCGCTAAACTTATACAGCAGCATATTTCCAGCAGTAGGTATACACTGGAAATATTTCACGAGCACATCCTATATAATCTAAACACGGCAATGACGAAATGTCTTCCATGAACCATCCGTACCATCGCTAAACGCGTGGCATGCTGTTGATATGTGGCTATACTGTAGGGGTAGGGGTGGCTAACCATACCGACTCAACTCGCCACCATAGGTTCTCAACTTTAGCAAAAGGAAATGAATATTGTTGAAGTTTCTGACCCAGCCTAACCCAAACATGTTCGATCAGAGCCATATCCGGAGAACAAGTTGGTCATGAAAGCATTCTTATACGGTGCTCTGACACAAAGGTCTATACAACACGCTGATATACGATTGGGCATTGTCTTGCATGTAGACATATGATCGCATTCTCTTAGACCGAAAATTAAACACATACACGAGTTTTGAAGCTTTTGAATTTCTCGCTGATACCTGAAATCCATGAATGCTCCGTATATGCTGTCATAGTAATTAAAGTGTGATAATAGCAGTGGATCGCTTAAAAGCTATTTGTGTCAGTCAAGACTAAACTTCCAAAACTTAACACCTTATCTAAGATCAGCTCGAGGTTTTTGACAGATTTACTCAATGGAATAGATATATTTCCTATCGACACATGATAAAAGCCATCAATATTTATTACATTAATATTTATTATTTATTACATCATCATGTGTAATAACCAGAGCGCGGCAATTTTAGCTTATACGTCCCCCACCATAAGAAACAACTTAAGCGACAACGAGAGCCTCAGATGCCTAAACTCGTCGAGCAGTGGTAATAACACCCCATACCAAAATACCGGGTTGGTGATGGATAGCGCGTTCTTGCAAGCACAATGGAATCCATTGTATTGCAGGACGCGGTACCACCACAAATTCATTTTTCACATTATCGGGCTCCCCCGGCTAACGTTGAGGAGCTATGAAGGTGAGTTGAGATGGCATGGCTGGCCACCCCTCCCACTCTAATATAGCCACATATCAACTCCATACCATGACGTGTAGCGATGGTATCCACCGCTCACAGAAGATATATTCGCCATTGTTGTATCCCCTTCCAGTAGGGTTGTACTGCTCTCCTTGTGAGGGTAAGTTATACTACCTTTGTACTATTTCCAATCTAAATTTCATTGGGCGTCAAACTACAGACGAAAGAATAACAAAGCACTAGACATTGATAAAATGCTGTCAGAACCCCCTAATCTTCCAGAAGGGTTACGGTGCTCTCAATGTGAGGGTAAATTATAGTATAGTACTACGTCCATACCAACTTTCATTGCACTAGACACGCGTTCAGATTCTACAGGATGTGCTTGTGAGTTATTTCCAACAGTGTATGTATAAACTTAGCAACAATCACCTAACAGATCACTGCAATCACTCATTACAAAGGTATATCAGGAGAACCTTGCCGACTATAAAAAAAGACCATCCGCACGGTGTACTAAAAGGGAGACAAACTTAATTGCACATTTACCGTCTTCTCTACACTGTCTACAAACATATTGACAAATCACTCCCTTGCAAGAAAACCGACACATGTAAAAAAATGTCAAATTGAAGTAATAAAGTTTAAAAATAGGTTATTTCATATTGCATATGGGCCCTTATACATTCTTATGGATTTCTACTGATAAGCACGATAAGTACAAAAGTGACATTGTTTGTGTAAAAAGCATGCGTATATTGATACAAAAATCTCAAAACTGGCAGCATTTTCTTACTTGAAGGGTTGGGTTGTAGCAAAATGCTGGCGATACCAAGTTGACATACAACATGTTTATCGGCATTAAATAGGCTCATATAGACTGCATGTACAGTTATTTAACTGTATGCTATATTAAATACAGGGAGAATTAATAGTGTCTTCGAAACTGTTATCATTGATAAAGATAACAATGAACGGCAATATGTACGGTTAATACACAACCAATGGACCGATATTTTTAACATATCAAAAGGACTGAATCAGAGAGACGGCATGGATGGAACGGAAAATAAAAGAATTTTTAGAAGTATTAAAATATTTCTAACAAAGATTCGTACATGTAAAATGAAAGAAAGCAAAAAAATAAAATTAACATATTTAATTGTACTATTAAGAGGAATGCCACGGCAGTAACATCGCATAGTGAGTCTGATATGGGGAGAGGAAAAGAAACGTGAGGGTATCTGGACTTTGCAACACTAAAAAGATTAAGTGATCAGTTTCCGTATAGGTTACAGATCTAGGTCGTCAATCATCTACGAAGAGAAAAGATACACAAATTCGACGTCGGACAACGAAATTAAATGTCGTATAGAGCAAGCTAAGGTCGTATTTCAAAAATTGATCTCAAATTGTGCTTAAAATTTGCGAAATATACGTAGTGAAATTGAGTACAATAAATAGCTAATAAACTGAAACATTTTGAGATGTTGAAATACAATAAAATAATGAAAATCGATTGAACTGCAAAAGTAACAAATAATGAAGTCCTTCGGGAAATCAAGGTACATGTAAAACAATGACTTAATAATCAAAAAGATATAAAATAGCTCCTTCATTTTTGTATAATCCAATCATATAAATTTTACGATATAATATGTCATTACCATAGCTAAGATGTGGCGTACAATTTTTGCCATATTAACTAATTATTGAATTATAATGCAGAATGTTAAACTCACATCACGCAACCAGTATAATATAAACAGCCGCGTTGTAATTATTTGAAGTTTGATGAATGGCCTTCTTTAATTGCTTGTCCAAGCGGTTCTTTCATATGAGAAACGACACTTCTGCTACATTATCGCCCTATAGATGTTGTTGGAAACATCCTACGCTTAAGAATGTCCAGCAGTTTTGCCGTAGGATAAGTACTTACCATACTTACATGCAATATGACGTGAATGCAGTGGCTATTTGTATTATGCGTAAATTCGTCTTTAAGTGACAGTTAAGATGGATACTCAGAAACTTAATACTGTCGTCGATCGTCTTCAAAAATTGTTAAAAAAGAAACAAATTAAAACAAGACGCTCAAACAGACACTTCGAAATGAAGAACGTTAGGTAGGAAGGGTTTTTAAGTATATACATTAGATTTATATGTTTAATAGTAAACAAAAGCGTAAATAGTTTTCGATATGAAGAAAAGAAAACATCATATAAAGCTGCCTTCCGCTTACATATTCTAATACATTAATAAATTATGATACGTGTAATATTGTTATAAAAACTAGCTGTAAATGTAAAAATAATGATTAATACCTTAGTAGTTTTATCACAGTTTTCTAATGGATTTATCAGAGCTATTACATCACATCGTTTAGTATTTAGGTTCTACTAGATCAAGATGCGGTCATTTTAGAAAAGAAATGAGATCGCGCATTGGAGACTGATCAAGTTTTTAATTATTAATTAGTAAAACGGACCTCGAGATATCGACGTGGATAAAACCCAAATTGTCCATTAATGGTAGATACGACGAACCAGTTAGTCCATTTATCAAATTTAATGGTTTGTCGTTACAGATTCGAGTCGCTCCCGAATCACTTCCGTCGCTTACCAAATCTCGTTCTAATCTTTGTCTTTCTCTCTTTAGCGTTGTGCTTTTGCTCGGGTAGTAATTAATAAGCCGATAATGATTACCTAATCGCGACGAAATAATACCGCCGACGCCGTAAACTAAGAATTTTAATTACCCTCTTAATGAGTCTTGGCGGATACGTCTGTTATCTTGAATCTGTTGCCCACTAACACAAATACGCCATCTACTGAGGGACCGCAACTTCTTTAGTTCTTGGGCGAGGAAAATTGCAATTTATCGAGGCTGTTCTATGTCGTTAATCTACGTTTACTAATTAATATATTTTACGACCTGTATCGGCGGTGTATGGTAATTACAAAGCTCTTTATCGACTTAATATCAAGTGAAAGCTTATATCTTTGCTTTTTATATTGTGTCAACAGAATAACATTCTTACGCTCCAAACAAAACAAACTTAACTAGATGTGCAACTTTAATATCACTATTAATTTGCAACTAAATCGGTATTACAGATGTAATACAATGTAAACGTCAAGTCGGCAAATTTTCTGCGTCATCGTTTCCGATGTGACTAACGTGATAATGATTTACGGTCTGTGTATCTTTAATCGGCGACAATCCGGACAGTGTGGAAAAAAGCAGCGACTTATCTATCGGTCCCTTAATAAATATCGCTTATCGCCCGTGAATATCTGAATCTCATAATTACTAGTTGTAGGCCCGTGTACATCCAGTAAAACGAAGCTATAAATATCGTTAATACCTTGAGTTAACAGCGGCCGTCGTGGGTAAATAACTTTTTGGTCGAGGTAAATTTTAAATTGGCAATAAATTACGTAGCTGAGCATAAACTCGCGCGTTTTGTTGATGTTTTAACTCCAACTCAGTAGCTCACTTCTCTTTACTCCTTAATACAAGAAATATTTACAACCCTGTACGTATATGTTTAAGAAATTTAACAAGGTCTTGTAATCGATTCTTGTGTTAATTCTCCCACTTAAACAGTAAATCAAATAAAATCACGCTTCACTAAATGTAAAACAATAAAAAAATTAATGTAATTTTTCGTTAATAATAATGTTAATTTTTGTCACACAATTTCATGATCATTGTAGCGCATCACGCAATATTATTATTTTCAGGATAATAGAGCATTAAAAACTAAATGCAATTCGCGTTTCACTACCACTACTTCTTGAGTAGTAATTAAAACGCTAATTTCATTATCATTGAATATTTAGGGATAGTGAAAAATACATTACGTTAATTTATATTTTCAATACCACTACCCCTACTAAGTATTTAGTGGTATTGAAAAAATACACTACCCCTAAATATTTAGTTATAATGAAAACTTTTATTGGTACACTAGTTTACAAGAAAAATCTCAAAGATTGTGATAGTTTTTTTAAACGTGGAATGTGTTCTGTAGCTATTTCAACATGAAAGTGGAAATCCAAACGAACATTTAAAGGTATTGATGGCATAAATCGGACTCTCCATTATTTTGCTACAGCCTAAAACAACTCAACAAAAAAATTTTTTTTTACATTTTTCCCATTTTCTTTTCGCTTAACCGCACCTTAACGGAAAATAACTATAAACGAACAAAAAAGTTAGCTATTCTATCCTGTAGAAAATTTAATTCTCCAAATTTCGAAGCATTGGCCATCATGATCGAATGTATTATATCAGAGTTATCGTCAATTTACGACAATCGTGCAAAATCTCGTATTTTGCCATTTTCACTGTATTGTTGAAATATTACTACGAACATTTTTTTTAATAAGGAGGTATTTTAACTGTTCCAGGCTCTAAGTGTAAACATTAAATTCATTGAAATCAATATTATTTAGACACTAATTCAGTATAACGCATTGGAATGGAAAGTTTCTGTAGATTTAAAGTAACTGCCACAGTAAAGAAATTTACTAATTTCTACTTTTTAAGTATCGACTTACATTTCTATGATTTTCAGGTAATTGCGGTGGCTGCAGGCTTACAAGGCGATTTTACGTAATATTGCTGCTTTCTTTGTTTGAGGGAAGCTGAGCGAGAAAGCCTCATTATGTGTGTCTTCTAGAGAACATTACGATGCTGGTGCTTTTAATGTCTTAAATGAACCTCTGGTGAGACCAGCATCTGTCATATTGCCTCCACTACACATCACACTGGGTGTGATGAAAAACTTTGCGAAAACGTTGCATCCAGAAGACCCAGTATTTAAATATCTCACTCAGCTCTTTCCACAAATATCGTACGTTAAACTAAAAGAAGGCATATTTGTTTGTTGACAACAAAAGAACCAAGGCGTGGATGTCCATTTGCTCTTAGAATTCTTTCCATGCAATCTTGGAGCGGAAAGTGACAAACTAGGCGAACGATTCCATCAAGATTTAGTGACATTGGAAATATGTTATCAAGATTACTGGGAGACGCAGATTATCTCTGGAGTGTTATTAGAGAAATCAATCCAAAGACATACAAAAAATTGTCAAAAAATAATCATATCATCCCACACTATACCAACAATAAGTAAAGTAGTATACATTAAATATAAAATGTTATTCCATAAAAGTTTTGTATTATAATTTGTAATATAAACCTATATAATAAAAATAAAAAGACAAAGAAAAGTATCGCTTGTAAGATCAGCCAAACATCCGAGTGCACATAGTTGAACTCTGTCAAAATCAAATCCTCCTGACCAATTATGCTTAATGTTCAACATTTGGAACAGGTAAAATAATATTGATTTTAGTGAATTTAATGTTTACACTTAGTGCCTGCAACAGTTAAAATACCCTAAAATGAAATTTTGCACGATTGTCGTAAATTAACGATATCTCCAATAATATATATTCGACAGAGAGTCCGATTTATGCCGTCAATACTTCAAACTGTTTGCCTGAATCTCCACTTTCATGTCCATATAGTCACTATACAAAATAACAAATATATTGAACATGAACCGTTACTGTGTTTTCTAATTTACGATTTTCTACATTTTTGGGTATATTTCGAAAACTGGACGTGATGGAGAAAAACTGGAGACAGTTTCACTACCAGCACAACATTCTACGTTATAAAAAAATATCACAGACTTTGAGGAAAAATTTGATTAAAAATTGTAAACTAGTGTAATTAACAATTTTCTTAAGGACGTGGTTTCAAAATATTCCCGGCGTCATAAAGGCGCCGCGAAATATTCATATTTCGCTTTTCGAACAAGGAATGTCGCTACGTATAGATTATCCGTCAATTTTGGAAAATCCTGGTATACGAAATATTAATAATGTTACTATAAAAAACCACCATTTTAGAAGAAGCAGAAACACATTCCATCTACAAGAAGAAACTTACAAAAAAAACATACTGTATACGGCAAAAGAAAAAATATCTAATATAAAACAAAAATCTACGTAACAATAAACTGAATACAGCTGTTATTAATTTTAATTATTTTTTATTTTTATAATTGATTTATGGGTAAGTGACAGTTGTTCTTTCTCATAAATCCGATATAAAGTTATATTTTTCAAATTTTAAATCATTGCTTTTTCTACATCACATAAGGTTTTATTCAAAATTTGTGTATAAATAAAAGCACATTATATTTGAAGGATTAATAAAAAATCTTTGCTTTTCATAGCACTACCGGTTTCGAATTATATTCAAATTCGTCTTCAGGTCTAATGGAAGTAAATGGATAAACGGTACAATGTGTATAACGTAACATCGATGAACAAATTCACAAGATACATATCACTAAAAATACAACACCTATTCATTTCTTCTATATTTTTAAATAATTTAAATTTCATCAATCGTGGATATTATAAACTGTCGAAATTGTTATGTAGAAAGCAAGATGTATTTTCTAAATGTCTTCAGATGTACGGCTAAACCCAATCCAACTCAATCTTATGTATTTGAACTGAAATAATTTTAGATCTAACAGTAGATCTAGAACTAGAATCATTCAGGTTTAGCCATTTTGAGAGATGAAAGGAAATTAAGTTATCCACGATGAAAATTTATTTAATTCTGTACTACAATGTTTCGCCCTTTCTAAGAGCGTCTTCAGGTACAACTAGAAAAATTGAAACTTAATTAAGAAATATAAAGTAAGTGTTTTATCTAGGGGACGGGTTTATAAAAGGTGGAAAATAAAAAATTATAAAAAGTAGATCTTACTGTCAAAAACTAAGAAAAGATGTAAGCGTGACACATGATCTTGTGGATAAATCCTTATAAATCGAGGTATAAAAACGAACGATGTTGAAAATACAAAAAGATAAAAATTTAAAAAAATCAACGTGCGTTACCATATAAAGGGTTAACACAACGTTGAGCGATAGGTTTAGTTAAATTATTTAAATGCTGAAGGCAGGTGTAATTAATGTGAAGGCTGAAGGCTTGTTGAAAATCAAAAAATTTTGGCGTTAAATATCTAAAAGTAAAAATTAAAATTAGTAAGGTCAATGTTAAACAACTTAAAAGTATTACCGAAAAATGAGCCGTGTGCGCACATGGCAATAATTTACATCGGACTGAATAATCTTGGCATAGGGAAGAAGAAGAATGGTTATAAATACAGTAACTTATATTTTAGACAGGTTGGCAATAAAATTTTTTAACAATGTGACAAACCAATGCATGAGCGGCAAATTTAAAAAATTATGTGAAAGATAAAAAGTATCTGTTGTAGCTAAACTCTGTAATCTCATTAAGCATGTTTGTAGGATCATTATTATGGTGTATTTAAATGAAGTAATCTTTATGAAGTATTCTTCATAAAGATCAATTTTTCTCGATTTACTGAGGTTTTTAAGAAGTTTAATGTTGGAGATATCAGTTTTATGTTTGTGTTCTTTTAGGTGTTTGTTAAAAGCTGAATTTTCTTTATTTAAATGTTCCTTAAATCT
Source organism: Onthophagus sagittarius (assembly GCA_036711965.1). Classification (NCBI taxonomy): domain Eukaryota; kingdom Metazoa; phylum Arthropoda; class Insecta; order Coleoptera; family Scarabaeidae; genus Onthophagus; species Onthophagus sagittarius. The sequence continues at coordinate 40,284,548 of JASERS010000001.1, forward strand.
AGTCTTTATATTATGGTCAGTTTGACCAATGTAATAGCAATCACAGTCGCTACATTTAATATTATAAATACCACTTTTAAGACTATCATTAAACGAGTGTTTGTTGTTGATTAAAAATTGACTTAATTTGGTGTTATTCTTTTAAACTGGAGTGATATCAAACTTCTTGAAAGTATTAGAGAGTTAGTTTTGTATGGTAGGGTGAAAAGGTAGGAAGACAAAAACGTCTGGCTTAGAAAAGTGCGGGTAAATTAATTTGTTAATTTTAGATTGGTGGATACGATAGAACAAGTTTTGCAATTCCTGAAGAGAATATCCATTATCGAAGCCTAGCCTAACAATAGTGTTAATTTCTTTATTAATATCTGTGGTGTTAAGAGGATAATTTAAAATTCTATTGAAAAGAAAGCGGAATGATGCAAGTTTATGTTGATATGATGAGAAAGAGTTTTTTGGAATAAGAGTGTTAGTAGTAGTAGGTTTCCTGTAAATGTCGAAGAGGATCCTGCCCTCCGAGAGACACCTGGTGATTTTAAGGTCAAGAAAATTTATAGAAGAACATTTCTCCATCTCAAAAGTGAATTGAAGATTATTGATATTGTTAAAAATGTTATTGAGAGCAATAATATGAGATTTTTCACCGTTGTAGACCAGAAGGATGTCATCCACGTATCTTTTATAGAATCGGAGAACAGGACCTCCTCGAAATTATTAACAAAGATGTCGGCGATAATCCCTGAGATAGGGGAGCCCATGGGAAGACCATCTTTCATACGGTAAAATTTATTATTGAAAATGAAGAAGTTTTGTTCACAGACAAGTTGTAATATGTTAATGAAATGATAAGATGTTTGGTATTGACAGATAGATAGACTTCGATAATTTCTAAAGAGTTTTTTATAGGAACATTAGAATAAAGATTCTTGATGTCAAATGACACAAATAAAGATTTTTTATTGATTTTAATATCCTGAAGGGATTTAACCGTTTGAGTCCCAAGCAGCGCGATCGCGCTGTTCAGATTTTATGTTGAGAAAACCCAGCACTAATCCCAAGCAGCGCGATAGTATTCTTCGACAGTGTTTTTTCAATACCGTCTGGGACTCAAACGGTTAATTAATTCATCTGAATTTTTAACATTAAACTTCAAATTGTCTTTAAAATTATTATATAAGAATTTTTGGATTTGTTTAGCAATTTTTTCTGTAGGGGTGTTGATATTACTGATTATCGGTCTGATACTATGATCTTCCTTGTATAGTTTAATAAGGCTCTTCAAGATGGGAGGAAGTGGGTTCATCTGTGTAAGTGAGTTAATGTTAAAACCTAATTTATTGAGGCTGTCTCTGTAATTGTTGATAAGTTTCTTGAGGAGATTGTTATAGGTATTAGTTGGATTTTTATTTTTTTTTCCGAGAGATACTCCTTTTTCCTAAAAATATCATATTCTATAAAAGATACGTGGATGACATCCTTCTGGTCTACAACGGTGAAAAATCTCATATTATTGCTCTCAATAACATTTTTAACAATATCAATAATCGGAAACGCCGCTTTAAAGGCCTTGCCTTTAAAGGCGGTCGTTTCGCTAACGGGGATCATCAATGCGACGCTCCGGCTGCGCCACTTTCCCACCACGTGGAACAGCGCTGACGTCGTCGTGTTACCGAAACCCAGAGCGAACCTGACGTTCCCGCAAAACTACAGGCCCATCAGTTTGCTTTCTTGTCTCGGCAAGGTATGCGAGAGGGTCGTCCAGACGAGGCTACAAAGATCCGTTAGAGATCTTAAGCTCATCCAGGACGAACAGTTTGGTTTCCGACCCAAACATTCGACCGTACACCAGGTACTGCGACTTGTCGAACATATAACCGAAGGCTTCAATCGAAAGCAAAGCACTTGTGCCGTGTTTTTCGATGTTGCCAAAGCGTTCGACAAAGTATGGCATGAAGGACTTTTGTTCAAAATGCTAGAAGCGGGCGTGCCCCTGGGATTAGTCCAATTGATCGCCTCCTACCTTGACGGCAGGAAAGCGCGCATCAAACTGGAAGGTACGCGTTCAAGAGAGCGAATCCTAACTGCTGACGTCCCTCAGGGGTCGTTGCTTTCACCGATACATTTTGTACCTTTGTAAGCGACTTACCCCATTACGAGGGCACGCAGTTAGCGATGTACGCCGACGATGTGTGCATCTACAGCAGATCTTGGTCCCCCGAGGTCGCCGCTCGTAGACTGCAGGCAGCATCGGACGAGTTGCTCGACTACTTCGCAAAGTGGCGGGTCAAAATCAACGCTGATAAAAGTACCGCAGTACTTTTTACTCGGCGTAGACAGAGACCCCCCGATGCGTTGGTACTGCAAGGGGACGAGGTCCCCTGGCGTTCCGAAGCCAGGTATTTGGGTGTCATTCTGGACTCTAAACTTACTTGGAAAAGTCACATCGACGCGATGGCGAACCGGGCGAAGGCAGCTCTGGTCAATCTGTACGCTCTGATTAATCGTCGAAGTAAGTTGGATCCTCTTCGGAAGATTCGACTCTACAAAGCGGTTATCAGGCCTACGATGACTTACGCCTCTTCAGTCTGGGGTTACGCCGCGCACTCGCACGTGCAAAAACTCCAAGTGGTTCAGAACAAGGTCCTAAGGATGGCATTTGATGCACCTTGGTTTGTCAGTAATGCGACACTGCACAATGATTCCCAGATGGCGACTATCGAGGAATTCATTCGGGACAAGGCCAGTACCGAGTTGACGCGACTCGAAAACCACCCTAATCCCCTCCTAGCGGCATTAATAGATTATGACACAGAACACCTTCGCTACAAACGGCCAAGGTTGCTTCTAGTCTAACAATCCAGGACTCGACAATCCTTTCAATACCTACTCCCGATATCACTAAATCAGTGAACATTAATTAATATATTTTCCGTCTGTTTTAGATCCGATGAAGAGGGTTAAAGAAGAAATTCTAGGAACCTCAAGAGGCCCGTCAAGTTCACCGTTCACCGTTCCCTATGCCAAGATTATTCAGTCCGATGTAAACTATTGCCATGTGCGCACACGGCTCATTTTTCGGTAATACTTTTAAGTTGTTTAAGATTGACCTTACTAATATTAATTTTTACTTTTAGATATTTAACGCCAAAATTTTTTGATTTTCAACAAGCCTTCAGCCTTCACATTAATTACACCTGCCTTCAGCATTTAAATAATTTAACTAAACCTATCGCTCAACGTTGTGTTAACCTTTATATAGTAACGCACGTTGATTTTTTAAAATTTTTATCTTTTTGTATTTTCAACATCGTTCGTTTTTATACCTCGATTTATAAGGATTTATTCACAAGATCATGTGTCACGCTTACATTTTTTCTTAGTTTTTGACGGTAAGATCTAGTTTTTATAATTTTTTATTTTCCACCTTTTATAAACCCGTCCCCTAGATAAAATACTTACTTTATATTTTTTAATTTAAGTTTCAATTTTTCTAGTTGTACCTGAAGATGCTCTTAGAAAGGGCGAAACATTGTAGTACAGAATTAAATAAATTTTCATCGTGGATAACTTAATTTCCTTTCATTAAATTCCACCACGATGACCATGGAGACAGTAATCGCTAATTTTGAGAGATGTGCGGTTAAACCAAAATGTTTCTTGTTCTAGAATTAGAGTTAGATATTGTGCTATACAACTAGAACTAACAGTAGACCTAGACGTAGAAAGATTTGGGTTTAGCCGCACATCTTGTATTAGTTTCAGTTTTACTTCAATTCAATTATAGAGGGTTGCCAAACCAATTTGTAAAGTACTCTATTTCAGAAACTATTCATTGTGGAACTCATCATTAAAAAGAACCTAACTATGTATATCTGAATTGAAATAAAACTAGAACTAACAATAAATTAGAAAGGTTTTTTTTAGCTGTGCGTATAAAGAAGCACGGTAAACCTGAAGCATTCCACTTCTAGTGTTAGTTCTAGCTTTAATTCGATACAAGTTTACAATAATCTAAAACCGGATAACAGCTAAATTAGAGTTAATATCAATAAGAAAGCTAACACTAGCACTAGAAACATTTAGGATTAGTCGTACATCTGTTAGCATGGAACCCAACGCCGACTAGCTCTAGAAGCAATACTATATTCTATATTCGAATACTATATTCATCTATTTTAAAGATGTATGGCAAAACCCTAATTTTTTCAGTTCTATGTCTAGTGTTAGTTCTAAAGCTGGGTTGTAAGTATATCAGTTATACTTTTGGATCCAGAAATATTTAAAACAATTTGGAGCTAAACAAAAATTAAAACTAGAACAAACCTAGGCCTAGAACTAGAAATATTTAGGTTTAGCCGTGCGTCTTCCGAATTTTAGTTCGATACAAATGTTTCTAGAGTAGAGTCTAATGAAAGACTAATTATGGAAAAACTTAATTTTATAGTTCCTATGGATACATATATTTTAAATTGAACTTGATTAAATTTCAATTGAGAAAAAAGTTGAAGTAAAAAGTAATTTAGTGATTTGAACATATCCAACGCATTATTTATGCCGAGATAAGGTTGAAAAATAAGTAAATGAATGTTTAGGGTTTTTTATCCATATTCATCAGATTATATACTAAGAATAAATAAATATTTTCTCTTTTGTACTTCTGATACATTTTATATAGATATATACATATTTTATTATGTTCTTCCGGGTTCGGACACACACCTAAATACAACTTACGTCAATTTTCTCTTCATTTTCTTTTCTTCCTTTATCTTTGCTTGCGTAGCTGTATTGTTGTATGAACTTTTAGCATTATTAGTAATTTTATTAATGCTAGAAATTGTAAGCTATTATTGTCCGCTATTTATCTTATCATACAAATACTTACAAAAATACAAAAACACTACATGAAATAACCAATACATTTACAACACCAAAACAACACGGGTCCTCGTTCCTAGCTCAATTGAAGATTGGGTCGGGTAGATTTCTTTTTTAAGGCACCATACAGTTGCTCCCGGATTGTCCACGAACTGTGACGTGAAGTTGTAAAGTGAGTGTTATAAATAAATGACAAAACAAGTACAAAAAAAATTCGAATATTTGAGTTGCGATAATGTTTATTTTGGGAAACACCCAAAGAACGAAAATAATAAATAAATAAAAGAAAATGAATTAACTAAGGTTCCAAAAAAAAGCGAAAAAAATAATGTTCTTTGCGATCTACCAAAAAAATTGAAAATAATAAAAAGAAAATCCCTAAACTGAACACGTACGACTCCGTTGAGCTCAATATAAAAAAATAAATAACCGGAATCAAATAAATTTGCCAACGAAAATTATCTAACAATAAAAAAAATATTATTATTAAAATAATATTACTATATTGATATATAAGTATCAAAATAAATAATTAATTAATGTGTAATATATTTTCTTTTCTTTATTATTCTTTTTTTTTTAGGAACAAAACAGTATCTTTATCTGACCTTGTCTTCTTTCTGGATTCCTCCTGAGCAACGTATTCCAGAACTTAAAAGAAGACCATGGATATTGATGAAAGAGATGGAGTATTGGATTCCAATAATTAATTCCAAATATAAAATATAATAACTGGTTTTCTCCCAATTTGAAACGGAAATAAACCCACAGCAATGCTCTCCAATACCCAAAAAGGCCTAAAGTGAAAATTAAGACAATTAGGAGAAGAAATAGAAATATAAAAGGAAGAAGACAAAGATGTTTCTATTTTTGAGAAAAAATTATGTTATACAGCACAAAAAAAATTTAAAGAAAAAAAAGGTTGTAGAATTATAGTATAAAAGAAATGTCTACCTCAGATCTACGAGGCTTTAAGCAGAATAAAAGTTTATAATAATACGATGAAAATCCGGACAAACCGTAAATAGGAACTGAAGTCACTTCCCAAGTATTACACACATGAATGATAAATCATCCAAATAAAATAAATGGAAATTTTAGTCAAAAAATCAAATTTTTACCAAAATGGCTGTCACCAAAATTATCCAAATTCACAGGTGTGTTACGTATGAGATCTGGTTTTAAAGAGAGCGAGAGTCGACTCAGAAAACTTGTAAAAATACTCTCGTTGACAAAAAAAAATGAACTTACGCATGTTCGAAATTTGAAGAAAAGAATTCAAAGGAAATGAGAAAGAGAATTAAAATAAGATTAAAAGAAGTATAGAAATGAAAATTAAAGAAGTTCTGGAAGTACGCTGCTAAAAAAATGAAATATAAATATATTAATAAACAATAAAAAAAATTAATGAACATATAACACGAAACAATTTTATACCAAAATAACACATAAAAGACATATACAAAAAATCAAACCGTTACAGAATTAATAGCCAAAATAGTTATTCCAACGATTTGAACAGCGGTGTTCATTATTCTGTTTCTATTTCCATTTTACGTCATTACAGTCCTTACGAATATGAGTGTGAACGTAGATGTGGATGATGATGACGAGATTAGGATTATAGGCGACGACAGTTTAGACATACGAAGCAATATAAAGTATGGTGACTGCCTTATTACGACTAGTCCAATTATAATTACGGTATGCACTTCTTCTCAGTTCAAAGAGCTGAGAAAGCTGGTCTTCTAATAAGGTCTTCACCTTATCAGAAGACCAGTTTAAGATACGGTTTAGGTTAACCAAAAATACAACTCACGTAATTCTTGATCAACTTAGAGGACGAATCTTATTCAGGATTCACGCTATATCAGTCCACAGGTGACGAAAATGCAGAATTATATCTTAGTCGCAAAGGATTTTTTTGTCGTGAAACGAAAAAGCTATTGCTAATGCTAAATTAAAATTTGCGATATTGCTGGATGGCTTGGTAGCACTCACGATTAAACAATTTTTAATAACAGTGCTATCAAAAGCAGGTTAGAAAATGAGGAATTTGGTGACAGTGACAATATGTAACAGCATATCAAGTCCCTATCAAGTTGCACAATCAATCCCAGATAAGATCGCGTAATATAGTAGAAAGAAGCTATAGTGGTTGGAAAAGAACATTTCCCATCTTATCATTAGGCCTTCGGTTAAAGGAAGAGGTGTTAATGGCTGTAATTATGGCTGTAGTTGTTCTCCACAATGTATGTATAGACAAGAACGATCAGTGGAAGGAAGACGACGAAGAAGAACATTTTCAAATAGTTATAAGTTAATTGCTACCAAAGAAAACGTTCAAGATAAGAATATTCGACGTTTACATATGATAAACAATTATTTTACCACATTACTTTAACACAATAAAACTTTATTACTAATATTTGTAATACTATTTTAGAATATTAGCTTTTATTATTTATTTTTTCTTTTAAAATTTTAATTTCTAAAAAAATAAAGATTCGGTAATAACCTACAAACAGTATCTGACTTATTCCTAGTATAAGCTATTCTCATTGAATTGAACGGAATAGTTATCCTGCATCGTATACCGATGCTTATGTTCCACACCTCTCCTGTTTTTTCTAGTCTTTATACCAACATTTAGTTACTCTGGGTATAGACTAGGAGCGGTATAAACTAAAAAACTAAAAAAAATAAAAAGACTCACCCATGAGATATATTTCCATGAGTTTTCATGATCATGAACTGTCTTACCAAAAACACCTCTAACTTTCGATGACATGTAAGAGAAGATATTCATGAGTTTAAGGAAAATAAATGCATAAAAATCCCTCTTTGGACGAAGAACCTAAATACTGGTTTAAATTCGGTTCGTATCAGGCAGGGATAACAAATTTAACCCACGTAAGGCAAAGAAAATAAAAAAAAACAATTTACTCGAAAAACGACCTGAGAGAGGAAAGAAAAGAGAAAACCTGATTAAGTTTGATTCATTGCGTTTGGCCTGAATGTGCGTTACGTGCTTAATTTTCAGATGTAATAGCTGATTGATTATAGGTGTTTTATTAATGTTATCGCTCGAATTCTTAGGAAAATTAACTTTGAAGTTGTATTTGGATTTGTTAGATTGAGTTAGACGTTATTGTAAAATTTTCATTTTAAATGTTAAGTATAAAAATAATAATGTGATTTATTTGTAGACCCTCTTGAAAGATGGTTACGACCGAAACAAGTAGAGCATAAATAAGAATAAAATACATCGGAAGCACGAAAAAGAAAATATTTATTTATGTATTTATTTATAGCACTGTATATTATAACAAAAAAATTAAAAAATATTTATACATACATACATTATTTTTATTTTATGTCTGTATATATATTTATATATACATATATATACAGACATAAAATAGAAAGTTTTGTCCCACGCTATTTAAAATAATATTTTTATAAATATAGAGTTCAAAATATACCCAGGAAAAGTCTATAATCATAATATACCCAGGAGAGCTGTTTGATTGCAAAATGTTGCATGTATTTAAAAGTGAAACAGAGAAAATGGATAATTTAAGATTTCGAAAAGTATGTTGGGTTGAACGCTTGCAAATAAATGTCAGAAAAGATCACCGGGACACATAAAACAATGCTCGAAAGTCGTTCTAGCTTTTGAAATCAGCGAGTCGCGACAACCCCAGTAAATCAGCGAGTCGTAAATCAGTATTGCGGATCTATAAGTATTCCTTCTGGGTAGCTGCACCAGAAGGTTGGAGTGAATAGCAGCAGCAATGGCAGGAACGGCAGCAGCAGGAGCAGCAGAAAACAGCGCCAGCTGGCGTCATCGTCATCGTCAGAGCAACGCATTTCCGCGAAACGCTCCATAAAATCGACTCCACATTTCAAGCGGAGTCGCTTACCTCCTGCGGATAATCAATTATTACAAATTGTACGCCGGGTCCGGCTCCTTACCCGTTTTCGATTAGGCCTCGCAATGTAGTTTATTTTTTCCCGGTAAAATAATGCGCGACATTCCGCGGTACGGTTAAGGATCGCGGAGCTCATCTCCGGGCGTTATCGCCTTTTTCCGCGAGTTTGTCAACTCCGGGACGAAGTAACGACCGCGCGAGCCAATCGCTCCTCGCCTTCCTCCGCTAATTTATCGCGTTTCTTATTCCGCTCTCGCCGGTACGGGCTAAAATCTAGCACGACCGCTTCCTTGTTCGCCCGTTAGAGCGGCATCTGGCCGAACAATGCGGGAAACTTAAACGAAATTAGACGATCTGAGTTCTGCAAACGTACGCGAACGTCGCGAACGTCGCGACCGCGTCCTCAACGCTTAATATCCCCATTAAAGAAAATTGTGGGAGAGATTGCCGGGAACGTTAACGAGAATTTGTTTTTGTCTCAAAGCGAATACGGTCTGGACGCTAACTAATCGGGAATTACCAGTAACCAGTTTTAGTTAAAAAAATTCCACAATTTTCATTCATATCACACTATAATTTTACTTCACAAACAACGTAGTTATCAAAACATTTATACAATTATCTCTAATTTTGTAACTTCACACAAACCTTGTTAAAAACAATTTATACAATTATTTTTCTATTGCAATTCTTATGTAAACATTCAACTTGTGAACAAAATATTAAATACAAATATTTGAGTTCATTTTAACTTGACTTGAACAAGCTCGTTAAAATTTTTTCCATAATCAAAACTGATTTGTTCGTTTCGCAGTCGTTTAAATATATCATCACGGTAAGATGTAAACTCGTTAGTAAAAGAAATTTTGCAATTTAAATCATTTTTTATTTGATGATTTTAATGTTATTACGTGGTCGCATTGCGGATAACAATGTGTCTAGAGAGCTTAGGTGTTGATAATGATTTTTTTAAAATAATATTTTATCCTCTTAATAACTTTAATATTTGGTATAAATTAAATTATAATAATAATAACATATTTGTAACTAATCAAACATAAACTGGATAACTTGACATTGGTTTGCCACATTACTCCCCCACCAAAAAAAAAGAGAAACAAACAAAATGTTCTACAAAAGAAAATCATTTTTTAATGTTATTGCGTGGTCGCATTGCAAATAACAATGTGGCTAGAGAGCTTAGGTGTTGATAACCATTTTTTTTAAAATAATATTTTATCCTCTGAATAACTTTAATATTTGATATAAATAAAATAATAATAATAACATATTTGTAACTAATCAAACATAAACTTGATATTGATTTGCCACATTAACCCCCCCCCCCCCTAAAAAAAGAAAGAAACAAAATCTTCTAGAAAAGAAATATTGGCCTAAGTCTATGATGGTTTATATGCTAATGCTTTCTCCAGTGTCATCTCGAAGTTTATATATTATATAAAAAACAATATGATGAGATGAAATATGATTTCCTTGCGACATAAAAATGAATTTTAAACGTGTTGAAACTTAAAAAATAAATTACGTCCCTTACAAGAGGCTTGGATCAAAAGCTCTGGTGAAAGTAATACATACTCAATATAGATTCACCATAAAAAAATTCATCAAAATTGGTGAAGAGTCAACTGCGATGTCTCGTTGTAAGACACTACCCAGACGTTAAAGTCACTATAAATTCACACACTATCAAACACTATAAATTAGAACAAAGAATAGTTATAGGAATAATAATAAGAATAACAAAAACAAAAATAAACAATCTACATTAATTAACAAATAGTAGTCTCCTGTTGACAGACTGACAACAGGAGACTACGACAAAGCAGCTGTTCACAGGGAACAACCAAGAAGATGAACGGATGATACCTCTGATCAACCAGAAAACATACTTCTCCATCCGTGAAGCACTACGAACTACTAATATATTCTTCAACCTTCTTTCAACATCTTAAAAAATATGAACACTCTGCAGTCATAGAAAATATAAAACTGTTGAAACAAATCAACAAGTCCATGGAATTAGACCTATATGAAGAACTCTTTATACATTCTCGAAAGAAAAATACCGAATCACCAATAATGAACGACATCACTGGCTTTTTTAATAGCAACAGACATTTTTTAAGATACATTAAATAATAAGAGAGGATTACTCTTCAAGAATTTTACCTGAATTTTATTATCACGATCTTCTTTTTTGATTTTATATGACAATTTTAATTTTGAGTGTTAACCTTTAGAATAGTTTACAGCGCTCTTTATTAACACACAAAACTTGTTGTTATGTTACACTCGTTGATGAGACCACTAAAATATAAATAGAAGAGACCAATTCTTTTAAAAAATATTTCTCGAAACACCTTGACGGTAAATAGCTGACATTTACAATAATTTATAATTAATAATAGTTTTTTGTTTTGTTTTCGATTACAGTCGTGCCTGAAGACGACATTTTGTTGAAATACACTGTATAGCACTAAGCGCACAAATACTTTAAATATATATTTCATCTCATCATGTTGTTTTTCATTTAATATATGGTGGTTTAAGTCTATAGATACTTATTGAAATCTTTTTATTGCTTTTAATATATATAAGATAAGGAAGATTGTTTAACTTCAATTTTAATAAAAACAAAATTTTGATTTTAACAAATCTTTATGCTTATCTTAATAAATGTTTTAAATTGAGAATGATAAGAAGCGGTTACTGGGTTTTGAAAATATTTCTCGAAGATTTGCAAGTATTAGCTCATATTCTGGTGGTGATTGTGTATTAATAAAATCTCTGATAGAAGCCCTAATAAAACCATGAAAAGATCGACTTTCCAACAATTGTTATTTTCTCTGGCAATGAAAACTGTTTTGTTTTGAATTTGTTATGTTTCAATAAGTTGGTTAAATTTTGAAAAAAGTGTTGACTCGAATTGTCATCCCTAATCGTGTTACAGTATCAGGCATGCCAAATCTTGGAAAGTATTGTCCATACAAAGTTTTAGTAATTATTGTTTTAGTTATTGTATTTATTTATTGTTTTGAGAGGATATGCCTCAGGCTACCAGGTGAAACGATCAATGTCTATAATTTTAATTGAAATTTACATTTGTCTTTATAATAATAATAATAACTTTATTTTTCAAGTTTACATACATTATATATTATTATAAGCATTAGGCAAACGAAAAGTAAATTACTTATGCATTGAAAAAATGTGAAGGTACTTCATTTCCCAGGCGAAAAGGTTTTTAAGCACACGTACCACTACTATAGAATAACAAACTATATCTTACTCCAATAAAAAGTAAATTCAATTCAAACATAGAAACAGCTATTAGTCCAGTTATAATTATAATGGTGCCTAAAACAGTTAACAGAAATCAAAGGTTAAAGTTACAAATTGACGCTATATTATAAAATCATTTAAATTATCATTTAAATTAAAACCAACCTAAGAACAAACAAAGAAAATGTAAAAAAAGATAGAGATAAAGAAAGAGAAACGAAATCCAGATGCACCTATCTCAACAAATGCCAGGGAGAGTGCAAAGATGATGCTGATACAATAACTTGGATTTCTTAATAGATGATAGCGCCACCAACCACAACCCTTTGAAATCTGCCCTTCAAATATTGGGCCAAGAGCAAAATTGGATTAGTGCTCAAGCCACTGTAGTGTAGAATTGAGACTAGGTTGCAACATGGCATCCGAAACGTCAAACATTTGTTCAAAAAACGCACGGCGATGTGATAGTTCTAGTGATAGTTCTAGTGTTAGTGCTAGTGTTAGTGCTAGTGTTAGCTCTAATTTTAGTTCAAGGAATTATGTTATTTGAAGTTTCTTAGTTGTATCTCTAAAGCTCTTTCCATAAGTTTTGAAATTGATGGAAACAGATCAATTGGGCAAAGAATAATGAGTTAGAGACTTAACTTTCGGAATAGGAACAACATTTGCCGTTTTTCAAGACAAAGGAAAAGTATTGTTTTCGATGCGAGTATTTATAATGTGTGTGATGAAGGGTAAGCAATAGGGATAACATAGCATCAATATATGATGAGAAACATCATATATTCCCGCAGAGGTACTTTTCATTGACAATAGTATATCTCGAACATCAGTCCCTGAAAGTAGGTGAAATTCAAAAGTGCTAACACCCTCTTTGCGATTATTTGGGTAAAAACCCCCTTTGCTGGATAAGTCTTGTAGCTATTTTTTTCAGAATGGCTACTATGATTTTGGAATTCCTGTGATTTGAGCAATCTTCCAAAGGCACGAATAAAATATATGTTAAAATGGAAGAAAGAATAATCTCTCAAAAATAAGGCGTCTTATCAAGAAAAACGTTCTCAAAAAATGATATACATAAAAAATTATTAACACCGCAATTAAAATATATTCTTAAAATACTATTATTAGAAAAACGATCACAATACACATCAGCATACTAAGAGAGATGATGTTTTCTCAATATAAAAACACATTTATTTTCTTAGGAAAATAGGAAAAGTCATATTCTTGTAATAAATCTGTTTACTAAAATTAATATAGTAATATTATTGCTCCTTTGAGGAGTGAAATTGGTTTTTGCTTGGTGTAGCAATTTATGTAATTATCAGACTCGATTGCGTGCGTGGGTTCTGGTGGTATCGATCTCAACCTTCTTTTTTGTATCATGGATATAGTGCTTCCGCCCATAACTCATATCTTCAACTTATCTTTTGAGTGATATAACTACTGCCCTCATATCTAACGTTTTGGACTGGTCTCGTATAGACAGATTTAAGTTAAACTTACTTAAAACGCAATATATTGTATTTGGAACTCATAAGATGGTAAGATGTACCTGCAGTGATCTAATGCTGGGTGGTAATGTCATACGGTTTTCTGATACAGTTACAAATATCGAAGTCCTTATTGATTGTGAACTGTCTTGGAAACGGCAAATTCAACATATTCGCAGAAAAGTGTATGGTTGAAATCACTTTAATATTTTTCTACTTCGACTGTACAGACACGGATTATCCCGATCTCCCAATAACTCTTCTGAATAAATTGCAGCGGCTACAAAATAATTGCGGCCGTTTCATATTTGACCTATATAGGGGTAAGCATATAACACCATATCGCAATTACATTCAAATGTTAACCAGTGACAGACGGTATCCTTTCGTTCATTAATCATTTTACTTAAAATCCTTCATCTTTTTTCCTCTATTCAACTGCTCTCATTTGTTGGCACCTGACATCCGGCAGATTGTTTTGGTGTCTTTTAGCTTATCTCTCCCTTTTCGTCTCTTTTTTTATTTTTCTGTTTTTCGTCTTTTGCTTAATCTTATTTGGTGATAAGTGTTAATAATAATAGCCAATTATCACTACTTGCTATATTCATCCTACGGTAATTTTGCCTTAGAAATTACAACTCTTGTTTGTTTTGTTGGGTTATTTGGCAGAGATCTCTTGTACGATAAAATGATCCATTGCTAGAATAACAATCGACAATGGGGTTATGTATATATTTTTGTTTTTATTATTTTATTATTATTTTCCTTCCTCTTGTGTATCTTATGTAATCAGACAATCTTGATAATTTTGTCCTGTGTTCCTACTATTCTTTAGTTTACTACCAGATTGGATCATTAATACTACAAACTGTCAGGAAGGTATAAAGCAAGTTGATTACACTAATAACTACTAGACTAATATGATGGAGATAACCTATGAAAGTGTGCTTAATGAAATTAAGTAAACAGACTAATCTCTAAGAATTAAGGACAACAACCAACGATAGACTATAGTCAACGCTTATATTGTTGATTGGACGTTCACTTATCTAGACAGCATAGTGATGAACCGAAAATAGTTAGAACAGAAACTAAAACCGTTGCAATAATGAGTGAGGTATTGACAGTCATATCCAACAAGAAATTGACAAGTTTTCACCAACTGATACCTCAATAAAATATTGAAAATCAAATCATTAGATTGAATAAGAAACAAAAAGATGTGGGGACTCTCAAGCAAACCTCAAGAAATTGGACTTGAATCTATACTGTACAAGAATAGAAGCAGACATAGCATAACTTGAAGGAGATCTATTAGATAGCAACTGAACAAGGAAGATCATATCTGGCAGATAACTCAACAGCAACAATGTCTACTGATTTTTAATTTTTTGGTTTAATAACAGCAATTGGGGTTGTTTCAGTTTACAACCATTGGGTGTTGTTTCTTTTTAGAAGGAGTAAATAATTCCCTTTTTTAACCCTACTTTTTCAATGTAATAGTAATACTTGAAAAGTAACATGTTACAAAAAAAATATTTATAAAAAAAGTTGTAGGAAATTTTATAGTTAACAGTATCGCTCTGTCGTACTTTTGTTTTTAAATGCATAAACATTTAGAGAAGTAAGATAATATAAACATTTTATGAATTTTCATTACTTACAAATTGCTATAGTTTACATGCATAAACAATAAGTATAATTTTAACATTTTGTAGATTAACATAGATCGGTGTATCACATTGTCTTCTATCTACGCCTTTGAGCTTCCACAGTAAGTGCATTTTTTTGTGGCGTAAAAAATCGTTATAATAAAAGCATAACTAAAATAAAAAAACAGTATGTTCGCTAGGAAGGCCTAACATAAATTACGTTCAGGTACTTTTTAGGTGTAGTAATTACTGTAACTAGTGTTTCTGACGGTCATAAAAATCACCCTGTTGGAAACTATATCACAACGCAGTGCATAAACACTAAATCTCGCACTAATTACTCGCTACATGCACTAAATAACAACACGTTTGAAAAAGAAGTTGCGTATTTTGTTATTAAGAATTTCATAATTAAGTGAACAAGCACTAACATTGACGTCTCTGCATACTAACAAGCGCGAAGTATCACAACTGTGTCTCACCAATTTCGATGTAATTTTGTAGTCATAGAATGGACTAAAATAAGGTTTACGTATTTTTTTATACGTGCGGTGAAAACCCCTGAGCCGAGATATGAGAGTTGAAAATTTGGGGTAAAACTGCACTTTTGCTTATATTTCGAAAACGGAAAGTGCTACGGAAATATGATAAATTGAAACTCGTATTCATTTTTAATAAGCTTTTTAAACATTTATCTATACCCCTCGCGTTAGTGACCCCTCGGTTTATAAATCTTTTTAAATACTCATGGTTTGCAAGTGGCTATAGAGGAGATAGCAGACCATTTGAAAATTCCGTGGAAATTTGGTTTTCGAGTGAAAAGCCAACGGGTGATATATGTGGACATATAGCGGTCATAAGACATGCATGGTACAAAAATCCTTATATTTAAAACTTTTTTTTTCATGACTTTCATTTTGCCAATACCATGTACAATAAAAATAAATTAAACATAAAAAAATGTCAATTAGAAATGTACAATAAACTTGTTTGGTATAATCAACCATTTTTTTGTCATTTGCTTTTTAACTCGTAAATAAATAAAATATCTTATTTAACTAATAGTTTTATGATTACTATTTAAAGAAAATAAGCATAGTTTACCTCATGGAACATCTAATCAGAGAATTACAAAAAAAAAATTCCATACTCTAAACCAAATACATCTAGATGTGTTTGTCCTATTGTTCCTGTAGGTATAGATAAATGTTTAAAATCAGTATCTGATGGAGTTATTTGACAGAAGTTTGTTATTAATCTTGCATTAATTTAACACTTTTTCCCATCTTCTATAAAATGGCAAAGGAAAATTAATGGAAGAATATTTTTTGTCAATTGATTTTTAACTTATAAATAAATAAAATATTTATCTAGTTGTTTTATAAATAATTAATTTTTAAATACCTTACTACATTTAACATATTAACGATGACTACTTTCATTTTTTCCAATACTATGTAGAATAAAAATAAATTGAACATAAAACACATCAATTAGTAGTGTAGAATAAACTTCTTTGATGTTTAACTGATAAGTAAATAAAATATCTTATTTAACTAGCAGTTTTATGTTTACTATTTATAGAAAATGAGGTTAGTTCACCTCGTAAAATGTTGATATAGAAAAAATTTTTAAAATACAATACATTTAACATACTACGATGGTAATTTTCATATTCGAGATTATAACCTCTATAACTTGGCTCAGGGGCTTTCACCCTGCGTATAAAAAAATACGTAAACCTTATTAGTCCATTCTATGAGTGTATTAAATTACATCGAACTCGGTGAGACACAGTTGTGACACTTCCCTTGTAAGATAGATTGTGGTAAATATGTGTACTAAAACAAATGCCACCTGTTATGGTATAGCTATATATTATAAACACACACAAGTAGACTTGTTAAGTAGTAGGATATACACTCAATGGCCCGTTCATAGTTATCTCCGACGTTACTTGTATCCATACAAAGACTTTACAAAAGCCACATCCATCATTACTAGCGCTATGAGAATTTTTGTATTGTACGTCAGCGTAGTCAACAAAGTTACAAGTTTGTGAATGTTTGGATTGAAATTTTTCTGCCAAGAATACTAAAGGATGTAACTAGTAGTGATATTGAAAGCGAAAATTCTTTTATAATACTCACTATGATGGACGAAGCTGTGCAATGATGATGTGAATTTCTACAGTAATGTTTTTTATAATCACTTACATAATGCTATTAAACAATTTGGTAACCAAATTTTTTTTATCATGAAAATAATTAATGAGAAGGGGAGGGCGTATAGGAGATGAAAACGTTATCCTTATCATGTTGATTACCTACTTTCTGCATGCTGAGCGGTCGGGCAAAATTGTTAATCGATCGCGATTATAAGCGTTATTATCAACGTTGAGGGTGTAATATGTCTTCCAATTTTAGGTGCGTTTGGTCATTAGTTAAGCAAAGGCAACGTGGTTGTGACATTATCGCCACTATTTCGTATAACGCCACGATTGCCGCCGGTGCTGATAGCGTGTGTTCACTATTTGCAACCTACTTCAAGTCACTCTTCAATACTGTACAGTCTGGAGATCTTGTAGGGATGCATCAACTTACTATAAAATTATAACTAACTTAATTGATTCTCTTCCTCTACTGAGAAATGTTAGTATTCCCAGACTTCTTAGATTGGATTATTTGTTTTTCTAATATTTTCTATGCTGAGAATGGCTTACACTTGGATCATTTTCAACGCGTCGTTTTGGGATTGATATTTCTTGCAATTTTTTTTCGAAAATTTAAGCGACTACTTTCTCTGGTATCCGTTTCCTTCCCTTGGTCGCCTATTCTACTTTTATTGACTTTTATTTCATTTTATTTTATTCTTGTTTTATGATTTTGTTTTACTTAGCTATTACTTTTTTTAAGCATAATTATGCTCAATATGTCTTTTGTGCGTTATGTCACAATGATGTATAATTCTTGCTTTACTATTTTGGTTGTATTTTTTGAGGCACACTTATTTGGGTCCATTCTATGACCAACTTGGTTTAAATAAATAAATAGTAGCTCGCAAACATGTTTGTCATCACGACTTATAACAAAAATTATGTCTGTTTTTCTAAAAAAGTTTAAGACCGCAGCTATTCTATTCTTCCAACTTAATATAATGTGAAACGAAACAAAAGAAAGTTCAAAACAATTATTTGGTACAAACTGACATAACCCAAAATAACTTAATTCTAGTAGTTCTTCATACGTTGAGTATGAACATCCGGATATCTGGTAAAAAATCTCAAGAATGTGAACAACTAGTAATTAGTTTTCGGTGAGACCATTAAATTTTCGGTGAGATTCAATCAAGTAAAAATAAGAGTCAAGCGAGGGATCCTTGATTTGTATTCTTCATAATAGTGTTATTTTACAATATTGACAGATACAAAAGTTTAAAAGAAATCAGCATAGAAAACACATATTTGCATTTTCTTTACCCACGAACTTTCCTTTCTTATAATCTGAACTTTATACGACTTCATTGTAATTGTACTTATTCATCTTTAAGTGCATCGATACTGGAAAAATTCACAGTCACTTTCATCGACTTCGTCAGGTTCTTCCGTGCGTAACAACAGCGTCCTAGCTTCTGACTCGTTATGAAATGGTTTATCTAAATCAGGGATTCCCAGAGTGCTGCCCGCAAAGCCAGAATATGGCCCGCGATATATATCATTGTAGCATATTAGGATGCCTCTGTTTGATTTCCAAAAATGCCAACTCAACCCGCGTGACCTTTTTTTTAGTCGTTTTGTGTGTTGACCTTTCCCTTAAGTTTTGGAAACACCACAGCGATGTATTATGTTTTTACAGATAAGATACTTATATGTGACCTATATGTTATGTGCCAACGAATAGAGAGCTTATCTGTGAAAAAAGAATGTTTCAACTTTTTTCGATTCAATGTGACTTTGATACGCTCTTTCACATGGTGAAAACCAAGAATTTGTAGCTTTTCTAAAAGTTTACTAAAAAAAGTATATGTTGGGAAAATACATTATAAGATAAAATATCCACTTCAGAAAAACGTATCGTAAACCCAAGAAACATAAGCAAGCCATTTAACAATAATAATCTGTTTTTGTGTTTTTCCTTATCTTGCTCCCTTCCTGGTTTGGCGACATTTCTAAATTTCACCTTTTGTTTCTTCGGATATTTTTTCTGTAGTGGTGCACCATATCTGCTTTACTTATATCCAAACCTAAGATGCGCATAGCCGACGGATACGTGGATATTATGGGTACCCATGCATACAAAGCTTACCAATACGTAACAATGTAATGTTCAGATTTGATACTGCTTCTAGATGATTGATATTTCTTCCAATCTTCCTTCGAGAAGATTGGAACTGCTTCCGGAAGGCTCGATACTGCCCCCGGAAACTTGATACTGTTTTTAAGAGCCTTGAACTGCTTTCAGAAATGTTGACATACTTCGAGAAGACCAAAAGATTTGATACTGCCCCTGGAAGGCTTAATACTGTTTCTAGAAGCCTTGATGTTGGTTCCAGAAGACTCGACATGTTTCCAGATCACTTGCAATGCTTCAAAAGACTTGATATTGCTTTAGAAAACTTGCCAAACAATATTGCCTCTGAAAGACACAAAATGCTTTCAGAAGTCTTGATACTGCTTCTAGAAGATTTTAAATGCTACCAACAGACTCAATACTGCCTCTGAAAGATGAGTTAATACCGCTTCTAGTAAACTTGATATTGCTTGCAGAAGACGTGAAATACTTCAAGAAGGCTGATACTGCTTCTAGAAGATTTGAAATTCTTACAGAATC
Organism: Onthophagus sagittarius; assembly: GCA_036711965.1. Lineage (NCBI taxonomy): Eukaryota > Metazoa > Arthropoda > Insecta > Coleoptera > Scarabaeidae > Onthophagus > Onthophagus sagittarius. Next base: position 40,304,638 of record JASERS010000001.1, read on the forward strand.
CTTGATATTGCCACTGGAATACTTGAAATGCTTACAGAAGACTTGATACTGCTTCTAGAATACGTGATATTGCTTCCAGAAAAATGGAAATGCTTCCAAAGATTTACTACTGCCCCGAAATTATTTCCAGAAAGCTTGAAATGTTTCCAACAGACTTAATATTGGCTCCAGAAGACTTGGATTGATTTTAAAAGACTTGATACTGCTTAAAATGTTGTTTATTGGATAAAATGCAAAATGTTGACATAAATAGCCCGCACACCATTAATTAAAGGTTTAATTCTGCTGACAGACGATATTCTTATTGCAAAAGGCAAGAAATTGTTAATATGTTTTAATTTTGCTTCCTAAATACCAAATACTGTTTACATAAAAAATGATCATGTCAAAAGTTCAAAAGGTTCAGAAAGTCATTGTTGATACGATTACATTACATCACGGTAAGTACTATTGTACCCCAAAAGTACAACAGTACTCTCGTACTATCTCATCTGTTGTTTCATTGGTAGCAATTCCAGAGAGTGACCTAAAATTCAGTTCAGAACAACCCTCTTATCACCACTTAGTATGGTTAAAGTGATGAACCGTTTGAGTCGTCAGTATTTCCACACAAGTTTTAATAATTCGCCACTTGATTTCGAGTTTTGTGGAGATGCTCTAATTAGCTTCTATCCCCGTTCAATCTCAAGATCGTTCGTCACTTGCACAATCAATATTAAAAAGCGGTTAACATGATAACATTCACAAACTCACTTCTCCAGTATTATTTCTTTATAAATCCAAAAAACAAAAAAAAAACAATATTTTGATTTCTTCAACGCTAGAAACTAGAAACTGATGGAACGACTGGTTTTTCTTTATAAACTGTTTCCACGAAAACTTACTTTCGAACGAAAGCCCCCTTTTCATAGACCAGGACACATGTAGATTTTTTTTTGCCCGCCAAGAATTTCAGTATATTAAATTGGCCCGCCTAAGAAAATCTTTGGGATCTAAATTGTCCAAATGTCTGAAACCACTTATCAATGTCCCAAAAATCTTTTGGTTCCTGAAAAGAATTGCTTCATTTATCAAATTTTGTTACTTGATACCCATCGATACTGGACAAATTCACAGCCACTTTCGTCGATTTCGTCAGATTCTTCGTTAGTACCAATAGCGTCCTTAACTCGTAATTTTCTAACTCGTAATTAAATGGTTTGTCTAAATGTCTTAAATCATTAATAAATTTGCCAAAAATTTCTTGGTTCCCAAGGAATTGCTTCACTTTCCATATTTTATTGCTTAATGTCATCATGAAAAGTTGTTTACAACAAGAGAAAATATACATATCATCGTAAACATATTAATTAAGTTCAAACCAAAAAAAGTGGGAAATATGATCAAGAATCCGCAGCAATTGATGTTTTTGAACGGGTATTAAATGAAACCCCCAGTGTAGTATTGATATTAACCCTGTGATTGCAAGAGGTATGTCTGAAGATGATTTGTATATCAATTTTTTGTTTCTCTAAAATCAAAAGATGATTTTGAAAACAGGGAATGCATATGCTAAATAATAAAGTTAATAAATACTATAGAAAAATTGGCGATTATATGTAAGAGGCAAATAAAACATAATGATAGTTGTTACGCACTTTTACTTTTGAATAGCTAAATTCGGTTCGTGCTACATGATTTGTTTCATGTAATTCATATTATTTCTCAGTCGCTACATAGACAATGTAAAAATTATGTAAAAGTATACACTCATTATAAATTTATACCTTTTGAAGCCTAGCTTTAAAAAACGGATATCAAACCATCAGTTCCAAATAATAGACCTGCGCCCTTTTGCCACAAAGAGAATGGTGCGTGCGCGCAAACTATAATTATTTCTTTCTGTATCGATCTCCGATAACAACGGCCGATTATCACGAAAGCCGGGGGCACATACATATTAGTAATTCCATCCCATTAAATCTTATAATATTAAAGCGATTCGAGAACATTTTGCGATTTTATGCAACCTCCCCATAGATTTTGAAGAATTTAAAAATTAGGGTGAAGGATAATGGTCTTAAATGGATAATTTGTGGGAGTGGGAACGTTTAGAAAAAAATTTATAAATTTATATCACGCAAGAATATCACAAAATATTAAAGATCCGTGTGGCTTCGAACTAAAATTAACGAGAATAGAAAAATAAATTTTAATCACATAACAATATGGACAAAAATAAAAAATAAATATCTTTTGTTGCTCAATAGCAATAACCTGCACAATCCGTCGTATCGGCCATATTTATATAATAAGATCGGTATAAAACGGTATGCAAATCGGAATCGGAAATATAATAGGCGAACCGGCCCTTGTCCGACCATATGTCACACAACGTTATAAATCATAAATCCCGCTTAGTATTCCGATCGTATTTGCATTGAATAAAATCTCACCTATATCACGCTCGCACACGGTCACCTACGCGAGAAACCCGTTGTTGCGTGGAAATCCAACGAAAATTATCACCGAAGGTTTGCGCGAACAGCGTCACTTAATTGATTTCGAGGCGACGTGTAAATTTCGCAGATCAATTGACGTGTTACGTTATCGATCTTTTCCGTAGGAAAATAATAAACACCGGGACCCTGTGCTGGGTTGGGTTTGATTTGTTGTTAGATAAGGCGGGGTCCGTTCCGTGGTTGCGTGGTGGGCGTCTAACGTACTGCCCTATCTAAATGTGCTCTATTTGTTTAGATAGAGCGTGGTGTATATTACCTCTCGCACTACCGTGGGATAATTGGTATGAAAAGATAGAACAATGCGCCAACGTCGCGACCTCTACGTGTTTAGTTTACCAGAAACGTTTTGCATAAAACTAAGTAAGTCTTTGTTTTCGCCACAAAAAAAAATCCCTTCGTTTATTTTCAATTTATTTTCCTGAAGCTGACGTGTACTGTCGAAACCAGAAGTCTTACATAAATGAAAGTTCATTATTACATGCTTAGTATAGTATACTTTTTCTGACACAATTACAATTGATGAATGTACTGCAATAATTTTAATGGCTATAATGGAAACAAGCTGCAACATTTATCAAATATCAACGGTTATGTATTCTACATACCAACCCTAGAAATGTTGATAACTCCTTTTGGAAATTTTTAAGCCCAGACTGGTCTTACGATGTTATCTGACCATAACACTCAATTATTAAAATGTACCGAAATTTTGCGACAAGGAAAATATACTTTTTGTCAATTCTTATTTATCTTGACTTCTCATTACACGTGCTATTAACCCATATATTATGTACCATGGAGTTATTAGAGGCACAACACCTGAAGGGTATTGTAAATATCATTTCAACACAAATCAAATTTATAAAGAATTTAGAGTATAAGAGCATAATGGAAAATATCTACTCAAATAAAAACTACTTATTACTTCTTAAATGGCGTTGTAACAAAGGAAAATAATTTTCATCGAATTTTACTAATATATTGGGTGATGTTATGTTATATATCGAGTTTTACGTTATATTTGAGTCGCTTTTAATCAGTAATGTAAAGAGTAATTGGAAGGACGCATTGATTATCTGTCCCAAAAGGCTCACTAATTGCCTTTTGTGTGTAATTTGATGGACTATGATTTACCACAAGGGATATCACAAAGGTGTAAGCTAATTGTCGATACCATTTTATATTCAGATTATGAGACAGAACAAACTCAAAAGTACTGTTCTTGCGGTAAAAATTTACTATAAAAATAGAAGAAAACGTGTAAAAATTCAAAATTAAGGCGAACAATTAAAAATTACTTAATCAACGAAAATCCCGAGCTACCAAACATAACAGTAGGATATCTATATAAGAGTTATCGAGAAAGTCTGAACTCTACTTTGAAAAATTCAAATTTACTAGATTTAAGGAGCATTAAGTGTCAGAAATACTTAATGTTTAAGGTTACTACGACTCCAACTATCATTATCCAATTGCATGTCTAGAACAGACTCAGATGAAATGGACTGCCTAACAAAGGAAAAAGCTGATCGTGAATTCCAGAAGATCCGTAACACACATGTCAAGAAGTAATAATAAAATAGCTTATTATTTATTAGCAGTAGAAACAATCGTCACCAAATGTGACGAAAATTATGACCAAAAGTTAAGAGATGGTACTCGCCAACTCGCCAAACGACTGAACTACGCAATTGTTCCAAAGAAGATCCCAACACAGGAAATTAATTGCAAACTGGAAGCAATCTGTTCGAGAACTGACCGCACTGAAAGTCGAAGAGATCCGACAAAAAGTCACGACGGTACCAAAGTCACCAAAATCGCCAAAATCCAACTTAACAGTTGATGAAAAGAAAGCACTACGATTTATTTAAGAAAACATAGAAATCGTTCTGTTACAAAATAATGAACCTGCTAGGCCTATAGGAAGATCAGACAAGGAAAATGATGGTCCTAGTAAAATCAAAGTCTGTCTCCTTTTACAGAAACACAGGATTATATCTCAGAAATTCTACACATTTTGTGGAATCGGTAAAAAGTACAAAGTTAGATGCTAAGGATATTTTCGTAACATTGGAAGTGTTATCTTTTTTTACTAGGATACCAATATAGGATACTATAGACAGTCTCTACAAGAAATTCATTGCGGAGGGATTAACAGAATACATTCCAGATCTAGTGGAGTACTTGTTTTGAGTTAATTTAATTACGGTTGTGTTTGAAAATGAAATGTTCCACTAATTATAATATGAAAGAAAGTTCTATTATACTTGCTTTTAATGTCACAGATCCACACTTTACACTTCACAAACCCAATGAAATAAAATCAATGAAAGAAACTGCTGAATAGAAAACTCACTACATCTCATTGCAAAAACTGACTTTTATTCTCTGTCTCGTAACGTCAAAATCGAAGTAAACAAGTTCAACTGTTTTTCTATACTTGCGGGCGGAACGAACGCATACAAAATTTTCGGAACAAAATAAAAATGAAAATGTACAATCTATCCGAAAAAAAGAATTACATTTCATTGAATGAAATTGAACATACCGACCGCCTTGCCGAACATTCGGCAACCGAATACAATTAAAGAGAAAAGCAAAAAAAAAAAAAAATATAATTTGAGTCATTAGAAAATAATTGAAAAGAAAAACTCATATATGAATTGAACGCGATCTTCCGGCTAATTTTCCACATGGAATTACAAAGATTCCGGAAGAGGATACCGAATTCGAAAAATGAAATAAATTTTGAATGAATCATTACAACTAAAATCATTATTAATCATTATAATTGAATTACAAATCATTGCGGCCAAACGAACAAGCGCGTCTATCATTCAATTGAAGGGAGGACACATAAACGAACGAAGGGACGTGTTAACGTGGTAGTTGAGGTTTTTAAGGTTGCAACCCGAGCGTGTCCGTCAGGACCATAGTGAATTTTCTCAATACGAGCAAGCATCCATTTACCGGGAGGGAGGCGTTCGTCTTTAATTAAGACCAGTTGTCCGATTTGTGGCAAATTATGAGGTACATGCCATTTGGTGGCATTTTGTATCGACTGCAAATAAAATCTTTGCCAATGATTCCAGAAATCCTCCAACATCCGTCGCAAAAGCTGCCATCGAGATAAACGAGAAATCTTTTCGTCGATGAGAGATGGTTCTGGCACTATTGTCAGAGAACCGCCTATTAGGAAGTGAGCCGGTGTCAATACATCGTAACTACTGGGATCGTCGGACAGCGAATAAAGAGGTCTTGAATTTAGGACGGCTTCGATTTGTACAAGGACCGTAGTGAATTCTTCATACGTGAGCAACGTGGAACCAACCACCCTCTTTAAGTGTGTCTTAACGGACTTGACGCCAGCCTCCCATTTACCACCGAAGTGAGGAGCCGCAGGAGGATTAAACTTCCACTTCGTACCATCATCGACTAATATGTTGACTATTTCTTTCCAATATTTTGAAGCTGCTGTGAATAATGAACGCAGTTCACGGTCGGCGCCGACTAGATTGGTTCCACAATCGCTATATAGACACTGACTGATACCTCTACGTCCTGAAAATCGTCTATATGCCGCCAGAAAGCCGGAAGTCGTGTAATCGGTTGCAAGCTCAAGGTGCACAGCTGACGTGGCTAAACACACAAAAAGAATTAAGTAAGCCTTATACGTTTTACCACTCCGTCCTCGGAATGTACGGAGGAGAAATGGCCCGGCGTAATCAAGACCGGTATGCAGAAAAGGTCTAGATGGAGTAACACGAGGTATAGGCAGTTGTCCCATCAATTGTTGACTGGTTGCGACCCGCTGCTTTGCACAAATCATGCATCTCCGGATAAATGCCCTCACTGGAACGCGACCCCCAACAATCCAAAAACGTCTTCGAATTGATGATAAGGTGAGTTGCGTTCCCCCATGTAACGTTCGTCTGTGGTGGCTGTCAATTAACAACTCGGTGATGCGGGATCTCCTTGGTAGAATAAGAGGGTGTTTCTCATCCCAGTCCAGATTTGCGAATCTAAGTCTTCCGGTAATGCGAAGCAAGCCATTCCCGTCGATGAAAGGAGACAAACGGAATAATGGACTCGACCTCGAAATTACTCGACCATCCAACAATTCTCGAATCTCTTCACGGAAAGAAAATTGCTGACACTCTTGAACCCAAAACATTAGAGCTTTATTCACTTCCTCGGTTGTTAAAACGTCTGAAACATAACTAGATTTTGAAAATATTCGCGAACACCATGCGGTAACGTGTAATAATTTATTGAGTGAGGAATATCGGTATTTGAGATTCCACCCCTCATCAGCCGGAGTCGCAGTATGTGACGCAGGAGTTGAACGTTTTTCTCGTTCTGATTCTGAAGAGAAATCTGGCTGGAGAGAAGGCCAGTCACCGGATGATGAAGACAACCATGCAGGTCCAGACCACCACAGAGTCGCCTCCTGAAGCTGTCGTACGGGAACTCCTCGTGATACGAGGTCGGCGGGATTTTCTCCGCTGGGAACATAATGCCATCGAGCTTCTGGTAAGTCTTGGATCTCGATGACTCTATTACGAACGAAGTCCTTCCATTTCGATGGTTGACTGCAGATCCACGCCAGAGCCACAGTAGAGTCAGTCCAGAGATGAATAGGGATGTCGGGAACGTCAAGAGCTGCTCTTACAAGTTTTGTCAACCGAACCAACAATACACACGCGCACAATTCGAGACGCGGAATGGTTACAACTTTAAGCGGTGCCACTTTACTTTTAGAAAACACGACGGATACGCGAACTTCTTCATTATTAAAGACACGCAGATAAACCACCGCTCCATAAGCACTAATGGACGCGTCAGCAAAACCGTGTAATTGAACCGAATTTACCGACCGACTCAAACCCAACCATCGCGGTACCCTTATCGTCGGAACATCGCGAAAATCATTAATAACCGTTTTCCATTGCTGTTCGAGATCTTCTGGAAGTGGTTGATCCCACTCAAGATTACGAGTCCAAAGGTTTTGCATGAATATTTTCGCGGTAATAATTAGTGGCGAAATCCAGCCGAGGGGATCGAATAATCGCGCGATGAACGAAAGTACGGTACGTTTATTTACTTTATCAGTAGAGTCATAAAGGTTATTGAAACAAAAGAGAAAGTGATCAGATGCATTATTCCACATAAGTCCCAACGCTCTAGGAGACTTGTCATCTTCAATATTTAATGTACAAGATTCGGCTAATAAGTCGGGCGTTAGTAAGGAAAGAGCTGCCGGAACGTTTGATATCCACTTTCGCGCAGTGAATCCGCCCGCCTTTAATATTTGAATCAATTGAAAAATTACCTCCTGCACCTCATCGACATCATCCGCACCAGAAAGAATATCGTCAACGTATGTATCATGTTGAAGAATTACGGCACCGAACGGTTGCGTTTCAGAATGCTCGGAGGCTAGCTGGCGTAAACAACGGATTGCTAAATACGGAGCGCATGAAAGACCATATGTGACAGTGGTCAATTCAAAATGTTGAAATTCCTGTAAAGAATTATTTCTCCATACAATACGCTGGAATGGTTGATCCATTTTAGAAACTCGAATTTGTCTATACATTTTCTCGAGGTCGCATGCGATAGCAATTGGATGGCGCCTCCACCGCAAAAGTACATTAACGAGTTCGTTTTGAAGCTTAGGCCCAGTGTACAAGCAATCGTTAAGAGAAAGCCCGGAGGAAGTCAATTGAGAACCGTTGAATACCACTCGTAGCCGTGTCGTCGAACTAGATTCGCGGATGACACCGTGATGAGGTAAATAAAAATTAGGAATATTTAAATTGAATGACACGGAGCGCATATGTCCTAATTCGATGTATTCATTTATGAATCGTTCATATTCGATTTTAAATTTCTCGTTTCGCGCGAATCTAAATTCTAGCCGTTTAAAGTTCTGCATTGCAACCGGATACGAAGTTCCCAACTCGCTTGGCGACCTTTTGAATGGTAACCGCACCACAAAACGCCCGTTGTCGTCCCGCGTATGTGTTCGAACGAAATGTTCTTCGCACTCGCGTTCATCAATCGATAGGTGCGAGATAGTACCAAAATCATCTTCCTGTCTCCAGAAACGTTGAATCAAATCAATAAACTCTCGATCAACTGAACATTGAAATCCGTGCAGATTTGAATCTGTTACCGGTTGGTTCGACAAAGTTCCAGAAATAATCCACCCGAAAGAAGTTTGCTGCGCAATCAAACCGCCGTCGCGACTTCGTTTAACCCCAAATTGTAAAATTTTTGAAAACAAGCTTACACCGAGAATTAATTCTATTTTTCGAGGCGATGTAAACTCAGGGTCAGCTAGCGGAAGATCGGCTAACTCAAACGGAAGGTGAGTTGAACGTTTTAATGGTAAGTATGCTGTGAGTTTGGGTAGAATTAAAGTTTCTTCATTAAACGATACAAACGGATCTGTACGCGAACACAACCTGACCGTCGTTATACCACTGGCAATACTAAGTTTCTGCGAACCGATGCCGGAAATAGGCACATTGGCTGATCGACGTTGAAGATGAAGTCGCTGCACTAAAGACTCGCTAATAAAGGAAACTTCTGAGCCCTGATCAATCAATGCGCGAACAATGACAGAATCCCCCCGAGCGTCCGATGCGAAGATTAAGGCTGTAGCTAGTAGCACCGGCGTGTGAATGTGATACGAATGAAGTAAATGACTTGAAGTTGAAACTTGTGCAGTTGTTGTGCTTGGTTGTGGTTGATTGGACGCACCACCTGTTTCAGGTTGAACAGCGATGTCTCTTTGGGTGAACGCGCGCGTTACCGGTGGTGCCTCGTGAAGAGTGGTATGATGAAGCTTTCGGCAGATACGACACCGTTTTAATACTCGACACCTTCGTACGATATGTGGCCCCAAACAATTAAAACATAATCCTTGCTTAAGTACCAATTCTGATCGTTGTGCCGCGGTTTTCGCAAGAAATGTTTGACATGATGCGATATAATGAGCCCCTCCGCATAAAGAACACCCGGTTGTAGGAGCAGACGCGTTATGAACTTTTACATTTGATAGTTTGGACCATGTTTGCGGATTCTTTTTGGTAAGCTTTTCAATTGCTTCCAAAGTATAAACACGACTAATTAGAAAGTCGTCGAGGTCCCCAAATGTCACAGGATCGCGAAAATGACCAATTGATTTTTCCCAGTCTTTTACAGTTTCCGCGTCCAATTTTCGAACCAACATATAAACCAGCAAGTGATCCCACATATTCACCGGACACCCGAACGACTCTAAGGCCCCCAACGACTCTTTAACTTCACCGATCAAGCGTTTAAGTTCATAAGCCGATTCGTTTTTAATCGAACGTGCGGAAAACAAAATTGATAATTGTGCATCGATCAACACGCGACGATTTTCGTACCTTTCGACGAGCAAATTCCACGCTCTTTGAAAATTTGAACTGGTTACTAATAAGTTTTTAATTAACTGAGCCGGTTCTTTAACTAAGCTCATCTTCAAATAATGCAGCTTCTCAACATCGGAAATATCAGTATTATCATGAACCATAGAACAAAAAAGGTCTCGGTACTGCGACCAATTAGCGTAATCGCCGTCAAATGTCGGTAAATGAATCTGGGGAAGATGTCTCGAACCCGACGAACCGCGCACCGTTTGCAACATTGGGGTATTAGCGATAAGAGGAGCTTCCGTTGCTACTGTTTGATTGACAGGTTGACCGACCGAACCTTCGGAACCCTGCGCTGGCATTAGATTTATTAAATCAAGCATAAAACTCTTCGCGTCTAAATAAGCGTCCTCGCACAAAGTAAAAGTATCTTCCTTGAAATAAACCGTTTCCATATATTCGATTCTATATGGAATGAGTTTTTTATGAATATCGTTAAAGTCATTCCAATTTGATTCAAGCCGTTCAAGACGACTTTGAACAGTTCCACGGGTCCAATTAGCTCGACCCATTTTTTTTAAATTGTCAATAGTTCGTTTAATAAGCCCGAATACTTCATTTTGCCGTTCGAAAAACGAATTCAAGTCCGTCCCGTCGCCGTGCAGAGCCATTTTGCAACACCGAAATATCTATTTAAACGACGAAAGAAATCCGATGGCGAAAGAAAAGTTACTAATCATTAATCTTTACAATTAATTCGATCGAACTGTCGCGAACTGTATCCTACCGGAAGAATTTAAACGTGTATCCGGCTCGAAGGACCAGAAATTGTTTTGAGTTAATTTAATTACGGTTGTGTTTGAAAATGAAATGTTCCACTAATTATAATATGAAAGAAAGTTCTATTATACTTGCTTTTAATGTCACAGATCCACACTTTACACTTCACAAACCCAATGAAATAAAATCAATGAAAGAAACTGCTGAATAGAAAACTCACTACATCTCATTGCAAAAACTGACTTTTATTCTCTGTCTCGTAACGTCAAAATCGAAGTAAACAAGTTCAACTGTTTTTCTATACTTGCGGGCGGAACGAACGCATACAAAATTTTCGGAACAAAATAAAAATGAAAATGTACAATCTATCCGAAAAAAAGAATTACATTTCATTGAATGAAATTGAACAGTACTGTTTATTTTCGATGTATTTTAGTTGAAAAGGAAAGTTTTACATGCAATTCAAAAGAGCAGCCATGAGATCTCTATTTTTGTCAGTTATAACTAGTTTTTATGAAGAGGAACCAGTGGAAACCAAAATTATGGCTAGACAATACGTATGTACACCTACAAAAATCTTTAGATTTGAACACTTAACACCCCAAAATCAAGTTTACCACGGAAACGGAAACTGCCAAACAGTTGCCTTTAATAGATGCATTAAAACGACAAATGGTGACATGCAACTTAGGGTGTATCGGAAGAAGACCCGACCAACAAGTACTTCAGACATTATCGCACCATCATCCCCAATGGAATAGGTCCATGATCCGTACTTTGTTTCAGCGAACAGTGAAAATATGTGAAGGAGATAACATGAAAAAGGAGGAATGGTTTCTACGAGATGTACTGCAGAAGAGCGGATGTTTCGCTGAAATTCGTTTTCATTAGAATTGAAGGTTGAAACCTTCAACCGTCATTATCTTCGTGACACGAAGGACGATTCAATACGGAACTTTTAATATCCATAATGTGCATATTTGGTTTGATGAAAATATCCATGCAATACTAGAAACTCATCATTAATGGCAATTCAGTTTCAATGTATGGGCCGGAGTTGTAGATGACCAGTTATTAGGATTATTTTTTCTTCCAAATAGTTGAATTGAAAGATGCTTATATAGTCTTTTTACAAACGAGCATGCTGATGCAATTTGATGAATTACCTTTGCAAATACTGCAAGACTGCTACTTTATGCGTGCATTATCCACGCGCTACTCAAGCATATTTAAATGACAGATTTGGAAATAAGTGGATCTTATCAAAATAAAACTATAAATATCTACAACCGGACCTATGTTTATTAGGCTTTTTGTCTATTTTCATTACGAGACAGCCTGTATAAGAAAAACAGTAGACCACACCTATAATACGCGGAAATATTCACTGATTTACAAATTTAGCGAAATTAGTTACATCTAGCGGTTTCAAAATTTCATTATTTATTTTTTCGATTAGGTATTTTTCATAAAATCTTTAATCATTGATGGTATTCTTAAAGAATGAGGTTTTATCATCCCATCTTACAGTTTTTTTATGTCGTATATCTCTCAGATATCCTCACCTTATTTATGATTGTATAATGCTTTTATACGGCAAACTAAACACCTACATCTATTCAGTTTGAATTTTTAGTAGTTTCCTCGGCAATTTGTCTTATTGTAAGTACAGGTTATCTGAATAGGTCTATTATTGACCTATTTATGCTGAAGCTTTGTTACTCTTCACAGATAGCAGATTTTTTTCATTGAGTGTATTTCTAAGTATTTGTAATGATGACTTAGATGACTTATTTTACGGCATTTCCAAAGGTCTTTCTTGTACCCTTTGTTAAGTGCTTGGAATTCAAATACTGGTACCTAACCTTGCGCGTCAAATATTTTATAACTTTTTCTAGAAAATCTCCTGTGTTCAGACTAATTACTTGAATTAGTCTGAACGAATGAATTAGTCTGAACGGAGCCAGAGACGAAGTGTAAAAAAATATGTTCGACCTGATAGTGAAATTACGGAAAATCAGCCCATAAAGTGATCAAATATAATTTTTTTTATGTGTTAGGTTGGCTGCTTGTTTAGACGGCATTCCATCGAATTACACTACATGACATAATAATATTACAAGAGCTACAATTAACCAAAACAATTGATTAATAGAATATAGAACGTAAATTCAGTTAGCTTATATGTTGAGATATCATTGACAATGTTTACATAATGCAAGTTTAAAGTCGTGGTTGATGAATAATTTTGAGTGATATAGTAGGTATATAAGGTAGCGAGAAATGAAATTGAGTTCTTGAACTTCTGTCCTTTCGATGCGCTCATAATCTGTAGTTTCTTTTAAACATATAATAGGTACCAACTTCATATCTATATTTATTTTAGCTTCTAAATATATCCTTATTTATTACTCCCAGGTTACAAATGTCACTAATTAAGATAAATATTTTTATCTCAAGTATATGTATTTGAGACAATACGATCATTTTAAAAGTTACCTAATCACATTAACAACATTATGAACCTTTAAGCTTTTTTTCCCTATGTACATCATATAACAAAGCATCTCAACACTGTTTACGATGCCAACAAGCATTTGATGAAAAAAAATCATTATTTTTAAATGCACAATATCGAAATATAATTTTCATCCCTTTTGACAACAAGAAATCATAATTGAGGTTTCTTTCATTAAGTACTATTGTGGATTTATCATTCCAAGTAGAATCATTGTAAGATGCTAACAAATTGACGTCAAATTCGTCCACATGAAGCTACTTTATCTAAATGGTCAACATTATATTAACATTTACAAATTTGCAAAAAAACACATTTCATTAATATAAATACAAGAACACATCCATTAACACAATTTTGTTCCATAATAATACTTTTACTCCATTTTGCAAAAAAGCATCAATTTATCGATAATTACATTATAATTCTTGTATCCTCCGAAATATGATTGCAATTCTTGTTACTCTGATATGGAACCATTTTCTGTATCTTTACATTTTCCGCACCTTCTGTATCATAAAGTGCATTTCTGGCGGCATTAGAGAAAAGTCTGACAGTCTTTATTTCTTACTGATAGGTTAACTTCTACAACTATCAGTAATTTTTAGACCAAAGATTGCTGCTGATCAACTCTTCTGTAATATGAAGATTTTGTCTACGCCAAAACCACAACCCCAAACGACAACTCTATATCTTGGCAATTAGCACCACATATACTATGTATTTAGTGTTTCATCAATGCCAGCTACTTTGGAAATAACCCGAATAGCATATGAGAATCGACTGATCTTACCAGCAATGTCTTGCAGTCACTATGATTGGTCCAAGACTCCCCAGGATTCATTTTGCCACCCAGAAACAAAATCTCTTCAGCACAATTTCAATATCCCGATACCTCGCCGTGATCTGATCAGAGCATAAGTGATTAACAATTTTCGTTTTTTAAAATTTTTTGCCTTCTACTTTAATATCACAAGTATTTATAAAATATAGCATTATTATACATCATTTAAATATTCAATCTAAGTGGTTGAATTCACAAACTACCTGTATATTACGATTAAATGATAATGATCATTGATTTGCTTAATTGTATGGGATTTATTGTTTTTCAATCTATCTAACTAAAGAGAAAAGGATCTTATAGACGTCTGCTACCGGTGGTTCGTCCCATCTATTAAATAGAGTCAGTACCATCACTCAGTGGGCCGTTTACGTCGCACAATTGCGAACAAGCGATCCCTGAGAAAGTGTAAATAATCATTACGTGGATGATTGCCGGTTAGCGGACAAGAGAGCGCCGAGGGGCGGTGAGTATTCTTCGAGAGGAAATAGCTTGAGAAAGAAGGAGGGAAGAGTACCTTACGAAAGAGACCGTATCTTAGCGTGATAATAACGGCCATAACTCGATGGTGCGGCGCGACTATGAAATCCAATCCGGCTATCGGTCGCTTCACTTAATTAGGCCGGGTTAGTGAAGCGCTACTACCTTCTACTATCTGAACGAAACGCGTTCGTAATAAGGATTTTCGCCAATTATCGTGCCGATTGTGACGCGGCTTTTCGCAGAACTGAGGACAATCTCTTCTCGAGATCCGTTGGTCGAAGCCGTTCGTAAAATCTTTTACTACATTCCTCTCGATCGGGGTCAATGAGAGCTTTTAAATATTTTCCAAGCAACTGAAAATTATTTATGCGAAACACAAGAACTAAGAACGTAATTGTAATTGATTCATTCTAGGATTAAAATCCCATGTTCGAACAAAATTACCGTACCGCCGCAATCCGGTGAGTTAACGAAGAGACGACGATCTCACACATCGTATTCGATCGTCAATAAGAAATCGACGACGACGACGCCGTATAATCTAATGCGACTTTAAGCATTTTCTTAAGCGTAAATTAATTAAAGTTAGATCTCCCGGGACTGGTTATGTAAAAGCTGCGATCAGACGTACATCGCGGCGGTCCCGGCAAAACGAATTAAAGGATGCGAAATAAATTCAGCAATTAATTATCCCTGCTGCATGCGTGCTAACAAATTTATTTTGGAGTCCCCCGTTGACCATTTAACCTAATTACCGCTCGATGTCCCAGCTTCTTCTGCACCGGCTCACTCGGAAAAATTTCCGTTTGATCACGTAATTGCTACCGATCAACGTGCTAAGAATGAAATTATTTTTAGTTTAGATATAATTGGATGTTGGATTTTTTTATCTTATACGGACATTGTTGCAGAGTATGTGAAAATTCCAAACTTGTAAAATACACGGCTAATGAAAATAAAGCTAATAGCATCCAGTATTTTATTAACAATAAAGTTTTTGAGTATCTCGTTATAGACCGTAACCTTATAATTTATTTAAGCAAAAATTAACTCTATGTTTTAAACCTAGAGAATGTTGTGGTGTATGACAGTGACAGAATGTAAAACAAATCAGCTGTATTAAGTTCCTTGAAAGCAGAAAAGAATCTTTTGAGTTAATAATAATAATAACAAATGCCTTTATATATGTAACACAAAAAGAAGAAAGATACTTGCTTTCTTGCGATGCTAACAAGGAACATTAGTAGCTTTTTCTAGAAGAAATCATTATAACTCGTGTAGTAGGGAGGATTTTAACATACCTTTGAACGAAATTCTTTTCAATCCCTCAAGATAAACTGGTAGATCTAGGCATTGCAGCAAGTAAAGAGGCCGTTTTCTTTTAATAATTTTATAATAAATACTAGTTGCATGCAATTTACGTCTGTTTTTCATGTTCAGCCACCAAGTCGTAGCCAATTTATTACAAATATGAACATATTTACGAATTGTACAAATAAACTTTAGGCATACGTTTAGGAGGTGTTGAATACGATGGCCAGTCTCCCCTGTTAAACTTGGGCCATAAAGAACGTAGCTATAATTTAAATTTCTAGGAACCAAGCTACCATACTGCATATTTTTTTATTTAAGTTATTCCTATGGGTAAACAAAAGACGAAGGGTGCCATACCCACCACTCAAGCAAGTAGCCATATGATGCTAGGTAATATAACATGTTCGAAAGATTGCCAAAAACGTTTTTAACCGTATCCCTCCTTCTTGATAGCCTATTATTAAAAATAATTTCTGCTTTGATAAGTCTTCTAGCGGTTCTGAGAGAAGGTCTCCCAAGATGTTGGTTACGGGAAAAAGCTTCATCCAATATTTCATATTTCCAAACGCTTACCAAGTTGGTAATTAACAAACACATTTCCATCGTTGGCTCTTCCATATTGCTCCACATCTACAGTAAGAAATTTTTTGTTACCATCAACCAATGCTATTTATAATCAAAAAATTCTGATTCTTTATATGGGGGTGCCTCAATGCGAACGTGTTTGATATCAATCTCTGCAATGCAGTGAGGAAAATTCCACTTTTCCTTGGAAACTTTTTCTGACGCTCTCCAAATTTCTTCATTTAGTTCACGCATTACTATAGAAAACGCCTGTTGACAAGACAAGCAAAAAGTGTTGACGCAGCTAAAAATGGAACCTTGGAAGTATGAACAGCAGATGTCTTTTCTCATATCTGACTTTTCTACACGAATGTGTGTGTTATAATTTACATCTTTCAACAAGTTTCTACTTTTGAACATGAGTGTTAAGTACTGTCATTTTCTTTACGTAGGTAGAATCTACGTAAAGAAAACCGTTCCTCTGCGGAAATACATTTTCCGTAGTTTAAGGTTTTCAGAGTAGAACCGCCGCTTCAGATTACAAAAAGGGATCCCCTTATTACTAAGGAGGAAATGATGTCAATTGTTGACCTATTGAAACCTAGGAAATCTCCGGGAAGCGATAATATAACAAATATAATCATCAAGGCATGTGTTGAAGCTGAACCTGAAACCTTTTTAGAGGTATACAACAACTGTTTGTTGACCGGTACCTTCCCGTAGATATGAAAGGAAGCCAAATTAATGTAGGTGGAAAAACCTCTAAATGTGGGCCAATCGCAGTCATACCGCCCATTATGCCTTCTGAGTGCTGTTGGAAAACTGCTAGGAAGGTTAATAAATGGCAGACTCATTAAGCAATTGGAATTCCCTGGCGTGATTAACAAACTTTAATTCGCATATAGAAAAGAAAGAGGGATAGTGGATGCGATTATGACTATAATGGGGAAAGTCATAATCGTACAAAAGATATCACTACGAATAGAGGTTTTTGCGTTATGATACTAATAGATATCAGAAACGCCTTTAATCCAGCGCCCTGGAATGAAATGAAAAAAGCATTGGAAGCAGCTGAAGTGTCAACACCAATACGAAGTCTACTATATACCTATCTGTTGCAAAGAATGATCCAACTCCTAAATGGAGAGACAAAACAGATGAGATGCGGTCTGCTGCAGGGTTTCGCGATAGGCGGCACTCTGTACAATACATATTATAATAAAATATTAATCTTCAAGTTAACAAAAAGAGTTACTGCAGTGGGTTACGCGACCTTGCACTGGTAATCGAGGACAAGACAAAGGAGATAATAATTTCAAAGGATGAATACTCAATGGAGGAGGTAGTGAACTACCTGGCAAACAGGGGTATTCAGGTCGAGGAGTCGAAAACTGATGCTCACCGTTGGGCCTTTTGGCCTTAGATAGGGCCACTAACAAGAAAGATAAAGGTGAAAGAAGCAAGGTTACACGCGAAAAAGTGATGGAGCGATGGCAAACGAGATGGCAGGAATACCAAGGATGGACAAGCGTTTTCATAAAAGATGTTTCGGCGTGGTAAGAAAGAGGTCCGGCAAGTGACTATTACTTGACTCAGGCAATTACTGGGTATGGCATTTGCATCCTCTACCCTCTGGCTTCCCGGGTATATTCCAAAATAAGATTACTTCAAAAGTAAGGGATTTCTTTTTCCTTCGTAATGCCGTACTGCCCAACCAAAACAGCGGGATAATATAATGAAGGACCGAAGGAAAGAAGAAGACAGGAAAAATGAGGCGGGGGAATCTTTCCCCCGCTGTTCGGGTATGTATAATAATAAAGTTATTTCAAAATGTAAAGGATTTCTTTTTCCTGTGTAATGCAAAAACTGTCAAGAATTAATAATTGAGTCTGGAATTAGAGGAGTCATTGAACTAGAGAGGTGTACCAAGTATAGCCACGGATGAAGCACGTCAACTCCGAAAAATGCCTTCTGGCGGTACCGGAGGAAATAGGAAAGGAAAAGTTGGAGCCTTTTAGGCTCAACCCCACACTATCTGGCCTGGATTGAGTTGAGTTGGGTTTAGCATTTAAAGAAATGGGTATCCAGAAGGTGAGGAGACGTGGACTTCTACCTTTGCTAGCTGTCAATAGGCCACGGATGTACTTATGATTGCTGTGAGGAACAATATGATGTCGAACATACGTTCTACAAATGTAGGTATCAGGTGGAGGGAAGAAACAATTAGGGTGAGAGGAACTTATTGGGTCGGTGATCATGCCGGATATTATTGTAGGGCACATGTTGGAAAATGAGAACAGAGAACAAGTGGTAGCATATTACGCAATTCGTTGGTGACGTTATAGCACAAAAGGAAAGGGAAGAGAGACTGAGGCAAAAGGAAAAGCGGTCCCTGGTGGGAAAGGAGATAAGAAGAGAGAGGCGGTTTCATGAGGCCCGTCGTCCTGGTGAGTCTTTAATAAATTTTACTTTTAAAAGAAGTCTGTTGTGTTCTGTTGTTTGTTTCGCGTTTTTGTAGATTGTTAGCTTCTCAAATGGGGTTTAACGGGACGTCGGTGGTTTCTGTACGTTTGCATGAAGAGAAATGTAGGTGAATGTGATTAGTCAACAGAACGTCTTCAGACATACAGCGAAAACCAAAACTTTCCACTAGTCTAGTGTTAGTTCTAGTTTTAAATCATTAGATCTAATTCTAGATCTAGAACTAGAAGTACATTTCCGAAAATCTGTAAAACCGTTGCTTTGGTCTTAATAGAAAAGCCAAGAAAATACGCCACGTAAATCTCTTATAGGCCAATAAGCCTTTGCGACACAGCCAATATTCTGATGAAGGGTTCACTGAGAGATAGACTCCAAAGAGAAGTTGATTCAATGAGTCTCATCCATAAAAACCAATATGGATACCGTAAAGATAGGTCTACAGTCGATGCAGTAAAGAGAGTACAGGATGAGATAGACTATGAAAAGAAAGGCTTTAAAGAATAGAGAACTATGCGCCTTGGTACTGCTGGACATTGAGATATGCTATGAAAAGAAAGGTTTTAAAGAATAGAGAACTATGCGCCTTGGTACTGCTGGACATTGAGAACGCCTTCGATTCGCCGTCATGGAAAGGAATTGTGGATGCGCTTCAAGATGGAGGTATCAGCGGATATTTAGTGCAGATGGTGAAGTCATATCTGTCGGAAAGGGTAGTACTAACCACAAACGGGACTTGCTACGAAGTGACGAGTAGGATTCCACAGGGTTCACTTTTGGGGCCGCTTTTATAGGTTCTGTTTTACGACCGGATACTGCGTATAAATTGGAAGCGCAGAGTAGCGCTTACTAATCGTACTAAGCGTATCTAATCGCATACGCTGATGATTTGGCGTTTGTGGTAAAGGGTAAAAGTCCGGTGGAGCTAGAAGACAAAACTTTGTATGCAGTTAGAAGGGTAATGATGGAACTGGAAGATATGGGTCTGAAAGTGGCAGTCCAAAAAATAGAAATGGTCCTGCTTCAGGGACGGAGGGAGATGAGGGAAATAAAGATAAGAATTGGTGAAATGGAGGTCGGAAGTGTGGACAAAGTTAAATATCTGGGGGTGTACATGAACAGAGATATGTCCATTACGAAACCTGTAGAGTGTACCAAATGTCTAACATCTTGAAAAGACTCATGCCAAACCTATCACCTTGGCATATCCGACGGTCTCGGAGTCAGCAGAGATCAAGATAGCAAAGTGCGGATAGATGCTGGTTCTGTGATCTGGAAGATACTGGGGAACACGCGGGATTTATCTGCGAGGAGTTCAGAGAAGATAGAGAAGTCTGTAACCGGAAGTGTGGAGAGATCCTAAGCCACGAAAATCTGGTTCAACATATGGTCGACAAAAAGTACAAATGGACGGCCATTAAAAACATGGTTACCATAACAATGAAAAACAAGGAGCAATATGAGAAAGGACTGGAGGAAGAGGAAATGAATGGGTAGAAGGAGGTAGAAGATGAGTAAACAACGAGGACAAGAGAAGGGGAACCCCTTCCCTTCTCCAGGTAAGTAGTAAGATATATACTTTTTAAAAAGTAACACAATGCCTGGTTTCGTGATTCACCATGTGACCGAGAGGAGGCGCAATGTAGCAGAAACCGTAGATGAAGAGGAAAGAAGACTTTTCGAAGAAATACCATTCTGGTGATTCCGGAGAAGACGAGGAAAGGGGTTTTTAGATGGTCCGGGTCTCTGGCTTCAACTCCACACTATCTGGCCGCTCATCATCCCAGATCAGATGTATGTTTTGCAGATATTCCCCGCCCTCGTAAAAAATGGATTAGCAGTGTTTAAGTGATTCGGTGATTAAGTGATTAGCAGGGACATTTTTTAAGGAAAGTCCCTGCAATGAATAGTTTAGCTGGGTTTAGCTGTGCGTTTGAAGACAAGAGAAATATAACTAAATCTAGCTCTAGATATAGAACTAGAAACATTTTGGTTTAGCTGTACATCTCTCAAGATGGCTAAACCTGAACGATTCTAGGCCTAGTGTTAGTTCTAGTTTTATTTCAATTCACATATACGGGATTTGGTTGGGTTTAGATGTGCATCTGAAGACATTTCTTCAACGAAGGCCTCTACCATGAATAGTTTCTGGAGTAGAGACCTTTACAAATTGATTTGGCACTTGACCTAGAAGTAGAGTAGGTTCGGGTTTAGCCAAAACATTTCACTTCTTAGTCTAGTGTTGGTTCTAGTTTTATATCATTAGGTCTAACTCTATATCTAGAACTAGAAATATTCGGGTTTAGCCGTAAAATCTCTCAAGACGGCTTAACTCGAACGATTCTAGTTCTAGATCTAGTGTTAGTTCTAGTTTATTTCAATTTAAATGTATAGGATTGGGTTGAGTTGGGTTTAGCAGTACATTTAAAGACATTTTTTTAACGAAGACCTCTTCAATGAATAGTCTCTGAAATAGAGTACTTTACAAACTGATTTGGCAACCCTGTATATTTGAATTTAAGTAAAACTAGAGCTAACACTCCTAGAACTAGATTTTTTTTTAATTTTGTATGAATAGGGATGATATCTTAGGATTGCGAGAACAGGAACCTGACAATTCAACAATTAAAAGAAATCGATATTATGCTGCAGCAAATTAAGCATTTCTCTTAATCTGCTTAATAGATACTATTATTATTTAGTACAATAAATCTATAAAAATGCGTTTATAAGACTTTTTAACATCTAAATACTTCAATAATCCGCATGTTTCAGTAATTTGAATTAACCTGGTTTTAATTCATTTGAATTAGCGAAGCTTTACTGTAATAGTTGTTATATACATATATGATAAAACAAGACGGTCGAAAATACCCAATAATACGAGATGTATTACCTGAAGTACGTATTTCAAAATAAGTATTTCAACAAGGCGATACGTCGAGATTTGGGAATTTTCGATTGTCGAGTTGTATACGGGTATTTCATGAATAAAAATATATTTTTAGAATTTTAAATAGAAAAATTTGCGCTGTTTATTAATAAATTGCATTGATTGTTAAGGAAACTTCATGGATATCTTGAAATTATTTAAATGTCATACGAATGATTATACGAACCTTTGCATTATAGCGAATATACAAAGGTTCGTTTAATCGTTCTCAATGGTGATGGCCAAATAACCGCTGAAATGCTCGCAATTGACGGAAAATCGCGAATTCTTATTGGTTGTTCACGTTATGAATGATATAGTGAAATTTATACAACAGTATTGTGAACATTCTAACCTGTAAGATGATGGTACTAATGGTTTTAGTACCATCATCAAATGGTACTAAAATACGAGAAATCGATTATTTTGTACATCAAAACAATACTAATTAAGTTAACGATGACATAACCAAATAGCTAGCACGAATGTATCCACCATACATATGAATACTACAGGTACCCTGATACAACGGCAATGTGAAAAAAAAAATAACAGACCAAGAATGCCGTCTTGTGGGACTCCAGATGTCACAATTACCTTGCCAGATACATCACAATTTATCCTGTCTGTCTACTCTCTATTCACAATATAACTACTAATCAAATTAATGGCAAGTTACGAGAAGTGACAGTGATTTAAGAATTGATAATAAAATTCATTTTGAACGAGTATATTTAATAAATTTCTATATTAAATTATTTCTATTGATATGTTTCTACTGATTACTTCGCGTCCATTTGTAATTCACATATATTTTTTTAAACATTTCTATTTGAGATTCGTTACAGTTTACAATTAACGCACAGTGTCTTAAGATTACTTGATTAGTTAGTAAATTGAAGCAAGAAATATGTGGTGGTAAAGTGGAGACTAGTTGGCGATAGGCAACACACGGACCGATCGTCAAGGTAAATGTATGGATCAATTAAGATGATCGTTAAGAAAATGTAAGAGACGTTCAAGTGAAGATCACTATCGTCTCATCCTCCATATGTCGGTTGAGATCCAGGTTTTGAAGCGGCCGCTAATAAACCAGGTCCCGACGCTCCGTACTGCCCATTTAATTAAAATAGCAACGGGGCTAATCGGTTGATTCAGTTTTCAACGGCAATTTGATTAACATACAACGACAGAAGGCCGAACGCCGCCCGACTCCAACGATTCGACCGCGACCAAGTATATATCGGCTCTATTCATCTAATGTGGTGAGAACTATCACGTAATGACCGGTTACGATAGATGGGTTTGTTATTATGCTCTACCCATATCTACACCCGGTAGAAAGTTACTTCTGGGGTTTATATGATGTTCATCACAATTTTTTTTCCTCTTATTAGAAATTGTGTATTAAATTCCTTATATTTTTTTAAACTTATTAGTTATTAGAGAAATTCTCTTTAATGAAAATGAATCTAGTAAATTGATCATTAATATAAGTTCTTTTTTTAAAGACGAGAATGTAATCGAGCTTGGCTTGAAAAAACGAGAAGACATTATTCAAATAGCCGACCGACAAAATGAATTGATCTGAGATTTAAAATTCAAGTTTCAGATTAATGCGCGGACGTTAATCTCAATCTGCTTCGAATAGCGCTTAACGTCTGCGGGCATGTAATGTGATAGAAGTGTAAAAAATAAGCCACAGGTGTGCGGGACATAAGGTAGCGGCGACAAGTTGCGAGTTACTGCGACACTTTCAGTTCGAAAATATGCAATCCACGAACAGAACGGGTTAGGTTGGTCAAGTAACTAGAAAATCCACCGCACACAATAACAATTCATATTATAAATCCCACTATTTTGTTTCACTATTATCTAACCCAATCAATATTAATCAACCTTCATTTCATTCTTATCCCATTCACATTCCTTTTAGAATATGTACCATAATTTAACATTTCGTAACTTATAATTGTTAGGCTACACGATCTTCTCGAAAGTAAACCAAACCTTCCCATCTAACGAGATTTTGATAACTCATTACGTTAGAGAGCGAATCTAGGTTTCACATGCTAACATCCGGGATTAATGGAAATTGTTCAAGTTAATTATCTTCTTCTTTCCGAGACACGACCGTGTGGAAATATGTGTGGATCTTGTACGAACGTAGGTTTTCGAACAGCAACGCATCTCCTAATCGACGATAAATCGATAATCTTCGGGAGAGGTTCTTCTAACATGGAAATGTGGTAGCCCTGCGAAGAGAGCGTAAAACAGGAAGGATGATTACGGCTCTACTACCGCTGTCTGCTCGCAAAGAAGTCTCTTTCCACTACCGCGCACGCGGGTCACCGACTCATCCTCGGGCTTAAATTTGCGGTTGTTGAGCGGTTCTCACGCCCGCCTCACGGTCAAAGATCTCTTCTCGAGCTGGGTCCAGATACAAACATCCACTAGCCACCGCCACCGCTGCCGTCGAACGAAAGATCAAAGTACCAACCAGTGGCAACTCAAGATCAATACATTCTATATAGTTTATAATAATTAACACAAACGAAGTTCTTAAAAAAAATAGTAATACTTCAAAAATAAAAATTAATCAAAGATCGTTACATTTACATTATGGGTAATCATAAAAAAACCGTCCTCGAGTTTCTCGAAAATTACATCTATAAAAACCCCGCACAAAATGAAGCCGTTCTTAATTACGCTGCTGCCGCCTCCTCCTCTGTAACCAAGAGTGGTCCAAAGTTTTTCGAGTACCCTCGCGACCGCCTGCGAAGGTACGCATTACATTACTTCGCAAAAAAGGCGTAATTTGCAGGTAGCGGTTGAGTGGCTTAATTGACTTAAATGAGAGCCCACGCGGTCCATGGTGCGTTTCGTGTTGAAAATTTACAAAGAAAATGCAATCTTTGAGAACAACGCCGCCACCACCAAGAAGACCACTTAAAATTATTCATGAAGGAAAAAAGTCAATATTTATAATTTATCACCTAAATAACTATAATACCGTATTCTTTAGAATCTAAGACGTGCTATTTTCGTCAGAGAGATGTTCCTAATAATGGGAGGCGTCTTAGAATATCGGGTGCATCTTAGATTCGAACCTATTTCGAATAGACTTAGGACCACTTTTACCACCTCTTGATAAAATTATCTAATAGTTAAAATCCTATCCTCATTAGCTATAAGTCTAATGAGAGCACTTAAAACCTAATTAGTTTAACTAGAGGTTGTTAAAAATGGACCTTGGCACTAGAAACATTCGGGTCTAACAGTCTTAAGAAACGTATGTAAGACGTATGTAATTGTAAGTCTAGTATCGGTTTTAACTCCTATATTAGTTGTAGCTTTAGTTGTATTACTACATTTACACTTATATATATTGGAATATTTGTACAAAAATTTATGTACAAATATTCCAGTAACCGAAACTATTAACACAACCAAAGACTTAATTAAAGACAAAATTTTGTTATATCATTCTTTCTGTTCCTATTCATGAGAAAGGGATCCCGCAAGCATTCATAAAGTGGTTCTTTAAAATGAAAATTCTGTTCGTTGAGGTTTTCGATGCTAGGATTATTTTTTATGAATTTATTTATTTCATAGAACTCAAGTAGTTCCACGTGAAGACTTTTATTTAATTGGTGTAAAATCTTAACGTTCTTGGTGTCGTCAACGTCGTGATTTATATATATATAACTTCTGGTGAAAAATGGAAACAATTAAAGGGTTAAGGTAAGAAATCATCATACAAATGGAAAATAGTAACGACGTTTTACAACACGAAATCAACAATATTAAAGAACAATATATAAATATACCGTTGTCTGTAGAGAAATGAGTGGAAGAAAAATGTAACATTATATTAGAAGAACAATAAGAGAAAATTAAATAAACAAAAAGTAATAGAAGACCAAATTAAAACTATATTTGATAAAATTGACAAGATTGAAAACTTTGGGACGGTGGTAGAGGATTTAATGAACTTCGGTAAAGATGAAATTAGAATAAGAATAATAAATAGAGAAAATAACACCAATATACCATTTAGCAGACTAGAAATGTGGCCCAAATATAGAGGTACAAACGGCATGATATACTGGATGACATACTTAAGTAATTTGATAAGACTAACCACCGATATTAATCATCCTAAAGTAATTTTGAATTAGATTCAACTAACTTTAGAAGAACAAGTTTTAAAATTGATTGTGAGTATCTAGTTCCACTGAGTCTAGTATTAGCAGCTTTAATGCTATTGTTAGTTTTGGTTGTAGTTGTTATTCAATGTTAATTTGCACATTTTTATTGAACTAAAACTAGAACTAGCACTAGAGAACTTAGTTCTAGTTTTAGTTATTAATTGCATATGACAAGCCTATGTCGGGGTAACTGGAACCTTGTCATAGGCTGTAATTTTAATGTGCACTCCGTATTTTAGTGCTGTGCTGAGGACAACAGCAGGGGTAAGTCACTTTTGGACCTTGTTTTCAGCAATCTCGATTTACTGAATCAAGGCTCAGAGCCCACATTTGTTACTGCCAGAGATCAATCAATTATTCATATTACCTTAGCCTCAATGAGTATTTTTCATGAAATCTACAATGGGAGAATCTTAGGTTTGGTTTCAATGTCGGATCACCTTTGATTTTGGTTTAAAAAAGAGCAACCCCAAAAATATTGATGTGGACAAGTTCAAGTCAGTGCTATCTGGGTACTTAAGTAAGGTAAGGTTAATTAGACCTGAATCGAGCTATGATGTTGAGGAGCCATTAATAGTTTATCAGGACTCCTTGACAAGTGCGTTTAAGAAAGTCTACCCCTTTCGTCTGGTGGCGGATTCAGGACGTATCTTTGGTGGTGCACTGAACTGAGCGACCTTAAGAGGAAAATAAGAACAGCTTTTAACAAAACCAAAAAGTCAAGATTAAGTTCCAATTGGATTTGTTACAGAAAAAAACAGAAGCTTGGATGAACTACTACCAAGAATTCTTGGACTTCAGATCCAGACCAACGTACAGGCTAGTTAAAGAAGGATGATGATTTTTACACCGACAACCTTCTAGAAAGCTTACAAATTCTACTAAACGTGCATTTTATAGGTTTGAAGTACTCTACCATTGCCCGTGGGGACATGTCACTCTTTGGTGGTGCACTGAGGCGGGGCGACATTAAGAGGAAAATAAAAACAGCTTTTAACAAAGCCAAAAAGTCAAGATTGAGTTCAGATTGGAATTGTTACAAAAGCACAAGCTTGGATGAGCTACTACCAAGATGTCTTGGACTTCAGATCCAGACCAACGTACAGGCTAGTTAAAGAAGGATGATGATCTTTACACTGACAACCATCTAGAAGGCTTACAAATTCTACTAAATGTGCATTTTATAGGTTCGAATGACTCTACCATTGCCCATGGGGACACCAACCACACACCGTCTGCAGAATACTAGCTGCTTGCCGATAGTATCTGCACGCCGGAAAAAATGAGGTGGGTTATAAATTGCTTCGCACCTTTTAAAGCTCCTGGGTTCCTCTTGGATGAATAAGCCTCATCTGAGGAACACCTTTCAGGGTTGTATGGCGTTTCGCTACATTTCTTTATACCTAAACCGGGTAAGCAAGATTACTTCCTTTCGAAGTGTTTCAGACCAATCAGCCTCTCTTTTGTTTTTTATAAAATTTTAGAGTCGCTGTACAATCCTTACATAAAGGATTACTGTATGATAGATAGACACTTACATTCAGTTCAATACGCTTACACTCAAAGAAAGTGTTCTCAAAAATATTTGAAATTGTGCTGAGCAGGGAATGCTGATTACTTTGAAGGCAATTCCTTGTTTGCTGCCACACAATACGGATTTCATAAGGATAAATGCACATCTGAAGCTTTAGCTGACTTTGTTGAAAAAACTATTGAGTGTTTTGAATGGGGGCAATACCTTGTTGGAGGTTTTTGTAATTTGAGTAAAGCTTTAGACTGTGTACAACATGACCTTTAGATTAAAAAATTAAATAAACATAATTTTGATAATCTCAGTTTGAAACTAAATAAATCTTAACGTACTTAGAACGCAACTTCTTGAATGTGGAAATAGCTTTTCAGAAAAGAAATTAATAAACGTAGATGTCTCTCAAAGGTCAATTCTGGGACCCTTATTATTCTCAATCTATATCAATGATCTTACTTTAAATGTAAGTCAATAGGATATAATAATGTACACCGATGATACTATATAATAAGCTTTGGAAATAATCATGAAGCGACACAGTACGAGGCGTATTCTGCACTTAATAGTGCAGAAATGTGGTTAACGTCTAACAAACTGAAACTAAATTCTGAAAAGAGAATAGTTACTGCTTTTTCACTGAGATCTAACTAAAATTTTGATTGTGTAAAATATCTAGGCGTTTATCGGGATACTAAATTAACACAGAACAAACATATCCAATATGTATGTAATAAACTATCTACTAGTATATATCTACTTCGTCTCTTAAGCTTTTTCACTGTGTTAACGTATAATGACATCAAGCTGCGATAGAATATTTTGACTTTGGGTTCGATGTTGGGTTCCAAAGGGCCCGCCATTAGGACGCATTCGATAAGACGACCTTCTTTGGCATTGGTTAAGCTTTAGCTGAGTATAATGCTCCTCCTGTCATGTTTGGTCAAATAGAGAGCTGCCTCAGTCATAGAATCGTTAAACTAAGGGCTGGCTATGTCACCCTTAAAGTGGCTGTCACGAGAAGATATCCTGAAGGTGCTTTTTCTCTACTTCTATGAAACCTCGTGTTAGATAGCCTTATTAAATGCTTCAAAGAGGAAATATTTGTACATCGGCTACTATGATGATCTTGCTATCCTTGTCCGGGGCAAACATGTGGCGCCATTATGTGACAGGATACAGGAAGCTCTTAATATAGTAAAGTCATGGCATGAAAGGCAGAAATTGTTGGTCAACCCCAATAAAATCGATTTGATTCTCTTCACAGAGTTGCGAAAGATTGACAATTTTCCGTTACCCTCCTTTGCTAAATGCCCAATGAATTTGTCTAAAAAAGATAAATGTCTGGCTACCACTCTGGATAGCAAACTATCATGGAAACCACACCTAGAAAGTAAAGTTAAGAAGACATGGGGTTTGTCACCCAAATCTGACCTCTGGATTTACACGGCCATAATAAGACCTATGGTTACTTATTGTGCAGCAGTTTTGGTCTAAAACCGTAGAAATGACGGTCCAAACTGCACTAAACTAAATATATAGGATTACGTGTATATATGCTACAATTGCCATGAGGACAACCACACTGTGGCCATGGAAAACATGCTAAATTTACCACCCCTACACTTATATATTCATCAGCTTGCGTTAATTACCATGTTACGACTATGGGAAGTAGGACTTTTCAAAGGAAAGGAAGTAATACCAAGTGCTCTGAAGGAAGGCACGGACTACATTCCGATAAAATTGATTTTTTCAAGCAAATACTCCATCGACTACAGTTCCACATAAATAGAAGGAAATAATAGCTGTAAAATTTACAATGATGGTTCTTGCAGCCGGACTGGTGCAGGCGCAGGAATATTCTCCAATGACTTATGGCTCCGTCTTCTCGTATCACTTGAAGGAGGCATCACTATTATGCAGGCGAAATTACTCGCCATGTCAATAGCTGCTGACTATATTATCAGCTCTAATTTCAGTGGTAAGACCTTTACAATTTTTACCAACAGTAGATAATCTGTTACAACATGAAACAGAAGCGTGAACTCAGTAGATAAAGGGACATTCGACTCATTCAGGTAGTAAATACATCGACTGTCTAGCGAAACGGGCTCTTTGCCAACGATTGTTCCATCTTTGAGATCGCATAGTAAGAGCCACTTTTACCACCTCCTGATATTTATCTAACAGTTAAAAACCGGCTCATAACCAATAGAAGCGCTTAAAATGGATATAACCACCGCTACTTAGTTTAACTGGAGGTTTGTAAAAGCGGGCCTAAGCGAATTAAAACTGAGTTAACTTGCCCGCAAAAAGTTTTTAGTTTGGTGGGACAGCTGACTAAGCATAGAAATTTGTGAGGCCAGGTAAGGCCACCTTACGGATAATCACAGGGAGAAGTCCCAGGTCACTGTACAATATAAATGTGTTGGTAGCCCTCCCAACACGTAGATCTTGTGTGATTGTTCTGCCCTAATAGATCTGAGATTGAAAGTATTTGAGGAAGAATGGTGAAAACTTTCTACAAGGAGCCAAATTGCTTCCCTTCTCTTACATACATACATGTAGTTGTTATTGAACGTTACATTGTACATTTTCCTTTGAAGTAAAACTAGAACTAACACCTAAGAGACCTAGGACTAGAATACTTGGAACTTTCTAGTCCTAGGTCTCGTGTTAATTCTAGTTTTACTTGTGATGCAATACAAACATGTTGTATATGTTTAATGAACTAAAAGTAGAAGTTAGCATCATGAGCTATTACATCTCTCCCTTTATTATTTTAAAGTCTGTCAATTTTTGGCAACATGAGCTACGACTTTTCCAAACTTCCTCTTTTCTATTTTAAAGTCTGCTTATTTGTCAGCAGCATTAACAATTTCGTCTCCAAACTTATGTTTATTAGTGTGAAGTCTTGCAACATGTTGGCAGCATAAGTTATTATGTATTTAAACTCCAACTCATCACTTGGAAGTCTTCAAATCAATCTTCAACTACCATTTTGATGAAACACTTTATATGTTGATGATGATACGGTATTTAACTACATCGAAAAAATCTACAGCGAATACAAACTAATGAACCCCGCCTCAAAGGCTGGTGTCTGTATTCGTACCAGTAAACAAAGCACAACTGCTGACTGAAACGGTAATTAATTAAGCAAAAATACGTTTTTAATTGACAAAATGAAATGGAAATAATAAAGAATGTGTAATCTCTTTTTTCCTGTTGATATATTCATGATTCATTTCCTTTAACAGAAGTGTATCGTGTTCGAGATTTTGATAAGTTGTGGGGCCCCAGGTTGTTACGTAGAACTAGAGGCGAACCAAGTAATTGAAAGATGCGGTAAGTCTTGGCCAAGTGCATAGATAAAAACGGATAACCGACTGATTTGCATAAATATCGTAGGCAATTCGCTACTGTTCCATGCCCGTTCAATAATTTCTAAGCGCTTGCATGTATATTACTTACGTCCAGTGATTTATCGTGACCCGACATTGTGAAGACGTAATGAGAGTCCGTTTTTTAAGTCGCGACCCTTATCTTGCACGCGCTCGTTAAGTCGCATACATCTGCATTTAAATGCTCGGGCGAAATTTACAACTATTTAATTTATATGCAAGCGACCAAATCGTTCGGACGGCGGTTATCTCGTTTTTCTACGGCCACGGTTTTATTCAATTTCCACGTGATCTGTTCGTAAACATCTGCACGCAAAAACCGTTCCCAATTGATTAGTTTTTGGACGAGCAAAAACCGACTTAATCAGAGCCTGCACTTTCCTTAATTATTCCTACACCTGTACGAACACAATTTTATTATTTTACGAAACCGACGATAAATTTCCAAACGGCCTAGAACTGGATCACAAATATTCATTCCGACAACATCGTGGGCTGCCTATTGAAACGTTAACAACGTTTTTTCTATGGCATAAAATCCTTTGAAAGTCCTATAAAATTGATTTATTACGTTTCCAATCAGCGATAGCTTTCTGATTAAGATGTAGTAACCTGTTTTGATATAGTGAAGTTGTAGTTTAATAATGTACATTTTTATTACCGAATCATTTAAAAATAGAACCGGATAAAAAAATGATCTCAATGTTAGAAAAAAATTATTTACTACAGGTGGTTTGAATATAAGTTGCTAATAAAGCAGTAAAGTTAATAATATGGATTTATTAATACAGAACTAATTAGGACAGCCATAAATAAAAACAAAAATGGTTGTTAAAATATAAATGAAAATAAATCTAATAATTTAAGAAAACTAACATTACTTTTATTATTTTATGATAATTGAAAAATTAACTTGCTAAAACGGTGTAATTACTCTGTTTACTCTGTTTTTTTTTTAATTTATTAACTCAATATAATGTAAAAATATAAATCATTTTTGCAGTTAAATCTCTTATTTGCTAGAATACAGGCACAACTTAAAATTTACCAATTTTGACCCTTTTGCATTAAACATACGCGAAAAGGTACATATTATTTTCGCACTTACGGTAATTACCATTAGAAAGTATAAGGGTCTATATACAATATTGCTTATAATATTGTGTTGATGTGTACTAATGATGGGATGGATACTAATGATGGGGGCTAGATGATGGGGCATAAACATCGATTTTGAAAGGGAAGCAGTAGAGATGGTGCATAGTCTGTTAGCATTTATTGCAGTTGGACCGTCCGGGCCCAAGTCAAATTCTCCTTCCCTTGAAAAGGAGCAAGTTCTTCCCCATTTTGTAACAGAGACAAATGAAGAGGACGCTGTCAAGGCACTAAACAGTCCAACTCTGAAAGAAAATCGTCTGCGGCTACGAGGGTTTACTAGAAAAACACCTGCGCAAACTTATGGGAAGCGGAATGTCTTATAAGGCTGCCCTCAAGTAGATTGTCGAAAAACTGAACACTCCATCGTAGAAGAATACGGCGATTCCTAGGCCTCTGACTTAGAAGATGCGCACTAATAGGTTCACTCTGGAGGCAGAAATATTCCCAGGTGCACGTCTATGTTGCATTTATCCCATGTGATGAAGATTGTATTCCCCTCACCAAAGAGACGGTGTTAACCTGATTGAGAACATGGACCTTCACCGCTGACGATGTTCATTATATGCCCTGAAAGAACTGAGATGCTGGTCGTACATTGGATTTGGAAGTGTCTAGTTTCGGGTGAAAGTGAAGGGGGCGAAAACTCTCACACCAACAACTGAAACGACGGAAGTCCGGTAAATTATTTCGCTCAGGGGATAGACCTAGGACTTGGTTACATATTAGGGGAGGATCTTACTGTGAATAATGTATTAATAATGTGTTAATAACGAAATTCGACGAGGACCGCAATCCTCGTAGCAATAAATGGTATGTAAGTATATCATATGCACCCAAAGTCTCCACACTATCTGGTTACTAAAGTATCCAAGATACTCCAGGATAAAGAGATCTTAGTTTATGCATTTCTGGATATAGAGAGTGCATTTAACAATGTAATACCACAATGTCTTGAAAAAACTGCTTTGGTCCCTTCTGGTTGATGACCTGATTGCGATAATCGAAGCTGTTGGTACGGAGAATCTTTCGGTAAACTCTCTAAGATGAAGCTAGAGAATCCTTATGGACTTGTCGTAGTCCTTATGGAAAAAATGAGGTCTTATTCCTGAAAAACTGTAAAAGGCTCCATTTGACTGCGTGTGTGGCATTTCCTATGCCATGGAGCAGCAGTCTGGTATAGGAAAATTCACTATCCAAAATACTAAACTACCAAAGAACATTTTAATGACATTCCTAGATTTCACAAATCTATACACAAACATTCCAACAGAAGAAATTATAATCCTGGATTATAATCCTCAAATATAATTATCATATAACAAAATTTTTGTAATTTTTGTTGCGTAGATGAAACAATCTTTTGTCTGCAGATACTTAATCTGACTGATATAAGTTGTAACTTTTATGGTTCCTATGATTTCGTATCAGAAATTGAATATGTAATATTTTTAATTTGGAAAAATAATATTTTTTTCCTTTTTGTAACTCAATCCGAGGACATACTGTATTTTATAACCAAAAATTTGTATTTTCTAGAAAAATTCCATTTAATACTTTTTAATTGAGAGAGAGAGAGAGAAGCAAAATTTATTTAAGCCAACTGAAAACTAAAATAAAATAACTTAACAAAAAAGAGTATAACAAAATAATAATAAAAAAAATATATAGTACATAGTTGACTCAAAAGGGCTATCGACCATAGTCTATCTGCCCGGAATATTTTTGCGAGTGTTCGTTCTTGGTATTAGACCAGGTGTAGTTTGTGTAGTAGATAAAGGGAGTGGTGGAAATGTTGTGTAGTCTAGTTTAAATAAGTTTTTTAATGAGTCGAAAGGGAAATTAGTGGCGGTAGTATGAGCTAAAGATTCTATACGATGATGGATTGGCGGTATTTCAGTAAGGTGGTAAAGAAGCTGATTGCTGAGATTGAAAGGCGGGTTCTGTGGGTGTCGAATGCGTTTTTAATTGATTCACATTGATTTAGCAACTTAAAGATGTATATAATCAATTGCTACCATATTGACACATCCTAAGATACCCTTTCTATCTATTGACATTATATACATAAGTTTTCCCACAAATTTTTTTATCTTTCAAATTTTTAGTCCATAATGGCATGTCGAGAAATCAAACAAAAAATAACAAAATTTTGTGGTTGAACACAAGCATTTCCAAGAAAAATGTGAATATATATGTATTTGTCATATATATATATACAAGGTGAGTCAATAGTGCGAGGACGGAAGATTGTGGCTTTATCGTTGAAAATAAAAATGATGTTTTTATGTCATCATACATTACTGTCAAAGCTGCATCGATTAAAATTATTTTCAGCTATACAGGGTGTTTCACTATTTCAGCCCTGTATTCAACTTCATTTTTTTAAATGGAACCCTATGTATCTTTTCACATATGCTGATTAGTTGTCTTAAACGCTATAAGTGCATATTTTGTTTTCGAATTTTGAATGTAATGTTGCCAAGTTATTAATCATTTTGTGAATATTTTGGATGAATCATGTGGTCACTTAAAATTCGTTATCAGCATCATTATTAAATATTGAAGAATGTAATTTGGCATATCGATAAACAAAGCTTGGGTCTTTCGAGCGCCACTAATAGTATTGGATATAATATTATCCAATATTATTAGTAGTATTATTATTATATAAGTGGTTACTAGAACCGGTTAATTTAGGGAATGTTTGAGGGACCATAACTTTATTAATTTAAATGGAACACCCCATATTTTTTCAATGCTTCAGAAGGCTTTATTAAATACCTTTCATTTTTGTTAAGCATGTCTTCATCACAGCTTATTTCTTGTGAAAAAATCAAGTTTATGCCTACATTTTTGAAATAGTGTAATTATCTCAAAAAGTACACATGTTAGATATACCATATGCTTAACAAAAATGAAAGGTATTAATAAAGCCTTCTGAGGCATTGAAAATATATAGGGTGTTTCATTTAAAATAACAAAGTTATGGTCCCTCAAACATTTCATAAATTAACCGGTTCTGGTAACCACCCTGTATAATATTATCAAATAGTATTAGTGGGGTTTCAAAGACAACAGGCTTTGTTTATCGATATGCCAAATTGCAATCTTCAATATTTAATAATAATGGTGATAATGAATTTTAAGTCACCCAAAGATTTTAAAAAATTTTCACAAAATGATTAATAACTTGGCAACGTTGCATTAAAAATTTGAAAACAAGATACGCATTTATAGCATTTAGGGCAGATAATCAATATATCTAAAAAGATGTATAGGTTTCCATTTAAAAAAAATAAATTGAGTAGGGTTCTGGAATTGTGAAATACCCTGCATAGTTGAAAATAATTTTGGTCTATGCAGCTTTGGTTGTAATCTATGATGACACATAAACATTTTCTGTATTTTCAACACTAAGGTCACAATCTTCCGTCCTCGCACTATTGACTCACCCTGTATGATACAGTTTCCGTATGCTTGGAGACTATCGACATTAACAGAATATAACACAAAAAGACAGCATGAAACGAAACATGCCAAAATATAAAAACCTAACATATAAAAACTTAACAGGACAGCTCCGGTTAGATCAGTTTAAAATGAGATCCTTTGCGGATGGGGAGACGATAAAAGAATGTCTAACTGCTGATACAGAAATAGCATTTCCTGATAAAATAAATTTTATTTCAAACATTAGTTTATAAAGATTCCAACTTAGTTCACACTGCGGCCGAAGTGATAAAACTGAAATAACCGGAAACATAACGTGTCTTGCAATATTCACTTTTCAAATTTCGTACATTATCGTATAAATGCATGTCATATAAGTTTTCAACATTTTGATCTCCAAACAGAATGGTAAATATATTTTAATTACATCGATCAACAGGTTTCAGTCAACAGTAAGCTTTCAAGAATTCGACGAGGCAATCTCTTGTGCGATAAGCACTACACCAACTGTAGCAATGGATGTTCTACTTCGCCTAACTCCTTTGTATGTACATATAGAGAAAGTTGACAGAAATGCTCAAACCTGCTCCGACATATCTTATCAATGGGCTGCAGAAGATACTATAGGTACTGGTATTGTGCTATCAATGCCCTCAGATTTGACGGGGCCTTCGTCAGTGCTTAATACTCAATAGCAAATTAAATTGATGATCAAAAGCATCAGAAGAAGTCCATCATACTATCAGAAACTTTGCACCAAGCAAACGTACAGCTTAGATATTTACTCGGTGGTTTCTCTTGACATGGAAGCTAGAACTCTTCTAGAGATCCTTCACTTTTCTGAACTTAAAACATGATTTTTCTCCGCTAGTCAAGCCAGCCTCCAAGCGCTGTAAGCTGTAAAAACGGTGTCGGTTAATAACTGTGAGAGAAATTTAAACACACTAAGTGGTGGTAACAAAGTATCTCTGATCTGAATCCCAGATTACTCTGGAGTTGCTGACAATGTAGGGGCGGATGAACTAGCACATGTAGACAGCATTAATGTGTTTGTGGAATAAGAGCCTGTAGTTGGTGTATAATTTGCGATCATCAAATACGGGATTGCACCGTGGCCTGAGGAAAGACTTCGCCCACTATGAACCAGTCGTCTTGGAATGAGTCAAGCGAAGTTATTTAGTTAGGCATAACCGACGATGTTGAATGCCTTCTATATGCGGAGGACGAGGAGAGGGTCTTATGCCTTACGTCTTATGCCACTGCCATGCTGTCAATATGGCTCGCAGTTTATCTCATCTAAGGATCTGAAATAATTTCACTGCGCAAGGTATTAATGTTCATTAAGCGCATTGGCACAATGAAATTTGACGGTGACATTTTATTTATTGCGGCACAATAGATCCTTAGGGTCTTGGTGCAAGATTGGTTGGTCTGCCTGACAGATATATAATTTACGTAAAGTAATGTCCTAAAAATCAACATGTTTCGATTTCCAAGCATTACCCTTAGCAACATATAAACAAATGAAATTTATCAAACTTTTTATCATTAAATTTCCTATAATTTTTGTTTTAAAAGTTTTGTGACATGTTTCGATTATCAAGTATTATCATTAAGATCTTTTAATCAACGAAATTCATAAAATTTTTATACTTTCATCTTTTTCTCTTCTTATTCTGTTTTGACTAGCAACTTGTAAACAAAGAAATTCATCAAAGTTGAATGATATAAGTTGCCTATTGCTCTATAAATAAAAAAATCAAGTAAAAGTCTGACAACATTAATTTAACGTTGTGGCTTGAAAAGTGACAGCGTTAAACAGCTAACTAGTTCAAAATGTTACCAAAATATTTTGTTATACCAAAGTATTTTGGCGATGAGTTTGAAGATGAATGAACCTTAGAAACATTTTAATTTGGCAAAGGAAAGATAGAGAACCCATTACGTCAAAAATTTGTTACCTGATTAGAAATGGAATATCTGTGAAGCGTAAAGAGATTAAGGAAGAAAGACAAGGTTGAGAATGATAACATAACGAAATAATTACACTATATTGAACTTCTAAACGAATTCATCAATTGCATGATCGACAGAAAATATTTAAAAAGTCATAACGATATACGCATTTACAATATGCGTTTACTTTTAGGAATGCTAAAGCTGCAATTGATTGTTACCACAATTTATTCATAACCGACATCTAAGACACGATAGATATACAAACCAGTATGATAATTTTAAAATACATCTATATGTATTCATAAAACAGTATGCATTATTGTCACACCCCTCCTTTCCTAGATGCAGCATTGATTCAGACCGCATATAGTTATGACATATATTGTCACCTTATACAGATTGTACATGCAGTTTTTTTGATGCAAACTTGATAAAAATTTTATATAGAGTTATATCTATATAGACCTGATGAATGCATTATGCCGGAATGATAAAAACTTAAAGTAGATGTCATGAAGATTTATTCCATGCAAGTACAGATGATTAAAAATAAAAAGCAGTCTTAGTTCAATCACAATGACAGCCTCACATCATACATATATCATACATACATATATAACATAACCTGATGGAAACACTGAAATCCATGAGCAATTATAGTACGAACTTGATTGACCAGAGTTGATGGAAGCTTAATGGAGTCAAACAAATGTCTTGATTTCAAGATGATGTAGATTCTAGCTATAAGCATAATAAATGTTAAACAGTTAATCGTTAATACGGTCCTGTTTTTAATTCTGTAAAGTTTCTAAATTCAAATAACTTATTTATATAATAAAATCGGTAATTTGTTGGCACTGCATTGATATGTGTTTATATCTCATATGACATATTTTATTATAAATGTAATTACGTTTGTTATCCTCTAAATTTCAAAAAAGCTTAACGAAATTACAATCATAACGTTACGTAACATTACTTTTTAAAAAACACTTTTTATATTTCATTCGCATGTCCACACAAATACACATAAGATGTAATTAGCACTGTTCATCGAGCTATATTTAATAGGGAATGGAGGTGAAAAATCTTTAATCTGAGCACGCAAGAGCACCTGTGAACCGCGTGAAGACATCCACGGATCTTCGCCCACCACAACTCATTATAACTATCGCAGTCGCCTATCTCTTCACGGTCTCGCTATCGCATCGCATGCAGGCGGCAAGTTTTTGTCCATACCCTGGAAATAACGTGCTCTAAATGCCCCGATCAGAGAGCCGTTCTTCGATGATTACAAACGAACTAAGAACGAAAAGGTATTCGTGCGCTGGAAGTTTCAAGTTTCAATCCTCGTTCCAAATACCGTTCGTTATTCGTTTGGACTGCTGTAAACGAGTCTCTCGTAGTACAGTTTCCATTCATATCGTTTCTCTTTCATTCAGAGAACCACGGTTATTGTTTTACAATCAAATTGACTCATATCCGTCGTTCAAGGTTCCCCCGTTTATGCAAAAACATCGATTTGCGATTGCAATGTGTCCGTTGGGCAACACGTGCGGGGTAATTAATAGAAAAGAAAGCGTTACGATTAGTCATTGATCTATAAAAATAAACTGTTTGAGTAAAACCGCCATCAACGGATTACATAAATTATGTGCAAAACGCTTGTTTGCGTTCGATCGGCAGAAAAAACTCTGTATTTATACTGCATAAATGCGATTTAATTATGATTGGAAATGATGCTAAATAGCACGGTTGACGGATACAAGAGCAAACTAAAAATAAGTCTTGACATGATGGATAAAATTTTCTATGTTGTAATAACCGGTATTTTGTAAGGATAAACGATAATATGTTAATCATCCATAAAAACAAGTGTTGCAGTGTCTACAGAAATAAAATTAAAATGACTCACTTAAAATAAAACATATACGAGACAACTATAACTAACAATTACACTTTTTCAGCATGTTGATAAAAAACTCTTTGTATAATAAGTTTTTTTCAAACTCAAAATGAAATCGTTGGCTAAAATATACTCATTTTCATATAAAATCCACCACCCACTAAAATTCAAACTACAATTTTGAAACTTTACTAAAACATTGCTTTATTATCAACTAAGAAAAGTTTCCACCGAAAAAACTCAACTGTTATGTTTCCTGTAGCAATTTTCAACATTTTCTTCCTAGCAATTAATTTCTGCCTACAAAATGTCAATTTATTTGATTATCAAACTGTCAAACAGACGCCTTGTAATTAGGGCTTTTAATACCGGTATTCCCGAATTCTAAGTACGGTGTTCCCAGACAATTTATGAGTGGTATTGAAAACCAGCATTATCCTAAAAATACCGGTATTTTGATATTAGTATTATTTCTAAAGTAAATACAGAAAAATAATAAAATGCACCAGATTATCGGGCTCCATACACTTAGCAGCAGAAGTCTGCGTACAAAAAACTTCTAACACTTTAACTGAAAAAATAAGGGTCATGATCTAATGTGATAAACTTCATTTTTTTTTTATTTTGTGTATTAACTACATATAATTCTATTAACAAAATATGCATCTATAAAACAGAAATATTAGTTACAAAAAAAATTAAAATTAAAAATTCTCCAAATAATGCGTATGCAAAAATCTGCGTACAAATAAAGACGCCTTCTCCAAAAGATACGTATTTACTTAAATACGTAGTTGGCGATGTACGCTTTCAGATTTAAATAAAAGATAATCGGTGTCAATTATATTAGCACAGGCTTAGAAGCTAAAAGTTAGAATGGACACGAAAGGAAAGGAAATTGAATTGGGAGAGAGAAAAATTATTGTAAAGTTATGGAAAGAGGGAAAATCTCTTCGAAAAATAGGAGAAACTGTCGGCAGGTCACACTCTTCCATTCAAAGAGTAATTAATAATTATAAAGACACTGAAGATTATCTCTCACGTCCGTGATCTGACCGAGAGAAGCCACCCCTTTTAACAAACCGAGAGAAGCGAAAAATTGTACAGCAGGTTAGAAAAGAACCTAGGCTGACGGCAAAAAAAAATAGTAGAAAATGTACAAGAAGAATTTCATAAAACTATCAGCAAAGATACGGTGAGAAGGACGTTAAAAAAAGCTAACTATCACAGTCGCGTTGCACGAAAAAAGCCATTTGTGTCAGAGGTCCATCGTTAGAAGCGGATCGCCTTTGCAAAAAAAGTCTTAGACAAGCCCATTGAATTCTGGGAGAAAGTTCTCTTTACAGATGAGAGCAAATTTTGCATTTTCGGCATTAAGGGTAAACAACTTGTATGGAGAAAAGCTAATACTGCCCTTAATCCCGAAAATTTGAAAGCGACTGTAAAACACGGAGGTGGTGGAGTTATGGTTTGGGGGTGTATGTCCACCAAAGGGGTGGGAAGGTTGGTTTTCATAACATCGACAATGGACCATAAAATGTATATAGACATTTTAAAAGAAAATTTGAAGCCTAGCATCGAAAACTTGGGCTTGGGGCCCGAATACTTTTTTCAACAAGATATTGACCCCAAACATTGCGCCCACAACACTAAGCTTTGGCTACTATACAATACCCCAAAGCAACTTAAAACACCTCCACAATCGCCGGACTTGAATCCCATCGAACACCTCTGGGATTTACTGGAACGCAGGATTCGGCAACACAACATAACGTCGAAGGAAACGTTAAAAAATGTTATGATTGAGGAATGGGCCAAAATCAGTTCGGACGAAACGAAGAAATTAGTGCACTCCATGCCTAAACGTTTAAGGGAGGTCATTAAACGTAAAGGTTATCCGACCTCATATTAATATAGAAACAATGATCTCATTTATGAATTTTTTATAAATACTGTCCTGACTTGTACGCAGATTTTTGCATACCCGTTATTTGTAGAATTTTTAGTTTTGATTTTTTTCTGTAACTACTGTTTCTGTTTTGTTGAAGCATATTTTGTTAATAGAATTATATGTAGTTAATATACAAAATAAAAAAAATCAAGTTTATCACATTAGATTATGACTCTTATTTTTTCAATTAAAGTATTACAAGTTTTTTGTACGCAGACTTCTGCTGCTGAGTGTATATTTTGAAACAAATTGACACGAATTAGTTGTAGTTAAATTTAAGGACGAAACCTTCACCTTGGCTTAGAAACATGTTTAATTTTGCTCATCAGGTGTGTTTTGTTTGAGCTAAAATTTGCCATTATATCGTTGTTAATAATATAACCCTACATAACGCTACCTAATCTATGCCAACCTAACCCAATACAATGATACGACTTAAAAGGTTCAATTGATTTTTAGTTTCTCAGCTTCGTTCCGGGGTATACACTTTCTACTCATTCCTAAAATACCAGTTCACCACGTATTTTAGTTCAGCTTCGTTACTTCTGTTGCACGTTTCGTAGTGGTTTCTATTAGTGCTTTTGTTTTGAACGCTATGTTTGCTGTTCTGAAAAAACGTTGGTTAATGATAGTCCAGAATTCGACGATTTTCTGCAAGAAGACAGTGACGAGGTAATGAATAAGTCGATGAAGATAAAGAAATTTCTGATGATAGTTTAAATGAAATTAATGGTGCAGTGAATGATATACCTACGTATGTAGCTAAAGATGGCAATCAATGTTAAAAAATTGCAACTTCTCGTCTAACGGCCTATAGTTCTGATAGGTCATTCTATCATCAAAGATACTTTTTGCTGTTTATAACACCAGAAATTATAAACATTATTATAACGGAAACAAATCGTAAGACTACTGATTTCTACGAACAATGAAATACTAGTAACTACTCAATACTTTGAAACCAAGAACTTTTATTCCAATAAATAGTAATGAAGTATTGGTACTCTCAAAAGTAGTAAAGAATCTGTCGACATATTATGCTGTACCGATCCTGCCTACGCTAGAGCTATCATTCCAACTACTATGTAATCATTACTATGATCTCACGCCATTTCTTCGTGTTGATAATTTCGAAACTAGAGAAGAAAGAAGAGGAGACGATAAGCTGGCCGCAATTAGAAAGCCATTTGATACATTTATTGCGAAATGTAAAATTAGCTGCAATTCAGGTGCCCATATATGCGTGGATGAAGAACTTGTTCCGTATAGAGGTAAATCTCCATTTCAAGTGTATATGAAGAGCAAAATACGAGATCAAGATTTGGACCGTGGAATGTATATGCAGACTGCGATTCTGCTTACATAATAAATATGCGGATATGTCTGGGTAATAATACTTGTATACACTTCTTTTTGGAAAAATCAC
Source organism: Onthophagus sagittarius (assembly GCA_036711965.1). Taxonomy (NCBI): domain Eukaryota; kingdom Metazoa; phylum Arthropoda; class Insecta; order Coleoptera; family Scarabaeidae; genus Onthophagus; species Onthophagus sagittarius. Next base: position 40,347,448 of record JASERS010000001.1, read on the forward strand.
TAAGTAACCAGAAAAGAACCAAGGTGAGAGAGTTGTACTGGACCTAGTAATACTGATAATTTTTTCACGAGCCTGCAGTCATCGGATAAACTTTGGCTGAAAGAAACGACCTTCTGCTGTACCCATAGAAAAAATAAAGCGTTCATACCTAACGAATTGCTTTCTAGACCATATAAACCTATAAATTCTTCTATGTTACTTTGGCATCATACCTGCCAAAAATATAGAGCAGTGACAAAAATAAATATTGCTATCGATACGCCTTTGATAAGGCTGGAGGAGAAGATAAAAGTTACAAGCCTAAAATTACATTATCATAAAACAAAATCAAAGGAGTTGTTGATGTCGGTGTTTATCATTTTGTTCAACAATATTCAACTCAAAGGAAGACCAACAAATGGCCCACGGTCCCTTTTATCATATTCCAGATATAGCTGCTATCAATGCATTTAGCATCAATATGCCCGATAATCCCTTCTGGAAATAGGCTGATAAAGATGGACGAAGAAAATTTCTGCTACAGTTAGATCTAGCAAGAAAAAAAATCACACACATTTTTCGTTACAACAAACATTGCAACACTAGCTAGAAGAGAAAGTGTGTAGTGCAGTGTAGTGCAGAAAACGTGACAGAAAGACAAGGCAACAGTATACTGTGTGCAAAAATTTTGTGTGCGTTAAATATTCCTCAAAAAAATAGTTTTGTCAAAATTGTAATGTTTAACTTTTTATATATATTTGCAATTTATTATTTTGCAATAACAAAAAAAGCTATTTTATTTTGTTTAGGCCTTTAAACATTGAGGTACAAATGCACACTCTAGTATATGTGTTCATTTGAACGATATGTAATTAAACCTACCAACCACAATCAGAAGCAAATTATTGAATAAAAGATTATTTACATGGCTTTGTATTGAAATCGATGAAGAGTTTAATCATTTACTGCTTCATAGTTCGTTTATTGAAGTTCGTTTATTGTCAAAAGCTGCCTGTTTAGATCGTTTTATAAGCTGTTTAACTCGGTGTTGGCGTTCTTACAAGATAAAAATGATGCTTGGCGATTCTTAGTTCAATCTCAAAGTATCATCGCTTACATGACCTTGTTTCAAAAATTTAATGAAAATAAAATCGAACGAAATTTTGAACAATAGTACTTCAGCCACTTCTCAGATTTATCAGCAGTAGAAAAAAAATTAAAACATACTTTCTTATTATTGATATTTTAAAAATGAATATATGAATTTAGGATTCTTTTTAAAAATTTAAATAAAAATTCTAGAGCGGTTATCAACAATTCTGGCTGCAGAATCCCTACAGTTTATTGATTTATTGATAAAAACTGGACCGATTGAAATAGTCAATCGTGGTAATTTAAGAGTACTGCTAACAAAAAAGAGCCGAGGGTTATTAAAGTTCAAAGTTTTAACTTTTCTGTATTACGTTTCTAATCTGACTTCAATAAATAGTTTCTTAATTGACAACTTCCTTGTCTCTAAGTTACACCTTTCTTTACTACATTTTACAAAATACTGTTGAAATATTAAAACATCCATAATGGAGACCCCTCCATCTCTCAGTTGAAAGGCGTTTTAGATGAATGTGAAGCACCTGTGGCATCTTCTCTTGGATAATGATACGATCTTTTGTAATGTAACGTTTGATGTGGGTAAATTTTCTCCTGTATAGAAGATAATCAGAACATTTAATTTCTTTAATTTGATGTTTTTTATGAAGGCTGTTCATGAATAAATTACCTTTTTGGAGAGACATCACATTAGTATATTTGATATTCATGCACCATTAATGAAATGCAGATTTTCAAAACCTGCTGCTCCCTGATTAGCTGAATATCAAACTTTTAACGCGGTTGCGTGACCAGGTCAATTGAAATTACTATAAGTCAATGCGTTGTTATGCTACCACAGCAATAAGAAATGAAAATACGGTATTGTTTTTGTGTGTTAGTAGCAAGCAAAATAAAAAAGTGTAGAATAGCTTGAAAAGGTTGAATATCAAAAAAGGTAAAGGTGGCTAGTTGTCACATGAGTTACAAAATCCAGAACAAATAAATAAATTCTTTTTAGATAGAGTTCGAGATATATTAAATTCTTTTATTCTTGTAAATGATGAAATTCATTGCAGCCACGTATAGTCAGAATTCTCTTATAAGATAATTGATAACTCTTAGCTGTTATTAATTCAGTTGCGTTAACGACATGTGGATCGGACCGAATTAGTGTTGAAATGTTAAAAGTGTGTTGTCCAATTATATTACCTTACATGGTGCATATAATTAAGTACTGTTTCAAAGATAATGTCTTTCCAACATCGTGAAAGCAAGCTGTTGTACTTTCTTGTTCTAAAAGAAATTATCCCAAAGAATTAAAGGATTTGCATCCTATTAATATTTTACCTGTATTATGCACATGCAAACATATTAATTGTTTAAATAAACTACAAGAACAATCAAGATTTTAACATGGATGTAGTTGTAGAACAGACAGTGTAGTTCAGATAATGATATACTGTGGGTATACTGTAGTCGTTTTCCTGGATTTTTGTAAGGCCTTCAACACGATAAATTATGTGATCTCATGTAACATGCTAAGAAGATTAGGTATTACTGAGGGAATGACATTTTAGTGAAATAATTATCTTACAGATAGCACGCAAATTTGCCAAACACTGAACTACTGGAGTATTGTAAAATCAATATGTATGCTTGCATGCATAAATTATATATCAATAAATTGTAGCATGCTTGCATGCTACAATTTATTGATACATTTTTTCTAAATAGAACTTAAATAGAATGTATTGTGTGGCAACTAACTATCTAATTTACAATCAATTCAAGTAAATCCATGTAAATGTGTCTGGGTAATGCTAGAGTTAGTAGCAGGCCTGTGTTAAATATACAAATGAATGGTGAAATAATTAGTTCAGTTTAGGAATCCAAATGCTTAGAATTAGTGATAAATAATACCACCTTTAGAAGCAGATTGCAGATTGACTATTTCAACAAGAATGCTTATTTTTAATTGCGTGGAATGTATCCTCATCAAGCCTATCTTACGGTGGATCTAAAAAGGTAACTGTACGAATCTTTTGTTCTATCTCAATTTAATTATATGGCGTCATTCTACCATCTGGCTATTGATATTGTGATTTTTACCCGCATACATAGAGTTCAGAATAGTCGTATATGGTAACAGAAAATTTGTTATAATCACTCAAAGGCTGAAAGATTAAAATTATGTTCAAACCGGCAGAAAATCCACACATTACGAGATTGTATAATCATCTATATACACCAAAACATCGAACGAATTTATTTAATAGAAGCTTCAGCTACACGTTGAGGAAACGTGTAAGCGGTTGGATTACAACAATGAGGGGGAAAATAACATGTGATGCCAGGATATTTTTCGTTGGCGTGTTGTATCCGTGAAGGCAGTACAATTTTAGTTGATTACTTTGTGTTTCATTTTTTTTTGTTCTCTTTCAGTTCTTTTTTGTCATGTTTATTTTTTGCAATTAGAGTTTGCAATACAGGAATCCCGAAAACGGGGCTTCAGGAAAATTTTGGCCCCGTATTGAAAACGGGTATTCATGGTAAAACACCGTTATTTTGGTATTACCACTAAGACAATAACCTTTTAATCGATTTTGGTGGATCAAATTTAATAAGATTGTGCTATTATATATCACAAAATGTAGAATAAGACATAGTCACGTTTTCAACGAAGACGTGATTTATACAGCGTATATAGGGAAAAGAAAGTGGGTAGATCCATACAAGTGGCATCACCATATACTACACATATTTGAAGTTAGGCGCCTATCAACAGGATAACGTTTGCTTCTATGCATAGCTATCTTATGTATGTGGTCGCTGACGAAGTTTAAAAGCAGTCGATGTGAAACATATTACATTCTGTATGAATCTGCCCCATCTTTCTATTTTTGTTTTTGATACTGGAGTGATGCCATAATTGTGTTTTGCTGAACGATTATATTCAGAAATTACAAAAAAAAAATGTTGCCATATTTAGGTACGAAGGCTTTCACGGTGTTGATTATTAATTAGAACTAATACTTAGATTAATACTAGAATTAAAACAAAATGCGTTTGCCTTTTGAAAAAATGTTTAACGTTTCAAATGCCACCTTCTTCAGAAACTGATCCAAATGAACCAAAGTTTTTCCCAACTGGACCAAACAGCTGTGGGAACAAATTATGTGATGCAAGTTTGATGTTTGGAAATGATGGCATGTTGTGGATACATCGTCATTCTGACAACCATTATAATGTAGGATAATTCAACATCATTAAGACTGATCAATCTGCTTTCAAATACTTTTAACCTGTATTAAAGTGTTTCATATATTTCACACATTTTTGATTTTTTGATAAAAATGTTACAAAAACCATAGAAGTAAATTTACGCGAATGTTGGTCTTTATTATAAATATAGAGATATGTTTGATTTAAGATGTCAGTTCCCAAAGGAATTTTATAAGACAAAATATAAAACTGTATGAAGCTATCCTACTTTCCCTTACTTTCAGTTAACCAACCTAGGCCAAACAACCTGAGGAATATCTGGTTATAAATTGATGGTGTTCATTAATAAAATTGACCATAACTCAAAAAATAACGGTGTTGGAACAAGAATATTGAACACATAAATTGTTTCTAATGGTATAGAAATACATAATCCATAACCAGATATTGTTCATTTACGATTCTGTTCCAGCTAGAATCTAAAAATTCACAATATATCAAAATTGATAGTATTCGTTATTAAAGTCGACCATTACTCAAAAAGTATCGGTGTTGGAATAAAGAATGTTCCAAAATTCGTCTATATTAGCGCCCAAATACATAATCCACAACCAGATATTGTTCATTTATGATTCTATTCTAGCTAAAATATGGAAATCCATAATAAATCAATATAGATTATGTTCTAATTACGAAGGTTTTCAAGACCAGTATTAATTGAACTAAAACTAGAACTAACACTAGCAGTAATACTAGAACTATCAGTAGAACTAATACTAGCTCTAAAACTAGAAAGTTTCGTTTAGCCGTATGTCTTCAGATGCACGGCTAAACCCAAATATTTCACATAGATCACAAGTAGCTTTATGGATGTATTTTAGGTTTCGGCAACCGAAAGTTCACTGAAATCCCTATTTTAGGCCGAAACCAAACTACAACCCACTATTGCTTTTTCTTAAAAAATATTAAGTTTTGTTTTGATTTTTTTATGTTCTTCCAGTTCAAAATTGTGCTCTAATTATTAATGGGTGTAATTATTACTATTACACTAGATAAATCTTTATTGTGTTAAAGCCCATTAATTAAATAAAATAAGAAAAAAAAGTATTTATTTAATAATAACCGCGTGAAAACTATAGAATATTTATAATTGAATTGATCATTCTAGATAGTAACGATAATTAAAACAGCATTGAGGTGTAAATTTACGTGGGTAATGAGTAGCAGCAATTAATAAAATACGACCATGGTCGTAATTGTAAATATTTATGCCGTAAACGTAACGTTTATGAATTAGCCACAGCGTTTTCATCATTTTGATTGATAATAATCTCGACGACATAGTAAATAGCGCAAGAAATAGCTTAATTATTTCACGGATTATCGAGTTTACTCGTTATTACAATTTTATAATCATTATGATGATCGTTTTTTAAATGGACCAATTACTTTTCTGTCTAAAAAGGAAAGTAAGAAACTTTCTATATCGTTTATTAAAGATTTTTCTCCATTATTATAAAACACTCGTACAACTTCATCGAGATACTCTTGTTCTCTCGCGGGCAACAACGTTCGCCTGGGAAACAGAGTCGTAAAGAACCAATTTCATAGCTAATCGTCGAGGCGTGTTCACAACCTGCACGTGTAAAGCGAGATCACGCTTGCTAACTGTACAAGTTTGTAGCATTATTAAATATAATTTAAGCACTGGATTAAAATCCGCGTTCCGGGACAATATATAAACAATAAATTGGACGCAACAAATTTTCTACTTTCTGTACGGCACGACGCTTCATAAATTCCATTCGTTGTATGTACAGAAGCAGTACAATAACAATATTTATAAACTCGGTAATGATGAGAAAACGAAATGAAATAGAGATGCTAAAATGATTTACATTTCAAATAGATTCCCCGACGTTTCAAATTATTGAAATGGGCGAATCTATCTAATTGTGTTTATAAGGGGAAGAGACCGGAAACCTGACCGGTCTTCTCGATCGCATCTCAACCGACAAAGAAACGTAATCGATCCAACACCATCGCCAATATCCAGGAATCCTAGCAATGCTTTATTAAGTTCCTCCGTTGATCTTGCGGTTCGCAGTTAAAACATCTAATTGGATACGTGTGAAAATGGTTTGCTTCAATTCCGCGTGTGGTATATAAATACCCACATAATTTTTTATTATTACATTGATGAACAACGTTGTATCAAAAACTTATTACTTACTAAAAAAATAATGGTATTTATAGCAGCGAAAAGTGCCTTTTATTTTAAAAGTAGTACTAGGGGAAATCGGCTGTTTTAACACCCAAAAGGCAATTAAACGGTTTCTCCCAATTGATTTTAAATTGGCCGGGGTAATACGATAGTTTAAGTCGACCCGATATTAGCCAAATTGCCCTTAACGGTGGTCGCAAACCGTAGCATTACGCCCGAGTTAACATTCACACCCAATTATTATCGCCGGAGAAGGGCAGCCAATGTTGTAATTCACGGCTCGGGCCCGAAGAGACATCTAATTTGAACACAATGCAATTATGAAAAGTCTCCGTAACGGACACCATTATCGCTACATCTATTGTACGTGTACGTGTGCGTTAAATTACCCATTACCTAACTGTATTTTAATAGGTGAAAACTGCTGTGTACTGTTTACTTATATGGTTAGGACACTATTCAAATTAAGAATATATTTGTGTAATTGATATTTGCATTTACAAATTATCATCTCATTCTTATTGAGCATTGAAACATTTAAATGCTTATTGTATCGTTGAGAATATAATTGAATTTAAAACACTTTCTTGTAAGATATATAGAACGTTCCTTAAGTGAATATTTTGATGATTCTGTGCAATAACGTTGATTTGTGACTCTTTCAAGAACCGTGCAAATATGCTATACCATGAAAAGGATATGTTTTTACAATCAAAGCTAATATCTTCTTCTATTGGTTATAATAGTTAAAATAGACCAATTTTTTAGCTTTAAAGTAATTTATTTTGCAGCATTAATTTTGATGATCGCTGATTAATTTTGTATTCGTTTGCAAAAAATATATACAAGAAAAATTTATGATATAACTCGGACAACAGAACACAATTAAAAAGAACAAAAAAATGTTAAAAAGGAAGTTTGTAGTAAAATTAACTTTTATATAGTAGACTTATTACGAAAGTGTACGCAATACCAACGAACAAAGTTATTGTGGTCAATGAACATACATCAAGTATGTTTACCAAGAGTCATGCTTTTATTCACTATGTAGGTACATATAAAATAGGGATCAACAGTTCGATCACAAACATACTGAATACATTGACAAAATTGTTAATGGTGTAACCATGTATAGAAATTTTGCAGTTATTAAAGGTTGCAGCAAGTAGCAATTTTGAACTAACAATAAGTCAGAAATCAGTATTTACCTAAGATTTATTGAAATGATGAGGCGATAAAATGCTTCACAATGAGTATTGTGAACTATGAGACGGTCGATGTTCTCGAAGTCGACCGAGTTTATTTGTTCCGTCTATCTCAAGCAAGATAGACTCACGTAATATGTCTCTAAATTTACAAAGATTTGATGTTCTTAAAGTCTGCCCAACATTCTAAATGTTTATGCTAATTTATGCCGTTACTTCATTTTCGAACTCCTTGGAAGGCAAAAATTTTAGCAACGTTTTGATATTGCCCAATTTGTTGCAGAGAAACGAATTGTCAAATGACATTATTGGTAAAACGAGAAGGAGATATAACTTCTTTGCAAATTAATCATTAGGCATTGAATATTTTTTGAAAAGCTGAATGTAAAGGGCAAATTTATGATGATTTATGAGCAAGATGGATTCAGACTCACATTAGATCTCATTTATTTGGATTCAAACAAAAAGTCCTAAACGTCTACTCAACATTCTTCTCCCTCTCTTATTGGTACCCTTCTCTACCGCCAATAATTAATAATACAACCTAATCCAATCTAACCAATTAAAAACCCCTTTGCTGGTCTCCTTTGGAAACTGCCGGGAGACGTCGCTTCGAATTTCATACTACATCTTTGTACATAACAAGTACCTCCGCCCTCCCCGTGCCATAATTAGGGCAGCGATCGGAAAATTGGAAGAGAACGAAACCACCATATTAATGCAGTTTCTTGTTGAGGTTAATGTTCTTCCTAATTTCTGTCAAATTTTCTGCCTTTCATTTTCCCACCTTGCACACTTTTTGAAGGTGCCCCACATCGTCTATTTTATCCTTAAAGGAGATGTATATTTCGTAATTGCCTCTGTTGTGCTTAAAGAGATAGGCTCTAAAGCAGCCGTGTACATTCAACAGTTGACTGATCAACCACCATCAACAAAATAGACATGTTTCCATTTTAGGTTTATCCGTGTAGTGCATCTAGTCTTTTCCGTGTCCCTTCTCCATCGATTATTGCAATCTTGAACTATTCCTGCGCTACTTCCGTGGACATCCTCCCTCCAGCCATTAGCTCAATCGGTAGTGCGCTTGTGATAGCAAGCTTACAGTGCTTTCGTGGAGATAGTTGTGTAGACACCATAACACAACCCAACATAGTTCCAATCCGACACAACTCATCTCAATGGCATGGTTTAAGTAGGACTAATCTGTCAGATCTTTTATCAATCTGCCGGAAATGCTTCATCATTTATTACTTACCATTCTTTCATATTGACCTAGTAAAAAACATTACGCTAATATCGGTGTTAATGTCGGTATCCCAGTTTCAACATAATAGGAATTCTGAAAACATAATACGTAGTTTGAAAAATAATCATATCTTTTTCAAATTTGAATTTATTTAACAACTTTTTGTAAGAAATGTGGACTTTTATCTTAATAAGCAGAGACGAAGTCATAACTCTAAATAACAAAAAAATAAATATTTATTGTCTGCTTATACAGGGTGGTCCATTATTAATGGGATACAGAGTAACAGTGAATTCCTTATATCAAATGATTACAATTTAACCCAATTTATCTTCCAGAGAAACCCTCTATCTTCTCTGCATTTTCCATGTTCTAATCTATAGAATGGACTAATACATAGAATGCTCATATAGAAGAAGAGACGCCATCGCTCCTCTATTGTCCAAATAGAAGCCGTAATAAATTGGAACAGAATAATTGAGTGTTGAACCCTCTTGAACGTTTTCAGATTCAGTGACTGCATCATAATCTTTTCCCAGCTAATAGTTTGTATTCAAATTCTAAAAGATAATCTATAGGTTTAATCTATAGGTTAACACATATTTAATAGCAAATGTAAAACATTGCACATATAAGTGTTGTATTGATGCGTTCGTGTTGATAATCCTTGTAGAATTTCATATATAGTGTTTCAAAAGTCGATGCTATTCTTTCTTTTTGAGCCACATCTTTCTACATTGGGTTTCAATGTTGGCACTTAACAATTAATTTATGAGTTTAAGTTTCTTGCCTTTTCGAAAGTTGTCTTGACTTTTTACGTTAATCATCGGGTAGTCCAAACACCAAGATCTAAGGCGACTGATGAACTGTATTGAAACCAGTATTGTCCTAAAAATACGAGTATTTTGATATTAGTATTATTACTAAACTAATTACAAAGAAAAATAAAATCTGCCAGATCATCAGGCGTCGCACATCTTAGATTAATAGTCATACGAATTAGTCGTAGTTGAATTTAAAACCAAAACGTACACGTTGATTTAAAATCTCATTCAATGTTGATCAATCCATGGTGGAGTTGGAGTTGGTTGTTCTCTTTTTCCACAACTTCTGGCCACCAACTTCTTCCTTTCTTAATTTTCTTCCTTCACAAGGTATTTTGAAGCCGCACCGTAATTATGTCCCCATCTATGTCCCTGTTGCTTACCTTTCCCCAATAATTAACAATAGATATCAACTTAATATCACGCAACCCTTTCTTTACGAGAAAATCGATAAAAATCTATGGGTTTGGAGTGTTGTACCTCCACGCATTAAATACTCCTCTCCTCGTCTTCTCTAAAAGATCCTTTTGGGCATTCTTCAAAGTGTCCATCTCAGTTGACGCTACGCTGTTATCTCTAGCTTGCCATTCAGCTATATTCCTTTCGTTGACCTGTTCCCTAAAAAGACTTCACCTCGCAGCCTTTTAAAAACATCTTTATAATAGCATAGTTGATTGGAGAACTGGTCCTGTCACCATATATCTACCAACTAGCTGTTATCCAAGCTGTTGTTCAGAGCTGATAGGAGAAGCTATAGTAGCCTTCCTCCTCATCGGTTTGATCTTTCGTATCCCTTCAGCCTCCACAGATCTTTTTAGCTCTCGATCAGTATGTTGAATTCATGATTTTATTTAAGGCATTAACACTTGTATGCATCTTATTATCTATATATTGTATCTACGCCTTCCATTTTCAGTGTATTCCAATCATTACACCTAAATATTTTAGTGAGTTTATTTATTCGATCACATGATCTCTTTAACTTTGACTTTAACCGTAGTTCCTTTTCCGTATTTTCTGCTTATCATAATCACTCTCCGTTTTTTAGGAGTAACTTCTAGATAATAGCTTCCCAACCAATAACTATGACTACAAGGTCGTTAGCATAAGCGATCAATTTTACATCTTTGTTACATCGCTCTTGTTCCAGCATTTAATCGAAAAGGACATTCCATAATATGGATCTCAAGATATAATCCTGTATCTTGAGTAAACACAACCAATGTCAGCCCAATCAAGCTCAAAACAATATAATATACTATTTCACAAAACCTGTTTTGCTTCGAAATCACTTCGAACCTACTTCTGAAGAAGATCACAACATGGCGCCGCCATGTCAAACATTTTTACAAAAAATACATAGCTAAATCCTAAAGCTCTTAGCTCTAGTTTTGGGGTTAGTTTTAGTTCCAATTCAATATAAAGTATGTTTTTATACAAATTTTTTAACCATTATTGTACGCTGTCTTAAAGATGCGCAATAGCTTAGCTGTAGATTCCTAGTATCATGATTCACAACATTGAATATACAAAAATAATAACAGGTTGTTTATATGTTTACAGATACTACTAAATATAAGTATGCTCAACATAGCAATTTCTTCTCTCAACTTGAATTTTCAATAGCGCCAACCCGTAAACATTGCTGTCTGTCGTTTTATAAAGAAACTTTCGACATTTCATAAGCCAACTCAACAAGGCATCTCAAGTCGCTTTTTATTCCTCTAATGAAACTTGCCGAAACTGTTGGTGGGCAACCAATTCAAATTTTGTAAAGTTTTAATAGGTACATGGTAAACGACAAAGGTATATGTTTGCCCCATGTTAACGTTAGACAGTTATATAACGCTAGACATACAGAGAATTTCCTTCTCTACTACATTGATGTGGCAACCCGCAAATTGATGCAATAGAAGCATTTATTAGTCCATCAAATCAGATCAGTAATAATCTGGAACAAACTACGTTATGCCATCTCCGTATTTTGTATGCTCTGACAACTCTGTTTATGTTACTAGAGATGTGCAAATTACATGAGTCCCGCCGGGTCACAATGGGTCATGCGTGACCCATCGTGAGCGGCCATCAATTGTTGTATGATCGTGATTGTCTTTGGTTTCAACGGGACCCGGCGTGACCCGGTTGGAACAATTTTTGAATATTTCTTTAATAATAGCATTGAATTTGTTGAGATTCGCATTAACGAAAAATACAATATTTACAACGGTTTACTTAAAATTTGTATTTCTTGAATGTATACAGTCATATCAGTGAAAGGGTAAATAGAGTAAATACCCAAACAGTAGGTTTGTACTTAATCCATTTCAAGAATTTATAGTAATACATGAATATATTTTATAATTCGAACGAAATAATTTATTCACAAAGAAATAGAAATATCAATTTATATAGTTAATAACACAAAGTATAGAAATACCAAAACTTTCTAAGACAATTATTAATTATACTTAGTATTAGTCTAATATTACGGCTGAACCGAAGTTTTCTAGTACTACGTCTAGTTCACAATTTAAAACTGAATAACAACTAAAAATAGAGGGAACTCTAACGCTAGAGCTAATACTAGACCTAGAACCAAGAACACTTAGGTTTAGTCGTACCTCTCTTAAGACCTAATCCAACCCAACCCAATCTACCTTCAGAAGTCTTAGAACTAACATTAGACTTAGAACTAGAAGCATTAGGGTTTAGCTTTCTAAAGAGACGTACGGCTAAATCCTAATGTTTCTAGTTTTAGGTCTAGTGTTAATGCTATAGATAGGTTGTAGGTCTAGTACAGGGATTCCCAAAGTTCCCAAAGCGGGCCAACTTAAAATTACTGAATTTTTTTGCGGGCCAAAAAATCTAACACCCGATTCTATTTTCATGATAAATATGATTGAAAAAAGTTAAAAAAAATGTTAAAAATTTTCGCAATAATAAAGCAATAATGTTTAAAACACCACCTATTTTATTTATTCCGGGTACTAATATTATACCGTATGTCCCATTTAACCTGAAAAAGCAAAATATCTTAGAAAATACGCTTCGGATTAAACAAAGTTTCGGATAAGATTTATTGGATTTGAAGGGAGGAAGAACATGGATTCCTTGGCTAAAAATAGGTCGATTTAAGCTAAGTTATCTACAGGTATTTGCGATCTTGTGATTTTATTTTCAATGGGAGCTTTAACAGCTTAAATGGAAGTTACTAATGTAAAAATGTATCAACGACATTAACTGTTAAAAAAGTTTTTTGCAGTCTTCATCTTTTTTGTTGAAACCCATCAATATGATCACAATGTTTTTATTTATTTTTTTTAAGAGAATCCATTTTACACATATTGAACTTATTTCCGTATTGTGGAATGTCGAATTGCTCAATATACTTATGAATTGGCATAAACTATTAGATATTGATTTTCCCTTCGTATTTTTATACAGTTTTCTCGACTTGTGAGGAATTATATGAAAAATTGGGCACGACATCAATGGTTTTATTTTTATTGAAGCAAATTTATTATTTAAACTAATTAACTTTAATAGTGATGCTTCTCTTATTATGCAACTTTTAGAAAAACATTTTTATGTTAACCACTTTCTTTTAGGTTGTTTTAGCAACCCTTCAAAATAAAATCATAAAACCGTAAACACTCTGTATATTCAATGTTGCCTCGCTTCGCCAAAGACTTCAAAGACAGCAATGAAAATTCTTTTATTCTACATCTTTCTTGGGGAGACAAATACAACACGAATGACAAATAAACATAGGCGCCAGGTACACCCATACATACAAATGCTTCCAGAAAACTTTATACCGCTTCTAGATGGCATGATATTGTTTCATTCAGAAGAGTCGATATTCCTTTCAGAAGACATAGAATGTTTTCAGAAGGCATGTAATGTTTATAGAAGACTTGAGATGCTTCCAGAAGATTTGATACTGCTTCTTGAAGATTTGAAATACTTCCAGAAGACTTCATACTGCTTCTGGTAAGCTTGATACTGCTTCTGGAAGACTTGATACTCCTTGTAAAACTGCGAACACTGCTAACGGAAGACATTTTCGAAGCATTGATACCAGATATTTGGGCGTATTTTCATTCTTTTTTTGGGAACCGTCATTTGTCGTTTGAGTCTTTTCCCAACTTAGTTTTTTTAACATTCAGTATCCATACTTATTTTCAAAATCCGGCGTCTATGAACTGATACAACCATTATAATTTATTCCTTTACCATATATTTCATTGTATCTAAGATTCACCATATTATGGACGCAGAGTAGTGCGTCTTAGACTCGAACGAATACGGTAAGTATCTTAATTATTAAATTTATTATCGATATTACTATTTACTTATTTAAAAAATGGCTTATTATTTTTTTTAATATGGCCCATATTTGGCCTGCGGGCCACACTTCGGGAACCCCTGATCTAGTATTAATTATATTTCTAGTTTCAGAAGTACTTACAACAATCAAGCACTGGATGGCAATTAAAACTAGAACTAACACTAGACCTAGTACTAGAAATATTCAGGTTTAGCCATGTGTCTGAAGACGCACGGCTAAACCGAAACTTTCTGCATGAAAATGAATTAAAAATCTAAAATAGCTAAACATTTAAATTACACAGAAGACTTCTGCAAAGATAATAATGGCATCGGTGCATGTATAGAAACGACCATTAATAGTTGCTGGCATCATTGTGACACAGTAAAAGATAACTTCGTTAATTGGCATAATACAACAAACAATAATATGCAATATTGATATTTATACAAGAACAACATGAAGAGTGAACAGAAAGCACGGAAAATATTTAGATGTAGATGAAATTGGTCGATTTCATACCGCAAATAAAGACAGCAGCACTTTACGCATGATGAATATAAGCTATTTCTCAATATACCACTTTATCTAAGGTCATATCGACTAAAGATAACCATATTATTTTATTTTGCCTTCGACTTTATGGAAAATATTTTTCGATCAGCTGCAAAAATACAAAGAGTATTGGCTGAAAATTGGACTAGTACTATACGCGGATAATCTAGCATTTGTAATCCCTAGATGGGAGATAAATCATCCAAAAAACCGCACAAAAAATTATTAAAAATATTGTACAGCAAATGGAGTCATGAAGCTAGAGCTAGCTCCGGAAAAGACGGAGGCGGTGTTGATATGATAAAATAACATCATACATGTATAATACAGGGTGATGGGAGCGACATGCGAACCCTAAAGGTCGAGAAACGAAAGATGATAAAAGCGTTGATATGGTTCCAAATGCATGTAATAAAGGGTTGGAAAAACAAACTAAATAAGTAACTAATAACAATACAGAGAACACAAATGGTAGCCAATTATAAAGAAGAAAATAGCATCATGCAATTAATCAAGAATTTTTCCAATCTTGTACGATGTCTTTGCATCTATGAAGTATATCATTGTTACACGAATGAGAGATTGTTTGGTTTGCTGAAATGTAGATTCAATTCGCCAGAAGAGATATCTTAATATTTTGTCGTAATATTTTCTATTTGAATAACATTCTAGCTGAGTTGAGTTAATATGAATGCAGGCAGTAAAGAACATAAGTCCATATTAATCATGAACGATAACACTCGTAAAAATTATTGTGTAATATTGTTGATCCTTTAAAATGATCACAGATTATGTCAGCGAGCATTGGTGAGTGAACTACATTTTTGCTTTAATATTCATTAAAATGAATTAAAGGTAAAATGCAATGTGTGTGGTTGATGATTCGCAAAGAAGCTCATCAGAATAAAAAGGATAAAGTTGGGTCCACGCCGAGAAGATAATTTCAAAAAAGCTGAAAAACTGCTGACACATGGAAGGTTGATGGTCTGATCTCGCCGCGTCAGCAAAATAACAAATTAATTAAAAACGGCCGCGCGCAACAAAAAATGATTTCTTAATTAAATTCTCGTGATTATCCCGCCGGCTGAGTTGTCTTTTATTGCTGCCTGGCAGGTGACTCTTAGATTAACACGGGTCTGCTTGTTTGCGTTACGACAGCTACAACGTAATCAAACGCACGAAAAAATATACATACGTGACACTTCCGTACATCAAATTTATGCTGAGAGACCCCAAACTTTTATTCGTACACATGTCCGGACGAGGACTTTTGAAATCTCACAGCATTATACGACTCCGGGTACTACGTCGTTAATAGCCACAAATGGTCGGATATTCGATGTCTGCTATTTATTCGAACTCCGGGGTGCCCAATAAAAGCTCATCTAACTCCTACGCATCTCCAAGTCGTAAAAATTCAATTTTCTATGCTTCGCCATAAAAGATATCATAAAATTCTATCTCCAGGTGCAATAAGCTACAGACTTTTACTCATTTTGTCTTCAAGCTTGTACACCACCTACAATGGAATAACCACATCACAAAGTGAGATATTGTAATATTGTCTAAAAGGTCATAAAATTTGGAGTCATGCTGAAGATGTAAAAAAATTTTATAAACGGTATTAACTCAACGATAAGATCAAATTAATTATCGAAATAACTGATTGCAATAATTAAACATATTTGCAACATTGTCGTTAATAATTTTAGTATCACCATTGGAAGGTTTAAATCTTTACGACTGGGTCGTCTTAATTGTCGCCACATTCCGACCAGTTTACCGTAAACGGTAATAAGATTTACACGCATTGGCCGTAATTAGTGCGCTTTGGTAATTGCGCGTGCGGTCGGACGTCGAAATCGTAATTAAGGCCGAAATATTGCCAATGAGGTGGTGCAACAGGTGGAACACGGCTGCCGTTCGGGTTCCAAGAATTCGAATTCGCCACCGTGCGAGAACAAAAAAGAGTTGAACGCGGCGGAGGATCGCTCCAATGGTGGAGATTAAAATGATTTTCACGCTTACTTTCCTTAATTAAGTGCGCGTAAATTCATGTGTACAAGTAGTGCGAGAACGTGACGGTATAATCGTGGATCTAAAACGATACCTGCTAATTGCGAAAGCATGGTTAAAGGGAGAGCCATATCCGAGAAGACAAAAACCAGTAGAGAAGAACAGGTAGATCTAATTAAAATCTTTTCATTTTATTTTCAATCGAACAACGTTGGATTGTTTCGAATGGGATGTATTTTTGTTTAAAGGGAACTACGTCTATGAATCACTGGAAAGGTCGTAATTGCGTCATTCGTAGCGCACAACCATCCCGAAGGCGTCTCTTTAATGGCCGAATAAATAGTGTTAGGCGTTTCGGCGATTCCACAAAAATAGAGCGGCTCGGCCGTTTGCGCTCTAAAATAATCCGTAATTAATGCCGAGAGAATGCGCAAACGAGCCGATCCCGTGGTGTATTTTAACGCCCAGACGGTGACAAATCATTTTCATTTACAATTATCACCGATACAACGACCGACGAACGCGCCGACCACTTCCTACACCGTAACGCGTCAGGAACGCAGACGGAATTGCCAACTACACAAGCCAAAAACACAAAAATAATATCTAGTAAATATAGCCACCACGTCCGCAATGTATCTCGATAATACCCCATTTATATCTAAGAACGTCAACATTTCAACAGCTCTCATTCAATATAGAGGATGATTCAAAGCCAATGGAATGTTAAATGTAATCCTTGAACAATTCACTTGTAAGCTCAACTTAATTCTATACATTACAGATTCTCGGCGAAGAAAAGCTTTATAATAATAATAACAGTAACAGCTTTATTATTCCAACAGAAATTTGTTTTCCAAAACAAGAGATAATATTATAAACATAATTAAACATATGAACGTACTTTCATTGATTATTATGTCAATTACGGAACTAGAGAAAGTTCTTTAAGTCAATTAAGAAGTAGGGGAGACCAGGGCTGGTTGGGCACAGGGGCAAGCTGGTACAGACTAGCTATTTTATGAACGCGTATACAGTGTTTCTGTGGCGATCTGATACTTGCGACAATAAGATTGTTGCTTGGTTAAGTATAAAATAATTTGTGTTTTTGGAAGCGGTAAGTAACTTTTAACATTATCAGTGTATAGTTTAAAACATTGTTTCAATCCAGAGTAAAGTTCGACAGCTATGCATGATAAAAGTAGGGATTATAACGTGCATATACATGTATTATAACCCTAATTTCGATCATTTTCTTTTGCATGAAAAATAATTTATAGACTTATAGCAGGCTGTGGGGCTGGTTGGTACTAGAGATGTGAAAATTGCGTGACTCCCGCCGGGTTACGATGGGTCATGCGTGACCCACTGTGAGCGGACATCATTTTATGTAAGAACTCACGTGAACGTGCATGATCGTGAACGTCTTTGGTTTCGACGGGATGATATTGATATTGATATGAAAGACGTCTTGGTTGCTATATATACGAGCAATTGGTCCATAGAGTAATTTAACCAGTTCCTGGACAACTTTTATCCGTCTCAGTTAAGATTTTTTTTAATATACCTACAGTGCGTTCAGGACGAAAGGAATAAATTCGGTTTTTAACTATTGCTCTTGGACAGAATTGATGCACCAGTAAAATATTAGTTGGGTTGGGTTGCACTATCAACTTTATCTAAATCCAACCCAACCCAACGAGCTATTTAGCGCTAGATATTAATTGGGGGCCATTCATTTTGATCCAACTTAACATAACTAGCTACTTAGCATTAAATATTAGTTGGGTTGGGTTCATCAACCTCGGGACTTTTGTGATGGAAGACGGAAGAGGATTTCAAAGTACCTCCTGAAGGTGGTGAAAAGCTACCTAAGTGAGCGGACAATTGAGTATAGGGAAAAAGAATATCGGATCAATAAGGGGGTTCCGCAGCGATCGATCCTGGGACCCCTTTTGTGGAATGTCTTTTTGACGAAATTTTGACAGAAGAACAAAGAGACGACTTGGATTAAGGGAATCTGGTAGCCTACGTTGACGACCTAGCCATAGTTGTAAGCGAGTGGAGGCTCGAAGATCTGCAACAGAGAGCCCTGTGCATTCTGGAAAGTATAACAGCCAGAATGGAGAAAATGGGTCTCCAGATCTCTCCAGAAAATACTGCAGCGGTATTGCTAAGAAGCAGGAAATGTAAGGGAGAAGTGGAAATATCAATAAAAAACCATAAAATAACGTCTGGAAGATCATTCAAGTACCTGGGTATAATAATAGGAAAAGAGCTACGATGGAATAAACACCTACAATATGTCATAAACAAAACCCAAAGAACGGTTAATGCGCTGCATAGTGATGGGCTCATTCTACGGTCCAGGAGAACAACAGAGAAGACTTATTGGTTCGTTCGTACACTCCCAACTATCATATGGATGTAGGGCGTGGTCAGAGGGTTTTGAGACTGACGGACAAGCTCGGCAGGATACAACGAAAAATTGAGGGTGCTTATAGAACCGTATCTACGGAGGCACTACTTATAATAGCAGGGACCCTACCCATAGAGCTGATGGTTAAACGAATGATTGTAAATTCGGATTAAAAACATGAGGTTATTGAACGAGCGATAGAAAAATAGGAAACAGAGTGGTCAAGGGACACAGGCAAAGCAACCTGGCCAAAGAAAATCATACTAAAACTAACAGCTTGGATAAAAAGAGCATGGGGAAAGGTTAACTTTGCTATGAGCCAGTTTCTGAGCGGCCACGGCTACTTCAAGAAGCATTTGTATAAATACAAGAGGACAAAGGATGAGATGTGCGAATACTGCAAAAACAGGGTTGACGATGTAGCACCTATGTTCTTTGAGTGTCCGAGATAGAGAGAGGAAGCCGCAGAAAAGATTGGAAAAGTAATCACTCCAGAAAATTGTATCAATATTATGATCGAAAAAGAGGAAAGACTGAGAAAATAGTTGTGATGTTGTCCGATTATTTATTTTTTTATATATTGATGTCTAGAGTATTTATTTATTTGTTTATTACAAAGAAGCTATTTACAAATTGCGTGTTATGCCTGTCTAAATTGTGTGTATGTACCCGTCTATGTATAGAGTATTTATTTATTATTTATTGATGAGTTATTGGCTGTGAGCACGATGGTTAACGGATTATGACATCCAGAGAAGAACAAATAGAAGGTAGTACGTGGATGCGCCGTGGCCAGAGGAGGAGGAAAGGGGGAGGGGCGTCTTCGAGCCCCTCTCCTAGGTATGTAGCAAACAAGGAAATAATTAAAAGCTTATATGATAATATGTTTTAAGAGTAACACCAAGGAGAAGAATAACCGAATGGCACCATGGGGAGAAGAAGAAGAAGAAGAATAGGAGAGGGGCGCTGACCAACCCCTCTCCTACGTACATGGAATAAAAAATTACAATTAAAATTTAAAACGATTTTTGTTACATGAGCAAATCCAAACGGGAGATCCACGAAAAGGGCTCAAACTGGAAGAAACTCCGAAGAAAACTTGACGGAGTGATTCCGGAAAAGACGAGGAAAGGGGTTTTTACTGGCTTTTCTTCATCCCAACCCCACACTATCGGGCCGCCCAATATCCCAGGCTAGATTTCTGTTAGCAAATTTTCCCGGACCTCGTAAAAAATGGGACTACTGTATAAGTTGATGGCTAAAGTTTTCTAGAAACATGATAGAGATAGCTACAGTTTTCCCCTAGCTTCATCCATTAGATACCTATGATTTAAGCGACAACGAAATTAAGGAAATTATTTTGCATCCTGACAAGTATCAAAAAATTAGGAAAAATTAGGTGTTTTTGCTAAAATACAGCTTTTCTAGTACTAACATGATATTAATAATGTCATTTGGACAAGATTTTGGTAGGCATGCAGAATGTTATAAGTAATACAGTAACATAGTACTGCTTAAAGCATCAAATTGAACCGCTGCTGAACAGCCAAATTCGCTGCTAAAATATTTATTTTACTGATCAAACTGATTTGAATATGGAATTAATAAAAACTCAATTTTGCACTTCGATCACTCAAATCATCTTCAGGAACCATCTATTTATAAAAGTATAAAATATAAACAAATTTAAACAAAAATCACAAAAGACAATTTCATTTTATATAAAATATGCAACTATTATGCTTAATTAAAAAAAGATATTTGTGTTTAAAAAATTTGTCTAAATCTTACGTCAAATTAAGAAAATAGAAAATCTGTTGCGTATCAGATTATATCTATCATTCATCTCAAATGGAGAAATGGTGTAGAAAGTAGACGAATCAACACAATCAGGTCTTATTTGAATAAGACCCGACAAATTTATAACATTGTTATTAAAAAGTTTATACTAACAAGGAGACATAGCAGTTAACTCTTCACGAATTCGGATGAAATTTTTTGAGGTTAATCTGTATTGAATATGTATCAGTTTTACCCAAGCTTTTGATCCAATGGCCCTTCTCAGACAGAATTTATTTGTAAAGTTTAAAGGTGTTTAAATTTAACTTCATATACCGAAACGAAAAATCGATTTTCAAGAAGGGCGTGTAGTTCGGTGACTAATCGTCAAACTTACGTACTGAATTCCTAGGATTAATCCTCAAAATACCGATTTGTTTTCATTTATATTGTTTTGCTACTCTAATTGTATCTTATTATAGTTTATATATATTTTTACAAATTTTTGTAAATCAATAATAAAATCCAAAGTTGTATAATATATTGGGTTGGGTTGAGTCATTAACTTTAATCCAACCCAACTAGCCAGTTAGTTTTAAATATTAATTGGGTTGAGTTCAACCATCAACCTTGTCTGAACCTAACCCAACTAACTTGTTAGTGTTAGATATTAATTGGGTTAGGTTAACCAATTAATTTAACCCAACCCAACCAATTAGCTAGTTACCACTAAATATCAGTTGCACTGAGCCATCAACCTTATCTGATCCCAATACAACCCACCTAACCAATTAATGCTAGATATTAATTGAGTTGGGATGAGATATTAATTTTAGCCTAACCCAACTAGCTAGTTAGCATTAAACATTAATTGCATTGGTTTGAACCATCAACCTGTTTTCAACCGAACTACTTGATGACACTAATATTAGTTGGGTTGAGTCATCAACTTGAACTTAATTAGTTATTTAGCAGTAGATATTAGTCGGGTTGGGTTCAGCCATCAAAATTAAAAATTTACCAGACGAGCATTCAAAATTTTATTGAAATATTCCTTTCATCATGAAGACACTGTATTATTATTGTTCAAAAGTTAATATCATTTCATTTTACATAATTTACAACTAACAGGATATTGTTCATAATAATTAACCGCGCGTAATAATTCATTCCGCGCAATTTTAGGAAAAATTCTATAGATTCGTAGGTCAAAAAAGGTTGAGAAACACTTATGTATATCGTATAACTTATATATGTATATATATATATATATATATATATATATATATACCGAAGATATCGATCTCCAAAGCGAAGGGCCATGACTTTTTGACGAAGGACATTAAACGAATGTAGTAAATTAGATCAGTAATATTTTAAGTAGATTGTAATAATGTTTCTTATTCTATGTATTCTTGGTAATATCTTTCTAATATTATCAGAAATTTGTGCACTTACTTATTACAAATTAATGTAAAAGTTTGAATATACCGCATTCAAACAGATGTAGTCCTATTAAACGGAACCTACTGTACAGGCAATATGTTGATTGCAAAATACAATGAACATTAGAACGGAATCCGTGCTGACTAAGAAATCCTAGACAAAAACTATAACCGACTACTATAAGAAGGAATACTAAACTGAATCTCCAGCAATAGATCAGGAACGTTGAGCACCTGAAGTATGAGTTTATAAAAAGTAATAAACTCAGCACCGGACCCACACCTGTCTGGTGTTAGGTAACATCTGAGAATATATTTTTTTTAATTTTAATCAAATTTATGCCGAGTAAAGGTAATTTAAATGTGACAAATTCGTCAAATATTGCACCAGATTTCATAATAATCAAACAGGTATGATATTTCAATCAAATTGAGAAGAATTGACAATTTTTCATGAAAATATTATATTCTAAATTTTCGTTCAGCCAATATTATTGTACGTAGGTCACTCATTTTTGGATGTTTAACTGAGCATGCCAAATTTGTCGCTATTGTATTCCACTGGTTAAAAATAGTATTAAGTCGTACATTTTTTTAATAACTTCTCTTCTAATATAATAACTCGAATTTAATGATTTTTGGTTTTCATTTCTTCTGCATTTCTTCGTTTTGCTTTAACCATCTACTTAATTTTAATCTTGTCTGGATGTAGAACTAAAAATCTCGTGTATTAGTAGCAGCAGATCTTGTTTCGTCTTGTTAAAGATTATACATGCTGCTGTCGATGGGGTACTTCACTTTAAGCAATGTTTACGTGTAATCAAAAACATGTAACTAACCATATCATATTCCGATTGCAGAAACAAAATATTTTAGTTTAGGAAATGATATTATTTAATTTAAATATATTGCTTCATGTTTCACGTAGTACTTTAGATAATAGAAAACCAAAATTCTTGTGAATTGGAAAAGCAGGAATGGAGTACTACATAGTTTTATCCTCTTTCTCAGGTCGCAATTAAATTAAGGCTCGATTACTCCACGTTAAGTAAACTGCGTTGAAATTAGTTTCATTTATTGTCTTTTATTTCTAAAGTTTAGACTTTCTAAAGACTAGACTTTCCAAGGTAATTGTGCCCGCTCCTTATAAAGAAAATTCAACTTTACGTAGTACTCCGTTACCTCTTTCAAAGTTATTTATTTAAAGTCGTTAGTTCTGCTAAACTCTTGACTTTAGAAATAAAGGACACAGACGCAACAAATTACAAGGTAGTTTCCTTAACCTACAGCAATTATATCTGTCATCGATAAAGAGAATTCAAAAAATAACATATTTATGTTTAATACTGTATTGTTGAGTACTCCTAGTCTTTTATATAGATTGCTTGTGCAAATGTTGTGCTAAACTTTAATTTTGCAGTAGATAGGCAATAAATGAATTTTATATCAGTTTTTATTTCAAAAGTTAAAAACAAACCTTTTAATTACTAATTTGTAATCTCAGTAACTTCAGTACATATTAAATATTTTCTATTTAGAATAGTTTTATTTAATTATTTGACATACACCACTTAAAATGATTTGTTTACTCAATTTTAGATAAATGCCATCGAAGTGTTTTATTTTGTCTTATTATTGATAATATTTAATTTGCCATGTTCATGTTTCACATCGTCGCATTTTTTAACTTGAGTTTTCCCCTTCATTTATTGTTCGTTAGATTTACTTTTACTTAGATAAACTTTTAACGTGGCTCGTGACGAAATTATGTTTATAATCGTTTACTAGTTAATGTTCAATTTTTTTATAATTCTTATTCGGCGAACTGTATTTTTTGAGAATTTTGAAATTTATGCAAGATATCCAGGTTTGAACGATTGTGTATTTTTGGGTATCAAGCTTCCATTTTAGGAGTATTATTCAAACTCTTTTAAAATAAATTTAAGTGTTTTTGCTTTTTGCCATTGAATAGTTTACCGAAGAAGGAATAAAGTTAATTCCGAAAGCAAAGTATAAGAAACAAGAAATAACGCTGTTTTAATTACCTTTGCATTGATCGAATTCCCAAGATAGTTTACAGTTTTTGCACTGTAACGACCGTGATTCCTTTCAACGTTTACTATAGAGGGAACCAATATAATTAAGCAATCATATGATCCAAAAGTTTTATTTTCTCTAAAAAATAGATTTTCCACAGGACGTGATTTTAAATGCTTAACTTTGAATTGGATTTTGTTTTATTTTTGGATAGATCCTACGTAATTAATTTTATATACTGTTTCCGATACTTCTTGAGGAATTGTGTATTATGCAACTTGAAATTCATACTGTAAAGCGTGCACAGTCTGGACAGATTACAGAAAAATTTTCAACTCTCTCCCCATGATGTATGTCATTAACATTTCTGATTGCTGAAAGATCGTGGCCACCATGACAAGGAATGTTTAGTATCCCACGATACGGTCTCTATCCTACAGAAAATAGACGTTTTGTAACGGCAGAGGAAATGGAAGAATATGGGCTTTAACGTCCGCTCTACATATAACTATACCATACGAATACAGGCTGTATACCAAAAAGTCCGACTCATTCTTTGGTGTATATATTACGGCTGAAAGCCGACGTACAGTTACGCTTAGTATTAACCGATTAGAGCTAGATGCAGTCACTGATAGGTGGTTAATCTTAGATTTATCCTGCTTATCTCCAGTTACAACTAGCTTAGCGTTCATTATACCGGCTTAAACTAGGTCTATACCTAGCTCGTCGTTGGTTAAACTTAGATGTACCTAGTAAAAAGTGGTTACAAAAGGACTTAGATTTGTATAGATAAGTACATAAGTTTGTATGTATAGACTTAGATAAAAGTAGGCCAAGATTTTTAGTACTTCCAATAACAAACTCTTCATAAATTCAATTCAATAACATATGTCTGAATGAAGAAGAGTCCGCAGGAGACGTAACAGAAAATACAACAGATTGTGAGCTATGTTATTAAATTAGAATTAAAAAAGCATCCACTCATTATATGCGAGACGAAATTTTCAAGTGCTGGTATTGTTTCTCCAGATTCTATAAGTGAACAGCAAGGATACAAAAGATACCATTACAAAACTAAATGTGATAATAGAAACAATAAAATAGATCAAGCCGCCGAAGACAAATGTTGCATGTAGTTCTAAACGGCTAACTCTAGATGTAACCACACTTCGGCTTTTTGCCGTAACATACATACTTGTAAAACACAAAGTTCAACATTGTAATGTTATTTAAGAATGCATTTGACATACCCATGTCAAATGCAGTTGCGAGTTGCTGTCATTGGTGCACTGTTACTAGTAATGATGTGTAACACTGCGCTCCGCAACGCAAATGAGTTAACTCAGTACAGTGTTTTCACCTTTGGAGTAGCACGCTGGTGTGACTTACTAAAGTTATTAGGGATAGCTACAACAAACTCGTAGACCCAAAGCAGTTTAGTGCACAAAGTCTACAAAGTCCTCAATGACTATGCGTAAGATTGTCAAATTTATAGCTCTATTATAGTCCTTCGAATGAACAAATGTAATGGTGATGATAATACAAATCTCATCATGTACTTCTTATATTCATATTCTGTACACCACCGCCGTAACATATTCTCATTTTGCAGCGTTTAACAGGGCTAAAAATCTGATAGCTCTGTCAAATAGCTACTAAAAATTTATGGATATGTAGCATCAGTGTGGTACCGTTAATTTTGATGTGTTATACATGGTTAGTTACTAGTAGCACAAGAAGCAACTAATACTGTTGTAAACCTTAAGCTCTGACTGTGGTAATCTGTAATTGTTCTATGACATTTCTAACCCTCCATACCAAATAGTAGCGATTAATGGTGGATGGGTTCTGGTTATGGTGATTCTCAATACAGAAGAGTTAAGAAATAGGGATAAAATAAAAAACAATTCAGAATTTTTCAATATATCGTATCATATCGTATATCATACACCTGATAACTTTACCAGAAAAAATACGACAGAACTCTCAGATAAACTATTATCATGTGAGTAATACTAACCGTATCCGAACAACATTAAGCAATAACTGTACTTCTACTATTGTACTTCTATGAAATTGTATTTCTACTGCTGTTCCAATTTTGATTCCATGGAGTAATGCAGATAATGTGTACATGCACTTAATGACCATAGCATTTGCATCAATTGAAATATTTTATCAAATAATATTTTACAATTATTTGGAGCAGATACAGTATAAGCACGTTAATCCGACATTCACTAATCCGACACATCTTGTAATTTTATTAGTTTTAAAATACAGGATTTTAAAACTCTTATAATCAACTTTAGAATCCGGCACTCATACAATTCTACGTTCTATAATCCGGCACATTTATTATTTCGTCACAGTAGTAGTGGGTAAGATATGGAATTAGAATATTCACCGTAACGAGAGAAAAGCTGTCTTGTAATGAGGTGGCTGTTGTTCCTGAGAGAGGGAACCAATTCTTTATTGGTTATTGACCATGAGCTTATTCAACCCTTGCCTTTCAGCCCTTGTAGTTGCATTTATCGAACTGTTCAAGAAAAAGGTACATGATCTTAATTTAACTTCCGAGCAAGTCTACAATGCCGATGAAAGTGGATTGTTCTGGAAAATTTTCCAAAACAAAACATACGTTTCCAGAGAAGAGTGTGAAGCACCAGACAGGAAAGTATCAAAGGATCGAGTTACCATTATGGCATGTGCCAATGCTAATGGTACGCTTAAACTCAGGCTTTTATTAATAGGGAAAGTACTTTAAAATGCTGATCTTCCACTCATATACAAAAACCAAAACATAGCATGCGGAACCAAAGAAGTATTCTTAGAATGATTTCATAATGATTTTGTCCCTAAAGTATGACGTTTTTTAAAGAACAAGAATCTTCCGACGAAAGCGCTTTTTATTTTAGACAACGCACCTACACATGGCCATAATGAAAATTTAACTTTAAGGTATCGTCTAATACAAACATTTTTTGCCTCTTAATTGCACAACTCTGCTTCAGCTTATGAACCAGAATGTGATCTAAATTATAAAGACTAATTACAAAAAAAAACTAGTTAATAACGTTTTGCGAGAAGATGATGTCGCTAAAATGTACTCCTTGACTGAGGCTTGGAATAGTGTACCAGACAGAATAATACTGTCATCTCGGAAGAAGTTGTGGCCATCATTAAATAGCAATGAAGTAGAAGGTGAATGGGATTTAGAGGACGAGCTCTCTATCACAGAGTAGAAGAGTAGCTAAAAAATCAAGAAGAAAAGTCAAACTTCACAGAGGAAAGTACAGACCAGTGGTTTGTACAAGAACCCGGCAACGAACCAATGAAGTGATTACTGAATCAGACAATGGTAGTATAGAAGTGGTTGTCTCTAAACTTCATGTGAATACTGTGAAATTTGAGCACGCATTAATGATAATTGATAAGGGTGAAGATAGTAAACAATCTGCAGATATTCTACCAACACTGAGGAAATGGAAAGAAAATACACTTCATAAAATCTATTATTGTACAAATAGTCAAACAAATACCATGTAATGATACCATGTGTAAATACCATCTGCTGGATTATCGAGCTTGTAATGTATCTAAAGCGGTACATTTGGTCCCTACTCATAATGCCTAACCCAACCCAACTTAACCCATCAAGCCATCCTCAGTTCTCTTGAAAACCCTTGAAAATATTCTGGAACGGTATATGCGTAAAATACTGTTGGTATTTGGTTTACCAAATCGCAACCAGCACGCTTATCAAGCGGGAAAGTCAGTAGAATTGGCTCCAGACAATTTGATTGGTATCCAGGACACTCTACGATAAAGGAATCTTGATTCATACATTTCTATGTGTCTAAAATGTGTTTAACAGTGCAATAGTTCAATTTCTTGAAAGAGCTGCTCCTGGCAAAGGAATGGAATCAACCATAGCGGGATGGATTAGCAATATGCTTGGTGACCTGATTGCGATAGTCGAAGTAGTTGGTGCAGATATACGACGATTTTCACCGTTTACAAATGCTCAAATCTGTTCTGACATATAGGAAACCAATAGATGCTGGTTGATGGTGGATTTCTGAATGTCGAAGTGCGTTTAACAATACAATACTACATATCCTTTAAAAGAACTGTGGTTGGAAATGTTGAAAATTTGTAAAAGAATAGTTACAAATAAGAAAGTTGTTCATTAACATCTAAAAGGTCAAACTGATCTGATAAAAAAATCTCAAGTTGATAATTATTGCGATACTGATAAAGGGTATTAGCGTGTGCGTCATTAAAAAAATCTTCCCTTTTTTGAGTTTTTTTGGTTTAAAACTTTATTTATGTGAGTTAACACCCAATTACTAATTTGACTCAATTGCTGGTCAAATCAGTATGATATGCAAAAGGTAAAAATGAGAATATTAAATTATCATCGGATAATAAATATACATATGTATTGAGGCACTGCATTACCATGATTTTGACCGATGATTTTGAAAATTTAGCTTAAATAGATATCAATGGATTAATTACTGAGGAAGACGTCAAGATTGTGACAATAATCCTTATGAAAAGGGTATTTTATAGCAAATATGTTTCTGGAAATTTTTTAGATTAGAGAGAATATTATATAATCATCTAACTGGTTTAACATCCAAAAGATAAAGCTATATTTAAAAAGGATAGCTCTTATTGAAATATCTATATATAGTTTTTGCCATTTCATCTTCATCAACTAACAATATTGATTCCCAAGTGAGATTGTTAAATAAAATCATTATATCAATCAATTGCCCATTTCAATTTGATAGAATTTGAGCAATCAGTTTTTCACAATAACATAAATAGGTATTCAAAAATCTAATAAATCGATTCACGTTCAATTTCGCTCGTAGTGCACGTACGTCATTAAGGGTCATTAAGAGATGACGGTTCCCGATACGTCTTGTTACGATAGAATTATTAGCTGGACGACGGCGGCTCCCCCTCGGGACAACAATTAAACGCAATGCGTCGTTACACATTTAATAAGGCCCTGTTCCATCGGCAAATGCCCATTTGTCGAATTAAATTGACAGTTATATAGAAAAGCGGTGATTTATGTGGAATTTTGCTTGCCGTGTACTTGTTTTTTCGTTCAGTCAACCATTGCGAGATACTATACGATGATTTTTGCAGGGCCGTAACGAGCACTATTTCTTTCAAAACAAAAACATGTCTTAGAAATTTTAGAATAAATTACAGGCCAATTTTGAAAAGAAAGGCTTATTATTTTTTTATGATGTAGGAGATAAATTGATGAGGTGATGACTGTCTTAACAAGGTAGTTTGTTCATCAGCATGTTCATTCGATGAGGACATTAAAAAAAAGTGAGATGCGAAAGTTGAAAGGAAGCGGTTAGCGCGACGTTTGTCGGACAAACGCCGGCAATAACGAAGACATCTGTCATCCCCGAGTTGGGACTGGGCGGATATTAACATTTCGGTTGGGGACATTAAGGTCTCCGGGTCTCTTTGTTTCTCGTACGAGACGCCGTGGAACAGCTATTAGTGTCTCGACAGTCGGCGCGGGACAAAAACTTAGCAACCAAAAAAATGCACAAGAGAAACACGTCGCCCAATGAAGGCGTAAGAATTATACACGCCAAGTGCGTACCATAATGGCCATTTCTTCGCGTCTGGATCAAAATACACTTTGACAGATGCCTCTGGTAGCCGCAGGTCTCGAAGCCTGGCCGTACAAGAGATGCCGGCGTTGTCGGTGGTTGCATTAAATCGAGGCGATAATTTTACCGGCTTGTAAATCTATCGCGGCGCGGCCTTCTAAGTATAGACGGCGACTTTTTCGTCTGGCTACGGCTGCTGGAGTTGCTGCTGGGAGCTGAGCTTCTTCTCGTCTCGAGATACTGCGGATTCCTCTCGAAGCGGATCCACCAGTCACCAGATCCATCAGTCAGGTCACGTCTTTGTTCTTTGAGCATTGCATTTCTATTGAAATCAATAGCAGCGCTTATTTAGATGGGCGCCGAGCGTATACTTGAATAATTTTAAATGTCCCGCACCGTGTAATGTCGCGGTATACCATGGGAATATTCTCGGAAACGGATCAAACCGTTTTACCGATCGACTCCGGAGGGAATCTTGTCGAAAGAGATCACCTCTGCTCACATTTATCCAACCAAAGCACCTCGATAAATGGTTGTTCTATATTCATTTCACTTTATAATTTTTACAATTCATTTTATTACCTTGCGTAAATTTCATTAGAAATCGACAGCAAACACTTGTGTATTACAATATTCTGGATCAAATTACGTAAGTGGAATGTCGAGAATTCTATGATTCTGATTCAACGTTTAGATTATCATAAAATATAAGTTTGTATTACCAACAATTAAGTTGGGAACACCTTAAAAAGAAAAAAAAATAATAATGTAGACTTTGTCTAAGCGATAATTATGTCTAAAATGCCTATAAAAATTGTGTTCTTATACCCACATAGGGGCTTAATCTAACTATAAAACTTGTATAATATTTCGTTTTATTGTGAAGACTCAACCATATGAAAAAATAAAACAAAGTTCAACTTTGAAAGGAATGCATGTGGAAACTGACCGTACTAACGATTTCGTTATACCAAACAGAAACGCTACGACCGGTAATTGTAGGTTAGGGCCCGCTCCGAATGCAAAACCAACATATTTCTTTATTTCCGTTTCGATTACGACGAAGGCTGTGTTTATATTTACTTGAGAGTGCACGCGGCCAGCGCTAAGACTACCGCTGAAAAATCGCTATTTATGCATCCTGTGCGTTGTACGCAAATGGCGTTCATTAGCGCCGTAATGCGGTCCGGGCCGGAGATTCGTTCTTATACAATTGGTCGAGGAAATAGTAAAAAAAGATGAGGCATAAATACTCTGGCAATAACTAGAGTTGTAGGATCAATTAACACGGTTTAACTGTTTCCTTGCGCGTGTACAACAGGAGAATGTCTATCGTTTTGTTTCCATTCGATCCTCGCAATTCAATGTAGAACTGAGCGCTACAACGATTGTTTCGCAGTAATAGAACCATTCTATGCGTGATTGTTGTATATACTGTAAGTTGAGAGACTTGCTTTTTGTGCTAGTTAAATATGCATTAATTTGCTTGATTCTATTACATTCTTATACTTATCATATCATAAATATCACACAATTAACCTTGGATATAAATGATTAAATAGGAAAGCAAGTATCTATTCTATTATTAATAAATTATTATTAAATTATTTGAATACAAACAAATTCAGATGCAATGGTTTGACATTCAGTCTATCTGTTTTATATTTATTTCACGCTGAATAATAACTAAAACTAATTTGAATGCGATACATTGTTACAGAATTATATGATAGGTCATGAAACCCAAAATAGTTAAATCATAATTGCCGTGAATAGTAAATAGGATTTGTTGGAATTTGTGGAAGAGGAAGATTTTGCATGAAGTTAAAAGACAAGCATGTTTTATTCCCTTCATCTAGTCTTCATAGTAAACGTTCTTTTTCTTTCTTGAAACTAGTAATAACACTTTCGTGCACTTTAACCACATACTTAGCCGTAGCTTATCGTCGTATCTATCTGGTTCTACACGAAACGAATTACACTATCGGACAGCCGCTGTTTTGAAGTATATAATACGCCAGAAAATATTCTGGACTTGTCTATTTTTTGGAATGATGCCTTTAGGTATTCTTTGGTAATAAAAAGTAACAATATTTTATATTTAGGTGTTTCTTACCTACTATTTTAAAAGATCTAAGATTAAAAACATTTGTTCATTTCATAATGGATATGTACCGTCGACAGGTGTAATTGATACATTATGCTGATGTACATCCGTTCAACTAACTTATGTTTCTTATTACTATACTTATTCCATTTATTTATTACATTACAGTTTGACAACAAACAAATTCAAACGCAATGGTGAGACGTTTAGTCCTTTTGTATTTATATTTATTTCACGCTGAATAATAACTAAAACTAAAGTTCTACTTTTCATTCACTAAAAATATATATACAAATCTCTAACGCACGTAACGTATTAGAATTAATAGTAGCTACAACTAGAAACATTAGTGTTTATCCGTTTAATGAAATTTATTACTTTAACTTACCTGAAGTCATAAATTAAAATTTCCGCTTTTCCTATTGCTTCAGCGTCCGCTCCAACTATTTCCTGGTTGTTCTTTCTCTTTGCTACCTTAACTATCTTTTTCTTTGTTATACTTGATCTTATCATTAACCTATCTCTGTAGTGTTGTGTTGTAGTGACCTGTTTCTGAAATTTAAGTGAATCCAACATCTCAAATGCACTTGAGCTATTGAAGTAATTTTAATGTTCATTTTGGTTCAGACAACAAAAACCTAGTTATACTTCGTCACATATTCACAATATATAGTCTACCTTGTATATCCACTTTAGATGGATACCAATTATGAGTCGTACAAATATAGTATTTTATAACATCGCACAGGGTGTTTCAGGAGGAAAGGGAAATATTTCGATGACGTATTAAGAAGGTTGAAATAATTCAAATAAGCCTTAAGTTTAAGTCCTATTCTCAACAGTTATAGAAATAATCGATGTGAATAAAAATTATTTTAAAAATTTTATTTTTCAATTAATTAAAAACATTACATGTGGGTTTGTCGGTCACAGTCGAAAATATCGACAGATGCCATCGTGTCGGAGCCTTCAATAAGAGTCGAAAAAAACCACGACCTATAATAGTAAAATTTGTTAGTTATCGAACCCGTGCAATGGTCTGCGCTTCCAGACGTAAGTTGAAGGGGTCGAACATCGTCATTCAGGAGGATTTAACTACGAGAAGATTTAATTTACTCAAAGAGGTCCAGTCGGTTGTTAAGCGAGGAAAAGCGTGGAGTAGAGATGGAAGAATTATGGTTGAACATGAAGGGTCAATAGTTCGGATCAAAAATAGCGAGGATATCACTTCTTTGGGTATCAAAAACAACAATGATTTGTCTCTAGCCTGATATTATTCTATTATAATAATTAGGAAAGTTTTATTGGATTATTATTATTTTGTTTTCCTTTGTTATTTATTTTTTTTTTTTTATTTTTTTTTATTGTTTAGTGTATTTTCATTTCGGTATCACCTCTTTTTTTTATATAATAGGTCTTGTTTGTTTACACGCATGTCCGGCGGATGTAATCGTTGCCGCTCCTAAAATAGTTTTTTTTTGTGCGTTAAAAGAAATTATAAAGAATTTGTTTCCTCTCTATATACAAATAATTTAAAAGTTTTCTTCTCTCATATTACGTATATAAGTACAAGTTTGGTTCAAATATTTACTTTTTTTTTGTTTTTTTCTTTTTTAGTTCATTACCTAAATTTTTATATATACTTTAATTATTCTTATTATTTTCTTGTTACATGAGTAGAACTTTAAGGTTCGGCCATGTCAACGTCAGATCACTGTTGGCGCATTTTGATGATTTGAGTGAGATCGTGATCGAGAATGGGTACGATTTGTTTGGAGTAAGCGAAACGTGGCTTTCCGAACATATTCCGAATGCAGCTATCGACATACCCGGTTATACCATTGTGAGACGAGACAGGGCAACTCGTGGGGGAGGTGTGGCATTGTACATAGCGCAACATCTGAGGTATGTTACTGTGTGTGACGCTGGTTTTGTTGATGATGACGTTGAGCAGATCTGGGTTTTGTTATCAATCATGTCTAAAACTTTTGCTTTTGGTTGCATGTATAG
This sequence comes from Onthophagus sagittarius, assembly GCA_036711965.1. Taxonomy (NCBI): domain Eukaryota; kingdom Metazoa; phylum Arthropoda; class Insecta; order Coleoptera; family Scarabaeidae; genus Onthophagus; species Onthophagus sagittarius. Next base: position 40,381,595 of record JASERS010000001.1, read on the forward strand.
GTCTCCAAGTTCAAATGTGTCTACTTTCTTGGATAAGCTGGGTTCCGCGTTGTGTTATATACAGGGTGTCTCTGACTTCATGTACTGCGTAGGGGATATTAATATTAATATGTTGGATTTCGGTGGTGGTGCCACAATGAGATTTAATATACTTTTAGACGAATTATCACTTGATCAGGTAATTAATTTACCCACTAGAACCACCACCACCTCGGCTTCGCTAATCGATTGTTTAATTACGAACAATTCAGAGAGCTGTACAAACCAGATAAATAGACCTTTGGATATATCAGATCATAACCTAATTCAATGTGATATAGTCTTTTCAAGCTTGAAGTCTGCTCCGATGGTCAGATTGTGCAGGAATGTATCCGGCATAGATGACTCCCTTTTAAGGCGTGATCTCGCTTGTCTACCTCTTCATAACATCTATCATATAAATGATATCAATCAAAAAGTAAACTTTTTGAGCTCCCATCTGTCGATACTTTTGAATCTTCATGCACCGGCGCGTCCTCTTAAGTTTGCTAAGCCTTTTACCCCATGGATAACGTCCAATGTTAAGTTAATGATGAAACTCAGAGATCAGGCACTAGGTAAATTTAGAAGAACAAAGCTCGCCCCTCATTTCGATTACTACAAATCTTTGAGAAATTTAGTCACATCAGCAATACGTCGTGAAAAAAAAGTTTATTTCAATAGTACTTTCAAAAATATGGATGTGCAGAGTAGTTGGAGGCTTTTAAATAGGTTGAATATCGGGAAAAAATCCAGGCCGGTTATTCCTGCGCATCTGCATGATGTGAATAAAATTAATGATTATTTCTTAAAATCTGTTGGTCATACCGATGTAGATGCTGCTTTACTTACGTTTTACAATACAAATAATCTTTTTGCCGAATCCCATGACGGGTTTTCATTTAAAATAGTTGATACCTCAACAATAATAAGTGCATTAAACGGAATCAAATCAACAGCTGCTGGAGCTGATGAAATAAATATCATATTTATTAGAAAATGTCTTCCGGACTTATTGAATACATTGTGCACATTGTGAACTCTTGCCTTGAGCAATCAATATTTCCCGATGCCTGGAAGTCTGCTGTTGTTATGCCCTTACCTAAAAAAGTGAATCCTTGTAATTTCGAGGACCTACGTCCTATTAGTATTTTTCCAGTTCTTTCCAAAGTCTTGGAAAGGTGTATGGAGATTCAGTTGCGTACATATATGGACGAACACAATGTGTTGCCTCCAATTCAGTCTGGTTTTCGTCCGAGTTATAGTTGTGCCACTGCCTTATTAAACGTCACTGATGATCTCTTGAAGGCTCGCGATGATGGTCAGAGTGGAGTGGTTGTGCTCCTAGAGTACAGCAAAGCTTTCGACAAAGTCAACCACCGAATGCTATTAGCTCTCTTGCATTACGTTGGTATGTCTGATTCGGCAGCGTCTCTTATAAACAGCTTCTTATCTGATCGAGTTCAGGTGGTGAGATTGGACGAGGAATCTTCGGCTCCTTTACCCGTGAAGGCCGGTGTGCCTCAGGGATCTTTGTTAGCTTCGCTATTATTTACTCTGTACACCTCTCAACTGCACAAATGCGTTACACACTCGTCAGTACACATGTACGCTGATGATACTCAGCTGTATTTAACTTTTCGAAGAGAGCACACTGCCTTGTCATGTACAAAGTTAAACGTAGATCTTTTAGCACTTTCGGAGTACTCTATCAAATTGGCACTAACACTTAATCCTACCAAATCAACAATACTTACTTTTGGCAATTTATCATCCCATAACGTCAATATTTCATTGAATGGTGAGCGTCTGGTTGTGTCCCCAGAGTCTAGAAATTTGGGGGTGGTTTTTGACTCAAATTTTCGCTTCAGTACTCACGTCACTACTTGTATAAAGAAGGCTTATGCAGCTCTTCGGTGTCTCTACCGACACCGTCAAGTACTTAACTCCACCACTAAAAGATATCTATGTGAAACGTTAGTTTTATCAAACTTTGTACATTGTGCGGCTATGTATGGACCATGTTTAATGGAATTTGATATGCATCGCATTCAAAAAGTTCAGAATAGTTGTCTTCGTTTCATTTACGGGATTAGAAAGCATGAATCTATTTCTCATACTCTACGTTGTTCAGGGTGGTTGAACATTAGAAACCGTTTTAAATACTACTTTCTGTGCCTCGCAAATAAGGTAGTTACCACGAAAACACCACCTTACTTATATAATAAAATCACTTTTAGGACAGACATACATAACTTAAACCTCAGACATAAAAGCACCATTACCATGCCTGCTCATAAAACAGCTCTTTTTAAGCGATCATTTTCATACCGTATTGCTAAGGAGTATAATGCCTGTCCCTCTAATCTCAAAAATAAAAGACCCGACATTTTTAAAATAAAGTTGCGCGACGCTTTACTAACTGTTCAGGGATCACAACAAAATGCTTACGCTGCCTCGATGTTCTGACGTTGAGGCGAACGAATGTTACTGTTTTTATGTATTTATCTTTTTTTTTTTTTTATAAGTATTTACGTAAGAGAGAAAAACGTAATACGATAAAAATTCTAGATGTTTTATTACTTTTTTCTTTTTGTTTTTGTGTTTGTTTCATTTTTTTTGTATGTTTGAACGTTCAACTCCTGGTTGAGTAGAACAGATGACAGGATCCTTGGAAACTGTCATCTGGACTTCGCCGTTTGGCCGCATAAGGTTTTCAGTCTGATGTAACATTATCGCATTTTGTATTTATTTTGTATTTTGTAGCCAATAAAGTATATTATTATTATATTATTATTACATTTACTCATAGGGAGTATGCCCATGCCATATTTGTTTACGGCTACTACAATGATAGTGCAACTTAAGCAGACAATGAATATCATCGTCGCTTTTCAACCTGAAAAATTCCGAATAGGAAGTTTTTCCAAAAGTATTTGTAAGTATTGCAGAAACTAGAACATTTCCTAGTCCTAGGATTGTTTCAGAAAGAAATGCTGGCTTAAATGCTGAAATATAAGAAGCTATTTGGAATGTGGTAGAAGAGAGCCCCGATGCACAAGCGAAGTTCGAAAGCGAAGAAAAAATCAATTTTTTTTAAATTTTGTGTTGTTTTTTAAATAGTATAGACATTTTAACTATTTAAAGACTTCGTAATGAGTGGTAATTATGAAGACATGGATCTTTTATAATAGCTACTGCGTGAAATAACCTGCCATTAAAATTTCTTTATTTTGTATGATAAAATTTTCTGCAAAATGGCACAACTTTGGACAATGAAAAAATATAGTATATCACTACTTGAATTTTTTTTGTCGATGGTTTCTTATAAAGTAAAGAAAGGTCTTTATTTTACACCATTTAAAAATTCAAAAAGAATTTGCTAAAAAAAAATACTATCATAGAAATTAACACCAATAAATACTTATATTTTTTGACCATTTAATCTCTTAGGTTAAATATGTTGTGAAAGAACAAATGAGAATAATTATAGCTAAGATTTTCTTATTGCTGAAGGTATGGCGTACATAGTATAAAAAAGAAATCTTGCGCCAAAGTGCGCCGAAAGAAAAAAATTGGCAGTCAAAGATTACTTAACGTATAATTATGGATCTTACCTTTATTGTAGTTATGATTTTCTACATTTTAGCGTTGTGTTTTGGCTTTTATATTGGTATTTGCAAAAGATATTACATTTGAAATGTAGATTCAGTTCTCTTAATTTTCTCTTAATTCGTGGCAACCGCAAAAACCACAAGAAACTCGATCAACTACTGAGAAAGCTCTTGATTTAATAATATTCCTTAATTTAATTAAAAACCAATACTTAAAGGGTCGAGAGACCGCCAATGTATATGGATATAATTTGTATCTCTATATGGCGACGTTTTAAAACGTAAAGTAGAGGCATACCCAGAAAAAATAAAACAAAAAAAAGATATTGAAATGTTTAAATGTGCGGTCAGAAATAGAATGAAATGTAACGTTAGTTTGTAAATAGGGGTTTGATATTATCCATTACCATCACGCTACTTATAAGCAAAAATTCAAAAATAATCCTGAGGAAAGAGATGCCTCCGTATTTCTGTCGTCACTAGTCCCATTGCTACTATACTTTGTGTAAAAAGTCAAGGCCCATCATTTTAGAGATCGATACGTAACCGCTCGGTGAGCAAAATTGAAGTAATGTTTGCTGTAATCAGCGAGCTATTCTAAGTATCATATGTTAATTTGGAAATTGTCATGTCCATGATTTTTCTTTTATCGCGAGTTAAGTGAAACAAATACCCTTGTTTCTGAGTACCGGGTACCCTACAGTGGTTTAAGAGTCGCTATAACCAATTGGAGAGTTGTCTGAACAAGCTCAAGTGGTGAAAACATGCAAAACTCAGTTCTGTTCTTGATTAGTAACTTTCATAAACAAAGGGAAACAAGTAAAAAAATGTAATCAAGAGGCGGACAATTTAATTGTATTGGACGAATCTCCAGAAGAAAATGGTAAAGATGGTGATAAAGAAAGTGAAAGGAAGCATATCGGCATATCATACAGAAGATACAGAAGAAGTAGATTCGATATTTAAATTATTTTCCCTTCACATCCTAAACGATACAGCAGACTTTTTGCGTCAACTTCTATAAAATTAATGTATCTAACTACTAAAGCAGTCATTTCCGGTATAAGCGAAAAAAATATAATGCTACTACACTCAAAAGAAAGGCTTCTTTTTTACCTTATATCAACTTGTCAAATATGTACCAAATTTGTTGCTATTCTATAGCTTGTCTGTAAAACAATTTAGATATGTGTTTAGGATCTTACGGTCACGTAAATTCACAAAAAAATGTGAAATAATATATGTCTAATGATTTGTACAATATTTCATAGTAGTACTCTTCTTTGAAGCTCTAATTTATGTGAAACGAAAATGAACATGTGCTATAAAGAACATGCCCAAATTAACCACCTCAAAATTATTGATTTTTGATTTAAATTACTAGATGGCAGCATTTGAAAATTTTATAAAAAAGCTTATTTTTAGTTTTATATACCTATCGAACCTTATATTTTTGAATTCAAAAAAAATAACGAATTTAATTATAAAAATCAGGGACTGTTTCCCTTTAAAGAAACGAAAATTGTCATAATATGTCAAAATCTAAAAGTGAAAAGTATTTTTCAACTACGACATCAAATTCTCCGTAAAGAAGTGTCCATATAATGTATCAGTTATAATACTCTACCAATAATAATAACCAAGATAACAGCAGTAGCCGGTTTTACGATATTTTCACTTTTAGCGTCTAGCGGAAAAACAAAAGACGATAGCGCTTTGAGCTTTTCAGCATTGAAATTTTCTTAAAAAGTGATCATGACATGTCAGCCACTTTTTGTCTAACTCTTATAGTTTTCGAGATAGCCTATTCGGACTTCTAATTTAAATCAGCATCTGCCATAATGAATATCGATGGTCAGATGAAAATCCGATACCACTTCGAACCAAACTTCGAATCGAATTAGTCAATGTATGGTCTGTTAGGCGATCGATTGGAAGTTCACTGACCACAAATTTTTTGTGATATACCTTCGAATGTTAAACAAAGATTGAACTTCCAACACGAGAGACCACCCCACAATTTAATCGAATGCTTAGAAACTTCCTAAATACTCGCTTACGAAATCGTTGGATTGAGCGTGGTGATCCATACAATTAGCCTGTCCGATCACATGATCTATACCCCCTCGATTATTGTCTTTGAGGATGCACGAAAAGTTCAAAGGAAGAAAGCACTGACAGATCGAATTTTGAATGTTGCAGCTACTATTAGAAACAATCATCGTAGCATTCAACATTCTACGCAATCTGTCATTAAATAAACCAGACTATGTATCGAAGTTGACCGTGGAATTTTTGAAAATAATTGTTAAATCCTCGTTTGCTATATGAAAAATAAAATGTTTTAAATTAATTTTTATTTACATTTCCGATAAAATAATTATATAAACAATAAAAGTCAAGTAATTATTATTTCAGGATAGGATACTGGATCAAAATTACAACCAATTAATCATTCCCATATTTCGATTCTATATTGAATCTTCTTCACGGAGCGAAAATCACTACAACAATATAACAAGTCAAGATTAAAAAAAGAAATATTAACAAACATTTTTATGTTAAGTTTAACTCTTACAATTATAATGAAAATGGCAAAAAACTATTAAACTTCTATGTCTAAATTTTTCCTTTTTTAAAAAACAAACCACGCTGTGTACTAACGATACATTATGATATTTTAATTTATTTCTATGCTAGAGTTCTTGATGTTAACAACAACCATTATAATAGACTTCTTAGAAATGTACCGCATTCCAAGCTCCCAAAATACTGTTAATTATAGAACGTATATAGATACTTTAAGTTGTATTAATTCACAAACTTTGGATTTTTGTAGAAATAAATTTAAAATCCATAATGTATCCTTAGCATATAGTCAACAGTACACGCTTCATGAAAAGTTGTCACGGTTAGTTTCTTTATTCACGTGGTGGTTTTATTTCGGCTCTTTCTTCCGAAAAAGGTTATGTCCAGTATAAGCGTGGTTTGTTTTTAAAAAAGGAAAAATTAAGACGTAATACCGTTGCTTTTAATTGTTTTTTAGCCAGTTTTATTACTATCGCTCTTTTTTTTAATCTTGACTTGTTATATTGATTTTCACTGTCTGAAGAGGATTAAATATAAAGTCGTTTTGATCCAATATCCTATATTGAAATAATAATTACTTGGTTTTGCTAAAGCGATAAATAAATAATTCATACGAAATTCTAAGCAATAAGAATTGTACAAGTTAGTTTTCTGCGGATCTCGAGGGTATGAGAAATCGACTGGATTTCATAAAACGTATTCGCAATGTCACTTGTTGTGAGTAGATAGTTATCTAATAAAAAATTTTAAAATCATGATAAGGGATGCTAAAGTAATATAATAATGAGATTTTAAGACAAAAAGTATTCATGTAAGTACATGTAGAAGATAGTGAATAGTCATCGAATAAACACAAGAGAATTAAATCAATCAAATTATGTTTGACTCAAATTATGTAAACAATTACTTTGTAATACAACATTTGTCATCGCGTGAAACCGCTTTTTGAAACAATTTTTTTATGAGACCGTTCGTTCAGTAACACATCCAGATTTGATTTGAGGGATGTACTCTGCCTTCGTTGTAAAAGGTCTATGTAAAAAGTAACAAACTTGTATTTATTTAAACAAAAAAAGAGTATTATTCCTTATACCTAAATATGTCATAAGCAAAGTAATAAATAATAATATTTGGATGGACCGATGATAAAATTCAATTGGGTAACTTGACCACTAGCTTTAATCAACTACTATCGAATATTACTGTACCACTTGGTAAATTTAGCATGAAGCCGCTCAGTTTAATAGAAGTACGTTATATAATCTGTAGTTTAAAGAATATTTCTGCTAGAGATGTATACAAATTAAATGCTTAAACATTATAGCTGACAAAAGAGATTATATATTGTTAATGCCTTTAACGAGATTAATCAACCAATACAAACAGTGAGTATTATACTGCATGCAATTGTAAACACTATCGTTCAATAATATTAATTTCTAGAAATATAAAATATTATCATGATATCGTGATATTTAATTTTTTTTTATTTTCGTCTTAACCGGTTTCGGTAATTACATTACCATCTTCAGAAGAACATCTATATATAAAGAGGTTCACATATTAAAATAAAAGAGAATTTTGTGTCTACTTTAAAACTTACGTCAATTAACAAATTAAAAGTTAAAACAATCACTGTACATTTTATGTATTCACAAACATATATTTCTTAAAATACAACATCACAGTGGTATCACGGGGACAACTAAAACTTGTTTTTAAAGAATATAGAGATGGAAAGTGGTTTTAAAGATTTTTGAAAGGATTTTTTAAATTATTATATAATGGAGGGGTAATATGATTTATTTGTTCATTTAATGCTATTTTATCCGGATTTTGTTTTTTAAATTTAGTTATCTCATACATTTCGAGTATTTCTAATAAATAGCCTTTATTTTTCTTGTATAATATTTTTGTATTTTTCTCTATATTAAATTCGTGGTTGTTAAAAAGTAAGTGTTTTCCAAATGCCGAATTTTCTTTCGTTAAATGTTCTTTGATCCTTGTTTTGAAATTACGTCCGGTCTCTCCGATATATGTAGCTTGACAACTATTGCATTCTATTTGGTATACACCGCTTTCTTGTAAGATATCAAATTTGTCTTTACTATTATCAAGAATATTTTGAATAGTGTGTGTAATTTTGAATGTTAGATTTATGTTATATTTTTTGAAAAGTTTTTTCAATTTGTGTGATATCGTACCTGGGTAACTTATTGTTTTAAATTTATCTAACTTGTTATTATCGATAATCTTGTCTAAGGATGAGATTTGTTTTCAATTTATTTTATTATGTTTTTTGTCTATTAATTTTTGTACTGTATTTTCGGGGAAATTATTATCTTTTGCTATAGTTTGTATTATTGATACTTCCTTTTCAAAATTATTCTGACTTAGTTCTGAATTAAAGGCTCGGTGTATATATGATCTAAATGCTGCTAACTTTTGTGTATAATCGTGGTATGAATCATGCGGAATTCCGGTATATGCCGAACTCAATCCTATCTTATTTTCTGATTAGCGTAAAATCTAAAAAGTTTAGCTTGTTGTCTTTTTCCATTTCCAAAGTAATTTTTATGCTTCTGTGGAGGTTATTTACGTATTTATGTAGGTCATTAATCATTTTTGTATCATTTGTCTTAGCTACAACTAAAATGTCATCAACATAACGTAACCATGTGATAATATTTTCATGATGTGGGTTTATTGGATTTACGATAAGATCTTCCTCTAATTTATTTAAAAATATATCTGAAATAAGTCCGCTGAGCTGTGATCCCATTGGGAGACCGTCATTAAATTCATATATTTTATTATCGAATCTACAAAAGTTTTGCTCAGTGCAGATTAGCAATAATTTGAGAATATTATCCACATCATTTCTATTATCCATTCTATTGTGTAAAAACTCCTTTATTATAGTTAAAGCTTCCTTTATGGGTATATTTGTATATAAGTTTGTGATATCAAATGAAAGGATTAATGATTCTTTCTGTATAGCAGATTTTTGGAGTTGTTCTATTACGTTTTGTCTGTTGTTAACACTAAACTTTGGCTTGAATGGAACATGATTTTTAAAAAATTGAACCAAAAACTTTGCTATTTTATATTTATATGTGCTAGAGTCAATGCTTGAGATGATTGGCCGTATGGGTATGTTTTCTTTATGTAGTTTTGGTAGTGCATACAATCTGGGTGTCTTTGGGTTCATTGTTGTTACATTGTATGTGTTGGAAATGAACTTTGTTAAGGTATTGTTACATTCTTTTATTACTTTTAAAAATAAAATATTAATTATAATTAAAAAAAATGTAATTAATAAATTAATTATAATTAATAAAATATTAATTTCAACGAATGCGAAGGTGTCTGAAAATCTTCTAAAGCTTTGTGAAATTTTATGATAAAAATAATGTGATTTCACCTAAGCTATTTGGCTTTAAAGATGGAAAATCGGTAGAGAATGCAATTTGTGTCTTACCCAGGGAAATGTATGATGAGAAAATATCTGTAATGTGCATCTTTTTCGATCTGTCAAAAGCGTTTGAAACGGTTTCTCATGAAATATTTATAAAAAAGCTATACACACACGAGGTCAGAAATTACGTGTACGATATACTAAAAAACTATTTAACAGACCGCGAACAAACAGTTAACATAAATGGTGTGATTATCGAAACAAAAACAATTACATATTTTCGCTACGCACATTTTGGGACATCCCTTGTCAAGCACATCCACAAACAGCTATATGAGTCTTAATATGAAGAAATCAATGATCGGATGAAAGCTTTGCTGACGACACCGATATATTGTATGACTGAAGCGAGTTTTGTAATGGTCAAAAAATGGTTTCAATTGCACAAATTAATGTTAAATATAGAACAAACTAAATATCTGGTTTTCACTTCATATGGCAATCATCTGCCAAAATTGGGAAATCTTATTATTGATCTTTATTATCTTTATTCCACAAGCTTCATCAATAAGATATTTAGGCATAATTATTGATCAACAGTTACGCTGGAATCTACAGACCGAAAATATTGTAAAGAAAATGACAGTTTCTAGATAAAAGACACCTGAAAGTTGTTTACTACACCCTTGTGTGATCACTTGTGTCATACATCGTTATGAGTTGGGGAGGAGCAACCGACACTCATTTGGAAAAATATAATAAAATACAGAAGTGGATATTAAGAATTATGTACAATAAAAATATAACATCAATCTCAAATGAGTTATATAACATAAGCCAGGTTTAGACACAAGGCAAATATATAAAGAAAGTGTATACAAGTACATACGCAAACATAATCAGTTAATGAATCAAATTGATCATTCCTATGACGTAAGAAAGAATATAACTGTCAAAACTTGAAAAATATAATAAAATAATAGGACAGCGTAGCCTAAATTACAAACTGTACAATGCAGTACCCCCAAATATAAAAAGATTACTGTATTCCAACATGAGTGATACCGTAGTGACGAATCGAATAAAAACTGGATATTCGAGAAACGGCGGTTTCTTTTCTGAAACGATTAGCATCTAATTCAATGAGCCTAAAGAGTACGACAAGTTACACCGACCAAGACTGCACCAATGAATTGATTAAAAGACCACATACATTATATGCTTACTCAAAAACTATTATATTTTCCCCAGTAATCATTATATACAATGTATATATTTTTTCTTTGTATTATTTTGTATTCTACTTATTGCATAAACATTATTATTAATACAAACATTAACTGCAATCCTCATTGATGCTGTTACAGTGAATCGGTCGTCGCGTAATGAGGCCGAATTCCAATAAAATAGCTGAAGCTGTCTTTACGCTGAGAGACCTTCAGACAGACCTGATTGGTGGGCAATTCACAGGGTTGCTTGGATACCACATTGAAATGGGAGCATCATATCAGTATACTGTGTAAAAAACTGAGCAGCAACATGTTTTTGCTGCGTATTTTAGGTGGCTACTCGTGTTGGTCTAGGGTCTTTCGGCTGCAGCAACGTCATGCCATTCGTCTTATATGTGGTCTGAACTATCAAGACGAGTGCTGTGAATTCTTTTTAAATCAGAGAATACCAACATTTTCCTTGCTATTTATATTCGAGTGTTTGCTGTATTTGCACAATAATATAAACAAAACTCGTAACAATCATAAGATTTGTCCTAATCTTATTTAGGAAAAATCTTATAATGGAAATTTCTTGTAGTGGTTACACATTCCGTTACACAGTTACCTGTGAGCAAGTTTGTACCACTGATTCAGCCATTTCCGCTGTTAACAAACTTTTATTTATGTTTAGAATTCTTTGAATGAGAATTTTTTGAAGGTGTATTTCATGCGATTTTACTAAGTATTGTGTGCTTTGTTCTTCTTTCCTTATAAGTTTTTTTTCTGTAAAATGCATATTTTGGATGTACAAATGTTATTATTATTATTGCTTCCTGAGAACAGTGTTCACTCATATATTTTCGCTTAATTTGAATCAATAAAAATTAAAAATTTCCATAACGATGGAAAGTGAGTTTTATCTTCTCATTTGTTCTCATTGTTTGTTTTAAAGATGTATACATAAATACATCTTTAACAAGATCCATTATATCGAGGTTTCACGATATATCAATTCAAACTTTACTCACATCCACTGTATTATAATAACTACGATACAGATTTTACTTGAAGAAATGCAAGATTCCTTGAGATTTATACCAGCTATAAATACCTAACCTTGTAAATTTATTACACATTTATGTTTCTGTTTTTGTGGAAATACCTAGCAAGTAAAACGTTAGTATACATTAGTATACATGAAACGTAAGCTGCTTTAAAAAATGTCAATAAGCCATCTGTTGTTGATCGTAGCAGTTGACTGAAACGGGAATCGCTCGAGAAGAGAACAATTACTCGACGCGCTTTCATCTTCTCGACCCCGAACGTACACAACGAGAAAAGAAAAAAAGGCTTGGAACCCGGTAGTAAAAAGACCAACAGACCGATTCGGGCCGGAATGAATACCAAATTAACAATCGATTGTCCCCTCATTACTTACTTCTTTCGCGGCGGGCCGACAATCTATGTATGTGGGTTCCGGGCGGCACAATGGCGTGCTGTTCTTCTCCATCTCCATACTTCGGTGGCGGCGTCATCTTTAACCCGTTTTCTTGTCGAGCCGTATTTGCGCGCAGCCTGACAAAGAGAGAAATTCGTGGAGCAGGCGACGTAAAAGTTTAATTGCCCGACCGCTCTTCCGCGTTCGATTTTTTAAGGCGTGCGCGAGAAAAACCGGGATGGACTTAATTGGGAAGTCGTCTGTTTTACCACGATATTGAGGAAAATCAATTTTAGACAAGAACACGAACGTTAACCACACCTTAAATGGTAAATCTCGTCTCCTCGCTCGTCAACTACTCGCCAAGGATTTCAACACTTTACATTACTTGAAATATATAGTATTTCACTACATTATCTCTTTGTACGGGTATAAGGAACTAGAAATTTATGTGTAATGTTTTATATACAATTTAAAATGAACTTGTTAAAAGTTCGTTTATATATATATATAATAAGCCATATTCATAATCTCTGAAATGTGTGATTTCCTGGCTTAAAATAGGTTGAGTTAAGTAAATATCCAAAGTTTTGGATACAATTTTAAAACACAAAAATGATGGAAAAGTCATGTGTTCAATAATTATTAGTTTATATTTTTTCTGGCCAGGTGATAATTACATTATTATAATCTTAATATCTTGAACAACCCATTTAGTTCTGAAACTTTTTTCCCTCTCATAACGTTTTGGTTGCATAGGTTTATTCTTGTTTATGTCAATGCAATTACAAAATTTCATCGTGTTAGCACTGATTTCAACTAATTGCAATTTATGTTTACCATGAATACAATTTCCTTAATTGATTAAGACATGGATTTTCAATGAGTCCTAAAAAGTATATGAAAGCGAATGAAAACCGTGTTAAGCAAAAACAAGTTGTTCAGTTACTTCAGTGCGAAAAAAAAACTTAATCAATTCTCACATAAGAACTAAATGGTAACAATAAACATAACAAATACAAACAGAACAAGTAGGAAAGATTTGCAAAATTGTTTCAGATGACCACCGATTCTTAATATATATAAATTTACTCGTCGTAATAAATTAAATTGCACTCTGTGTTTTGCGATTATTTAAGGAATTAAATGAAAGGAAAATCTTTGGTTGTGATTGCTCTGCATTATCAATTGTAGAGACATAGACTATTAATTTCAATATTCCCCAGAGAAAATATCACATATAAGTACGAAGGCTTTCACGACCGGTGTTAATTGAACTAAAATTGGAACTAACACTAGAACTATCATTAAAACTAACACTAGATCTAAAACTAGAAACTCTCGGGTTTCTCCATGCGTTTTTTGAAAAAATGTTTGACGTTTCGGATGCCATGTTGCAACTTTCTTCAAAAACTGGTTCGATGTGACAAAATCTGGAATCATAAAACAATATATCGTTCGAAAACTAATTAATAATTAATTTATATTAATTACAAGCTAATTACTAACTAATTACTGTGTCGCGTCCGGTTTGGGAGTCGTGTTCGTCTTCACCACCATCTTTCATGTACTGCTGAGTTCCCAGTCATCTTCTCTGTTGACGTTGTTTTTATGTCGGTGAATTTCTATGGCTTCTGTCGTCAACCGTTGATGATATTTATTATTCCTAGCCAGAACCTTTGTTTTGTCGAAGTTTTTTCGGTGTCCTTTGAATGGCAATGTTCGGCAACCACCGACTGTTGAATCTTCCTCAGCCTCACATCCCTCTCGTGTTGCTGGATACGGCATTCGATGTTTCGTCCGGTTTGGCCAACGTAAAACTTATAATATTAAATATGTTATATATATATATATATATATATATATATTAACTTATTAAATATCACATGGTGTGAAATTTGGCCATCCTGCTGCCCATTTTATTGGGGCGTTAGCTCCTCTTTCAATTCATCGATCAGGGTACTGCGACAAAGTCATAAAAGTATGTTTTCTAACAAATCAGGTAACGACTTTGTTAATAAACTCAAATAAACGCCGCCGTTTAACCTATTTGGTATTATTATCGGTCCAAATGTACTATCGCCAACATACCTTGATTTAGAAATAATAATAATAGACTTAATTAGAATTGAATATCATAAAATAACAATATAAATTTAACTGGTTGGCAAATACATTCGTCTTCTCTTCCACGTAACCTTGCCAAAAAATTAACAAAATATAATAAAATAAAATAAATGAAACCAAACGAAGTACAAGTAAAACTATTAAAATTAATGCATCAATAAAAAATAAAACGAAAGAAAAGATTTTAAAGGTGGTAATACAATTGCATAAAAAGCAAAACTAAATCATCGCATTCCAATTGTCCCGCCCCATATCTGATCACATTGTTCTCCTGATCAAAAATTACTATTTTTTTGTCGACAAGCTCAAGATTTTCAATCACTGAGGGAAGCTTCTCAAATAATGTAGTCACATGTAGCGGTGGTGTGACCATAGCCTTGCTTATAATAAAAAGAAACCACATGATATATCACGCAACAGTTAAACATATTCAGCCACCCAAGATCGATCAGTTTTCCTCTTCTGTACTTAATTTACACCTGTAACCTAGACGACGTTCTCCGTGCTCTACATATGTACGTATGCCTATACTTTTTATCCTTTCCTGAAAAAGTGTATTTTGCTCAATAATCGGCCATCTATCGCAAAAAGCTGATTGAAAGATATAATATTTAATAAATATAAATAGTAATAATAAATATTTAATTAATACTTATATAGAAGCATTTCTCCCCTCCATTTGAACGACTAAGTTGAAAGCAGCGCCGCCAAGGGGATTGTTATAAAAGTAATTTAAATAAACCGCGAAATTTGAATGATATGTAGCTTACATACTTATGTATATTTAGATTTCTACTTCTAAGTTCAATTGATAAAAACCACAATGCTTTATTAAATAAATTTATTTTTTCTCTTTAAGGAACAAACTTATTACCAAACGATTACTGGAAGAATTGGTGTCATATCCTTGGCCACGTAAGCTGTCTTGTGCATCCATAGAATTTAACAAAATTCTTGCAAACAATTCACCTCTTTGCAAATACTCTTTGATAATCGGTTGAACTGCCCGATCTCTACAAGTTCCTTTCTGAACTGAGTGAAAACACAAATATGGGGCGTTACCTTCAACTTTTTATGTTTATATGCACCTCCAGATATACAATTTCTTTGATATTACCTTTCCACACTACTATCAACTACTATCTACAGTAGTTAAACGAAATAAAATAAAAGTCAATTATGACAATTAATTATTAATGGTTGCTAACGTAGATTTGCGTAGATTGCAGATTGCTAGCAAATTGTGTAGGCAGCAGCATCTAGTGGATTGTAATAGTAAATAAAATTCCGTCGTTACTTTATACTTATCAAGAAAGCATACCCTGGATAGAGCTTATCAGCTTTGATACTGTATTAACCGTTAGTGGTACAATCGGTTCAAAGGAGATCGGTGACTTGTTAGCCGCCCTATTGGCTTAGTACCTACCAATCGACAGCATAACATAAACATTAGTTTTTGTTTATTTCAGCTTGGGCCATCGTCCATAGGGGTTGCAATACCAAACCACAATCTCGATACCGGTATTCGGTATTCAAAACTTTAAAACCGGGATTCCGGTATTAATACCGGTATTAATTAAATGTTAAACTTAAACATTTAATTAAAACTTAAACTTAAATATCTGCCAAAAATATGGCTGATTTTTGGATGTTGCACAAGTTTTCGACAGAGGCTGATTAGATAGTTTACATTACAAACTAGACCAAATGCTACAAATCAATGTACAGTCAACTGTTGAAATCGTATCTCTTTAATCTATATTTTAGAGTAAATACGAAAACGCTTATTCAACACAACATGAAATATAAGTCAAGGTAGTGTGTTTGGCCCAACACAGTATTTACTTTATACATTTGACCTTCCTCAGATACCAGAACTTGGATTTAGCAGAAAATGAACTAGTTGCAGCAAATAAGTAATAATTGGCCTTAAATTTAATACAAAATTGAACCAAACTATGACTAATAAAATTAAATACGAATAAATCGATATAATAATCTTACACACACTTTCCTTACAAGAAACTATATAAACTATACACTGGTACAGTACACATAAATGGCAATACCGTCTCATACGCTGACACCGCAAAATATCTTGGTATAACGCTGGATGTTAACCTCAAACGGCTTACGTCAAGAAACAACTTGACGAACTTGATAAATTGTGGGGTTATATCTGCAAAACAAATACTAGTCTCATTCAAAGATTCCAAAATAAAGTATTAATGGACTAGTAAATGCACATTGGTATATAAAAAACGCCAGCCTCCATCGCGACTTGGAAGTAATATCGGTGTAATCAGAAATTGCATCATTAGCATCTAAACATGTGAAGATGATCATCCTAACATCGAGGCCACCCAGCTTCTCCACAATGATGTCCTGCGTCGTCTTCAGAGGGTGAAGCCGTTCGATTTAGTAACCGAGTGACCTAATCGATTCAAACGCGCCCAATAGTACGGATTTATAACAAAACAATAGTAACCGAAATGTTTTTGTTTTACGATTTATAAGTTTGAAAAGATGACAATATTATCTGCCTTATTTGTGAAGCAGACTGAATCAATGGAAAAAGCTACAAAACATTAGTTCATTAAGCTTTAATGTCAATAACAAATAACTAATTAGTATATATTTACTAGGTGTTACACAATTCTATTGTATGTAAATCTACATAAGGTGATTTTCGATTAAAATGGATAAATATTGTTTTTCAAATAAACGCTTTAGCTATTATATTAAGTTGTTTTAGTAATGATATTGAAGTTTTAGTTTTACATTTTCCAGTTTTCGTGTCAATAAATATTATTATTATATATGGATATGATTTCTGAACACTTCTGTATCCACGATTGGTGCCGAGGTTGCGCATAAAAAATGTATGTTTTCTCGCAGTACGAGCGCGTTCACATGGCCATAAATAAAGTATTATAAATAAAAAGTGTATAAATTCGGTAGTGCCAGCGGCGGGTCGGCCCTTATTTAAACTGTACTCTTGTAGTGGTCTGGCAGTGGTCGTTGTTGGTAGGTAGCGCGGCGGCGGTGGCAACCGAAAAACCGACTAAAATTAATTGCGCGGCTTATAAATTAATTAATGCGACGCGGGTTATTAATTGCGCACGAACGTCCCCGTGATATAATGTCCCCATGCGCCGGTGGTCTTAAATTTTCCTCGCTTACTCGCTACAAGAGTCTGAATACTTGAGATACTTATGCATTTCTAATTTTTCTATACAAAGATCTCGTGATCGTTGGTTCTTTCTCTTTAGAGACGTGACTATGATTTGGGAAGGTTTCTCGTACCTTGTAATATGCAACGAGTTCGACATTCCTTGCATGCACAACGCGCTGTTACTTCCTATTACCGCTTCCTATTATTACTACATGCTCCTGCCATTCCCTTTCATAGTTCGATGACTCCGCAAATTGAATTCGCAAGCCGTTCTAGCGTGGCGTATCAATTCGTTCGCCTCGAATTGTTTTCCTTTAATTTCCTCCGTGTTTGCTTACTTAAATACCTTAGATAAATTCTTTGCTTCGCAACTGTGCGTTAGGATGCCTATCAAAAGAAATCTCGGAGATTAATCTGTCTTTTTCGCAATATAGAGACCTTTTAAAACAAACGGCATATCTGATGTCGTTGCACAAGACAACATGTCACCACAAGCGGAGAAGAGCCGGTGCAAATGACGCGACTTGCCTGTTTACAGGAAAACTTACTTTACCGTTGACCCGAGGTGTTCTCGATGGTCGCCGCTCGTGCGCCGCGGCAGCGCAAGATGTTATTTGGGCATTGCTCTCGCCGGTGGTCTCCCGGGAAAGGATGGTTGCGATTCTAACATCATCGGATCCCAGGTTGCATATCGGACACCTATGGGAATTTGTGTCAATTACATTTCGCGCGCATAAGTTCGCTACCAAACCCGCCTTTTATTGGAACCTCCGCGGTGGTCATCCGTTTCTTTTTTTACAGCACGTACATCTCTTAAGTCTTAAGACGACCAAGCTCTGCGTGCACAACTTCTTCAGCACCTCATCGAATCTACTTATAGAGCGTGGGTTTTACTTCCAGTCCTAAACTGAAAAAGAAAAATTCTTCTAAGTACGTTCGTCTAGTCATCATGACGTCTATATAAGTCGTATCCTTACGGTGATAAAACCTCACAATCAACATTCAATGCACACCTACATGCGCTCGCAACCACGATTACATCTAATCAAATAAGAAATCGTTAAGTATAAAATTACAAAGCACAAGAACCACGATAACAGGTTCACTTTATACATAATTTGCTGCAAATGGTTTAATATCACGCATAATGTCTTACTTTCTTGTTTACTCAATTCTCTCGTTTTGCTTCGGTTTTTTTTTATATAGTCAAACAAACATCAATGAACTATTATTATAGCCAATTTGCATAATGCCGACTCCATCTAATTCTACACACTTCACATCGGAAGTTGATTTTGACGTTGACGGCACTATGAGACCCACAGGACGACACACGCACGGTAGCGCCGAGAAAGACATTTATTGCTAACGCCGGGGGCTATTTGCCAATGGGACGTGGCGTTGCATTACTACGTGAAAGGCGATTTCTTGTTCTTCCATCGTATGGTGAGTAAATAAGCGAACGATGTTTTTATGCAACAAGCTTGTGGGTACGGAGAATAATGGATACGTTGAGTTAGGAAAAGCGCTGCGTAATATGTAGAATGGCGACTTCAAACTATACCCACGTCGAATGAAACGGTATTGTCTTAATGCAATAATGACATGACGGGAACATACAATGTGGACAAGTGCGCGGACACCTATACCTATATCGTATATTTGCAATTATATGGTGATCTCGAAATGAATGTGGGACGGTGTAATGTTCTTAAGGTCGTTGTAGAATAATTAAACGAACCAAAGTGGTTATTGTTTATTGTGTGCTACTGTACACCACACGAAAATATCTGTTACGAGAATATAACTACCTTATTTATTTTATTATAGGTAGAACAAGTATCGATATTTATGAAGAAATACCAACCAACGTACCTAGATCATTTGACCTTATCTTAGTTGTAGATCATGTTTCTTTTCACAATTACTATTTCATAAGATATCAATTGTTATATATATTAACTTTGTTTATAGTCCATTTCTAATTAGCTACCATTATTAATTTCTTTCTCAAAATGTCTAAAAATATTTAGATGCACCATGAATTTTTTAAATTCTTAAAAAATCAAAAACTTTAATAGTGTCGATTAAAATCGATTAGAACTACAAACATCATTAGAAAGCTTATAAAAGATGTGGGAAGATGGCTATTAACACCCACACAAGTCTTTATAGTATAATTAGTGTCGTAGCAATACATCAATACGAAGTCGTTAGATATTCGATCCGAAGTAATACGCCTACGCTAATATCGAGTTAAAAACCAATTAAACGGTTTATCTAGTGGTCGATGAAGAAACTAGGGCGTATTGGGTTGCTCTTGAGAAGTTGATGCGGCGACCACGAACCGACCAATTTTATTGGATTCGTCGCATAAACGAGCACGCACATGCGGCCGAAGTGTATTATGCAAATTAGGTCGTGTCGAGTGTCCATCAAAGGCGTAATGGAAAATCCGTAGTCGATATCCGATAGTTCTACGATGATTCTTAACGCGAGCATCTATGAAATATACCTGCAATTAAAAACCGGCAACATGAGCTGGTCTCGGTGCTCCGGCATACATCGTAACTTTTGCCAACCGTCTCCGTGACGTTTGGAACACGTCAGGTGACTTTAATCCTTTCCCGGTTGGAAGAACTATTTCTGGCCGCCCGGTATTTGTCATGGAAATTGACGCTTTAATGTCTGGGAGCCCACAAACACGATATCTTGGGACAAGTGGGAACGAACTGACTGTGTAATCGTCTTGTATATTGACCAATCGTCGAGAAAACTACAAAATAACTCTTAATTACCGTTCGGGACAGGAAGGCTCGCAGCGAACGAATGCTTTCAAGACTCTGGTGTCGCTGTCTCCACGCGGCGCAAATGACCATATTTTAACTTGGTTTTTGTCGGTATAATTGAAATCGATCGAGCTTTCTTTCCTCGCCAATAAATTACCTCTCGCATAAATCGAGCACCGTTCGGACTGACGACGGTCGCATTAATTGCGCGATCGTCATCGCGTCCAGGTGGACACAATTACTAGATCAAACCGTTCATGGATATCTCGTTTCATTCCTAGTTTTCCACCTAATGATTTCCGCCGCTCATTTACCGACCGTGATAAAACGTACGATTTCAAAAATCGCGCGTGTGCTGTTATAAATTACACCCGTACGTACTGTCCGACCGATACACGCATAAACTTTTATGCTTCATCGTTTTACAACCAATTAAATTGGATACACGTATGGGAATACATCGATAATCGTGTTGCCTTTGATCTGACAAAAAACCATTCATTAGAACTCTGATAACATGTCGCTCTATTTATGATCAGAATATCTATGATCATACACATTAGTAATACCCATTCCAGCTTACTACGATGTGATAATTTACTTGTAACCATAATTCGTTCTTATAGCCACAATTCATCTTGGTTTGATTTATTTATTTTATACAGTGTTAAGATTGATGTGATATATAAAAAATGTAGACAATGCAAGATTTGATCATTTTCAATACAGCCATAGGGTTGTTATGTATAAGTTATGTATAAATATAAAACATAATCATGATTCACCATATTATCATTTTTTCATTTTAAAATATGTTAAGCTACTTTCTAAATTCCAAGATCTCATATTTATAAAGCTTTTATGTTATAAAAATAGGTAACACAAATGATGTAGAGATGTATATGTTGTACCAACACAGTTACTCTTGTGACACCTTACAAACACACAAAACAAAGGAAAAAAATACAATCGAATTACAAAATAACAGACGCAGGTCCTCGGTCAGCCCTGTGAAGACGGGAGGCGCCACACAGTTAACCCTGCGTTGTCCACGAACTGTGACGTGAGGTGGTAGTGTTGTAATCAACACAAATAGACACAACAAAACAAAATAATAACAAAACACAAATAAACAATTCGAGATATTTTAAGTTGCAAAAAAAAATTTATTCGTGAACAACAACAAAAAAAAAGGTAAGTAAAAAAAATATATGTATTATTGTTATAAATGTAATAGTCTTTGTTTTTCAGAAAATACGAAGCCAAACGAAATAAATAATTCAAAAGAATTATTGCCGTACTGAAAATACTAAACAAATTAATAACTGGAGCAATTCGCTCAAAAGAAAATAATAAAAAAAAACTAAAGAAATTAAATCGAATTACGCGCACGACCCGTACCCCTGATATCAGTGTGGCGTCGTAATATAAATCAAAATTAACTCGAATAACCAAAAACAAATTAACGTACGCCAAAATTTTACAAAAGCATTTTTTTTAACTAATTAATTTAACTAACAAATTATTCAACTTATTTATCTAATTTATTTATTCAATTTATTTATTTAATTTATATATTCAATTTATTTAAATGACAATTATGTTGAAAATGAGATTTGAATGTAAATTGTAATAATTATAAAAGAATTTACTATACCGGTTCACAATAATTGTACAACTGAAGATGGTAAACAATAATTAAATGCTTAGGTCTGACCTTATCTTGATTAATTCGTAGATGTTCCAAATAAAGTTCACAGCGACAATCTCCTCCGATTTAAGAAAAGGATGTTTTGATAGGTTGCTATCATACGATATGACTCCAACCAAATTCCCCAAAATTTAAGAAAGAACCCCTCCGAAAAGGTAGAACTTCGAAAATGATTTTTCTTTTCTCCAAAAAAAAATAACTAAACTTCTGTTTCAGAAATAGGACTGATTGGATGCAAAATATATGCTCCTCAATTAAAACCTTAAATGAACACAAAGAAAAATTAGAAGAATAAAAGAATAGAAAGAATGAAAGACAGGATGTGAATGATGAATGATGTGAAAAATGTGAAAGATGATGATAGTTTAATTAATTTGTTGGCAAAGGATGTATGTATGAATAAATGAAGGTATGCATGTGTAGGGTGTAAGAGAAAATAGGTTTAAGTTAAAAAAAAAGAATCTTACCTCAGATTTTCGAGGTTTTGTCAGAAACGTTAGAAAATTCCAAAATACGTTTAAATCCGGATGAATCCGTTAATTGGACGTTCGAAAACGTTGCCAATAATTTGCACAAGACGTAGATGAACCCCAAAAACTTGGATTAAAAATAATCACCTCACTTCAAAAACTCAAAATGGCTAAACCAAAATTTTTAAACTACGTGTGTACACGCACTGGTCTGACATAAAAGAGAGCACAAGAAAACCCACTACACAAGATAAATACCCTCAAAATTGACAAAAAAAGTATACTTGCGCACAAGTCGAAAAATAAAGAAAAGGCAACACCATCATTTAAAGAAGAAATTAAATTATTGGAAAAGAAGAAAAGGAAAATTATAAAAGGATATCTTCGGAGAATTGTTGCTAAAAAAACTGTTAATTAAGCAAAATCAAACTAAATAAACAAATTGCAACCACAATTATGTTTAAATGATATGCAAGTTAAAACACCTCTATGTAATAAACCATCCACCCAAAATAAAAGTAAAACAAACACAAATACACGTTATACACTGAACCCTAAAATTTCAAACCGTAACACTCTATCAAATAAAGGAACTAAATATAGTGCGGTTGCACACAAATTATGGTTCATGGGTCATGAATAGAGACAGGATTTATAAATTTTCCATATTTTGCATATAACTACATATTTTGCATTTTACTGCATTTGAATTTGGTTATCCATATACTTCGGTATAATCGTATGTAATTGCATATGAGAGCATATCCAACTTAACCAAATCCAGCATCTCCAAATCAAAGTGTTTTTCAACTTATGTTTATATGAAGTTTTTGTGTTATATATAAAAAATCTATCGACTGTTAGAATATTGTTGCCAGATTTACTAAAATTTCAACAAATCGGTTGATTATTTCGTGATCTGCTGAAATGATGAAAGCTTCAGAGAAATCTCCCATTTCTGCTCATCAGTTTAAAGTCTGCCAACTTGTTGGCAGCACGAGCTATTACTGCTCCACAGACTACATATAATCTTAAAGACTGCAAACTGGTTGGTAGCACGAACTATTACTGTTCCACAGACAACATATTATCTTAAAGACTGCCAACATGTTGGTAGCGTGATCTATTTTATTTCTAAAGTCCTGTTCATCAGTCTAAGTTTGCTAATTTGTTGACAGCATGAGCTATTACTTTTCTAAGCACTACGAATTATCTTAAACACTGCCAACTTGTTAGCAGCATGAGCCATTGTGCCTCCAATGTTCTATTAGTTAGTTTGAAGTCTGCCAACTTGTTGGTAGCATGAGCTATTTTGTTTCCAAAGTCCAGTTCATCCGTTGAAAGTTTGCCAACTTGTTGGCAGCATGAGCTATTACTGTTCCACAATTTATATATTATCTTAATGACTGCCTATCTAACTTGTTGGCAATATGAGCTATTTTATCTCCAAAATCCTGTTAATCAGTTTAAGTTTGCCGTACTTATCATCAGTTTAACTTTAACAGTTTAACTTCAGCAGTTTTATTTGTTGGCAGCATGAGCTATTACTGTTCCACAAATGATGTATTATTATTATTACTGCCAACTTGTTGGCAACCTGAGCTATTACTGTTCTAAATACTACGCATTATCTCAAAGACTACCAACTTATTAGTAGCATGAACTATTGTGCCTCCAAAGTCCTGCTAGTCAGTTTGAAGTCTGCCAACTTGTTGGCAGCATGAACTACTGCTGTTCCACAGACTATACATATATTATCTTAAAGACTGCCAATTTGTTGGGAGTACGAACTATTACTGTTCCATAGACTATAGATTATCTTAAAGACTGCCAACTTGTTGATAACATGAGCTACTATATCTCCAAAGTCCTGCTCAGCAGTTTGAAGTCTGTCAACTTGTCGGCAGGATGCGCTATTTCTGTTCCACATACTGTATATTATTTTAAAGACTCCCAAGCTGTTGGTAGCGTGAACTATTATGCCTCCAATGTTTTGCTCATTTGAAATCTGCCAACTTGTTTACGGTATAAACCACTGTCAATTGTTCCAAACATTATACATATATATAATATATATAATGTATAATGTACAATATAATGTATATATAATGTGGGCTATATGTTAAGGTTTAGCATTGTTGTTTTTCTTATTTTTTATTGGCCTGATTTTGTTCTTCATAATAACCTACATTATTCCCCAACAACACAGGGTTTTTAAATCATCCTAAGAATGGATATCAGAAATAATATAATTACTTATATATTAATAATATTATTGTTAAAAATTGGTATTTGCAATTCAACAGAGGATTATATCTTGAAAATTAAAAATGTTAGATTCTTTTGAGACAAAATCTGGAAACATTGCCACATAATATCAAAAACTGTTGATAATTAGAGCTGTGAATTATATGCACGAAAAACCAGAGATATGAATGCGCATATATATGCATGCATTCTGTTAAAAAAACATATGCAGAAAAATGTCAAGAAAACATAATATTTAATTTCTTAGTTAGTTGCCAACAACGTTGAGATTTTGTAGTTGAAATGGTTTAAATAAAGCTTGCATATACTGAAAACCATTTTTTCTGGTTTAACCACTTATGTAATCAAAATATTATAAGAGAAAAAACAGTGTTAGTATTAAATGCTGATGAAGCTGAATGCCGTTTCTAACTAGACAAAATTATTTGAAGAGTTAGAAGGCTAGAATAGCCTAAAAAATACTAAAATAACAAAATCCAATGATGTTAAAACCCTGTGCACTAAGATTTACAGGTTTTATTAACTTGAAAATTTTTTGGCCATAAACACGAATCCATAATGAGACGCAACATAAATATGAAGTCTCTGGGAAATTGTCAAAATTTTCCAAACTGTCATCATTTAAAAGTCTTATACTACAAAAATTAATAGAAACTGAAAAATTAAAATCGATGGAGAAAACTCTTATGTAAGAAAATTATTCTTTATGCTCTATGGTCTAACGTCTAAGCATAATCCACCACAATCTCTAAAATATTATAATTGATGATTTCTATAGCAAAGCTCTTTCATTATTCAAAAATCAAAATGTACCTCAAAAGACCTCATTTACTAAGATTGTTCATAATGATGTGGAAAATCATAATCTATAACCAGTTATAACCGAGATATGACAAAATTTCGGAATACTACAAACATTTTCAAGAAATCCTAATTTCTAGTTTTAAGAATAAAAATCAACCACAATTCAAAAATAAAAGTGGACATAAAGGCTTTTTGAATGAGTATTGTTGGCAATGAACCATTAACGCTTACTCCATAACTAGATAAAACCAAAATAAAACATTGCGGGAACTGTTAAAAATCTTAAAAAAAACGTCATTTAAGAGTCTTATCATAAAATATAAATTTTTATAACAAATTTCTTGTGGAATTAAATCTCCAGTTAAAATAGAGATTCAGCCCAGTGTGTACTGGAAGGCTTCCTGTACCAGCGATAAATAGCTATAGAACTCCCCGAATATCAAGCTTTTCGTAAATTAACCTGTTTTTTGTAATTTTAGTTGTATATGTTATATATGCCATCTTGATTTTTAAAAAATTCATAGGTCCAAATTTCTATTAAAAACTCACTATTTCCACATTTTATAAAAGAATTAAAAGATTATGAAAAAGTATTAATTGAACTAAAATTAGAACTGTTACTAGTGTTTGACTTTCCGTATTCCATGTTGATCCAACCACAAACTGAAAACTGGTTCTATGACGATTCTGGGTTTAGCCCAGTGTGCGACGTGTTTATACAGCTTTGTTTGACAAAATATTTAAAGAAACGTAAATATGCTCAAATATGCAATGTGATATTGTATTTATGTATGTATGTAATAATATGGAAACGAAAAATATACAAAATATGCAAATTAAACATAGGCTCAAATCATTTGTTTTTACGTCATATTAAGGAAATATTAATACTTTTTGTAAAAGTGTAAAAAATCGAATTCTTAAGATATCTAGATGTTTTTGTGATTTATAAATCAAACAAATTGTAGCATTTTTGAAATATCGACGATAAGATATCTTGATGATAGTTTTTATAATTTATAAAAGAACTAAATCAAGTATACACTGGATTTAACAAACAAAATGTTTCTTGAATGTCTCAAATTAACAGTGTTTAATGTAACAACATAAACAATTTCGAATTATAGGCCGAGCAAAATTTTTCTCGTTTTTGTGTTAAAACAATTTATTTTATTGAGTTCATTAAAATGTTGAGTTACGTCGCAAAAGAACATTAAATCATTTAGCCAATCGATATTTGAAAATACGTCAAAATGAGTGTTCTTTCATTCAAAAAGCGCTTAATTTGTTCTAATTTAAGTAAGTTCTATTTAAAGTTCTAATTTGTTACAACTGAGCCATCTGACATTACAGTAGCATCTCAACTTACGTGAATTCGACTTCCGTAAACCCGGAGATATGTAATTTGGTGGTTCTTCCCCTATTTCGCTCAGTAGAAGATTGCACAATAATATATTTAGCTTTTGCTTATTGCCTTATATATTATTTATTATGTCAACACAAAGAAGAAGATTAGATTCTCCAAATTTTTCAAGAAAACATTTTTGTTAGAGCTTAATACAGAACTTAATACATTGAAAGACAGCATGAAAATATGTGAAATGTCACACAAATTTAACCTTGATTACACTACTATGCATACAATAATAGAAGCTAAAACTAAAATTCTTGAAGCTGTTAAAAATTCTCAGACATTAATGTATGCTTAAAATATGCTATGATAACCATGTGAATGTCAAAATTGTCTAGTAGACCAGAATACCATATGTAATCAAACCAGGCAGATTTTTGAAATGAAAACAAGAAGTTATAGAACATAGACCATACTTAATGCATACGAGACAGGGTTTTTCTGGAAAAAATGCCTCATAGAACGTTCATTGCACGTCAAGAAATAATATTTCCAGGATTCAAAGCATCGAAAGATCTCATTGAAGAAGCTTTATATATGTATATCAAAAATAGTAGTAAATATTGTAGCTTTTACTACTATTTACAGAAAGCAAGTCGATTTGAAACTCGATAGCGAAGATGTTAGGAGAGATTCAAGGAGCTTACCTCTGACCAACTCATTGAAATCCAGCAACAAGATAATATCAGGAAGTCCCAATTACAATTTAAGAACCTCTTCTGCATAGTCTCGAGTATGATCTGAGAAGTATAATAAGGATACCAAACACGAAGCCATATTCCAATTTTGTACGAACTACTCAACAAAATAAAAAGAAAAAGCTTTGGTATGGCTTAAAACGATGTATTTAAATTATTCAATCAAATCTTCAGTGCGACACGTGTTTCGCCAGTAACGGCATCGACAGGCACGACTACGTTTATAAAAGAGAGAAAATTATGTTAAAATATAAAATCGTTAAATGATTGTTAATTATTACCGTCAATGGACACGTTGTTGTGTTGAGTACATGAACAGCGGAAAGGACATTTTAGAAATATACATTGGAAAAGCTTGATCTTATAAATTTGAGCCTGAAAACTATATTCAAATAGGTCAAGTGTAAAAAGTAATGAAAAGGAAATTGAAATTACCTTATTTTTAAAACCACCCACGCTAATTTTTATGAAATATTTGAAAAATTTAAAAAATTAAGCCAAAAATTAAATAAATTGAAGTCAAAAAGTTACGCCAAAACAATATTTGTTACAAATTTTGAATTTTAAAAACTGATGTTTGAAGAAAATAAAATTAAACTAAACTTGAGTCACGCTTATACAATGACATGTTTAAGCGGACTGAGTATGCGTTAGCGATTAGTATTAGGTTATGTTAAATTTATAAGGTGGCGGGAGATTCGAATTTGAAATTTGAATTATTAAAAATTATTACAACATCTTTAAGAAGAACCTGTGTTCGTTAATATCTGAGAGATCATTTAGTAGGTGTTCTTCACTTTCGTTTTTATATTTAATAATGAAAAATTCCTCATACAGATCCAGTTTTTTAGATTTATTAATGTTTTTGAGTAGTAATATGTTGTTAGTTTCGATGTTATGTTTGTGAAGTTGTAAGTGTTTAAAAACATTAGAAAGTTGTTTATTTTTGTGTTCTTTAAATCTGGACAAGAGGCATCTTCCCGTCTGCCCCACGTATCTGCAATCACAATCTCCACACTTAATAAGGTATACACCACTTTTTTGTAAATCATTAAATTTGTGTTTATTGTTGATAATCAATTGGCTTGTGTTAACACCAGACAAGAAGGCCGGAGTGATGTATTTGGTGATATTATTTGTAAATTTGTTAAGGTTATGGTTATAAGTAAGTGTTAAAAAATGTTTTTTAAATTGAAAGTTAGGATAGACTAATTTTTTAATGTTATTTTTATTATTAATAATATTTTGAAATTTGATACTATAACCGTTATTAATGCCTATTTTTATGATGTTGTTAACTTCAACACTGAAACAGTCTTCACTGAGAGGTACATTTTTTAACTCCTACAACTGTACAGCTCACAAAAAAGCTGCTTTCAATTTTTTATTTAATAGACTTTATAATGTACCTCTCAGTAAAGACTGTTTCAGTGTTGAAGTTAACAACATCATAAAAATAGGCATTAATAACGGTTATAGTATCAAATTTCAAAATATTATTAATAATAAAAATAACATTAAAAAATTAGTCTATCCTAACTTTCAATTTAAAAAACATTTTTTAACACTTACTTATAACCATAACCTTAACAAATTTACAAATAATATCACCAAATACAACATCACTCCGGCCTTCTTGTCTGGTGTTAAGACCAGCCAATTGATTATCAACAATAAACACAAATTTAATGATTTACAAAAAAGTGGTGTATACCTTATTAAGTGTGGAGATTGTGATTGCAGATACGTGGGGCAGACGGGAAGATGCCTCTTGTCCAGATTTAAAGAACACAAAAATAAACAACTTTCTAATGTTTTTAAACACTTACAACTTCACAAACATAACATCGAAACTAACAACATATCACTACTCAAAAACATTAATAAATCTAAAAAACTGGATCTGTATGAGGAATTTTTCATTATTAAATACACTCAGCAGCAGAAGTCTGCGTACAAAAAACTTGTAATACTTTAATTGAAAAAATAAGAGTCATAATCTAATGTGATAAACTTGATTTTTTTTTATTTTGTATATTAACTACATATAAATCTATTAACAAGATATGCTTCAACAAAACAGAAACAGTAGTTACAGAAAAAAATCAAAACTAAAAATTCTACAAATAACGGGTATGCAAAAATCTGCGTACAAGTCAGGACAGTATTTATAAAAAATTCATAAATGAGATCATTGTTTCTATATTAATATGAGGTCGGATAACCTTTACGTTTAATGACCTCCCTTAAACGTTTAGGCATGGAGTGCACTAATTTCTTCGTTTCGTCCGAACTGATTTTGGCCCATTCCTCAATCATAACATTTTTTAACGTTTCCTTCGACGTTATGTTGTGTTGCCGAATCCTGCGTTCCAGTAAATCCCAGAGGTGTTCGATGGGATTCAAGTCCGGCGATTGTGAAGGTATTTTAAGTTGCTTTGGGGAATTGTATAGTAGCCAAAGCTTAGTGTTGTAGGCGCAATGTTTGGGGTCATTATCTTGTTGAAAAAAGTATTTGGGCCCCAAGCCCAAGTTTTCGATGCTAGGCTTCAAATTTTCTTTTAAAATGTCTATATACATTTTATGGTCCATTGTCGATGTTATGAAAACCAACCTTCCCACCCTTTTGGTGCACATACACCCCCAAACCATAACTCCACCACCTCCGTGTTTTACAGTCGCTTTCAAATTTTCGGGATTAAGGGCAGTATTAGGTTTTCTCCATACAAGTTGTTTACCCTTAATGCCGAAAATGCAAAATTTGCTCTCATCTGTAAAGAGAACTTTCTCCCAGAATTCAATGGGCTTGTCTAAGAGTTTTTTTGCAAGGGCGATCTGCTTCTGACGATTGACCTCTGACACAAATGGCTTTTTTCGTGCAACGCGACTGTGATAGTTAGCTTTTTTTAACGTCCTTCTCACCATATCTTTGCTGATAGTTTTATGAAATTCTTCTTGTACATTTTCTACTATTTTTTTTGCCGTCAGCCTAGGTTCTTTTCTAACCTGCTGTACAATTTTTCGCTTCTCTCGGTTTGTTAAAAGGGGTGGTCTACCAGATCGCGGACGTGAAAGGTAATCTTTAGTGTCTTTATAATTATTAATTACTCTTTGAATGGAAGAGTGTGACCTGCCGACAGTTTCTCCTATTTTTCGAAAAGATTTTCCCTCTTTCCATAAGTTTACAATAATTTTTCTCTCTCCCAATTCAATTTCCTTTCCTTTCGTGTCCATTCTAACTTTTAGCTTCTAAGCCTCTGCTAATATAATTGACACCGATTATCTTTTATTTAAATCGGAAAGCATACATCGCCAACTACGTATTTAAGTAAATAAGTATATTTTGGAGAAGGCGTCTTTATTTGTACGCAGATTTTTGCATACGCATTATTTGGAGAATTTTTAATTTTAATTTTTTTTGTAACTAATATTTCTGTTTTATTGATGCATATTTTGTTAATAGAATTATATGTAGTTAATAGATAAAATAAAAAAAATGAAGTTTATCACATTAGATCATGACCCTTATTTTTTCAGTTAAAGTGTTAGAAGTTTTTTGTACGCAGACTTCTGCTGCTAAGTGTATAAAAACGAAAGTGAAGAACACCTACTAAATGATCTCTCAGATATTAACGAACACAGGTTCTTCTTAAAGATGTTATAATAATTTTTAATAATTCAAATTTCAAATTCGAATCTCCCGCCATCTTATAAATTTAACATAACCTAATACAAATCGCTAACGCATACTCAGTCCGCTTAAACATGTCATTGTATAAGGGTGACTCAAGTTTAGTTTAATTTTATTTTCTTCAAACATCAGTTTTTAAAATTCAAAATTTGTAACAAATATTGTTTTGGCGTAACTTTTGACTCCAATTTATTTAATTTTTGGCTTAATTTTTTTAAATTTTTCAAATATTTCATAAAAATTAGCGTGGGTGGTTTTAAAAATAAGGTAATTTCAATTTTCTTTTTCATTACTTTTTACACTTAACCTATTTGAATATAGTTTTCAGGCTCAAATTTATAAGATCAAGCTTTTCCAATGTATATTTCTAAAATGTCCTTTCCGCTGTTCATGTACTCAACACAACAACGTGTCCATTGACGGTAATAATTAACAATCATTTAACGATTTTATATTTTAACATAATTTTCTCTCTTTTATAAACGTAGTCGTGCCTGTCGATGCCGTTACTGGCGAAACACGTGTCGCACTGAAGATTTGATTGAATAATTTAAATACATCGTTTTAAGCCATACCAAAGCTTTTTCTTTTTATTATTTTTTTTTATATATATTTCCTACGATGTTGTTGGAAGAAACTTTATCAATTACTCAACAAAAAGTACCGATAATACTGCTAAATAGTTAAATTTTGTACATTGACTGATGATAAAGCGCACCAGAGGCTGCAACTCAATGCTTTACTATAGCATTAACTTGATCTTTAAATTGTAACTTAATTGCGCATTGGAGTTGAAGTGCATTCTTTGCGAAGCGCTTCAACTCCCATACAGTGGTTAAATGTTATTGATTTTGTGTAACATATGACAACGCATTTTGCTATATTCTAGAGCCATTCCGTTCTATACAGACCATGAACTGATAATGTTCAGATTATGTTGTAAGATAATCTAGTCTTCGGAAAATGTTATACGAGCGATTACAATCAAGTCCTCGTAATAGATAATTCAGCTAAAGATTGAAAAGAAGTGAACACTGTGTAAACTAGATCCAGCAGAGAAGGATCTGAGCAGAGAAGGTATTAGATTTAAAAAAGTTGAATCTCACATAGCAAAGTCTATTGGAGAGGCAATATGAAATTAAGTCCATTGGTAAATCTAACACCGCAGAGTTTACAAAAAAGTATCCACGTGCTCGCTAATGAACTACGTTATCTCTGCTAGATTGGTGATAGTTGAATGTTATTGTTATAATGAAAATGAAAAAAACAATGTTGAACTAGCACAACCGAGAAAAGCCCTAATCGTCACAATGCAGAATGGCATAGAAGTTTTAGAAAAAATAGATGATAATGAAGAGCGCGCAATGATAGACAAAAAGAATATACAAAGTGTTTCGTTTAAAATGATATATGCTTATATTCCCAAAACCAAAACTCGTATTAAAAAAGTTTCCAATCAACTTTTTTTTGTGAAAATTGGGACATTGAGAGATTTTTTTGAGAGTTGCTTGAAGGTCCTTCTGACGTCATTTCCATTTTTTCAAATGGTACATATACTTTTTCTTTCAACGTCTTGAATAACTTCACAAACTAAGTACTTCTTGCTGAAAAATTTTTCTTCTTAAATTCAGCGTTATGAATATAATCTACAAAATGAAAAGTATACTAACATTTTTCAAAATGTAATTTTAATAATAATAAATAAATTAAAAAATAAATTTTATAATAATGAAATTTTAATTAAAAAAACGATTTAATTAATCGTAAAATAGTACTAAAATTATTCATTTTGGAAACCACCTTAGAACATTGATTAAAATTTATAAAGTTACCTCGATTAAATGCTCAAAATGATGACCATTCACTTCTAAACATTGCTGAATTCTCATTGAAAACGTTCTCTGCACATTGCCAAGCATTTGTTTTCAGTTATTGATTCGAAAGCTGCTTTGATTGTGGTTTTTTATATCGATTGGTGTTCTTGGAACCTGGTTGCAAACTTTCTCTTTGAGGTAACCCCAAAGAAAGAAGTCAGGAGAAGTTAAGTCAGGTGATCTAGCTGACCAATTTACCGGTTCATTATATCCTATCCATCATTCTTAGCAAATATATTGTCTTGCGGCTAAAGTATAATGAGATGGACATCCACAGGCTAATACATCGTTCAACAATAAATTCCGATACTATCATGGCATTGTCATTCAAATTACCTTCAATAAAAAGGTCCAATTATTTTATTACTAACAATGCCGAACCAGACATTAACTAACCAACTATTCCATATAAAGTTTTAACACAAGGCACTCTTTCTCCAGGAAATTTCCGAACATAAATGCGATGGTCCTCAGCGAAATTTTCACCGTAAGCTAACACCATCTGAATTTTGTGTGGAGTAGAGAAGTGTTTCATTTTTGTTTTTAATACAATGATTTTTTCGCTTCAGTAAACTCGAAAGAACCAGCTGGTTATAAGAAAATTTATCACACGTGCAAGATAGTGCACATCCATTTACTCGATTAATAAACATTTAAAAAAATTTTAAACGATTTCAAAAGATAAGAAGAATTTTAATATTATTTTACGTTTAATTAAAATAATAACTTTTTTTGTATTAATTATTTTTTTTTATTACATTTTGAAACGTGTTATTTTATTTTTGTTGATATCTTCACAAAAGTAATTAGTTTTTTTAAGACTTTGAATGAGAAAAGTATGTGTGCCGATTGTAAAAATTAAAATGACGTTAGAAGAGCCTTTAGGCAACCCTGAAAAAAATTCTGTTCGTGTATACAATGAGTCCCCCTTTGCACCAAAAAAATGTTTACTTGAATCTTTTTTCGATTCGAGTTTTTGTTTTTAAGATATAAGCATATGTCATTTTAAATGAAACAACCTGTATATAACAATCGATTACCATTTTCGATTTTCTAAAACCATTAAATTTAAATGATAAAGTCAATATTTATTGTTTCCTAGAATTTAATAAATAAATACAAACACATGAGTCTTTTTTATTGATTTTGATTCAAGCTCATATTATACTTGATACTCGACTTACGTAATTTTCGATATACGAAATCCCACGTGAGGTCCCACCTATTACGTATCTTCGAGCTATTACTGCATTGTATACCAAACCCTTGAGTACTGGCAATCAATTTCTTCTAATAATAATGCAAATTGTCGTTTGTTAAGAGATCTTACATTTATGAAATTAATCACTTTTTTACTACTTGTATAACATTGGAAAAGTGCTTTTTAAATAATATTTTTTGCAAACGTACATTAATGTCCGGACTATTTTCGGGAATTTCGTTACCTTTAGTCCTAGTATCTAGATTTAGAATTTAGCCCCAAATTCCGAAAACAGTTTTGGTCCCGGAAATTGGACACTAAATACATTATAAGAATTTTCTACTCAAAAAAAGGAGACTCAATTTTGTTCTTATACCTGATTCACCTTGTATTTAGTAATAAAAGTGCTATTTAGTACAATAAAAATTTATTTTATAAGGATTATAAAAGTCCTTTTACTTTAAAATTCATCATTTTAGTGCTTTTAAGAACATAATGCATTTCAGTGCTTTGTATAGAATATAATTAATATATCTATAAAAATATTCAATTATCACAATACCTACACTATACTATGTATAAATAGTGTAGTGTAGTGATTTATTATGTTTAATTGAATATAAATATGTCAACTGATTTTCACCTTGCGAGGTCACATTGAACACTGTATTAATTGAGTAATAAAAGATCAATTAGTTTCGATCAGAATACTTTTGTTAGTATTTTTTCAATGAATTCTGTACAATAATTGTAATTAATTATAATTTAATGTAATTAAGATGAACGGCATCAATAATTTTTGTGTTAGATAAATAATTGAAGTGACACTTTTTCTAAGTAGATAGATGAGAAATGCCAGCAGTGGTTTTAAGAAAGAGAAATAACGGAATGTTGTAGCGGTGAGCGTCGCGTAGTAGTCGTCGCCAGGTTGAATTATGCCTTTTTTGCTAAAGCAAACAAACATAAATTAAGGCGGGAGTACGGTGAAAAACATAGAAGCCGCTGCTTATTATTAAGGCGACCGATTACAATTGCAAATCGGCATTTCGTAAGTGCGGAACATGTGCACTCGGTTGCGGCCGGAATATGAATTGCACGCAGCGGCGCGCCACCGCAAAACACGTAAAAATAAATAAAAATAAAAAACTAGCCGGTGGAAGCCGCTACATGAACGTGGACAATGTTCGAATCTGAATATGCAAATGTCATCCGAGGCAAAGGCTCACATAATTGCCCTACGACGGTGTTGCAGCTCATTTATCGTCTAATAACTCACAGATGCTATCTACGACACGGGATCCTGGCGTAATTTGACAAATGTACTATTAGAGGCGGCTCATGTTATTGTAATGATTAAAGATGACCAACAAACGCGCTATTTTTCCTTCTTCTTTTAAATTAGAAATCATATTTATGACTCTGAAAAAAATACGGCGACACTCCGTTGTAAATAAACTCAAGGGGCTGATGTATTTACGGGTTTCGGTAGTTAATTACGATCTGCGTTTATGTTTAAGTGCTTGTAAACCGCACGCTGTGAATGATTAAATATCACCCGGTGTTAACGAGGGAGAACGTCGCGGAATATGGGGAGAAAAGGGACGATTAACAATTCAAATTAACCACGATAAAATTTAATACTGGAATTTTTTAATTTTAATTGCTACGAATTATTCTTTGATAAAAGCGCACTCTTCCTGTGTTAGTACTGAAAGCAACGCACACGATACAATATTATTCCTTATCTTCAGACATTTTTATCATCACTTAGGGAAAAACTGTCACATGTCTATCAAAATATTGTAAACAATCTCATGTGATCTCATGCAATAAAACCGAATAATATCTCGTACACACATCTGCACAAATTTATTTGCAAATTTTTATTTTATGATTTTTCGATATTTAATCCCACAAACTTATACCAGTGTTGTTAAATACCCGGGTATTCATTTTTAACGGGATACACTCGGGGGTACATCTTGGGTAAACATTTATAAAATTTTAAAAAATACAACAAACAAAGAACTAAAGAAGTAACACTGTTTAATAAAAAATTCGAGTTTTTGTTTAAATAGAAAACAATAACAAATGTTATTTACAAATAAACTCAAAAATAATATAATAATCTCAAAATCAGAGGTTCTCAATCTTCTTGGGTTTGCGGCTCCCAAAATAATCGATTTTTTTTCCGTGGCGCCCTAAATATATCCATTCTTTTTAAATTGTTAACTTTCTTGAAAGATTGGAAAACTTTCCATACGTCTCTTAAGACCGCTGAACCCTAAGGTTTCTAGTTCTAAGCCTAGTGTTACTTCTGAAGAGGTACGGCGTACGGCTAAATCTGAATCTTTCTAATTCGGTTTCGGTTTCAGCCAGTTTCGGCCAAAATACGAAAATTGTTAGGTTATTGAACTAAAATTAGAACTAACTAGCATCCGAAACGACATACATTTTTTCAAAAAACGCACGGCAAAACCCGAAAGTTTCTAGTTTTAGATCAAGTGTTAGTCCTAGTGATAGTTCTAGTGTTAGTGCTAGTGTTAGTTCTAATTTTAGTTCAGTTAACACCGGTCGTGAAAGCCTTCGTACTTATATTGTTAGGTTATTTCAGGTTAGTTATAAAATTTGAAAAATGTTGCGCAGCGCCAACAAAGAGTTGTAATATCTAACCTTTGTAAAAATTATTGCCATTTTGGTTTTAAAAATGTTTTAATGTGTTCTGTTACTTTGGATTTAGAGATTATGTTAGGGTTAGTTCATTGTTAACAAAAAATCCGTATTGGACGGTTTTAAATGTTATTGAATGCCTATATTGCCCGAACTAATTGAATCGCTTTCATTTGTAAGTAGATTAATTTATTTTAGAATTTGTTGTTCGCACTTTGTGAACTGTTTGTAAATTTACTCTATAGACATTTTTTGACATTGTTTTAACTAACAAGATTAAAGAACAAGACAAATTCAGTTCTTAGAGGCTCTAACTCTAAGACTCGATTAGACGATTTGGGATTTCTACGATAAAAGTACTGATGACTTGTCAAATACTATATCTAAACTTTACCAAAACTTTATGCTTTGGTCAGTAACGAATCAACAAAGCAAACTATACACGGATTGAAACAACATTTACCCAAATTTCATAATTCGGAATATGGACAAGTTTTGTAACGACCAGCACAGATGTACGAGAAATATGAAGCAAAATTAAAGGAGAAAGATGTCACAAACATTAATACAAATAATAATGAGATTCATCGAATCTTGTTCAATATAACTTGACGGATTTTATAAAAAGAATGCATCGATTCTATTACTCAAAGAATCGATAAGGGCATTATGGACTTATCGTACATATTCTGTGGTAGAAAGTACTGCAAGTACAAACATATAGCAAGGTGAAGAAAAAGTAATGGATTTAATCGAGCAATGTGAATAGTTTAAGTGCACTACTATATATGGACAAATCCATCGAAGTCGTGCTCTCTACTAAGTTTGACAAATCATTTCGTAATAAAATCCCAAAATTGAAAGTTATATTAGGGCCTGCTGTACTGAAAGAGAATCACATCGATGTTTACATTTCAGGGAAGCTTACTCAAATTGTTAGCGAGTGGAATATAAACAATAAAATTTTCTATTCGTTAGGGATAATGCAGCAAATATGGGTTGTACCATGCGTATAGCACAATTTGATTCAATAGGTTGTGTATCATACACTTTACAACTGGTCATTAATGATGCTTTATTCAAGGAAGAACGCATAGAAACAATGATAAAAAGGAGCAGACTAGGAGTGAACAAGCGACTAAAAAACGGACAGATTCTCAAAATCAGTGTGGACTTCCCACTCATTCGTTGCTACCGGACATAGAAGTATTGTGCAATAGTACGAGCCTAATGTTGCAACTATTACATGAACAAAAATATACAGTAAATCTGTATAGTGTTGAACATGCTGGTATAAATACTTTCTAGTTCTAAGTCTAGTGTTAGTTCTGAAGATAGGTTGGGTTGGGTTGGATTGGATTCCGTCTTAAGAAAGATACGGTTTAACCTAAATGTTTTTCGTTCTAGGCTTAGTACTAGCTTTAGCGGTAGTGTTGGCTTTATTTTTAGGTGTTATTCAGTCTTATATTATTGTATACCTATATCAAACGAAAACTAAAAGTAACACTAGACCTACAAGGATTCAGATTTAGCCATGCGCCTGAGTTTTGTATTTCGATATGTTTGTGTTTTTGTAAGATTTCTTCTCCTCCTTTAGTATATTCTTAATTATTTTATCTCTCAAATGCCTTGCGAAAATGCAAAGATATCTAAATACACAACATATTTGGAACTCGATGTTGGTAATTACAATAATAAAAAACACCGTTAAGGTTGAGAACGAGGAAGATATTTAGGAACAGGGGCATGTTGGCCAACATAAGGAAAAATAAAAATGTAAAGCAAAATTTTAATACTAAGTTAAATAATTACAATAATAATGAGAAAATTTCATAAATTTATAATTTAACAGACATAGAGTTCAATGATGATCAAATGAGTTTATTGAACAAAGGACATAAATATCCATTATACAAAATACCCCAATCTGAAAATATTGCTATAGACTTCGATATAATTATTAAAAATCATTCTCAATTTAACGAAATTAAAAAAAAAACTTATTGGCTGTCGTCAAACACTCAAAAAAGAAAATTGCTAAGCATAATAAATGTAATATTTCTGAATAGAAATTGATAAAGAGAATAAAAACAAAACTTATAGAAAATTATTTCATTTTTGTAATGGGATAGGTATAATATAATGGGCAAGTATAATTATTATCAAAAACGAACAATATTTTTAAAAAAATACTCAGGATTTTATGTTGAATACTTCTCACAAAAAGTTAAATAATAATTCTCTTGACAAAATTGTCAGAAAAACTAAGGAAATAATAAATTTGTATAAAGAGTCATTAATACATTAATACACCTTTCCTAAAAAATAAAATTTCAAAAATTCATCAAAACTCGACCTACCAATAAGATCCATTATTTCATTCAAATCATCACCAACAGCAAAAATTGCCGATAGATATTTTTAAGATAATAAATTTTAAATAAATTATTAAATAGTTTATTAATAAATATCATTGATTGTTATGAAAACTCTCATCGATATCTTGAAATCGTATAAAGGTATTACAGCGGTAGCAAATAACCGCTGAAATACTCGCAAATGACGTAACATCACAGTTTCCTAGAAGCTGTTCACGTAATGAATGAAATAGTCTATTAAATGTTGCATCTGAAATAGCATACACAGGGTGATTCACATAAGAATCGACACAGAGCATGGGGTAAAGAACATGTAAAGGGCGAAAAATTAAGATGATTTAACGCAAGTTATCTCTATACTAAGTTGTACCCCTTAGGAGTACAAACCTTCAAAGTTGAATTTTTAGTTTTTAAAACATTCAATGTCTCGGTCATATATTACGTTATAATAAATATAATAATATTATTATATTTCTTATACCTATTATTTCTCTATGTCGAAAATTTGTTAGTTCAAATCTAAACTATTAAGACTATTATTAAGTATAAATTTAGAGTATTGATAATCCATTATCACTTTGTAAGGAAGTTAAAATAAAATCTTTAATTTTAAAATTTTAAAGTCAGCTGTATATCAACATAAGGTGCGCTACATGAAAAATACTAAGAATTTTATGTACAGGGTGGGCAAGTTTTGGTGTTATTATAGGCTATCTCAGAAACTATAAGTGATACGAAAAAAGTAGATACCATGTCCCGGTCTCTTTTTCCGAGACAAATTCAGACCCACAAAGACAAAACCTCCATCTTCTTTTGTTTTCAAGTTATAGCCAAAATGTCACATTTTCGCTATTTCAAGAAATGCTCGTATTTCGTTTATTTTTGAAATTGAAGAAAAGTGGTTAATACATTCTAAAGACTTAATTATTGAGATGTAACACAAAGTTGCATTTTTTTAAATACAACCAATATTTGATTATGCTGTCACTAAAAAGAGAACATTTTTGGCTTTCCAATGATGTATCGCATGTACGCTGTAATAAGCGTTATTTTTCAATTTTAGTGTATTAAAGGGTATGATTAAAACTTTTTATAGTGGAAAATGTCATACGCCACTTACAATTTGTTACTATGCTAACGAGAGTTTACTTCATTTCATTCATGATTGTTCGTGATTTCGACCTAAGATGAGATAAGAGGTACAATTTATGTATCCAAAATAACAGGAGACAATTTGAAAATTTGATGTGATTTAATTAATACATTTAATAGTTAATTTAAGTTAGTTAAATCACCCTGTACACCCTGTATACAAAATTATCATTAAATGACTTTATACTAAGTCGTAAATCCATTTATTCATGTCCTTAATCGATTTCGATTATATATAATATGAATATGATTTGTAATCATATTCAAAAGGAGCCAACTATAAATTTATAATGCAATATTATGTATAACATGTTCAAACAATAGATGACGTCAATTTAACCGAAAATGAAATATTATTAACCTTTAAAATATTATTTTAATAACAAATTAGAAATAAACTGCATCTCAACATCAAGCATAATCGAACATAAACGTCGTATTAATATAAAATCTATGACATATCTCCAGTCAAATCGATTACTGAAAAAATGAGAACGCACCTCGTTCATATGAGTCTATCTTGGTTATTTTGATTTGAATGAGTTTTTTAAAATAGAATATATCATTATATTTATGGGAGTCATCTGTTCGCTAAGTAGTTGAACATTCGGGTTTAGATATTGGTATTTAGATTACTAGTACTTCAAGTTTTCCTTTATTTGTAAATATTTATTTTTTATATTTATTTCATATTTAATTTATTTATCACAAATAATATATTGCTCAAATTTTAAAATTCTAGTATTCGTTAATATTTTAGAAAATATGATTAATATTTACTACATGTGGCCCTCTTGATTTCGCCATAGATGTAGATCATGTTAATCATTTCTTCTTTTATTTTGCAAAATATTTGTAATACTGTAACTGGTTTTTCTCTATCAGGTCAGGTTTGTGAGATATAAAATATTATTGTTTTCGTATATTTTTAATAAAAAATCGTTAATTTATAAAAAAATAGAAGAAATTTCAAAAGTGAATGGCAATGTTTGAACGTCGCTTGTATTTCTCTGGGTCAGTTTCACGTATTAGAGTCCAGCAATAATCTCCCAACATAGTTTTGTTCCAAAATATTTGATAATTTCTTTCAATTTTCATTAAATCTTGATGAGCACGTTCTCCTTGTTCATCACTCACCGCACCCAGGTTTTGTAGAAAAAAGTTCGAATGTGAATGCAAAAAATGCATTTTGA
The DNA here is from genome assembly GCA_036711965.1 of Onthophagus sagittarius. Taxonomy (NCBI): domain Eukaryota; kingdom Metazoa; phylum Arthropoda; class Insecta; order Coleoptera; family Scarabaeidae; genus Onthophagus; species Onthophagus sagittarius. The sequence continues at coordinate 40,423,495 of JASERS010000001.1, forward strand.
GCGACATCCGTGCACCTAATTCACAATAATTATTCAATAATTCAGTAACGATTTATTTGTAGTTATCACTTTTCTTGTTTCCAAGGAAACCATCTACGATGCTTTTGAAAGATTGCCAGGCTGCAGATTTTTTCTCCAATAAACATTGTGAAAAATAATCATTATTCAATAACTTCCTGATCTGAGGACCAACAAATATGCCTTCTTTAATTTTAGCATATGAAATTTTAGGAAAAACAGCTTACAAATGTTTAAAAGCAGCACCATCTTTATTCAGAGCCTTGACAAAATTTTTGAAAAGACCTAGTTTTATATGCAGTGGTGGAAGTAGAACGTCATTTGGATTAATTAATGGTTTATTTGAAATGTTTTGTTTTCAAGGAGAATATTCAGTTCTTTTTGGCCACTCTGTTCTGGTGTAATGATGACTAACAAAATTTAGTAACAAAATTTTGTGAAACCTCCTTGCATGCCAGTTAACAAACCAATGACCTAAATCAAATTGATTTAATTAAAACTTGGAATTTATAATACACATACAACATTCAATCGGATACCTTTAAATCACCACATATCTGATTCGTAATTTTCCTTAGTATTAACAGCATGAGCAATTGGTACGGATGTTTATTTCCATTGTGTAAAAGAAGAGCCTTTAAACTGTACTTAGAGCCGTCAATGAATAATCTCTATTCATTTTTTTCATATGGTTAGTACATTGTTTTAAATAAACCTTGAATATCGTTGCAGTAGAGAATAATGTTTTTCTTCTCAAAATATGCAGCCAATCCCAAGCTTCTTTCTCTATAAACTGTTACTTTTGTCCCAACTGCAAGATGTTTCCATTGTTGCATACGTGAAGCCAATAATTCTGCGTCTTGCTTTGATAAATGTAAATCACGAACTAGATCATTCAGTTCAGCTTGAGTCACTAAATGGCATTCATCATCAGGCTCATACCACAGAATAACCAGAAAGGACAAAGAGGCTCTCCCGTCAAAACTCATTTTTATGGGCATGTGCTGGTCCGCCATATCGTTGGAGTTTATTTACATCACTGTTACCACGTACGCTTGTTGAAATTATTTGATTGCGAAAGTTTTTCTTCTTCATCAAAGGCACCGCCCCGGTTTTGTCCTTTCTGGTTATTCTGTGCTCATACGAACTACCACTGCTGGGAACAATGTCATTGAAAGATGATTCCGAATCACTGCTTTTAGTACTAGGAACGACTGGCAATGGATCATTTGGTAAACGTTGAACTGGTTTTGAAACAGATGGAACATTTGCGTATTGCACACTTTTTCGATTTTCCATATTGATCCCAACAACTTTTGATAAACAAAAATAACAATCGGTTTGGTGATTACTTTGCCCTCTCCATATTACTGGAACTGAAAAGTCGAAATATTTCTGATCACCAGTCGACCACTTGTATAAAATAGTTCTGTAACTATTGCAAAACATTGTCGGTGTCCACGTTTTGTCTAAATTTCTGACAGCAAAACCAAAGTAATGTAAATATGCATATTTTAATGGTTCTGTTATTGCATATCCTTTTCTTCCAACCATATATTTACCACAGACAAAGCAGAAATAGCTTGAATTAGTAACACACGATTTACTTGACATATTTAAGCACTATTACTATGAAAATAGAGAAGGAATGTGGGTTTCTGTCAAAACTTAATAAAGTAAAACTAACTAAAAATAACTACAAGTGGGTTGATAAATAAATAATAGACCTCTTGCTCAGTTAAAAATTAAATATACTTAGGACCGGTTTCGACAAAAAAAATTTATCATCCTCAGCTAAATCTACAAGCGAATGTTTAAAATGAACACAAACGAAAAAAAAATATGTATATATATATAAATATATATAAACTTACAATTAATAATTTAAAAAGTCTTACACAGTAAAACGATAAAATTAAGTACAAATTTAAAATATAAAAGTAAAAAGGACAACACTGAAGATACGACAAGTTAAAATGAAGTGAATACGCTTGAGTAAAACAAGTTTAATGGAATGCAAAAGAGAAAAACGTATAAAAAAAAAAATATTTTCTTTTGAAGAAATTAGAATTTTAAGCATGAATACAACGGTTTATAGATTGAACAAAGTTGATCATCACTCATTAATTTCTGATTTTTGTATTTATGTCTGTCTATCTCAAGTTGTTCCAATAGATCTAATTTTATACCTTTCTTGCAGTTGTGTATAAGAGAAACATTATCATAATCGATGTTGTGATTGTGTTCTATTTTATGTTGGTAAACATTAGATGAAGTGGTATTTCTATGTTCGTAAACCCTCTTAGTGTGTTTTCTACCTGTTTGACCTATATATAGTGTCACAATCGTTGCATTTGATAGAATATACACCACTTTTGTTTAACATTTGTTCTTTGCTTTTGAAGTTCGATAGCAAATCTATTATTTTATAATTGCTCTTAAAACTAATAATGTTATTATGCCTAAGAATTTTTCTAATTTTGTAATTTATTTCATTGTATGGCAGAGAACGATAAGTTGTGCATTCATTATGGTGTTGTAGAGTATTTTATTAGTGATATCTGGAGGATAATCATTTTCTATGGATAAAGATTTTATAAAATTAAATTCATGTTGAATAGAGTTTTTATTAATGGGATATCTAAGCATTCTGTAAATGTATGATTGTAAGGCAGAAAGTTTATGGTTATTTGGGGGATGAGAGTCATAAGGTATAATGATGTTTAATACCATTATCCTAATACCAATATCCTAATACCATTATCGTTCTCTGCCATACAATGAAATAAATTACAAAATTTAAAAAATTCTTAGGCATAATAACATTAATATTAGTTTTAAGAGCAATTATAAAATAATAGATTTGCTATCGAACTTCAAAAGCAAAGAACAAATGTTAAATAAAAGTGGTGTATATTCTATCAAATGCAACAATTGTGCAATTGTATATATATATATATATATATATATATATAGGTCAAACAGGTAGAAAACTCACAAAGAGAGTTTACGAACATAGAAATACCACTTCATCTAATGTTTACCAACGTAAAATAGAACATAATCACAACATCGATTATGATAATGTTTCTCTTATACACAATTGCAAGAAAGGTATAAAATTAGATCTATTGGAACAACTTGAGATAGACAGACATAAATACAAAAATCAGAAATTAGTGAATGATCAACTTTATTCAATCTATAAACCGTTGTATTCATGCTTAAAATTCTAATATCTTCAAAAGAAAATATTCATTTTTTTATACATTTTTCTCTTTTGCATTCCATTAAACTTGTTTTACTCAAGCGTATTCACTTCATTTTAACTTGTACCGTTCAGTGTTACCCTTTTTACTTTTATATTTTAAATATGTACTTAATTTTATCGTTTTAATGTGTAAGACTTTTTAAATTATTGACTGTAAGTTTATATATATATATATATATATTTTTTCGTTTGTGTTCAATTTAAACATTCGCTTGTAGATTTTGCTGAGGATGATAACATTTTTTTGTCGAAACCGGTCCTAAGTATATTTAATTTTTAACCGAGCAAGAAGTCTATTATTTATTTAAAAATACTAATGGTTTGTGCACTAAATGGATTTTATTTTATTTTTCTCTATCGGTTTCGCCTTCTACACGGCATCATCAGGAGAATACCTAATAAACATAAATTTTTACAACCTCAATCTTAAAATTAAATGTTATACTACTTATCGAAAATCGAGATAACAAAAACAAAGGTAACTAATCTTTATAAAACTTACGTCAAAAATCACAACAAATATGTAACATAAACATTTTATCCGGTATAATTATATATTCTACTCGAAAAGTTAACAAAAATTAAAATAACTGGAGAAGAAAACAACCGAACGAAAATAGTAAAATCTGTGTGTTGATAGGTGAGGAAAGGCGCGCTTTGATAACAACCATTGCATTGCTGCCACACACTTTTTCTTTTTCTTGAAAATGGGGATATTTTAATTTTGAATTTATAAAGAATTTAGTAGTCTATTATTAAAATTGTGGGAAATGGAAAAAGTTGTGGGTATAGGACAGGATATTGATGATGAAGGGTGGGTGGAAAGGATGGGATGATGTCCATAGGACCCAGATCAGTGCGACCTCAAGATGACATCCTGTCTTGAAGTCCTCGTCTGTCTGGGGGTTTACGGAGTGGGGTGTAAGGTGTTTGAAGGTATGAATATAATGGCCTGTACGTAGTTTGGATTTGGTCATTTAGGCATGTCAAATTAGGGTTATTATTAATGAATTTCTTAATTTCATATCCTTCTAGGATTTCCATGAGGTGACCTTTATTGACGTGATGTAAAATCCTTGTATTTTTATTTTTGTCGAATTCATGTTTCAGATTGAAGTTTATATGTTTGCCAAAGTTGGAATTCTGTTTTATTTTATGTTCTTTTATTCGGAGTTTAAGAGCTCTGCCCGTCTCCCTGGTGTATGTTGCATGACAAGTGTCGCATTTCAATTCATATACCCCATTGTCATCCAATTTATTAATTTTGTCTTTGTTATTAATGAGTAGATTGTTCAAGGTTTTGTTAGGTTTATCTGTAATATGAATATTGTATTGTTACATTATTTGTTTTATTTTGTTGTTTATATTGCCTTGGTATGTGACAGACCTGTATTTTTTCGGTAACTTGTGTCTGTTGTGTTTCTAATTTCGTATAATTATTTAATTTTTGTCTATTTTGATATTTGTATATCATTTTTCTATTATCGTTTTTGGAAATGCGTTGTTTCTGGCGATGTCTTTTATTATTTCAATTTCTCTGGCAAAGTTTGTGTCATTTAAATTTGTATTAAATGCTCTGTAGATATAAGATCTGAATGCCGCTATTTTGTGTGTTATATTGTGGAAGGAATCGTATGGGATTGTTAAGTCAGTTTGAGTGGGTTTTCTATATATTTCAAATTGGATATTCTGGTTATTTTTATTTAATGTAAAATCAAGAAAATTTATTCTATTGTTTGTTTCAAGCTCCAATGTGAATTGAATTTTCGTGTGCAGTGTGTTAATGTACTGATGTATACCAGTAATTATTTCGTTGTCTGTGTCAATGATTACCAAAATATCGTCTACATAGCGTTGCCACAATAGAATATTGTCAATGAAAGGGTTTTTTTCGTTCATTATGGAGTTATTCTCCATTTCATTAAGGAAGATATCAGTTAATAAACCACTTAGGGGTGAGCCCATGGGTAGTCCCTCCTTATAGGTATATGTTTCATTTTGAAAATAGCAAAAGTTTTGCTGTAAGCAAACTTGAAAAAGTTTAAAAATATTTTCACTGTCTTTTTTATTTTCCATTTGTGTACTTAGGATATTTTCAACAATTGTTAAGGTCTGTTTTGTGGGAATGTTTGTGTACAAATTAACTATATCAAAAGATATAATGGTGCTTTTTTCTGGTAAACTGATATCTGTTAATTTTTGTATTAGTTGTTTTCTATTTTTAATTGTATATTTAGGTACAAAACATATGTTGGTTTTGAAAAATTGAACGAGAAACTTTGAAATTTTATAGGTGCTGGCGTCTATGGATGTTATTATGAGTCTGATTGGGTGATTTATTTTGTGTAGTTTAATGAGGGAATATAATCTAGGTGTTTTTGGGTTCATTGGTATAAAATGGTTAATGTTGACATTATATTTTTTAAGAGTATCCTCAACTGTATTGACAACTTTTTTTACTATTTTATGAAAATTGTTTGTGGGGGTTTTTAAGATTTTTTTGTAATCGTTATCATTAAGGAATTTTTCTGTTTTATTAATATATTCTGTTTTATGTAAGATTACTAAACCTGCATTTTTGTCGGCTTTAGTGAAGATTAATTGGTTTTCATTAATTTTTTCTTTTATTAAACTCATAACCCTCATCTCTCTTCTTCCCTTTTCTGCCATCTTATTTTCGTTGTTCCTATTTTTCTTGTTAGTGTCTTCTCGTATTAAAACCTGTTGCAAATTTTTCCTTACTTCTTCTTCTTCCTTCATCCCCCTTACCATAGCTTCCATTTCTATTGCTATCCTTCTCAAATTTGGTTTGGTTGTTATTGAATATTTAGTTCCTTTGTTGAGAAGTTTCATTTCCTCAGTGTCAAAGGTGGTATTTGAAAGATTTGTGACTCGATCATGAAATTTGTGTGGGTTACTGTAATTTGTTTGTATGTTCTCAATCCTTTCTTTTTTCGTCTTTTCCTCTCGAAGCTCCTTCAACTCTCTTTCTTTTCTCTCCCATTCCTTTGCGAGTGTATATTCTGACAATTCTCCTACCTTCATCATTATTTCTTCGGTCTCCAGATGGTGAAGTTTGGTGGTGAATTCCTGATAATAGTAATAAATTCTTATGTAGAATTCATTTATCTTTCTATAGTGATCTTTAATTTCCCTTCTGATTTCTCTTTGTTGTAACTTATCAACTGTGGTTTTTGTTAAGCTCCTCGGATATTTATGTTTTAAGAAGTTTGGGATTAGTTTTTCTTCTAAACAAGTTTTTAGAAAATGGATATGTTGTAGTTGTTGTAAAAGTTTATGTTTGCATCTTTTGTATTGATAGAAGTAGGTCGTACTAACCTTATTTATATTAAATGATATCTTTCTTTCCATTTTTGTTTATTAAAAATACTAATGGTTTTTGCACTAAATGGATTTTATTTTATTTTTCTCTAGCGGTTTCGCCTTCTACACGGCATCATCAGGAGAATACCTAATAAACATAAATTTTTACAACCTCAATCTTAAAATTAAATGTTATATTACTTAGCGAAAATCGAGATAACAAAAACAAAGGTAACTAATCCTTATGAAACTTACGTCAAAAATCACAACAAAGATGTAACATAAACATTTTATCCGGTATAATTATATATTCCACTCGAAAAGTTAACAAAAATTAAAATAACTGGAGAAGAATTATATTCTAATATTTTAATTTTTGTTTGTAGTAGTTATTTTCATTTAATATATTATTTATTTATCAACCCACTTGAAGAATTCAACTCAGTAATTATGGATTTATTAAATTAAAAATAACTAGACCTAATAGCGTAATTCTGGCGTTAAATTTGAATTCTACGCACCCAAATTACTTAAAAAACGTCCTCCTCTTTTCTAGCCAAATTTTTTTTTTAAATTTGTAGACCAGTGTAATCTAAACCTGATAAAAATACAAAAAATAAAACTATGTTATTATTGCTAAAACACAATTGCATATTTTATTACATAAATCTTTTTAAATTTCATAAAGTGCTAAGATATGGCAATAATAGAAAAAACAAAAAAAAACATTAAAAAAACCATTAAGTTCTATTAAAAGAACTAAGAAAACGATATTTGAAAAGCATAAAAAATAAGTAAACTATATGAACACGCTGTAGAGTGTACCTAATGTCTTTGCATACTATAAGTACGAAGGCTTTCACGACCGGTGTTAATTGAACTAAAATTAGAACTAACACTAGCACTAACACTAGAACTATCACTAGAACTATCACTAGGACTAACACTAGATCTAAAACTAGAAACTTTCGAGTTTCGCCGTGCGTTTTTTGAAAAAATGTTTGACATTTCGGATGCCATGTTGCAACCTTCTTCAGAAACTGGTTCTAACTGATCTAACTGTTCTAACTGAGTTGTTTTAATTTTAGTTCAATCTTTGCATACTGTCATATACATACTGGCTTTAACCATTGTGTGACATTTCAAGGCAAAATCTGATAAAATGTCATTCCTACATCATTTTTAAGAAAGTCCTTTAATGAACACATTTTTTTTAAATAATTGAATATCTTAGAATCTATGAAATTTATAAGTCTGTAACATATACGGTTGGGATAACAAATTTAGTAGTATTCATAATATGATAAAAAAATAGCGGTGTTCCATTGAAACACTACACCCCAATAGAACACCGTTTTAAGTGAAAATCATTTTAGGTACTAGAAAATGGAGAGTCAAACAACTTTTGTAAAAAACCGGGATACTAATAATTCACCTTTATATATTAAGTATAAACATCACTCCGTCTAACAAGTACATAGTTCTCCTAGGTCAGGGTAAATACCCGGATAAATACCCAATTTATAAATACCTACCAACCGGATATTTACTTGCCGCCCATCACTGACCTACACAGATATATTCAATATTCATATAAATTCAATATATTCAACAATTTAAATAAAAAATATTCAAAATTTAATTCCGTTAAATTTTGTCAACTCACGTGAAAAAAAAATTCGATAAGAAACGAAGTGTGAGAACGCACCTACGGTATTTGCGTAAACAGTACAAGAGCAAACAGGCGTAAATAACATTGAAAGGCAACACATACACGAACGGACGCGGTGAGGGTGTCACCACACCGCAAATAAGTCGTGGGATGCCTCTTCCGATATCGATCGATAAAAAATTCCCCGTTTGTACACACCGACGCAAATCCGTGGGAATGTAAACTAAAATAAGACGAAATACGGATAATCCAGGATATATCCCACTATGTTGAGTTCCACCACGCACGTTTAATTAAATCCCTGCTCAAATATAACTTTGACAGTTAATCAAACGATGGGCAAATCCAATCAGCCCACCCGGACAGTGTTGGGTTACTCGGTGTAATTTAAAGTTTACACATACAGTCCGCTGTCCACGTGTGGAGGACATGTCTAATTTATTCGATGGTATTTAATTACATCAAAGTAATCAAAATAAATTCGTAGTGGTTTACGTTGTAAACCGCGTGCTGGGAAAACTAGGGGTTGATTGTCAATATAACCAAGTTCTGTAATTATCTCTTGTAAATGTAAATTGTTCCGTCTGGACCAGATGGAACTGAATAAATGTGAATAAAATACGGAAAAGGGTTTACAAATGATCTGATGCTATTATAGCTTATCAATGGCATTCTTATTTATTTGATTTACCTATAAATTATATGACTATTAAATTTTACAATATCCCTGTTTAATAAATTGGACCATGTTTATCAGAAACGGATCAACAAATCAAATATTAAAAACTATCTGGTGTTAAAAATTAACGTATATGGTGAATTCGTAAAAACCTTTAACCCTCCATTGGCCCCAACTGGCCTGACAAGGCACAAGTAGAATGTTTCGTTCCTCTCTTGAAAAAAAAACACGCGCGTTTTTTAGAATGGATTTATTATTACCTTGATTTCATAAGCTCATTGTGCCCGGATGCGTCATAAATATTTTTGCCAATAAATCGATTATTTTTTTCATCATGTGATTATTTTAGTTGTTTCTTCACATATCACGTAATATTCTATGATACTTCTATTTATTATTGTTTCTTCTATTGATATGTTTTTTGTGAGAACAAATATTTTATCTGCAAAACCTAGTTATAGTAAAAAGTTGTCGCGACGTTTTATATTTCTCAAACCAAATAAAAAAAATCCCACAATTGCAAATGTTCTCAGTCAAAAAGGTATAAAGTAAGAACATTTACTGAACTAAAATAAGTTCTAAAATAAATATTTTTTTCCACTCAACACTAAGACTTGTCCGTGATCCCTCGATCACTGATGTCAAATAATGCAAATAAATTTGTTGAAATATTACTTGTATTACAAATATTACAACTACATTACTTGATATGGGAGATCCAGTTGAGGAAGTCCTCACCATTCGTGAGAACAAATCTTATCTTCGAAACCTAACTAGAAGTAAAAAATCGTCGCGAAGTTTTATATTTTTCAAACCAAATAAAGAATTCTCACAACTGCAAATGTTGCTGTTCCCAGTAGTAAAAGCTATAAAAGAAGGACATAATGTTGAAGTAAAATTAGTTCTAAAATAGCTGGTGGTTCCGACTGTCCTTTATTTAATTTAAAATGTCCCAAAATTGTTTAAATCCTCAGTGAACGAGGATTTTAGAGAAGAAAGTGATATTAATTCGGAAGATTTCGTTGAAAAACGTGAAGACGATGCAGAAACGGAGCAGGATCATGAGAAATTTCAAGATGAATGCGAACCTGGTACTGAAGCCAATTGCTTATTGGAAAATGATAAAACAACCAAATGGTATAAAAATCCGCCACCAAGAAATGTTCGTAGACGATGCCACAATTTATTAGTGAACGTTCTGGAGTCAAAGGAAACGCTAAAAATACTCAAACTGCGATTGATTGTTGGCATAATTTGTTCACAGACGACATTTTGGATACAATAGTTAGATATACAAACCAATATATTGAATCAATAAAGCATACATTTTCCAGAGAAAGAGACGTCACGCCCACAGACGTCATCGAACTAAAGACTTTTATTGGTTTATTATACTTAGCAGGAGCACTGACAGGAAATCATCAAAGATTGGAGGAACTTTGGGAAAGGGAAGGCGATGGTGACGAAAAATTTGGGTTGGTAATGAATATCAAACGGTTCAAAACTCTGATGCGTTGTCTTCGATTTGACGATTTTACTACCAGAGCAGAACGAAAAGAAATCGATTGTCTTGCTCCAATTCGGGACGTGTTCCAAAAATTTGTAAAAAACTGTCAAAAGAGTTATAACGTCGGAGAAAACGTGACAATCGATGAGATGCTACCAGGTTTCCGTGGACGTTGTGCATTTTGGCAGTACATACCGTCCAAACCGAACAAGTACAGCATAAAATGTTTTGCCTTTGCTGATGTCAAGACGACTTATACGTTGAATATGGAGATTTATGCTGGGAAACAGCCCAAAGGTGTTTTCGCGGTCAGTAATAAGCCGTGTGAGGTAGTAAAAAGAATGGTTAAACCGATATTTAGAAGCGGTCGTAACATTACAGCCGATAATTGGTTTACCGATATAGATCTCATCGATTTTTTGAAAAAGAAAAAGTTATCATACGTTGGAACTGTGAGAATATATAAAAGACAGTTGCCCTCACCATTTGTCTTGAGCAAAGGAAAGAAACAATACACCAGCATGTTTGGTGGAAAAACTTTAGCATCTTACATACCATGAGCAAAGAAGAATGTAATTCTCGTATGTACACTAGATGACGACAACACCATCGATCCTAAATCTGAAGAGAAACAAAAGCCAAAGATAATCACTTATTATAATTCCACCAAGGGCGCTGTCGATACTGTACATCAGAAGTGTGCTACCTACAGCGTGAACCAAAATGTGAAGCGGTGGCCCATGGTAATATTTTTCACAATGTTGAATGTGAGTGGTATTAACTCCAAAGTAATTTACCTCGGCAATCGACTGGAACAGCTTACTCGGAGAAGCATGAAGACTGTTGGAATCAATACTCAGCTCCAAATGCGACTAAAACGGCCATCCCATCAATGAAGCTGATGACTTAGAAACTTCAACTCCTCCACCTCCAAAAAGGCGTAGGTGTTCAACCTGTACAGATGAAAGGAATTTCAGAAGGATGACAAATTATGAATGTAAAAAAATGTCGGTCTGCAATTTGCATGTCTCACGTAAATATGGTCTGTGGTACCTGTTATGCTGCACGTCAATGTCGGCCTTCTGCCAAAGAAACTGACTCTGAATGAACAAGACAACAATAACTTTTTTATATATTTTTTACATATTATTTTGAAAATAAATTCCTTTCTTCTAATATTCTTTCTTTCTCTTAGTTCATTTTTTTATAATTTTTTATATTTATTATTTTCTTTAATAAATGCGTTTTCTTTTCAATATACTTTTTTTACTTGGTTAAAACTATCATTGAACATCAATAGATGCTTTTAAAGTGCTAATTAAGGGTGTTGCGATTGTTCAAGTGCGCCTCTCAGGCGCATTGCGCCTGAATTTGTTTGCACTAATAATGCGCTCGACGAAGGGTTAAGACTTCAATGATTTTTCAGTTTTTTCATACAATATTCTCTACTTCCTATAAGAACTGTGATGTCAAATGTCTTTTTTTAATGATATTATTAATTTAATTACTGAAAAATATGTTCGACCTAAATTCGAAAAAATACTACATTTCTTCTTCTTCTTACAGATTGTTTTAAGTTGAATTGAGGTGTCACCAGGTTGTAATAACTAAATTATTCAATAATTTTCTTCGTTATTTTACCGTATACATTCTGTTTAAGTATACAATTTTGTTTGAGTGAACGGTTTTAATGAAGCTGTTTCCATGTTCTTTAGAAACGGTCTCAAGCTGTCATCTCGGTAGTCATTATTATGCATTTGTGGTTTCTACGGCTTTGTTCTTTCAACATCATTTTTCTGTCTTTCAATCAGTTTCTTGCTCTTTATTAAAACGATTTACTTTCTTTAATAAATAAAGGGATTATATAAAAGAATTTAATAAGACCATAAGTTTGCAATAAGTAATTTATTTCTCACAAACAATTTTTACAATTTATGACCTATAGGTTATGCTATATTGACCAATAATAGTTAAATATGGCACAGCATGCAGTTCGCTCGGTCGAACCTTCTGGTAAATCGTAATGCAAAAAAATAATTTCACAGAATTTCCGCTATAATTTTTTATAGCAGGTGAACTCTTTATTCCCGTATATTGCTTAAACACAACAAAACTGTTAACCATGGCTGCCGCGCCGGAAACTGCAATATAATTTTGTTTGTATGATCCGTTGCTCCAACACCTATCAACTACCTATGTGTTTAAAGCAACAGCGTCAGTGTTGATCACGCGGTTTTGTCGAACAAATCCAGGTTCTTGCACAACAACATCCTTCATAAAATTAATAGCAATGCTTCTACATGCTTTAACAACCTGTTCCAGACATGTAAAGATTGTCGTTAAATTATTTAAAATTTTTATTATTCGATTTTGAAAACGTAATAAGGTCATTTACTACATACGTAAATGTAGTAGATACATATTTGGTCAATAAGATTGTATTTTTCTTATTTAAGAGATCTCACTAATTCATTGCCGTTTGTAATTTTCACTGATATTAAGTTTATGTGATTTTCTTAAACATGGGAACCACAGTACTATATATTACCTACTTGTCGATCATTCTTGTGGGTTTAACTCAGCATAAATTTTACTTGTTATTTTGCTAACAAATAAATAGACGAACCCAGCCTCAAATCTAGTTTTATAATATGTCGCATAAATATAAGTACTGAGATTACGTGCAAAACCGTCTATTCTATTATTTACTGTTTTGGTAAGTAAAAATATAAAATATTATTAATTCCAAACATTTAAATACTACTATTCTTTGTATTTTAATTTATTTTCAAAATCATGGAGAAGAAAAGAAAATATTCTGAGAATTATTATAGGTTGGATTCACGGTCGTTATTAATAACGGAACAAACAGAAGCACTACAGTATGATTTAGGCAATGTTACTTGAATTCTGCCTATCAAGCCTTCAAATCTTAAATACCATTTAGAAGCAAAACATTTCTAATATATTACTTAAGACTTGGACTTTTTTAAACGGCATAAGAGTCGCTTAAATGACCAAATTTTACTTGGAGAATTCAACAACAAAACCAAACTGTTGAAACCAATTAAACAAATGCACTTAAGTCTTATGACTCTACGCATCGACAAATGAAAGTGATAATTCGACGCAGAAATCCCCAAAGAAACACTCTTCTGTGGCTATAATTTGGAACGTTTATATTTATAATTGATAATAAATATGGTGCATCTATTCTGGGGTAAATTTATGTTATGCAAAACAATAACTGAATGTCCTTTGCACCTCTCATTAAAAGAAGACAGTCCAAATTCAATAAGTGAGCTTTGAAGAGAAATTTCGAATGTGTAAATATCATATTCTTCAAAATAAAGGTATCTCAAAAAGTTCTTCAGTACTCGCTTAATTGCAAACGTGGTCTTACATACGCGTTCAACAATTTTATTAGTGATGTCGTTTTGAATTGCACAATGCAAAATATGGTCCTTGAATATCAATTGAGCATCAAATGTGACTCCTAAACCTATAAGAGACGTTTTTTTCTCGAACGAAGATTTTATAACATTATAGATGAATGAAGAAATTCAATTTGACTGGTATGTCAAGCCAACGTTCTCGGTGCGCTATTTAAATTATTATACAAGTAGCAATTTAAAACACAAAATTTCCATAGTTCTTGGCATGAAACATAGTGTGTCCAAGATAATCAACTATTATAACAAAATCTCAATTTCCTTGGAACGAATTTTGTCAAGAATGGTTATCCTCTCAAATTAGTCAACAATCTTTTATTTTCAGTGTATTCATATAATAATATTAACCAAATTAGTTTAACTAGTTCCGAATTAATTAATACAAAGCGTTACACTTACAAAAAGTCTCCATACGTAGGATGGTTAAGCGACCAGTTAAAGAAAACGTTGAAATGTATTGATATCTTAAAGACCATAGACTGTCATGAGAACAAATTTAAAAATCATTTTACAAAACTTAAGGTTAAGACTAATAATATGTATAGATCCAACTCGATTTGTTGTTGTGTTTCATGCAAAAATTGTGATGGAAGGAACAAAAAAAAATTGTGTGGGTCAGACCAGCTAGTGGTTGTAATGTAGAGTTTGTAGTGCAAACATGACTTTAATTTTCGGGATGTTAAAAATTTGTTGTAAACATGTTTTTGATCAATTCATTTTTGACGAATTGCACGTCACTTACATCACTTTGAGTTACAAGTAAGTTATATTTTGGTTTCTTAAATATGGTTGCTTGACATGTGTACGTCTTTCCGTTGTAAAACTTTTTAAAAATAAAATGCTCTGAATATGATTGTGATCAAACAATCGAAATATTAGCTATTTTAAAAAGTTGTTTTGCTGACCGAAAATCCGGTTAATTATTTTCTATTTGATTTTGAGTTGTGCCGACATTGTAGCATAAAAATAAAACCAATTCCAGAAATTCAGTTAAGTTGAGAATGAGATGAGATTAGCCTTAACGACAACAAAAATAAGAATTTTAAAACTGATATTGAACAGTTCATAACATAGAATTAAAACTCTGTTACATTTATAACAAATTTTTAATTTAAAAAATTGAATTTATCGTGGCACCTCGACTACCTCAATGGAGAAGGCCCTTGAATAACTTATGATAAAACAATAATGGTGAAAAGAAGATATTTAATATTTCAAAATTCTTAGTTATATAGGATGAGACAAACACAACAACAAATAATAAAAGGCTCTTTTTGAATGTCTTTCAACCTTTTATTTAAAATGGAACATATTTTTGTAATAGTTCTACCGGTTTCGGTTCATTCAATGAACCATCTTCAGGAACTTTATGTTTGATAACTATTACAAAAATATCTTCCATTTTAAATAAAAGTACAAAGACATACAAAAAGAGCCTTTTATTAATTCACAATTCAACTGAAAAATGATAAAATACTAAAAATTGAAACGAAATTGGAAATTGTAATTATTTAAATGAATTCTATTCAAAATCATAAAGCAAAAAAATTAACGAATTCCCGTATTTGTCTGTTAAAAATTGAAGTTAATTTTAAACAAATTTCTTGTTGTCTGACCTGTTGCTTAAAATAATGTTACCAAGATAATGATTTCCAGATGCCCATACAAGAAGAACTTAAGATAGAATATTTCTTATATCGACTTTTTCCCTCAGGATAATTACTTTTGATTTTTAGGTTCTATGATTTTATTTCCTCAAGAGGAAACTCAAGAATGTTCCTTAGATAAATTGCTATAGTCTGTACCACGAGAAGTGGAGGTGACTCATGGCCTAACAGTGTACGGAACAGACGTACGCGCTAAAAGCCTACCAATTAAAATTTATTAGAAAAAATATTTAGATTTAAGCACATTTTTAAATTTTGTTTTTAATTGTTCAATTAACTATCTAAATATTTGTCTAATTTTTTCTTCAATTTAAGTAGTATGAATGGTTTAAATGAAATAAAATGTATAATTTTTTATGTACCTCGTGAATGTTCTGAAGGTATCAACAAATTGTTTGTTTATGGAAAAACTAATCCAGAATAAACTTCTGTGACCAAAACTATAAATTATTAATTATGATTCTTTCTTTATAACATGCCTGGTACTCCCATAAAATATGGATTAGTAATCTCGACGATAATTCTTAAAGTCTTGAACTCTTCAAAATGTCGACGATTAACTTTTAACACAATGTTATATGTCGTTATATGTCACTGCTGAATAACTTAATACAGTTAAATTTGGTCTTGTTTCCTATAAATATAATCTTTATGTAATTCTCTATTCTCAAATTGGTTTATAAAATTTTATTTGAACAATAATTGAACAAAAAAATCTATTAACATTTTGTACAATTAAAACTCCAAATTATGTAACATCATCTATATCTTAAAATTATAAAAATATTTATTAAAACTGGTAGGAAAAGGAAATAAAGGAAAGTTCCTACTAGATGGCTCTGAAACAAAAGAAAACAAACACGAAACAAAATTTCCTATTCGTGAACTGCAGGAAATTGCAACAAAAGAACATAACAAACTGGTTTTAAGGATAGTACATACTAAGGAAAGTACATACTTTCCTTTATAAATAACAAGAAATTTCATCAAGATATGTACATAATTATATACATCTAATTCGAAAGATGCTGGACACATGTACATGATATAAAACTGATGTAGTTGAAACTGACCAGTACACATAGATAATGGTCGGGTGGATATGTAGGTTATCCGATATCCGGCTGGAAATTATCAATAAAGTTCACTATTTGTTTCACCACTAGTATCTACTGAATTTAGTACAATTTTACTAAAACGATAGTACTGAGCATTACGCTTTTCGATTCAGAGTGGAATAAAGAATATCTCTACGTATAGATTATCTGTCAATTTCAATTTCTAACCAATTCATAGTATATAATACCTAGTATACATATATATATATATATATATATATATATACGAATTTAATGATAAAAATGAGTGATATTGCTAGGATAAGTCTTGTTATTTCAAAATAGAGCGATTTTTTAACTATCATATTGTTTTAAAATATAAGTTTCTTCTAATAATCATAATAATTTAGCTCATACCAATTAAGTTTTTTTTGTTGTAAAAACGGAAGGTATTTTCTGAGTGCCGTTGCCGCCCTGATGTTAAGTGGCAATTACCCGAGAGTAATCCGATTTCAAACCACTAAACAAGGCGGAAAAAGAAAAGAAGCTACACGCGCAAGGCCATGCATACTGAATAGAAACAGCATAAATCAGTTTTAACATTAGCTTTTGTATTAAAAGGGATATCATTGCGCCGGAGCAAGATAAATTGTTCGGCGGCGGCCGCAAAAATGGCCAGCGTAAGTGGTCGCGTAAATCATCGGCAGATTGCTGAAAACCTTTTTCGATGTCGGCCGATCTAACGTGAACGCTTCGTCCTCTCGCGGCTGAAATAAAACAAGAACGCCCGTGCGCCGTCTCACTTGTTAATGATAATTTATAAGAGGCAGGATTTCAGATCGCGGCGCTTACAACGGGCGGCCTTTTTGATACGTTACCGCTCCCGCTGGTGGCATTTTAATTGCGTCAAATGCAATGGTTTGAGATGGGACCCCCGATCCGTACGGATCCGCGTTGGATTAAACGCAAAGTATGATAAGTATGTATTTAGGAGCTGAAAGGAGTGACCACAATACCCAACCTTGCTCAAGAAATAAACTCAATTTTGACTTATTTTAAATTTATTCTTAATCACATACAAGAATTTATTGGACTTGTAACCATGGGACAAATAAATGCACACTCAAAACGATATTTACACGCACATTTACACAAATATTAGTCAACATATATTTCTAAGTAGTGTCAATAACACGGCCAATCTAAAACCGACCAGTTTGTCTCGACAATATCTTATTGAGAACGTGTTTATTTATTTTATCAATACGTTTTCTCACGAAATACATAATGACAGGTGTCTAAGTTTCATGGAAATTTAGTTACAAAGAAAACAGTTTAAACTGTCAAATAGTTTCTTGTTATCAAATTTGTAAATATTTAATAACTTAATGCACTCCCTAAAAAAATACTTTTTATCATCTCTGTATACGCTCTGTATACAGTATGTCCGCTGATCGAGTTACACAGAGGGAAAAAATTTTATTACTGATTTTTCAAAGTTATCTCAGCATAAATAATGCGTCTGATATGGTCGAACCACTAAATCGCATGAATTTTATACTTTAAATGAGGAAATTAACCAATTATTTCCGTTTTTATATATACGTTTTTATATAATATTTTTCTAAATTACAAATTTTTCAAGTGATATGTAGGTGAAATTATAGGGACAAATTAAAATGTGGCTAAATAATTGAATAAAATATTTTAAATGTTAATTTATGTTATAACACATTGTGTAAGAAATGAACAGTAAATACTATTAGGTCTAGCGTTCGTTCTGAAGCTGGGTGGTAGTTCTAGTATTGGTTATACTTTTAGTTCCATAATAATTGAAAATAATCTAGAGTTAGACAAGAAATAAAAGTAAAAATGAGACTAAACCTAAAACTAGAAAGATTCATGTTTAGCAATGCGTGTTCAACCACTGAACTTTCTAGTTCTAGGTCTAGTATTAGTTTTAGATTTAGTTCGATTCAAGTATACAATAATTTAAGACTGAATAACAACTAAAAATACAGCCAACACTAACGCTAGAGTTAACACTGGACCTAATACCAATAACATTTGGGTTTAGCCGTACGTTAATGTTTCTAGTTCTAGGTCAAGTGTTAGTTCTAAAGTAGGTCTAGTATTAGTTATACTTTTAGTTTCAGAAGAAATTAAAACAATCTAGATTTAAACAGGAATTAAAACTAGAACTAAAAAGATTTAGGTTTAGCCGTGCGTCTGAAGAATATACGGTTAAACCAAAACTTTTTAAAGATTAAATAATCTTGGGAATAGCAACCAATGACTAGGATAAGAAAACAACTTCCTTTTTTCGATATCCGAGCTTTTGCAATAATTTATTGCTTCATCAGGGAAACACTACAATATTAACATAAATGTGCAACCTTACAAAAAATCCTATAAAAAATACTGCGCTGTCGTACCAATGTACGTTCCTTCACAATTAACGCAAGGAATAGAGTAAATGATGTTAGACTGTTGTAAAATAGGAAATTGTCTTAGATTGTCTTAAAATTAAAATTTCTATAAATCGACTTACAATGGAAGTAAGAGAAAGGTTGACTTCAAAATTCGATAAAAATTAATTGTAGTAAAAAAAGATATTTTTAAAAAATTAAAAAGTCACATTTGCTTGACACATTAAAATCAATGTAGAGGACAGTAAAATGACAAGGTTAAAAATAGAATGAATTTTTTTTTAAACAAGAACAAGTCTGGTAAATTTTGTTTAAGAGGAACACTAGAGGGGCAAAAAGAAAAACAGACGGTTCAAAAGGTTAAGGACGTAACTCTCGTCGAGTAAAGTCGTTGTTAATTATGAAACTGTAAATAGAACTTATCCCTTCTGTATCCGTTCTGAAATTCACTGAATTTGTGTCTTTATTAATGTAAACCATTTCTAGAAATAGACGTTTATTATAAACCGACTCTCTGTCTAAAATCTTAGCGTTGTTAAAATCAATATGGTGACCTTCCTTAATATGATAGTAAACAAGAGCACTTCTATTCTCATTTCTACCCCTACAATCATTCCGATGTTGTTTAAGTCTATTCCCGAAATACTGCGCTGTCGTACCAATGTACGTTCCTTCACAATTAACGCAAGGAATAGAGTAAATGATGTTAGATTGTTGTAAAATAGGTACGCTGTCCTTGGTTTTTGAAAAAATTTTATTAAGTGGTAAGTAATTATATTTAGCAAATTTAATATTAAACTGATCGAAAAAGGAGATGAACCTAGATGTAAAGCCTTTGATGAAGGGTATTTTTACATATTTAAACTGTGTTGTTGCTTTAACAACATCAGACCTTTGGTCACCATCAAAAGGACTTATGGAAGTTACTAAAGAATGATTGAGAATTCCATTCAAAAAACGCGGTGGATAACCGTTATTAAGAAAAATATTCATCAGTTTTTCTATGTTATGTTTATGAAAGGAAGGATGAGAGAGTTTCAGAACTCTATGCTTCATCCCCACCACAGTATTAATCTTTTGGTTCATTGGATAATTAGAAAAGAAGTTGATGTATCGACCCGTGTAAGTTCGCCTATCTATTTTAATATTGTAGTGTTTCCCTGATGAAGAAATAAATTATTGCGAAAGCTCGGATATCGAAAAAAGGAAGTTGTTTTCTTATCCTACTCATTGGTTGCTACTCCCAAGATTATTTAATCTTTGTATACAGTACAACCGGTACTCCGTTTAGTGCAAAACTTTTTAGTTCTAGGTCTACTGTTAATTCTAGCTTCAGTTCGACACAAGTATACTTATTTTACCCAGAGACGGAGAAAATTCTTTGTGCACTACGATTTACTATTTGGGTTAATCCAGATCTTCGGATAGTAACCCAGTTCGGCCGGGAGTGTGGGACAGCGTGTCACCCATGACACAGGAAATAATTTATCTGGTATGTAGATCTTTCGGCAATACAAATTTCGGTAATAGTTCTTCCCTAGATAGAATAAAGAAATCTATAAAGATATCGTAGCTTCATCATGGTGGTATTATTAGTTTTTGCTTGATTTGTCACAAAGCTTTGACTAAAATAAGTGTAGTTGGTGTGGTATATCGATTTATTATACAGTAGTTATTATTAAGCAGGTCTGTATGTATAGGATATCCACTTGCTCGAACATTAGTGAACATTTGGATGGGACCGCAGACATTACCTTCATTAATTTCTTTCCCCATAAATTTCTCAGTGATTTTTCTGTCTTCTTGAAATTGTCTTTATTAAAAAATAGTATGTCTTGTTTGTCATAACAACCGAAAGTGCCATAGGCGATTATGGCCTGTGTTTCGTAATACTCCCTATTCACCATACTCTTTTCTCACACCCTTCATAAAGATGCTGGTCCACCCAGTATACTTTGCCCATCTTTCTTACCATCTTTCAAGCATCTCGGCGTGGTTTTCATTCATCTTGTATGACTCCCACTGCATCTGTGAATACCTTCTGTAAACTGAATTAATAAATTTCTTGTATTTCAGCGCATTCTTGCATGACGGTGCAGCATACAGAGTCACCAATTAGATCACATTTGCCAATAATCTCCTTTTTTCCTGTCTGGGTCCGCTCGTCTTTGGCATTATACCGGATAAAGCGTTGGCCATTGCAGCGGCTTTTGCTAGAGATGCGTTTGCATACGCAGATTTTTAATTAGGTGTAATCCTACATATTTCGCAAACATGGTACCTACCATTAGTTTCTATATTCTGTACGTGTATTGCAACAATTGAAGGCCCTTGTCATTTTGCTTTCTTCCAATGCTTTACGCAATGTTCCACCATCTCGTCACGATTCTTTGTTTCCACAATTACTATAAAACAAAATATACAAATATAAATACATAACCAATTATCTTTACTCCGTCCTCGTTCTTGTTCTTATTTTGTTTATTTCTTACTTGCGGAATGCCGCTTCTTTTTTCTCCCGTCGTGGAGGATAACAGTTCTTTTCAATAAATATAATCTTATTAGATATTTCAATTATACGAGAGCATCGCACCGTTAAATGATGTCCAGCATCATATAATTTTATATCCTCGATTTGTTAGAGAAATTTTCTTTATTTCCTGTGCCTCATTTATGTATCCGTCTTTTCTGTATCCGTATTGGGACTCAGAGATGTCATTTCGCTCTAGGTGATCCACTAAACGATTATTAGTCACTTTTTTAAAACTTGCCTACCGCGCCTAAGTTTAACACTCCTTTGCCAAGTGCCCTTCTGCGGCGCAGTTAGAACAGCATTTTGTTCTATCTTGCTCATTGCAATCTTTAACAATGTGCTGCAAATACCAACATTTTCAGCATGATACAGATTTTTCCCGCTCTTCTATGTGGCACATTGCTAGGCTTATTCTTATTCTTCTGCTTAAGATTAGTTCACTAATTTCAAAGGGGGTTTCGTCTATCTTGCCAGTTTTCTCTATTATTGCCTATTTGAGTTACTCCACTTCCGTCGTCAGCATTTATCCTTTAATAAGTAGTATAGTGATTTTGGTCTGTTGTCTAGCTCCCCTGCTCGTTAGTATTTGTCCTTGTTCAATTTTCATGGCATTTTCTAACTTCGTTAACGCCATTTCTTCTTTCTGGATAACTATTAAGACTTTCCAATCACGCCTACTTCTGGGAGAATAACAAGGAGGAAGGACAAACAATTTAATGTTTGGGAGCTTAGTAAAATGCGTAGTTATGTATGGGGTGTAGACCAGATACTGGAGATGGATATTGGGATTAGCTAGGGAGACTCCCTGATGTATAGTTGGAGAAGAAATGAAGATAGATAAGTTGTGGGTGGAAGTGGGTAAGCGAGCGGTGCGTTTTGAGGAAAGGGTGGATGGTCGAGGACAATGTAAGATCTTAGAGGAGTGCTGAAGACAGATTGAAACATGCAATGGGCATTATGGGCAGCAAGGAAGGGAAGAGCACTATAGAAGGGTGGGATGCTCAACGGAAGAGGTGGTCAGAAAGAGAAGAGATGGGATTGAAATGTGAAAACAGTTGGAAAATACGGACAGGGATGTGAATATGCAAGATAGAAGGACGGCGATAAGGGAAAGTTGGTATAATTCGAATAATTATGAGGTGATATCTCACTTCCGTCGTCAGCATTTATCCTTTAATATGGAGCATAGTGATTGGGGTCTGTTGTCTAACTCCCCTGCTCGTTACTATTTGTTCTTGTTCAATTTTCAGAGCAGTTTCTAACTTCGTTCACGCCATTTCACTTTCTAGGTAACTACTACGACTTTCCATTCACACCTACTTCTGATCCCTTCTATGGCCTCCACTGTTTCTTATCTTCCGTTCAGTTGATCTTATATACCACATCAACAATTATGGCATAAGCTTTTCTTTCTGTCTTCGTTATTTTTTCCTCTTCCATCTTTGTCTGCGTCGTATAAATTTCAACTTCTGTCTCGGTGTCTTTAAAAATTAACTTCAATCATTTTCCTATAAGTGATAAGTGGCATAAATCTTAAGCGATGTACTGCCATTTTCTTTACTGTCTCATTCTTTTGTTTGAGTTTTTGAATCGTATTCCAAACGAACTTTCTAGTTTTACTACCGTAAGTTTGACGACCTTTTCTTTTATTACATCTTCCCTTCCTCTTATTCGTTTTCTTATAAATTTTTCAATCTCTTCATATTTTTCCATTAATTCTGCCGTTAATTCTGCCTGATTTTGAATGCACTTCTTGTTGCCATAATGGATTACCCAACTTTAATTTGGTTTTCTCGTAGTAATTTTCATGCCACATTTTATTCACAGCCAATGTCTAATCTATATATGAGTTTGCCCTCGTGAATTCTCTCTTCTCTTCATTCTTGTTTTCGTCTTCGTCGGTATCGATTTGCGTGCTTTGCTCGTTCCTTTGAACCTCTACGCTTTCTCTTTGTTGTCCCACTCTTTCTATGTATTCTTTTATTTCGGGTCTGTTCAAGATTTCCGAGTTAAACATATCCGACGCATTATTTATGTTAAGTGCTCGGATAAGTTTAAAAAATCAATAATAAATTTTGTTCCCTCATTGTGACTCGATCCAGAGACATACTGTATATAGAGGTGATCAAAGATAATTGTTTTCTTAAACAGTTTATCGATGTGACGGAGATCTACGAGATTTTTAATCACCGCGAAGAGTTAAGTGCCCGGAGGGACAAACGGTCAAGGAGAGAACACGCTAATTGGACGGTGTTTTGATGGCCGCAGGCCTTCTCCTGTCTCCGCCGACGAATCGCGCGATTTACGGCGATCACTAATGAAGTAGTGTGCGCGCGTCGTTTTTATTGAAAATAAAATTAACGCCGTTAGTTACGGGGCTGAGACGGTATGCGTTGTGCGTGTTGGTCGTTCGCAAATTGTCGCTGAAATACGAGCGATACGGCGGCCGCGGTAACGACGACAGCGCCACAGGTGGCGGAAAACACTACATCCTGCCGAAACGCAATTTATACAGCTACTTTCCTTCCTGCCTTTATCCGCCCACGGTACACCTCCTGTTCACAAACCATCTGATATTATTAATAATCTCTCTACCTTGTTCGGATACTTTTTTTTATTCCACAGAATACCTTTAGTCAACAAGGAAAAAAAATGAGTTGACTCTATAGTGCTCTATAAATATTCGCATTAACCGTAGGCGTAAAGGACATCCATTCAATAATTTTCAATTTTCTCCTTCTTCTTAGAAGGCCGTATTATGAACCACAGGGAATGTACACCACGTAAACGGTTAGTTTCATTCACAATAGGTAGTTGTTCGCTATGCCTTCGTCAAGTAGCATATGCTCACCTTAAAATTGCATTCTGCGCAAAATGTACGATCATGAATTAAATTCATGATTAGGGTAATTCATGTTGCAGTGTGTCTCATTGGACAGATAATTATTTCTTAACGAACTTCAAACTTATGGTATTTCGCGATGACTTTTGCAATAATTATACATGTACAAAATATTATTATTAACATTAATAATTCCAAAATTCTTTGAAAAATAGCATCACATAATTTTGATAGAATGATCGGGATTTTGCTGAATTTCAACGAATTTAAATCTCCTGAACTTGATGCTAAGCTAATGCTTGAAGCCGGTTATAACGCGCCAGTTATAACAATTTAAGGTAATAGTCCCTAATATGTTTTATAAACACAATATACAAAATCACAATTATCTGTTAATATAATGATACATAAATATTTTCAACGTTTTTAAAATCATCATACAAATTTTAAGTTCACCCTTCTTCATTTTGTTTTCACTTCTTTGTTACTATAATCTGTAAACAAAAATGACTACGAACAATATTTTGATCTGTTATGAAACTTATTTCTTTTCTATTGTGCAAATATTTGAGTAGTTTTGTAACGCTATCACATATTTAGAATTTTGGCGGATAATTACTTCTTACACTAACGTTTGGAAATCATTGTGGGTTAGTACTATAATGATAGTTGCAAGATGTTTGTTCAATTTCGGTAAAGTGTTTGAGCATATTTTTTACATGATAATTTATCCACAAGTTCAGTTATTTTTGTCATCTGACCAACATGGATTTATCCAAAGGTAGGCACGTGTACTGAATGAAAGTACCAAGGTACCAGGTAAGGGTACTTCAAATGTATTTATGTTTCGGATACATTTTACTAGTATTTTTCACAGTTTAATGTACAGTACTCGGGTATTATAACCGGGTATTCGCGTTCGGGTATTTAGAAAATCTTACGATAACTAAATACCCTTACGTGTTAAAAATGAACAATATCTTGTAAATAAATATGATGTATAAACATGATGTAGTGGATTGCATTACGCGCTTTAAAAATTATTTAAAACATATTTTCTTACATTTTGTATTTTACTAAGTACGTCATATGGTATATAAACTCTAATAAATGTTTGTTAGCATTCAATAATGTTAACATTTGTTAACACAGTTGTCAACTGATAGTCCTTGCCGTTTTGGAGTTAAGATCATGTTGACCATTAAGAATAACCTTTCAACAAGTACCGATAATGGTAGCGCGGTATTGTATTTCAGAAAAAGTTTTCTTAATGTTAGGTACTCATGAATAATGTTTCCAATCTCTACTGTAGCGTGTTTATCATCTAAATAACGTAATTACTGTAACTCAACTTTTGGTCCATAATATATAGTGTATTCTATGTTTTTTTGTACCTCAGCTACATTAGAAGCAAAGTAATTATCTAAATTCCTTTCCTCCCCGGGCGAGCTTTCAACGTCATCCTCTTCAAATCCAATGCCGCTGACACTAAAAATTTTTTAATTTCATCAAAGCTTAAATTTGTATTCTTCATACCTGACAACCATCTCAATTTAAAATTTTGTTACGCCACATATAATGTTTGAAAACCTACTCTGCAGTTTCTTAATGTACATATCTATGATGATATCCCCACAACATTTAACTTCTTTGGTGAGACTAAGTTTTTGATATTTATTGCATAAAGGAACTAACGTTGGTAGTAAGAAACCAAAACAAGTCTTTCTTTCAAACTGTAAATCGTGAACTTGACATAATAATTGTGTACTCTTCCAAATATAGAATTTCAACTTCATTAAAACACTCCATATTGAGTTATAAAGGTAGAAACTTTGTATTTTACCACATTTAGTAGGTAGCTGCATTTTTCCAAAGAGTACACTTTAAAAACCTTTTAATATTTCTGGTTTTTAACTCTTATACTCGAACATCTTATATGTTTTGGAAATTTATGCGATGCTCAGTTTCATCTGCTACAATAGTCTCTTCATCTCTACATCTCTTCGTTAATGATAAATGTGTGAAAAGCTTGGTAAATACCAAGCTTTTTTTTACCAAGCACTATTGTCAACGACAATCACCGACAATTGCATTGTATGTATGCGGTCCTTTAAAACTGCAACAGGATATGGATGCGACTGTTTTTTGCAGTGAAATGGTATTTACCCATTATACAATAATTACTGGAAAGCTTCTATGTTTTGTAGACTAAAATCTGCGGTTTCTAATTTCACTCTGTGCTGTAAGGCTCCAATGCAAACGAAGGTCGAAGTTAAAAAAAATTTTCTATCGTCAAGGCCCATCACTATTCCAACCCTTTCCACCGATCACACTACTTAAAATACCCGTGTATACAAATATTGTACCTTGGTACAGGTACTTTTCGCCGTTTAAATGTATCCGGATAACAAGTGCTCTAACAAAAAATTACCCGGGTACACAATTACCTGAGTACTACGCACCCTTGGATTTATCAAGCGTCGTTCAACGATTATCAATCTTGCAATAGTTGCTGAAATGATTTATGAACGTTTGAACGGGTAAGGTTAGGTGGATGTAGTATACACTGATTTTTCTGAAGCATTTAATATGATTTATCATGATGCCCTGTTTGTGCTTTTGGATTATTTCCTAAGATTATGAAACTATTTACTCCTTAACTGTCGGGTGGTGCAAGTTATAACAATAATAACTAGATATGAGTACTGGCTGTACAAAGTACGGACCAAAGGTAATTTTCTGGGGATAAGCAACCGGTATGGTTGGTGATAATTAAATCTCCTTTTATTCGTCCTAAGCTTTCGTTTTATTTTTAAAACTTCATCAGAGGTAGCTACAAAAGAAGTACTCAGAACAGTAACCGTGGGCGCACGTGCAACTTACAAAGTTGGAGGTTAAGTAGTTACGTGAGACATAAGTATCAACGATAAACCAAAGTTTTATGATCGAAAAGCGCACAGTTCGATGGACGAACAACAACAACAAATAACACATGGGCCAACACACACAAAGATTCTTTCTTTAAAAGAGGCCGGAATGCTACAAGATGGCAATCGTCATTGAGGACGAGGAGAGGTAATGTCCCAAGGTTTATATATTAAAGGTTGTCCAAGTTCCTATGTTGCAATACTTTGATTTTTTTATGTGGGCGAGGGGCAAGAGCACGTGTATTTCGTGACGTAACAAGAAGATCGAGCTGGATTAAGCCTGCGCAACTACGAATTCCTCGATACCGTTTTTATATTTTGTGAGAGTTGAAGTGTAATCAAGTTTGTTAGTGTCCAAAACTCGACATTTGGAGAATTGGAACTAGTTTAAATGTTAATTTAGATGTTTCAAAATATAATTTCTATAATTCAATTACTTCATTTTAAAAATTTGAATTAATTCCCGCAATTTTCCTCTTGTGACGTAATGCGCAGTATGTTTGCGTACAAACCTAGACAACCTTTAATATATAAACCTTGGTAATGTCCAGGTTAGGTTAATGCCTTTTATTAATAGAGAGAGCCGAGGTCACCGCTCTAAATTTAAAATTTGAATTTTGAAATTTGAAATTCTTTTTAATTTAAAATTTACAAAACATAAAGTGTAACATTAATTAACAATGAGAGAACTGTTAGACTATTAAAACTGCAAATAGTTGTGCAAATTAACAAAAGTTGCAAAAGGTCAACAAAACAAGTCCAAAAGCAAGGCACTAGAACCACAACGAGTTGTTTAGTGAGTCGTCAGGGGTGGCCCGTGAGGGATTTTGGGTAAACTTAATGAGGTTGCAATACATGTCACTCAAGCCGTTGACATCTGTACGGAAGTTTACGGTGGATAATTCCTTCAATCAAGACGTGTGGGTTCTCAAAATCAAAACTATGGCCGGTGTTCAGGTGGTGTTCCACCAAAGCTGTAGAATTCGATTTCTTGTAGTCGCAGTCCCTCTTATGCTGTTGTCAGCGGGTTTTTAAATATTGGGACGTTGTACCAACGTAGCAGCCCTCACACGAAAGGGCTGCAATTAAGTTTATAAACCAGATTAGTTTGTGCCAACACAGGTGTTCTGTCCTTCATAGTGGTAAACAGACGTCTTAAAGGGTTTAGGATATATTTAGCAAATTGCAACTGTAGGCCTTTAAAGTGATTTGTGAGCTTGTCAGTTAGGCCCGGGACGAATGGAAGCTTAACAAAACTGAGTCTAACGTCAGTACCCGACACAGTGGGGTGGGTAAGAGAGACATTAGCATTCCTCTCATTGCTTTCTTGGTGGAAAAGAATTCTACTGACAATGGCCTGCTGGAAACCGTTGTTGATGAAGATTTGCTTTAATTTCCGAAGGTTCTTGTTGTGAAACCCTGTGTTAGAGATTTTCAACATCCTGTTCCTCATTCCATGAAGGGTTGAATTTCGTTCGGATTTGGTGGCATGAAAAATAGCTAATGAATCTACCGGAGTAGGTGGGCTTCGTGTACCAATCCAGAACGACTGATTGATCAGGTTTTCTGAGCACCAGGGTATCTAGAAAGGGAACAGAGTTGTTGGACTCTTCTTCCATGGTAAACTGCACATGAGTATTGACCCCATTGAACGTGGACAAGGTCTCATCCAGCATGTTAGCCGGTACCGCACAGATCACGTCATCAACGAACTTATAAATGAAAGGCATATGAAAGGGAAGCCTCCCCAGACAAACGTCCAGCACATAATCCATGATTATGGTTGCAAGAATGGGACTTAAGGGGCTGCCCATTGGAGTGCCAAAACTGCCTGTAAATGATCCCATCAAAGGAGAAAACAGCTGATTCAAACAAGAATCTGACCAATTGGATGAACAAATCCAAGGATATTTCGGTGTGTGGACTAATCAAAGACCACTCCTCCCTGATACGGTCTAAAGCCAGGTCGAGAGGGATGTTGGTGAACAGAGAGATAACGTCCAAAGATACAACCACAAAACCCGGAGGTAGTGTCATCTCCCTCATGGAGCCTGAGAAATCAAAGGTATCGGTCACATTGTAACCTGTGCGGTTGGAAAGGGCCGTAGTCAACAAACCTGCCAGGAAGGTGGAGATGTTATAAGTGGGAGAACCAACAAAAGATATGATTGGCCTAAGTGGACGATCCGGTTTGTGGATCTTTGGAAGACCATAGAGTTTAGATATCGTGCCATTGTGAGACGATAATTGTCTATATTTCAACTGATCAATTATTTTGAGATCAAGGAGATCCTTACAGAACTTATTTGTCCTTCTCTGGAGGGAGAGGGTTGGGACAGATTTGAGAATTTCGTAGGTGGTAGTGTCACCCAGCAGATCTCTGGCTTTAGACATGTACTCTGAACGGTTCATGACCACAGTAACTTGTCCCTTGTCCGCCGGTAGGACAACTAAAGGGTCGGGTCGTCTCATTTTAAGGAATTTGATTGTCTCAACAGTTAAATCCTGAATAAATCTTTCATGAGGGAGGAGAGGGTCAGCGCAATTGACGAAATTCGTCAGAGTGTTAGTCACGTTGGCTCTCACAAGATTGGTGGCATCACTAGGAACGTGTGAGAAAACTGCCACAATCTCTGACAAGAGTCTGGGAATAGGTATATGCCTGGTATGTACAGG
Source organism: Onthophagus sagittarius (assembly GCA_036711965.1). Taxonomy (NCBI): domain Eukaryota; kingdom Metazoa; phylum Arthropoda; class Insecta; order Coleoptera; family Scarabaeidae; genus Onthophagus; species Onthophagus sagittarius. The sequence continues at coordinate 40,453,550 of JASERS010000001.1, forward strand.
CAAACCAAACTTTGGGCCCAAAGACAAAAGATTAGCCACTGAACTGGACTGGTGGAATATTGGTACTTGACTGGTTGGAGAACCAAGCAGAATTGTTCGTCGTGAGGCGACCAAACGTGAACCTGTCACTGACCTTTTTAAATTTATTGGCATTGTTGTTTTTAACTAAATTGAACCTTTTATTGTAAGAAGCTCTTAAACAGTTTCTAAATTCATTCCAAGTTGCTAAGGGCATTCACGATTAAAACGTTTAATCATAGTATATGTATTACTTATTTCAAAGTTGAGAACTTTGGTCCCTAACCTTGAGTTGAATTGATGAATCCTTGACATTAATCCCCCGTTGACTCCTTCTAGAAGTGAAAGCAGGTTCTTTGAACTGTTTCTGATGTGGTTCGGTACGACTCCATCTCTTTTGCATCGGGTAAGGAAGTGCTTACGATTGTTGAGGTTTGTAAGTTTTGTGTTGAGTGTCATCCTAAGAATAACCTTTATTGTTACCGTATAATAGACATTAAAATAAAAAGAAATTCATTAATTGAAAACAGTTTAAATCAAACAAATATGTGTAGCTTCAATATTCACTCAATCGAATTATGAGGCCTCAACAATGTTGACCGTCCGTAAACTGAGAACACACCATTAATTCTGCAGAACCGAATTGTGAGTGGTTCTTTTGAAAAATTTACAATAATGAGTGACATATAGGCTTACAATTTACTTTTGCTCAGGGATTGTGGCATACTAATATTTTATTTTGCTTATTTCCATAAGCAACAATTAAAAGAAATTGAAGAAAACACTTACAAATGAGGAATAAGCAAAATAATGATGTAGAATGCTATTGCAGAATATCACTAAATTTGCCAATATTCGTTAAGGTTTTTAATTCTAGTATAAAACTCTAGTATAAGTTGTATAGTTTTGGTACATAGATCTGAAGCATTTTTGGACGACCGCCTTAGAAACCCTTGTCGGTTGAATGCCAATACGAACCTTCGATTTGGTATCGACATAGTGATCGATGATATTAATATATACAGTAGAATAGATTGGATATAAATTATGTATAGTGACATGACATTCAATTTCTAAGAGGTCTCATTCGAGGATCCGCACGCCTACATTAAGCAGAACTTTTAAAATTAGCTTTTACAGTCCTCCCCAACCAAATAACACTATATCTCGTAACTGATTCAGCCGTCGCAAAATGTGTGTGGGATATGTGGCAATAATTGTTTCATTAAGAAAATAGATATTGTCGAGCACGTCGACATTATGGTCTAGTGCCACACCACGATATCTTGTAGACCTTACTTTATGAATGTTTGCACAATGACAATCAATTGACTGACGTGAATCGACATGAATCACAATACCGTCCATTAGGTTGTGCTTTTGCTATGTTAAGGGTTAGTTCATTGCTTTCATGCCATCTTAGCAAAATTCTCAAGTCAACAGTGGACATATTTTTGAATATTAGGACCGTATCACCTGTATAAGATAACAGTTTATCACTCTAATTGAGCTCCAATACATCGTTAATATGAATAAGAAATAACATTGGGTCAAGAACAGAGTCCTGAGGGACGCTACAAGTTAAATTTCCTGATGAACTAAAACAGACATTTACCCTTACCTTCTGTGATCGACTTTGCAGGAAAGACTCGAACAATTTAAGGGACAACCCTCTAATTCCGTAATGTTGAAGTTTGACTAGTAATATTTTATGATCCAAAAACACGGTCATAGTACATAATGAAGTATCAAGTCCCTGATACCTACATGTATTTTGATAATTCCGCCCTGAATCCAAACTGAGATTCAGATAAGATATTGTGCCTCACTAGAAAGACATTAACTCGACGGAAAGCAATATTTTCGAAAATCTTTGCAAAAGTTGTGATAAGCGCAATTGATCTGAAATTCTCAGCATTTATGTGTACTATAACGGTAATGCGTCTATGTACGGAATTTACTACTAGATCTGGCGATACTCAATGTTCAAATTATGCGGATGATGTAAATGTATTCCATCCTATATTTTCAAATTGTAATATTGTCAGTCTTCGATCAAACTTGGACGTGCTGATGAAATGGTATAACTCTTATCAATTAATGATGTCAATAAGTGCCGTGCTGTTAGTTTTACACGCAAGGTGTCTCATCTTCCATCTTCTTATTGTATGCGAGGAGCAAATGCACATCGCATGCATTTGCTGATATCAATGTTTATAAATCCCTGTTTATGACCTTTATTTTATCCAAAATAGAATATGGCTCTGTTTTTTGGTCACTATAATATGTTGGAGCAAATTTAGGAAATATTTGTCTCTACGACTGGATGGATATTATCCAGATCGTAAAATGGATTACTGATTCCTGCTGTAATGGCACAAATTTTCTGCACTGAATGAGGGGAAAGATGACCTGTGTATTATGTTTTCCCAGAAGTTAACGCAAGGTGACCAACACATATTCCTATATAGCATCTTCGTCCGCAACGTTTTCATTAATTGACGACTATCCTAATGTTGTTGAGATTTATTGATTTATTCTCCCTAAAAGTAAATGTTATTCAAAATTTCGCATTACATACATATCCAGCATGAAAAATGCAAAATTTACTTTGATTTCTCATTTTTCTTGTTAGAAGTGGATTTGCATCAAATCAAAAATGTTAATTATGAAGATTTGTTATACCTTCTTTATTAAATGAGGATTCATCTGTCTACAAAATTCTTTTCAAGAAAAATCTTTCGTCTTCAATATCAGTGGTCGTTTAAGAAGAAATAGCGAAATTGACCCTATCCAAATTGCTCACTCAAACTTACCTTTAATTGTCTACCTAAGTTAGGTTCAGAATACCTAGCCATAATTCCGATGTTTTAAATAAAGGTTTACTGAAGAAAACGCCCTGGTTCACTCTTTGAATTTGAAGAGGAGTTGCTCATCGCTACACGTCTTGAAACTAACTCTCTAACACATGTCTTAACTTCTTCCCATATTTCGTCTCTCACCTATTGCAAGAAATATCGATCGAATGCCATACCTGGGCAATCCTCTGCTCTATACGAACCTTTACGAACGAACCTCAAATAACGACCGAACATCCGAAATCGCCACAAAACTATCAATCACCATTGAATTAGTAACAGCAGATGTTAGATGTCTAACTGGTAGAATGTAGATTCAGCCAGTTTTCATTTTCATAGCACATTTTATTAACGCGATAGCAGTAGATATGGGTTTATGATTCTATCCACAAAATACTACAATGCAGTCTTTTCGAAAATGTCCGTACTGTAGCTCGTCATTGTGACGTTGTTCTACAAAATTGCATAAAATTTATTGATAACGAATCCTCCTAATAGAACCATAAAGAAAGATTGACTCAATAATTCGTTGTCTTGATATTGCAACCCATATACCAACCTCTATTGTATGCAAATCCGTTTCCACAAATCGATGGTTGGTGGCCCAGGTTCTGCAATTTTGGAAATTGATATTTACCGATAAATGAAACTACATTTCATCACTGAAAAAGGTTCTACCCAGTGCGTTATCTGTATTTACGTTTTGATTGAATCAATGACAAAAAGATATTCTATCTTAAACAAGTGGTTGCAGTCATTTTTTTCCATATATCCAGATTAGCGAGTTATTACTGTTGCAATATTGCACCTGGTGTTATGTATCTAGTCTATCTTCATCAAAACTTACAAACTAGAAGTAATTTAGTAATTTCTTCTGGGGTCAACAATATGTTATTTTTTTATACATTCTATTACAATAAAATTAATTATGACAGGACGTTTCCTATTTTATCAGAAATTAAAAATTTATTTTTGTTCCTTGTTGCTATTCTACTGGATCAGTTATCCTGATATGTTAGATATGTAATATAAGGAACATTCATAGATCTACAGGCTAGTCGATCTATAGAGATAATTTAAGTGCATTGTTTTCCAAAAAACAGGGTTTGTTTTAATATTACTTCATCTAAAACGTTATCTTGACAACCAACATCAGCAAATAGGAAGCTACAGTTTTATTTATAATTAAAATAATTTAAAATATCTTCTTAGCAATTTACAGAGATTCTTCTACAATTGAAGACTATATGATTGGTTTGTGATAATATTTGGTAAATTGAATTAAAAGAGATTTATTCATTATTGTCTTTGTAATATCTTTTTTATATTCAAGAGTTGTTATTAATAGAATTTAATATGATTAGGGCTACATCAAGTGATGTTAAAATATTACACAAATCTGCATACTACCCTCATTCAGCAGAAATAGCTCATGGAGTATTGAAGAGAATACTCAGAGTTTTGAGTTACGAACATGGAAAACACAATATGATGCAAGCAACACTTGCCATAAAAAGTGCAGCACGTGGTTTCAATTCTTGAGGAGCTATGTTATGGGTGGCAAATCAGATCTCTGGTAAGTCTGTTAAAAGATTTATAGAATGTGCAGAGGTAATACTGAACCAATAGTTAGTTATGATTCAATATGTTAAAATAAAAGGAATGTTGTAGTACATTAACTGGTTTTATTATTCAAATTTAAAGTCTTATAAACTCCGAGTTCATCTTCACCATTATAACAACGTGTATCGCCATTACAGTTTTAACATGTAACGTGTTGTCTAATTAGTTTTTAATCTTTATAAATAGAAGTTTTACCAAAATTTATATTTAAACATATATCTAACTCGGAATTAAGTCATTTATTTACAAGAACTAGAAACAAATAAGAAGTATCAATAAATTCTACGCATTAATGTTATTTTCATACAGTCTCTGAAGATGCTATAATTAGCGACTTTAAATTTGAATAATAAAATCAGTTAATGTACTACAACATTCTTTTTAACATATTACACTGGTGTAATGGATAAATTTAACTTCACTTCGTATGATTCAGTATCACTAAAACAATTGAAAAACATACAATAAATTGTAGAAATTAGCATGCAAAAGCACAGAGCACATCAACGAAATTTATGATAACACAGCAAAAAAAGTTGTTTACAACAAGTGCCCAACCTAAGTTAATTTTAAGATATCAATCATGGAAATATCTTTATATATTCGTTCAAAAGATATCAAAGAGGAAGGTAGGTTTTGATTGTAACATATGGATCCTATACTAAGAATCAAATTTGAGAAATTCTAAAAATTTGATTAATGCGTACAATATCAGCTTTAAATTGATATGAATTGGAGATTCTTTTGAGATATTCACCACCAAACTATCTCAATGTTAACACTCAATGTTATTAATTATAAAGAATTCACGTCGATTTTGTCAAGTTCATCCAAAAACCCATATTCAAAAAATTCTAAACGTTTTAATGCAGTCTACTAGTTTAGATGAAGTTCTTCTTCTAATCAAGCTTTATTTTTAACATATCAACCATGAAGATATCTTTATTCACTCAAAAGATATTAAAGAGGAAGATAGGTTTTGATTGTAAGAAATGGAACCTGTACTAAAAAGTAGATTTGAGAGATTTTAGAAATTTGATTAATACGAGCATAATTTTGCCTTTAAATTAACATGAATTGGGAATTCTTCTGAGATATTAATCACCAAAATATCTTTATTTACTCAAAAGTTAGGTAATATAAAGTATTAAAATCGATTTTGTCAATTTCAAATTCAATCTAACACCCATATTCCAAAAATTCTGGACGTTATCCCAACCTGCCTATGAAGATCCATCGGGAAATCACGGACACCGTTCTTTTTATTTTACGTCACCGTTGCCAACCGTGATTTTTTAATAACGGTGAAAAATCACTCTTACTGAAATAACGCACATCTCTAAATCAGATACATTTATGTATATGCATTTATGTATGCATATTTACAGCATACATAAAAATGTAGAAACACGGCAATAAAATTATGAGAATGTAAAAATTAGAGTAAACAATTATGAATGTAACTTTTCTTGGAAGATTCGGTGTGACAGTTCATCGAAAGCCAATTTCATAATCCTTAATCTTAAGAAGTTTCTGTACTCGAATGAGAGTGAATGTATTTGACAACTAGGTGTTTTGGTAGTATTATTATGGGGTTTCTAAGACGAATTTGTAACATGCGGGTTTTAGTAAATCAGCTCTTTAAAGAATTGTAAGGTCGGCAATTTTATGTAATCATGTTTGCCATAAAAATGGCAGAGGTAAATTGTTTTCGTGCTTCTGTTTACTATTAAAATAAATATAAGACTGATCGTTCAAAAATCTGATTGATTCATTAAAAATTAAATAGATATTTAATAAGATTTTTTCTAATCTCTATCAGAAGGTTACAATCAATTAAGTATAATAAAAAATCGCAAACAAACAGGTCATTTTTTCTAAATGAGTACATCGACTCGAAAAGGAATGATAGCCGGACGAGAGAAAAAAGAACGAAAAAGAAATCGAAACAGGTATAAGAGGTTCCGCTACACGGCAACCGTCCACGCCAGTAGATTAAAGCACCGACGAACGAGCTGCTAACTGTGACAGATAGCCGAGCATTTTATATTAAAATAGCGGCCATAAATACATGTTGAAATAATATGTAATTTAAAAACATTAATGCCGAGCAGGGAAAACTGTGTAAAATGTGTTGTGCGCGAGCGAATGGGGTCCGCTCACGGGCCGCTCTCGGCCCGATCTCGGCCCGCGGGCATCTATCACGCTTAGGCCGGCGAACGATAAAAATAAATACGGACGTGGTCGGCCCCTTTGTACTTCTAAACGTGGCGCTACTGCGAAAGGAAAAAGCACCTCGTGCCGCCTCTGAAAATACATAAATCGCCGGCGCTCTGTGCACTTCAGAACGCGGCCAATTCGACTGACGAATATTTATTCCACCCTGTCAAATCTACCCGCTTTCAACCTTAGAACAAGTTAATAGTTGATAGCCGTTACGTTTAAGTGGTGTTCACTTTAAACTAAAGCCACTAAAGCATTCATGTTCTCACATCACTAACAATCATTAGCAAAACGTGTTATTCACTTTAACGTGTTGATATCAAGATTTACTTATACGGAATGCTTCGGTATTTTTAAGTTTCTACCTATAAGGATAAAATATAGTGATAAGTTGTTATAAAATAAAGGTTATATAATAAGAAATAATTGATCGATGCAATACCTCAAATAATTTATTTTAATTTGCAGAAAATGAAAGCTTATTAGTAATGCGTTGTTTAAGCGATAAATGCATCACTAATTATTTTTATTAGCGGTATTATTGTATGCATGAACTAATCAATTTAGAATATTTGTACCAAATTATGCTATTAAAAACAAAGAAAAAGGGTTTCAAAGAAATAACTAAAATGAGAGAGAGTTTACAACAGACAACTTCAGAGTTTCTATTCGCAAGAAAAATTCCAACATAATTTATCCGAATTCTTTTCTAAATATTTTAGATCGGTTTTTGTTGATGGTGAACTCGCTCTTTTATAGTCAGATCTCTTGCTACATACTTTGTCCGTAGTTCGCCGTCTAAAAGTTAATTTATACTACCGTAATAATAAACGACATTTAGTAATTTTTCTGAATTTACTGAATATACATCTTGCGATGTAATATATTATCAACGCAGAAACCTTTAAATGAAAGATGTGGAGTTACTATTTCATAATTATTTCCAAGCATCAATTCCGTCACTGTTCTCGGTCTTAGGGTCGGTTTATTCAACTTTAGTTAAATTTAACTACTGGATATTATCCATGGTTTCTGTAATTTCACTTGCCATGATTGGCTATATTAACAGTAACTATAGTAAATATCTGCTACTTAAATTTAACTAAAGGTGAATAAACCGGCCCTAAGGCCTAGTTACTGGATATAGTTTAGCTACTGGATATTATCCATGGTTACTGTAATTTCACTTGCCATGATTGGCTATATTAACAGTAACTATGGTAAATATCTGACAGTTAAATTTAACTAAAGGTGAATAAACTAGGCCTTAGGCTCGTTACTACCATCTTCTGGTTAAGCTATCTAAGAGATTGTTGCCATAGTTACGGCTGTTTTACGCATTCTGATTGGCTAGTGGATGGATTTATCTATAAGATAAATTTAACGAAAAGATGGTAGTAATGGACCTTAATCTGATAAAGTAAATTTCCAGCCAGTGATCCTTGAAACATGACCCTAATTGCTCCATATATCTTAATCGAAATTTTAAATTATTGCTGGCTGGTGGATGGTTCTGCAAGTCGTGGCCAGTACTAGCATTATCTATGACTATTACTGATTGATCTATGTTTTTCTTCAAGGCCTAACCTAGGATTAATGAAAATAACATAAAATCTAGCTTGAGTGTTTTTGAATATAACTCGAAAAGTATGCGTCCAATCAAACATTTGAAAGAGTAGATATAGTTCTGGCAATGTATAGGTTTATGATATAATAAAAAAATTTTACAGATATAGCCTTTATAAACATCCTGTACAGCAGTGACATCGTCGTTACATAACTTAATTGTGATCTTAAACGATTTTAACATTTAAAAGTGACTTAATTTAGTTACTTAGTTAGCTCTAGTATTTGTAACTAGAATTGTGCACGACATTCAGGAACTGCCTGTATATGCAAATATCGAAAATATATGGTTCAAAATCTTTAAGTATCTCTAAATCTTTAAGTATTAAAGGATTTAAATCCCTTTAAGCTTTCATCTATTGGTTTGCTGTTTGAGATCAAAAATACTCTATGAACTCTTTGAGAGCATTCCATAAACTTAGAATTCAACTTAACTTTTTAACATAAACTTAAAATTTGATGATCAATCCAAAAATAATCCTTTATCGATTCCAGTACATAAAGAATATCATCATTGGCTTCACAACATAGTTTACAATTAAAAACCGAAAAACTTTTAACTCATATAGGTACAAAGGCTTTCACAACCGATCTTTATTGAAATAAAATTAGAACCAATACTAGAACTATTACTACTAATAGTTCTAATAGGACTAATAGTAGATCTATAACTAGAAGTTCTAGGATTTTGCCGTGCGTCTTTTTAAAAAGTGATTGACGTTTCGAATGCCACATTGCAACCTTCTTCAGGAACTGACACTGACACCCACAAACCAGTTATTAACATAATATTTCAATATTAATAATTTAGGAATAAGCACCAATATTCAATTAAAATTAGAGAAGGCATTTTGTTTGTGAAATTAACCTATTTGTAAAACTTATCAAAAATGATACAAATAGAAATAAAAGACAATCGTTATTGCAAATGATAAAAATATTAATGATTAACTTGTAACATATAAAAGTAGTTGCAGTTATTTGCAGTTTTCTCAAGCATGCCCTTGTTTTGTCGCTCTGCTGTTAGTTTTCTGATAATATTGAAGTGTATTTCAAAAGGTGTACTTTTGAAGTCTTGAACTGACCAGCCCTTTTAAAAATTCTTTATAACGCCGTGCGGTTTAGTGATTTTTTCAAATCCTTCGAAAATTCGATCAGCATACAAGAACGAATGTCCCCTTACAGGAAATGTTATATTTACGGATTTCAAAGTTTTAGGGCCATTTTGTCTCCTGTTGACAGTCTGTCAACAGGAGACTACGACAAAGCACTGAAGATGCCAAGTGAGATCTTGGCGAAACGTCTGCTCCTGTCCACAGGGAACAACCAAGAAAATGAACGGATGATACCTCGGATCAACCAAAACACACTTACTTCTCCATCCGTGAAGCATTACGAATTACCAAATATATGTTATGTAAATATATATGTTTTGTACAACATCATCGTCACGTAAGTCTGTGTATTCGGCCGTTCCTTCAGTAAAGTAAAGTTTATTTTGCTCTAATGTACTCGCAGATTCGTGGTAATGTTTGCGCTTTTACTTGAATTTTTGTTTATGATTACATGGAACATAAAAATTCTACACTAATTCTAACTAATTCTATAACCTAGTTCCTAGTAATGAAAACTATCAAATTAACCTAACTTTTTGTAACATGTAATTAAATAATTTAAGGTAAGAAAAATTCTTAACTTATTTGTTTTCTTTTTCTTTCTCTTGATGTTACGAATCTTTGTCTAATCTTAGATACTTGATTGATGTCAGTAACACTATGCTCTCTCTCTGATCCCCGTACACTTCACTGCACTGTTCGATACACAAGTGAGAGTACAGCGTGGCACTGAGACAATCTGTAGTCTGTCTGGTAAATGTCTACAGGACAAAATGTGTTTTAAATGTCAATTCAACATATTTTTCTTAATTTATAGTATTTTTTAATGCAGTTTAATTTAATATTTTTGTAATATGGAATAGATGGCATTGGGTGGGTTAAATAAAAGAATAGTAAATGCTAATGTACTACAATACTGAAGTAAATTCTCCGAGTAAATTCTGTGATTGTGATGCAGATTTTACTAATTCCGGTAAATACTTCGTTAATTCCCGGAAGTTATTTTTTCATATTAATGTTTAAGCATGGGACCATTGGGTTCTGCGTGTGCATACATGCCCTCCCCTTCTCATACATACATAATGTTCAGACTTGTAATGCGCAAGAGTTGTTTACCAATGTTGATGCTTCATAGCCTGGTTGATTCCTTTACAGCAGTATATAGGACAATTTATCTATACAATTGAGATAGCATGCCTAAGTTGACATTTTTAAATAGGAATCCCCATTTTTATTACATTTATGGATTCTAAGGTAAAGTCTGAATATTTTTAATTCGATATGCATTCGAGGGATATTGTAAGAAAAAGGCTTGGACACATATATTGTATTTGGAACACCTATACATTTCCTATACAAGTATAATATAGATCACTAGGCTTTTTTGCTAAGAACATCACCCAAACTTATATCGACTTGATTTCACACTTTGTGTACTCACTGTACATCTAATCATACTTAATAAGGACAAAATTTATGTTTACTGGTCGAGAATTGCTATCAAAGAGAAGATTCCCTATGGTGCATTAATAATAATAATAATAATGTTTATATAGTACTAATAATACAAAATTACAAAGAAGATAAAGAAAAAAATACAAAAAATACATTTCATATAAGATTACAAAGAAATAAAATAAAAAAAGAACAATAAAAAACAACACCTTGAATAAACATATGAGAAATTTCCACTGAATCAGTAACTTATATTGTTACCGTTTGTATGTGGTTATTTAGTAAATAATTTCATTGGTGCATATTTCATGTAATATTTGGGCTTATTGAAATGAATTAGGAGCTGATCTTTTCAGAAAAAAGCGTCACCCCTCATTGAATATCCAGATATTATTTGCTTTTTTATTGTGGCGTCTCTTAGGTTGGAACAATCTTTCTATTTCTGGGTTACCGCATTAAACAACTTTGGTGATATGTAATTTAGGCTGTCCTATTCTTTTGTTACATTTTGGAAGTCTTGCAGTTATGTTCCTGTTTCTTATGTCATAGGAATGATCTATTTGATTCGTTAACTGACTATGTCTACGTATGTGCATTAATACTTTCTGAGTATATATTTGCCTTATGTTTAGCACCTGGCTTATGTTATATAATTCATTTGAAGGTGATGTTATGTTTTTCTTGTACGTTATTCTTAATATCCATTTCTGTATTTTATTTATTTTTTCCAAATGAGTGTCGGTTACTCCTCCCCAACCCAAAACGGCGTATGATATAAATGATTGCACAAGGGAGAAATATACAACTTTCAGGTATCTTTTATCTAAAAACTGTGACAGGTACCTAAAGCTGCTTGTTAATCCTCTAATTTTCTTTACAAACTGTACAGTCTGTAAATTTCAACGTAAATGCTGATCAATAATTATGCCTAAATACTTGACTGATGACGCTTGTGGAATAAAAGTTTCTAGATCAATAACAAGATTTCCCTATTTTGGTAGATGATTGCTGTATGAAGCGAAGGAAAGGTATTTGTTTTTTTCTGTATTCGAAGTTAATTCGTTCCATTAAAACCATTTTTTGACTATTGCAAAATCTTCCTCAGCTTCCATCTTTAGTTGTTTCCAAGATTGGGATCTATAAAATATAGCGATGTCGTGAGCAAAACTGATCACCGATCCCTAAAGTGTAAGACTCATTAAGCTGTTTATGTATATGCTGAATAAGAGAGGTCTCAAAACTGTAACTTGTGGGACCCCATATGTAATTGTTTTTGTTTCGCTAATTATACAATTTCTGTTAACTGTTTTTTCGCGGTCTGTTAAATAGTTTTAATTTAAAAATTTGTATGCATACGTATTTAGTATGCATACATCTTTTTTAGTACTATTTCGTGAGAGACCGTGTCAAACGCTTTTGACAAATTGACAAAGATGCACATTGCAGGAATTTCCTCATCCATAACTTCATATATTTCCTGTGTTAATGCACAAACTTCTATCGATTCTCCTTCTCTAAAGGCAAATTGGTTAGGTGAATTAACATTTTTTTATCAAAAAAATTCACAAGTCTACGCTTTAATATTTCTTCAAACACCTTTGCTAACGTTGAAATTAATGTAGTTTTTTTAGTTTTTTTTAATGATAATTTTTAACCAAATGTCTGTCCCTATCCTTAAATATTGGCTTTATTACTCCAATTTTTAGTACCTTTGGAAAGTAACCAGCACCAAAACACCTATTTATAATTACAGATAGTGGAGATGCAATGATATCTATAGCCGACTTTTATTAGAGTCTCTGGCCTTATTTTATCGGAACCAGGAGCTTTCTTTGGTTTTAGACTTTTAACGATTTCAGAAACTTCCAACTCATCTGCTTCAGCGAGCAGATTATATTATACACTTTATATATATGTAACATTATCTTGAATATCTATCAGCTAATCAATTCTGTTAGCGTACTCTGTTCCCAATCCACTAAAATAGTTATTGAATTCATCGGTTATCTTCTTATCTCGATCCACTACTTCAGCCTGTACATCAATATGTGTTATTTTGGTTTCAACTTTTTTTTGTTAAAAATGTTGTTAATTCAATTCCACAGTGCCCTTGTTGAGTTAAGTAAAAACTTATTAAGTTGTTTACATAGTCTTCTTTATGTTTCTGAATATCACATGTTAACTTATTTTTAAGTTGATTGTACTGTTCTTTAAGAGATACACTATTTGGGTTCTTCCACAAGTATAGATCATTTTTCTGTTCAATTAGCTTAAGTAAATATTTTTAATTATTGTAAAAAAAATTTGTTAATCCGATTTTTTATTTTTTCAAGTTCTTTTTGTTTGCAGTTTTTGTAGCGGTTTTTAAGCTGTTTTAATACATCTATAAATGTCTCGGTAACAATGCTCAAGTCACATATTTCACTTATGAATTTCCAATTTTCCAATTTTAATTTCTCTCGCATCTGTGTGTACTTAATAAATATGTAAATTATTTATAAGTCTTTTCCATAAAGTTTTCCAAATTATTAGAATCAGTTAGTTGAATTAGAAGAATTATAGGATCATGATCAGTCTGGTCATTAATATAGATATACGACTTGCATATTGTTTGCCATCCTAGTCTGATAAAATAGTGGTACAAACAAGACTCACTCATTCTTCTTGTCGTCTCATATTCACGACCACAAGAATTATTATACAATAAGATTGAAAACCGATGAAATGTCTTGATATATACTACGTACATTTATTTTACAAAATTTTGCAAAAGTTCTTTAAGATTATAAGTATTCATTGCATAAATAACTACTAAGTTCACACGTACATAACCTATGCTAAACAAATCGGTAAATGTTGGTGAGACGTGAACTAACACAATGTTGAAGTGCGACATATTCATTAAAAGTATTATATTTAAGGTTGGGCCGACTATGATTTTGGTCAACTAACGACTATCCGACTAATCAGCCCTAAAAGGGCCGATTAATCGGCCATTGCCAATCATTCCAAAATTAGAACGTTTTCGAATACTTTTGGAAACGCTTATATGCTACATAATCTTGTTGTAACTAGGGCTGGGAGACACTTTAAATGAGTTATTGAGTATCGATAGCTTCGTGGTATCGATACTATTCAAAGGATCGAAGTATTGAAAGTATCGAACTATCAAAAGGATCGAAAATATCGAAAGCATCAAATTATTAGAAATAATAGTGCATAATAAGCATATTTCTTATGTATTTTCTTCCTAGACTTTACTTTTGGATACTGTACGTTATCTTAATAACGGCCAACATGTTGGCAGTGTGAGTGTTTATATTTCCAAAGTCCTGCTCATCATTTGGAAGTCTGTTAACCTGCGAGGAACATGAGTTAGAACTATTCCAAACAATGCACATTATCTTAACAACTGCTAACTTGTTGGCAGCATGAGCTATTATGTCTCCAAAGTCATGCTCATCAATTTGAAATTTGTCAACTTACTGTTTTAAACACTGTACATTATGAGTGTTTGTCTCTCCATAGTTCTGCTCTTCAGCTTGAAGTCTGCCAATTTATTGGCAGCATGAGCTATTACTATTCCACAGACTATGTATTATCTTAGACTGCCAACTTGCTGACAGCATGAGCTATTACTGTTCCACAGACTATATATTATTTTAACAACTGTCAACTTGTTGGCAGCATGAGTTTTTATGTCTCTATAGTCCTTTTCATCAGACTCGTTGGCAGCATGAGCTATTACTGTACCATAGACTATATGTTATCTTAATGATTGCCGACTTGTTGGCAACATAATCTTGTTCCACTGATTATACAGGCTGCCCGGTATTTTCCGGATCAGAGGTATACAGCAATGTAGAGTACATTATTTTGAGATGATTTTTCTAATAAATTTTTTTCATATTGTTTATAACAACTGCACGAGAACTGTTTAAAAGACGTCTAATAGCAACTCTGGAAAACGACAGAGGAGGTCGTAAATGAAACTCAGGAAATCAGTCCAACTCCCCGCCTATCATCCGTTTCTTACACGTTTATTTCTCATAATAATTTGTTTATTGATTTTTCTCTTGGAAACATTCATAATTCAATTGTTGTGATAAGATACATATCATTAAAGGTTAAGGGAATAAAAATGAATATGTTTCAATTTTTTAATTACAATAATTCAATAAGTTATGTGTCATAATAAGTAAAAGCACAATAAATACGTAGGAGGGGAGTGATAACGTGACCTCGTCAGTGGTTTTCCAGGATCGCTATTGGACATCTTTAAACAGTTGTTATAAGCAATGTGAAGAAATTTTATTAGACAAATCGTCTCAAAATAATGTGCTCTACATCGCTATATACCTCTGATCCGGAAGATACCGGACAGCCTGTATACTATCTTTTTACTGTTCAAAACACTGTACATTATCTTAAAGACTGCTGACAGCTGTTATATCTCCAAAGACCTGCTCATCAGCTTAAAGCCTGCAAACTTGTTGATAGCATGAGTCAATTCTATTTCATAGACTATATATTATTTGAAGGACTGCCAACTCGTTGACAGGGTGAGCTATTATGTCTCCAAAATCTTGCTCATTAGTTTGAAGTCTGTTAACTAATTCATAACATGAGCTATTACTGATCCAAATATTGTACATTATCTTAAAGACTTCATATATCATGAGCTATTATGCCTTAAAGCTCCAACTCATCACTTTGTAGTCTGCTAACGTGTTTACAGTTTGTTTATTCGAACAGAGAATTACGTATCAATTAATAAAAAAAATTATGATTTCTTATGGACAATTAATTGCGAACTAGCATCGTATTTTGCTACAACTCGAACAGTAGAAATAAAAAACAAAATGAAGGATGAGAGATGATCACATCTGATCACTGTAGGATATTAATTTGTACGAAAATGTCTTTCTGCATCTCCTTTTATTGTCTCAGTACGTCTCTCTTTACTTCGTTTAATAGGTTGCTTATAAAATAAATTTTTCGTTGAATTACAGGTTGTAGGGAACTTATACTAATATTAAACCTACCAGCTGCATCTCGAAAAGAAGCCGTCCAATGACTAGTTAATCACAGACATGTTAATATGTGTTGTTTTTCCATTAATTTTCCATTTCTCTTTAGTAACTACTAGGGCTGGACGGTGGCATAAATAAGATATAGAGTATTAATCCCTTTGTGGTAGCGATACTATTCAAAGTATCGAATTATTGGAAATAATATTTTAATAATAAAATGAAGTATATAATAAGCACATTTTTTATGTATTTTCCTTCGTAGATTTTAATTTTGAAGTTAAAGTGGTGGAAATAATAAAGACAGAATAAAAGAGAAATAAATTCCGCACTTCAACTCTTATTAAGAACATATGGATTCAATATGTTCTTAATAATTTTAATTGATTCTCGTACTTATCGCGAAAAACAAGAATATACGTAAAATTTCGAGTTATTAGTTGTAACAGGAATTGAAATAATAAGGAATAATCACCTATTGACTATCATCTTCTAAGTATTTTAGGACAGATCTTGATCTGATATATATCGATCTTAAATATACTGTAATCTCAATTTCCTATATAAATAAAACAAGTTGCAATACTTCGACACTTTCGATATTTCAATACTTTTCATACTTCGATACTTTTGTTGGCCGAATAATCGGCTCTACCGATTAGTCGCCAATTAATCGGTACAACCCTAATTATATTATTTACTTTAAATCGCATACTTGGTACTACATATGTGAGTAAATTCTACCGAAACTAAGGGCGTGCTATATAAAAATCCACAAGCATTAGCATGTACTACATTTTTATTCAACCCACCAATTATCTCTTAAAGATGACTACTATTAGTAATTGAAACCGGTATTGCTGATTTATGCAATGCTTGAATTACTTACATATTTTTTTGTTCAAACAAGAAAATCACCGTTAAATAAGTTAATATACACTCAGAAGCAGAAGTCTGCGTACAAAAAACTTGTAATACTTTAATTGAAAAAATAAGAGTCATAATCTAATGTGATAAACTTGATTTTTTTTTATTTTGTATATTAACTACATATAATTCTATTAACAAAATATGCTTCAACAAAACAGAAACAGTAGTTACAGAAAAAAATCAAAACTAAAAATTCTACAAATAACGGGTATGCAAAAATCTGCGTACAAGTCAGGACAGTATTTATAAAAAATTCATAAATGAGATCATTGTTTCTATATTAATATGAGGTCGGATAACCTTTACGTTTAATGACCTCCCTTAAACGTTTAGGCATGGAGTGCACTAATTTCTTCGTTTCGTCCGAACTGATTTTGGCCCATTCCTCAATCATAACATTTTTTAACGTTTCCTTCGACGTTATGTTGTGTTGCCGAATCCTGCGTTCCAGTAAATCCCAGAGGTGTTCGATGGGATTCAAGTCCGGCGATTGTGGAGGTGTTTTAAGTTGCTTTGGGGTATTGTATAGTAGTCAAAGCTTAGTGTTGTGGGCGCAATATTTTGGGTCATTATCTTGTTGAAAAAAGTATTCGAGCCCCAAGCCCAAGTTTTCGATGCTAGGCTTCAAATTTTCTTTTAAAATGTCTATATACATTTTATGGTCCATTGTCGATGTTATGAAAACCAACCTTCCCACCCCTTTGGTGCACATACACCCCCAAACCATAACTCCACCACCTCCGTGTTTTACAGTCGCTTTCAAATTTTCGGGATTAAGGGCAGTATTAGGTTTTCTCCATACAAGTTGTTTACCCTTAATGCCGAAAATGCAAAATTTGCTCTCATCTGTAAAGAGAACTTTCTCCCAGAATTCAATGGGCTTGTCAAAGACTTTTTTTGCAAAGGCGATCCGCTTCTAACGATGGATCTCTGACACAAATGGCTTTTTTCGTGCAACGCGACTGTGATAGTTAGCTTTTTTTAACGTCCTTCTCACCGTATCTTTGCTGATAGTTTTATGAAATTCTTCTTGTACATTTTCTACTATTTTTTTTGCCGTCAGCCTAGGTTCTTTTCTAACCTGCTGTACAATTTTTCGCTTCTCTCGGTTTGTTAAAAGGGGTGGCTTCTCTCGGTCAGATCACGGACGTGAGAGATAATCTTCAGTGTCTTTATAATTATTAATTACTCTTTGAATGGAAGAGTGTGACCTGCCGACAGTTTCTCCTATTTTTCGAAGAGATTTTCCCTCTTTCCATAACTTTACAATAATTTTTCTCTCTCCCAATTCAATTTCCTTTCCTTTCGTGTCCATTCTAACTTTTAGCTTCTAAGCCTGTGCTAATATAATTGACACCGATTATCTTTTATTTAAATCGGAAAGCGTACATCGCCAACTACGTATTTAAGTAAATACGTATCTTTTGGAGAAGGCGTCTTTATTTGTACGCAGATTTTTGCATACGCATTATTTGGAGAATTTTTAATTTTAATTTTTTTTGTAACTAATATTTCTGTTTTATTGATGCATATTTTGTTAATAGAATTATATGTAGTTAATACACAAAATAAAAAAAAAAAATGAAGTTTATCACATTAGATCATGACCCTTATTTTTTCAGTTAAAGTGTTAGAAGTTTTTTGTACGCAGACTTCTGCTGCTTAGTGTATGTATCTGCGACTGAAAAACACAGTTTACTTTTTAAGCTTCTCTAGTTACCATAAGGAATAAAATACAGATTGGTGTTGCTATAATAAATAACGATTGGTCCGAGGTAATTTCTCGAAGAAATTTATACCCACGTTATCACCTTACTTTGAAATGATAAATTTGCTATAATTAAATCAAACGGACAATAATCGCGAGAGCTTTTACTTGGTACGTCGCGAGCTAAGGCATTAATCTAAGTCCTTCCACCGTAACTCAATCAAATGGACGTTCGGAGCCGTTTTAAATGTGTACCGACGGCGACGTCCGTATAAATAACAGCCGTTTGTTTTGATAAGTTATAACGGCGGAGGAGCGCCGACAAAACACCGTGAAGAATCCCGACCGCGTTTGCTCCTAAACGGTTATCGCGGGTTCGAGCACGATATTAGATATATAGAAAAACCATTTGCCACCATTCACTTTGGATGCCACGAATTCCCCTTCGGCGCGTCCGTAATTTGATGTCGGACGTTCGTGAGAGGAATGCTATATAGTAAAAATATTTTTACATTAGTTACGTTGGTTTAGATACGCTCCATATTTTGCGCCAATATTACAAATTTTAATTATGGGCTTTACAAATGAGATTTTTTCTAGATACACATATAGTTGTATCGTAATAACAATTTCTCGCTTTGAATATTAATAACAGGTTGTGGTTTCACAAAAAATATTTAGGCTATTTACAAAGCTAATACAAAAACCGTGATGTAAGTGACTAAGTGGAATAAAACAAAAAAATTTGTTCCTAAAAGGCGATACTTTTAGTCAAGTTTCAAAATTTACGATTGCAAGTTACATTCTTTGGTATTCCCCGAGAAACCATAAGTATTTTATTTGCGTTCAGAGCCAGTATTTACCGAAAAGGCATTATCGTTGCGAATCGTGAGGAAAAAAGCGCGTGAAGTTTGTAGAATACGGAGTAGTAAGACACCTGATACGCGATCGCCTCTATTTTTGTATCGCCTCGTCTCTTCCGAGCACCAAATTAGGCGGCTTTTTATACTAGAAATTTGTGCAGTCGATATGCGTCGGCTTAGATTTATTTTATAGCACCGCCACATCGGCGCAAATGAAACGTTCTTTTTTACAGAAGTCGCAAAAACAGAAAAAAAGAAAAGCTTTCCGGTCGAACGACTGCACACGTTTCAACGATGGACAAGACGATCTTGCGTTGAACCCCTTTCATGTCTCGTTCTTCTCTGAGGAGGGTATTTTTACGTTTTCACCGGGAGCTATGCGAACGACAATCATTGGGCGGTCGGGTTCGTTCTTTTTTTCTTTGAGACCGCTTATTTATCGCCGATTCAATGATAATGTTTACACGTACTCAACCTTTTTCTCGGTAAACACCTTTGTTCGATCATCGACAAAAAGCCACCGATATCGTGCTTGTAATAACAAACGCGCCAAACGATTTTTTTTATGTTCAGGTTTTGAACGCCTTGAAAAATAAAATGTATCGTTCTTACAAACGTGTTATTAAAACAGAAATCATTCATCAATTATCATTAATCATAAGTGGTTATAATTATACGATAACTGCGCTTGGTGAAGGTGAGAACGGCTTGAAATCGGTGATTCAAAATGTAATGTGGCTAAAAATTGCAACATCGAGTTAATTAAAGTTTAAAATTGTAAAACATACCTTTAATTCTTCAAAATCCTTAATTTGTATGTGTTAACACACGAATGACATTTAACTTCAAACTAATGTCAAATTCTAATGTCAATGTAACCAACATAAATAATTAACGCAACTAATTTATTATTATATTTATTGTTATTTATATTTGTTATAATTAATCTATATTAGAAACAAAATTTAATTATTAAGCATATTAAAACAATTCCGTATTAAATAATTACAATTCCCAACCAAATTTTATTTAAAATTTAGTGTATTAAGCGCCATCTCTTAACAACTGCTACAATTAATTACACATCTTTAAAAAGAATTAAAAATTTCCTTTAAGATAAATTTGAACAATCTTATTTAAAAAAGCTAACAAAATCAAATTTAATCTCTTTAATATTAATTTCATAATTAGATTATAAATTAACTTATTAATTAATATAACTAATTAAATTAAAAGACTAATAATAATTTTTATCTTTTTAAAACTGTACTCAAAGAAACTAATTGATATTAAATATTTATTAAAAATTAATTATATTTCAATTTATATTTAATTTATTAGTAAAATAAATAAATTTTGAGCCATCTATGAATGACAATCGAAATTACTCAATCTGTCATTTAGAAATGTCAAACTAAAGGTTCCTTTAAGATAAATCTGAAACCGTTACATTTTTTATCACAACAAAGGTTGACAAAGGTTGTTTACGTTGGTTAATCAATATTGTTTATTTCAAAATTAAGCGTGCAACAATAACATAGATACAATGACCACAAATACATCTCCAGGGTTGAAAGAGCCCTTTAAATACATAGAAATTCCTTTGCAAAAGTTTCAAGACGAAGCCTTACCCTATCATCAACAATTACTACAACAGCACAAAAATGCAATTGAAATAGTAAGTTTCTTCAAAACTACAAAAAAGTAAGATAATAATTGTCTTTTTTGTTTTAGTACATGTTTCAAAAAAACACTCAGAAGTTGTCTCAAGAAATAAAAGACAAAAAACGGAATGTCCGCCAAATGAAAGATCTTTTGTACGAATTGGATACATTGCGAGCTAAAGTTTATGATGATGATCTTGATAAATTCGATAATAGGACTTTTTCATTGAGGAGATCCATCTCAGCTATGCTAAAAGATTATTATAGTTTGGAAAAATCAGCTTTGGCTTACACAGACTCACAAAATGAGATTAATGAGAACACTGAAAATGAAAATCCTTTTTTGGGAGCAGAACAAATCCAAATTCATGATAATTTAGAGAAATTAAGACTACAACAAGCTTGTAGCAACTTGGAAAGGGTTGAAAATTTAAATCATGATGTCGAAGGATTACATGAAATTTATCAAGAATTAAACACCATGGTCAACATCCAAAAAGAGGATGTAAATAAGATTGAAGAAAACGTTGAGGAATCTCAAGCAAATGTTAATAGAGGATTATCACATTTAATAAGTGCCTCTAAGTAACACAATTTATTTATTATTTTAAAATATTTGAATTATTAATATTCTTTTAGATTAAAAACAGCAACATATCCAGTAACTGGTGCCTTAATTGGTGGATTAGTTGGTGGTCCACTTGGTTTAATAGCTGGAGCAAAAATTGGAGGTTTAGCTGCGATAAGTTGTGGTATTGTTGGTTATACAGGAGGAAAAATGATCACAAAAATTAATGATAAAGAGTTAAATGTAGACAATCAAGGAGGAGATAATATTCCATCTGAAGATGAAAGAACAGAGGAAAAGAATGGGATTAAAAAAAGGATTTGACAATTATGTTGATCTTTTTTTTATTAATTATAAAGTATAATAACTAATTTTTAAGGCGATTGTGATTTTCTTTTTAAATTGAAGCTTTACTAAGAAATTTTTAAGACTATGTGGTGTATGCTAAATAAGACATTTTTTTCATACTGTGATTAGAAAATATTTTTCTGGAAGTAGACTTTATTAAAAGGATTTATTGTTATTTATTGTAGAATTAGATATTTTGCTTGGAAATAAAAATATTAAATCTTTTATACAAATTTATATAATTTATTGTATATAATTGTCATCCTGTTTCTGACGTTTATATTTGCATACAGGGTGAGTCAAAAAGTCAAGTAGCTCCGGTAAATTTGTATTTACAGTGCACTCCGCTTAATTGGGACACATCGGGTCTCATTCAATCTGTCTCAATTATCCGATAGTAAAAAAAACGGTTATAAAAAACAATATAGAATATACTACGTATTAGAGAAATCAAGCAGTTGCCCTAAACTTTATGGTCTTCCCAGAATACACAAGCCAGATGTTCCACTTAGACCCATTGTGAGTGCCTTGAACTCACCGGTACAAAAACTTGAAAAGTACCTAGCGAAGATCATGCAGCCTATTACACAAGAAGCCGACTCCTACGTGCGAAATTCTGAACATTTCGTTCAAATTCTGAACAACGTCCAAACTGAAGACAGTGACATCTGGCGAGCTTCGATGTCAAGTCTCTCTATCCTAGTATCCCGATCGAAGAGGCCTCCTCAAGCAGATCAGAGAAAACGAAGACTTGCCCAGCCACATCGTAGACCTCGCCAAACACTGTCTCAACAATGCTTATTTTCTATTTGACGGTCAGATTTACAAGCAGGTAGAAGGAGCAGCTATGGGCAGCGGCTATATCCCAAAGATGTCCCCGGTCATCGCCAACCTGTTCATGATTTACGTCGAGAAGAAAGCGTTAAGGGAGGCCAAATACAAACCGAACCAAACCATTTATTCCTTTGGAAAAGAAAAGCTCCAGGAATTCCAAGAATATTTGAATACCATTCATCCAAAGATCCAGTTCACCACGGAACCTTTTCTCGACGTATTAGTAAAGAAATCTCTCAACAGCCTGCAGCATACTGTATACAGAAAACCTACCCACACGAATCGATACTTAAATGCCTCTTCTCATCATCATCCTTCACAGATCCAATCAGTCGCCAACTCACTAATCTCAAGATCCATTTGACTTACAGATAACGATAAGAGATCAGAAGAGATGACGAAAGTCACCTTGGCTCTTGCTCAAAACGGCTACTCTAAATACCTTGATGAAGAAAGCCATCGATCGACAATTCAAGCCGAAGGACCCACATCCACAAGAAGGGACCAGAAGACCCAACGTTGTACTACCCTACATCAAAGGAACAACTGATCGCATAGGAAGACTTCTACGGAAACACGACATCAGAACCACCTACAAACCCAGCAAGAGTATAGGAGCCTCTCTCAGGAATCCAAAAGACCAAATAAAATTGGACAATCTAGGAGTTTATTCCATCCCCTGCGGCTCATGCGACAAGAACTACGTGGGACAGACCAACAGAAGAATAGCTGCTAGAGTAGAAGAATACAAGCTGAGCATCCGAAACAAACAGCTCACTTCTGCTCTCTTCCGCCACCATCTGGACACAGGCCATACCATCAATTTCGAGGGTTGCAAACAGGTAGCCAACGTTCCGCATTGGAGAACCAGATTTATCCGGAAATCCATTGAAATAGCGAAGAACGGCACCCTCAACAAGAGAGATGATGGCCTACACTTGTCCGCTGCGTGGAGGACGGTTCTAGAACACTCCAGGCCCAGGGCTGCTTTCCTGAGGCAAGGATCATCCAATTCGGAACGGCAGAACGCCGAGCTGTCCACCCCCACCACCCCACCCCCGACCAATCGCTATCACCTACGACCGAGACGGCCTACTATAAAAAAGAGCCAGAGTACCGCAGTACCTCAGTCTGTCAACAGGAGACTACGACAAAGCACTGAACATGCCAAGTGAGATCCTGGCGAAACGTCTGCCCCTGTCCACAGGGAACAACCAAGAAGATGAACGGATGATACCTCGGATCAACCAGAACACATACTACGTATTTTTATCTACACGATAAAAAGTAATTATCGTTGAAAATAAAAAGTGAAAATATTAAAATAAACATTTATTCTATATAAGACAAAATTAAATAAATAAGAAAAATAATGATAAAGAAAACCACATTTTTTACTTAGGTAAAAAATACTTGTCCAAAGTACTTTGGTTTCCACGGTTCATAATTTTTTATTTACATACTCTGCACATTTATCTAAAGATTCAATTGGAGAATCTTCATTGTCTGTTTGCATAAAAAAACGTCTTAAAACTTCTATACTTTTCTTAGCTTCTAGAATACGTATAGGTTTATAGATTTCTTCGTCGCTACTTTCTTGAACTTCATTATTAGAGATCAGTTTTATAGATACAATTTCATCAACAATATCACTCTCGTAGTTTTCGGTATTATTGCAACACTCCAAATTTGCGTCTATTTCTAGAAAATCATTTGATGACCCTGTACTTGCCGAAGTACAAGGTCATTTATCACGTCATTATCACTTGAAGTGACCATTTGTTCAGAAAGTTGCATGTCACTGGGATCTTTGAAGCCACAATGGTTAAAACAATTGCGTATACATTCACTACTAACATTTTTCCAACTGTCTACTACAAATTGTATAGTTTAGTATGTTCACTTTCGAGCTTGCCTCTTTGGAGCTAGATGATGATGTCAAGGAAAATTCTTCTATTTTTTCAATGATGTGATGCACTAAAGCTTTACAATAATGGAATTTTAAGTTCGTAATTTTAATTTCGTCAACTATTGTTTAAAAATATTTGCAGTCATCCAGGCATTTTTATTTGAATGATATTCTACCAGCAGACTATTTATTGATATCTCCTTGAAACATCGAGGCTTTGCCGTTTTACCGATTACCAAAAGTTTTGTCTTTTCAGTGCCGGACATATTGGCGCAACATAGAACGGTTATGCGATCCATAACTCTTTTAAACCCGACTAATGTCTCATTCCTGTAACACAGTGATCCATCTGGTGTTGCACGATAGAACAGACCAGTTTCATCGGCATTGAAGGTGTTATCGGAACTGCACAACTGTTGCAGTTCTGGAAGTTTTTCCTTTTTCCATTTATAAGCGGCGACCACATTTGCGCTACCCTTCTCCCCATGTGCTTTTTTTAAATTTTATGTTGCACCTTGCCTTCCACCGTGACCAACCTTCCGTTTCTTTAAAATCTTGATGACCTAATTTTTTCACCAATTCTTCTGCTTTTAATTTCAGCGTTGGGCCACTAACACTAACCCCTTTTTGGGTTATCGCAGAAAACCAACCATTAAGAGCATCAACTTCTGGTTCTTTTCCCTCTCGCTTCCTTTTACGCGATTCCGCTTGGTTTTCAGCATTAATCCAGTGTTTTTCAAGTTCATCTTTTTGTTTTATTAATCGGCTGGTCGTTGACTTTGGAAGGCCAACTGTTTTCTCTAATTGGCGTAGAAGCGTATTAGGTGGCTGGTTTTTAATTTGTCGGAGCACATTGATTTTTTCTTTTAATACTAAGTCTTTGCGTGGCACTTTAGTGCTTAAGTCACTACGTATTCAAATAAAAAAGAAGTGTAATGTTGAACTAGTCGAAAATACGAGGCGAAAACAGAAGCGTCACTTAGGTGTCTAGACGTAATCGCGCTAGGCGTTCATGTGCGGATTGTCCCTTTAAATTGGAGTTTATTTACGTTTTTTTATTATAAATTTCTGAACGTGTTCACATTCTTTCAACTCCAATTTAAAAGGCTCGATCAGGGCTCAATACAGACACCAGAACTGAAGGTTACTGAAACGCCGATGAAAAACAGCAAAGGTTCCCATAAAGCTGACGCTTCTGTATATAGCGCCAGGCGTAGCGCCTCAAAGACGCGACGAACTGGACCGATTAACCGAAGGATTGTCCAGAGTAAAATTACATATGAAAAGTTTCGGTCTTTTAAATTCTGTCCCGATTAAGCGGTTGTCCCTATTAACCGGTGTACCAATTAAGCGGAGTGCACTGTATGAATTACAAATGTATTAGAGCACTGCACGAGTACGTATAGCATCGGCGATTACGAGTACGAATACTCGTCAAATGAGTAATACGATTATCTCGTGTGAACTTGTACGTACACACTTTTTTTTATTCGCATCGGCATTGGCGAGTCTGACAGTAATCGGCATCGTTTCGCATCGGCATCGGTGACTATAAGAGTAATCGGCATCGTTTAGAATCGGTATCGGCGAGTATAATCATATTCGACATCATTTCGCATCGTCATTTGCGCAATTTGTTGGTGCTGAAGGAATGGATATGTATTATATGAGACATTTATAAGATAGTGAAAAGTGCGACATAAAACAAATTCTAAAACGGATTATTACAGTAAGTTTATTATAGAATATAGTCTATTCTATACAAATAACTGCCTATAGAAAAAATGTAATATAGTCTTGAATTAAAAAAGAATGTGTACATTGGTGTTATCTTAGACAAAGGTTTGACTTGGACATCACACATCAGTTGTCAAACCAAAAAAGCAACCATTGCACTAACCTAGTATCGAAAAGCTAGTGGGAATACTTAGGGATTAAATCCCAGAGTGACAGTGTGAAGTTGTTTATAAACTGTGTAGGTGTGATAAACTGTGTGAGTTCCTCCTTGAAGCTCACACCGCTACATTACATTCTTAAGTAAGACACATTTTGGCATTCAGATGATACTCAGAGCAACACAAGGCAAAACACTAACTATCTACACTGCTGGATCAAAAAAGCCAGGAGTTTCTGGATTTGCTTCATA
The DNA here is from genome assembly GCA_036711965.1 of Onthophagus sagittarius. NCBI lineage: Eukaryota > Metazoa > Arthropoda > Insecta > Coleoptera > Scarabaeidae > Onthophagus > Onthophagus sagittarius. The sequence goes on from JASERS010000001.1 coordinate 40,480,468, forward strand.
AGGCAAAACGCTAACTGTCTACACTGCTGGATCAAAAAAGGCAGGAGGTTCTGTAGCAGGAATATTCTGGCACGATTTCCAGCTACACCTTTTCACTTCACTAGGGTCGTATTATACGAAGGACCAAACCGAAATAATAAGAATATGAAACAGTGGCAGAAAAGAATCTTGAAAACAAGATTCGAGAATACACTTTCAGTCATCAAAAGACATAAATCACAAGACTATAAATATCTTCAAATGCATTATCTTTCAGAAATCATTTTCATACATTAAAGATGCGCCCCCATAGTTAAGAATCTCTACTTGACAAGTTGTGTATGCTTGTCAAGCTGACACAAGACGTGTGAAACAATAAAATCCACGATCCGACGATTAATCACGATGCGTACTCGTCACGATACCCGATGCTTCGATGCAGTTCAGATGAATATTACCCATAATCAGAACGAAAATGTAATCGGCGATGCATTGCCGAACGATACTGTTTAGTTGACTGATTAGTTGTGTACTCGCCGATTATTTATCCGATTACTTTTTACGTACTCGTGCGGTGCTCTAATATGTCTACCATCACTACAAGATGGTACAGTATTTGAAAAACGATATTTTGGAGCATTGTTCTAATGCAGTATTTCCCAAAGTCTTTTGGCCCACGGACCCCCTTTCTTAGTCAAACCTTGCCGACGGACCCCCCAGGGTGAAAAACTACATTAAATACATAATAGAAAAATGAAAACTTTAACTTTGTTGTCTTAATGGTAAATGGTGACGTAAAAATAAAATATAAAGTAAACATTTTGTTGAAGAAGTATTTATTGATTATAACTTTTGTACTAAAATACAATAAAATATTAATGGCTTGTATGAACCTGATGGGATGTTATGAGTTTATTTATGTCCGGCTCGATGTTTGTCAGTAGCAACCGCAAATCCCCCGGATTGCTAATTTCCAGTCTGTTTCTTTTCTTTGTGACGAGGCTCATAACGGCACTGAATCCACGTTCTACCAAATACGAAGACGGAAAAGCAATCAACAGCTTCTGTACTATTGTTATTACCCATAATGCTGTTCACGTATCCTTGCTTAAACATGGTTTCAGCTCGTCATTTGTGGATAATTCAATAAGTTACTCCTGTACTGGCATGTACTCATCTGCATTTGTGCTCTGAGTTTGACTACTTACAAAAGGGTTCAACACCCAGTCGGGAATATCCAAGTGAAGAATGATTTCTAATCTTTGAGTAAGGTCCGAATGGAGTGCCGTTAAGTGTTGACAATAAGCAAGCAAATCTTCGTCTCTATTTTGCAATTTTGAAAGATTTGGAAACAGAAAACATTCTCCTCTTCCCAAGTTTTGTTTTATAGCAAAAGTTTTACAACAAAGGCAGATATTACACTTTTAGTTTTGATTAAATTTATTGTGTCACCTTGTAGTTTTAAATTAGTTTCGTTGAATCTGGCAAATAAATCAGTCATATAAGTGATATCATTTTTCGAGATAATTAAATTATGACGCAAATCATTGTCTTTACTCTCCAGAAATTCCAACACTGAATTAAAAAAAATCAAAAAATCGATTATTTGTTTCTTCCCGTCGATAGGTGGCGGTAAAAATTTTGAATAACAATTCGTAAAATTACTTATTTATTATATTTGAGATGAAAACTGGAAAGCCCAGCGAAGCATCCAGTAATAAATCACAATAAATAACATAAAAAAAATTACTTAACAAAAATAAAAAATTGCTGAACAAGAAATAAATAATAATGAAAATTAACAAAACGAATATTATTAGTAAAAGAACATAATTAACATTTTAAAAGATATAAGAATACATAAGACATAAGAAAACATTTTAAAGGCTCAATTACACAGAGAACAGTTGTAGGTAAATTATATGTATTATTATTTTCTAAAAATCATAAATAATCAGGTCAACTTAAATAATCTTTATTTCAAAAACGAATAAAGATTTTCTAATTTGGTTCTCACCCTGATAAAATAGACTTACCTACATAAATTTTGAAAGCTTCATTAAAATATCTCAAAAATTCGATTTTTGGTGATTTTTAATTTACTTGAGATAGCCATAAATATTCACATTGAATTTAATGATTTATATTAATGATTTATATGAGAAAGTAGACACTTTCCTCTATAAATCATGAATAATTCATTAAAATATCGTAAGAGTTCGATTTTTCGTGATTTTTCGTTAAAGTAATACTATTAATTTCAAAAAATCATAAAAAATTAGGTTAACTTAAATAATCTATATCTCAAAAACGAATAAAGATTTTCTAATTCGGTTCTTACCATGATAAAATAAACAAAATAGATATTATTATAATGAATCATCATAGGTGAGTTTGGTTAACGTCTAGAATTTTTAGAATATAGGTGTTTGGATGAACTTGCAATTGATAAAATCGACCTGAATACTTTTGAGATACAATTCTGTGAGAAGATGTTCGAATTTTATTTTTTTTTAAATGGAACCCTATATCTTTTCACGTATGCTGATTAGTTGTCTTAAATGCGATAAGTGCATATCTTGTTTTCAAGTTTTGAATGCAAGGTTGCCAAGTTATTAATCATTTGTAATTCTAATTTCATGTAATTTGGTATATCGATAAACGAAGCTTGGGTCTTTCGAACACCAGTAATAGTATTGGATAATATTATATAGGATGGTTACTAGAACTGGTTGATTTATGAAGTGTTTGAGGGACCATAACTTTGTTATTTTAAATGGAACACCTTATATTTTTGCAATGTCCCAAAAAGCTTTGTTAAGGTAATTACCTTTCACTTTTATTAAGTATATGGTATGTCTAACACATGTACTTTTTGAGATAATTAGACTATTTCAAAAATGTTGGCATAAATCTGATTTCTTCACAGGAATTATACTATGACATTTGTAAACAAATGCAAGTGCGTCTACTTAGTAAAGGATGAAGAAGTATACATGTATACATATTCAGTACAAAAAAGACTAGAATTTTCGAAATGGGTATTAGAAAAAGATCAACAACAATATAATTTTTTTGATTACTTTAATACAGCGATGTTACCTAAAAATAACTATGTTAACCGCCTTAATCTTCATTACTATGGTATTGTCAACAGTAAATTTATATGAAACGTAGTCCACTAACATCGATGGTCCTATATGGGCAGGGACTCTAGAATCTTCTCTGATCAGATCGTATTTCTTCGAGGCAACCATTAACGAACGATCTTTTTGATTTTCTTAGAAAATCAATTGCTAAACCTTTTAGAAGATGTTTCACTAGGCGTTTGACAAAGAATGTGGTCTCAGCACGATGGTACACCTCCTCACTATGATAGGATTTTTGCAACTTATTTAAATAAAATTTTTGAAAAGTTGTTTTCTTAATACTATTGTCTATGCACAGATCCATAATTTTTCATCGTTTATAAATTAAACTTACTTGCATTTGTTTAAAAATGGCTTCTTCATAGTTTATTTCTTGTGAAAAAATCAAGTTTATGCCGACATTTTTAAAATAGTCTAATTATCTCCAAAAGTACACATGTTAGATATATCATATGCTTAACGATAATGAAAGGTAGTTAATAAAGCCTTCTGAGGCATTGAAAAAATATACGGTGTTCCATTTAAAATAACAAAGTTATGGTCCCTCAAACATTTCATAAATTAACCGGTTCTGGTAACCATCCTGTATAATATTATTTAATAGCATTAGTGTAGTTTCAAATACCAAAGCTTTGTTTATAGATATGCCAAATTATAATGTTCAATATTTAATAATAGTAGTGATAATGAATTTTAAGTCACTACAAGATTTGTCAAAGATTTTCACAAAATGATTAATAACTTGGCAACCTTGCATTTAAAATATGAAAACAAGATACACATGCATAGCATTTAAGATAGGTAATCAATATATGTAAAAAGATGTATAGGGACGTATTTGGGCAAAATTTTAAAAATACGGAAATGATGGATATTTTTTTTTGAGTAGCCGGCGCTTACATAATTATAATTTCTGAATTGCCCATTTAGTTCTGAAATTTTTTTGTCTCTTATAAGATTTTGATTACGTAAGTAGTTAAGCCAGAAAAAAGGAATTTTTAAGTATCTGCTACCCTTATTTACGTCATTTTGACTACAAAATCATTATGTGTTTGGCACTTAAATGAGGAATTGAATACTAGGGAATTTTTTGCTCATAATTCTTGTTCATAATCAACTGTAAAGGCAAGGACTATTGATTTCAATGCTCCCCAGAGAAATCAGTACTAATTACGATAAGATTTTGTAATTGCAATGACGTAAAAAAGGCTTGCAGATGTTCAAAAAATCCAATCTTATAAGGGACAAAAAAGTTCCAGAACTAAATGGGCAATTCAGAAATTTAAATTATGTAATCCTCGCCTGCTCAGAAAAAAAAATATGGAGTTACAACTGCTGAAGACGTGGCTTCTCGATCATTTCTGTGTTTTTAAAACTTCACTTAAAACCATAGAAAGACGTTAATTGAACCTAGGAACTTACATCTCAAAAATGGTTTTGATTGATTATCGCGTTTTCGAGTTATAAAGAGTAAACGAATTTTGTTTGCTAACTTTGAGGTCCTCTAGCGGTGAAACGAAGCAACTTTGGATATAGAACAGCGAACTTAAATCGGTCTATTTTTAGCCAAGGAATTAATATTTAGTAAGTATTTAATATTTGAAGTACACTGTGTTAAATAATTATCGTAACCTACGTCACGTTGTAATGTTGGTTATCTATCTCATTGTGTAATGGTAAGGGCGATATTTTTAAATTAGTAACCAGATTTTAACCAGATGTTAACAGCAGATCGAACGTTATTAGGTTATTATTGTCGCGATTGTCGTATGCTTTGTGTGTTTCCGGATTTTTTTTATTTTTAACCATTTTTTGCTGCCTTTATATTTCTCCAAACAGTTCTTCTTATCGTTGTTTCTAGCGATTGATTTAAGCGGTAAGTCAATAAACAAATTAAAATAACGAAATCGTTCAATGAGAATTTCTTTCAGATTTTTATTTCTTTCGTTATGACGTTCACACCCGAAGATGATGCCTTTATTTTAATGGCACATTATCGAAGCGGTACGCAAAATGCGGACGATAGTTGGGTTTATTCCTTACAAAGCTGTATACAACAATTCAACCAACATTACCCAGATTTCTACGTTGATTATGACGCTTTTAAGCATAGGAAATACGTTTTTGCAGTCGTTAATTGCTATACAAAAGTCAACTTTTAATAGCATTTTTCGAAAAAATTATTTCAAATAATAGGAATATTCGTCGCGTTGCAATACCAATACTGTGATATTGGTTGCCTAGATTTCGGGTACGATAATTAGTTAACACACTGTATATTCTGCAATGAAACATAAGTAACGCGCTTGACATGATGTTTTTCTGTTTTTGAAAAAATAGCAATGATTAAAGATTTATAGTTAATATAGACCACAAATTGGTTTCAATCCAGATTATGTTGAAAACATTTAATGGCGGAATAAATCGCTACGAAAACGTTGGATATTTCATTTGACTTAGACAGAGTTTTCTTGAGAAAAATGATAGGATTTTTAATCCATTACCTACAGTACAATCGGTACTCCGTATTTGTGTTACACACTGATTTATCTTTTGGTTTCTGTCTATTTTTATTTATTCCACTGAGGGATTTGTTCGTTTTTTTAATTTTTTGTTCGTTTTCGTTTACCTTATCGTTCACCAATCTATCTAACTTCTTCTTGTTGTCTTGTTTATTTTTCATTGTTTCATAATTGGTTTCTTCGAGGAATCTATCATATAATTCCTCTATTTCTAGATAATGTAAGGAGCTCACCAATCTTCTGTGTATATATTTCAGTATACTGTCCACTTCAGAAAATTTCCGGTATAATTTCCTGATAGTTTTCTTGATTATCTTCTTTTCAATTCCTTGCTTTAGTTGGTTGAGATGTTTAATTATCTTAATGTTAAATGACTTAGGTGTGACTTGTAGTGAACCTGCTGTGTGGAGGTAATTAATATTATGTCTTGTCTTTTCTCTTGTTAGCATAACGCTTCTCTTTCGAATATCATTTATAAATATATCTACATATTTTTTATATATTTATAAATATATAGGTACTATTAATGGTTGATCTATTATTATGGAGAAATTGCAAACACAACATAACTAACAATTATTAATTGTATTGACATCAATTAACATTTTATTTCCTGTTAAAATACAAATTTATAATAGTAAATTAGTGACATTTCTGACATTTGTAAATATCTGACGTTCAAAAATAAACGGTGGATGGATAAAACATTAATTCAATTCTAAATATCATTAATTAATTTGGATGTTTTACGAATTTGTAAAATTTAAAACACACAGTTTTCTTGTATTCGTGTTCATGTATCAAATCTTGCTTGATACGCGATAGCGAAATTCTTTTGCATTCTCGAAAAGCTTTGGTTCTCGAAGGCAAAAGTGTCATTTCGCTATCTAGAATCAAAAATAACTATTTTGATATGCAACACTAACGTGATATGTATATTTTAATATTTATTACATACTATGAACTCAATCATTATTATTGTGTTACACGAAAGTGTTATCAGAACAGCTTATATGAACGACCATTTTCTGGGTTCATGTGTACTCAGTCAGTGCTAAAAATAGTCTAAATAAATTCATGCGCCTGAAACCTCGTACAATTTTTTTTCTTTTAAATAGGTAGCTATAATTCCCAATTATTTTGTTTTTGTTTTACCTGAAATTCCAATTCATTTAACTTAAATTCTTTTTAGACATTTCTATACATTTATCAAACCAGTAACACTTTAACCTTGGCATAACAATAAGAAATTAACGTTTTTATTCTTCATTATTCAACCAAACGACGCTATCGAATAAATAGGTAAATTAGCATCCATTAAACAGTTACATTACGTAAAACGAACCTTTTCCTATTAATCCAGAATCGTTTCAATTTTCAAAACATACAATATTAATAACCGTGATCTTGAACTTTTCGTTTCCGTTTAGAATAAGGTTACTGGCACGATTTAGAGCGCAAATACAAGAGGTCAATATCTCTTTAAACGGTACTCGCTTCGAACACAATCGTGAATTTAGTCAGTTCGACGAGTAAACCGCGCTAAACTTTGTTATAAAATACAACCTAAGTATACAAGTGTATATTCGTAATCTATCTAAGAGTAAACATACTCGACTTCGACACAAAACCCGACCTCTTAGCTTAAAATTGTACATTATCTCTCCTGTTCGTGATTACTAAACGGCTTTTAAAAATATCTACGCTCAGTTGGAGGTTAGACTCATAAGTAAATCCTCATAACGTGACCACGTACATTAAGATTACATTTTTGTTTACAGTGCGTTATTTTAGATAAAATTTAGTGAAATAAAAAAATAAAAATCGGAATTAAGTGAAAATGTTCTTTTCTTTAATTGGGTTTTGTTGTATTATCTACGGATTGGTTTATTTGTGTACTTTGTTTCTTGACGCCGATTTGGAATTAAAATTTTACGAAAAATTTGGTAAACCGATTAGTCATTTACGTGGTAAAGTCGTTTTTGTTACCGGAGCTTCAAGTGGTATTGGAGAACATATAGCTAAAAGTTTAGCTAAAAATGGTGTTAAATTAGTGTTAGCAGCTAGACGGAAGGATGAGTTGGAAAGAGTCAAACGTGAATGTCTTGGTATGAAGTACTTAATATTATTATATTGATTGAACTAAAATTAGAACTAATACTAGAATCAAAAATTTGTTAAAAAAATTTTAACATGGCATCCAAAACGTCAAACATTTTTAGTTTTAATTCCAGTAATAGTTTTAATTTTAATTCAATATTATTACTTCTATGAATTTTTCAAAAATCTCTTAATAATAAATTTTTGATATATTAATAATTTTTTATCATTATTTTCAAAGAAATATCTAATGGATCCTTATCAAGCAATGATATCTTAGTTCTTGTAATGGATATGGTTGATATTCAATTTCACAAAAAACACTTTGATCACGCAATAAGACATTTCGGCGGCGTTGATATCTTAGTAAATAATGCTGGAAGATCTCAACGCGCGATGTGGGAAAACATTTCCATGGAAGTTGATAAACAAATGTTTGATTTAAACGTCTTCAGCGTAATCCATTTGAGCCGAGTTGCAATGGAACATTTTAATCAAAGGGGAGAAGGACATATTGCTGTTACTTCCAGTTTAGCTGGTGTTATGGGAGTTCCATTTTCAGGGACTTATACTGGATCAAAATATGCTATACATGTACTCATTAATTATAATAAAAAAATATTTCTTTTTAAAATATAAATTGTTTTAGGGATATTTTAATTGCCTAAGAACTGAGAAAATTGGAAAAAAACTTTTTGTTACCTTGTTATGTCCTGGACCAACTTTCACCAACTTTTTGCAAAATTGTTTTACTGAAAAAGAAGGAGAGGTATTTTTCTAAAAATAATTACAATGATTTATTAAAATTTTTCATAGAATTATAGTGAATCTGTTCAACCAACTGATAAACGAATGACTGGGGAACGTTGTGGAGAACTTTGTGCCATCGCTTTGGCGAATAAACAAGAAGAAGCATGGATAGCAATTCGTCCCTTAATTACTTTCCTTTACGTCGCTGTATATATGCCAAACATCTTTAAATGGTACACACAAAAAGTTCTCGTTTACTATTACACAAGAAATTAATTGCATTAATAGTTTTTAACATTTTCTTCTTATTTCTTAGGGGTTTGAGGATTTTGGGGCCGGAGACTTTATTCAAACTGCGAGATAGCAGAGATACAACGGTTCTTAGAGAGGTAGAAACCATTTGAAACCAACATCATATTATTATTTATTTTTATCCTTTAACAATTTTTGTTTATTTTTTAAAGTTTGGAAACAATTTGTTTCGTTACGACAAATTTATTTGAATCAATATTAATTAATTTCACTTTTAATTACTAATTAGTCATTGTTATAATCTTTTGACTTAATTTTTGTTGAATTAACTATGTGATTCCCAAAGAATTTCATGTCGCAATGTCTAAAATAAAGGAAGGATTATTAATTAATTTGGTATGTATGTAGTTCTGTGTGAAGTGTTATCGCGCTTAGAATTGAAAGGTTAGAAGCATAAGAGTATAGCTGCACAAAAGGAAATGTGATGAAAATCATAATTACTGTTTTTTGCTTTGTATTGATCCACACAACTCACTATGGGGCAAGGAAACATATTTTCCTGAAAAAATATTTTCTTGGGTTTCTTTAGTTACTTTTATAGACTGTCTATGAACAAATGAACGGAAATATAAGAGAAAAAAATATTTTTATTCAATAAATACACTTTGGAAGAATTAAAATAAATGAAAGTTGGCAGATAACTATTGCTAATAAAATGATAGCTTTTGGCGATTTTAGAAACCCTGAAATATTATGTATAAAGAGCAGAAAAAATCAAAACTTTTTAATACGTCTACATTTTTCTATTTAAAAACTTTATTTGAGTAGAGGCTATCAATATACAGATTTTTTGTCACTTCACATTTTGTCCATAAGAAAATAATAATTTTAGAAGCCTGTAACTTGGAGGAGGAGTTTTGAACAAAAAGTTATATGAAACATCTTAATTTGTTTGAATCAATGTTTGAAACATCCTGTACATTCAAAGATAGTTCTGTAAGAGCAACTGTTTCCATTACGCTCAAACAATTATTTAATCAACTATAAAAGTACGTAAATTTGCAGAAACACAAGCTATGCAGGATGAGGCTTTTAAATTGATGACCTTATAACTTATAAAGTATCAATTTTATAGAAACAAGATTCATATAAAACTTTCATGATATGAAGGGGAAAATACTCTGTACTTGAGTATGATATAAGTACTAAAACAAATGCAAGCTGTTCCAGCCTATTTGATGTTAATGATGATTTCAATTTTTATTATGCCTATTCATAAAACAAAAAAAATTTTGAAACAAAAGTTATTTGAAAAATTAAAAAGATAGAATTATCTATTATCATTGGGAATACCACACCGTTATAAAATATATGCATCTAATTATATCAATTTGTTTAACAGTGAAAAGACATAGATGGCTTCTAACATGCTCTGAAACCCATACAGAATATTTTTCTCCTTCATATGATGAAAGTTTTATTTGACAGGTTTTCAATAATATTGATTGCTTATGAACTATGAGATTGTCTTATTCTAAAAGCCCCCCCAGCATATCTTGTATTTACGCAAATTTGTCCTTTTTTCTATAAAATTTTTAATAAATATAGACGTTCATATCCGGATACGGGGTTTAACTAAGTACTGTAACAAATATTCTATACAAACTTTTGACATTTTTCTTTCAAGTTCTACGCAATTTTGTGTGAAAGCAACTCTTGTTTGTGTTAGGTATATCAAACGAAGATTATATATTTTAAAACTACATACTTCAAGAAGTAATTTCAAATTAAAAATATGAGAAGTAGTGCCACTATTATATGAATACAATATCGTGACCTTTTATTCTAATACTTATCTATTCTGACAATAACCCAACTTTCAACTAAGTTCAGTAATAACTCATCCATTTGTCTAAATCAAGTTATAATGTATGTTGATCATATAAAAGTAAATTACTTGCAACATCACTTCAAAATTTCAAATTTTTAAATTTAGTGTTATTTCCACGTTTAAATACAAAATACCCCTTTGTGCGACTGTTGAAATTTTAACTTAATCAGCAATTTATATATACAATTCATACGTTTTTTTGTGGAAAATAGCTAATTTAATTTGACTAGTAAATTTAGGTAATTGATGAAGCTACACAAAATTCGGTTTAAGTCAAAATGCAGTCTTTTTACCCTTCAATAAATTTCACAGATATAAACTAATATAGTCACCTATTTTTTGCAGTCTGCTACCTGTCCTAAGATTGAACCTTTACACATTTATTAGAGAATGATATACTTTTCGTTCGATATTAATAATCATGGAATTATTATTACGTCTTATTAAATTATTTTAATTAATCATAAGAATTTTCTTTCTCTGTCTGATGTTCTTCAAGAATTTAATAATTTCTAAGAAAAAAATAATTAAGCAAACAAAAATTCAAGGTTCACCCTGAAGTATTGGTAATATTTCTGCCAACATCAGAATTTCAATTTAAACATGAATAGCTTGAAGTCCTGTCTGTTCTAATCACTTCTGGTTTTTATTTAATTCTTATTCAATTCTCTATTCTTGTTAACACCGAAAGTACATGCTCTAAAAGATAACGCAGCTTGTTCAGCAGAGTGATCACAAATTAAAGCAAGTCATGGGCATTCATGAAATAAGTTTTGAATATCATTTTGAAGAATCTGGTTCCACTTTTCTTCTGTCGCTATTCGAGATAATCGAGCGTTTGTACAACAACACCACGAATTCTAACTCATGAAATTCTGATGTTCCTTTATTAAGAATATCATCAGTAATTAATCGATGATTTTTGGCAATTTTTAATAACAGTATTTCTCCAAGGTTTTCATTGTACTTCGTAGTAGATTCATAAAAAATGCTGCACAATGTTTCAATCCCGTTTCCAAACTTCAGGGAGTATTCTTAAGGGATTCTTAAGAGACACCACCTTGGCATTCGATTATCGTTTTTTAAACAATATGTGATATTAACGAATACTAAATATTGTAAAATTGCGGAGTTGTGATTGGATGATGGTGTCAGATGATTGGTGTGTCATCAGGCATTGCTCGAAATACAAATTTTTTTCCTCATTTAGAAGAGATATAGCTAAGGTGTAACGTAGGCATTAAAAGAAATATGGGACGAAACGGCAGCTGTTTGAAAAAGAACTCATATTTCCATCCGTATTTTGAATAGAAAAAAATCATAACTTTTTAAGATGGCATCCAATCGAAAAAATCCTACGTCACGCCTTAAATAACATTATGAAAAAGATGTACTATAAATTTAAACCAAATCGGTTGATTAGATCTTGAGATATCGTGTACACCAGTGTAAAAAAGTAGTTTCAAGAATGTATTGTCCTTTGAAACTACTTTTTTAAATGAATGAATGAAAAACGGTACCTCGTTAGGGTCTTAAAACGGAATATTTCTCGAATTGCCGAAATATCCTGTTTCGTTTTGACCAGGTCTTTTCACTTTTCTGGTCTCCTTCGTTTCCAATTGAGCTCTAATATTTAATAAATCGCTATCAGTTAATTTATCACATACTGGTTGATTTACTTCTTGAATATCTACAGGAATGGAGTATTTATGTTTATAAGTCTTCAAATTTTCATAGGCTTTCTATTATGAACACATCTTCATCGAATGAACATTTATCATGTTGTAGCTATTAATCGGATACTAAAGTTGAAACAGTACTATATGAAGAAATGGAAGAGAAACAATGGTGAAACACTGAGGTGTTTGACTAAACAGAAGATATCTGATGCATACACTTATATCAATCGCTTAGCTCCGACCCCAGAGTTATATAAGTCAGAAGATCACGACCTCTCGACATTCTCGACAAAATGATGTGACATAAATGGGTCGAAGGGAACCCTTTGTTTAACCAAATTTCTGTATTATTACAAAATATCAAAATGTCTTCTTAATTAGATTGCCATTAATAAAGCAAATCTCCGTATAAGCTTCGGAGCAGCTTCCTACCTAAACTGGTATTGTAGAGAAGTTGCACAAAGCAAATACGCCCTTTTACTGGAAAGTACAAACCGAACGACTCGTCTGAGAAGATTATCTTTTTGTAACTCTGCATTGGTCCACTAAACATGATACCGTGCAAATTGTAATCGAATAATACGACGTTTTCGAAGAAATTGCTGATCTCTGTCACCTCAACCCCGCTTCTTCAATTTTACTCCACACTGTACGTTCACTCATGTTCATCATGTTGAGGTATGTCGATTTTGAAGGTCGTTACAATAAAGCGATCATCACGGAGTCGTGTTGTTCGTTTTGTTCCTGTCCCAAATGGTCCGAAATGTTTGAATGGTGCAAAAAAGACGACCAGCATAGCGACGAATTTTGGACGTATGTATTTCATTTCTTCACTTGTGATATTGATATTCTCTTTCACGAAACGAAATCTAATGGAACGGTAGAAACACAAGAAGAATTTTTTATGAGTTTGTTGAATTATTTCAAATTATCCTCGTCTTAAAAAGCATCGTTTCAAATCGCATCTGTTTTTTGTATTTTATGGTCGTGTTGATGTGCTTTTAATACGTTTTGTACATCTCTTTTCTAGATTTACTCGACTCAACTTATATGAACAATAATTACGTCTTCTAATGTGGAAAGAAACTTCTCCATTTTCCTTCTTTTATTCGATCGAGATCCAAAGGATTTTCGAGATCGACCTGATCGATTTTGCGTAGCTATGGGAATTCAATTATTTCTACTAACCAGATGGGATTGATGAATAATTTTTTGTATTGATCTTTAAAGAGTCCCTTGTGGTACAAAACAAACGTTGACCTTTTAAATAGTTTATACTAATAATAGTTATACGTACTCTCGAAGTGCCAACTACGCCTGAACTAAGCAAAATGTTGCTTTCTAATAAATAATAAAGTAATTCACCATCATTATATATTCAGACATTTTCGTAGGATAAAAAGTAAACACTGAGATTTTGCCATCGGTTTTGCACGGATGAATTTTTTTTTTGATTATCTACTATTTTATGCTCTAAAGTTGTAATATCAATAAGAAAAGACACCAAACTAGTCTCGATATTGTAACTCATGAATATAAGCTTCTCTAAAAAATTATCCTTATTAAAGAGTTTATAATTTATAGATTAAAATAATGTAATATTGCAGTAAAATAGAAAATTACCTGCGGAATCAGAATCTATCACTTTTGCGTATGAGTTTAACGTAAAAAAATAGTTATTAACTTTGAGAGAGAAGGTTTTCAAACAATCGCCGAGAACAGATTCATATGACAAATATGGTTATAGATTTTTAGAGACTTTAGAGATTTATGTAGGTTTTTTTTAATTTTGTTATGTTCACTTCTGGTTGCGTAGAATGCTAAAACATATACAGCGTAACGTTACCAAATATTTTCGTCAATTTCTATGGCATTGCGTTATGCTTTAGAGCTTGTAGCTATGATGTTAACAATAGAATATTTAACAAAAACCAGATGTGATCAGAACAGCCAAGACCACAAGCTCGTTATGTCGCTACAGATCACAAAAAGCTTCAAAATGAAAGATGAAAACACACATTAGCGTTATTTGCCATTCGTGAAATTGATGAGTGTCAAAATAGAGAAGACACCTACAGAAATATTGGCAAAGAGTAGATCTTTCAAATGCAAAAAAACTTGTAATCATTTTAGGTGATGCATATTTTATGCCATTTAACTAATAATATAGGTTCGCACAGTAGCTGATAACAAACACAATAATATTTAAAGAAAATGTAAAAAGAAGTGGTACCTCAACATTTTAAAGAATTTTTAAAAGAATTATATATCAACCATGGATAATAAATGATCCACATTGAATTAAACTCTAATGAAATATTGTTCAGATGTGGTACTTATAGATTATTTTGGTAATCACAGAGTTATTTATAACATTTAGAAATCAAAAAAGTTAGAAAGTGCTGACATTAATGAAATATTGATTATTTAATTTATGTTAATAAAAACACATATCATTTACCATAATAGTGATCCACATTATAAATTAGTAATATTTCTATCTAAAAAGTGTAATTATATTAAAGATATTGGAATTAAAATAATTCAAAAACTGAATTATTGAAATATTTTTTTACACAAATTATTGTATTGTAAATATTTCCAATTAATGAAATTGTTTCCAAACATTTAATTCCTTTTGTGTATAAAATATTTCTTTTATTTGTTTGCTTTTTTTGTTTTTTATTTAGCCAAGTTAATTTATTAGATATGTATCATTTTAACAGCTTTTGTGATTGTTACACACATTATACAACATTACATATTACTGTGATATATACTTATCCATGCTGTTTTTATTGTTTTGTAAGTTCTGTGTGAGTCATTTAAGCAAGGGGTATGGTGGTGTAATTTGATTCTATTTGCAGGACAAAAAGCAATAAGTAGTAGAAATGGTGAAGGAGTAGTGTGTAGTTTTGCCAATGCCTTAAATCTAATGGTAGTTCCTCTTTTCTCTTTCAATAATATTACATTGAAAAATCACAAGCTTTCTCTTTTATTACCTAATATTTTTGAATTGTATTACAATTAATTTGTTACAATAAATGTTAAAAACATTCTTTTAAATTATATTATCTTATTCTAAATCAAAATCAACCCCCAAAATGTTCCTTTCTCTTTTCTTTCCCTCTTAAAATAGCACTTTTAAATACCTTACAATAAAACTCAATAGATACAGTAGAATCATCATTACCGGGTACTGGGTAAGTAATTAAATTAGGGTTACAATTAGAATCGACAATTCCAATTGTCGAAATACCCATTTTAGCTGAATCTCTTATTGCTGTGTGTTGAGTCAAAATATTATTCAAGGTATTAAAAAATATACACAAATCTGGCAACCTAGTCACTTCCCCAAACTGCTTATCTGCATTAGTAAATATACCACCTTTCCAAAACCTTGTATGAGCAAATTCTCCACATTCCAAAGCGGTTTTTTCAACTAAATGGGCATTTTGTGCCCCTCGATAAAAAAAAGCGATTATACCATCTTTATAAGCAATATGAGCAGCAAAATTTAGAGCGCTTCTTAAATGCTCCGCTGTAATGTCTAAGTCGAAGATTATGTGTCCTAAACGGCTCCCATAAATGTATGGTAACATGTGTTCATTCAACGAACCCTCTTTATGACCATACTGAACACGAGCTTTAAAAAGATCCTCAACAGTGAATAAGTTATGCACTTTAAAATAGTCTTTGTGTTTTAGAACTTCGTTCACATCGCGAGTCTTAACTAAAAAAAGAAAATTGTTGATGCTTTTTAGGTTAGAAATTGAACATAACCTCACTTGCTGGTGCTTCTTGTTGCGGCTCTGGTAGTGATGAAAAATACCTCAAATTTTTTAATGTTGTTCTTGAGAAATGCCGTAAAGAGTTCATTTTGGTTGTGATCATTACAATTAGATGCAAAAAATAGTAAATATTTAAAAATAACGGATGATAGATAATAATTGTTGTTATGACGTGTGATAGATGGCACTTAATGCCATTTAAAATTGTAAAATAAAATTGTTTAATTTTTTTAATGATAAATATTAAGTTATTTATTACTAACATTTAATGGAATGATACAATGAAACAAAGAAATGTCTATAATGAATTTTAATTATTAATGAATTTTAAAAAGATTTTTGATGTTTGTGTTTAAACTTTTCATAATAGATGGGGCTGCAAAGATTTTAAAAATAAATATTATTTTAATGGCCACAACACTTTACTTATTATTAAAATCTAGCTTAATTTAAGGAAAAAGCGTTTAATTACTGTTCAAATTAATTTTATTAATAATTACAAACGGATAAATCAATTAATTAATAATTTCAATTGGATTTGTTTACAAATACAGTGGCGCCCTCACAGAATAATTTGTTTAAGATGAATCCGTGAAGGTTTTTTGACGTTTGTAATTGCATGTTTTGTGTCCAGTTAGATTTCGAAGGCTGAGTACTGTGGACTTTGATTTTTTAAATTAGCAATTATTTCATCCCAAAGTTGCAAATCAACCTGTGTAATTATTGTAAGTTAACAGTCATTAAGTTTAGTATATATTTTATTTCCTATCAGTACAGAACAAATTTTACTTTCTTTCCAAAAATGTATAGAACCATGGCCGATGAAGTACCCCAAGAGAAGGTGGATGCCCTTCGAAATGCCGCGCTACAACTTGTTGATTCTGAAAAAGAGGATTGTAAGTTAAATTTTTATTGATAAAATTAGTCCCAAATGTTATTTTAGTTGTAACAAAGTGTTGTGATTAAGCTTATCAGAATGAAAAGAAGTTGATAGTCATTCCCTATGTAATTTTCTTAAATTTTATTTTATTTGTTTAATAAGACTTTGAGATAGATAATAAATCTATTTAACCTTGACATTTATGTAAATTATTCATAAAAACCTCACAATTTGTTATTTTTTTATGATTTTGCATTAATTTCTATTAGTTATACATCCTGCTGACTTAGATAGAATAAAAACGAACGATTTCTGGTTAAAACGGTTCTTAATTCATCATGATTTGGATCATAAACTAGCTTTCGATATGTTAACACGGACTATTAAATGGAGAAAAAGTTTTGGGGTAAATGGTAGGTTGCCACATCATTAAAACCACTCAATTTGATTACATATAAATGTTTGTTTTAGAAATTAATGAAAATAACATCCGGTTAGAGTATATTACAGAAGGAGCAATTTTTCCAAGGGGGCGTGATATCGATGATCATTTAGTTTTCATATTCTTATGTAAAAAGCATGTAAAAGGTCAAAAAGATTTGAATGAATTAAAGAGGTGTCTTGTTTATTGGTTGGAAAGATTGGAAAGGTAACAAAGATTTAATGCATACAGCCAAACTATTAATATTATAAAAGGAAACTAAAAACTTTGTAGTTTTATGTGTAGTATTAGTTCTGGTTTTAATTGTTATTTGGTACTAAATTGTTATAATTTTTTTGTTAGACTCTGAAGAGCCAAATTCAAATCATTCAATAGTTCTATTGTTAGTTTGTGTGCTAATGTCAGCACTAATTTTAGCTGTTATCTTAGATTGGTGTACAGTTTTATTGAACTACAACTACATCTAGAACCAGAAATATTTGAGTTTATCCATCTTAAGAGACATACTAGCTGTATGTACTGCAATGATTATAGTTCTAGTAAAATACTAGATACTATTTCTAGCATTTTAAGAGACAAATCATTGAATATAAATATTTCTAAACTATTTATGTTCAATTATGAAAATATTTGAACTTATGCAAATGGGTATACAGGGTGTTAATAACATGTACTTGACAATTCTATGTCAATTTTACGTTTTCCTCCAATATTTTTTGAATAATTATTTCAAATTTAGTATAAAACTAATATTTATCCACACATTTGTTTAGCTATTATACACATTTACACATTTATCCATTTATTCATTTGCTGTGCCAAGCAGAAGCTAGGTTACTTACAAAAATTAGGCCAAAATTAGTTGTGGCCAAAATCCTCTTCCTTTTACCCATAAAATCCTGATATGTACTAATTTTTAGTTATAACAGGCTCAGACAAAGATTTGAAATATATCTAAATATTGGTTTGTTTTTCAAAGAGGTCATATTTCTTAGAGAAATAAGTACTATTAATTAAAAAGGGACTGAAAAACATAATTTTCACATATTTTATGATATTTGATAAAAAGCTATCTTATATTTTAGATTTTAAATTTCTTAATTTCCTTTTTCCACTCTTGTTAAAAAAAAATGAAACTTTCTGCACTAAAAATTGAATTTTCAATCTAGTTTGGAAATATTGAACGTTTCCGTACACAAAGGATGAATATTATTTCATAATCGAATTGTATTAAAAGCCTTTCAGTGCATATCAAATAAACAATAATCATTTACTGGAGTTTATGACTGATTTACAAAGTGTCCGTAAATTAACGGATATAGGCGACAAACTCAAACGATTTATAGAAAAATTAATTATATTAATTGATATTTTGTCGACTGACGATTTTTTCTAAATCTAGTATAGTCATAGTGGTAATGTGCATTATACACTATTTTTAATGGGTGCAGAGCACCCATTAAACCGTACATACAACCACTTCCAGAAGACTTAATACTTCCCCTGGAGAATTTGATCTGCCTCTGGAAGACCTGAAATGCTTCCAGAAGACTTAACACCGCTTCTAGAAGGTTTGATCTGCTTCCAGAAGACTAAATACTGCTTCTAAATGACTTGATACTGTTTCCTAAAGAATTAAAACGCTTCCAGAAGAGTTAAAATGATTCCAGAAGACTTAACTTGTTATCAGAATACTTGATACTGCCCCTGGAAGACTTTATTTTGCTTTTAGAAGGCTTGATATTACTTCCAGAAGCTTTGAAATGTTTCCAGAAAACTTGCAAAGTGTTCAGAAGATTGGATACTGCTTCTAGAAGAGTTGAAATGCAGTCAAAATTCTTGATACCGACTTTCATTGCAAAAAACAAGATCATATTAATAAATCATTCGACGCATACGTTTTGGTTTATATACAAAACACTAAGATCTTAAAAATTGCCTGCAACAAAACTGTTGAATATTAAATGTAACATCTTGACATAAGTAGTCCAATAATCAAAGACTCATTATTGCTGGCAGAAGACATTTTTATTGCAAAATGCAAGAAACTTTTGTTAAGAAAATTTGATTTTGCTTCCAAAGTACCCAACTATTGGCAGAAGACCGAAAACTGTTAAGACTTGTAATTTGTAATGGTTCCAGTAAACTTGATGGTGCCCCTGGGAAATTTGATACTGCTCCTAGAAGACTTGAAATGCTTGCAAAAGACTTAAAACTGCTTCTAGAAGATTTGACACTGCTTTTAGAAGACTTGATACTGCTTCTAGAAGACATGATATTGATTCCAGAAGACTTGAATTGCTTCTGGAAGACGTGAAATGCTTCCAGAAAACTTGATACTGCTTCTAAATGATTTGCTACTGCTTAGTAATGATTTAAAATACTTTCAGAGAGATTTGATATTACTTCTAGAAAACTTAGTATTGCTTCTAGAAGACTTGATATTGCTTCTAGAGAACTTCATGTCGCTTCCAGAAGTTTTGAGATGTTTTCAGAAGATCTGATACTGCTTCTAGAAGAGTTGAAATGTATTCAAAAGACTTGATATATTCTGTACCACAAGAAGTGATAGTGATTTCGTATGTATTTTGCGCACACGTTACAAATATTATGCCGATACATTGACTTGTGCTAAAGTGAAATAGTTGCTAGCGAGTGTGTTCTGTTTCGTATACTTTTAGGCGATATCGCTATCTCTTCTCGTGGTATGGACTATACCGACTTTTTTTACAAAGAACAAGATCCTGTTGGTAAATTGTGATCTTAAATTTGCCTGCAATAAAAGGGTTAAATACTGTTGGACAAAATGCAACAACTTGACTTAAGTAGTCCAATAATTAAAAAAACTCAATATCGCTAGCAGAGGATATTTTTATTTCAAAAAGCAAGAAATTGTGTTAAGAAAATTTGATTTTGCTTCCGAAATAGATGGGCTATTGGCGGTATACCAAATCTACTTGACTGAGGACCAAAAACTATCAAGACTTGATATGGTTCCAGGAGACTTAATAGTGCCCCTAGAAAATTTGATTCTGCTTCTAAAAGACTTGAAATGCTTACAGTAGACTTGATATTGCTTCTAGAAAACTTCAAATGCTTCCAGAAGACTTGATTTTGCTTCTGGAAGACTTAAAATACTTCCAGAAGACTTGAAATGCTTCCAAAAGACTTGATATTGCTTCTGGAATACATGAGATACTTCTAGATGATGAATTGAAATACTTTTGAAAGACTTGATTTGATTGATATTGTGTCTAGAAGAGTTGATATTGCTTCCAGAAGACTTGTAAAACTACTGACTGAAAACATTTTTATTGCAAGAAATAAAATACTTTTGTTGATAAACCATTTGAGTTCGTTTCGAAAATACACGGTGGGGCTAAACGAATATCATAATGTAAATGTGCCATAATTTAACAATGAAGAGATACACATTTGAAGAATGCAGAAATATTATTGTTACTGCTTATTTGACCAATTTTTGCCATGTGCGCGAATAACTAAGCGCTTGGCTGAGCGTCTTGTGCAAACTGGGTCCAGTAGAGATACCACAAGAAGTGGGTGGCCACTTATACAGCACGGGTAACGATGGAGATTTTGGAACGCCAATTTTCGTGTTTTGTGATCTCTCGTTTTGGCGATTTGAACTGGCTGGCCAAATCACCAGTGCTGACGACGGCTGGTGTCCGTTTTCTTTCTTTGGGACTTTTTAAAATCACGCGTTTACTGCTGAAGACCACAAACTCAGCAACTCTTGAAAGCCAACATTGAAGAAGAAATCGCCAATCTGGTATTTTGCGAGCAGCAATTCAAAATGCCGTAAAATGATCACACATGTGAATTAACTCATGAGGGGATAATTTACCGATATAATTTTTCAAGTTAACGTAACAAATCTTACAGATTTAAATAAATTTTTCGTGAAAGCAGAGCCCTATTTTTTTCATTTCTCATAAAATGGTAGCCAATTCATATAATGACATTACTTTTGCCCCACCTGTTATTAAATACAATTGAACAAAATGCGAAATCTTGATATAAACAGTTCACAAACTATTATTTAAAGACTAAGTACTGCTGGCAGAAGACAGTTTCATTGCAAAAGGCAAGAAACTGTTAGTAAAATTTGATATTGCTTACAAAACAACAAATGAGAAATCCGTATGCAAAATCGGATATATCCGTTTTTAAAAATGTGTGGGAAAATGGGAAAAACTTTTGACAATTTCCTTTTAAAGTAGACACATCTTTAACAAGCTATTAGAGTGTGATACATTTTTACCTATAATTGAATTTAGTAAACGGTGAAAGCCATGAAATCAATGCGATTTCGTCATAATGTGGATATAACCGGTTTTACACGCGAGCTCCACAAATACTGTTGGGAAGATTGGGTACTACTTGTAAAACTGTAAACACTGCTGGCAGAAGACATTTCCATTGCAAACCTACTTTAGACATCAGATACATGGGTGTTTTTTCACTTTTTTTTGAAAATCGTCATTCGTCGTTTGAGTTTTTTCCCAATTCTGTTTTTTCAACATTCAGCATACTGATTTTAAAAAACAGATGCCTGTGGTTAATGTTAATATTGGTTGTATAAGAAAATTTTCGCGAAAAATCTCGTTCTAAATAAACGTTCTAAATTTTCCATTCATTTGAGATAGCAAAGTAGCAGTAGCCGTGCTTAAGCACGTAAATCAATTATTTTAGATGTTTTTGTCTTAAGGCAACGTTTAATTTTTGACATTTAAAACAATTGGTTGCTATGGTTACGCATAGCTACTACTATTTTTTTTAATGTAAAAACAACTTTCCTCTTATTAATATTAACTGTAGTATATTCAGAAAAAAAATCCTCTATCATATTCCGTAATAAAAATAGGGGATTGCCATTTGAAAAAAAAAGTATGCATGACATCATAGCTTAGTTAAGAATGGCAGAAAAAATGTGAAACTTACAACAAAAAGTTGTAAAAAGAAACTTTAAACCATTTCCAGAGATTTTTCCATAAATCCTTTATAATTATTTTATCAGCTATATTAGTTACTTTACGGATACGCTGTATAAGGCGCCGCCCCTAATGTCAAGTACTACCGCACCCTCAAAGATCTGTACGTCGGTTATTAACACCCTGTATAGATACAACTAAACTGGAACAATTCTAGTAAAAACAACTAGATCTAGAAATATTTAATTTTAGCCATAAGAGACACATGGCTTAACCCCTATTTATAAATATTTGAACTTATGTGAGTCGGTTAAGGGGTGTTAATGAACGACGTGTACTTAACAAAATAGAAGAATATAAACATGTGGTCACTTTGCGTCAATTTTACGTTTTTCTTCAATATTTTTTGAATAATTATTTCAAATTTAGTATACATCTGATGTTTTCTATTGTAATTTCTATAATAAACTGACAAAATCCTCAGCAACATTTATCCTATTTTGTCGAATATTACCAGGGGCCGGTAAATATCTGCATGTCGTTTATTAACACCCTGTATAGATTTCATACATGAATGTAAATAATTTCGAAAAATAATTTTTAATTTTAATAACTTCTTAATAACCTATTTCTATTAACTATCGGCCTCATAAACGGGTGTATTGAATGGTTAAAAAATATCTTATTGCTAATAAATAATTTTCTTAGGCAAGAAAATGGTCGAGCGTTAACGGTTTTCTTTGATTTGGAGGGTTGTGGAGTTTCAAATATGGATTTGGAATTCACAAAGTACTTGATTAGTCTTTTTAAAGATTATTATCCATGGTTTTTAAACTACATCATAGTATACGAAATGGCTTGGATTTTAAATGGTAAGAAAATAATTTTAAAATAATTGATAACAAACTGATAAGTCAGATTAATTTTATGCTGTGTAACTGCGTGACCTTTAACTTATCCTTGACATATAAACGTATTAGTTAAATGATCTCTAAAATGAATCAAATTTGTTTTTAATTTGCTTAATTTTATTATTCACCATTAAGAATGATGCGTTTACTATTTTTATCAAATTTTTTATGTTTATAGCTGTATTTAAACTAATTAAATCTTGGCTGCCTCCAAAGGCGATCGAACGAATTAAGACAATTAAAAAAGCTGAAGTTGGTAATTGGATTCCATTAAACCAAGCATTAAAACAATGGGGTGGTGAGGATGATTATACTTTTAGCTTTGTTTCCGATTCCGTTGAAGATACCATTAATAACAACAGCGCGGTTATAAATAAAAAGGTAAGCGTCGTTATCGTAATAATCAGGGAATTGGTTACAAAAATTCCCGACTTGATCAACAATTCTTATCAAAAATATTACGAAAATATTTCGATAACGTGATAACAGCGAAGGGGTTTATTGATCTCTCCTTTTGATGGAATAAGGTTAGATTTAGTTACAAAAATTTGTTGACCTTTTAGTTTAATGCCAAGAACACTCCCTCATCGCAAATAAATTATTTAGGGTGTTAATATTGATTTTAAGGGAGCGTCTTTTAATCTATTAGATTATTTTCTAAGAAAATGTTTTCTCATATAGGTGCAAAAAAATTAACTCAAATATGGAAAAATCGATTTAAATATGCACAATTTAATCAGAAAGTTATGTGTCAATAAAATTCCATTGTTAAGCTTATCAAGAATGTTATTTATAGTTCTTTGTGTGAATAAGAGCTATGTTGAGCAAAAAACTGCCGGGAAGTTTATGGTAATTAACAAGAAATTAATGTGTTAGTCATAAAAGTTTTAAGGCACGTCAATAATCGTAAAAGTATGTTTGTTTAAATTATGGAATTTAAATGTTATTGACGTACATAATTTTTACATTGATCATTTTATGATGATATCGAAAGTAATGTGCCAAATGAAAAATCAAGTGGGATAATTTTTTTTATTAGTCTCCATTTTCAAGATCCTTCTAAATATTTAAGCAAACATTAATTTAATCGATTTAAATGTACAAACAATAAATTCATTTGTGTTGCCTACATGTGAATCTTAACTTAATTTCTAAAGTAAAGATGGGAAATAAATCATTAATAGGTTTGAAAGTTACTTTGAGGGGAGGCTCTCTATCCCCAATGCTATTTAAAATTTATCTAAAGCAAACATTAAGAAACTGGAAATACAGTTGCGAGAGAATAGGTATACCCTTAAATGGTAACGTCTTATGTACTTCTGCATTGTAGTTTACTTTAAACAGATATTCTGCAAATCTGGATTATATTACTAGATAGAAGAATATTGCATATTACAAGGTGATTCATATAAGAACCGACACAGAGCACGGTTTCAACTGTGCTAATTTCAACTGCCCTAACACATTAGGGCAGTTGAAATTAGCGGCCATAATAAGATTTTACTAATTTTTTAAAAATATTTTGGCAAATGGGGAACGATAGGTAACATTGTAATCCTCGCTACTCCTCGATTTTAAAATTAAAACTATTTTTTAATAACTTTAATTTAATGAATAATGAATGCATTAAAAGGCTTATTAATATTGAGAAACAGTTGTAAACTTATTAAAAGATGTAGATGTTGACTTCATAACATAGAACTTTATTTAAAGTTGCAAGAAAAGTCCCACAAAATCTCAGATTAAAATATATTTTTCATCTTTCTAGTATACAAATTGCGCATTTTCAATAAAATGGCTAATATACAAGTTGATGTCTTCGAATATTTGACAGAGAATATTGAAAGATGGTTTTGAAGATATTTATCGTTACTATTTTTCAGAATGACTACTTTTAAGAAAATAGAAAAATTTTATAAAATAGATATAGAGAAATAGATAATGAATTAGTTGGTACCATTTTTATTATTACATATAGCAATAGAAGATTTTAGGCTTAAAAGTGAGTCTTTAAAGAAGAAAGTTAAGATTGATATATCATATTGTAGCCTGCTTCCTAAACAAGTCACAACTATTTTTTTAGTTAAAAAATACTTACCCAAATGTTTCAAATGTAAAACCAGATACCTATTTCATAAAAATTATTATCTAGAAAAGAATTTTATAAAAATTATATTTGAAAATATGTATCTCTTTTGCATTTAAAATTAGATGTAATCCTTATATAAACCATTGAAAAAAATCTGTTGATGCTTCAACAGATCAAAGATTTTGCATCTGAACGCTTCAAGTCATATTGGACCTTGAATAAACAATACAGTAAACATTAGATGAGCAATATTTCTGATGCAGTGATGAAATGGGAAAAGGCAACAGCTGAATTGTACATTAAAATCAATGTAATTTAAAGTAATTGAAAATATAACTTCAATCCGGACAAAGCATTGATAATATTCTGTGGATGGTTTTAGGGAAACATTTCAAGTCTTCTAGAAGCAGTATCAAGTCTTCTGGATGCATTTTAAGTCCTGTAGAAGTGATATCAAATCTTCTGGAAGAAATTCAAGTCTTCTAGAAGCATTACAGGACTTCTAAAGACAATATCAATTTTTCTAAAAGCAGTATTAAGTCGTTTAGAAGCATTTCAAGTATTTTGGAAGTAGTATCAGGTCTTCTTGCAGCATTTTAGGTCTTTTATAGGCAATATTAATTCTTCTCCTGGATGCAATATCATGTCTTGTAAAAAGCACTATCAAGTTTTTCAGAGGCTGTAGCAAGTTTTCTGAAAGCAGTGCCAAGTCTGGCAGAGGCAGTATCGAGTCTTCTGGATGCAGTTCAAGTCTTCCCGAAGAATTTTAAGTTTTCTGGAAACAGTATTAAGTCTTGTAGAAATATTTCAAGTCTTCTGGAAGCGTTTCAAGTCTCCTGGAAGTAGTATCAAGTTTTGTGGAAGCATTACAAGTTTTCTGAAAGTAGTTAAAATTTTCTGGAAGGATTTCAAGTTCGCTGGAAACATTTCAAGTATTTTGAAGCAGCGGATCCAGAGGCAGTATCGAGTCTTCTAGAAGCATTTCAATTATTCTAGAGGTAATATCAAGTTTTCTGGAAGAGCATTTCCAGCCTTCTTCTTTAATACTGTTAAGCTTATTTAAAAAATGATTACTAAAACTTCAATAAAAGCATTTCAAGTATTCTGGAAGCAGTATCAAGTCTTGTGGAAACATTTCATGTCTTTTGGAAGTATTTCATGTTTTCTGAGAGCATTTCAGGACTTCTACAGACAATAGCAATTCTTCTAAAAGCAGTATTAAGTCGTTTAAAAGCATTTCAAGTCTTTTAGAAGTAGTATCAAGTCTTCTTGCGGCATTTTAGGTTTTTTATAGGCAATACCAATTCTTCTAAAAGCAGTATAAAGTCTTCTGGAAGCATGGCAAGTCTTTTGAAAGCATTTCAAGTCTCCTGGACGCAATATCATGTCTTGTAAAAAGCACTATAAACTTTTTCAGGGGCTGTAGCAAGTCTTCTGAAAGCAGTGCCAAGTCTGGCAGAGACAGTATCGAGTCTTCTGGATGCAGTTCAAGTCTTCCCGAAGAATTTTAAGTTTTCTGGAAATAGTATTAAGTCTAGTAGAAATATTTCAAGTCTTCTGGAAGAGTTTCAAGTCACCTGGAAGCAGTATCAAGTTTTGTGGAAGCATTGCAAGTTTTCTGAAAGTAGTTAAAATTTTCTGGAAGGATTTCAAGTTCGCTGGAAACATTTCAAGTATTTTGAAGCAACGAATCCAGAGGCAGTATCGAGTCTTCTAGAAGCATTTCAACTCTTCTAGAGGTAATATCAAGTTTTCTGGAAGAGCATTTCCAGCCGTCTTCTTTAATACTGTTAAGCTTATTTAAAAAACGATTACTAAATACTTCAATAAAAGCAGTCAACTTCGATTCATCATTTAAAGAAGTTTAACTTAAGTTTATCTTAAAATGGTTCTAACTGGAGTCGATAGAGGATATTATTAGTCGTATCCTTAGAATTGGTTTATATAATTTTGACAGAGTATAGAATTGGTGGGTTTGGGTTCATTGGTAAGAGTGTTTTTGGGTTTTTATTAAATTTTATGATTGTATCTGAAAAGAATATCATTAAGGGGTTCTTTGATATAACTTGGAAGTCGTTATCATTTAAAAATATTTTTGTTTTGCCAACGTAATTTTTCTTTGTCCGTTTTTACTAGACATATATTTTTATCTGCTTTTACAATTTTAACTGCTTTTGCAATTACTAAATTTTGTCTCTGGATTTTCTTTTTAATGTTGTTCATTGCTTTGTATTCCTCTTTTGATTCATTTTTCTCTTATTTTTCTCTTCTCCCGGTCTTAAGCGGTATGAAGAAAATCATTTTTAAATTTAAGTCTTTAAAAAGTATATTTGACGTAAGTTTGTGTATTTAATAGGTGGCTTTTCTTCCTGAAAATCGTCTAAAATGATCGAAATCGATAGAGCCGTATAAACAAAATCCATCTAAATAACACATAGTCGTTTGTGGTCGTTTGTCAATTTACAACAAAAACACTCCTAAGATGGAAAGGAAAAATAATTTAAACATGAATAAAACAGTATTTCAAGTACAAAATGAAACTAATCAATTTGTTGATGAAAGTTGATAAATATTTTATAACATTTATTCTTAATCGAGTTCTTTTTCAAAACGTCTTGTATACTATGAGAATATGAGTTTGTTCAGAACATTTTCATTTCTCTGGCTCTCTCATTTTCACTTCGTATTTCCAGAAGTCATCTAATTTTATTTTATTTCTTTATTTTATTCTGATATTCATTGCATTTTGGTAGGTCAATTTCTTAAATTAATTGAGCACCTAATTTTAAGATAATACCTTAATATTGAATATTTGAAAATGATCCTGCGGAGGGTCTAAAGTAGTTATAACAATTTCTCCTCATAGATAACCTTCAAATTATGTGCAAAAACGCCGCTTTTATAAAAAAATTCCAAATAATTTGCGATATTGTATAGTATGATTAAAATTCGACACTTTATGCAAGTTATTAAATGGATGTATTAAAGCAAGTTGCTTTTAAAGACCTTTGTAGGTCATGCCCATTAAATGATAAAATATCGTCAATTATTGCAAAATCATCGATTAAAATAATGAAAAGGATTATGACTTGTGCAAAACAGGCTTAAAATATTATTATAATTTACCCTATTTGCAATGTTAAATTATTTAGATGATTGCTTTGTAATTAATTATCGTCGATTAGTCATTGCTACCTATTGCATTACCGTGTCTAATAGTACATTCTCTTTTCTGGAAGTATCATTAGTCATTATAACCGTTATGGGTGTAACTTATATTTTATAGTACGTTAAAAACAGAACATCTTGGAACACTTCGTTGCAGATATAATTAGTTGGCGTGGTGTCAAGATGCGACAAATGATAAACGGGTTATAAGGGTTATAAAATCAACATGATAAACATTTTGTTCTTGGTAATTAATGATCGTGTTTAAAATTAATGGTCAAGTTTAGAAACTAATAAAAGCTTAATAATTTCTGGAAAAGTATAGTATTTTAAAGATTTATATCATTCATTTTGAAATGTTTTTCTACATGGAAATATCTTTTAGCACTATTACAGTTTATATTAATGTAAAAATTATTTTATTAACACAACGAACATTTAAATTGGTTCAGTTCAATAGGATAAAAGTTAATTTCTCAGTTAAAAGTGTTCAGGCGTATGAATTTTTTTAATATTATCGATTTTTATCAACAATGGGTATCATTTTTTTATTATTGCCTAGCTTTTTCTATCCAAAGTGAGCCATATTATTCTGTTACTCAGCAAAGTTTTCGATAAAAAAAAATGTTTGGATATAAAATATTTGATGCCGTTTTCGAACAAAAATGTTATGCAAAAATAAGATCAATTATTAAAGAAGTCAATAACAATACGTAGGGGAATACGAAATTAATAAAAAGTTATTTCGGTGTTCGTTGAAAGAATTTTCTCTCCAAAAATTTATTTAAAGAACTGTTTTCAAATTCGAAAACCAGTAAAACAAGTACATATTGAAATGAAGTGTTAACACGTTAATATTTAACAGGTGTTTTATTTGTTATATTAATAATTCAAATCTTGGCGCTCCACATTTTTGGAATATTATACGATTTAAGAATTACAAGTAACAAATAATTTTGTTTGTAATTAAAACAATGTTTTAGGAATATATTTTAAAATATGTCGTATGTTAATAGTTGCTTTAAGATTATACTAGGCTTTTTATTTATTAACAATTGTATTGTAATGTGGCAATGATGGTATCTAAAAAAAATATCTCGATATATTTGTCCCTGAAACGCATACTCATACAGAGGCAACCAACCCACAATAAATATCTGCAAAGAAAATATTCATTCCATTTAAAATAATAATTTTCGTTACCGTAGTAATGAACCAAAAAAGTAATGTAGGTATGGCAGAAAAATACGCGATACTTATATATTATAATATATAATATATAAGTATGTAATAAATTTATATTTAATAAAGAATTTTTTTGAAAAATTTTTCGTTCAAATCACGAATGGTGAACTTATTGGCTATATTCCAGACATTTGACATACCCTGTATATCTCTAAATGCTTTTGCCATCAAGGTCTCTTTTTAAGAATAGATCTGAGTTAGGATAACATTCTCATTTCGCTTCTTTACTCAAGATTGTTAGCAGTGTTTGTATTGCGAGATTTTGCAGTTAGATTTAAAGATTAAAATGTTTAGATTTTATAAGATTATTTTAAACCAAAAGTATTTTTTCTGCATTTAAAAGAATCATAACTTATAAGTTTTTGTAATAGGTGTACAAAAAAGAACAATAAATCTTTCTTATATATAATAACGTAGATTACACACCTTGTAACTTCAGTTTACTATTAATATCTCAAAATGTTATTTTTGTACACCTTCTGAGAATAATTCAGGAAATAATATTGAAATTAAATTAACGGAATATAATAAATCGGTTTATACCTATACTTAATTGCGTTCGATTTTGAAAGTTTACGAATAATTTCCAATTAAATCTGGAGAAGGTGTAATAAACTGGTGCTTGAGTAGTTAGTTATTAGCATAAAAAACTCGCAATCTTAAAATGAAGTTAGCGTGCGACATAAAATAGATATTTAAATTATACTGATGTGGTTGGGCAAAAGCTTATGAAAATTTATTACAGCATAACATTTATTAGAATTTTATTTAATTTTATATCAAAAATAAAATTTTATAATTATTTCAATATATAATGTCAAAAAATTCAAACTGCAGTATAGAGTTTATACATTATACAGGTTTATCAAGTAAGAGTAGAAAAAAATTGTGGGGTTATAGGTCTCCGTTTTCTAAATATAAAGTTCTTGCAACACAATAAATATATATATTTATCAATGACAATAATCGTCCGACTATGTTGCGAACTTCCCGACTTCGCTCCCTCGGAGAAAGGAGAGGGTAAAAACACAAAAGAAATCTTCCTTTTTCCTTAACAATTTAGGTAAATAAACAAAATTATAGAAATTGAAATAACATTCTAATATCAAATTAAAAAAAAAGTAAATAAATAAACAGGGTTTGATCTCAAAATAAGTTGATTGGGGGTAAAATTAAAAATAATAACCTTAACAGTAAAAACATTGTTGTAATTAATAAAGTACTCCTAACGATTATCAAAAGAATAATAAAAAAACTTTTATAATGCATTGGAGTGCCTTTTATAAAAAAATAATTAATAAAAAAAATTTGTTCCTTACAATAAAAAAAAATTATAAAACTTGTGAACCCTTAACTTTAATGTGTCTTATATTGAAAAGGACGAAGAATGGAATATTGCGTAATTAGAATCTTTTAGTCCGAAAAAACTTATAACCCTTTGTTTTTTTTCTATTCAGACCTAATACTCCCTGTATAATAATATATTATGCAGTGCTGTGCAAAATAATAGGTGTGACCTGAAAAGCTTTTAAATTTATTTTAATTGTAAAAAATATAATAAAAGCAACCGAAACAATTAGGAAAGAATCGTTTATTACTTTTGATTTCAAGTATTAATTTTATTAACTAAGTTAATATTTTAAGTATTAATCTTTTTTCTTATGCTGGGTGTAGACAAAAACCGCTCCAAGTTGTAAGTCTGTTATTTACATTCCGACGTTCATGAACCAATCATCAAATCAAATGATTTAATTAGTTCTATACAGGGTGTTAATAAAATAGTGAAAAATACTTAAAGAGATAGTATAGTCCAGTTTGTCCAAAGTAAACAAAAAAGTCTTAATAAACATAGGTCCGCAAGTGATCGATTTCAGAGATATTAATTGATAGTGATAATCGATTCCTCATTGTGCTGAAATTTCTTGCTATTCTTGATGAATTCGTATCCATCTACATTTTGGAAAGTATGATATAAATGTTCTCTAATCAGAATCAAAAAATGTGATGGAACACCATCATGCTCTGGAATAAATTTGTTGCCTAAGGAAGTGATTGGTTCTCAATCATTGAAATAAGCAAGAACTAAAATATGGTCCACGGAAGATTTCAAGCATTGAAAATAGCGAGACTATCGTTGTACAGTTTTTTTTGTTTTACTCAACAGTGTTGTGTAGTGAATCTGTTGTCCCACAAATCTTCTAAATCTTATGCCAAATTATATCGAGAAACAACTTTATGCAAAACTTAAAAGTAACCATTCTTCGTTTGCAGTATGATGAGTCCACCTTTTCTAATTATTTTCAATTACTAGTTTTTGTCCAATTTTTAGATGACAACAATATGTCATCACATAAAACGTCATGAACATAAAAATTGAATATTTTCAGAATTGACATTGTGTGGGAAAACTAGCCGATTTCTGTATAATTAGCGCTCCCTATGTTAGGATCACAAAGTATATGTTAGGATTTCGATCCAGCAATCTTAATCAAACAAGAAATCCTTCAGCAGTAACATCAATTATCACCCTTATCGCCAGCCGTTAGCTTCTAAGACACTTCCTAAATGCCTTACTAATACAATACAATTCGCCATAAAGGTGGTGGATGTTTTAGCAAAAGCAGTGCATAATGAGAACTTTCTGTTTCACACAAAATGCTCTTTGGTAGTTCTCAATAGGCAACACTCTGGAAAAATTGTACGAGCTTAAGGGAGAATGAGAGTTTTAGACGAGAAAAAATAAAAGACTTACTGGAGTAGTTTTCTGATATGACATCTCAATTGCATTTGGCTTATCTTGTGGATATTTTGCGATACTTAAATAAATTGCACTTACAATTACAAGGATCAGAAAATAAACATTTAGAAGGCGTCGGAAATATATTTATCTCTAGATAAACTTATAAAAATTAAATTAATTATAGTACAGTCTCAACATTAAAGAAACTCCTTGATAATGAACCGTATGACACGTTTAAGAAAAGCACACAAGAAAACATCAAATGTTATCTGCAAATGTTGGTTGAATTTAATCGCTATTTATCAAAAAATTGCCACGCTGTCGTTTTGGCATAATGCTACAGAAGTTGTAGATGAAATTCAAGAAAATTACAATCATCGCGAATCATATTTCCAACACCATTTATATGCAGACCCCATATTTTTTAAGACTTATCAAAATAGACAAAATATTTTGGTATCTACTAAAATTACTGTTTGTTACTAATACAGGGTAAATATAATAATATTTATATTAATAATTATTTAAACACTAAACTTTTATTAATTTTAATAAATAAAAAACGAAATGTCAATTCTTCCAATCAAGGACGTCGCAGCAAGGCCTTTGCGGGAGGATACATTCATAACAACAGCGTTGGGGTTGGACCTTATGGAATATGTCTACTTGACAGATCTTGTATCTTATAAGGTGGCCAAATAAGCGTCCAAAGTGCCGTATCTCTTTATAGGAAAACATTCTTTATAGAGACTTACAGCAAAAAAAAATGTGACCAAGGTAGAGAAAATGCTGAAAATTTTCAGACTTCAAACATGGCCGCTAGAGAGCGAACCGCTATCTTGAACTATAAAATGCGGATTTTCTGGGAATTCCGCTATATTAACATAATACAAAAGAATATGCTTTTTAAATTTTACAATTAGATAATTTCTATTTTTTGTTACAACTTTTTCACTCTATCTCAAAAAGTGGTAGGGGCTGTTTGAAAATGTTTATAAACAAATCCCAATCATTTCAAAATGGTTGAAACTTAGTATCGTTGTAAGGATCTTTTCTTGGACTAAATCCAAGAATCCTACGTTATTTGTGATGAATGTAATTTGATATTTAGTCAGAAAGGGTATTTTCCGCAACTAGAACAGAAATTGCGAATTTTCTTAGAAAAGTTAAATCTGTTGGTATTACTTTATGAGAAAATTCGGTAAATTATGATCAGTCTCCCACTTTTTCCTCAAAACTTTTAGATAAATAATAAAATATGTAATGTGTGATTAAATATATGTAAAAGATTGATAAGGTGACGGTCTTTTAACATAAATTTAACCACATCTTTGACAAACTTTTGGAACTTTCATTTTCTCAACATAACTTTCGTATTAAATAGAAAAAAGAAAAAAAAATTTCATTCACTTTAACTCTCAAATTTCACCTTTTTACAACATTCTTGGTGGTTTTTTAAAAAACTATGACAACTTCATTAACACAACATGTTTTACGTCCTTCTGCTCTACTAGACCTTAGCTTCTTCTATGACACTTTCGGCTGATGATGGAGTGAACTCCGAAACCGGTACCGATTTAAATTAAATTAAATAAAGTATGTTTAGAAGTTTTAAATATTAGTTTTTCTTTATGTTTCATCCACTTGCAACATGGATTCTGTTTAAAAGACTAATTTTGTTTAATGAATGCAATATTTAAACATAATAATTAAACAAAATTAGCAGTTTCTTAACGTGTTAAGTACAAAATTTTATCTAACCGCGCTTTAAAATTGAACAAAATCACACGAATTTAAATTTGTAGTAACATCCAAAACAAACCAATATTCAGTTAGGTAATATTTCATTACACCACTTGTAAACGACAGTTATGTAAAATGTGACTTTACAAAACGTCAAAATGACATGTAAAACCTAACATTTCTTAGTTGCATTAGATTTTTCAAATAGAGCGAAAATGTTGTAAAATTCTCTTAGTCACTTTAGTCATAAAATTGTTTATCGCTAGTTTATATAACGAGTCTCCGTTATATGGCACGTTGCACACTTATTTGGCCATCCTGTACATCAATGGATTTAAAACGGTGTTTTCATTACTATCAAAGCTGCATCGATTAAAATTATTTTCAACTATACAGGGTGTTTCACAATTCCAGAATCCTACTCAACTTCATTTTTTTAAATGGCTATAAATGCCTATCTTTATTTCAAATTTTGCATCAAGGTTGCCAAGTTATTAATCATTCTGTGAACATTTTTGAAAAATCTTGTGGTGACTTAAAACTCATTATCACCATTATTATTAAATATTGAAGATTGCAGTTTAGCATATCGATAAACAAAGCTTTGGTCTTTCAAGCCCCACTAACTGATGGATAATATTATACAGTGTGGTTACTAGAACCGACTAATTTATGAAATGTTTGGGGAACCTTAACTTAGTTAGTTTAAATGGAACACCCTATATTTTTTCGAAGCCTCAGAAGGATTTATTAATTACCTTTCATTTTTGTTAAATATATGGTATACCTAACATGTGTACTTTTTGAGATGACATGATTTGATGATATAAAAACATTTTTTAAATTTTCAATGGTAAAGCCAAAATCTTCCGGCCACGCATTATTGACTCAACCTGTATAAAATAGGCAAATTTCCTCATAAAACTAATACACCTAGTTCTCTTTTTACACGAGAGATACGTTTCTAAAAAATGGTGAAAAAGAGAACTAGGTGTAAACAATATAAAAAAAATAAAGATCACTTAGATATTGATTGCGTACTTATACGGGAAGTTTTTGTGATTCATAAAGGAAAGTGCAGAGTTTTCCTAGAACCAAACCTGTGTATCTCAATGTCAACAAATCCATCTGTGGGTATCTCAATTCGTTTTTGATTATTTTGTAATGATTTAAGATGATGTTTAAAACTTAATATCTCAAAAGCTAAAATATACTATTAAAATCTGTGTCCTTCATTAGAAAGCTTATAATTTGTTCCATAAATGATGTGAAGTTTATAATGATTTAATGAATGTGGGATTCATTATGACTTTTTTTCAAAATAAATAAACATAGTTACTTAACCTGTGGGATGATTTAAAACAGATTAGCTCAGAAAGTAAAAGATACTTTGCTGCTTTCAGTGAAATAGCTTATA
Organism: Onthophagus sagittarius; assembly: GCA_036711965.1. NCBI lineage: Eukaryota > Metazoa > Arthropoda > Insecta > Coleoptera > Scarabaeidae > Onthophagus > Onthophagus sagittarius. Next base: position 40,516,168 of record JASERS010000001.1, read on the forward strand.
ATTTATGCTATAAACGATAAAAAGGTGAGAATGATTTAATTAATGTATAGTATGGGCAAATAAGCGTGCAAAATATAGTATATAAACTGCGTTTAGCCATTTTGATATGATTAGCATTTGTTTACAAACATTTTCATACAGGTTGTGGCTTTACTGTTGAAAATTTAATAAAATGTTCGTATGCTATTATATTATATATTATTAAAGCTGCATGGATTAAAATTATTTTCAACCCTATGTATCTTCTTACATATGCTGATTACCTGTCTTAAATGCTATAAGAGCATATCTTGTTTTCAGATTTTAAATGCAAGGTTATAAATCATGTGATCACTTGAAATTTGTTATCAGCATTGTTACTAAATATTGAAGATTGCAATTTGGCATATCGATAAATAAAGCTTGGGCCTTTCGAACGCTACTAACAAAATTAGATAATATTATACAAAGTTATGCTGCGGCTAGTTTACGCAATGTTTTGAGAATCATAAATTTGTTATTTTAAATAGAACACATATGTCTAACATGTGTACTTTTTGAGATAATTATACTGTTTTATATACCTGATTTTTTCGCAAGATATAAGGTGTGAAAAAGACATTTTTAATCAAATGCAAGTAAGTTTACTTCGTAAAAGATAAAAGAGTATACATTTGTGCATATTGAGTACAAAAAAGATTAGAATTTTAGAAGTTGGTTAAGTTTAACTTTAAAAGCAAATAAATGCCTATGTCATATTAATCAAAGTAAAAAGAAAAAGATTTAAATAATGAAACATATCTCAAACGAAAATACTGAAACAAACAGAATATCAAAGTAACGAAAAACAAATTAAATAACTTTACTATCAGAATATGTTTTTTCAAAATGAAACTTGACGTGACATGTTCCAGAGGAAGAATGCCTAAGCATTTGAAACCGGTAAAGCCTAGATTTAATAAATTCTTCTGAAAAATACAAATGCATAATTTTCGCATTTTTTCTTAAAATTCAAAATGAAAAGAAAAATTCAAAAAAATAATTACTTTTAGAAAATGTTTCACTAAGACGATTGACAAAGAATGTGGTCACAGCACGATGGTCCTCCTCATAATAATAAGATGTTTACAACATATTTAAATAGAATTTTTGAAAATTTGTTTTTAATGCGATTATCTGTGGAGATCTACACTCAGCAGCAGAAGTCTGCGTACAAAAAACTTGTAATACTTTAATTGAAAAAATAAGAGTCATAATCTAATGTGATAAACTTGATTTTTTTTTATTTTGTATATTAACTACATATAATTCTATTAACAAAATATGCTTCAACAAAACAGAAACAGTAGTTAAAGAAAAAAATCAAAACTAAAAATTCTACAAATAACGGGTATGCAAAAATCTGCGTACAAGTCAGGACAGTATTTATAAAAAATTCATAAATGAGATCATTGTTTCTATATTAATATGAGGTCGGATAACCTTTACGTTTAATGACCTCCCTTAAACGTTTAGGCATGGAGTGCACTAATTTCTTCGTTTCGTCCGAACTGATTTTGGCTCATTCCTCAATCATAACATTTTTTAACGTTTCCTTCGACGTTATGTTGTGTTGCCGAATCCTGCGTTCCAGTAAATCCCAGAGGTGTTCGATGGGATTCAAGTCCGGCGATTGTGGAGGTGTTTTAAGTTGCTTTGGGGTATTGTATAGTAGCCAAAGCTTAGTGTTGTGGGCGCAATGTTTGGGGTCATTATCTTGTTGAAAAAAGTATTCGGGCCCCAAGCCCAAGTTTTCGATGCTAGGCTTCAAATTTTCTTTTAAAATGTCTATATACATTTTATGGTCCATTGTCGATGTTATGAAAACCAACCTTCCCACCCCTTTGGTGCACATACACCCCCAAACCATAACTCCACCACCTCCGTGTTTTACAGTCGCTTTCAAATTTTCGGGATTAAGGGCAGTATTAGGTTTTCTCCATACAAGTTGTTTACCCTTAATGCCGAAAATGCAAAATTTGCTCTCATCTGTAAAGAGAACTTTCTCCCAGAATTCAATGGGCTTGTCTAAGAGTTTTTTTTCAAAGGCGATCCGCTTCTGACGATTGACCTCTGACACAAATGGCTTTTTTCGTGCAACGCGACTGTGATAATTAGCTTTTTTTAACGTCCTTCTCACCGTATCTTTGCTGATAGTTTTATGAAATTCTTCTTGTACATTTTCTACTATTTTTTTTGCCGTCAGCCTAGGTTCTTTTCTAACCTGCTGTACAATTTTTCGCTTCCCTCGGTTTGTTAAAAGGGGTGGTCTACCAGATCGCGGACGTGAGAGGTAATCTTCAGTGTCTTTATAATTATTAATTACTCTTTGAATGGAAGAGTGTGACCTGCCGACAGTTTCTCCTATTTTTCGAAAATATTTTCCCTCTTTCCATAACTATACAATAATTTTTCTCTCTCCCAATTCAATTTCCTTTCCTTTCGTGTCCATTCTAACTTTTAGCTTCTAAGCCTCTGCTAATATAATTGACACCGATTATCTTTTATTTAAATCGGAAAGCGTACATCGCCAACTACGTATTTAAGTAAATAAGTATATTTTGGAGAAGGCGTCTTTATTTGTACGCAGATTTTTGCATACGCATTATTTGGAGAATTTTTAATTTTAATTATTTTTCTAACTAATATTTCTGTTTTATTGATGCATATTTTGTTAATAGAATTATATGTAGTTAATACACAAAATAAAAAAAAAATTGAAGTTTATCACATTAGATCATGACCCTTATTTTTTCAGTTAAAGTGTTGGAAGCTTTTTGTACGCAGACTTCTGCTGCTAAGTGTATATTTTTTCATCCTATAAAAATATAGGGTGTTCCATTTAAAATAACAAAGTTATGGTGCCCCAAACATTGCCTGAATTAACCGGTTAAAAATAATCCTGTGTAATATTATGCAATAGTATTATCGCCGTTCGAAAGACCCAGACTTTGTTTGTTTGACGCAGACTTTATTGCAATATTCAATATTTAATAATAATGATATTTTAAGTGACCACATGATTTTTCAAAAGTTTTCACAATATGATTAATAACTTAACTTTGAAAATATGATATACTGTTATAGCATTCAGCAATCAGCGTATGTAAAAAGATACATAGGGTTCCATAAAAAAAATTAAGTTGAACATGGTCCTAGTAGTGAAACACCCTGTATAGCTGAAAATAATTTTAATCCTTGCAGCTTTAATAATATATAATATAATAGCATAAGAACATCTTATTAATTTTCAACAGTAAAGCCACAACCTGTATGAAAATGTTTGTAAACAAATGCTAATCATATCAAAATGGCTGAACGCAGTTTATATATTATATTTTGCACACTTATTTGGCCATACTACTATACATTAATTAAATCATTTTCACCTTTTTATCGTTTATAGCATAAATTATAAGCTATTTCACTGAAAGCAGCAAAGTATCTTTTACTTTTTGAGCTAATCTGTTTTAAATCATCCCACAAGTTAAGTAACTATGTTTATTTATTTTGAAAAAAGTCATAATAAATCCCACATTCATTAAATCATTTTAAACTTTACATCATTTATGAACCAAATTATGAGCTTTCTAATGAAGGATATAGATTTTAATAGTATATTTTAGCTTTCAAGATATTAAGTTTTAAACATCATCTTAAATTATTATAAAATATCCAAAAATGAATTGAGATGCCCACAGATGGATTTGTTGAAATTGAGATACACAGGTTTGGTTCTCGGAAAACTCTGTACTTTTCTTTATGAATCACAAAAACTTCCCGTATAAGTACGAAATCAATTTCTAATTGAACTTTATTTTTTTATATTGTTTACACCTAGTTCTCTTTTTTGGAAACGTATCTCTCGTGTAAAAAGAGAACTAGCTGTATTATTAGTCAATAGTGCGGGGCCGGAAGATTTTGGCTTTACCGTTGAAAATTAAAAAAATGTTTTTATATCATCATACATTACTGTCACAGCTGCATCGATTAAAATTATTTTCAGCTGTACAGGGTGTTTCACTATTTCAGCCCCGTATTCAACTTAATATTTTTAAATGGAACCCTATGTATCTTTTCACATATGCTGATTAGTTGTCTTAACACTTATAGCATAGTGCATATTTTGTTTTCAAATTTTGGATGCAACGTTGCCAAGTTATTAATCATTTTGTGAAAATTTTGGATAAATCGTGTGGTCAAATCATATCATCTCAAAAAGTACACATGTTAGATACTGTATAATATTATCCATCAGTTAGTGGGATTTGAAAGACCAAAGCTTTGTTTATCGATATGCTAAACTGCAATCTTCAATATTTAATAATAATGGTGATAATGAGTTTTAAGTCACCACAAGATTTTTCAAAAATGTTCACAAAATGATTAATAACTTGCAAACCTTGATGCAAAATTTGAAAAAAGGAATGAAGTTGAGTAGGGTTCTGGAATTGTGAAACAACCCTGTAAAGTTGAAAATAATTTTAATCGATGCAGCTTTGATAGTAATGTATGATGACATGAAAACATTTTTTCCATTTTCAACAGTAAGGTCATAATCTTCCGTCCTCCCACTATTGACTCACCCTGCATATTTCGCGACCTATGAAAACACCGTTTTAAATCCATTGATCACAGGGTGGCCAAAAAAGTGTGCAATGTGCCATATATCGGAGACTCGTTATATAAGCTAGCGATAAACAATTTTATGACTAAAGTGCTTTGATGGTAATGTATGACGTAAAAAAACATTTTTTTTAAACTTTCAACAGTAAAGCCACAATCTTCAATCCCCACACTATTGACTCATCCTATATACAAAAAAATAAGTCAAGTTTTAGTACATTAACTGGTTTTATTAATTAAAATTTATCTGACTAGTTTCGTCTTTTACAGCATCTTCAGAGACTATAAGTCTTTTAATCACATATGAAAATAACAAATTCGTAATCAATTACTTCTAACATCTTGAACATCTTTAGTTATTGGATTTCCTAATTCCCAAGTTATAATTTATTACATTGAATTAGTTAATTATTTGATCAATTTTAACTTATGATATGACACACAGAAATTTTATATTTTTAACTTTTAAGTATTTTAAAATTGTATAAAACACAATTTCTATCGTGTAATTTTTTTCTCATGTTTTATGGGTCGCAATATAAGAAAGGTTGGGAAACGCTGATTTAGATCAAAAATTTCTCTCCAATAACGTGAAGAACAATTTAACAAAATTAAAGTTAAATCCTTGGTTCTTGAAAATCGGAAACAACAGAGTTACAGAGGGGTATTTTTTCTTTGTACACCCGGTATATTTTACAACTAAAATTCTTTTAAAGACTATTTTTAGGTCACTCCCATTATTTTGCACAGCATTGTATTATGAATACAGGATTTACCACAATTGATTTAAAAATTTATAAATAAATTGTTATTAGATTACTAAACGTTTATGGAATAAAAATCAATTAAAGCATACCTGATATGAACACCAATTAGTTGTCAGTTAACGTGTTAAGCAATTTATTAAAAAACTTAATTTCTTGAGTTATCTAGGTTTATAAGGGAAAGTTTTGGATTAAAGATCTTTGTTTTTACATTAACTATAAATATTTTCTACATCTATATTTCTATCATTAACTATAAATTTTATAAATATTTACATTTTTACATGCATTAAAGAAGTTAGTTTAACTTATTTAATTAAAGGTAAAAATAGAGTTCTTAAAAAAATATAATTACTTTCAACAAATTTAAACTAAAAAAAATATTATGGTTTATTTCTTTAGGTTTGTTTATAGCATTAGATATTACTGCATGCATAGACATGCCACATATATATACAGTTACAGTTCTCTAAAATAGTCGAGTAACCTAAAGGGGGGAAATTGGGGCATAAAAGAGCGGGGAAGTATATAATGGTAAAAATATACCTTACCTACGGCTTCTGTATTCTGTATTTAACGAACGAAACGTCCGTCTGTTCGAGCAGCAATGTGGCGCACTTTATTGACGAATTGATCGTCACCCCATCGTCGACCGCCACTCGTGGGCGACGCTGCCCCGTTTTAAGTTTCGATCGTTGTTATTTCGTTCGTTTCACGATTCCGGGCGACGTCGTCGTGGAAGTCGTCGAAGTTGTCGCTTTTCGCCTTTCTAACCGCGCCACGCGTGAAATCGAATCTGCGACCGTGAAGCTACAACCTACGTTTCTAATAGAAAAAAATATAGACAATCATGACCGCACATAAAGTAAGTTGAGATTTGCGGAGGAAAATTTCATGAATAAATGAGTTAAAAAATATTTTTGGCGGAAAGGAATAGGATTCGTCAGGGGGTTAAAAACTAATTGGGAGTTTGTTTTTGTAGGTAATGCTGCAGTTTTAATTAGGAAACATAAATGTTGTGTTTTGTTTTTATTGGTTATTTTTTGAGGGTTTTGTTTTTATTTTATTTTGGTATGACGGCGCTGTGTACTTACTTGGTTTTACGGACGATCTCAGTAGTTTAAATCAATAACTTTGTGGTAGGTCCACTTTGCCGATGCTTCACCCATGTCGGATTCACCTGGTCCCGCTGGAGATAGAGAAAACAATGGTAAGTACGTTTACCTTAGTTTTTATCGTGACATATAAAAACGCAAAAAACTAATCACACATTCAATTCCCACACTCTACTTAATAATCACTATTAAAACACCAACGATTATTTGCATTGTATACAATCGTTTTCTGATAAACAATCGTCTTTATTTAATGTTTTCGAGTTTAATATGATTTTTTAAAATAACTTTTAAATTTCTTTGATGAAATTGAAGCATTCTTGTTTTATTTTAGCACAAAGCGATTTTTTCTTGGTTGTTTCTGGACGTTCGCAATACAGAATGTTGAAATATAATTAGTCTGCAAAAATTTAAAGTGCTGAGTTGACACGATTGCGATATCTTTATTTTTTGATCACAAAGAAATTTATTTTAAACATGATTTTTAATAAAGGGAAAGCCCTTTATTAAAAATAATTATAAAATTTAACGTGTATGTTTAATACGTTAAGATGTATTTTGAATTTGATTGCTTAATGTTTCAACGGAAATGAACAAAATCATTCTTAACCATTTAATACATACAATTTTATTATATCCGGAAATAGTAACGTTAAATAACACTTTACCTTTTTTATTGGCACCATCTTGTGTGAATTAAAGTTAATAGCTGCTTGTAAACAAAAGGTAATAAAATTCGGATGTTGACGATGGCTAAGAATTCCCAGAAATTGTAATTTGAATATAATTAATTGAGTCCATATTTTATGGGTTGGGTTGGGAGCTTTTATCACAATATATCCATTTCAAAGTACAAACACAATTTTCAACAAAGGTCATAATTCAAATTTATTTGAACTTATTAAATACCACTGCTTTTATGGTAACAAATCGATTTAAATTTCAAATATATATTGTTCAACTCGCAACTTTGGAAATAACCTAAGTATTCGATTTTTATTTCATCTGACAATTTCGTATATCAGAATTTTGGTTCTTAAACATACAAATTTCATATATATTCAAGAATACTATAATTTGTATGGCCAAGGGTATGAATCTGCACATACGTATATTTTGAATTTATACGCCATGCAACGTGTCTCAGCGAAACCGTTTGTTAGACATTCATGGAGTTCTGGCCAACATAAAATATTAAGAATTCATATTTAAGTATAATCAATTGCGTTGTCTTTGTATAAAATATTTTCAGATTTATAGCACTTCCGGCATAACTACATTATTTTTTTAAATGGAACACCCTATATATTTTTACATATTTGGGTGTGGCTATATCAAAAATTTATAAATAACTTTCCTTTGTTCCTTTGAAATCTGAAAATAATTTAATCGAAGAGAACACAAGTAAAATAAACATAGAGATCTATGTTATATTTTTTAGCTCGCATTTTTGAGTTAAAATTGAAATGTACCAAATTTAAGATGCCTAAGTTGACATTTTTAGGTTGGAATTCCCATTTTCTATTTCATTTATAGATTCTATGTTAAATTCTAAGTATTTTTTATGTAGCACAAGTTATGTTGGTATTCAGTTGTTTTTTAAAAAAATAAGTATATCTGTATACATGAAGTATGGAATCAATTCGATATAAATTCAATAGATATTCTTTAAGAAACCCTGAAGATCTACGTTCTACATTTTAATGTGATTTTTTTTATACAATTGAAAAGTATAGATGTCTCAAAATTGAGATACTATGTCTAAGTTGACATTCTTAAATGGGAACCCCCATTTTTTATTGCATTTATAGATTCTGCGTTAAATTTTGAATTCCTGATGTTCAACCTCCGTCTATTTATCCGACTATTTGTATTGATTCTATTTTTACAAGGTCTATGAGTCGGCCCATCGTTTAGGAGTCTTAATGGTGGCTTCTCTATTTTAACTGTTTTTATTAATCATGATCAATCTTATTCTAACCCAACCTACATTTTAGTTGTAGTGAAACTTTGTTTGTGTTTGCCATCGTCTTAGTCCCTCATGTCATAAGATAACGTATTGTTATTGATATATCCATCAATAACAGATGCACACACCCACATATCTAAATAAATATGAATTAACCTATTTTTTAATTAAAATCGAAATATGCAGAAGAAATATTTCGGGTTTTTCCAAAAGAGTTAGGAAATGGAGAAAGCTGATGTGTGTATCAAAATACTTTTTTTCCAGGAAAAATCGCGCTAGAACACTTAATTATTAAAATGAGCATACGCTCATTTGAAGAAAAAAGAAAATTTTGGAAGCTGCTAAAAGAATTCCAAGAAAAATAGATAATAGAAAAAGTTGGATGCTGTGTGTCAAAATGATTCTTTTCTAGTAAAAACATAATTAGACTTAATTAAGATCGTAGTATGCAGAAAAAATAATTTGGGCTTTTCTCAAAGAGTTAGAAAATTGATAAAGCTAACTGATAAAACCATCATGGTTAACTAGATATGCTACTGCCGTTTTGGATGGAACTGGGGTTTTTAACCACTAATATCCGAATGGGCCTACATGGCAATAAACAAACCTACTGTAGCTTATCCCTTACTAGTTTAATAACAAACAACTCACAAGCCATCACAACAATAGCTGGCACAAATTCAGTGGTTGGCCTCTCTTGATATAACGTTTGCTTGATATACGTACCAAAGGCAACAGCTTTAAAAGCCTTATCACTGAAAACAGACTTTCCACGCAAGTCGATGTACGGAAACTTCAGAGAACAATTTGCAATTCTCAAGGACCTATGTTTAAACCATTTAATTAAGGTATGGACATTAGCGGACCAAATAGCAGCATGAAATTACCTGTCACAATCAGCTCTGATATAATCATTTTTTAAGTCGCAATTTTTGCTACAAATTTTGAGCTGTTTTGACTTTGAACTTAGAAAAAGACAGCATTGTATCCGTAAAATATTTTCACGAAGAGAGTGCGTCACGGTAGATACTTGCATTCAGTTGTGTTTGTAGCTTATATAAATGATATACAAGATTGAATCTTTTTCTGAATGAAAGAATTTATTTGTATCAAGATACACTACCTCGAGTGTGTCGTTTAAGGTAAAGGATTCTTCGTGAGGCTTCTTTTATATCATGGAGTTTGCAACTAGACAAGAGCTATGCTTCTTTTGGTGATCCATCAGATTTCTTGGAAGACATTAACGCCACTGAATCTCGACTTTTTGTCCAGCTACTACGAAATCGGAATCTTTACTTAAGTATCATTATTATATATTGGTTAATCTAACCATAAATAAAAATTAGATACTTCTTGAACATCTAGAACTGCATCGTTCATAATTGGTATTGTATCATCAATAATTGAATCATCAAGCAACTTCGTGAAAGTTGCCATTATTAATATATTTTATAACGAATTATTGCTCTATATTCGTCTATATGATATATACTATCAGAAAATTAATAACCTTTTCATTAGGCCCCTTTTGTATCGTGGATTTAGCAATTTGTAAAGAGCAATTGACGTTTTGGAGTGACTCGTGCTATATGCATCAATTTTTTTGGGTTGAGTTAAGTTAGAAGTTGGGTTGGCAATTCGTTGAAGAAATTGTTTTACACTAATGTATATGATGAAATCAGAAATCAGTGTTAAATTTCACTGAGAATCTTTAAAACTGATTCAGATTTCGTACATGTGCACTCATGAGATTGATATCTCATCAGACTCAAGATGCTACGGATTTGGTATTTTTATTTAAACTGATGAACAATTTTGTCGGCTTGTCAAAAATTGTGAACAACATTCCTTTCTTAATTTTTAGCTGTTTCGGTCAAGATCAATGTCTTTTCGTTCGCAGATTCGTTCGGATTGGCTGATAACGATCATACTAGCGTCACATGATCGCCTGTTGCACAAAAGGCTGTTTTACAAAATACCATTGATTGAACATTCACAATTGATGAATGAATGAACAAATAATCGCCGATACACTGTACGTCATACTTATGTAGCACAGTCAGGATTGACACAGTTAGTACAATTGTCCTAGATCCAGCACTATTTGATGCCATTTAGTACTTTAGTACACACTGATTTGTATCTAGTACTTTTTCGAAAATAATGGGAAAGACCAATTATTTCAAGTTTAATAACAGAAAATTTCAAATAGGTACTAACGAGTAATATAAGTGGAATTATGCCGATTGTGTTAATGGATTTACTGATAGTTTACTGCAATTTTGATTGACCTCGGTGATTTGAGGCAAAATCGTTCCTTGTAAGTTGTTGTATATCGACTTACGAGAGATGCGCCGAGGTCGCTTACGAGTGATGCGCTACCATTTTCAGAAATGGACAATTTTCTGTTGATATTTCAAATATAGTACCTCACGCGCAAGCGACCTCGGCGATTTGAAGCGAGATCAAACGAACTCAAGACCTCTTACTCCATCTACATCAAATTGTATGGTATCTTTACATTTGCAACAAATAACAAAATTAGTCAAAGTACTGAACACGGTAAAAAGCTCTTATCAAACGATACTAATGTTGATTATTCGGTACAATATGGTCGACTCTTGTGGTGGACAATTTCTTTGTCCTGCAACTTCTTCTTTTTTAGTAAACTGATTACCATGAAAATAGCGTTTTCCCGGCCTAGACGCTTTACTAGATTTCGGATACGAGGTCATTTTGAATATTAACAGTTATATCTCACATTCAAGACAAAAGAAAGTAAAATTTGGGGTTTTGAATTTATACATTATCAGCATATTATCCGATTCAATGACAGTGATGAACATAAAAGCAATAATAGATAAACAATACACTTACATTGAACTAAAATTAGAACTAACACTAGAACTATCACTACTAGATCTAAAACTAGAAACTTTCGTTTTTTGAAAAAATGTTTGACGTTTCGGATGCCATATTGCAACCTTCTTCAGAACACTTCGAACTTCAATTCGAACCAATTTCTGAAGAAGGTTGCAACATAGCATCCGAAACGTCAAACATTTTTTTAAAAAACGCACGGCCAAACCCGAAAGTTTCTAGTTTTAGATCTACTGTTAGTCGTAGTGATAGTTGTTAGTGCTAGTGTTAGTTCTGATTTTAGTTCAATTAACACCGGTCGTGAAAGCCTTCGTACTTATAATATATTATACGTATTTATAACACTTCCATGTAAAAAAATGGGATATTACCTGAGTTATTTTAAAAATATGTTTCTGAATCTGGACTTTTAGGGCATCTAATTAAATTTTCTGTAACTGGTTGCACAAAATATTACGGGGCGTACCTAGTAAAAAAATTTAACCCAAACAAAAAGCAATTACCTTCAAGCCATTTAACAAATCCAGCATCGTCTGTAGTTGTTTCTGCATAATATTTTTTAATATTTTTTGCATTGATGAATTTATCTTATTCCAATATTTTCAAAACATGTAAGAATTTTATCTTTGTAAGTAAATGTGGTTTGGATTATTTGCGAATTGATGCACCAACGCGTTTGTGACGATTTTGGTATTCTTTTCTCGTATACCTCTCTTAAGACTGTTGTTCTATCACGGGAATTTGAAAGAAGCTGGTCATTCCATTTAAATTTAAAAAAAAATCTTCCGATTGGTATACTTGATACAGATCAATACACGAAATGCGCATTACTAAACATTTCTTCAATTTTAACATTTACATCTCCCAAGTGGCCTCTTATGATTGGCATAAATGCATTTGGATAGCAGATCAGAGTCTTGTCCTTTTGAATTGAAAAAATCCCAAAATCTTTCAAAAATCTGCCCGTTTAATACTTACCGGAACACTTTGACATTGTGTTGATGTTGGTGTCGTGAGACATTACTGCGAGAATATAACTTTTATCGATTTCGTGTAAAATATGATCCCTGCAGACGAGGAAACTAGGAATATAGCATGCAGTGTAAAGCGCTCTAGGATTCCCTATAATTGTTTTAAAAGAAGCATATCGTAGTGATGTTTTTTGATGATCATAAGTGTCCAAAATATTTTAATAATTAAACCAATTAACTGAACTATAATCATTTATTTTTGAATAATTTAATTTAATAAGATTTGTACAAATACGTATTTAGTTTTTAATTTTAAACGATTTTCTTTAAGTTTTAGTCTTTATTTCGGTGGTCTACTTCACATTGAGGCCGTAATAAAATAAAGATTGCGTCGACAGTGGAGCTGCTGCTTTTGTTCTTCCACTATTTATACGACACTCTGATCACTAGTTATAACATTTTTAGAAACGCTGAGTTCCGATAACCCACAATAGTTTTCCAGATTTTGCCGTTCTTTGGGTAACTTGCCAATTTCGCATATTTTTTTACTTCCGCCACATGTTTTTTTGTACCTAATAAGCTCGTTTTCCTCTTCGTGTAGTCCTGGGACAATTGTGTATAAATTGAAACTTGTATCGCTCAGGATGAGAACTCGTTCATCGGTTCAATTCATATGATATTAATAATAAGTTTGAAATATAATTATCAGGGTTGTACCGATTAATCGGCGACTAATCGGAAAAGTCGATTATTTCGACACTTTTTAGTCCACAATTTAGTCGGCGATTAAACAATAAAAGTACCGATTAGTCGGCATTTGACACATTTTTTGAGAACAAAGTGTTTTACAAGCAGTATCTAGTCTTTAATTGTCAGTTTAAACTTTTGATATGATGAACATCGTATTTTGCCAACAGTTGGTATTTTTGGAAGCAAAATTAAATTTTATTAACAGTTCCTCGCCTTCCACAATAAAAATGTCCTCTGGCTGCAGTATTTAGCCTTTAATTAACAGCATATGGACTACTTACGTAAAAATTGTGGAATTTGTTGAATAGTATTTAATATTTTTAAACTATACTCAGTTGGTTTATCAACAGTATCCTGTTATTACAAACAGTTTTACAAGTGGTATCAAGTCTTTTGGAACCATTTCAAGTCTTTCAAGGGCAGTATCAAGTCATCTGGAAGTAGTATCAAGTTTTCTAGAAGTATTTCAAGTTTTCTAGAATCACTTGATGTCTTCTAAAAGCATTTCAACTCTTCTGGGAGCATTCCAAGCCTGTTGGAAGCAATAACAAGCCATCCACAAGCAGTTCAAGTTTTCTGAAAGCAACATCAAGTTATCTAGAAGCATTTCAAGTCTTGTAGAAGCATTTCGACTCCTATGCAAGCAGTATCAAGTATTCTAAAAGCAGTTCAAATCTTCCGGAAGCTGTTCAAGTCTTCTTGAAGTGTTATTAAGTCTTCTAGAAGCAATCTTAAGTCTTCTGGATGTTCTATCAAGTTCTCTAGAAGCATTTCAAATCTTCTAAAGGTATTTCAAGTCTTCTAAAAGCATTCCAAGTTTTCTGAGAGCATTTCAAGTCTTTTGGAAGCAGTTCAAGTCTTCTAAAAGCAATATCAAGACTTCTAGCAGAAATAACAAGTCTGTAGTCTTATAGGATATAAATTCACTCGCCAATTCACTTCTTTCAATCTGCTGTTAGGATCATTCTCAGGATCGCGCTTATCTCTGGTCAAAATAACGTCAAGATGGTGGTAATTGAATCTACAAGAAGTCCTGAATGGGATAAAATACAATAAGTGATGGATTTATTAATTCAAAGGGGATTTTTAAAGTCAGAACAAGACACAGCAGTGTCTAATGAATTTTTACTAATTTTGAAGTATGTGACACTTTAAAATGTCTCAGCGTGGAATGATAAGAATGCTTCTAATGAAAATCATTGGGTAAAAATATCAACATATTTTCATGCACACCAACTAGGTTATTTCAATTTCACAATTATAATAAAATATGCTATTATTAATTATGCTAAATTAAAAACCAATTTTAATAATTTTAAAATGCACCTGATTATCAACAAAAGTACCTAGAGTCCCGTTTTCAATCGAAATAAAAACGGTTACGTTATGTATGGATATTATTAAAGTACCCGTACACGCGATTTCTTTCTCGACATTGTTCAAGAGCTGAATCTTCTCTTCGTAAAAATAACACTTCACCACAAACACCTGTATTACGAAAGAAAACCGGATACATCTGAACTTGTTACAAGAAGAGTATGTGACATATAAGTGCTTCCAAAAGTGTCCGAATGAAAGTGTCCAAACTTTGATCAGAATGATTGGCAATGACCGATTAATCGGCCGACTAGTCGTCCTTTTTAGGGCCGAATAGTCGGATAGACCTTAGTCGGGCAAAATCATGATCATGAACGAATTTAATTCGATATTATAAAATTATAACAACCAAAGCTTTTAAGGTTTACTTAAATGTATTGTATTAGATATTAATAGAATGATATTATTACCTATTTTTTAAGAGTATTTGTCTTAATATTATATATAGTTTTTAATATATTTAAAATTATTATTTTATATAATCAGCTTACCCAACAATTCATTTTTCAAACGTTATTACCACATAGACTAAAACTACAATGCAAATAAAGCAATCTCCAATCATTTCCTTATCTTTTTTGTCATTTTCTACTATAATTACGTTTACATTCCACATGCCACTTTTAAATGACCTAGCTTAATGGATTTCTACTGTTACAACAATTTAAAATGTTTTCTGTGTTTTTCAACTTTTTTTCAATCACTATCATTTCCTCAAATTTTATTTAATTAAATTTTTTTTAAGGACCCGAAGAATCAACCAACAAAATGCTTAGTATCAACCCTTCGAATGTTATTACATTCACGAAAGATGGAAATGAAATGGTTAGCATTTTGGAGCTGGAAAATACCGATCCTACCACCACAATATCCTTTAAGGTTAGATAATAAATAATAAAAATAAAATTTTACGTAAAGAATTTTGAATATTTTTTAAATAGATGAAAACAACAGCCCCTGAAAAATTCAGGGTACGGCCAAGCTCTGGGATTTTACCACCTGGTAACAAAGAAACTGTCAGTGTCACTTTACTTCAACCTTTCCAAGTACGCAGTTTATCCAGAGATAAATTCTTATTAATGAGTATGCCGGTTAAATCAGGAGAAATGTCTCTAAGTGCATTATCAGATTTATGGAAGGTAATTTTTATATTAATTATCATTAATCGTCTTTTTAAAAACATTTTAATCATCTTTTAGAATGCTTCTAGTAAAAATATAACCCAACAAAGATTAAGGTGCGCGCAACCAGACGATGTTTCGAAAAATGGAAGTGCAACAATGGTAGGAAGTGGAGATGTCGACGACGTTCGATTAAAACAATTAACTTCAAACGTAAACAATTTAATGGATGCCCAAAGAAAACTGCAAAAATCTTTAGACCGTAGTCAAGTGCTTCAAATAATAACAATCGCTTTAACGATTTTGGTGGCAATCTTCTTGGTGATGTTCGTTCGATGGGAAATGCAGGATATAAACTCCAATCAGTCTTGTTACAAAATGAGGGGATACGATAGCGACCCCTAACAATAGCTGATGGTGACAGGACCACAGAAACAACAGCAAAATCCGGAAGAGAAGTTCTGGCGGGATTTGGTTTGGGAATTATTGTACATTATTGGTTATTTAACTGATAGGTTTTTAGATTAGCCGCCAGTTCATTTTAAACATCTCTGAGGTCCTGCTTTGTCAGTTTTAAGAAAACCGTCAAATAAATAAATGTGGTGTTGATTGGTCGTTAAGTTTTTCATGTGTTGAGATTTATTTAAATGGAAAAAAAATATTGATTTAACTTTTTTTTATTGATTTTTTTTATTTTATATTATATACAGTTGTTTTTATTTGCCAGTGTCTTAACAGCTGTTATTAAATTATACAGAGTGTTCCGTAATGATATGCGAATATTGAAGGGGTGATTCTACATCAAAAATTAATGATAGTTTTTTATATAATCTATGGTCCCAAAATGTTCCGTTATTAAAATACAGGGTGTTAAAGTTTAAAAAAAAAGGATAATAATTAATATTTTCAGAATCGCTTTAGGTATTTTTATGAAATTTGGCATATAGTGATTATTAACCCTTTCAGTCCTGAAATTTTTATATGAACAATTAATTTTTTTGTGTGAAAATTATTGATTAGGTCTTCACTAGGAACTCCAAAACCAAATTTGAAGTGATTTCCTCCAAGGGTATAGAATCTAGAAAGTGGTGGCAAATGCCACCAGCAGGTCTTTATGTTAAAATTCACAATTAATATAATAAAAAAAAACTAGACAAATTGTTCAATCATTTATTTATTGTGAAATTTTCTAAAACAATTCCTTGTCTGACAAGTTAAGAGGTACATTGCATTTATCACATACAATACGTGAGCGCCCTCCACAAGTTTCTAGCTTGCATCTTTGCTCATGTCCTTCATTATGGATAGGCCAGTGACCTATGCTATCATATCTTATGTCACTTATAGGTAGATTGTGAAACACTTTCCTTTTTGAAATAGCAGGTGAGTTAGATCCGCTTGACCTGCACCTTTTTTTATTCAGCGAATTTGCTGACCCTGAGAATGCCAACGCTTGCGTTACTTCCAGCGTAAATTCCAATAAATCCATTTGAGAATTCATTAATATCCCCTCACTGTTTTTGTCTTTCTGATATTCTAACCAAGCCTTGCAAACAGGCAAGTTAAAATAATGGAATATCACCCGTAATGTCCATTTTCGGGATCTGATAAAGGTCCGATACAGTGCAATCAAAAAATCGCTTTTATCTACACCTCCCATGGATATATTATATAGTCTTACAATGACAGGACGCTTTACCATAACATACTTCTTTTCCTTACTGTCCCATCGTCTTACTCCATCCATCGGTTCATGACCGACAAAGTTGGATGCCATATTTACGCATTTATTGTCGTACCATCTAGTTGCTACTATTTTACCGTCACCAGTTACAACAGAATCATAGCAGCCTCGCCCAAGTTTTTAAAATTCTTTTTCCGTTTTTAGAGGACTTTTTGTAGCCTATTGGAGCGAATGGTACCAGCAACAAAAATACCTTGCTCGCGCAATTCTTGTAAAACTTAAAGCGAAGTGAAATAATTGTCACAAAACAGTTTGTGTCCTCGGTGTTTAACAATACGTTCTGCTAGGTGCATTACCAGGCCGTTAGTGTATTGTTCTTGCAGATGCGCAGGAAGAGTTGTAGACCCCTGATATACTAAGGAACGGTATATTATCCCAGACGCTCCACAAAGCATACATATTTTGACACCCTATATATTAGGTTTGCCTTTTATGTACTGCTTTATTACCAATTTACCTTTAAATGGTATAATTGATTCATCAATGCATAAATTTTCCTCGATTGACAATTCTTCGCACCTTTTTTCGAAGGAATGTATAATAGGCCTCACTTTCCATAATTTGTCATTAGAATTGTTATTGTTTATGTCTACAATGTGAAGATTATTTCTCAAAGATTCGAACCGATTTCGTGAAATATTAATATTATTCGTTAATTGAATTCTGGTTGCCGGTGCCCAGTACATCCTCAACCTAGGAAATCAGATTACTCCCATTAGAATATGAATAGCGACAAATCTTTTTATTTCATCAACACTGGTTGCTATATTGCAATCATGTTTTGCTATTGAGTACATGCTAGTCTTCTCTGTCAGTTCAACAAATACTTCATCCAGAAAATATTTTAGGAAATAGATTAGCGGAGTTTGCTGCCCATAATTGTTCTTATTACCTGGTGAAAAATCGGTGTTCAACATATGTTCTTCTTTTCCATGATACATCTTTTTTCTCCTTCTTTCTTCCATCATTTGATTTCCCAAACAATTGGGATAATTGGATGTCATTTTCATCGCCTTACACTCCATCTAAATCTTCATCAGTATCATCGTCTACATCGGAATCTGGTAGTGCAGATATGGCAGCTTGAATCTCTTCAAATGTAATTTGTTTCTTCCATCATTTGATTTCCCAAACAATTGGGATAATTGGATGTCATTTTCATCGCCTTACACTCCATCTAAATCTTCATCAGTATCATCGTCTACATCGGAATCTGGTAGTGCAGATATGGCAGCTTGAACCTCTTCAAATGTAATTTGTTTGGCTACTTCCCTTAGATTGTTATAGAACATCAATGGGGGTATGCCATCATCAACATCAAGAATAAATATTTTCATTTTCGTATATTGCGTAAAGACCTACTGGTGCCACCATCGCGTACGCGAGTTTCAAAGCGCTGTGACGAGATTATGTGTACACGAAATGCTACCATCTATCGTTTTACTAATACTACAAATCTTACAGTTTAGATAGACATAAAAATTAAATGATAAAATATGTTTTATATGATAGTTATTTGTGCTCACCAAATTTGTGTTTCAAGTTTTCAGAATCCATTGCGAGAGGTACTAATTAACTGTTATTAATTAACGCGTCAACGAAGAAATAGCCGATTTGCCGCTCTTTTCACTTTCTCAACAAGTAGTAGGAGTGACATGTAGTGATAAATGAATAAAATACAGAATACGACGGCTAACAGAGACCTGTAACTAAGTGGTGGTAATTGCCACCGTCAGGGCCGAAAGGGTTCTACGTACGTTTGACATTTCCAACAAATCTTTGTAGTTAAAATCTGTTTACTGTTAATACCTTATTTGTAAATACCTTTTTTTTAAACTTTAACACCCTGTATTTTAACAACGGAACATTTTGGCATTGTTTATATAAGAAACTATCATTAATTTTCGATGTAGAATCACCCCCTTCAATATTCGCATATCATTACTGAACACCCTGTATAATTATCATAGCTGTCAATATAGCTGCATATTAATTTTTGAAAAAATCGTTTTTAATTCTCTCTTCATTTTTAAATAATTTATATTTAGTAATATACATACACCTAAAATAATACACAGGATAACAAAATCCATAATAATAAGTAGTGAATATTCTGTATATTATTGTTAAATATGATTATATCTGAAAAGAAAAAACAAGAAAAGCTGTGAAACTACACAAATACGTTTATAATTAGTCTGATGGTAATCTGATAATCCTATGTGTACAGAATGTATTAAAACTTATTGGATTCCTTTTGTACTTTATTAATCGATTCAATCATCAATTTTATCTTAGAAATCCATTTTTAGATATTAATGATCTTATAAACATTAAAAACTTTTAATACAGGTTTCATATTTTCATTCTGTACATGACCTACAAATACATAATTACTAAATATTCAATGGATAATTAAAAAAGAACAGGCTCTAATTGGGAGTGAACACTTTCTACACATAAAATGAACTGCTACTAAATAACAATTAATTAAGTAGAGTGTATGAACAATATTTACGGGAAAAAGAACTGATATTTGTATTGGTACTCTATTTACTGTAAAATGAACATCTTGTAATC
This sequence comes from Onthophagus sagittarius, assembly GCA_036711965.1. Taxonomy (NCBI): domain Eukaryota; kingdom Metazoa; phylum Arthropoda; class Insecta; order Coleoptera; family Scarabaeidae; genus Onthophagus; species Onthophagus sagittarius. The sequence continues at coordinate 40,536,083 of JASERS010000001.1, forward strand.
GTTAGTGTATGAATAGATTATTTGCTTGTTAATTTCTTCTTATTAATGTATCCATTACATTTAAATCCTTAAAATATCCATTTTATTTCAAAATGTGTTGATATTTACGTATATTTGGTATAAATTCTGAAGAATTTAGAATGAGATTCCAAGAGATTTATTTTTATATGAAATTAGGATTGAGGTTTAACTTTTAATTTACTGAATTGGATTTTAAATTAATTATACAGGGTGAGTCGGGAGGATCGCACTAAACTCTATTTTAATAAGGGGTAGAAATAAGGATGATATTGATAGTGGGGCTGAGATGGCGCTGTTGAGGGCACGGGATTGGTGCCTTGCGAACGAACTTTGCCTTAATGAAAATAAAACAGTGAAACTCCCGTTTACATTAAGGCAGATTGAGACTCCTCGTCCCAATGTAACCAAGTTTTTGGGCCTCTACATTACTGGTCCTGCGCTGCGTTTTAATGAGCACACTGGAAATGAGCAAAAAGGTTAACCGTAATATATTTCTTTTGAGACGGCTTGCAGTAACTGTAATGCCAAAAGTAGTAAGAAGTGCATACTTTGCATTCGATCATTCCATACTTTCCTATTCTATACTAGCATGGGGAGCGACTCCTGAGGCTGCTCGCATGTTCGGGCTGCGGCGCAGGGCGTTAAGAATAGTGGCGGGTATGGGTTATCGTGATGATTGCAAAAATGCTTTTATTACGCTGTCAATACTCACTATTCCTTTTCTATACATCCTCCTGTGCGTGGGATATACCTTGGAGAGCATGAAATCTTTAAAAAAGCATTGTGATGTTCATACCTATAACACGCGTGGGAGAGAAGACCTCTGCCCAGACTTTGTGCGGTTATGCAAAACAAAGTCAGGTCCCATATACATGGGACAAAAATTTTGTAATCACCTGCCAAATAGTATGAGAGCTCTTCCAGCGGACCTCCGTCGACATTTATTCGTGCTTGAAGATTCTTTAACGTTTTTTATAAATTTAATCAAACCCATTCTTTTTTATGTAATTTGTAAAGATTAGTTTAGTGATTTATTCGGTTGATCAATGAGGTTCTTATTTTTTTCCTATGTATTTTTTTTAGATTGACGAGTGTAAGGATTGTACTTTCTATCAGCACAATAAAGGATTATTATTATTATTATGAGTGTATTACACACGTGAAAATAATGTAAAAAAATCATATGTTCTTATCCGATTCTCATTTGTTCTCAAGTTATAGCATAGTAACAAATAAACAAATTTTACACATTAACATTTTATTAATCATAGCGTCCTTTTAATAAATGTTCAAAAATACCGCCATTTTTGTCGTAAAGTATGCCATGTTCGAGGTTCATAAACATTTGATAACTTTAATGTTTTGATGAGGTGTTAGTGTACAGGGACAATTACTGTCACTAACTGAAGGTTTACTTTCGAATTTATGTCAGAGACACTTACTCAAATTTAGAATATGCCAGTATGGTGTTCATTTATGGTTTCTGTAATGGAAATGCTACAGCTGCTGTTGAAGAATATCGTCAACGTTTTCCACATCAAAGACATCCTGATAAAAACATCTTTATCAGAGTTTTCAACAAATTGTGCGAGACTGGTAAGCTTCCCAGTGCTAACATAACATCTGAACGCGCAACTCGACAAGGTTTAGAAGAAGTACAAAATATTCTGGATCTAGTAGAAGAAGATGTAACTACCAGTTCCCGAAGAATTGCTACTCAATTGGGAATTCCATAAAAGAGAGTTATAAAAACACTCCACGAGCAAGGCTTATATCCGTACCACATACAAACAGTACAACACCTACAACCAGAAGACTGCTAACCGTATGGAGTTTTGTCGGTGGATAAATAATAATCATCGTGTTGTATCGCGTATACTTTTTACGGATGAGGCTACATTTACCCGTGATGGTATTAATAATACTCGTAACAGTCATGTATGGTGTGACGAAAATCCCCACGCATCAGTCGAAAGCAATTTTCAACATAAGTTTTCTGTAAACATGTGGTGGTATGGTCGACTCTTATTTAATTGGCCCTTTCATTTTGGAGAATCGCCTCACAGGAGACAACTACTTCAATTTTTTACAAAATGAATTAAATGGCCATTGGATTGGTTGTGAAGGTCCTATTAATTGGCCTGCAAGATCTCTAGACCTCACACCATTAGATTATTGTTTATGGGGCTGGATCAAAAATGAAATGTACAAAATAAAAGTTAACACACGGGATGCATTAATTCAACGAATTAGGAATACTGCAGCCCATATTAAAGAAGAAAAAAATGAATCAATTCCGACTGCAACAAGCGCTCTTCGTAGACGAAGCAGAAAATGTTTAGAGGTCAATGGCGGTATTTTTGAACATTTATTAAACGAACGCTATGATTAATAAAATGTTAATGTGTGAAATTTGTTTATTTGTTACTATGCTATAACTTGAAAACAAATGAGAATCGGATAAGAACATATGATTTTTTTACATTATTTTCACGTGTGTAATACACTCATAGAGTTTGGTGCGATCCTCCCGACTCACCCTGTATATCAACACCATTTTTTTAAATGACGTCATGAGCATTTTAGCCCATTAGCCCATAAAATTTTTTAAAATTTTATTATCTATTAGATCAAAATAGTTATTGTTGATTCTAGATGGCGAAATTATAATTTTTACGTCTCTTTTAGAAGACACCACGGGAGAGCGGGCCAAATGAGTCATGTTTAGATAAAACAGGTCTCAGTTTCAAATCTCAAAACAAAATTATATCAAACAAGTTTAAATTTAATTATTGATAAATATATTCATACAAACAATGAAATAAACATGCTTTCTTTAATATCATTATATTACATTAAAAAAACATTTACCAAAAGACTAACTTGCTCAATGGGGGGGGGGGGGTTATTACACTGTGTTAGATAATTCACGAACACACCCTGTATAATCTAAACGCGTGTGTCTAGCGCATTGAAATTTTATTGCGCGAATTAGTACGAAGTAGTACTGAACTAGTTAACAAACTCTCACATGGAGAGCGACAAAACCCTGTTGGATGAAAATGCAGCAATAGAAAAGTATCCTCCATGAGCGTCGCTAAACGACGTGGCATGGAGTCAACCATGCCACTCAACTAACCTTCGTAGCTTCTCAACTTTTCCCGGGAAAGATGATCATAATATTGAAGTCTCCAACCCAACCCATACTATTCGTCATGATGCAAACATGTTCGATCAGATACAGATTTGGAAAATGAGCTGGCCATAGATATTCAGCGTGTAGTACAGACCTATGTGAAGCTGATTTAAATGGTGCAAAAACAGAAACATTGGTCGGCTGTAGGATTTTAGTTGCATTGGAAAAAAAACCAATTGTCATTAAGTTCAAAAAACACCGTTCATATGTTTCGTCTCCATTATAAAGTCATATGCAACTTGTGGCCGCCAATAAATAAAATAATTAATAACTCAATATTTTCCGCCATTTTTAGAGGGCCGTAGCTCCTCAAGGGAGCCAAAGTCGCCATATTTCAAAGTACACTTAAAACTCACTAAAGAATCACCCCTAGAGGTTTGTTGCAGTAATTGGAATGCACTTGTATACAGGGTGGCCCACGTAACTGGTTCATAAGAACTTTTTTAGGTTCTACTATTCGTAGAGGGTTGAAATTTTGGTATCATGGGATCTTCTAATCTAAAATATTTTTAAGATGTCCACCACTTCCGGTCTACCGGCAGTAGACCTCAACTTTATTATTTTAAATGGAATGCTAAAGTTTTTATAATACCCTTCAATTATAAGTAAAAAAATATGCTTTGATAACAGTTGTTGGTACCTATTGTTTTTTGTTTTCGAGTTATTTTGATTTTAAATGTTTTTTTGCAAATATCACCATGCTCTTTAAAAGCACATATTTCAGCCAACGTTAATTCAAAAACGTTTTGCATTGGTGTAATAACTCTTCATATGCTGTCAAATAGATTGTTGTTATTACAACAAAATCCTTCCTAATTAATAAATCTTCCCACGTCAAAGCCAGCTCTGAAATGTGCCCCCAAAACACATCAACGATCTTCCATCCACTCCCTGAACCAAGCTCGCAATATTTTTGATGGCACGGCAATATATTCCGAATTAACCTAAATCAGTAACATCCGAAACTCACCCACTTTACCCATAAAACAAAATTCCTACCACACTTCACCCAACCTTCAACAACCAATCCCTTAGAAAACAAACCCCTTAGACTGATTCTCTCAGCTGACCACAGAACACCCATCACCACCCTGCATGAATCCGCAAATATTCCTACAATTCAAATTCTTTAAATCCAGAGTGAAATCTCTCACCTACACATCCTACCGAAGATACGTATACAAATCCAACACCAACATGCGATTCACTCACAAGCTAATCCATCATATCCTCCTACAACAACACTGAATGATTGAGTGAATTTGATATTTTAGTATAGTAACGCATCTCGCCACTGAGAAGGACTGAAGGAAAAGACTTCTAAAAATTTGTGACGTGTACGACGAAAACAAGGTGGGACCAAGAATGGATCCCTGGGGCACGCCATGATCTATCAATCCAAAAGAAGAAGCACTCTTCTCAATTTGACGTTTACGATCTATTGCTCTTTCCATCCGTACAATTGGGGAGTATTTGTAAGAGTTTGTGCGAGCAGTTGGTGCGTAAAATAAGATCATCCGTTCATCTTCTTGGCTGTTCCCTGTGGACAGGGGCAGACGTTTCGCCAAGATCTCACTTGGCATCTTCAGTGCTTTGTCGTAGTCTCCTGTTGACAGACTGAGGTAGTGCGGTGCTCTGGCTCCTTTTTATATTAGGTCGTCTTGGTCGTAGGTGCTAGCGATTGGTTGGGAGTGGGATGGTGGGGTGTTTATGTCCGACGTGACGTGAGTCGTGGGTGGTGGGGGGAGGTCATTGACCTGCCGTACGGCGATTAACGGTCCTGGGGATTTTCCACCGGATATGGCTTTGGTGACGTCATCCATGGGCGCGAAGAGATCACTGACCCGCTGCCTGGTGATTGCTGGACCTGGGCTGCTCCCACTGGACGCTTCAGGCATGACAGGCAGCTCAGCGTCCTGCCGTCCCGAATTCGACGTTCCTTGCCTCAGGACAGCAGCCCTGGGCCTGGAGTGCTCTAGGACCGTCCTCTACGCAGTTGGCAAGTGTAGGGCATCATCCCTCTTGTTGAGGGTGCCGTTCTTGTCGCACGAGCCGCAGGAGATGGTTAAACTCCTAGATTTTCTAATTTTATTTGGTCTTTTGGATTCCTGAGAGAGGCTTCTATAGTCTTGCAGGGTTTGTAGGTGGTACTGATCGTCGTGTTTCCGTAGCAGTCTTCCTATGCGGTCAGTTGTTCCTTTGATGTAGGGTAGTACGACGTTGGGTTTTCTGGTCTCTTCTTGTGGATGTGGGTCCTTTGGCTTAAATTGTCGATCGATGGCTTTCTTCACCATGTATTTGGAACATCCGCGACACCCATGCATTCAAGCTTTAACTGTCTGTGTAAATAGCACCCACCTGGACGTTCTTATCAAGAGTTGAAGAAAAGAAATCAGTAAACTCTAATAGATTCGTCTCAACAGAACGTCCAGGGTAGAAACCGTGTTGTTGTGTACCAATACATGTAATGTATTGTAACAATATATGTAATGTATTGTAATGTAATCATCTGTGCAAAAACGCTAAAAAATGTATTTCTACGGAAAATTATCGTGTGCCACCCCTAAAACTTTTAGGAAAGCATGCGATCTCTTGGAGTGATCGAACCTCCTGTCGATAAGACTACTTTTGATTGTGAAACTTTGGCTAAAAGTTTTGCTGAGCCTCCCTTGGTTATTGATAATACAGCAAGAGCTAGCTCTATTGCTGATATTCCTGCATCATCCAACTCCTGCCCGTTTTCTTTTAACTTGGTCACAGCTTCTGAAGTATGTGACGCCTTATTATACTCTAAATCTACTAGTGTAGGAGCGGATGGAATTGACCTTAAAATGCTCTTACCAATATTAGATGTTATTATTAGTGGCTACCATCCCATTTCCATTTTATCTACATTATCAAAGGCAATCGAACGTTTAGCTTATTTACAAATTACCAGATATCTAGAGGAATTTAAATTAATCAATAAGATGTAATCTGGATTTCGCAAAAAACATAGTACAACTACAGCACTTATTAAAATTACCGATGACATTAGATCTGCTTGCGACGAATGTTGTGTACTTCGTCTTAATAATGATCTTGCCAGTATGCTTGAATGGTCTAATCGTTATGGGCTTAAATTAAATCCGTCGAAAAGGCAAGCCATTGCTATTGGGCACTCGTCCTCTACTATCAAAGATGAACTTTCACTCTTCCCCTCAAGTGATGCTTGATGGCAACGTTATTCAGTTTTCGGACACGGTAAGAATCTTGGTTTGATAATGGATTCTACACTGTCCTGGAGGCCTCAGGTACAGAGTGTTTGTAAAAGGGTTTACTACTGATGCCGTGTTCTCTCCACACTTTGAGAGAACTTCGATGTTTCCTCCCGCCTGTTGTTCGTTGCAACCTTTATTACTCTCTTATCTTGCCTCATATTGATTATGGTGATGTAGTATATCCTAATCTTTCTTTAACTCTCCAGAATAAATTGGATACTTTATACAAGGTTCTGCAGAGCTGCACTCCCACATATTTATCTGACTCATTTAAGTTTATATCCTCGCATGCTTTGTCCACTCGATCTACTTCTGATACCACCTTAATGTTTCAGGTTCATGCTACTGAGATTTTTCACAGAACTTTTACAGTACAATCGATTCCGTTATGGAATGATCTACCTGTCGCTATTCGCAATGCAACAAATTATGTGTCTTTTAAAAAATTATTCTTCTTCTTCTTTGCGTTTGTTGTCTATCCTGTATGATGATAATTGATGTTTGCTCCATTTCTAATCCTGCAAATGATATCATATTACAGCTGCTAGCCATAATCTCTGAGCTTAATTTTATACACAGTAGTAGTTGGGTCTCTTGGAACATATCGCTTACAGTGATAAATTGATCCTTTTGTCTTGATGTTTATATGTCACTAACGTATATATTCGCCGGCACGCCAACACCACCTCTTTTTTGTTTTACATAAGCCTCCAGAATTATTTTGCATCAGAAGTAATGGAATTTTGAACATGATGTAAGTAAGCTTTGTGGTCGCGTGCAATAAGAGCACCGCCTCAACAAAGAGAAATTTTGGTAATGGAGTAGATTTTTATACCGGTTTCCATTTTCTATGCGAATTCTTTTCTTCACGTAATGTATTAATTGTGTCCAGAGAGAACCACCTCGGGTAACTTTTATTATATAAATTCTTGCGCGGAACAAATCTCTCTATAACATCATTGAGGTAAGTGTAAAATGTTTTTACAGCCACATCAACACATGCACCACGTAAATTTGTTGGCCACTCTAAATTATTGAGATAATCATTAATTTCATCATAAGATGCTTTTGAGAAAAATGCATTTGAATAAGTGTCTTCCTTTTATCAAGGAAGAAACACAAGTTTAAATGTAATGAATTTTTATTAACGTTTTAAACAAATAGGTGAAAACTAAAAAAAGAAACACTACATAATCAATTCTCTCAAAATCACCTAACAACGTATATTTCCGCCTCTGTTACGAATCACTTCTTCACAGCGACGAGGCATACTTAAAATCAAGCGTCGAATTTTTCTTGATTAATTGCATCCCAAACCTCTCTTACCATCTTCCCAACGTCGTCCAAAACGATAAGTGGTAGATGTCGGCCCCTTAACTGACGATCAGTATTATCGATTATAAATTCGATAAATTCGATACGAAATTCCACCCCAAACCATTACAGATCCTCCATTAAATAAAGTTGTTGTTCATTAGGCCGTCAAATTACTCTTAAACATCTATCTGAGCTGTATAAACAAAACCTTGATTCATCTATGAACAGCACTTGTTCCCAGTCATCAGCATTCCAGTCGAGATGTTCTCTGGCAAATTGCAATCTCCTTTTAAGATGAATTGTGTTTAAATTTGGTGCTCTGGGAGGAATCCTTGCATGCAAATCGCCTTCAGCGAGACGACTTTCTACAGTGTTAGTACTAATTCGAATGTTATGAACATCTGCTACTTGTATCTGTAAGTTTCTCCTTGTAACAAAACGTTCCCTTAAAGCAGGAAGTCTAATAAAATGATGTTGGCGTAGTGCTGTGACTCTCCTTCTTCCTTGTCCAGGTTGTCTTGTATGATCATTTGTCTCTTGAAATCGTTGAACGGCACGTGATATTGTTGTGTGAGATACCCCTAATCTCAAGTCTATTTCACGATAACTTATTCCTTCATTGGCTAAGTAACTGCCTCAACACACTCATCGCGGTTTAAATATCTTGAAATACGGTTTATGTCAAATAAAAACTTAACCCTCCAGTACACGCGCATTTTTTTTTTTGACGTGAGTGCTCGCACCGGACTGAGAGTCCGGGTTTCTTTGCCAAATAAGAGATGGCGCTGATGTGTAATTTGTATTAAACTCCCTAGATTACTAAAGTACCGCGGTTCATGATATCTATGTATTCAAACGATTCGAGCCAAAATGGTGATTTGACAGCATGTCAGTGACCAGGTGCACGAATAGGGAGTTTATGTGTGAGAAAAACGTTTTGCTCCGCCCCCGATTCGAGAACATTATTAAAGTTCACCTTTCGTTTCTTCGGTGGCTGATGCTGTTTAAAACAAACTTGATAAGCTACCAGGAGCCTTGAACTGCTTTCAAAAATGTTGATACTACCTCTGGAAGGCTTGATAATGCTTCTAGAAGCCTTAACATAGCTTTCAGAAGGCTTGAACTGCTTCCACAAGATTTTATACTGCAACTGAAAGACTTGATACTATTTCTAGAAGATTTTAAATGATTCCAAAAGACTTGATACCGTTTGTAAAACTACTGGCAAAAAAATGTTTGAAAATGCAAAGTCTTAAAGAAGACATTTTTATTGCAAAAGGCACGAAATTGTTAATACAATTTGATTTTGCTTCCAAAATACCAAATACTGCTAGGATACAAAATGTTCATTTCAAAAGTTCAAAAAATTTCAATTATAGACCAAATATTGCTTGTGAAGGTGTAAGCACTGTTGATATAAGGCATTTCTATTGCAAATTAACCATAGGCGCCAGATACATGGACGTTTTTCATATCACTTTTGTTTTGAGAACAGTCATTCGTCGTTTGAATCTTTTCCCAATTCAGTTTTTTCACTATCCAGCACCCATACTTATTTTCAAAAACCGGCGCTTATGAAGCTACGAAGATTGTGTTAGTCCGCCGAACCAGCGGTTGCAAATTGCTAAAAGACTCTGTAAGTCGATAGTTAAACTTGCAGGAAAAGATTTTATTAATCATAAAATCGTGGCTAAGAGAAAATACTGGAAGTTATTTGACAGCAGACTTGCAGGAAAAAAACTTTATGACTAAAGTGGCTAAGAGAAAATACAGGAAATTATTTTCAGGATTCCGAGATGACCGCTAGGAGGTGCAAATACCATCTTTAATGCCTTGAAATCTTAACAATTAAACAATTAGTCATCTTAGGAATGGTATCTCAATTTTAAGATACTTGTACATTTCAGTTTCAGTCCAGTCCCAGTATATTCCGGGTTCATGCCGGGATTTCATGAAAGAAGATTTATCGTTTAGAAGTTTGGGAGCATTAAGAAAGATTTGCAATGAAAATACGATTGGCACCAAATAAATTAATTTTCTGGAAGCATTTCAAGCCTTATAGACGCAATGTTAAGTATTCTGACAGCAATATCAAATCATTTGTTAGCATTCCAAATGTTTTGGAAGCAATTTAGATCTTCTAGAAGCAATATTAAGCCTACCTGAGCCAATATCGAGACTTTTGTAACCATTTTAAATCTTCTAGAAGCAGTATCAAGTCTTCTGGAATCTTCTCGAGTCTTCTGAAAGCATTTCGAATCTTCCAGAAACAGTATAAAGTCTTACAGGGGCTATATCTAATCTTTTGGAAGCATTTTAAAATATCTAGAAGCGGTATCATGTCTTAATTATTAAAATCTTCTAGAAGCAGTATCAAGTCTTTTGGAAACTTCTCAAGTCTTCTGAAAGCATTTGAAATCTTCTGGAAGCAGTATAAAGTCTTATAGGGACAGTATCAAGCCTTTAGGAAGCATTTTAAAACATCTAGAAGCAGTATCAAGTCTTCTGGAATCTTCTCGAATCTTCTGAAAGCATTTCAAATCTTCCAGACATAGTATAAAGTCTTACAGGGGCTATATCTAATCTTTTGAAAGCATTTTAAAATATCTAGAAGCAGTATCGATTCTTAATTATTAAAATTTTCTAGAAGCAGTATCAAGTCTTTTGGAAACTTCTCAAGTCTTCTGAAAGCATTTGAAATCGTCTAGAAGCAGTATAAAGTCTTATAGGGGCAGTATCAAAGCTTTGGGAGGCATTTTAAAACATCTAGAAGCAGTATCAAGTCTTCTAGAAGTAGTATCCAGTCTTTTGGAAGCACTTCAAGTAATTTTGAAGTATTTCAAGTCTTCTAAAAGTAAGTATAAGGTCTTCTGGAAACATTGTAAGTCGTCTGGAATTATTGTAAGTCATCTGGAAGTAGTATTCTGGAAACCATATCAAGTTTCTTAGATACAATATCAAGTCTTCTGGAAGCATCTTCAGTCTTCTAACAGCGACATAAAGTACTTTGGAAGCATTGTAGGTCGTCTGGACACACTTCAAGTCCTCTAGATGCAATATCAAGGCTTCTAAAAGCGTTGTAAGTCATCTGTAAGCATTGTAAGTCGTCTGGATGCATTGTAAGACATCTGTAAATTCATCATTTTAAGTCTTCCAGAAATATCAGTCTAGAAATTCAAGTCTTCTGAAAGCAAAATAAAGTTTTCTTAAAACAGTATCAAATCATCTAGAGGCAACAACATCAAGTCTTCTGGAAACATTTTAAGTTTTCTAGATGCTATATCAAGTTATCTGAAAGCATTGTAAGTCGTCTGGAAGTATTTTAAATCCTCTAGAAGCAGTAACAGTCTTCTGGAAACCGCGGTACTTTATAAATCTAGGGACTTTAATTTGTATTCTTTTTAAGACAATAATTAAAAAAATTTTTTTATTATCATAAAATTTGCGATAGGCAAATAAATGCCCGCGTTGAATACGCTGCACATTTTTCGGGGCATTTATGTTCTACAGCTTTCATTATCTTCTTCGTTTCTTCTAATCAGATAAGAAGCCATTTTGAACGGAAAAAAAACATCTTACCGTCTGCAAAATTTTTTGAAAAGCTTCAGTCTTCACCTTCAAAGAGTATTTTTCTTCGCTATCGTATTCATATTCGTATTTTACTGTGTTGTACACTAAGAAATTTTTGACACTAAAATGACATAATTATGTCGGTAAAAAAGTTGCCTTTTCTGTTAAACAATAGAGGGTGCAGAACCCGGAGTGAGAGTCCGGTGCGTGTACCGAAAGGTTAATAACCACAAGAAGGAACTTGCTATATACGTAAATAAAATTGACAAGCACTTCTGTCAAACTGTTTGATATTTCATAGCCTGCTTGTTTCATTAGTAAGGACGACATTTTAACAAAATTAAGTCAAACTTAAAAAATGTGTATCTTCCTTGATAAAAGAGATATCGAGATGATTCTTGAACGAGAATGTAGAGAAGGGTTGCCAGTCTAACTGAATGTAAATGGCATGTAGCGGTTCTTTCTGATAAATTGCACAGGGTATTGCAACATTGGAAGAAAAAACATAAATCTCTTTTTTCGAAAACTGCTATTGAAAATTCAGTTTTGCGTAGTACTTAGCGACTGTCAAAACGATACTTTTTTGTTCACAGGACGTAAAAATGAACTTTGACGTCCCGAACGTAATAGTATATTACAGTACAAGTGAGGAAACTAAGGTTTTTCACGCACGCGTATGTCAGATTTACACAAGAGCCGTAGGTGAGTGTGGAAAGACATACAAGTCATAGAATTTAACAAAATTCTTGCAAACAATTCACCTCTTCGCAAATACTCGTTGCTAATCGGCTGAACTGCCCGATCTCTACAAGTTCCTTTCTGAACTGAGTGAAAACACAAATATGGGGCGTTACCTTCAACTTTTTATGTTTATATGCACCTCCAGATATATAATTTCTTTGATATTACCTTTCCGCACTACTATCAACTACTATCTACAGTAGTTAAACGAAATAAAATAAAAGTAAATTATGCCAATTAATTATTAATGGTTGCTAACGTAGATTTGCGTAGATTGCAGATTGCTAGCAAATTGTGTAGGCAGCAGCATCTAGTGGATTGTAATAGTAAATAAAATCCGTGGTTACTTTATACTTATCAAGAAAGCATACCCTGCTCTTAATTGATTGATAAACTAATTGTGTCAAATTGTTAATTGTCATCATTACGCAAATTAATTAAGATTAATAACGTATACAAGTGAAATACTTCATTTAATTTTCCTTGTGTGCTCTCTACCGTTTTTTTAGTTCACATCCGTTACGTTTAAACAAAGAGTTGTACCTTTAAAGGTTTAAATTTCGCTAATAGTGGATGAAGAAAATTAGAGTGAGTGAAAAATATTTTCACTCACCCGTTGCTATGAATGTTAGCAGAGTGAGTGAAAATAACAACTTTCAACACTCGTATCTACGCTAGAAACTGGCAATTTCAAAGGTAAGATTGAACAAAAGATTTTTATGTCCAGCTCGAAAATTAAAGAATTTGGTACTATTAATGATTGATTTATTGTTATGGACAAATTGCAAACACACTATAACTAACAATTAATTGTATTATCATTTCATTTCCTGTTAAAATGCAAATTTATAATAGTAAATTTGTGTTTTATTTAATTAATTTGGTTATTTTATTAATTTTTAATGTTTAAAACACGCAGTTTTCGAAAAAATCTTGTTTGATACACGATAGCGAAACTCTTCTGCATTCGCAAGTGTCATTTCGCTATCTAGAATCAAAAATAAATATTTACACTCAGCGTATGGGTAAAACATTGACAATCGTCAGAAACCATCAACACATTTCTTCCTTAAAAATCAACCTATACCGTGAAGAGAGAATTATCAAAATCCATCCGTTGTTAAAAAAAAAACCTTTAAATTTCATGCATAATTTAGGTGGTGCTATAATTTTGGAGAGTAGTGTATATGCGATATATATGCAAAATATGCAAATAAGGACTCTACTCATAACGTATGCCAAATTTGTTTTTTTGTAACTTAATGTATGACTGAGGTATTGAATGTTTTAAAACCTTAAGATTCAACTTTAAAAGACTATAAATCCTTAGGAGTACAACTTAGTGTAAAGATAATTTGATCCCTGCTCTGTGTAGGTTCTAGAGATGTGCAAATTACGTGAGTCCCGCCGGGTCACGATGGGTCATGCGTGACCCAACGTGAGCGGTCATAAATTTTTATAAGCGTGCGTGATCGTGAGCAACTTTGTTTTCGACAGGACCCGATTGAATCGATTTATTAATTTTTCTTTAGTAATATTTTACCGAACACCGGACACCGGACTTTACAGTGTTTCTGTTAGTGTTACTGAGAATCCGAATAAAATCTCTGATGTTTTCCGGATTATTAATAACATTGTTAGTAACTAAATGTTGACATCAATATTCTAAGCAATTTTTATGTAAGTATTATAAGATTTTAGCGAAGTGTATATTTATTGTAACAACATTCCACAAACTAATGAAATAGATCAAAATTTAATTTAAATTTGTGATGAATCGATCAATAAGAATTAGTTATATAACGGATTTCCGCAACTGCAAATAGTCCGTAACTACATATATTTTATCTGAGCTCCGGTTTAGCAATAATAAATGAATTTTTTAAATCGTATGAGAAGTACTATCGCTAGAACTAATAGGAAAACTGTTTATGGGGCATTAGAACCGTTTGGTTAATATATTCCATAGTAAAAATTTTTGTATTTTCTGGAAAGTGTCAAATTCAGTATTTATAATTATTTTGCGTATATTAAACGAAGATATATTTAATCAATTAGAACTATTTTGACACAACCTAGCAATCTTTTTCTACCATTTGCTATCTATAACATTTTTGGCACTCTCAAAAAACTAAAATCTATTTTTAATTTTTCGACTTTGATTAAGTATCACACAGATCTTTTTAGTGCTTTACAGTCAGTTTGATCATTACCAACCAGTATATCCCATAATCTTTTTTGTTTGCTTTTTTTGAAAGACATTCATTTAATGTTTTTTAATTGTTTTGCACAATTACACACCCTAAGACGCGTTTTTTCAGCTTTTGACATCTTAAAAAGTCTTTCTAAAACCTCAAAATTAATTGTTTTAAGTTTTTCAACAATAATTAAGTATCTCAGAAGTGCATTTAGCGCATTAGAACCATTTTGGTCAAGACCAATCAGTATACATACATATTCTGTATTTTCTTTCTATCTTAGAATTTTTTAATTGATTTACATTGATTAAGCAAGCTGAATATATGCATATATTCAATCAATTGCTATCATTTTATGTTAGAAGACATAAGACATATACATGTTAGAATCTTTTTCAAACATCTCAAAATTATCCAACTCAAAGTCCCAGAGTCCATAATATTCTTCAATACAACTTCAAAAAATTGTATTTTTCCACGATTTTTAAAGAATGCTATGGACTGGGTTAGGTTGGGTTGAGTTCCAACATCATACCATGCAACATGAAGGATAGTATGAAGTTGACATTCAATATCACCCAACCCAGTCCATAACATTTTTTAAAAATCGAAATAGAATCGATAAATTAAACAGAATTAACGTATATTGCTCAGGGATTCACTCGAAAACAGGAAAGTGTTCGTTATATCCCAAAATTCGTTATAACTGGTTTCGCTATAGGTATATTTATTTACATTATGTTAAACAGAGACATTATGTGGACTAGTGTGTTAACTCAACCCTTAACATTGAAATATTCCGAGATTTTTAATTTGTTTCTTCCATATTTTAGGTGTGATTTTTCTTCTATGACTCAACCCAACGAGTCGAGCTTCAACTTCATGTCATCTCTCTTGGAACTTATTCTTTAAATTTCTTATGTATTAGATAAGTAACATACAGATATAAAATAGGAAAATTGCAATAGAAATATTATTTTCATTAAAATGTTAGTACGTAACTTTTTTTATAACTCCACATCCGTTAAATCCGCATCCGCAAAATTAGAATTAAAAATTTCGGTTCCGCATCTGTATCCGCTAAAACCACATACGTAACATAATTAATAAGAATATGCCAGCTGTTATTATTCAGTTGTATGATAGTCTCATTTGTTTCAGAACATGATAAACAAAACTGATTACTATTAATTCTGCCATTGTGTCAAACACGATTAATGAATAATCAAACATGGTTCATACATTTGATCACCTGATCTAGCGTCAGTCATGTGAATTGACGTGACCCACGCGTGAGTCTCGTGAATCATGTATTATATTCACGTGAGTGAATAAATTGTTAGAAACACTCAAAATCCAGTTTGGTTACAGATTCGATAACTTTCGTTTCCACAGTCCCAGCTGGACGATTTTTGCTTATATGTTTGGCAGGTTGTTGAGTTACAAATGGCCAAATGCCTAGTTTTCCATTAAACCACTGATTACGGTAGTTATCCCACCTTGAACGGGCAACAGCGGCTAAAACATGACCTTCGTAACAAACCTCTTAGTTTTACATGTTTCACGAGGCTCCCTCTCATCATAAGCGAGGTAGTATTTATTAGTGGTCTGTTTAAATAAAACCATTTCTCGTCAATATGAATGTAGTTTTTCATATCTTTAAAGATAGGTGCACCAACAGCGATACTCTTTTTAGAATTAAGCATTGCCAAGCAGTATTCTAAACGTTGAATTTTGTTACAGTCAGTAAGATGGTTATACTGCGTTTGAATGAGGTTTGATCAGTCCAGATTTAATGCTTTTGTGAATTATGCTTTTTGAAATTCCAATGGCATATGCAAGTGATCGGATATTTCTGCGGCGATGAATCGGTATCTCTTTTATTTTTTCTGTATCCATAAACCTATTTTTCGATTTTTCATTTGCTGCCGACTCTTCCAGATTTTCGAGAATTTACATTCGCTCTTACCAATTCGACAAATTCGACTTATAATCTTCTCCGACAAAATATCGAGCCACTGCATCCTTTATCGATCCATGTTTAAGTTTACCATTTACACTTACTTCTAGCAAATAATGGTACACATTTTGACGTGCTTCCTGGTTTAGCTTAGGCCTTTTTCGTTGAGGTACAACTTCTAAAACTCCTCGACAATCCATTATGTGACCACTCCGGTACATTTAGAAGTAACAAGACGACGTATAATTCATGTCTCAATTTTGACGTAAGTCACTAGATGGAATACAAGATTGCAACTGACATTTCGAAATAACGTTAAGTTTCGGGAAATGCCAAAATTGAAGACTTATTATGGGACAGAGGTAGTATCGGGTAACGAGTACTTTAACAAGAAATTACCCGGGTACCCGGTACTTTCTGTACTCGGGTACTGCCCACCCTTGCTCCAGATGCAGTATCAAGTTTCTTGGAAGAGTTTGAAGTCTTCTAGAGGCAGTATCAAGTCCTTTGGAACAGCCAGCGAATGCACCTATTCGGATATTATGCTTATGAATGCTCTGCACTCATTAAAAGTTTTGTATGGATGCTTGTGTACCCGGAGCACCCATACATTTCCCGCCTATACTTCTGGATAATTCATTTCGACATACTCCACTTACACTATCTAATTGACTGATTAAAATTTGCTCCACAAAAGCGATGAGCTAGTATACCGACTAACTAATGTCTTGAACTTTCTATACATCCATTTCGTTAAACAAATATTGTTTGTTTAAAACACAATCCTTAAACTAATACACAAAAATAATTTAAAACAAAAAAAACAGTTTAAAACAATAAAAAACAATAATATGTTGTTTAAAATGAAAAAAAAATGTTTTTTTTCAACCCTGTTTTTTTAAATTTTATAAATACCTCAAAATTCCCACATTGGGTAAATAACCCCTTCAAAATAATGATATAATAATAATATATTAAGTAAATATTAACCAAAAGCAGGTGGTGACAAGTCAATACATTCAACACAAATACAAAAATAAAATTCTTATATTATTAAATTATAATTAACTCACGCTCGGGTACCACAGCCGGCCTCAATCATCAGAGAGGTACTCCCGTAAACTATAAAATTCATTTTCGAGTAAAAAGTTTTGACTGTATACTTAAAAATATTCGGTGTGGTAATTCTTTCAATGGAAGCTAGTAGCTTATCAAATAATTTAATAAAATCATATTCTGAGCTTTTCTCAAAAAACGTTGTGCGATGCTGCAGCAATGACGAGTCAAGGTGTCTAGTTTCGCGTTGACTTGCATAAGTTGTGTATCTATTGCGGTTGGTGTTGACGTATACTTCTGCTTTAAGAATTAAATGGACGGAAATGTCAGAATGTCGTGAATCTTAAAAACCTCTCTACAAGAGTCGCTACTCTGCAATCCGAAGATCAATCTAATTATTCGCTTCTGAGCAACAAACACACGACCCCATTCTGTTCTCCTACTCCACAGAAGATTGTTGTACGATAAGTGAGAATAACATAAAGCATAGTAAGCATTTAAGAGAGACTGACTGTTCAGGGACGATTTAAGCTTTAGCAACACAAAATAAGCTGAATTTAGTTTTTTACGTACGCTGTCTATATGCGGTTTAAAAGTCACACCGTCATCAACAGTCAAGCCTAAGAAACATGCTTGTTTCTGTAAAGACAACCCTACAAAACATTCAACGGAAAGGGGACGCCTAATAATAAAATTAACACAGACCGTTTTTTGAATATTTAAAATGATTCTATTTCTAGTACACCAATCCGTAAAGCGTTCAATTACATTTTTGACTTTAACAGCAAGGTCCTCCGGATCCCGAGCAGCAACAGCGATGGAGGTGTCATTCGCATACATTACTACATGTACATTCTCCAAAGAACGCGGCAAGTCGTTCACAAATATTAGAAAAATTAAGGGTCCCAAATTGAACTCTGCAAGATCAACAGATGACTCCTCCGACGCTGTCACCGAAAGAACTACTCTCAATCTACGATATGTGATGATAGAAGTTAACTTGAACTGAATTTTTGTTCAATGAAGTGAGGAGGCAAAGAGTCAAAAGTGCGGGAAAGATCAAAGAAGAGACCAACCACATAGTCCCCTCTATCAAGATGCTCATAAACATAGGAGAAGTAATCAACTGTCGCAGTCTCAGTTGACAATCCTTCTAGAAATCCATGCTGTGACTTGCAGAGGACTTTATATGTGTCAAAAAAATCAAGCAATCTTTTTTAATTATTGTTTCAAATACTCTCGAAAAGACGCTGCAAACAGAGATGGGCTTGTAGTTTGCAACGATTTTCGAATCTCCCTTTTTAAACATAGAAGTTACTTTGGCACTTTTAGCATGTTTGGAAAAGAACCTAACTCAACAGATTGATTCATAATAATTGCTAGCGGCTCATACAAAGGATCCTTTACAAATTTTATACATTCCATGGAAACGTCATCCCAGCCTACACTTTTAACAATTCTCAGTTCTCGTATAGCATCAGAAACCTCAACATGTGTAATCGGTGAAAAGTACAAAGCTGCTGTACACATATCAGACAAGGATTAACAGTCAACCAATGCATATTTTTCAGCTCTTCACCAGCCAGAATCACCCTGGAAGTAACCCATCTCATCCGACAACCAAAATTTACAGAAGTTCCCCCCTTTACATATGGGCAATAGAGATCATAAAAATACTTAAAAGTGTCAAAAAGCCGGCTATATAGGACATCTACATCCTTTAAATTATTAACAAAAGAATTTCAGTCGAACAAGCTTAACTTGTGCCGCAGAAAAGATAAATTCTCTTGCGAAAATCTTCTTCCCGAAACAGAATCAGCTCGCATGGAATTCCTCTTATCAGCACTCGAATATTGAATATCAAATACCAGAGAACAGGTTAAATGATCAGCTACATTACCGTTAAAAACATCAAAAATACACAATGTGAGTGGCAAATTAGTTACAATATAATCAAGGGTTAACCTGCTTACAATTCCATTTAAATTAGTAACAACTCGAGTGTAATTAGTTGTTTCTCCAAGCAGTTCGTAAGTTTGAAATAAATCTCCGAGAATCTTAGATTCTACGAAGTTTTTATTTATATCGACGTTAAGATCACCGCAAAGGATAACGGAATCATAGTTGGTACACAAAAATTCAATAATTGAGGACACAATATCGATAAAAGTATCAAAGCAACTTAACGGGGGTCTATAAATACAAACACAAACGTAACATTTATCTGAGTAAAATAGATGTATTTTTCCATATCCTATATAAATATGTGTAAATAGAAAACGCGTCGTGTTTGAAGGATTAATAAAAATTATTTATTGTTCTTCTAAGGCACTACCGGTTTCGAATTATAAACTTATTCCTCTTCAGGTGCAGCACAAAGTGTTGAAAATACAACACTTAATCGTTTTATCTATATTTTTAAAAATTAATATACGTCGAAAAATTACCTATATTGTTGTAAATAATAAATAATAATAAATATTGTACGTTCAATTTTATCTTTTAACATATGTAGCTGCACCTGAAGACGAATAAGTTTATAATTCGAAACCGGTAGTGCTAAGAACAATAAAGAATTTTTATTAATTTTTCAAACACGACGTATTTTCTATTTACACATATAGTAAACCCCCATATAGCGAACATCGATTTAACGAAATGGCCGTTATTGCGAATCGAAATTACGCAACAAATATCTTCAATACATTTTATATGCCATTTTTTCATTATAACGAAAATTCATGGTAACGAACTACGAACAATTATTTCATCTCATAAGTATGATTTTAATACAAACTCTTATCGTTATTGCGAACACGAATCTTTTTGTTCACTAGGTAATGTAAAACTAGTTGAGGTATTCCCCGAAGATCTAAGGTGTGATATTCGGGGAGTAACTTGTTTGTCTGTAGATCCATTGTTTATCGATTCGAAGTCGTATTGCAGTTTCAAATGCAAGTGTGTGGTCTTCGAGAGCGTACAAAGTGTTAAGGTTTAGAAAAAAAGTGTTCGTTCAGTGTTAAATGAAAAAAATGAGATTGAAAAGGACATCAATTCCTTTAAAAAGGAAATTAGAAATATTGGAGTATGTTGAAAAAAATGCTAATACAAAAAATAAAAATTGCGGAAAAATTTAACATATCAAAATCAACGCTATCAACAATTATAAAAAAAAAACCGTATTGATAGTGCCGTAGCGTCTGGTAAACATATGTCTCGTAAAAAGTTGAGGAGACCTGCATTTCCAGAACTAGAAAAAAAAATAATAGAATGGTTTACCGAAATGAGAACAAAAAATGTTTCCTTAACAGGGTCATTCATACAAGATAAGGCAAAATCAATCGCTGCTGAATTGAACATAATAGGATGTGATTTTTCATCTGGGTGGTTGCACAGATTTAAGAGTAGGCACGGTATTTCAGACCACGCCTTATCTGGAGAAGGAAATAAAGTTAATGTGCTTACTATAGATGAGTGGAGGCAGGAGTTCAAATTTATAAGAAACGCCCATCATGATAAAGATGTTTTTAACATTGATGAAACTGGTGTTTTTTATAATCTTATGTCAAACCGTACTTTGGATTTTAAAGGTAAAAGGTGTTATGGTGGCACTAAAAGCAAAGAAAGAGTAACAGCAGTTTTATGTTGCAATGCAGATGCAAGCAAAAAATTAAATCTGTGGATAGCATTAAAGTCAAAAAATCCCAGATGTTTAAATAAAATAGATCATTTCCATTTACCGTGCCATTATGGTAATCAAAAAAAAATGCGTGGGTAACGTCTGTGACATTTCGAGAATGGCTTATTCGTTTCCAGCTAAACATGGCAGCACAAAACAGAAAAGTATTGCTAACGATGGACAATTGTGCTGCACATAATGTTAAGGATATCAATTTGGACAATGTGAAGGTGATTTATTTTCCACCTAACACAACGAGTGCACTCCAACCTCTGGATTAAGGCATAATTGCGTGCATAAAGAAGCGATATCGTGTTCGTCTTATAAGGGCTGCAATTTTGGCAATAGAAGCGAACGAAGAAAATCCGAAATGGAATATTCTACAAGCGGTAACATCAAACATTATAAAAAATTGTTTTAACAAAGCGTGGACAACTGACTCTCAAGAAGAAAATGAGGAAAATCTAACTAACTAGTAACTTTTTACTTTACATGCTTTTATTGTCTGCTTGTAGGCTGAATTTACTGATGTAGAATGACAAAATTATCAACTAGTTTTGATGAATACTGCACTATTGACAGTGAGGTAGTGACTTCAGAAGCAATTGAAATCGATTTACCATTAGTGACTGCAGGGCAAGAATGGAAAGAAAAT
Source organism: Onthophagus sagittarius (assembly GCA_036711965.1). NCBI lineage: Eukaryota > Metazoa > Arthropoda > Insecta > Coleoptera > Scarabaeidae > Onthophagus > Onthophagus sagittarius. The sequence continues at coordinate 40,557,736 of JASERS010000001.1, forward strand.
GAAGAAAGCGATGAAGGTGATGAGGAAGAAGTGGTAAATGTAACACCCCCTACAAGATCTGAAGTTTTAGCGGCTCTCTATACTATACAAAGGTAACCCACAGCTGATTTGTTATCGAATTCATTATTTAATAATAATAATAATATTTATTAAATCACGTGGTCTACATAAGTAGATATGACAAGTCGGTACATAGAACATCAAAACGAAATACAACAGGAAATTATACAATCTGTTAAAACTAACATAAGTCACTACATGTCTAAAAATTCTCGTTTAGAGTAACACACAGAATCCAAGAGATATCATTTTACATCTTGTTTAAATTTCTTGGGACACTCCTGAGATCTGATTGAACGGGGTAATTTATTATACATTTTGGGTAAGTCATAAAAGGGACTTCTTTCAAATGTGGTGGTGACATGTTGAAGGAGAACCAGATTATCTCTACCACGGGTGTTATATTCATGAGTGGACATTTCAAAACGGCTCATATTAGTCTTCACATATAACAAAGACTTCAATAAGTCAATGGATGGCAAGGTGAGTATCGACTGTTCCCTGAAAACTTCCCTACATGATTCCCTGCCATTTAAATCGAACATTAATCTAATGATGCGCTTCTGTGCCACAAACACGAGTTTAAACTCAATATCAGTCGCAGCACCCCACACCAGTATATTGTAGGAAATAGCAGAGTAGCACAGTGCGTAATACATACTTAATAGCGAATTTATATTCAAACTTTTTTTCAATTTCAAAATTGCATAATAGGCTGAGTTCAATTTTTTGCACACAGTTTCTATGTGATTAACAAATGAGAGTCTATCATCCAACACCAAACCAAGAAATCGCGTACTTTGGGCAAATAAAAATTTATTTTCAAAACTGGCCGGCAATGAGCGACGCTTGTAAAAACTAATGCAAACTGTTTTATCGACGTTTAGCATAATTCTATTACGCTCACACCATACAGAAAACGTTTTAATGGTTGATGTAATTTTTAAATTTAACGTATCCGGATCCGCATCTGCAACTGCAACAGATGAGTCATCAGCGTACATAACCAGATGAGTATCGTCAAGAAAGTCAGATAAGTCATTAATGAAAAGTATGAAAAGCAAAGGTCCTAAAATTGAACCCTGTGGAATCCCCAAGTCAACAGATGACTCATCCGAGTTAACATTCGACAACACAACTCTGAGAGAATGGTCGGTTAAGAAAGAGAGAAACCAGTTCAAAATAGGACCGCGAATACCCATACAGTATACCTTCTTACAAAGGAAATTTGGATTGAGGGAATCAAACGCCCTACTAAGGTCAAAAAATAATCCAACCACGTGATTTCCCTGATCAATACTGTCATAAATATACTGGACGAACTCAATTTAGGCAGTCTCACTAGATAGCTTACGTCTGAAATCGTGCTGGCAGCTACTAATTTTACCCTGCTTGTCAAGAAAATCTAGAATCCTGTTACTAATTATTTTTTCGAATAGTGATAGACTCAACTATCTCCTCAGGAGACACCGGCCATAAATATATACTGCAGGAAACAGTTATACCCAACGTACATGAATCCACAACAAGAGAACCAAAAGCACATCGCACCTTATCAGCCGCTACCGTCGAAAAATATTCACAAAATGCGTTGGATAATCGTGTTGGGTCAGAAATTGAAACCCCGTCAATATTTAACATTATATCTCTCTCATCATTACTCCTTCCCAGCTGTGTGTTTATATATCGCCATAAACTACGTGTTTTGTTGGAAGTATTAGAAATTTGATTAGCTATAAAAGATCGTTTAGCATTTTCAATCAGTGATTTATAAAAAGATTTCATATCGTTGTATTTTGCACGTTGATCAGGGAACCCATTTCTAATTAACCGATGCATGTTTCTTAGACTATCCCCAGCTTTAACTACCTCAGGAGTGACCCAACTACTACGCCTAACACCAACTGAAACTTGATGTACAACTGGACAGCATAACTCAAAACAATAAGTAAAAATATTAAAAAAACGGTTAAAAATATCGTCAACATTTACATCCAACATTACATAAGAAGTAAAGCTAGACCAATCCCGGGATATAAGTGAGCGATACAGTTCGTGTAAACACGAATCACTCATTTTTCTAACAGCAAATTCTCCGTGCGTCTCGACACGCGTCCGAGTAATAAAACCGTCAGTATAATTAAACACCAACGAGCCAGCAAAGTGATCAGCAATATTGGCATTAAAAACATTAAAAATACACATTCCAATCGGTAAATTGGTTACCATATAATCTAAAATTGACTCGTTCGTGCTACTCTCACCAAAAACTATACGGATAGGCTCAGTATTTTTTTCATAAGTTGAAAAGAATCAAATACATCCCGCAACATTTTTGACATTGAACAATCTCTATTAACATCTATGTTCAAATCTCCGCACAATACAAGATTTTGAAAATTAATTGACACATAAGACAGTAGCATGGACAGTTTATCAATAAAAGAGTCACTGGAACCAGATGGCGGCCGATAAACGCAAACACACACTATACTTAGCTTTTTACAATTTAAAGTAATACAGCAGGTCTCCAACTCCATTTCCGTCACAAAATTACTAATATCAAAAGCCGATACCATCAAATTATTTTTTGCAAGGATTAGAACACCTCCATGCTTTCTTGTCGGTCGAAAATACACGGATGCCAACTTATATCCAGGCAAATTGAGAGCACAAGAGGCATTAAGAGTAGCCCAATGCTCCGTAATACATAATAAATTAGGAGCATGTTTTTTTACTAAGATTTCAAGTTTATTGAATTTGTTAAAAATTGATTGAACATTAACATGAATAACTATGACTGATTTAGCTGGAGTATCTGCATGTGTTATTATATTTATATCACAATTTAAAGGTTTGCTGATACAGAAGAGAACATTTCCGAAGGTTTCGCGAATTCTTTGAATAAAATTACTGAAGAACGTTTAAGACGAACAAAACCCATTTTAAAGCAAAGTGCCATAAATGATTACTTTAAAAAAATAATGTTAATTACAATATGAACAAAATACAAATAAACTTATTACATAGTCGATGTTAATATGTTTCTAAATACCCCAAGATCCTATTCATTATTGAGGTGTTGAGTGCAAACGTGGACTAACCCCAGCGTATAATATATGTGGGTTAGTCCACTTTTGCTTTCAATGCCTCTATTATTCATAATATATAACGTACTAATTCGTTACAGCGAAATTGCGAACATCTCATTATAGCGAACGGCTTGCATTCCCCCCTGCGTGTTCGCTATATCGAAGGTTTACTGTATTTATCTGATTGTGAGTGTTTAAAACTATCCAAATCTATGCAATAAATACTGTATAAACTATATTTATTATCGATGTACTGTAATAAATACAGGGTGTCTCACGTAACTGGTTCATTAGAAGAACTTTTTTGGGTTACACTATTCGTAGAGGCTTGAAATTTTGGCAACATAGGTTGTTCATTCCGATCTATTAATCTAAAATATTTTCAAGATGGCCACCACGTCCGGTCTACCGGAAGTAGACCCCAACTTCGTTATTTTAAATGGAATGCTATAGTTTTTATTACACCATTCAATTATACGTAAGAAAATATGTTGACTTTGATAACAGTTGTTGGTACCCAACGTCTTTTGATTTCGAGTTATTTTGATTTTAAGTGTTTTTTGCCAAATATCACCATGGTCTTTACAAGCCCATATATCAGCCAACGTTAATTCAAAAACGTTTTGCATTGGTACAATAACTCCTTATATGCTGTTAAATAGATTGTCACTTGTTATATCAGTGTACCTTATACTGCGTGGTCAAAAATTGAATTACCGTTTCGCTGTATTCAATTGCAAGAAAGTCGAAAGTTTTAAATGGAACGCCCCATATCTTTTTAGCCTATCTAAACGGGAATTTAATTCTCTACAAATTATCTATAAACATTGCTATACCTATTTATTATAGTTTTCTTCATATTGAGTATTTTATCAAAATCCTACACAAAATGCTGAAAGCCGTTCGTGTTTTTATTAGAAGGCTATGACATTTTGATAGTTTATCATTTAATTTATTTAAATTATCATTGTTATTATTTCTAGAATGATCTGCGATTGAATAAACTTTAGTTTGTTAACTTTTATTTGCCAAAAATAACCAGCAGAAGAACGCGTAAATGAAACAATGAAAAACAATAATATGGCGTAATATTCGACATAATGATGAGCGAGATATTCTTAGAAAGTTCACTTTATTTATTAAGGGTGCTTTCATGGAAAATATTATTCATTTAAATCGATCGAAGCACCTCTTACCGAAAAATTTGGTAAAGCAATAAAATATGACAAAACATTTATTCCATCATCTTAATCTGCTGGTGATAGAGATTTATGGTTTCTTGTTATTTGATCTTTCCAAAACAAAGAAACAGATCCTATCCAAAACCTTATTACATCCGCCATGCATGTAAAACAAATTTAAAATGTTGGCGTTGGAATAATTTGCCATGATATTCAAAACCATTAACAAAAGCGATGACACAACTAAGTAATGACAACAATAATATAAATATGGATGAAAAGCTATTAAAACTCCATGGCTTTCTATCATAAACCCCAGAAAAATTCCAAATATTATTCCAAATATGAGGGCAACTACAACAAATAGGTACAGGAAAGTTTCTAGATAGTTTGTAGAGAATTAAATTACCTTAATTTATTTTTATAATTTTAAGTTTTAGATTCTTTTATATTATTGATTTTAATTTTTGTCATAAAATTATTGTTTTTCATTGTTTCATTTATTTGGTTTTCTTTTGGTAAATAACAGCTAGCAATCTAAAGTTTATTTAATCGTACTTCATTGTAGAAATAATACTAATAACAATTTAAATAAATTAAACAAAAAACTGTCAAAATGTCATGGCCTTCTAACAAAAACACAAACGGTTTCTAGTATTTTACGTATGATTTTGATAATTTCCTCAATAACAAGAAAACTATAACAAATAGGTATAGGAATGTTTATAGATATTTTGTAGAGGATTAAATTCCCTTTCTGATAGTGTATGAAAATATGGGGCGTTCCACTTAAAATTTTCGACTTTCATGCAATTGAATATAGAGAAACGGTAACTCAATTTTTGACCAGCCTGTATAAGATATACTGATACAACAAGTGGCAATCTATTTAACAGCATATGAAGAGTTATCGTACCATTGAAAAACATTTTTGAATTAACATTGGTTGAGATATGGGCTTGTAAAGAGCATGATGATATTTAACAAAAAACATTTAAAATCAAAATAACTCGAAAACATAAAACGCTAGGTACCAACAACTGTTATCAAAGTCAACATATTTTCTTACATTTAATTGAATGGTGTTATAAAAACTATAGCATTCCATTTAAAATAACGAAGTTGAGGTCTACTTCGGGTACCGGAAGTGGCGGCCATCTTGAAAATATTTTAGATTAATAGATCGGAATGAACAACCCATGTTACCAAAATTTCAAGCCTCTACGAATAGTGGAACCTCAAAAAGTTCTAATGAACTAGTTACGTGAGACACCCTGTATATATAATTTTTCTTGTTTTACCGAGGTTAGATAAGTTTACTTTCAATTATAACAAACACAACTTCTCAGTATAATTTCCAATTTATTTAAAAATTAAAAATATTTAAAACTTCCGACGTTTCGAGCTTAATCAGCTTATTATCAAGATATTTAAAATTTAACATTAAAGTCATACAAACGGTACAAATATAGACAAATTAAAAACGTAAAGAAAATAATAAAAAATTATATTTGAAATTACGTTATGTATGTAATAATAATAGTAACGCCGGAAGTTCTAAATATTTTTAATTTTTAAATGAATTGGAAATATACTGAGAAGTTGTGTTTGTTATAATTGAAAATATATTTATTATTTATATACTGTAATAAATATATTTAACAATACTGAAATTAAGTAAAAAAAAAATTCTTTTATTTTTTTTTGGTTTTTGGACGTTCGGATTATTGACGTTCTATTGTACAGTAGAGTCTCGATAATCCGAGCTAAACGGGACCGACCGTTACTCGAAAAATCGGAAATTTCGGATTATACGGACAAAAATCTGAATTCGTATTATCCGAGCATTTATGCTATTATTTCCGTATAAATCGAGTAATGACGTCAACAGAGGTGTGAAGATACATACACATGTCCCACATGCTTTTATTAATACATACGTACATGCAAAAAGAATTAAGACATTGTCGACACATTATTTTTATTTATTGAAGAACACTTATAAAACTATAAACAACTAAGGACAAGTTATAAAATTATTTAAAAAAATCCGTAATTGGCTTTTGTCGTAAATATTCAGTTTTTTTTTTACTTGCTCTATCTCTAAGTCGTTTAATAATTGTTATCTCATCGGGAGTTGTTTCTGGTTGTTGTTCAATGTAAATTAAACTATCATTTAATGATTTCAAGCCACTTCCATGCGTAATGTGAGTATCAAAAGCGCTTTCTTCTTCCATTGTTTCTTCATCAACTTCAATTGTATCTGCTGGTTAATCTCATTAAGAATTTCTTCATTGGTTAAAATATGTTGCTATTCATTTTGCGTCCATTCTGCTATAGCATCTAAAACAATCATTGTTGTTACTATAGTCCTTAATCAAATGGAATTATTAAACAAATTTTACTCATCAGTAGTAACATTTTCGCATCCTGGTATGCTAACCATGATGTCATGTAACGCTTCATTCGTAATACTATGATATACGACTTCATCATTGACGTCTGTATTTTAATGCAATTTTTTCCAAGAGTTCTCTATTGTGGAAGGCTGAATGTCATTCCAGGCAATGGCTACTTTATATATGACATCTTTTATATTAATTGCCTTTAAACCTTCAATAACTGTTCTACCTTCGTCGACGTTTTCTATGATAAATTCTAACAGTTGCCGTTTATATTTTCTTTTTAATGTTTCTAGCACACCCTGATCCATTGGTTGGATAATTGAAGTGACATTAGCATGAAGGAATTTTACTTTAATGTCCCCACTTTGAAGATTGTCTTCTTTACAATGTGATGGAGCATTGTCTATAATTAATAACGCTTTTCTGGGTAAACCTTTATCCTGTAAAAATTTAGTGACATTAGGAACGATTATTAGAACGATTATTGTAATACACAGGAAGCGTGTTCATAGTTAAATTCTTAAATGCTCTTGGTTTAGCAGACTTTCCTATGAACCTTAGTTTATGATATCAAGAAGCGTTGCTACAAGCCAAAATAATTACACGTTCTTTACTTCTTTAAATCCTGGAGCTATTGTTTCTTCCCTATGCGCTAGTGTTTGAATTTGGTAACATTTTATAATTTAATCCTGTTTCGTCATAGTTATAAAGTTGATGAAGGGATAGATTTTCATTCTCTATAATTTTTTTAACTTCTTGTTTGTATTCATTAAGACAGCTTTCATCAGCGGAAAGCTTTTGGCCGCAAATTCGCAATCGGCGTATCCCATAGCGTTTTTTCCACCTATCTAACCAGCCTGTACTGGCTATAAACTCTTCTTCACCTGCAGTAGCTAATTCTTTATAAAAAGCAATAGCTTTTCTTTGAAGGTATGGACCTGAAACGGGACCTCCTATCTTTCGTTGTTGCATCAACCATAAAAACAAAGATTCGGACACTTTTTCATGACTACTTTTTTTCATGGATTTTCGTTCTTTAAATCGCGAATCTTTGTTTGAACACCATTTTTCAATTTTTTTTCTGTTTCTTCTCCAATCACCTACAGTAACTTCTCCAACACCGTATTCATCAGCAACTTTTGCTATAGAGTAACCGTCATCTAATTTTTTTAGGGCCTGTAGTTTGCCGTTCAAACATACATTTGTGTGTTTTCTTTTATTGTTCATATTGGTCATTACTTATAAAATTAATATGAAAATAACAACACGCGAATAGGAAATGCGCTACACACGAATGGTTGAACGTCTACTGGTAAACCAGTCGGAATACATCAGATGACATAGTATGTAACTAAACACGTTAGAACTGGCAAAACTCGGATTGCACGGAAATTTTGAAGGAGACCGCTCTAATTATACGGGCACTCGGATAATATGGACTCGGATTATCGAGACTCTACTGTAATTATAGTAACGTCGGAAGTTCTAAATATTTTTAATTTTTAAATGAATTGGAAATATACTGGGAAGTTGTGTTTGTTATAATTGAAAGTATGTTTATTATTTATATACTGTAATAAATATATTTAACAACACTGAAATTAAGTAAAAAATAAAATCTCTTAATTTTTTTTTGGTTTTTGGGCGTTCGGATTATTGAAGTTCTATTGTATTTACAAATATTTTTGGTGCACTTTTTAGTTAGACTAGTTTGATTAACCATAATTCACAAGGTATAAGTAACTTCGCAAATATTTATTATTTGCGAAGTTACTAGTATTTTTTTATTTAATTTAATTAAAATATTGCAATGATTTAGTAATAATTTTTAAATTAACCCTCCGTCTGTCGGGTGTGGTCTACGAGTCCACGACAAAATGATTATGTGAAATATTTTTTAAATTATTTTGCTCAAAACTTCTACGGTCACAGTACCTTTCAAGTATCTGAATATCAACTGTTTTCGCTATAAAAAACTGTTTTTCAAAATTCCAAATAGTCACTACATAATATTTTGTCTTGACAGACCCTCCCCGATCAAATGTGTAACAATATTCGTAGATGTAATCTGTAAGAATCGTATTCCAGTTGGAACTCTATGCGTTCTTTTTGTGTTTGTAGGGGTATTACCGAGTTATAAAACTATACCTCGGAGTGATCGCAATATAGTTCGGTAGTTTCCTTAATAATTACTATATATACGGTTACCGTATCGTTGACACGCCAGTTTACTATTGAACCCCATTTTGAGGCGTTGTGTTATGTGTTATTTATTTTACAAATATAGAGAAAAGAAAAGTGCATAAAAAATTATTTATAACTAATATCAAATATTTAGTTAGCAATCTACAAATAGCATACTTACAAATAGATAAGTAGTATCACACAATTTTCTGATATGATTTGATAAAATAATAAATGATTTATTATTTGATAGCATTGTGATATGGATCCTTATGAAAAGGAGAGAGAAAGATTTTGTAAGTATCAGTGATCATGATACAGAAACCGAGCAGGAAAACGTAAATGAAGATGCAGATATTATGCATCAGGATGACGGCGAGGATGATGAAGATGAACAACCCGTGATTCGTGATGGATGCTCGTATTTTTTTGGTAAAGATGGATCTAAATGGAAAGAGGCTGTCCCACCTAGAAATATTAGTACTCGCAACGAAAACATATTGTCTCACCTGCCGGGGGTCATCGGTGAAGCACGTGACGCATTATCTCCCATTCAATGCTGGATGTACATGTTTGGAAACTGCATTGATATTGTAGTTGAAAACACTAATTTATTTATTGATAAAATTTCTGTTAAATACCAAGATAAGACTGAGTGTAGACCTACCGATTCTGTAGAAATCCAAGCGCTGATGGGTTTGCTTTATTTAGCTGGGCTCCATCATGGATCAAGGACACATCTAGCAGAGTATTGGTCATCAGACGGTATGGGATATGAGATATTTCCTGCTACAATGTTAAAACGGAGGTTCGTCTTCTTATTGAAATGCATTCGCTTAGACGATACCACAACAACAGGTCAAAGAAAAGAAATGGACAAACTAGCAGCAGTTCGTACTATTGTTGACAAGTTCAACGACAATTGTAAGAAAACTTATTCTGTGGGCGAGTATGTAACATTAGATGAAATGCTGCTTGCCTTTAGGGGTAGGTGCAGTTTCCGAATGTACATTCCAAGTAAACCAAACAAATACGGATTGAAAGTCTTCGCCGTCGTTGATGCCAAAACATTTTTCACTTCACACATAGAAATTTACGCTGGTGTTCAACCCAATGGTCCATATAAAACTGACAACTCTACCGCTGCAGTAACTTAAAGGATGTGTTCACATTTATTAGGATCAGGAAGAAATGTTACAATAGATCGTTGGTTCACAGGATATTCAATTGTAAAGAAACTGCTAAGAGAGTACCGCCTTACTGTGGTTGGTACAATTAGAGCCAATAGAAGAGAACTACCTCTTGAAATAACACAAGTTAAAACAGGAAAGTATATTCTTCGTTATTCGCATTTAGTAATGATACGACTGCAGTTTCATATATACCCAAAAAAGGAAAGAATGTGCTTGTAGTTTCAACAATTCACCGATGAAGCTACCAGAGATCGGAAAAAGCCCGAAATAATTACTTTCTATAATAGTACAAAAAGTGGAGTAGATGTTGTTGATCGAATGATCACATCATACAATGTTGCAAGAAACACAAAGCGTTGGCCAATGGTAATTTTCTATAACCTCCTCAATATAGCAGCAATTAACGCTTTTGTTATCTACAAAGGCAACATACCAGATGGTGAATTTGCTAAAACTCGCAGACTGTTTCAAAAAATCTTGGTATGGAGTTAGTGAAAAATAACATGCAAAGAAGAGCCGTTGATAAGCACTTGACCAAAAGTGTGTGTACTTCTGCCTTGAGGCTCTCAGGTATTTATTTATTTATTTATTTATTTACTTCAAGGGATGCAAACAGGGTGAACCCCCAGCGAAGCATCCACAGTACAATAACAAAATTATAATAAAGAACAGAACATAAAATAAAAATAGAATACACAATAATCATACAATAGCTCTAACAAAAAAATAATAATAATAGAAAGAATCAAGAATTACATTTTTATAACATTATTCAATTACATCCGACAATTACGAAGTAGTAGGAATAAATTGCAATGAGGTCATTCCGCTTATGCCCCACAAAAACCGTCTAAACGCAGTATACGAGATATTAAACAAGTCGATACTTCGACAGTGAGAATCAAATGAGTACATAAGTCTTTGAAGAGGCGAGTTAAAATGAGCGTTGGTATTTGATCTATTAAGTCTAAAAACCCGACCACATCTAGTACGATAAGACGGCACCGAAAAGCATAATCCGCCGAGCAATACCGGAGAATTGATAAAATTGTTTGTTAACTTAAAGATGAAAAGCAGATCATATCTCAGCCGCCTAACTTGCAATGACTGTAAGCCTAGCACCCTGCATCGCATCTCGTAATCGCAGTAGGGTAAGTAGACTTTATGGGCTAAATACCGCAAAAAACGGCGCTGAACAGACTCAATGCGATTAATGCAAACAGACTACTGAGGATTCCATATCGCTGACGAATAACCGAGAACACTACTCACATACGTCAAATACAAAACTCTAATGCAACTAATATTCGAAAAAGAACGACAAGTTCTAATGACAAGACCCAACCTCTTCAAAGCTTTGGATGTGATATAATCTACATGCAAATTATATGAAAGTTTCCCATCTAGTATAATCCCCAGATCGCAGATGTGGTCGACAGATTGAAGATCTGTACCGCCTAAATTGTAAGAAAAATTCAGGGGGTAACGTTTACGCGAAAATGAGATTTTAGAACACTTTTTAAAATTTAGGAAAAGACAGTTATTGAAACAGTAGTTGTAAAACCGGTTCAGATCACTCTGAAGTTTAAGACAGTCAGAGTTACGCTTTATGTTCGAAGATTTTTAAGATTTTTAAGAGTTACGCTTTATGTTTAAGATAGATTTTACAGTCATCTGCGTAAAGTAAAAATCTTGCGCGCTCAAAGCAGGCCATCACATCATTAATATATACCAAGAAGAGGATGGGGCCAAGGTGACTTCCCTGGGGAACACCAGATGTGATTCGGCGAAAAGCGGAGACACAATTGCCAACACGTACGGCCTGATAACGATCAGTGATATATGAACTCAGCCACGTTAAGAGACCTTGGGGAATATCAAAAAGTGAAAGCTTGTCCATCAGTATATTGTGGTCAATCTTATCAAAAGCTTTGCTGAAGTCAGTGTAGATCGCGTCAACCTGCTCAGATGCGTTAAAAGCATTATGTATAAAGTTAGTGTAGGTCATTAAGTTGGTTTCAGCAGATCTACCCGGAAGAAATCCATGCTGCTCAACAATCAAATGCGGCTTCAAGATGTACAGTAATTTAGAATAGATAATTTTTTCAAAGATTTTAGAAACTATAGATAAAATTGAAATTGGACGATACTGACAAACATCACTACGGTCACCAGACTTAAAGACAGGCAAAACAAAGGCCCTCCGCCATTCGCCGGGGAAAGATCCGGAGTTCAAGGAAATAGAAAAAATTATAAAAAGTGGCTTAAGATTATTCCAGAAGAGGAGATTATTCCAGAGCCACAACCAGGGAAAAGAGGAAACTGTAAATATTGCAAAAGACGAAAAACTCGTTATTTTTGCAAAATTTGTAAATGTTGGTTGTGCATGGAGCACATAACAGCGTGCTGCAACGATTGTTTAGTAAATATGGAGACCACAGTTTGAAGCTCTCCAGTTTGTGCATAGAATATTATTCTTTAGTTAAGACATTTTTTTTATAATACTTTATATATTTTTAAATAAATGTTATTTTAGATCGATTTTCTTTTCCTTTATTTAGGCGTTGTTTCCAAATTTTGAAAAATATGTGATTAAATTGTAAGCATTTTCTTTAAATCAAATTAACATAAAACGTGAGTTTGGAATTGGCCCTGTATTAGACTATTATATAGTACAAGCATCATATAAAACATATTTATGAGAAATTAGCACTGGAGGACACGTTGGCGTCCTTTAGAGTTTTTTTCTATTTTGGACTCCACAGACCACACCCGATCGAAAGTGTTAAGAAAGCGCGGTAACCCTCCGCAACACTGAAATTAAGTAAAAAATAAAATCTCTTAATTTTTTTTGGTTTTTGGGCGATCGGATTATTGAAGTTCTATTGCATTTACAAATATTTTTGGTGCACTTTTTAGTTAGTCTAGTTTGATTAACCACAAGGTATAAGTAACTTCGCAAATAATAAATTTATTTAATTTAATTGAAATATTGTAATGATTTAGTAATAATTTTTAAATTAAAAATGATTATTATATACATTATTGTTAAATTAATTGTTTGAAACATCAAATTTAATAATTATTAATAAATAGTAATAATTTTATTATAGTAAGAATGTATTTTTTAGAAGTGTTTAGGTAAAAAGTAATAGATTTATGTTTCCCTCCAAAAAGTGTTTATTATTCGTTTATTAACGAACTTTCCCGCGCAAATACGATTATCAACGTCAGGATAGGTCAAAAAAAGCCGTACTATCGAGACATGCGCAGTGTGCGCATGCAGTTACCAATTGTCCTGTCCCTAAACGACCGACGCTGGCTTCGCCATCTCTGGTTCTTTATAATAGACGCTGTTCGACCCGATACGCCCTCTTCTTGCAGTTATAAGGTAAGATTTGAAAATGTTTTATTAAATTTTCGTCGATCCGGTAGGATTTCGGTTCATCCTCGTACGTACGTTCATCGATTCCGGGTAAAACAATACGGATTTCGTCCCGTCCAAGTCCCCAATTAAGTGAAATAATCACGTTTTAGTCGTACACCACTTTCCCTATGACTCCATATTGATGACAGCGCCAACGGTGCTAATTTCTGAAATTTTTGTCGAAATGCCCCCTACATCTAGCTTTGTTAAGTATGAATAGTGCTTGGATGTCTTTATAATTAAGATTCGAAACGAAATCGAACGTGAGACTGAAACGAAAATGTCGTTAACATTTTATTGTAACCTAATATTCGGACGGCGTCTACTTATTTTTGTAAAATGGCGTCTGTACGCTTCGGCATCAAATTTTTACGTCAATTTTTGTACGCGTTTATCGCCCGAACATAACCCAGCCAGGAAACTAGACAGCATTAAACGGTTAAGTAATTTACTTAATTGCTCTTCTACGTAAATGTCCCTAATTTATCCAGAAAAGGAACCGTTTATTACAAAATCGCCAATCTAAGGTACATACATACACATTACTTCCCTATTTTAACTCGATACTAATCTTTATAACCCCACTCAAAACAATCCCACGTTTCTTATTTCATTTTAATAATTACCTTTATTTTCTTAGTTTCTGAACGAGTGCAGGATGACTGCACAGTTTGGACAAACTCAAATCAAATTGGAGGGCACCGACTCCTCGGAGAACGTCACCGAGATACAATCATATCTCGAGGGATTTCAAAAAGAAATTGAAAGCACTGATAATAATGCTGCACCACAAGTTACAGGTAAATCTCATTTTATAACTTAAATTAAACTTTTAATATATGCGGACAGATTATCAGTACAAAGATTTTATGAACTTCTTAATGTTCTAGGTCGATATATTTTTGTTAATTAAAAAGACAGAATTAACATGTAGAGCTAGAAACATGCAAGTTTAGCCTTCTTAATTGAGACATTTAACATTCGATTGTTGTGTATTATTAACAGGTTGATTGCCATTTCTGCAACATTGTGTATATTGATGTAGTCTTTGAGACCATGAAATATATTCTTATACAATTCATTTATGGTTTATGTGACCATAAGTCCCGTTTTGAATGGAATTATGCCTTTCTTCTGTTAGTAGTCCCATCGTCCCGAATAAACTCTAAAACGTCCCGTTTTCATAATCACAAGTGCATAAATCTCATTAAGTATCTAGCTGTATTTACACAGCTTTTTTTATTACTAATATTTCATTTCTTTGTTTGCGAGACTTATACCAAACATGCCTAAATAAAAGTAAATAGAAGGTAAATAGAAAAAGTGTAAACAATATTTATACAAAACCGAGCACATTGTTGGAACAAGAACTAATAGAGATTGGCTGTGAAGCTCATAATGTCCACAATGCAATTAAAGCTGCCGATTGCTTACCAATTGATTTAGAATGCATTATTGTCAAAATTTACTTTTTTAATATTTATAATGTACGCATTGAAACTGTAAAAGAATTCTATCACTTGATAGGTACAGAGTATAAAAGAATGTTGGGTTACAGTAAATCTAAATGGCCTGTACTTGAATAGTGCTTAAAATGTTTGTCAGCTATTTTAGATTGCTAATCTAAGAAAATAGTCTTCTAATAGGCATTCATTCTAATAGTTACTCTTCTAATAATTAGTCATCTAATGCCTGATTATATTGAAATTGTTTTTTGGCAATCCCAGCTCCGAATGCTGGTTATAATGTAACAAATCGTTTAAAAGATAACTTGTCTTTAAAAAAAAATCAGTTTTTATCCCACACGTTACACAAAATTTATTAGCAAAGTTGATCAAAATCAAAGCTTAACTTAGCTAACTGCTTGAAAAAAGCAGTCAAGTATAATTACTAACTATTTCCACGAAAATAGAAGCATAGAATAATTACAGCTACTACAATTAGTAGTTAAGTATCTAATTACAGTAAAGCTTTGCTAATCCGAATCAATGAAAATCAGTTGAATTTAAATGATGGAAGCAGGCGGATTATAGAGTCAAATTGTGTTAGATAATAACATTATCTGCTGTTTATCTTGCAATACATGATACACTAAACCTTTTACTAACTTCCTCACTTTTAATTCGGTTATCCCAACATCGTAATGGAGAAATTGCCTTATTTGCTGCAGCATGATACATAAATTATTGAATGGACAGTGGAATGCCGCCATCAGGTTCTTCTTCCTCAGCTGATTTTTGAAATACACATCTCTACCATTTTACTAATAAATTACAAGGATTTGCAATCCTTAGAAATGCT
Source organism: Onthophagus sagittarius (assembly GCA_036711965.1). Taxonomy (NCBI): domain Eukaryota; kingdom Metazoa; phylum Arthropoda; class Insecta; order Coleoptera; family Scarabaeidae; genus Onthophagus; species Onthophagus sagittarius. The sequence continues at coordinate 40,573,579 of JASERS010000001.1, forward strand.
CTTCAGTGTTTTGGAATTAATCGTCTTTCTCTGCAGATAGAATGAATAGTCTTTTCTGATTAGCCAATCTCTTACCAATTTGGATTACAAGGAACATAATGCAAATTTTACGTTTTTCAATTTTGTTCATATTACCAGGGAATTCAGATTTGGGGTTGTACGAATTTATCTTTACTGTACTTCTTTAACTACATAATAAGATGCAGTTGTAATGCCTAAAAGGGATTGGCTTGCACTCTCCAAAAAGGTCTGATAAAGCAAGCAAAGTTTTATAAGCAGTATCTAGTTTTTAATTGGCAGTTTTTAAACTTTTTTCAGTTTTTTGTAAGTATTTAGCTTTTAGCAGATATGATGATGTTGTATTTTGCCAACAGTATTTGATATTGTCCATCGCTTTTTGCCATAAAAATATTTTCTGCCAGCAGTATTTAACCTTTAATTAACAATTTATGGACTTCTTACATAAAGGTTGTGCATTTTGTTCAGTAGTATTTAATATTTTCAAAGCATAGTCAATTGGTTTATCAACAGTATCCAGTTTTTACAAAGAGTTTTACAAGTAGTATCAAGTCCTTTGGAAGTATCTCAAGTCTTCCAAGGGCAGTATCAAATTTTCTGGAAGTAATTTTAAGTCTTCTGAAAGCAATATCAAAACTTCCGGAAGTAGTATCAAGTTTTTTAAAAGCATTTTAAGTTTTTTGGAAGCAATAACAAGCCATCTAGAAGCAGTTCAAATCTTCTGGAAGCAATATAATGTCTTCTAGAAGCATTTTAAGTCTTCGAGAAGCAATATCAAAACTTCTGGAAGTAGTATCAGGTTTTCTAGAAGCATTCCAAGTCTTCTGGGAGCATTTCAAGTCTTTTGAAAGTAATAACAAGCCATCTAGTAGTTCAAATCTTCTGAAAGCAATATCAAGTTTTCTAGAAGCATTTCAAGTCCTATGGAAGCAGTATCAAGTTTTCTAAAAGTATCTCAAATCTTTACTATTAAGTCCTCTGGAAGTAGTGTCAAGCTTTCTAGAAATATTCTAAGTCTTCTAAAAGTATCGACAAAAGTACCTAGATTTGTCCCGTTTTCAGTCGAAATAAAAACGGTCACGTTATTTATGATGCTAGAAATCTGTTTTTAGCTGCTTTTTATTAGTTAATATTATATATAAAAGAAAGAACTTTTGTAAATAAAAGTGTATAATTTAATAAATGTGTTTTTAATAAGCACAAAGTTTAGCTTAATTAAAATTAAAATTGTTATTTAGGTTAGGTTTTTATCCATTTCACCTTTATTTGATAATAATATAAAATAGTATATGGTGATATTTTTTAATGTTTGTTTCTATAAACTAGTTTTGACCACAAGCTCTTTTTCAGTAGAATTAGAACATACAAACATTAACATACAAAACTTATTACACTTAAATTACGCTTTAACTTAAAAGAAATTATTTAATAAAATTGTATATATGAACTTACGTCAAGCAGTATACTTTTAAGTTATATTTAAGCACAAATCTGTATAGGAATCACAGTATAAAAACATATTCATAAAAACTGATTTTATGAGAACAATGACGAAGAACACATTTACCTTAAGTTACAATTCAAAACATGAGACATTACCTGCATTTTCTTTTTAAAGTTAGAAAACTTTTTAGATTTCGTGATATGCATTGTTATTGAAGTCAAATACAGTAATCAAATGAAACAAAAATAGATAAATTAAAAAATTTTTTTTAACGATTTGAAAACTAAAATAATTATTAAAAAAAAACTGATAAAAAAATAAAAAAACGCAAATTGATTAATCTAAATTAGGTCAAATAATAATAATAATTTTATTATCCCAACGGAAATACATTGTTCCAAAAAAGGAGAAGATAATATAAAGTTACAATGAATTACATTTTGAAAATGAGAAAGCACAGAGAAAAAACAAAACTAATGTAATATTGAAGCAATCAAAGCAATTAAAACAAAACGCACAAGACATCAAAAATTCTATTACAAAAAACAGAAACATTATACCAATGAAGTATGACTTGGAGATTTACATATCAAAAAAACAATACAGGCTCGGTCGTATTAGTCGCTCGCATCAATTTATTAACGGGAGAATTAAAACTTATGTTGGTGTTAGCATAATTTGACGAAAATAAAAAATTAATGTCATTTACAATTAATTTATCTAATTTGTAGATTCTCTCTTTCTGGGTATGGATTTTTCAAAAAGGTGTAAAGCGGTTTTTGTGGTGGGATGATATTCATTAAGGTTAATGACTTCAGAATTATTCTTTATGAATGTATTGATCTCCTATGATTCAAGTATGTCCATAAGGTTCTTTTTAAGTAGTTTATGTAATAATTTAACATATTTCTTTTCATTAAAATAGTGGTTATTAAATGGGAAATGTCGTCCGAAGTTTATCTATTGCTGTTTTTGTGTTCTTTGTTGTAAGTTTCAGTCGGTTTCACCTATATGTTTGTGGCTGAATCAGTGTTGCATTTTAACTGGTAAACACTGCTTTCTTGTAGTATATCTGGTTTTTCTTTATTATTACATAATATTGTTTTTTTAATATTGTTTTGAGATAATCGCGTTTAAAGTTTCAAGAGAGATTTGCACTTAAATAAGATGTTTTTGCTATCTTACGTCTTAGTCATCTATTCCAGCGCCATACATTAAAGCTTCCAAAAAAGTTGAAGCTTCCAAAATATTCAGCTGTTGCTGTCGACGGAGCATTCTTCCTTCTCTAGAGGCCTCTTGCGCGCGATGCTCAAATATTTTGATGCAAATTGTATCCTCTATCGCCACATATCTGTGAGCATTAGATCCAGCGTCATCCCTATGCTCGCCAGCAGTTACAGCAAAGCTTCTAAACCTTCGTTGAAAATGCAGACAGTAATATGCGCAGCAAGTTCAACGGTCTTCAATCCACTTTGAATTATTTTAGGAGGTATTGAAATCACCAACACATCTTGATAATAACTCTGCTAAAATCCTGGTATATTGGTTTAATAGTATCCAATACATGTTGAGGTACTGGAATATAATCATGTTTATAAGAAGAGAGTTCGTTATTACCGAAATTGCCAGGCACACCACAACACTGTGCCGGTTGGGCATTTATCATGTTGCGGATGTTCATCTATAGAACTACAGTAGTGATATGTAGCCTCTATAGCCACTCTCATTTTCTCTACTGAGTCACAATTTCGCAGTGCCGCCAAACCATAATACACTATCTAACTAATTTGTTTATCATCTTGTCAGTCCATTTACTATTTCCTCTGAGTGCTATAGTTTTCTTTTTTCACTCACGCAAGCAATGCCCCATGCTTTTTTGGACATGTCCTATGCACTCCTTTTTAATAATAATGTCATCACTGTAAGAAACAGATTTGACATTATTAAACAGATGACATTATTATAGAATTATGTTGTGGCACAATAATTTTAATTATAGAGCTAGAAACATTCAAGTTTAGCCTTCTGAAGTGAGACATTTAACATTAGATTGTTGTATATTATTAACAGGTTGATTGCCATTTCTGCCACACATATGTTGATTTATGAGAACCATTATATTTTGTTTTAAGTATTGTGCTTGAGGCCATGAAATATACTTTTATACAATTCATTTATGGTGCTAGAAATCTGTTTTTAGCTGCTTTTTATTAGTTAATATTATATATAAAAGAAACAACTTTTGTAAATAAATGTGTATAATTTAATAAATGTGTTTTTAATAAGCACTAAGCTTAACTTAATTAAAATTGTTATTAAGGTTAGGTTTTTTTATCCATTTCACCTCTGATAATAATATAAAATGGTATGTGGTGATATTTTTTAATATTTGTTTTTCTAAACAAGTTTTGAGCACAAGCCCTTTTTCAGTAGAATTAGAACCTACATACTTTAACATACAAAACTTATTACACTTAAAATTATAAATTTACGTGATTAAAATAATAATAGTAATTGTTTAATAAAATTAGATGTATATTCTTACATCAAGTAGTAAAGTTTTAAGTTACGTTTAAACATAAATCTGTATACGAACCACAGTATAAAAACATTATATTCATAAAAATTGATTTTGTAAGAACAATAACGAAGAACACGAAACTATAGACACATTTATGTTACGATTCAAAACACGAGACATTACCTGTATTTTCTTTTTAAAATTAGAAAACTTTTGAGATTTTGTTATATGTATTGTGATTGAAGTCAATTACAGTAATTGAATGAAACAAAAATAGATAAATTAAAAAAAAAATTAATTAAAATAATTAAATAATTATTAAAAAAAACTGATAAAAAATTAAAAAACAACTTGATTAATCCAAATTAGGTCTTTGAATAAATAAAAAATTAATATCAGTTACAATTAATTAACCTAATTTGTAGATTCCCTCTTTCTGGGGATTTTTCAGATAGGTGTAGAGCAGTTTTTATATTAGGATAATTGGTTTATTAAGGTTAATGACTTCTGAATTATTCTTTACAAACTTATTGATCTCATATGATTCAAATAATTCCATAAGGAGATGCCTTTATGTAGTTTGTGTGATAATTTAATATCTTTCTTTGCATTAACTTCATGGTTTGTCGTCCGAAGTTTGACCTATACTGTTTTTGTGTTCTTTACTTCTTTGTTGTAAGTTTCAGCTTGTTTCACCTAACTGGCTGTACAAGTATTGTATTTTAACTGGTAAATTCCACTTTCTTGTAGTATATCTGGTTTTTCTTTATTATTGCATAATATGTTTTTTACTATATTTTTAGTCTTGAACAATATTTGAATGGTATTAAGATGGAATGAATATTCGTTTTATTTTATTTAATAGATGTCCTGGGAATGTAATTGTTCATATGTTAGATTATTCTGTTGTGGTTTTTCTTTTAATGTGATGATGTTATTTTTATTGTACTTTTCCTGTATTTTCATACTTAATTCTTCAACTAGTTTTTCTGGAAAAGAGTTGTCTTTAGCTATTTGATGTATTATGGTGGGTTTATGCAACGTGTTTTAGTTTTAGTAGTAGTCATAGTCATCAGCGTGAAAAGTTAAGGTATTATGTTGTAGTACTGTTCATGCAACACCTTAGGAATAAAACGGTTTTTGCCCTAGTCACAAGAGTTGCCCAACTTTTAATTTAAAGCTAAAACTCTCGGTCACAACTTGACGCATGCGCACTTTTCCTTTTTGGTACCTTTAATGGCAGATTTTGTTTTTTTTTTTAATAAATTGAGGTTAAATTGATTAGCTTTTGTATTTTACTTTATTATAATTACAACAATAATTTCAAGAGAATCAAACTCAGTTCAAATTGATTTGAAATTAATGGTACTAGCGTACCAATATTTTTATGATACAGGACACAAAGATCATAAAACTAAATTAATGTTTTCTTCGATCTTTGTGCGATTAACAAAAAATGCATTCAAGCTAGGGATTACAATCCTGAGGCAAATACACAATAACGTGAATTTTGGGATAATCAATCCCGGGATTGACTTCGGGATAGTTTTATGCGTTTTCTAGGGTGTTTTTAAAAGACTTTGGTTTCTCTTGGTCAACTTTCTTCTGCAACTTATCAAATGAAATATCGCCTGCGTCTTCATGGTCGATTTTTTTTATATATTTTATCTCTTTCGCCAGTACATCTCATTTACTCTATTCTTTATTTTATTGAGCAAAAGTTCATTGTTACTGGAAATCCAGTTTGGGTCACTCAAACATCGGCGAAGGTTGAACTATCAAACAATCCTCTAAGGACTTTCCTAAAGCAGCATTAATTTATTTAATTACTTGAAGTATGCATCCCACTTTGATGGAACCTAAAAGGCAATCCAACTCCTAATAATTTGAAATTCACTGTCACTAATAATGGAACTTCGCAAATCAATCATTGCTTTTATAATACAGTTTTTCAGACTATTATATCGCTTTGACATGATTAAAAGGCTATTCCATCATGTTTTGCAGTCAAGTTGAAGTATCAGTTCTTTTCCGTGTTCTTCTTTCACATATTTTTGAAGAAGATCGTTGTTTGTTGGAGATTTTTTGAACATTTGACCATCATTGATCAACGACATGTTAATAATTGGCAACTTTATTTTGGTTTCTTTCGAGAATCATGTTTTCGGTCGCTAACTGATTAATATAGATGCTAACACGGAATACCAAATTTTTCCGCAACCTTGTTATCCGATATCCCGGGATTGTAATCCCTAATTCAAGCACATTATACTAGCAGTGACAACAATTTTCTTGTTCAATTTTATTAATCATATTAAATTATGTTAGAAACAAAATATTTCTAATAAATAAAATAGTTTCACTCCAGATTTCGTTTTGTATTTTTAATTTGGCACGACTATTTATATATCAAAATGTTGCTTTAATGAACTGTGCTTAAATATTGCAGGGTTAAGACTATGACTACGACTAAAACTAAAACATGTTGCATGAACCCACCATTATATGTATTTCTTTCTATAGGGATTCTATAGGGAGTTAATTTAGAGTTTAAGTCTCTGAACAAATATGATCTGAACGCTGATAATTTTTGAGTGTTATCATGATACAAGATCAGAGATAAGCATTATAGAATCGGTCGGAGTTATTTTTTTTTTAATATTTCATACTTTATTGAATCTTTCTCTCTAATTAGTGTGAAGTCAAGAAAATTCAGTTTATTGTTTTCTTCTGATTCTAACATAAACTGTACATTAGGGTGTATTCTGTTTATTTAGTTATGCAACTTGGGTATTTGTTGTTCATCTTTGTGAATACTAGGATATCATCCACATATGGTTGGTCTTATTTAGTACGTTATTACATTCCAACTTGTCAATAAATATGTCAGCTAAAATTGTTATTGTTATTACATTATGTTATACATTAATGCTATTACTATTACTTCTATATTTCACAACTTTTAAGAAATATTTTTTTTAATAATCTCTCATATTTGTTGATTCCGGTTGCTGAGTGTGTCAAAAAAGTTATTGTATGTGCACCTTTTTAGGAGCATCACATATTCGAGTTGTTTTCGCTTGAGTATCTACAAGGTGTTCAAAAATGTTCGGGATACTAAAGTTACTAAAAGTTTATTTTATAGTTTTAAGTTTATTTTATTTGCTAATGAACGTTTCAAACGCAATATTAAAACAAAAAATTAGTTTATTATTTAACAATTATTACAAATAATATAATATTATATAATACTAGACATATAGAATATCATTCCGGCTACATTTTTTCTTCGTTAAACTAACAGTCATTTATTGAATTAAATTCAAATCATTTTTTAAATTAAATGTTCAAAATGCTAGCCTTCGTTATGTACACATGCATTTATTCTTCTTTTCATATTTTCAAACACTCTTTGTAATTCTTCTACTCCAATTTCATCGATTTCATGCGTTATTGCATTTTTTAATTCTTCAATATTATGGAGTCTATTTTTGAAGACATTGTTTTTAAGACACCCAAACAGATAAAAATTGGGAGGGGGCAAATCTGGAGACCTAGGCGGCCACAGACCTTGACTAATAAGTCTATGGTCATAAAATTCTTCGACATATTCTATAGTCTGTCTAGCGGTGTGCACATTATCTTGTTGGAATAAGCCGTTGTGTAATTCATCGTCATGAGCTTGGGTCAAGAATTCATGTAAAATTATTGTTCTGTATCGCTTACAGTTTCCTGAAAAAACACCGGCCCTCTTATGCGTCTCCTTGAAATCGCAAACCATAATAAATAAGCAATAAATTCATTTGGATTTTCATATCCCCAAATCTTATTGTTTTGCGAGTTGTTGTAACCTGATAAGTGAAACCATGCTTCTTCTGTGAAAAACGTTAAATCTAAGAGATTGTTGTTGTGTGCCAAGTTTTCATTAAACCATTGACAGTATCTTATTCGGCTTACAAAATCAAGTGGAAATAATTGTTGTACAGCACGCACTCTGTAAGGATGAAAATGAAGCCTTTTCTTTACAGCAGTATGAACAGTACCAAGTGCCAGTCCTAAAATTATTTACAATTACAACTTATTTCTGTATAGAATTGAAGTAAATTATTTACCAGTTTGAGCTGCCAACTTTTGTAATGATTTTTTTGGGATAGTTGTTCTTATATACATTAAATAAAATAATTCTCTTATACATTAAATTAAACATAATCTCGCACTATGCGCAATTCGATACAATTGATTGTTGTTTTACCTTACTGTACCAAGAAATGCGGTCAATAGTCTGATAAGAATTGCTTTTTCAAAGATTAAACACAAAAAGATTGGAAAACTATAGAAAAGACTCGGAAATAGAATGCTAACAATGCATACAGAACAAACGGAAAACGAAAACATTGAAATTATGTAGAGACATTTTTGTGCTGCCAACATAAACTTCAAATATTTGCCGAATTAGGGCAAATCATTTTTAGGGTCATCCCCATCATTTTTGAACGCTCTGTATTTGTTAGTGCCAGTTCTGAACTCACTAAAAAAGTCTGAGGCAACAGAATTCATTTTCCAATTATTCAGTATCCAATGATTCTATGTGCACCTTTTTAGGAGCATTTTTAAGAGTTGTTTTCACTTGAGTATCTACAATAGTACTTAATAATTAGAAAAAGAAATTGAAACATATGCCATATACAGTACACAAAATAATTTTGGTAATGCAATAAAATTAGCTATGGCAATCAACCTGTTAAGTAAGTAGAAATATCTCTTGGCCTATATCTAGAAACAAATTGATTTAACTGTCTTAAAAGATACACAGCTTTAGATTAATATAAAGCATCTATAATGATCTGTTGAGTGGTCTAAATGAGACAAATGAAAAGTTCAGTGAAGCGCGTTAAAAAATAAATTATTTTTATAGATTTCTGCTGTTGAACCTTTTTTTAAGATTATGAAGTGTTTTATTAGGTGCAATTTTTTGATTTTTGTACCCAAGCTAGATTGGCATGTAATTTTATGCCTGAATGAAATTCCATAGCTTTCATTTCTTAACATTCTTATCGTCAGTAATAGTGTTTTCTTAAATCTTTCATTTAAAAACCAAGTATATAATGATTTTTCATTATTGGGAGCCAATACTTTTTTTAGTTATTTCATATTATTCTTTTCATTCAAAGTGGTTTTAGAAAACACCAACTTTTTAATCATTTCTTTTAAGAGCTCCAGTGGTAGACTTATATCGGCTACACACGTAACGATTTATCGCAGCGATTAATCTTTACAGTCAATTTGCATAGTTTTATCGAAATGCCCTATTGTTTCCACACGATTACGATATCTGCGTCGATTTTTAGTTCTTCTCCGCAACTTGAATGAGAACATATAGCGTGCACGATATTTGTTGAGCGAAATTTCTTTGAAGAAAATTGCAAAAGTTGAGTTTTATTATTGCAGATTCGAGAAATAACGTGGATAATTTAAAGGTACGCCACTGCTTGCAAATATTAAGAGTTGCTTTTAGAGAATAGAACGTTATTTATTTTTTTCCTTTCTGCGAATTTTGGCTCAACAGATATCTGAAGACTGAAGACTATGACGGAATTGCTGTTCGCAAGTGTGTGAGGGATATCATAGTGTGAGTGCTGAATATCATAGTGTGAGGGCTGGCTTCTAAAAAGAAAATCAAACTGTCATATAAATTTGTTTAATGAGTTTAAATTTGTCTCAAAAGATTGGCATATCTATTTAATGATGAATAAATTAAGGATGAAGAAACAGACTGGTAGACCTCAATCTGACTAGGACAAACCGTCTCGAGATTAAGCATATCGAGCCCACAGCTCAAGGCGATGGACGTGGGAAGAGAATTATGGTGTGTTGAATAAATAGACGATCAAGAAAAGGCGGATAAGTAAAACTTACTGGTTGATCCAGTATAGAAACCACTCGTTTCGGCTAAGAACTGAAAGGTACCCATAGAATGAGCGAAGATATGCTTCAACTAGATCCAGGAGCAGTAAGAGAAGATCCCGTGGAAGAACGAAAGCATGTTCTTGTTGTTCGTTTCAATCCCAAATTGCTTTCCACGAAAAAGTATGCCGTTGAAACCATGCTTCGCCCGAGTCTTCACACCATAAGTACAGGGACATTTTTTCTTCTTAAATTTCATTTTTGTAGCACTGAATTAACTCTTCTAATTGATCGCGATGTCCGTTATTTCTTGTGACATGTTCTTTTAAAATTAGATCTATATCAATTGAATTTGGCGTAGATATACTAGATTTGATAGTAGTACATCTCACATCTATATTCTTTAGTCACATTTATAGTATTATTTTTGCTGAACGATTTGTCTGACTGCCATCTACACGATACGATAAAACTGCGAAAACTCAATTGAAAACGACTTATAAAATAGATTTTGCAACTGCCGCCGGTCGTTTACACAGACAAAAAAATACTGGGCAAATTTTTATACATACATTTCGATAAAAGTGTGCAAATGGACTGTACACTTTAATTGCTGCGATAAATCGTTATGTGTATAGCCGGCATTAATAAATAAAGTTAACCATATTTGTACACATATTATTTCGTTTTTTAATTTTTGAAATTTTAATAAACCCTTGAAGCTGTGTACAATATAGTTGACTGGGTGACCAAAAAGGTTAAAGGAATTTATTTTAATTATTCTTATTTTGGGCTTGACAGGGTTATTAGTTTTTCAAAACCTTTCCAAAACCAAAAAATTGACGACGTTTTCTTTGTTCTTTTATACCTATATGTAAATTTTTGCTTTTGTCTACAATTTATAATTCACAAACATTACTTATTTCAATGATGTTATGTCACTATATATCAGCTATTTCACTCATATTTAACTGTTTTCTCATCAATTTGTTAAGTTAATTAAGTCACTTAACCTTAAGAGTACTATTTTTTGTATAACAAAAATAAAATTTAAAATATGTTTATGTAGGTCACATAAGTAAGAAGAGATACAGGGTGTGACAAATATCTGGAATATAGCCAATATCTTCGCCATTCATGGTTTTGCAGTAACATATTTCCAATAAAAGTTTAACAACAACAAGTCCTTATTAATTGTGGCCAATTTCCGGCCACATTTTTTTGTTTGCATTGTTTTTTGTTTTTTTTTGTTTGTTTATTTTTTTCAACATATTCTTTGCATAATATGTTTTCTTTGCATATTTTAATAGAGCATAAATCCCTCTACACCACGAATATTTCAAATCATATTGTTGGCATAATTACTAAAGAACTCACCTAAAAGAATCTATTTAATATTTTGAATACTATAGATTGTGTAGTTCATCAAATTATTGTAAAGTTGGCAAAATTAACAATGATTTTGTTTTATTATGTTTTAAAACAAATGTGGCACTGACTTTTGTTGCAGCTTTCATTATTAAAAAAGGCACAAGTAATAAAAAAAATAATAAAAATTGGCTATTTATATTATTAATACTACTAAACATACTACTAAAAAACCGGAAACTAAAAATCAGGAAAACAACAAATTTTATAAGTGTATTAAGTAAATACCAACAGAAATCCTAAAAAATATCTTGACAAGTATTATAGAAAAAAAAAACGAATTCTTTTTTATTTTATTTAGATTTTTTTCCTATACAATATAATTTGATATATTCATCGCGTAGATGGGTTTATCCTCTATCAAAGTATACAAAAGAACATATACATTCTAATTAAACAAAAAACAATGTAAACATGTAAATATCGTCAAACATTTTTCTATGAAACTATAAATGGCGAAATTATTCGCTATATTCCATACTTTTGACACACCTGTGTATCTGTATATACACAGTGATTCAAAAAATTGCTGACAGACTTCTAAGGCAGGTAATACATCAAAAATTAAGATGAAGTCTTGTATATATACACGGCCTCACAAATGCCACCTTTACGAGATATAAGATATCAAAGATTCTTTAAAATTAAGCATATAAAGCCCTTTTATTAAATAATTTTATGCCACTGTCTTGTTTGAACAAAGAATTCAAATTTTCATCGAAATTTTTAATTTAATAATTCATAACCTTTAAATACCCAATCGAAAAAATTCTACGTCATGCCGTATTAATAATATATGTATTATCAGTAATATAATGTTATGAAAAAAAGTGTCCTAAATTTGAGCCAAATTGGTTGAGTAGATCTTAAGATATCGTGTACATCATTTGAATGTTAAAAACAGTACGTGGTAATCGTCCAGATTTCGTTGTTATTTTGAATATATTCTTGCAAGCATTGTAGAAAACAATTTTTCAAACAAAAGTTGTAGGAAATTTAATTTTGAACAATATGGCTCTCTTATACTTTTGCTCTCAGATGCGTAAATATCGAGATTTTCGTGTTGAAAATCTCGAAAATGTGAAAATTTGATGAATTTGATTCGACTCGCTCCGACGCGATACTTTGAATTTTTTAATGATTGAACGCTTAAAATATTCTTAAAAAATATAGAATCTAAATGTAATTATTCTAACATAAAAAAATGTTGTACTTTTAGTTGTGTCTGATGAAAAAATCTCTTTGATTTCGAATATTATTCATCGTTTTTGTTTTTACTATTCATAATAAGATTATGGCACAATAGGTCTTTAGTCTTTCTTTTTGTAATAAATACACATACATATATGATTTTGAGTTATAATGTCTACAAGGTAGTCTTTGTGAGATCTTTTATCTGTATGATACATTTGAAAGCACACAAATTCAGCTCAAAATAAGAATTCATCTTTGCTAGACATACTGAGCTAGTCAATACTACTAAAAGGAGTTTGAGTTGAAAATAGTTTTCGTGGTGATTATTACATCATTCCACCAGGTCATGTCTTTTTTTTAAGAGTGAAAGAAAATAGGAAGGAGATAATGTGGCGTCCTAAAGAATATCAAGAAAGATTTTCCCTTTATGCAACTGTAAAAAAATAGTAAGATAGGGCAAACATCGATTGGAACGTGGCAAAGATAAAGTACACAAATTATCTCTTTTGGTAGTGATTCCCAAAGCGAGCTATGTTGACCCCAGGGGTCTATGACAACCGGTATGCGGTCTACGTCAGCGAAATAACAATTTATGGCCAATGAAATAAAAATGAGGGTCCACGATAGTGGATTCTCCTACATACACTGACAGTACCTATTTACTTGTCTTATATGTACAAACCCAGGGAATATCAGAGGCCTAATTATAATTTCGAAAAATTAATATTAATGTTTTTAATAAATAAAAATATTTTTAATATTTTATTAATTATTTTTATTATGAATGGCCGCAATTGAAGTTTGAAAAACTGAAATAACTCATGAATGGTGCAAAATTTGGACTGAACACCAAAATTTCATGTAAACCAATATTTGAAAACTACAACGCTACTATCTTTGTTAATTGTTGAAACTGCTATGTTTCTGAAAAATATTCTTTCTTCTCCAAATATGAGTAGAAATATTTGTATGTAATACTGTTTTACTTAGTGGCACCGAAAACGCAATATATCAAAACACAAAAAAGTGGATTTCATTTTTATGTTAAGGTGTACAGATTCATATTCCGAATTAATTTAAAACAAAACCAACTATCTATTTCAAAAATAACAAAAAAAAATTTATTATTTATTTAAGTAAAAGTTTACATTTAGTATACGATTTCTTTTTCACAAAAAATTGTAATACTTTGCAGTGGGAATTTAAAATTTATAGAATTAAATAAATAATACTAAACTGTACGTTTCATTAAACTTAACGAAACAACAAGCTGAAATGAATTCGTCGAATGAACCCTCTATGCAAATTTTAGCAAAAATAGTCCCAACAGTTTACTATATTTATATAGATTCTGCTTGTTATAACAGAGCATGTATTCTTTTATTGAACTAAAACTAGAACTCGAAACATTTGGGTTTAGCCATACGCTTGAAAACAAACTACTAAATTCGAAACTATCTAATTTACGTGTAATGTTATTTCTAGTTCGAATTGTTATTCAGCGCTAGATTGTTATACTATTATAACAATCAAAATATTATAACAATATAAATAATTAATTGATTAAAATTTAATTTGATATGAAATTCCAAGATGATAGCCTTCATTATCATATTCATATAGACTGCGTGTTATGACAGAACATGTATACTTCTATTGAACTAAAACTAGAACTCAAATCATTTAGGTTTAACCATACGCTTGAAAACAAATTACTAAATTCGAAACTATCTAATTTACGTGTAATGTTATTTCTAATTCGAATTGTTATTCAGCGCTAGATTGTTATACTACTAAATAATTAATTGATTACAATTTAATTTGATATAGAAATCGAAGATGATAATGAAGGCGATGGTGATGAAGGAACATATTTCGTGGACCAAGCGGGGCATTATTATTATCAGGCAAAAGGAGAAACTCAACCGGTTATGACCATGGTGTCGGGAATTAACGATTCAGAAGGTGGGGAAGCTGATGAATTTATAATCAATCATGAAAACGAAGAAGAGGGCGAAGAAGAAGGTGAAGAGGTAATTTTGTTTTTCGTTTTTTATCTATTTTCGTATCACACATTAAAATTAATTAATGCAATCACAAGTACAGAGATGTTTAATCCATTATACTCATGAATTAATGAATCATGAAATAGAAATTTTAAAATTACTGCAAATATGATAGATAAAAGAGTTTAACATTTTTACTATTTAAAATTGATTATGGGGTGAAAATAAAGAAAAAATAGAGAGACGATTTTAAAACAATTATTACATTTAAATTATTTTTCTTTCTTTGAACACTTTAAATATAGGGTTTGCCTGGAGATGACGGGGACAATAACCAAATCCTCATTAATAATGGAAACGCATACCAAAGAATAACAGTGGTTCCTGCTGATACAAGCTCCAATGAATTAAGTTATGTGCTTATTGTTCAACAACCAGACGATAAGGAGGGCGAACAAACTGATGGTGAACAGGATATGGCAGGTAAGATATTTAATAATGTATTACAAAATAAAAATTATATTTTTACTTCATCTTAATAACTATTTATTTTCAAGAATGCCAGAAATTACCCAAAAGTTCTAAAAACCTTGAAGTAATTTATTTTATTTCATATATTTACAAAAATACAGTCAGTTCAGATTATTTTAAATTAGTTGGTTATATACGAATATTTTTGTTTACACTTTAAATCCTCCTGAATCTGTTTGTGTATACTTGTGTTAAAATGAATCTTTTTGGCACTGTATTTTTTTCATGACTCATTTTCCATTGTTGACTCATTGTTTCCTTCATCTATTTCTAACTGTTATAACGTATTATCAGTACAAAAATCAGGATCATTTCTATTTTCTTTAAACACTTCATCAAATAAATTCCCTGCTCGTTTTTTTCTACATTATTTAAACTTTAATTTCTTACCAAGTAGCAGTGAAACCAAAAATAATGGATTTTAAATGAATAGTTTTTAAATTTCCTAATGTGCATTGTCTATTTTGTCTAAAAATTAATAAGGATTTTGACAACTCGATACATTTTTGAGTAACATTTTTAGTAAGATTATATATTATTAAATATTAGATTTATCTAGAATTATAGAAAAGCTTTGTTGTATTATATGAAAAGCTTTTTCATTTTGTTGCTTTTTGACTTATTTTTAAAAATGTTAATACTTAAAACTAGTATGATCTTTGGAGAAGAACAAACTACATTTTGAAATTTGTCTTCACATTAATATTATAAGAGTTCATTACTCATTGCTATAAGAGTTCTTAATTTAATGTATCATATTTAATGTCGTTCATGACGCCATTTTTACCGTTATAAATGTTTTAACTTTTGTTTATCAATTTAATGGTTTATTAAATACAGTGATACATAACGTATATAACTATTTAATGTAGTAAATTATTTTACAAAACATGTCGCTGTGTGTTATTTAAGTAAATAATTTAAATTATGTTTTTAATATGTAAACATGAATCATTAAAGCAAGTATGATAAGAAGTGTATGAATGCACTATAAAGGAATCTAACAATAAATGAAAATGTAAATAAAGATAACAAACCTGGATTGTGGGAAATTTTTAAAAGTTAGATTCTATAAATACAGGGTGAACTTATCTCTATACAAAGTTATATCATTCAGGAGATTTAGCCTTCCAAAGTTGGATTATGATATTTTTAAACATTCAACATCTCAGTAATACCATCAACAGCTATCAATATATTGAATTGAAACTTGAAACCAATTGAGACATTTCAAAGGGTTAATATGGGTGTCGGTACCTTAAATTTTGATCGATTTTTTCGCCTTTTGATGAATTTGATTTGATATACAGTGGTTCACAACTTATTTCAACCAGCCTCATTTAAAAACATTTAGCCCTTATAATTTCAAAACGAAACAAGATATTGTAAAAATTTAAATGAAGGTTTATATGCTACTTTCCAAATTCAAGAAAAGAAGTTTTACTCAATCTCAAAGTTACATTTTCAAAAATTTACAAACCATAAATATGGGTAAGTAAGTAGTCAGAGCTTAATTTAACCAATTATTATAAACAAAGATTTAAATGATTAACTTACATATTCTATTTAAATGCAACGCTAAGTATGACCTCTTTGATCACTTATAGTTATCAGCCTACTTTGCATGGATTCCACTAACTTTTGTGTGGTTTGGGAAGTTATTTTTGCCTACTCCTGCTTTAGTGCAGTCATAAGCTCATTCCTGTTCGAGATCTTGTGTTTTCGGACGCTTTGATCTAAAATTGCCTATAAATTTTCAATCACATTTAGATCAGGTGATTGCGCTGGCAGTTGCATCAAGTGGAGACAGTTCCAAATAAGCCATGTCTGCGCAATACCTGATTATGTTTCGGGTCGTTGTCCTAATAGAACCAAAATCCCTTCCTTATACCCAGTTTTTCGGCACTTTGTACTAAATTAGATTTTAGAATGTTGAGGTATATATTTTTGCCCATTGTACTCTCAATAAACTCCAAGTTTCCTACCTCACCTGATGACATACAAGCCCACACCATGGCACTACCACCACCGTGTTTAATTGTCGGTTTTTATATTTTTATTTTGAAGCTCTGTATTTGGTTTACGCCAGACGTAAGTTTGGCCATCTGAGCCAAAGATATTAAATTTAGACTCATCCGCAAAAATAATTTGTTCCCAAAAGCTTGAGTCTTTGGTAATGTGTTCCTTAGCGAACTTTAGGGCGCTGCTTGATTTTTCTTACCAGAAGACATCACAGTTAACTCTTCACGAGTTTGGATGAAACTTTTTGTGGTGAATCTTTATTGAATATGTATCAGTTTTACCGGAGCTTTTGATCCAATGGCCTAGATTCGGCACTACATGGTTTGTTAAGCTCATTTTTATCTTGGATGGCTAATTTTGGAGCGGATAGCTTCGGGTTTTCCCTTATTTTCCTGACAATGTAGTGTTCGTCAGTTTCATTAAAAATTTTGTTGGTAGCTTTGCTGTCCTTATCATGTATCCTATTTTCATGAATAAACCGAGATATTATGCTTTGCAATGACCAATTCCCTTTGTTTTGTGGTAGTTGTGGTGTTTCGTCGGTCGTCCTATTGTCAAAAAAATCTGCGCCTGGGTCACTTAACTACTGATATTACACTAAATATATATAAACCGTATATAACAACCGTATTTAAACAATTAGAAACATAATCTCAAAAAAATAAGCAGGTTGAAAAATTACTTATGTGCTTATGTTTTTGGTTTTTACTTTACACATGTTTGAAAATGTAACTTTGAGACTCAATAAAACCTTTTTTCATAAGTTTGGAAAGTGGTATATAAATCTTCATTTAAATTTTCACAATATCTTGTTTCGTTTCGAAATTATAAGCGCCAAATGTTCTTAAAAGAGGATGGTTGGAAATAAGCTGTGAACCAACCACTGTATATAAGAAAGCGAAGTATACATAAAAAAGTCAAATAACTTTATAACCTATTTGTCAAGTTTGACGTCAAATTTCAAACAAATACAGATCGATACCTTTACATCATAGAAAATATTTAATTAATACTTATATAGAAGCATTTCTCCCCACTATTTTAACGACCAATTCGAAAACAGCGCCGCCAAGGGGATTGTTATAAAAGTAATTTAAATAAACCGCAAAATTTGAATGCTATATAGCTTACATATTTATGTATATTTAGATTTCTACTTCTAAGTTTAATTGATAAAAATCACAATGGTTTATTAAATAAATTTATTTTTTTCTCTTTAAAGAACAATGATTACTGGAAGAATCGTTGTCATATCCTTGGCTATGTAGGCTGTCTTTATCATATGCCTCCTAGTATTTAACAAAATCTTTGCAAGCAATTCACCTCTTCGCAAATACTCGTCGATCGTCAGCCGGACTGCCCGATCTCTGCAAGTTCCTTATTGGACTAAGTGAAAACGTAAATACTCAAATATCGGGCGTTACCTTCAATGTTGTATGTTTATATTCACCTCCAGTTATACAATTTCCTTGATATTACCTTACCACACTATTATCAATTACTGTAGACATAAACGAAATAAAATATAAGTCAATTATGACAATTAATTATTAACGGTTGCTAACGTAAATTGCAAATTGCTGACAAAATATGTAGGCTGCACCATCTAGTGGATTGTAATATTAAATAAAAATTCCGTCGTTACTTTATACCTATCAAGAAAGCATACCCTGCTTTACATATCGCTTATTTGCTAGAGTACACAACTCAAAATCTGCCAATTTTGAAATTTTTATATCTACATACGCTAAGAGACAACGGCGGAACCATAGATTTTTGTTAAAAAAGGATAAAAACGCGAAGTACCACTAAAAAGAAAATAAAGAATACGTCTTATAAGACTTACAAAGGGACCTTACGGGTTCAGCATCACCGATTTTGTTAATATTTGCAGGGATTGAAGATCAGTACTCGGACATCACTTTCCTGAAGCAGTACGATGCAATGCTCAAAAATACTCGAGAAAATAGACTTCAAAGTAGTCAAAATATTTTGCAACTGTAGAAGTATGATATATTTTAATTTTCGTCTAATACGTCAATTAGCTCTGGGGACTATGAGTTCGGTAGTCAACACTGAGGTTACAGGTTCAATCGCCATTGTACATAATTTTTTTTTAAATTTTTGTTTTATTTATTTAACAAAAACAGGTAATATTGACAATAAAAGCTAAAATACTTAATAAAAGTATTAATTTGTTGATAATCATTACGCTGAGATAAATGAGGAAGGATAATAATTAAAAAAAGGTAAAAAGGAGCGGGCTTGAACCTATGACCTCAGTGTTGACAACCTAACTCATATTCCTTTAGGCTAATTGACGTATTGAACGAAAATTAAAAGTTCTCGTATTTCTACTGTCGCGAAATATTTTGAGTACTTTGAAGTCGATTTTCTCGAGTATTTCTAAGTATTGCATCGTACTGCTTCAGGAAAGTGATGTTCGAGTACTGATCTTCAACCCCTGCAAATATGAACAAAATCGGTGATGCCGAACCCGTTAGGTCCCCTTTGGCCATTACTTTGGCCGTAATGTCTTCGCACCCGCTCAATGAAACAAATTGCGCTCAAGGTTGTTTTATAACGAATCGAGTGAACATTTCTCAATATCATGCTAATTTGGAAATTGTTGGGTCTTTGGTTTTTCTGTTATCTCGAGTTAAGTGAAGGAAAGTACCCGGTTTTTGAGAGTACTAACAAGTTTGTCTACTTTGCGATTTTTTTTCTCAAAAAGTATTCGAAGAAAAATTTTCAAATTTGAACTGCTGATAAATCGATGTGTTCTTAATGCGACATATTTTATTTTATATTGATATTCCATATAGTTTCGGGGAAAATCGCGGTTTAGTAACATGCAGTTATTTCGAAAATGACATGGCGGACACGGTTTTTATCAAAATATGTCGAATATTGTAGTTTGTCGGATTCCCTTATGAGTTTTTCAATATTAGGGCTTCCTAATTTTTTAAGAGCGATTTTATGGAATTTCAAATTAAACTGAAGCAAAAATAAGCTTTCCGGGAGTGGTGTTCATAAGCGAGACCTAATTAATTAATTAAATAAACTGATAATTATGAAATTTGCTAAAAACCGCGTTCAAATTAGTCATGCCGTTTTCGAAATAATCGCAACCTACTATACCGTGATTTTCGCGAATCTTGATGGAATATCGATAAAATAAAATATTTTATTTAGGTTTAATAGTTTTTGAGAAAATAAATCTCAAATTGAACAAAGTTGCCGGCATTCTCAAAAATCATCGGGTACTTTTTCCACCAGACACGATAAAAGAAAAACCAAAGACCCCATAATTTCCAAATTAACGTATGATACACAGAAATGTTGACTGCTTATAATCAACTTTACTGCAATTTTTTTTCATTGAGCGGTTACGAAGATATAGATTATCTCTAGATTTAGGGGCCTTGACTTTTTGCCCTGACTTTAAGTATAAATTCCAATTTAAATTGTCATATTGACAACCAGAAAATTAACGACCCAATGTGCCAATGTCACTAACTTCAACTGGTTCCCTAAAATGTTACTAAAATCTCATTACAGCATCAGATCCCTAAAAGTTTCATTGCGGCACCCGTTTGAGTACTGTATCGGATTATAAAAATAATTTCTAAGCTCAATTATTTCAAATTGACATTTTTTGAGTTGTATCAGTTTTTTAACAAGTGAGTGATATTCGTTTTTTTTACAAACTTTTTGTACAACTTTATATATCTCTAACATATATGGTACCATCACCTTTAATTATACTCATAACGTATACCAAATTTGGTTTCTTTAACTCAATGTATGAATGAGAAACTGAGTGTTTTAAAAATTTAAGATACAACTTTGAAAGGCTATAATTCATAATTATTCGTCCTCTACAATTTTTTCTTGATCGATTACAATCCAAACAGTTCCGTATAGAGAAATATACATATTTAAATAAACAATTATTCAGGAAACGATCTATTACAAAAGGAACGACTATTTTATACTAATATTTCGACTATTATATTTCAGTCTTATTCAGAGTACAAAAGTTGTGTTCCTTATTTACTAATATCATTAAGGTCGATGAAAAATTCAATTGGTTCTGAAAGCTATTGAAATAACGCTACTACAGATCACTTTTTAGACGAGAATGAATGACATATTAAAATTATAAAAATGTAATAGATCGTTTCCTGAATAATTATTTATTTAAATCAAATTATTGAAATGTACAAATGACCAGTTCGAAAATACGCGTTCCATTTGGGTTAATGGGGCCGTAAGCGCCATTAGCGGCTCGTCGCCTAACGATAGAGACTCGAACCACGCATTATATTTTACATAGCAATAAATGCTTTACGCCACTGGATGAGTTTTAGTCGAACAATTGGCCAAACAGGTATTGAACGCTGCATCGCGGAGAACCCCCTAAATCCTACATGGGCCAGTTTTCAACTGTAGCGGCACATCAATATGCTCGATAGACGCATGTTAGTACTACGCTATAACGCGTTCGCCGCTCTATAGAGAAGGTGAGATCAACAGCCCAAACACGTCGCGGCTCTGTTCACTGGCGTTCTCTTTTCAGTCATCATTTGTTCACTTTTGGACGAAGGCCTCTTTAATATGCTTCCGTATTTTTCTTTCCTGGGCCACCTCAACTTATATGCTTCTCGTACCGGATTTTGTTATTCCTAGCAGCTAGCATATCACATCTAATGCAGACTTGTCTGTCTAGGAAATGGATAGTAGTCCATTACGAATGTAACTCACTATTGTGCTTTCTGCATGGCCTTCAATTGGTTGGTAGTGTGGCATTAGATGTGAATTATGTAAAATAGCGCGACTTAACTGTTTTTCATACTTATGAGCCTAAAGCCGCGATATAGTATTCATTTAGTGTTTTTTGCACACACCACAATATGCAGCGTAATTCTTATTGTCACTTTTGATGAGAGTAAACATCATGTTTATTAACTTTTAACATCGTGGTACCTGTGAGACGTCTAGAGGCCGTACCGTTTTTGGGTATTGTCTACTACGTAGTATACTCATGTCTACATAGATTAATAATATCTACGAGTTGTGTCGACAGTCTTTGTTGAGATAATAATATACAGGCTGTCTCTGAAATGCATGTATAACGGGATACCACAGATTCCTTGGCTAAAAATAGGCCGATTTAAGTTAACTTATCTATATCCAAAGTTGCTTCGTTTCGCCGCTAGAGGACCTCAAAGTTAGCAAAAAAAATTCGTTTATTCCTCATAACTCGAAAATTCAATTCAATTAACGTCTTTATGGTTTTAGGTGAAGTTTTAAAAGCACGTAAATGATCGAGAAGCCATGTCTTCAGCAGTTCTTACTTCATATTTTTTTTCTGAGTAGGCGATGATTACATAATTAAAATTTCTGAATTGCCCATTTAGTTCTGGAACTTTTTTGTCCCTTATAAGATTTTGATTACATTTGTGGTTAAGCCAGAAAATTGGATTTTTTGCACATCTGTAAGCCTTTTTTACGTCATTACAATTACAAAATCTTATCGTAATTGGTACTGATTTCTCTGAGGGGCATTGAAATCAATAGTCGTTGCCTCTATAGTTGATTATGAACAAAAATTATGAGGAAAAAATTCCCTAGTATTCAATTCCTTATTTTAGTGCCAAGCACATAATCATTTTGTAGTCAAAGTGACGTAAATAAGGTTTGCAGATACTTAAAAATTCCTTTTTTTTTGACTTAACTACTTCCGTAATCAAAATCTTATAAGAGACAAAAAAGTTTCAGAACTAAATGGGCAATTCAGAAATTATAATTATGTAAGCGCCGCCTACTCAGAAAAAAATATGGACTAAAGTTTGTCAAACACATGGCTATTCCATCATTTCCATAAAAACTCATTTCTCAAAAATGGTTTAGATTCATTAACATGTTCTCGAGTTATAATGAATAAACGATTTTTTTGTTGCTAACTTTGAAGTCCTCTAGCGGCGAAACGAAGTAACTTTGGATATAGTTAACTTAAATCGGCCTATTTTTAGCCAAGGAATCTGTGGTATTCCGTTGTACACGCATTTCAGAGACGCCTGTATATATTGTTTAATAATATATACTTGTAATAATGTTGTAATGAAAGAGTTAGGAAACAAGAAAGGGATGGCGGCGCTCTATATATTACTAGAATCTTTTAAATTCTTTGAAACTCATCTAATTAAGTCTGTAATTATTTAGAAAAAATGTTCATGGCTTTTTACACTTGACCAGCTACGAATTCTCATATAGAGTTGGGACATATTAGGTATGTGAGGGATGTACAATTTCTGCCAAATTTTTATGTAATCAGAGATTATCTCAAAATCTAACAGCTGAGATTTCGGTTTTGAGGAATTGCTAATACAGTGAACTTTAGATCGTGTTTTGTTTCCAAAATGTTCGCTTGTTTACCTACCAGATATGGATGCTGTATTTAATTAGAATATTATACAGTTCACTTTTTACAAATATTACTGTTTTAGAGCAGAAGCCAAGAATTTTAGAACTTTTGGGTATTACTGGTACTGTATTTCTTTGCTCTTATAAAACTACGAAAACCCGTTTTCAAAAAAAAACATTTTTTTTTATTTAGTTTATGACTTTGATGATAATGAAGAAGGAAACGTAGTTGATTCAGAAGCCGAAGACGACAAATCGAAAATAGTAAAAATTCCTCTGAGACGATCGCAAGTCGTTTCGCAACCGTACATGTGTAACTATTGCAATTACACTAGTCCAAAACGTTATTTATTATCGCGCCATATGAAATCACATTCGGAAGAACGTCCACATAAATGTAGCGTTTGTGAACGCGGTTTTAAAACCGTCGCATCTTTACAAAATCACGTCAACACTCATACGGGTACCAAACCGCATCAATGCAAATATTGCGACGCTGCATTTACTACTTCCGGCGAACTCGTCCGTCACGTTCGTTACCGTCACACCCACGAAAAACCACATAAATGCAATGAGTGCGATTACGCAAGCGTTGAATTATCGAAACTAAAAAGGCACATTCGATGTCATACTGGTGAACGTCCATATCAATGTCCGCATTGTACTTATGCGAGTCCAGATACTTTTAAATTGAAAAGACATCTTAGGATTCATACCGGGGAAAGGCCATATGAATGCGATATATGCCAGGCGAGATTTACACAATCGAATAGTTTAAAGGCCCATAAATTGATTCATAACGTTGGCGACAAACCTGTTTTTCAATGCGAATTATGTCCCACAACTTGTGGTAGAAAAACTGATTTGAGGATACACGTTCAAAAATTACACACGTCAGATAAACCGTTAAAATGTAAAAGATGTGGAAAATCGTTCCCGGATCGTTACAGTTACAAATTGCACAATAAAACTCACGAAGGCGAAAAATGTTTCAAATGCGATTTGTGTCCATACGCTTCTATTTCGGCTAGACATTTAGAATCACATATGTTGATTCATACCGATCAGAAGCCGTTCCAATGCGAACATTGCGATCAGAGTTTCAGACAGAAACAATTATTAAAACGCCACATGAACTTGTACCATAATCCACTCTACGTTCCGCCAACACCAAAAGAAAAAACCCATGAATGTCCAGAATGTCACCGACCATTTAGACACAAAGGAAACTTAATTCGTCATATGGCAGTTCACGATCCCGATTCGAGTATACAAGAAAAACAATTAGCTTTGAAATTGGGCCGCCAAAAGAAAATTCAAATGATCGATGGGCAACAAGTTGAAGTTATGGGGTCGGGATTAGGTTCAGACGAAGAAGAAGAAGAATCCGATATGATGGCTGTTGAAGGGTCAGATGGACAACAATATGTTGTGTTAGAAGTAATTCAACTTGCGGATGGTGAAGAACAGGCGATGGTTGTTGAAGGACAAAGTGATATGCTTGGGGAAGGAATTCTTCAAGATCATGGTATGTTTTTATATTTTTGGTGTAAAACGATTTATTTATTTATTTTTTTGTTATAAATAGATTTGCATGATGAAGATGTCATAAAAGCACTTCAATCAGCGAGAAGAGTTACAACTAAAGTGGAACAAGAAGAGGAAGATGAGGAGGAAGAAGACGAAAAGAAAATGGATCATGACATGGAAACGTGTTTTGGCTTTGATGTAAGTTAATTTATTTAGCAAAGATTTAATTTTATTTTGTGCTTGAATTTTTTTCGGGGGTAAATACACAAGAGTAATAATTGGATAATTTTATTTTTACACCAACGTTTTGTTGCCATGGAAAAAGTTTGAAATCAAAATCATGATAAAATCAAAAGATAGAACTATTTGGGTTCCACTATTTGTAGAGGCTTGAAATTTTGGTAACATGGGTTGTTGATTTCGATCTTTTAATCTAAAATATTTTCAAGATGGCCACTACTTCCGGTCTACCAGTGTTCTTGTTGTTATGTGTTTTTGTGTTGGTTATTATAATATTCAAGCGCAGATCATTGTAGGAATAATACCAATAATAAGTATTATTGAGGGCGCAATGGCTCAGCGTGTTAACTCTCGAGTTAACACGCAGACGTCGCGGGTTCGTATCCCGGTGTAATCAGGTTGGGTCGCCCCCCGTCCTTCGGAGGGGACGTTAAGCCGTCCGTCCCGGCAACCAGTCGTTCATCTCTGGCTGTCGTTATCACTATGTGTGTAAGGGGTTTGAACAAAAACGGCTGAATGCGCGTTAGTGCCCTGGAGACCTGCACCTCGTAAGGGTCCACGAGGATGTGGTACTCCTGGAGCGGCACCTGACAGGGGCGAACCCACACTGGGCCTGTGCCATAGCACGCCCGGTTTGGTGGGGGGTCGGTCAGGAAGCGGAATAAGCCAAAAATCGAGTTATAATACTCGCATTTAACATCTCAAACCTCTTAGAGGGAGCCAGTGTACAAAGGGCCCGTTGTGGCCTAGGTGCCGCGTACAGAATATGCACTCCTCACTCCATACATACAATACCAATAATAACTTAAATAAATTGAATGATAAATTGTCAAAATGTCATGGTCTGCTAATAAAAACACGAATGACTTCCAGCATTTTGGGTAGGATTTTGATATATTACTCAATATGAAGAAAACTATAATAAATAGGTATAGGAATATTTATAGATAATTTGTAGAGAATTAAATTCTCTTTGACTATTTCACACAATTTTTAACCATTCTGTATAAGATACATTGATAGAACAAGTGTTTTTTTGAAATTTGACATCATATGGAGAGTTATGCCAATGCAAAACGTTTTTGAATTAACATTGGTTGAGATATGGGCTTTTAACGAGCATGGTGATATTTGCCAAAAAACAATTCAAATCAAAATAACTTGTGAACTAACTTGAAAAATATAATATGCTATATAATAAAAGCATTACTCCCCACTATTTTTTCCAATTCGTTGATTTCAGCGCCATCTCACGGTATGAGTTACCCTAGATTAGTTAATCGGCGGAATTTAATTAATTTTTAATTTGTTTTATTTATATTTGCTCAAAATCTTTATCAGTAGTCATATTTTCAATTCGTCAAGAAATCTATTAGCTCGTCTTAAAAACTTCAGTCAATAAGACGAATTTAAAATTTTTTAATGAATTAAAATTATCAACAGTGATAAAAATTGTGAACAATTTTATAATGTGGTATGGTCATTCAAAATATTACATCGAAAGTTTTTTTTTAACTATTTAAAGTGTTGGTGCACAAAACACTAACTTTGCTGAACGATATTCTTTGGCTATTAAAAATTTATTTACTGTATCGTTTCTATTAATAATAACGGGTAATGCAGAATTCGCAATGGTACTTTCTCACGGTTTTGCGTGCCACAAAACTTACAATATATAAAAATACACTACTCTCCAAAATTATTGCACCACCTAAATTGTGCATTAAGTTTAAAGGTATTTTTTTTGTGAATCAACGGATGGATTTTGATGATCCTTTCTTTACGGTATAGGTTAATTTTTAAGGAAGAAATGTGTTGATGATTT
The DNA here is from genome assembly GCA_036711965.1 of Onthophagus sagittarius. Taxonomy (NCBI): domain Eukaryota; kingdom Metazoa; phylum Arthropoda; class Insecta; order Coleoptera; family Scarabaeidae; genus Onthophagus; species Onthophagus sagittarius. Next base: position 40,600,671 of record JASERS010000001.1, read on the forward strand.
CTGACAATTGTCAACGTTTTACCCATATATGGTGTGTAAAAAAAGTTTGTTTTTTCTTCAATTTTGCAACGCCCTGTAGTATTTATCAGAAAGAACCGCTACATTCCATTTACATTACGTTAGAATAGCAACCCTTCTCTACATTTTCGTTCAAGAATCATCTCGATATCTCATTTATCAAGGAAGATACATAAGTTTAAATGTAACGAATTTTTATTAACATTTTAAACAAGTAGGTGAAAATTAAAAATACTGCATAATCCTTAATCAATTCTCTCAAAATCATCTAATAACGTGTATTTCCGTCTCTCTTACAAATCACTTCTTCACTGCGACGAGGCATACTTAAAATTAAGCGTCGAATTTCTCTTGATTAATTGCATCCCAAACTTCTCTTACCATCCTCTCAACATCGTCCAAAAGCATAGGTGGTGGATGTCGGCCCCTTAATTGATGATCGATATAAATTAAACATAAATTAACATAAATTCTTTATTGGATTGAGACCAGGGCTACAGGGTGGCGAGTTCATAGTTTGGATATCAACTTTATCCAAATAGTCATGGACCATACGGGTAACATGAGGTCTGGCATTATCACGCATTAATAAAAAGTTATTTCCTATGTAATGAGCAAAGGGTACCACGTGTTCCGATAAAGTGTCTGTAATATACCTTTCACCTGTTAATGAACCTCTTTGCAAAGAAACAAGGTCTGTGCTGTAAGCGAAATTCCACCCCAAACCATTGCAGATCCTCCATGCACTGTGCATAGCGTTCATTGGGCCGTCAAATTACTCTTAAACGTCTATCTGAGCTGTACAAACAAAACCTTGATTCATCTGTGAACAGTACTTTTTTTCCCAGTCATCAGCATTCCAGTTAAAATGTTTTCTGGCAAATTGCAATCTCAATTTTTACCCATACATTTTGCGTATGGGTAAAACGTTGACAATTGTCAGAAACCATCAACACATTTCTTCCTTAAAAACCAACTTATATCGTAATGAAAGAATCATCAAAATCCATCTGTTGATTCACAAAAAAAAAATATCTTTAAGTTTAATGCATAATTTAGGTGGTGCGATAATTTTGGAGAGTAGTGTATATTCCTCTGATGCAAATTATTTAATTTTGTAGTGAGGGGAGGAATTTAAAAGCTTTCTTCCTCAAAAACATCACTTTATTAAAAAAATGTGAGTTTTAATAAATTTTTGGACTGATCCTGTTCTTATCTAGTTCTTCAATGAGGGCGGTGTTGATTTTATGTGTTCTTCAACCCTCATGTTTTCAAGGTGTTTTATACAGCCTGAAAAATATTTGTTGTCACTTCACGTCTGGCTTGAAACATGTCCACGCAAGTCTGTTGACCGAAGGCGCGTGCGCCCCAAATTGTGCTTATATCGCCATCTTTTAGTTGGAGTTACCTACTAAATATCAGTTTAATTTTTATACCAGATAAGTGAATATACCGTGCTACTAGGTATCAACAACTTTTATCAAAGGCAACATATTTTTTATGTATAATTGGCATAATAAAAACTATTGCATTCCGGTTAATATAACGAAGTTGGAGTCTACTTCTGGTAGACCGGAAGTAGTATCCATCTTAAAAATATTTTAGATTAAAAGGTCGGAATCTACCAAAATTTCAAGCCTCTACGAATAGTGGAACCGAATAGTGGAAAAGTTCTAAAGAACCAGTTACGTGAGACACCTGTATATGGCAGTCGCGTTTTAATACACAAGAGCTTGACTTTTGATTTGATAATTTTATTAATTTGACACGAACGTTTTGTTGCCATGGAAAAAATTCGGAATCAAAATTATGATAAAATCACGACAGCTTTAGCTGAAGCGATTTTATCTATTGATTTGATTGAGAATTTTTTCCAAAGGGCAACAGAGTGAATTCAAAAAAATTATTTTGATTTAAAGTTAAACTCGAGTGTATTTTAGGGAGATTAATCCAACCCAACCCAATTCTTTTTCTACACAGTCTTTTTTAACACGATTTTGAAATAACACGGTTCACTAATAAATTTTTTTACACGAATCTGTTTTTGGGATTCGTGTTATAAAAGAAAAGAGTTGGGTGTATGCCAGTCGCGGTTTAATCAGTTATAAAATATTCCATGTGTTTTATTCAGTTATAAAACCTATTATCGGATTCAAAAGATTTTACCCCTCACTTTGAACGCGAATAACAGAAAACCTACTCCATAGAAAAAATCTAGACCGCTTTCGTTGGACGCGAAATTTAATTCTTTATAATATGGAGAAATTTTAAATTTTTCTCCCACTCGTATTGTAATTATCACAGGTGTAATGAAAAAAAGTACCCGATTTAGGCCGATCTACGAAATTTGCGATTTTTTTTTGCTCGGAAACGGTTCGTCGAAAAAATTCTATATTTCGACCACACATTGCACAAAATGTGCTAAACATGACAGTATATTTATTTTTGGATTTTTGGTACCCATTTTCAAATTTAAGTACATTATGTGAAGTAATGATATCTCAATAATGCGTTATCATATGGGATTGTCGAAAACATCATTCTAACCGTCTATTGAAACTGAATAAAAACCTAATCTACATTGTACATCAAGTATTCAATACGATTTTATGATTGGAGTTAAATCACCCCGCGCGAAATTATATGCGCGGGTATGAGGCGGGAAAGAATCATGGTCATGAACAGGCTCGACGAAACCTTTTCTTGACTCCTCACACCCGCGGAAATAATTTCGCGCGGATTGATTTACTCTGATTATAAAATCGCATTAAACACTTGCTGTATAATGCAGATTAGGTTTTTATTCAGTTTCATCAGGCGGTTAGAATGATGCTTGCGACAATTTCATAAGGTAACGCGTTATCGAGATATCACTACTTCACAGAAAGTAATTTTATTTGAAAATGGGTGGCAAAAATCAAAAAATAACTATACTGTCATGTTTAGCACAGTTTCGACGATGTGTTGTCGAAATTTAAAATTTTTTGTTATTCGCGTTCAAAGTGAGGGGTAAAATCTTTTGAACCCGGTAATGGGTAGCTTTATCCACTTATAAAATGACGTGATTAGTCAGAATTTTGAACAATCGTTACTTTGATTGGTTGTATGCTATTAGAGTGTATTAATGAAAATATAATTGTTTATACTTTAATTTTGTAATGACTTTTATAGGAGGAAGAAGAAGAAGATGAAGATATAAGACACGGAAAAGGAACAATAACCCTTCTAGGGATGGACTGAATATAATTAATAATAGTTGAGAGAGAAGGATTTTCATTTTGTTGAGTAGAATTTTTCGGTCATTACCCAAGCGCAATTTTAATCCAATCGACCATTGTTTTAATTTATAACGTCCCACGAACGTTTTCTTGAGCGACTATTATATTTCATTTATAAAAAGTAATAATTAATGTACAAAACGCTTAGTAACGTTGGAAATCGTTTGTGAGCCGGGTCTATTTAGACAGTGTGATGATTCTGTAGGATAGTGAAAATGTTAAGAAAAGTTCCCTTTGTATATAATAGGTATTAAAAAAAGAATAATAAAACTGTACATGTAATATGTCCAGAATAAACTTGGTTTAATTCAGTAGGTTTTGTTCTTAAAACTTATAATAAAATATAAGCTGCTAATTTTGTTTATTGCAGTGTGATAGTCATGTAAATAATATTGTACATCCGAATTTTATTTAAAGAAATCTTTTTATTTTTTAATACAATCCTAGGTTTAAATAATTATCGAATTTTCAAAATAACCTAGGATTGCTTTAAAAGATTTTTTTGAGATAAAAAGGATTATGGATGAAGGATTATTCGAAATTACCGTTGTTGGTTGTTTCTTTTAGGTTGTCTTTTAAGTGCATGTTGATTTTTTTAATTTCTTAGCCGATGTCATGTAAAAGAAATTTTCATTATTGCATGTAAAACGTTGTTTTACGAGGTTGACATTTTGTACAAATTATGAGGAATTCAAAATAAAATATATTTTAAGTTCTATTTAATTCATTTGCGTGCTGATATTTTTGTACCTGATTCCTAAATAATTTTTCATATGTTGAGGATATGCTAATGAACTTTCTTTGGCTTTAAATAAAATTGAATTAATTATTTAAGGTGACTTATAAATAGTCTACAAGGAGTACAATGGTTGTGATATTGGCTTTTTTGACGTCTAAATTTTAAGATAAAAACTCCAAATTCAGTATGTATTGAGCAAGCCTACTTGTGCAGATGGTGATCATGTCAAATAATTTTTTTTATGCACGGTTTGCGAATAATTTCCAAAAAATTACAAAATTTTTGTGGTAAAAGTTTTATTTTTTATAAGTTCATATACCATATTGGGTGGGAGTAAAGTAAATTCAAAAAAGAAGAAAAATGAAATGACAGTTAAATTTATGGTACCGTGGTTTGAGACTACTACCTTTACCAGGAGCCGCTCATTTATTGCTGGTTGGATAATAAACCAACCGACCAGCTCAATGACGATTTTAAATGAACATAATTTAAAATCGAAGAAACAAAACTGTCTTGTTAGAAAGGTTAAAAAATTAACTGTTAAAGGTTAAATTCGTTTGGTTTTACCTGGACGCATTTTTTACCTAATGAAATGGCAAACAATAATGTTAATAACAAAAACAAATAATTTGGTAATAACGCTCTTCGGTAAGCCACGGGACACTGTAGGGTAAATAAGCACGTTTACAATATGAAGCTTGCTGACACCACCCTCTGTCGAACCTGTCAACAGAATGACAAGACAGCTAGATGGCTGTCAGAAAGGCATCTTGTGCCTCTCTGACCAACCTTAGGCTCTCTGGGAGGCATGACCGACCGCAGATGATAGTAATAAACCTATGGTTGACGTCCTGGCTTTTGATAATTCTTTAGGCTAGTTGACTGGAAATAGTGCTGAGAGTATGCACTCCGATGGAACCTAAGTGCGGAAGCGTGCACTCCCATTTCCTTACATACATACAATCTGCCTTCAGTTGTGTCAGTTCAGTACTTGAATTAGTGAAAACACTTTAATTAAATAGGCACACTCACCGCCACACACATTCTGGCTAAATGTTAGAATAGCTTGGAAAAATAGTAGAAAAGTATATGCAGAAAAAAGCAGATATTTTAGTAATCCAAATAAAATTTGGCTGAATTTTGAGTTAAATTTTTTTTTGGGGTGGGGGGAAATTAGTATATAATAAATTGCTCATCAGTTCATTCTTCCACTGAATCCATTATGTGCTCCTTTGCCTCTGGACTTAACTCCTTCAATGGAACTTTCTGGAATGTTTTCCGGCTTGAGGTTTTAACTAACTATGTCTTCACTTGTTTTTTATAAGAGGATTTTTTAGTATGCTAGGCTATGAATCGCCTCATGTCCTTATTTCTTGTCTCCTGTGTTTCCTCTGAAAGTTGCCCTATAGGAACAAGGACGTGCTTGAATGCAATAGAGCCATGTAAAAGCCTTTTTATGTACGCTAGGAGTCATCCTGTACCAGCCATAGAACTATATAAAGAGTTTGGCAGTATCATAAATGAATTAGTCAAATTTGTCTTCCTTGATTTTCGATTGAAATAACTTGTAATAATAAGAAAGGGCGTTCTTATTAGAGTTCTTTTATAAATACTTGAAGAATAGTTCCAAATCTAGATATTAATTACTTATCAACTCTTGTTGCTGCAGCGGTTTCATCTGAACGCTAAAGAATCAGCGCGACACTTACTTACTTTGTACTATACTTTAACCACTTTTATTCCTATAAAATCCCATGAAACCTTATGGATATTTTTTTTTCTTGGTTTCCACCACCTCCCTTTCATAAGTAGCCCCTCGTATTATTAGTTTTCGAAGTTTTTCAAGCAGAATACATTCTAAAAATTTTTTAATGCATGTAGAGTACTTAGGTTACATTACAGGTTTTCTGTCTTAATCGGTCTACTTTTAATATTTTTTAATACATTTATTTTACTGGGTTTACATCCAGTATAGATCGGTAAGAGTATTTACTATTTTGGTATCAAGCATTATTTGAAGTTGAGCTTTAAGTTTAAGAGCAGCTTTGCTAGTTTATTGCAACACCTTGTGGAAAAGTTGTGCGTGAATAGAAATCTTGTTTCTATGAATTTCTATAAAAGGATCCTGTTTAAAAATTAACTAACCTAAATTCGTTATTTTTATATTACTAAAACTAGTAGAGCACCGTTGTTTGGCCCCTCTCACTTTTTCATATTAAGGGAAAAGATTTGCATTTCTGTTTTTCATTGCTATCCTAATTTCCTTGTAAGATGCTTTAGTGAGTCGGCACTTTATTATGTGAGCTAAAGCTTCATTTGCTGTGAATGGCATTGTCTTATCCTTCCCTTTTAATGAACGCCTTACAATTTGTTGAATTTTGATAGGTCGCTCAGGGGAAACAGTGACAGCTACTAACCTGGCAGCAGCAGGTTTACTTTCTTTATGAAGCGCTACCTTTGCTAAGAAGTACAGTTCTTTAGCAGAAACTATAGACCGCAATACTTGCGTCTTTTAGTACGGTCACTTAATTCTCAAAAAATAAGAGATTGGTAAAATGGACATAACAAAGGCATTCTCGCAACATCTCATTACAAACAGTTGCACTTTAAAATGTCAACAATTTTCATTTTTCACGAAACAAAATCAAGCTGGTATGGACTTACCTTCTTCAATCTGCCGTTCTCACTGTTTGAAACTTCTTCTTTAGAGGTATCTAATAGTAATAATAATTTATTGTTTCCCAAAAGGTTACAATAATGCCTTAATGATTATAATAACTATTGTGTTAAATCTCTATCCCTCCTCCTCGTTTCTATAACTTCAATGCCACTTCTCCTTCCTCAATTGTCCTCCAATATCTGTTGACCCTCTTCTCATTCCCACACCTGAGCCTGGCGACCAGCCTCTTCCCCTCGTCATCCTCCTCCTTATCAGCTACTTTATAGCCCGTCTGAAATCACCTCGTAATAATTCGAATTATACCTACTTTCCCATATAGCCGTTCTTCTCTCTTGTTTATCCACATCCCGGTCCGTGTTCTCCAACTGTTTCTATATTTCAATCCCGTCTCTTCTCTTTCTAATCACCATTTTCGTTGAGTATCCCACCCTTCTCTGGTACTCTTCACTTTCTTGCTGCCCATAACGCCCATTACCTACTTCAATATGTCTGCAGTACTACTCCAAGATTTTACAATGTGTTTTACATTGAGCACATTTTGACCCGAGAAAGTTGGTTTGGTGTACCAGTCAATGACCACCAGTCATAACCCTACTTGACTGTAGGGTTATTCGTGAAGACGACTTGAAAGTCGTATGTAGTCTGACTCCTAAAATGCATATCTGAACTTAAATTTGAAATTAATTTATAATCTTGACAAACGCATCCATAATACTCTCTGCCTACAATCATTTTCATAAGCGATATAAACATTAGTGACAGAAATGTTTAAAACATGGTTGCGTAAAGTGTGGTGTGCCTATTCCCAGAAATACCTAGTGGCGGTTTAGCTACTTGTATAACAAAATAGTCATTTATGATTATAAGAATAATAAAAAAATTTATTATAAGTTAGCTGTTTCACTTTCCATCTTGCAATGACATCTCGAATTCGTCGATTAAATTTGATTAAAATTGCGTAAATTTCCAAAAACAAAAGATTGATACTCAGTTTAACTGCAAGCATACAGATTAGCGATATATAAAATTAAAATTAACAGCAAAGGCCAACAAAAGAGATGAAAGGGCGTGAAAAGATGGAAACAATAATAGATTCAGTTATGGTTTGGTTAATTTTATTTTAATTTCCGTACATTGGTCGATTACCCAAGATTTATTCGTATATGTTGACGCCCAGGATTTCATGATGTAAATAAAGTTTTGTAGAACTAAAACAAAATAACAAGAAAGTAAGCAATTTGAATAGATGTGCACCACATTACTGCATACACAGAAAACTCTTGGCAACACGTAACATGTCCACTGATCTGGATTATCCGTGCCATAATATTTTCATTAATTTCTTTAAACTAGAGATTTTGAAGAAAAATGAAGAGGGTCATTGTCACGAATCTATGAAGTCAGAAAACGAGATATCATCAAAAATGTCACGGGAATCGTGAGCTTGCTATTCAAGGCAAAAAACTCAGTATAGATGATAAAGCGATGGTTGGTGGTATATGTTGGCTGCTTGAATAATTTGTGACATTCCAAGATTGTTTTCATAACATGTTTATTCCTAAAATAAAGTTGTAAAGATTTGATGTGATTGAGAAAGTGAAATGTTGGATCATATTGATCTGATGTAGTTTTAGAAATTGTTTACTATCAAAGATGCAATTTTTACAGTGACAAAATCATGGAGTAGAGTGAATGATACTACCACCAAAAAAGCTTGAAAGAAGATGGAAAAATGGGTCCAATGTGATGAAAATGACGATTTGGGCCAACCTAGTAAATACAACGCAGCTTCACTTAACCGAAAATGAGAGTGTAGACGAAAAAATGACAAAATGATATTCTGACTTTGTTGACAATTTAAACCTGTGCAAATACGCCAAATAATAAAAAAAAAGAAAATGTGCCAAAGTGACAGACTTTTTTGAAAGAATGTCTATTAGCTTAGTTAACTTATTCAATTCCTCTTTTTATTCTAATGTTATTGTGAGAAAAATAAAAATGTTTGGATTAGGGCCACTTTTACCACCTCTTGATAAATTTATCTAACAGTTGAAAACCGGCTCACCGGCTCACAGCCAATAGGTGCACTTAAAATCGATATAACCATCGCTAGTTAGTTTAACTGGAGGTTGGTAACAGTGGGCCTTAACCGTGCTTTTCGGGGAATACATACAGTAGAATCGGGATTCTACTGTATATGTATTTTTTAACCAAGTACTCGGCGTTACAAAAATTTAGATGGGATGGCAAGATATTGAATGTTTGGTAAACACTATGCTAACAAGAGCGGAAGACACGAGAAAAAGCAGGTAGGATGGAATATTTTCTGACATTTGAATAAACTATGTGTTAAATTGCAATGATAGTAATTCACTTTCTTTAATTTTATAGATGCAGTTCAATCAGAATTATTTAAAAATATTAGTTAATATCTCTCTTTCCATTTTATATTAAATAAAATAATATGATTTTGCACACAAATGGATCTTTATTTAATTTTTTCTCTACCGGTTTCGCCACATTTTATATGGCATCATCAGGAAAATACGTTAGAATTCGCAAAAGAACCGCATATTAAAATAGAAATCAAACATTTATCCAAAACTGTCCATCCACTAATCGGTATATAACTAAACTGCGTATTTATACCATCATTTTATTTTTATTGTTCTTCAGAGGTTTTTATTAATTTTTCGATTAGTGAGAGTATTTTTAGGATTGATAGAATAGAGGCATGATAATAGAAAGGGCAAAGACATGTAGAGGATATCCAGATCAGGTATTGCAGAACGTTTTGGGGTTAGCCAACCCCAAAACTGTAGATCTTTAACTTTCTAAACTGTGTAAGGTTCTCGGTCTAGTCTCAGGTACTCTTAACCGCAAAAAAGCAGAAGTGTACAATTTATGGGGATTGTAATACCGCATAAGTTGAAGGTGAAGTTTGCGGAGTGAATGGAAGGGTGCATTATTAAATCTTGGGTGAGTGCTACAGATACATTGTGGCAAATAAGAGGCGCTATGGGCAGCAAGAGTGAGCAGAACACTATAGAAAGTTGCATATTCAATGTGAGCATGAAAAGACAGGAGAGGTGTGAAAATAGCTGGAGAGCAGGGACAAGAAGATAGAAGGATGACGATAAGGGAAAGTAGGTACAATAAAAAATATTCTGGTGGAGTGTACTGCATAGAGGGAGGGAGGAGGAGGATGAAATTTATTATACAAATTTAGTAAATTAATGATTTTTTTTCAAAGTTTCTTCACCTTTGGATTGTGCGAGGCTATAGTGCGACATTGATGTGCTACTATGCGTCTTTATTGCAGATCAATTTTTTTGATACTAAACTACATGTAAAGCTTGGTTTTGTTATGAAAGTCACGCAGAATATTACAAATATTTATCCTATAAGAAGACGGTACTTTGCTATCTGCTCAACGTTTTTGCTTCTGTAGCTCTATTTAAAATACTGAATATCTAATACATACATAGGCATCGGTTTTTGGAAATATTTATGGGTGGTGCCAATAAAAAGAAGTGAATTGGGAACAATTATCTCAATATGACGTTAAATGATACTAATGTGTTTAGGTTCAAATTATTGAAATGTGACTTGAAAAGGACCTACAACTTTTCATATTCCCTTTATGTTATATGTAATAAATGTATATGTGTTTATTATAATCATGTTTATTTCTCCACAAATGTGTAAGTAAACACTTAAGACACGACATTTTAAATTGATATTCGCGATGGATGCTTAGGAATGATTGATTATTATAATGCTTTCTTCTCATTTCTATGAAGTGATGCAGATTAAAATTGGATCTTATTTTAATAAAATTATGTAAGTTTCAGCTTAAATATTTCAAGAAAGCGAATAATTTATTTATTGAAATATTGATTTCCCGATGGATGGCGAGAAATGATTGGTTATTATAATGCTTTCTTGTCGCTTCTATGAAGATGCAGATTAAAATTCTATTTGTGTGTTATATTTTAATAAAATTACGTAAGTTTTAGCTCAAATGTTTTAAGAAAGCGAGTAATTTTTTTATTGAAAGGTTGAGTTTTAAAAGCAAAAAATGGTTAAGAACCGCTTCGTCTCATTATTTTTACGTTTTTTGTATCTGCACTATTCCTTCCCCACACAATAAATTAAGGAAGGGATGTTTAGATATTTGATTGACCAATAACACATTTCAGTTGCTATGTGGATATTTAAAGGTGATGAAGTAGTTTCGAAAAATAAAATCTATTACGTGAATTAAGTGATAATATTAGGTGTTAAATGTTAGATATGTTGGGATAATCGGATGGATGTTAAAAAGTATTGTATTAATTAATATTCAGTAACAATAAATTAATTTACCTTTTCTTTCCAGTTGAGCTTCAAAGTAAAATCCAAAGAAAACAACATCTAAAGTTGGTGAGTCGATTCCAAATTTATTAATTAGTAATTTTTATCAAAAGGTATGTTGATAATTGCCGATTTGAACCATATATTTTAATAATGAAATAAAATAAATTTCTGAACATTTTTCTTCAGAAGACGCTGGAATAATATTATATTAAAAATTTATTTGATAACAACTAAATTATTCAATCCTTATAAACGCATAATAATTTTGTATGGTTTGGCATTAAAAGTTTTGCATTAAAAGTACACAACAATAAAGAAATAAATAAATATTCTTCTATCTTTTATGTGGATGATGTTGGAAACCTTAATTTGCATGACGTCCGTCCATTTGATGGTTTCTCCGGAATCAGTAGTTTTTATGTACAAATTTCGAAGTTATTTAGATAACTCTTTGAAATCTAAGCAATTTTTGTACTGTAGAATACAAATATCGTAGGGATTCTGCCTGAGTGCTAGTTTAAATATAGGGATAAGTTGTGAAGGTACACAAAGGTCTCCATCATGGTTCATTGCATTGGAACTTGCGCCAAGAGCAGAATCTACTTGGTTTTTTCCAGAAGGATTCGAAAAACCACAGCATCGGTCAGAAAACAATGAGGCGTGCTTCATTCCTCGAATACCATAACCGTGTAATGCGCTGTATATACATTTTGCAATTTCTGATAAGCGCTTCTTACTTTCAGTTTCGTGCCAACAATAACATGAATATGCTATGCTTCAAATATTGTAAAAAGTAAAGATATACACTGCCAACCGCCTTTTATAAAACAATTCACACAATTTCTTTCGAAATTGGTAAGTAAATTGCCTACTGTAAAACAAAAGATGCACAAAAAAAAGTGTTATCTCTAGTAGCTCTCGTTTTACACTGATCTTTTTTCAAATTGTGCCTTGAAAATTTTTCTTCTAATTTAGTTTTCATACTAGTTTCATCGGTATGGTTTCGTATGTCAGACAAATTAAACATTGATTTTTCTTGGGTATATGAATTGATTAATTTTGAGGTTTAAAGACACTTTGATAAGTAGAAAACCTTGCTTTGGGATTACTTTCAGGCACAGACAAGTACAAATAATACATTTTCGAAATGGAGAGTTCTGGATGTTAATATTTTCTAGCAGAGCTATTTCCATAGTGGTGGATCTCCATTCTAGGAAATATATTGATATGTTGCAAAACGTCAAAACGAATCAGTTAATCCCTTGCAATAACACTTTCAGATTTCCGTCCACCTCTTTTATCAATTTCAACAATTCGAATCTTGTTGATCGCTTTGAAATATTCAAAGTATTCAAAAAACTTCTTGCAGACAGGAACATGAGTATTGTTTATCAAAAAATAATATTTAACAGTCTTTCTTCTACGGGAATTCACACATTTTGTCGTTTTTTGCTTTGTATCAATAACTAGCGTGTTTATCACAATAAATTCTCGTTTTTGATTTACGTCTGGTTGTTTATAATACCCACAGTGAATAATTCAAGTCTTTGCGCCTTTTTTATTATTAAACAAAGCCTTCTCAACTTCTTGCAAATCATTACATCTTAGTTTGATTCTCCTATAAGGTACAAGTTTCCCTTCCTTCACCCTTGAGGACTCCTTTCTTAAATTTCTTAAAGTCTTCGTATTTTTTGTTTATTAAAACGTACTTTCCTTGGGATATGTCGTTTTCTTTCAACCTGCATGCAGTAGCCCTCTACTGCAACATGCAGTAGAGGGCTACTGCATGTTGCTCCGGGTTATGATCAACTTTAGTAATCTTTTTAATGTTACTATTTTCTTACTCTTTTTATCTGACTGTCACAATTAGAATTTGTCATGAACTGGACATCACACAATAGTATCAGACGACGGAAACAAGAAGTAAATATCTTTTCTTTGCAGTCTTTTACCTTACAACTACAACTATCAGATTCCTGTTCTGTTGGTCCTTACTGTGATTATTCCCCCTCCTCTGATGTTTGTTATGCTTGATCGTCGATGTTATGATATATGATGACTGTTATGCTTGTTCTTGTGCTAAAGATTCTTGATCTTTTAGTTCTTGCTCTGTTGGTTTAAACTGTCGTTCTTCCTGCAATAGGGCTCTCGACTAACTATGACCAAAGGACGAGAACTCTTAACAGCGATAAATGAGTTTGGTTGTGAAAGTATATCTACTGGGAAGCCGACATATTGGCCGAGTGACCCTATCAAAGTACCCTATCTCATTGAAGTGGACATTCCGAACCAGTTTCTGAAGAAGGTTGCAACATGGCATCTGCAAAGTCAAAACATTTTTTCAAAAGACGCACTGCAAAATTCCAGTATCTACTGTGAAATTCTGTAATTATAATATTCTCTGTCCAAAATGAGATGTTAAGTTTTATAATAGGATCATTCAAACTTATATAAATGTTTCATACAGCAATGAGTCGTTCTTGTAAATGTTCTGGTTTGGCTTGGATGTAAAATTTTGTCAATGTCAACGTCATCAAATTTTTGAAACTGAATAAATTCATGTTGCCTCTTACTGCTTGACTAATAAAATACAAAATAAGCAGAATTATAAAACTTAATAACATTTTGAATTTACCTTAAAAAAATTGTAAATATTTTTTGTAAAATCTTTACACGTTTGGGGCATTTACGTCTTTTGTAAGTTTTACTGCTACACAAATGCATTGAGTGGCAAATGCAGTTTATTATGAAAATTCCAGGTATTTTCGCAAGATGCTTTAAATTATTTAAATTATCAAATTACAACCGTCAGATGCAAACCCGATAATATTATCAATGGGATTATCTTTTTTAGCAAAATCATTCATCGTTAATTGCAGCAATGGTTTGCTCAACGACCTGCTTCTTCATTCCCATACTAAGAAATTAATTCTCATAAGGTACTTTCTATGCATTAATATCCATTAATAGCACATTAATGGAATTGTAGTACCACCTTACAATAACACAAACACTTTTCACAGATGATATATCAGTCAATTCATATTTGAAAATGTTAAACTTAGTTTATTTTAAACAGATTTTAATATTTTTGTGGCTATTCACAATTATAGTATTAATAATTACTTTGGACTTTGTTCTTTTGACTGCCACTGTTTGGGCGATCTTTGAATCAGGAAAAATACTCTTAATCTTTCACTTTTGTCTTCTTTTCAGAAGACAAAGATGATTCATAGGTTTAAATGAAAGGTTGTGTTCTTCAAAAAACAACACAACTTTATTTCGGCGACAGTTGTTAACCACGAATGTTTCAAATTTGATGAACGAGATTGTATAAAAGATTCTGCAATATATAGAATAGGCATATTCCCTTATATTATGTTAAAATTTAAAAATGGTGCGATATCTCGTCTGTTGATTGAACAGCAGTTTACGCGATTTGTTAAACGCCATTTAACGCCATTTTGCGTATTTTATTAGTTTTATAGTATTTTCTAAAATTAAATTACAAATGTATTACCGCACATTTTTGTACGGTATTTAACTTTTACCGATATATCGTACATTTAAGGGGGCGGTTCAAAACGACCATTTTTGAATACACCGCAAGAGGGTTACGTAGATGTACATTCACGACTTAATGCTACATAATTAAAAAAAAGTAAATATGCCGACTTAAAGTACAAATGTTAGTCTCCAGAATGACATATTTAGTATTCTAAAATAATCATGACGCTAACAGTAATAAATTATGTAAGTTAGCCCTAATAAGGGCTTACAAATCGGCTTAACCAAATAGGTCATTTAATGCTCATATATCTTAGGAAAAGATTCTGTATTAGTAAAAGTACAATACATGTTTTTTTTTCATGAATGCCAGTTTTTTAAGATATGCGATTTGGTCACAAAAAAGATTATTATAAAAATTATATTATTGTAAAGTGAATTGCGTAAAATCAACAAAACAGTTTAAAATAAACCTGTGGCAATTACCTGGTAGATTGCGTTAGGTACCGATTAAAAATTTAAAAGGAATTGTCAATAAATTGTTATGAACAAGTTACAATCATAACATAACTAACAATTAATTGTATTATCATTGCATTTGATGTTTAAATACAAATTTATAATAGAAAATTTGTGACATTTCTAACATTTATAAATATGTAAATGGGTTTATACACCCAATTATAACGATCTTCTGGTTGTAACAAACTAACGTAATAGTCCCGAAAATGTCGCTATTTAACATTATATAAATAAATTTGCCTATAACTAATCCGTTAAACTAATTACTATGCGAACTAATTATTATTGAAATGGTTTCGATTATAACGAAAGCGTCCTGTAATTGAGTGAATACCCGAGCAAAATACATTAATAATATTTAATTTATCGATTTTACGTAATATGTGAAGCAGAAATGTTTGATGAAAACGACAACATACCACTTACACAGTTTATTTCTAAACGTTGTATTGAGCCGTGATTTTTGAGGAATATTATGGATTGGGTTGGGTTGGGTTGGATTAATCTTCAACCTACGGTGGGTTGAAGCTCAATCCAACCTTTCATTTTGTACAGAGGAGGGGAAAATGCTGTTTGTACCCTAACCTACTGTTGGTACACGATGTTGACGGGGAAGTTTCGTTCTTCGGCCGGATGTGTAGATCTATCTAGACGTACCCACTAACCCCCCCATTTTTTCTTCTTCGGAACCACCATACTGATATTGCTTTGGAGATATATTCCATCTTCCTGCTCGAAGGCCTTCAGGTCGAGGAGCCTGAGAGGACATACATCATCATAGTTCGTCATGTATATCGCTTTACTCGAAGTCTCTTCAACATGTTTCTTCACACCCATACCTATATCCAGGGGGTAGTACCTCTATACACAAAACCTTGTATATAGTGTTTACCCTCACCGCATGTAGCGCTGTGAGCATAACCCCTTTCTTTTAACAAACTTCGAACCTTTACTAAAACAATCGATTAAAAATCTTAGCGAAATATTGTTTAACTCACTATTAATTTTACCGACTAAGTAAATACATAAAATGATAGATGACAACAGATTTAGACTGATCAAAGATTTAGTTAAGGTGGAAAATGAAGCAGGGGAAATGCTACTAGTGACTTTTGCGATTTGAGTAAACACTACATTACGACAACATTTTTCTTGTATAGAAAGTTACCACCCCCTGCCTATATCAAAGTACACCCACAGATATTTAACGCTCCGGCGCGATATAATGTATCGCGCCAGAGCAATATATTATATCGCTCCGCCACCTACCTGTTTGTAACAGCACCATCTCTGTCTTGGCGGTGGCATAATTTGCGCTGTCTTTCAACTGTTGCGTGTCTTGAACACACACGACAATTTCCAAATGGTCTGCCTACGCTACCAGTTGGGCGCCTTCTTCCAGTCTCATCTTCACCACCTCAGTGTTCATCACATTTCAAAATGTTGGGCTCAATGTCGACCCTTAGATAGGACTGTACACTTAGCTACAACTACTAACACTGTCTAACACTTTCACAACACTACATATAAAGTCTGCTCCACGACTATTGAGTCGCACATCATCAGTACGTCACAACGTTGTTTTATTGACCAATAATTTATGAATTTTAATTGTAATCAATGCGTATAGTTAATTTCCAACTTTTTAATATAGGGTTTAGTTGATTCCGTAATTATTAAATGCTGTAACTTATACAAATTAAAAATTATATTAAACTATCACATACATTTTTTCTCCGCAGCAATCCTATCCATCACACCATGCGCTCCTCTCGTTCTATTAAAATTTAACTGAGCTACTCTCATGGTTTTATTTTTGATGCTACCGATCTTCAACATTTTTTTCTTCTTTTTCTCTTCTTTCCCCTTCTCTCTTCTCGTTTTATATTCTCTCCTTCTGCTGACTGTTCCATGTATTTTCCACTTCATCCTGTCTAATGCCCTCGATACTAACTATCTCATTGTTGTCATTTTGACATTTCTCTACTTTTTGGTCTCCACCCTCGTTCATTATTATTCCTCGTCTTTTGACCTTGTCTAACATGTAATCTATATATTAAACCACAGTATAATAACTTACAATACTATATTTACTATATTTTTATTTTCTGGTTGTTACAATTGTCCAGGTGTCGTTAGCTTTTAGTGAATCAATTTCTTCCTTTACTGCTAAACTTTGGTATGGTTTTAGTATCTGATATAGTAATTGACACAATGCTATCAAAATCATCGTATTTATAAAATTTTTTATTCATTTACTACGTCTAACTGTTTGATCATTATTAATTTCACAACTTTATTCAAAGTCAAATGGAAAGTTAACACATGTATCGCTTTCAACTAGCCTGAAAACTTTATAATTTGTTATATCTACAATTACATCACGTGCGATGAAACATTTCTTTGTTTCCACGTTCCACAATTTGTAGCCATTTGGTTCATAGTCGACCAGTATAGCTTTAAATGATTTTTCATCAAATTTACCTTTTCTCGTCTTATTATACATAAAGACTATCGAACCGGATACGCTTAAGTGGCGTATTTTTGACCTTTTCTTATGCCACATTTCATGGTGTTTTATTTATCGGAAGAGCTTTAGTTGATAATAAATTTACCAATTAAGTGGAAGTTAAAATTGCTTCACCTCAAAAACTCTTATTTCAACTTGCACTGGTGACTAATATGCGAGCCACTTCATCTAATGTGCGGTTGATCCTTTTCGATACTTCATTTTGTTGTGAGGTATGTGGCATATTTGTTAAGTGATATGTAATACCTTGTTGGATACAACAGTTTTTAAATTCTGTGGAAAGGTATTCTTTTCCATGATCACAATACAAATTTACTATTTTTGAATTAAAATATGCCCCACCTTTTGAGACATACTCTTTAAATATTTTAAAAACTTTTGGTTTTGAATTCATTAGGTATGTACCAGTATAATGACTATAATCATCGATAAATTTTACGAAATAATTTTTTCATCAATGGTTGAAGGTGTTATTGATCCACACACATCTGTGTGTATTATAGAAAGCGGTCTATTGTTTTTAAGTTTAATTTTTGCGTTAACAAAAGGGAGCCTTGTTTGTTTACCTAATATATAACTTTCGCAAAGTTCATTATCAGCATTTATGTCTTTTATACAAGAATTATCGTCAATAACATTTTTTAATATTCAAAACTTGTTTTTATGGATTTGACCAAGACATTCATGCCAAAGATTATAACTTTTAGCTTTAGCTATGTTATTAATATAATGATTTTTACTAACAGATATTTGAAAAATCACCTGATATAGACTGTTTGAGCTGATAGCGGTCAGCATCACTTGATTTCCTTTCATCACTCGGACTCCACTTCCATCAAATATGATCGATAACCCTGTTGCTTGAATGCGATGTACGGAGAGTAGATTGTATGGAACTTCCTCGTAAAACAGGATGTTTTCTACTGTGCACGCCATTCCGGTATTTAGGATAAATTTTATTGTTCCCTTTTCAGTTGCGAGAACCGATCTGTTGGGTTTAGCTACTCCTATATTTATGGGTGTGGCAAAGGTAGTCGTCGACGTAAAAATATCATTTCTATTTATTAAGTGATCCGTTGATCCAGAATTCAACAAAAATGATGTCATTTTTGGTTTTCTTGCAGTTTTGGTTATTTCCCAAAGTCGTAAAGACATCCCCCATGATTATCATTTGTATTTTCACCAGCTATTAAATTGCACGTTGCTGGTTTTTTATTCTTATTGACTTTTAAGTTTTGTTTGGAGTAGTAACAATCCTTTTTAACATGATTTTTTTCCTACAGTGATCACAATGCATGTGATCACTTGAATTGTTTTATAATGGGATCAGTTTGTTTGCGGTTCCCCTTCATATATTATATTGTCTCTTAAATTTTGTTAAAAAATTTTTTTTGTGGGTGTTTTTCGTTTATATTTCGTGAACGGCTTTTGGGTGTTTTCACTTGTAACTTGTAGAACTATAAGCTCCGTTTTGTCTTCTGACTTTAGTTTGACTTCGTGGTCTAATAGTCGTGTTTTTACAAATGACAAATTGGTGAGAAATTTTGTCTATTTCCTCCAGTTTAACTCCGGCGGCTACAAGGTCAAATACAATTCCTTCGAATTTGGTAAAAAATTCCAGTAGTGATATATCAGGTGCCCATTTTAAAGTTAATAGCTGTTTACGTAAAGCCAATTAAGTGGCTAAAATTTTACGCTCATAAACATTATTCAAATTGTCTATTATAGTTTTTGTAATTTGTGGTTCAAACCCCAAAAAAGAATCGCTTAGTTATTCTATAGTTGTTCCTTTTGCTAAATAAATTATTTTTTATCCAAATTGCGTCGGGATATTCTGGTATTTCCTTTTCTATTATATTCAAAATCTGTAATTCCACAAACAATGATTTGATTCGAAATTTCCGTATGTTTTATCGTTCTCCGTTGAAGGGTTGAATATTTCTTTTTGTTTTTGTTTTCATTAACTTTTATTACACTTCACGATTAAAAAAAAAACTTTCATATTATAAGGAGATTTGTCTATAAACTTATCACTAATGAAATTTGTAACCGGGCCCATAACCTATTGGTTTTTATGGGTTTTGAAATAAAATTAATCGTTTTAATTATGGAACGTTTTATTCTTCTTCTTACGATGGCTATAGAGCGAGTGATGATATAAGTTACCACTTATAAAGCAGAAGTCTTATCATAAAACAAGACAAAGAAAAAACGAGTGTTTACAAATGGTCCCGGGTTTAACGTTTTCTACCTACTTATTCGAAATTTTTCTTTAGGAAATAATTTTATTTCTAACATTTTGTCCTTTTATGTGTATCGCTTTTGTTAATTGGATTGGGTTGGGTTCAGATAAGGTTATAAGATGGTTATAAGATGGTTTAACCAAACCCAACTAATATTTAATGCTCACTAGTTAAATAGGTTGAATTAAGGTTAACAGCTCAACCCAACCCAATTAATATCTAGCGCTAACTAGCTAGTTGGGTTGGAATGGGGGTCAAATATGGTTGATGGTACAACCTAATCCAATTAATATTTTATGTTAACTAGTTAGTTGGGTTGGGTTAAGGTCTTCAACTAATATTTAGTGTTAACGTAAAGTATCTAAATAAATCACAAATTAAAAGTTTAATTTGGTACGGTGCATTATTTTTGTCGAAGAGCAATTACTAAAAATGTACCGAATTTATTCCTTTCATTGTGCACACACTGAATATTCAAAAAATTTTTAACTTGGATGGATAAAAATGGTCCAGGGATTGGTCAAATTACTCTGCGCACCGATTTGAGCCACCGGATTATATAGGCCCTTAGAATTTCTTTTAGGCCCGTTCCACCAAATCGTTGATATCTTTTAGATAAGCTGACTATAAGATAACGCTAAACTAATAGTTTACGGACTCGGCCGTACTACCACTTCAAGTTATCTCATAGATAGGATATCCTTAAGATATCTAAAGAATCTAGTGTTTTTATTTGAGGTGATTATTTAAGTTGGTGATCATACAGTCAAAAGGCCTAATATTCTAACCTCGAACATCATCGTAGATAGAGCGTTTATTATTTTTGTCATTCTTCTTATTTTATATACCGTTCGAACATAGAAAACGGAAAACGATAAGTAAAAAGAACTGCGAATTATTCCAAACAGGAAATGGAAATATTTGGCTAAATTGTATAATTGTTTTTGTATCGATATACTTTGTATCAATGTACTAATGTGATGATATATCAATATTACAGTGATGTGCGTATCGGCCATTCGACATGCACTGCTGTCTTGATACATATTATTTGGAAATTTCAGGCGCCTTTGACCATGCATGGTGGCATTTAATTTTGAGCCAGTTAATTAGAAAACGTTGTCCGAAAAATTTATTTAATTTAGCTAAATCCTACTTTTCAGATAGAGCTGCTATCATTGATGAACCAGGCATCAATATAAACCATAATATTGAGAGAGGTTGTCCGTAAGGTTCTAGGTCAGGTCCTGGTTATTGGAATATTATTTTTGACACAATTTTTGATATTAATTTACCTATAGGTTGTGAAATTGTAGCTTTCGCGGATGACACAACTATTTTAGTTAGGAGTAACCTTTATAAAAACATTTCTATTTTAGCTAATGGCGCTTTAGAAAAAATTAATTTTTGGAGTAAGAATTGTAAATTAAAATTTAATGCTTCAAAATCAGAAGCAATTTTCTTTGGAAAATTAAAGCAAAGCTTACCAATTTTGTCTTTAGATGGTAATAGGATTATTTGTAAAAATGTTGTTAGATATTTAGGCGTCTATTTAGACGATAAACTTAATATTAATTTTCATTTAGATTATGTCACTAGAAAAGCTAGGGAAATATCTAACAAAATAGGAAAGCTACCAATTTTGTCTTTAGATGGTAATAGGATTATTTGTAAAAATGTTGTTAGATATTTAGGCGTCTATTTAGACGATAAACTTAATATTAATTTTCATTTAGATTATGTCACTAGAAAAGCTAGGGAAATATCTGACAAAATAGGAGCTGCTGCTAAGGTTAGCTGGTGCTTGAATGGTAATGCATCAAGCACCATTTACAAGGGTGTCATCGAACCTTGTATGTTTTATGCCGCTTCAGTATGGGAAAGTAAAATTAAAAGTATAAAAGCTAGGAACAAATTTATTAGTGTACAAAGGGTTTTAGGATTGAAGGCTACTAAAGCCTATAGTACAGTTTCGAGTGATACGCTTAGTGTTATAGCAGGTATTTTACCAGCTGATTTAAGATTTAGAGAATTAGCAATACTACAAAATTTAAATAGTTTATATAATAATGACTTAAAATTAATTACTGGTTTAGATTTAAATAAAAACCTTATTGAAAAAGAAAGTGAGTTTTTGTCAGTTGTTCATCCAGCTAAACGAGCTGTTATGGACTTTAAAGTTTGCGGGAGTGTTAATAAAGTTAGTGGTGTTCAAATATATATGGATGGTGCAAAAAGTGATGTTGATGTTGGTGCTGCATTTGTTGTTTATAGTGAAGGTGTTGAGACATATAATGAAAAAATAAAACTCGGTAGTTTGTGTAATAATTTTCATGCGGAACTAATTGCGGTTAATAGTGCTTTAAAATATGTAATTAAAAACGGTATTGTTAAGTGTGGTATATTTAGTGGTAGTGCTTCTGTTTTAGAAGACTTGAAAAATATGAACAGACCAAGTCATTTGCAAAAGGAGACATGGGATATGATCAGAGATCTAAATAACAGGATCAATTTCTATTGGATTAAAGGACACTTTGGTATTAAAGGAAATGAAAGAGCGGACCAACTGGCAAAGGAAGCATCTTTGCTGGAGAATTCCCATATTGGATTTAATTTTATTCCTAGACGAAGTCTTAAGAATAAGATTAGAAAATATTTTATGGAAGTTTGGCAGGAAAGATGGGATAAGTCAACGAATGGTAGATTGACATACCAGTTTATGCCGAAAGTTGGCATTGCTTATAATTTTCTGTATCCCGAAACAGTAGAATTGATTACTGGTCATGGCAACTTTGAAGAATATCTTAATAGAGTCGGTAAACGTGACTCCTTACAATGCGGCTGTGGCGAAGTTGGAAATTCTGTTCATGTGTTGTTCAAGTGTGTGAATAAATTCGCAAACAGAAGTAGATTAGAGATTAAATTGTTAATAAAGGCCTATGTTGCTACCTAAGTTTGATTTCCAGGACTGTGTTACGACTTTGCTTTCTTTTGATATTTGTATTCTTTCATAAACGCTTTTGCCAGCTTGCATGCAAAATGACGCTTATAGGAGGGTTAGAGGAGGTTGGAAAGGTGTTGGTAAAGTTTATTTTATTAAACTTATTATTTAATAATTTAATTTAATCGTATTAATTTTTTGATTTGTAATATCATTTTTGGTGTAGTACCATTTGGTGGAGCACCATAAGATAATTCATATTTATCTTTAAATAATATATACATTTCTCGATACATATCGATACTTTAACCCAGCCCTAGAAATAATTCATTTATGTCCTCGAAAATACTTTTTTCATCGCCAACATCCATAAAATTATCCATTTTTGTAATATTTCACTGAAAAACCACGGGTACCGTGACACCACCAGGCGATTTGTGAGGTTAGGTTTCTTCTTTTATCTATGAGATACCGACTTAACCCGAACCGAATTCACTGGTTATGGTTAACACAAAAGTTATCTTTCAGGTAACGATAACTGTGAGATAAATGCAGTGGTAGTAATCGATTTTTACGTTATCTTTTAGATAGCGCTAACTACAACTTTAACCATGAGTGGTAGTAACGGGCCTTAGTAATATAAGTGAGAAAAACTCTTCTTGCCAAATTGCGTATTTTGTTTTATACTTCTAATTAAAAAAAGTAGTTTGAAATATTTATAAAAATCTATAGATATTCCTTCAGTAATAACGATTATTAAAAATTAATAGACAATTTTTGATCGAAGTAAAGAAAATGCTTGAGTCCCGGACAGTACATTTCGGATTTTCTGAATGAAGATGTTTGATAATAGATAGTCTCCATAACAAGAATGTCTTAACAGAATTTATGTTGTGTTTTGATGATCAACGTGTTTTTGGAAAAGAACTTGGATCAGTATATGTTATAAAAGCGTCGCGACGCCTCGCTCTCTGACGTCGATCCTGTTTTAGCTCGGGCGACCAGATGCGCTTCAATTCGAACAGTATGAGTTGTAGCATGTTGTGCGGTGCAGTAGTCGCCTTTCTAATGGGAACCTAGGTTGCGTGTCGTCGTGTGTGTGCTCCACGATGAGGATCGTAACAGGTCAGTTGTGTTTGATGAAAACAGGCAAAAAAAATCGACGCCGTTTCAGAAATTTTCTTCCGCGCTTTCCACGAAGCGCCCAAAAATAAAACGCGGCCCGGAACCTGAAACAGTGTCGAAAAAATGTTATTTATACGCGGTGTGCGGTTTATTTTGGAGTTATCGGTGCCAAGAAG
The DNA here is from genome assembly GCA_036711965.1 of Onthophagus sagittarius. Classification (NCBI taxonomy): domain Eukaryota; kingdom Metazoa; phylum Arthropoda; class Insecta; order Coleoptera; family Scarabaeidae; genus Onthophagus; species Onthophagus sagittarius. The sequence goes on from JASERS010000001.1 coordinate 40,624,789, forward strand.
TTTTTTGATTTTCTAATTCAAATCCAAAAATTTCACATAAAATCAAATATTTCAATAAAATTGATTTTCGATTATTTTATTTTTAGATGGTACTGATTATTCTTTATTTTTAAAGCAACGCAAACCTTTTTATCTTGTATGTTTTCGTTCTATTGTATGCTCTGATGATTTTCGTAAGGAGACACTTGCGTGGGTATACATACACCTGTAATGCGATATTTTAGGAGAAATAACAATAAACAACCATGAATTATTGCTTAAGCTTCGGTTACACACCGGTGTTAACACATTAAATGATGACAGGTATTGGTGTTGTACCGCTTGTTTCGTTGTAATAAACATCTTATCCGAACGAGTTGTAACCACAGCCCATTTAGCTGCCGATATACTTTTGAAGTCTGTTGGACTAAAACCAAACATGACTCATGTATTTGTCGAGGTGGAACGTTAGTTGTACAACCAATTAATGTATTCTTGTTCTGTCGGTGATGCAAATTGGCAATAGTTTAAAAATTAGTTTTAAAATGTGTCCAAAAATTATTTATTTTATCTTTTATTATATCGTTTAGGACCACCAATCCTTGAAAAACTACCACCGAGATTTCGAGACGAAGGCACTCAATGTGTTATAGCTTCCGAAGGACAATCAGCTGTACTTTCAGCTGAACTTTTCGAATTAACTCCCGATACCGAATTATTTTGGTAAGTTATAACTTAAACACTTCCTCATCCTAATCCTCGTTTTTATTCCTCATTTTTATTTTTTTTAAATTTTAATAAAAAAAAATTGATTTTGAGATGCGCTTGTTAAAATTTAAATGAATCCTGAAGCGAACCGCCTCCGCACGTTGTTGGCTTTAAAACTGAACTCGAAACGTTTGGCTTCGAAAATTTAGGAGTGCTGCTGACGTTTTGCTGGTTGGCAAATAGCAAAAATACCGATGGACGACGACTATCTGAACGCGTCGGCGTCGCGGCGTTTCGAAAAACGAAGTAGTTGTTGCGGTGGCGTCGAGACGGACAGCGCTTTTGTTTTAACTCTTAACACAGTTCGGTAATAAAAAAAACTTTTCGACGCGAGCTTTTCTTATATTAATACGAAGCAACACGTGTTTTGTTTTTTAATTAAAAACATCGAATTTTGTGGCTTAATTTTTTTGGTTTTTCGACATTTTTTGATTTTTGTTTTTATTCTAAAGATATGTTTTTTGATATTTTTAGATTAAAATTTTTTCAACTAGATTTACAACCAGAAAATTTTGTAATTCATTCACGCTGACGCACTAAGCCCTCGGGATTATTTTTAGGTCCCAATCCGAAAACTTTCGACCAATTTAAAATAATGCCGTTAAACTTTAATTTGACGAACATAGTTTGTGTTAAATATAAGTGGATCTTTAAGTGATCATGGGACAAAAAGTGAGCAAATGTTGTCAGTGTTCGAATGAGGTGGATGGAAAAAGATTCGCCAGTGTTAGTTCTGAATGGTAAGAATTTAATGAAAAATTAAAAACAAAACAGGAACCAAAACTCTAGCAGAAAATAAAATTTTCATTCATTTATTTTCACAACCCTAGATACTTAAAAAAGGTTCGCTTTGATGTATGCCAAAAATAAAGTTGTCGCTTGTTTACGAAATTGCTATTGGCAATCTAAATTGTTAGCAAGTTGGCGCCTATCATCTTCTTTAAACAGATCATGAAATACAACATATCTTTCAAGCATTAAAGTTATATCAAGTCTTAAATATCTATCTTTGTTAGGGCCACTTTAATATCCACTCAATCTTTTTTTCATTTTATTAAAACACAAATTACTACGCTTTAAAAACTAATATTACGCTTTAAACACTGCTAAACCCGAATAAATATCCAGTAGTTAAACATTCAATAACAACTAAGCTTAAAACTAACGCTAAACGTTTAAATCTGAATGATTGTAGTTCTAGGAATAATGTTAGAATAAGTGACAGTACTTGTACAAAATTAGAACTAACTCTAGATCTAGAATTGGAGCCGTCTTCACAGACGTACGACAGACCCCCATTGTTCTAATTCTAGGTGTAGTGTTAGTTCTACTTCTACTTCAATAAAAAATGGAATAATCTAGCACTCAATAACAACTACGCCTAAAACTAACATAGATTTAGAAGTAAAAACATTCGTGTTTAACCGTCTCAAAAGACACATAGTTACCCACAATAGATTCTAGTTTTATATCTAGTCTTAGTGACAGTGCTAGTATAAAACTAGAACTAATACTGGATTTAGAACTAGACACATTCGCATTTAGCCGTCTTGACAGATATGAGGATAAACCCGAATGTTTTTAATTCTAGGTGTAGTGCTAGTTCAATAAAAATATACAATAATCATAAACATGAGAGTTTGGCAGTCATAACAACTACACCTAGAATAAACCATAACTAAAGAAATGTCTTTTATTCAGAAAATAAACTTAATTATAATTACTGTATATGATTATCACCTGCGAGGATTTTTATCTTACTATGATGATAATTGTACAGTGAAAAATAATACACATTCCTCGTTAAATTAATTATACAACTTAATAACTTGGAGTAGACTTATTAAGTTGAATTATTAAGTCTATTTCAGCTTAATAAGTTGAAGTAGACTTCAACTTGCTCCAATTCAACTTTGTAATGCCATAGCAGGTGAGGTCCAAATGGCACATCAATTATGTGCATCTGCTTATACCTAACTTGTTAACAAAAAATTTAATCATTAAAGCAACACACAAGACAGGGAACACTGCAATGATAAATGAAAATAGATGCCACACCATGAACTGATATAATAACAAATAATATAAATGATAAACAAAGAGAAATAGTCATTATTGATCTCTCATTACCAAGTTGACAAGGCCAGACTTAAAGGATGAGAGATAATCTCCTTAAGTCAATAATAATTTTAAAATAACCACGTATAATTACTGTAAGCAAATCTTTACTGTATACAGAGTATGTCCTAAATGCGTGTACAATGGAAGACCACAGATTCTTTAGCCCAAAATAGATCGATTTAAGTTATCTGTGCAGCTAGAAGATTTCAAAGTTAGCAAAAAAAAATATTTTGTATAACTCGAAAACGCGTTAATCATTTCAAAGTCTCATTCATACTTTGTATCAAATTGGCACAATTTTCAGAATTAATTGATGATATTTTTGTTATTTACAGTCGAATCGACTAGATATTTTGGATCAGTGAATAAATTTTTGTTTTTTTTTTCATTTCCATTTTTGTTTTTGCCATAATTCTTATTTAGAAAGTTTAAAAAAGAAAAACTCTTAATTCGTACAATATGCGTTAAATTGATACAGCGTCCAGTAATACATTTATAATACATGTCGTTCTGTGATACACTATTGAATTTATTACTTTGTATTTACCAAATGAATGAATTATGGTTTGAACAATTTGATAGTGATAACACTATATTTCACCGATGATGATATCGACGATAAAGAGCAAAGAGAAAACTGTCGATGAGCAATTGCCTCCATTTCGTGGCCGTGCATTATTCAAGCAGTACATCTCGTTAAAAAGGGCGAAATATTTTTGCCTCGCAATTTACAAATTGACGTACTATGCACACAATTGGTAGTGGTACAAATTTTTTTTCACATGAGGACAATTGCACAAGAGCCATGAACACACTTTATAAGTCTTATCGTATATATATATATATATATATATTCCTTCGATAAAGTGCAACGAACCTAGTCCAACTGTTGGTCCACTCCCACACCATCACAGATCCGGCACCATGTTTCACTGTTGCCTCAGATTCTTTAATTGCAGCTCCTCATTTTTCTTTCTTCATACGTATGGCTTACCATCCGAACCAAAAATGTTAAATTTACTTTCATCAGTAAAAAGAACTGTTTTTTAAAAAGAAAAATCTTTACTAATTACTGGTTTTCGCCTTGCTTTTCTATCATTCAAACCAGCATCATGAAGAACATTTATGATAGTTGCACTGGTTTTCTTTCCTAAATCATTTTCAGCAATAATAGTCAGCTTTAATGTACTAAGGAAGGGATCTTAACGAAAATAAATCGATCTATACGGGAAATACAAACTAAATATCGTATTTCTGAGTCTATACAAATTTTGTTATGAGCGATTTGTAGCTTATTTATTATCCGATTTTCCCTCTTGGATATGTTTAATAACAAATTTTCTCACTTCAACAGTCGTGGCCTCTCTGTCTAGACATTTCGGATAGCTAACAAAACTTGCGCACAAATAATAAAAGAATGATATTTACGGAATTTCCCTTTAACATTATCAAACGTCTACATGAAGTTGCTTGCAATTTTTATTTATAGCTACTTTCATTTTGTGTATTGTAGATTCCTGTCCGACTTTAGCTTCTGCATAATTTTTATACTACTTCCAATTATTTATTCATTATTGTTATTATAGCGAATCAATTTTATGTTTCGTGTTTGGATTTTGAGTCCAATTAATAAACTATCGAGCATAAATTTACCACTATTTCTCTACCACTTTTAGTTGGAACATTGGTAGCTTGAAGCCCCTGTATAAACGTTTTGACAGTTATTGTATGCGAATTCATTTATGATTCTTATATGAATCATAAATGAAACACATAGTTTGTATTTTAAACTTTCGCTATACTCACCGGACTAATTGTACTGTGGTTCAGCACCATCCGTTGTTGAGTAGGAAAGATAAGTTTCTTAGGAATATAGCAATGACATTTTCCTGAATTCCTGCTTATCTACTTGAAGCCTGCGATTTTAAGAACTTAAAGTTCTTTCTCCAGGTTCATCATTATTAATAATAAGATGTTTGGCTTTAAATGATGAAACAATAATGTCTGTTCGAATTCTCCTTCATACCGTACAGTCTGCCAACTTATTGATATCATGATTAGAACTTCTCCAAATTCCTCATTGTTATTTTAAAGTCTGTCAACTTGTTGGCAGTATGAGTTATTGTGTATCTGAACTCCAACTCTGACGGATACGTGTCTTCATGGCAGTAAACAAAACGCAAGTACTGAAGAGTTAAATAGTCTTGGAATCAAATACGAATGAATACGGTAATTATTTGTATATAACCCTTTTCTCAACACCTTTGATTTTACCGATAACATGCTTATTCGTCTAAGGTGCCAATAGGTAGATGGATTTTTACTTTAGGCAACGGAATTACAATGGCTGCTTTACATTGCAAAGAGAAAACACCCTCTTCTAGGTAAACGTTAACAATATGAGTAATAAACTGTAAATTATGACTATATTATGTTGTGTATAGTGTCAATTTTAGTTCAATAAAAATCTTCAATGTTCTAGAACGGTACAGTAACGCTAGATACATTTGATTTGAGCCGTCTTAACAGATGTAGGGTTAAAGCCGCAACATTCTAAAATCCAAGCAAAATGTCATGGTCGCTCAGATTGTTATAATCAGTGAACATTTCTTCGGGCATATCATATATTATATATTATTCATATATATTATTTATATATATTATTTATATATATTATTTATATATATTATTTATATATATTATTTATATATATTATTTATATATATTATTTATATATATTATTATATTATTTTGGAAATTTTTGGGTCGTTGGGCCCAAAAGTTTTAATTTTAATTTGACAAAAAAAGTTCAAATTTGAACTGGTGGTAGCCCGCAGTTATATTGAAAACGACGAGGCGGATTCCAAACCGATTTAAACCAAAATCTGTATCGTTTGTCGGATTCTGCCAGGTTATTTTTAGGATTTCTATTAAAACGCGATTTTCCGCAAAACCGTATTGAATACCGATGAAATAAAATATGCCTCACATTAAGAAACTCATCGGTTTACCATCAGTTTAAATTTGATTTTTTTTTCATCAAATAATTTTCGTGAAAAGAAATATAGAAAGTAGACAATTTTGCTGACATTCTTAAAAACCGGGTACTCTTGTCATGTAACTCGCGATAGAAGAATATTTTTAAATTAACATATGATACGCAGAAATATTTACTAACAATAACAAACTTTACCGCGTTTTTTTTTGTATCGAGCGGTTACGAAGATATCGACCTCGAAAGTGAGGGGCCTTGACTGTTTGCACGAACTTTAGTTCTATGGTTAGCTCTAGTTCCACACTAGCACAGTTATTTTACTCTACTTATAACTATAATTATTCGGGTTCTATGTTTAGTTGTTATTTAGTGCTAGATTATTATGTATTGTTAGCTGTACGCCTATAAAGATGATAAAATACAATTATTTTTAGTTGAAGGTCTGCTGTTAGTACTGGTTTTACAATTGTGTTTCGCTAGAATTGATATTAAACTCGAAACATGAACCATTTGCGTTTAGCCGTACATCTCTTAAAGCGGCAAAACTTGAACGTTTTTGAAAATTTCCAAAAATCTGGTGCTGATTTATATCTAGAACAGTACTGGCACTTTCACTAGACTTAACACTCGACTTAGAAATAGAAAGATTTGGGTTTAGCTGTGCGAGTTGCAATCTGGTTAGTTCTAGTTGTAGCTCAATAACAATGTACAATACTCAATAGTACTAAATAACATTTAAAACTGAAACTACAAATCTTGATTTATACACCATATTGGCAAGTACAATTATTACAACTATGCTATAGATAAAATGCTAACACTTCTAAATAGATAATATCAATAGAAGGACTTAAAAATATTTTGTTCGTTATATCGAGATTCTACAGTATTTTGTTATGATCATCCCTAAAATTGAAGCTTCTTTAAATCTTTTACTAATGTGTCAGTCCTATAAACAAGTTCAAAAGACCTCACACGACTTGGCATACATCAACAGTTTGATCACACTGACCCAGTGTGCCCATAACGCTAATGCAATGATATTAATAGATTTAGTTACAAAATGCGTAAGTTACATTTTCCTTAAATTTATCGGTATTTTTATCGAATTTCTCAACTAAAATAATTAAACAGATGACGAAAACTGAAACATCCTGTAAATATTTTAGTTCTTTTCTTTAGTTTACCTGGCATTAGTCCATCTAATTTTGGTGAACATGATCTTGATCTAGAAATCTGCATGTCACATTTAGGATTCGGGGCCAGAAGTGGATGAAAATACGTTTTCTGCTATTAACGTTAAATTCGTGCGGCGATAAAAATACCGCGTGTAACACAATTAGAAAATTTTGTAATCATGGCGGATCGTTTTTGGCATGATTCCAAAATCACCACGGATAATCCACCGATGGGTGTTTGGAATAATTTCAAATTACTATTACGTCTTTGGTTTACTATGATCACGCTGGACGAGCTCTTATATTATGACAGGGTATTAAGTTAAATTGATTCAATTTGGGGTTTGAGGAAATATTTATAGGGATCATAACAAGTTTAAGACGAGATTGAAAATATTTTAAGATGTTATGAAATTAAAATTATTTTAGGAAACAATTTAATTTTATTAATTGTAATATTAAATTATATTACTAATAATTTCTTATTGTCGATGATCTGCAGAAAATCTTGGCTACATCTCCTTAAACCCTAATAGTTTATTTTTATCTAATACTGAACTCGCAGATTCATTAACCAAATGAACTACTATTATTAGACTAAGTTGTCTGGGGATAAAGGAATTGGGATCATGCTTTATAATGCACTTATTATAAGTACTTCGATTAGTTCTTCCACACACATTTCAAAACTTCGCAATTATGTGGAATTGCGTTGAAAAAATAAAACGAAATCGCTCAAAATCATACAGGTTACCATTAATACTTCAACTCATAAAATTAGAAGCTTAAAATTTTTTTAAGGTCGAAAGATGGAGATCGTTTTGTACCAGAACCACGCCACCGTCAACAAATCGACAAAAACACCGTCCAATTGGTGCTGGATAGCATCAACAAGGAGGACTCAGGAATTTATAGTCTCAGCGCTAAAACTTCGGCAGGAACAACCACCAGAGATCTAGAGCTGAGAGTAACCAGTCCAGATGGCGGCGAAGAAGACCAACCACCAGCGTTTTTGAGACGATTAAACGATCTTTCCGTGAAGGTCGGAACGCGAACGCGGTTTTTAGTTGAAATTAAAACCGCTTCTGAAGTGACGGTAAGAAAATTTATATCTTTAAGTACTTTAGTATTATTTTGTTTCTCCACGTGGTTGAAATTTTTGAGTTGAACTTGAAAACATTTTAAAGGTAAATATAACTCACAAAATATATGACATAAGTCCCTCTGAGTTCTTCTCGAACGCTTCTAGAACGAAAATAACAAACCGTGGCTATGTTTATCTAAAGTTTGGCACGAATTGTTTTGAACTTCCTGTATAAATAAAATGGATGTATTGAAGTTATCCAGATCATAAACATTACACCTCCGTTTTGATTTTCTTCTTAATTTAATTCTTTTTCTCAATCAACTAGATTGAATGGTTTCATGACGATATACCAGTAAAAGAAGGCGAAAGATATCGTTTTATAAACGAAGGAGGATTTCATTGCGTCGATGTAGCGCCCGTAGTCGCAAAAGACGCAGGAAAATGGACTTGCACCGCTCAAAATCTCACGGGACATACTTCGAGCACGTGCAATCTAAACGTTTTAGTTCCAAAAACATACAAAGCACCCGAATTCTTGGAAGAGCTCCAAGCGATTCTTACGGATCAAGGAACCGTTTCACTAGAATGCAAAGTGGTTGGTGTTCCAACTCCTCTTTTGCGCTGGTTCAAAGATGGAAATGAAATCAAAGCAGGAGACGCCTTCGCGTTAACCGCAAATCCCGATGATCCGACCACGTTGGGAACGTACACTTGCGAAGCTGTTAACTGCATGGGAAAGGTTTACTCTAGTTCAAGAGTTCATGTTGTTGGACGAGGAAGTAGAGAAGGATCTTTAAAACCCGCTGATAGGTAAGAATTTTGTTGAGAGATTAGTGAAGATTGTAATGATTTGATATTGAATGGATGTGATATAGCTGGTGCGATGTACGGTTGTCTAGGTCGTAAATGATTCAAATCAATCCGACAATAAGTATTTTTTGTTTAAATCATCTTACAAATATAAATGAATCGCTAATTGCAAAAGGCTATATTGCTCAATTGATAGTCAATTAAAAAAGAATGTCAAAAAGAAAGTCAAAGAATGTCAATTTGAAATAATCGAGTTGAAAAATTGTTTATTTCATTATGGCATATGGGCCCTTATGGCTTTCTTACCGCTAATCACCGGTAAGTACGAAAGTGACATTGTTTGTGTAAAAAGAATGTACCTTTTTGCGTATGTTAATTAATATCTCAAAAATGACAGATTTTGAGTATGCTCGTATTCTATGAAATGAGCGAACAATGACAAGAAAACTTAGCTTTGAGAAAAATGAAAAAAAATGTCTAGTTTTAAGTTGGGCATTATTATTGCTAACTTTCTTCTGGGTAGCAAAAATATCAACTACCTATTATCAGTTGCTTTTGACATAGATCATAAAAATAAATTTGTATAATTACTTTTTAGGAAATTTCAAAATTTTTCAAGAAACGATTTGTCAACTAAATATAAAACCATAAATTAAACTTATAGTGATTAATATCAACTCAACGATACAATTTCTTATTATATACGGACGCAGCGGACTTCTTTTCTTCATTTTGTCAGGATTAATAACAACATGAACCAGGATTCTCTATTGCATAGGGCCAGTTATGTTAGGTAACTTCAAACAAAACGTGTTAAATATGAAAACAGTACAGAACTCCTTGACAGTCACTACACTTTGTATTACCCTTCTAGAACGAGAATTGGTAAAACTTGTTAATGTTAAATGGTACTTTGTTTTCCCTGTTACAAGTTTCGACAAGAACATCAGGTTTGTATAAAGATTGGACGACTAGTCATTAAAGTCTATAATATCATTCCATCAGTTAAGTGAATCATGACTTTCTGTTTTGAAGTAGAGCTTGTTATTAGAGACACAAGTGATAGTTTTTAAATTTTTGCTTAATGTGGGAGAATCATAGGAGATCTCAGGGTAGAAATGAGGGTTCTGTAATAGGAAATTTGTTCTATTGTGCCAAATCTACTTGTATCTGTTAAATAAAGACACATTCGAAGGGTGTTATTTTAGTTCTGGTTAAAGCAGTTGTAATTAAACAAGTTTCGGTCTACGAATAGGAAGTTTATGTGTGAAAAAGTCATTTTTCATCTTTTCAATGATTCAGACTGTCTTTGAGACTCTCTTTCACATGTTTATCTTTAACATGATTATACTTCAGAGAAACTTTTACTAGGCAACATATTTTTCGCAAAAAATTGCAGTTTACCAATACTAAGGTGTACTAGTTTTTGTATTTTTCTCTGTAGTAACCTTATTCCCATCCTAATTCATGCACATCACTAACCCTCGTCTGTTGCTTCTTCGATATCAACTTTTTCTTCGATAATGGTGCTACCATGTTTGCTTTACTTGCATCCGAAACTAAGCTGTGAAGATTGTGATTGATATACAACTGATGATCTAAAGATAAACCAGTTGGCTGTATAATTTTCAGCATTTGATTGTTGATAGGTTTTAACAGAAGCTGAAATGACTGGACGTAGTCACTCTTTGCGAATTGCTTTGTTTTTGCAAAATTTGTACATATCATAAAATGAAAAAAAATGGTTTCAGGTAGCTGTCCTATTTATACCGAATAACTTTCTCCACCAATATAGCTTTATTATAACCTCCTGGTGATGACTGTACCATGCACTGTAGTAAATCATCATATGTGTCAATGGCGTAAACTTTATGAGACCAGTAAGGAGAAAATAGCATACAATGTCTTCGGGAATCATTTCAAGTTTTCCAGAAATGATATCAAGTCTTCTGAAAACATTTCAAATCTTGTCGAAAGGTGTCAAATTTTCTGAAGTCATTTTAAGTCTTCCAGAGACAATATCAAGTCTTCCGCAAGCATTGCAAATCTTCTGGAAGTAATATCAAGTTTTCTACTAGAGGCAGTATAAAATCTTTCAGGGGCAGTATAAAGTCTTCTGGCAGCATTTCAAATCTTCTAGAAATAGTATCAAATCCTCATTGTTTTTATGAAAAGAATGTATATTTTCGCATATGTTGATGCAAAACATCAAAATTGACAAATTTTGAGTTGTGGCGATATTCTAGCTAATGAACGATTTGTAATATACAGGCTGCACGGAAATTGCATCTATATACTGAAAGGGTAATTCTACATCTAAAACAATGAAGAAAAGTTTATATAAAACTCGGTCCGAAAATGCTTCTTAAGGACGCTAGAGCCTCCAACTTTAAATGAATTGGCATCTATCAATTGGTTTAATTCATAATTCATTCGTTATCTTTAGAAGCCATCCTCATTTTAAGGTTTCAAATATTTTTCGTAAGACTGCATTCAAATGTCCCAAGAAATTGATATAGTCTGCACTACGAGAAGTGATAGTGATTCATCGATTCTCCTTAACTATTTTCCTTATGTGGTATAGATATTACACTCGTAAGTTGTCGTGAGTTAGAGTGAAATGGTTTCTAGCGAGTACACAATCATTATCACTTCTCGTGGTACAAATTGTATTTAGGCGTTGTTAGATTCTAGACTTTGCAGCCACATGTTACCAAAAGATAGCTTTTGTAAAATATAGCTTTTGTACTATTACTTCTATTATATGTAGTTGTAATATTTAGATATAGTTAACAGTTTCTCGTAAGCATACGTTGTACTCATTCACACATTTTCTTACTGATAATTGCATTTGTATGTATGTTTAGTACTAATATACTTAACTATATTTAATTATCTAAGGGCTGCTTCAACATCAGATTAAACATTATAGTCATCAGCGTATCACGTTGTCGTATTAACTATTAACGGCTTGTATAAACTGTAGGGGAAAGTGTTGTACCTAAGGACTAAAATAAAGTTTATTGGTTCATGTAGTTATTTTATTATTATGCTACAAATTTCTTCTATTCTTTCTTATTATAATTATAATATTAAATCAAAAACTTAAAGAAATAGTTAATGTAGGAAAAAAATGGTCCAAGGCAACCATTGTCATGTACAAACAATGAAAAAGAAACAAAACAAAGATATTGCTATTGGACATTATAAACACCAAGACTACATCAAACTGTAAGATTGCTGACTAGCGTGCTATTACTTTTTTTACAGTTCTCTTCTTCTTTGGCTTCATATTCTATTTTTTTCTATTTCTCTTTGGCTTCTATTTTTCATTGCCAGTAAATGTCTCAAATCTTGTCGCCCTAATCTCCTCGTGACTTGGTGTGGCTTTACCATTTCCGGTGTAATATATGTATTCGCCGTATTAGATGAACTAAAGGATATAGGTACTAAGAGCATTAAGAGATCTGTTTTGAAGATTGTGATCAGTAGAAACTGTATTAAAAGCATCTACAACCACCTGCACGTTAGGTCCAGCTTTAGGAACTTTAGCATCATCAAGACGATCCGGTACATGTGACGACATGAAATCGCAAGCATGTCAGAGCTTGTTTGTCATAGATTGTGAACGGTTGTGTGGGGTGCATAAACATCCATGCAGGCTGTGTTATAAAATGATTTAACCGGACCAAATACTTTGAAGGTATTTTTCACAGAACGTTACATTACGCGTGCAGTGCAATATACATCAGCTAATTATCTGCCGATCTTGACGAAACTTTCTATAGATATCTTCCAACTCACTGATCAGTAGTGTGTAAATTATTCTTGAATGCATTCTCCTCTTCTACTGTGAATACTTGCTGAATATTATTATTAGCGTTGTATGAAAATTCAACTTTTAAACAACACATTTTGAACAAATGTGTTTAATTAAAGTTGTTTTTAACGTTTGTTGTTATGACGTTTAGCTGCTTTACGAATAGAGATTTCTTGATGTAAGTATAATTTGGCAGCGCTGATTAAAGTTAATACATTTACAAGCGATCTTTTCTTTCCGACATTGCTACGAGGCACCGTATGTTACAGTAATAAGCGATGACAATGGACAACTTTAACAAGCAACTTACTTACTTACATTGAACTATGACAATTATAGTAACGCACTTTAGCATTCTATCTATACTCTTCAGAATATAGAAATAATTATCTACATATCTATATATTTTTCGTCAAACCCACAGTGCGGTTTGTTGTCTCCATGATTAAAATTGTTATGACTAACGATACATTGTCTATACTAGTCGAAAGTCGATAATCTAGAAGCCTTTGATTTACCTTCATCTGGTACTCCTTTTTAACATTTCAATCGTTCGAACGATTAGCTCAATCGTTGATTAATTTTAATTCCTACCAAGTAATGATCTAGGCCACAATCCGCTCTACAGTGTGATCTGATACTATCTATACAGGATGTACCATCGGTTGTGGTATTGGCTTTTTTGACGTCTAAATTTCAAGATAGAAACTCCAAGTTCGGTATGTATTAAGTCACCCTAGCTACCCGAGCAGGTGTTGATCATGTCAAATATTTTTTTTATTGCACGGTTTGCAAAAAATCTGCAAAAATGTCAAAAATGATTTGAACTTACGGCGAAGCAAGATTCAATGCATGATAAGCATCGCGGATTTATTCGAAAAGATTTCCAGATAGAGTCATACCTGATCCGAGAACATTTCAAAGGCTTGTGAATGCTCTTATGTAAGCTGGCTCCTTTAAAACTGAGCAGAGAACTGTGGCAGCTTGTGGATAACGATCCACAGGTAAGTGTTCGAGAGATAAGTCGTCAATGTGGAGTTACGAAGACGTCAGTTCAGAGAGTGCTCATCTTTATTCATAGATATCACCCATATCATATCAACTTGCACCAAGAGTTACATGGTGATGATTTCTTGTATCGAAAACATTTCTCTGTGTGAAGTCTAAATCAAATGAATATGAATGAGAACTTCTTTCAAAGCGTATTGTTTACCGATGAAGCAAGTTTTAAATTGTGTGAAAATGTCAATAAACATAACTTACATTGGATGCGAGAAGGAAAACAGAGACATGTACGCAAACTTTATTCAAAATTAATTGGACAATTATTTAAAGGACATTCCGTTATTAAATATGGCAGGTAATAATTTGTCGATGCAACAAGATTACTCCAGAAATGGAACAGGTGCTATCCACCAAAAATTTCCCGAAAGATGAATAGGACGTAACGGTCCCATTTGCTGGCCAGTGCGTTCATCGGAATTGACGCCGATGGATTTCTTTGTGTGGGGTAAGGTGAACAACATTGTTTATCAAAGAGTGCCAACAACACGAGAAGATATGTAGCAACGCATTATTGCTACGTTTCAAGAAATTAATCGACGGCACTTAGCAGATAATGTGTAACATTCATTTAGACACAGGTTAGAAATGTGAATCAATCAAGAAGGACATCGTTTCGAAAATATTATTTAAAATTAAGGAACTTTTTATTACTAATGTTGTTGTTTAATTTTCTACAAATTAGGTGACAATATTGTCCAGGTAACAACGGCAATTGAAGCTTTTTAACAATAAAATATTACTAGATTGATTAAATTCATTTAGATACCTTAATATTAAATTAAAGAAATATGTTCATTTAAAAATAAGTTTAATATGTTAATAATAGTTAAGTTAACTATTTATAAAAGTTATATGCCTTACCAGGTTAAAAGAAAAAATCATCATTGAGCTTCGTGGTTGCTTTATAACACCACCGGCAATAAACAAGCGGTTCCTAGTAATGGTAGTAGTCTCGAACCACGGTACCATAAATTTAACTGTCATTTCATTTTTCTTCATTTTTATCCAAAATAATGAAGGAATTTCAATTTTCTGTGTGAATTTACTTTACTATCACTCTCACACAATGTGGTATATGAACTGTTAAAAAACAAAATCATAAATTTTGTCATTTTTGACATTTTTGCAAATTATTCGGAAACCGTGCAATAAAAAACATATTGACATGATCACCACCTGCCCAAGTATGGTGATTTAATACATACCAAATTTGAAGTTCAAAAAAGTCAATACCACAACCGATGGGACACCCTGTAGATGGAAGTGTACATATTGTTCAGCCAATATCTACAATTTCTTTGTAGTTCAAAATGTACAAGATATTTCTACAGATTACTTCTACAGTTTTATATCAAATATATATCATTATTTTTCATCAATTGGAAATTATTTCTTGATATATCATGTATGTAGTGAGTTGCAGTCGATTCCAGGATTCATTCGTTCCTTCTATTATTAGTTCCTGTTGCAAAGAGCAGACGTTTCGCCAAGGTCTCACTTGACATCACTGGATTGGCATACTGAATTTGTCTAAAGGAGACTATGACAATTCACTGATGATGATCTGATGAAGATCTTTGCAAAACGTCTGCCTTTTTCAATGGGAAACAAGAGGAGGAACGGTCTATATAGGTATTAATGCGTTGTCCATGTATGTATATATGTATGAATGGAGGTCATAAATCAACTTTCTGTTATTTCAGCTATTATTATTTTATATTCATGTTTCTGTTATTTAGCGGAATATCGACGGGTCCTCCCCCGAGTTATGCACGAGATTTAAACGACGAAACAATTAAAATAGGCGATCCTTTATTTTTATCCTGCCAAGGTAATGAAAACCTTAATTTAGAATATCTTAAACTAACCTAATGACATTTTTAGTATCTGTACCTCCATGGCCAAAATCAATAATTTGGTTTAATTCCGAGGGTCGTATTAACGACGAAACTCCTGAAGGTAGATACAAAACTATGGCAGATGGTTTAGGAGGGTACATGTTGGAAGTAAGACCAACGGAAGCCGCTGATCAAGGACAGTGGAAATGTGTCGCTACAAGTGATAGTGGAGCAAAATCAGTATCAACTTGTGAAGTTCATATGATCAGTAAGAAATTAAACAATTAAAACAATTTCCCGCAGTAAAATAATTTTTAATATTTTTAGTTCCAAAACACTTTAGAAAACCACGATTTATGGAAAGTCTAAAAGCAGTCTTAACCGAAGAAGGCTTAGTTTCATTTGAATGTAAAGTAGTTGGATCACCGACGCCTTTACTACGATGGTTTAAAGATGGACAAGAATTAAAACCTGGCGATGTGTACCAATTAACGGGATCAAATTCGTTAGGTTCATATTGCTGCATTGCAAGAAATTGTATGGGTGAAGCTGTTAGTTCAGCCGAGTTAACTGTAGAAGACATTCAAAATCAACTAAACGACGAAGAGCGTCAACAACTTTTATCAAAAAGCCAAGCACCCAAATTTATCCATGGATTAAAAAGTTGCGAAGCTCGTATTAACGAAAATTTCAAATTCACCGTTCAAGTTAGCATAGCACCGTTACCGAATTTATCTTGGTATAGAGATGACCAACCGGTCGAAACGGAATTAAATAAATATAACGTCAAACAAGAACTTAATGGATTTGGTACTTTAGATATTCTTCCTCTTGAATTTATGGATCAAGCTGAATGGAAATGTGTTGCTCGAAATGATTTCGGGCATTCGATAACTTCTTGTTTTCTCAAACTTGTTATTCCAAAACATTTTCGTAAACCGCGATTTTTAGAATGTTTACGTGCTGTTTTATCAGAAGAAGGTGCGGTTAATTTGGAATGTAAAGTGATTGGAGTTCCACAACCAATTTTAACTTGGTATAAAGATGGAATGGAATTAAAACCTGGAGATATTCATAGAATTACATCAGGAGAGGTAAGTACAATCATCAAATATTTTAATGTTCTCAATTGCTGCATTAATTCTATTCTATGTTTGAAATGTTATACTAATTAATTCAATACTTCTATTCATTTACCTACTTCAATTCAAAGTTAATTTGTTTCAACAGGTAATAATTTGAGATGAGAAATGCGTATAGAACGGGACATGCATAATTTATAAATTTATAGTTTCCATTCACTAGTTTTCTGCATCGTGTGATTTATTGCCCTCATTTACCATATGTGTTTTGCTTTTGGATGTGATCCAAATGATGCTTCGTAGTGAGAACCTAGGTATGGAAATCATTATCTTTCAGACCTTGATCGACGCTTGATTAATTACGATGACGATCAAAGTTCCTAGTTTTCTTTTTTCTAGTTTTCTAAATAGTAGTTCAGCAATTAATACATAGAAACATGAAGGAAATGAAGTTGTTGAGGTTACAATGTTGAGTAACTTGCTTGAGTTCTTGATTTTTAGTGTCTTTAACTAAAAGTTTTCAGGAATTTTGAATAAATTCTGAGTCAAATATAGCTAGGAATAAATACTATTCGTCAGGTGAATAATTAATTGATGTTCATAGAATCTCACTTTCTAGATGGACTTTTCTGCGTGCACATACTGTTTTTTTCGGTAACATCAAATTTACTGATTAGGTCAGTTAATTTTGTAATTAACATAGTTAATTTTAATTTAATAGATTTAAGGATTTAATTAATACTATTTAGTTTTTCATTAAGTGTTAGTAGTAAACCTAAAGTTTGTTCACGTAAATGTTAGATCGTTGACTAGTAATTTTGATAAGGTTCAAGAAATGCCTATTGACAGGCAAATTAGACATAGCAGCCATTAGCTAAACATGGCTTAACAGTGATATATTGAATAACATGATATTGGTAGAGGGATATCATCTATTTAGACAGGATAGGCAGACGAGGGATGGAGGTGTAGCGTTGTACATATACAGGCAATTCAAATTATGGATTTGGGTTTGTATAGTTCGCTTTTCTCGATCGTCTTTCCTCGATATACTACACGAGATATACATAAGTATGTCTTATACATAGGGTATGTCTAATATCATAGGGTGATGGCAAAATTGATATTCTTGATAATTTAAATTCTTATACATACAAAATTAATGTCTTCCTATCAGAAATGTTAGCACGGCGGATTACTACTTTTCCTATTCGTATCACAAATCATTCAAATATGCCAGTAGACTTTATAGTAACTAATAATCCTGTAGATTCGCCAACAAATGCAGTGGATGATATAGCCTGCCATGTTGCCATCACCTGTGAAATTCCAAGTATAAGGAGAAGAATAAGTCAATTATGAAAACTTATAGTAACCTTCACAATATTATTTATGGTATTTACATGCGCCTATCTATATCTAACATTGATGACAAATTACAGTTTCTCAACGATTTATTGCTGTTTCTGTTGGATCTCCATTCTCCAGTGTAGTTAATGATGAAACTGCGTGATCAAACATTCACAAAATGTTCATCTACAGAATCCTTCGAATGTTAGAATTATTATACTCCTAAGACTTTGTGGAACAAAACGTACAATTGTTGTTTTGTTGGTAATGCAAGCGACAGTGTCGATAATGTGTTGCTTACAGTGATAATAAATTGTTGAAGAATGAAATAATATACGAACTTAATCATTGAATTTAATGACTTTTCCGGAATAAATACTGACATTAAATCACCTGCTTCAGGTATAGACGAATTCATTGTCTTTTTTTTGTTGCCTTTTTTTGACACTGCTGGCCGCATATTGTTTCATTTCTAATACATGTTGTTAACTGCTGCCTTGAATAGTTATTTTTCAAAGGCTTGGAAAATTACGGCGAAAGTCGTACCTCTGCTCAAAATCAGAAATGCACATAGATTGATAAAACTTACGACCTATTCGGTTATTACTGGTATTTTCTCGATAATATATTTTGTTCGGTCAGTAATCATCTTTTACCGTCAATTATGTCAGGATTTTGTCCTGCATATGGCTGTTCGATGTTTCTCTTAAAAATTATTGAGATATCACTGCAAAAGACAGGGGGCAGCACGCTATTGTGATCCTACTTAAACTACAGCAAAGACTTTGATAAGATTAATCATAAAATACTATTAATCACGTTGAGCTACTTGAGATTATCCAACGCTGCCGATTGGCAGTTGTTGCCGATCCCCACTGACATGCTTCAGGGATCGATCTTAGCTACTTTACTAATTTCTTTGTATAGTTCACAATTACCCAAGCAAGTCAAACACTGTTAACTGCATATGCATGCGATTAATACGCAGCTCTACATAACAAAATAACGATCTTGAAGCAATCTATATAAGTGAAACCTTTGTCCAAGATAACACCAACATTTCAGTTCTGGTGTAAAGGTTAATGAATGATTGCGGTATGTTCAGACTGTATGTCCTTTACACTATCGTTCAACAAGTTTAAACGACTGCTGTATTCTGTAACCAAGAAAATCGTTAGGTTTATCTCTTAACAGAATAGCTATGTCTTTTAGTCATTTAATTTACGTAATTTAACCTACGAATGAGATTATCAACTGTTATTATGTTGGTATGTAATGAAATAAAAAAATATTGGTCTTCTTCACGTCTTCTTCTCGACTGGCAGCGCAGATTTAAGTGTCATATGTCATCGTGTTTACTAAAATCATATTCCAATTGTTATTAAGGCAAATTTCTGTGATAGCCTGATTCTTTCAATATTTATGCACATATATCACGTCACGTATATGGACCCAACCTTTAGAGGTGGATAAAAATATATTCATCGATTACAAAATAATTGCCTGTGAGACATATACGGAATGTACGTTCCTACGCATTTCATGACATTTCTCATGAATGATCAGGAATAACAGGGAGCATGTTATTGTAATCTGATGGTGGTTCCGATTATTTATTGTTTAAGATAAGATCAATTATTAATTGTTATAACAAAATATATATAGACATTATATTATTGGCATTTATTTTTATAATAGTAGAAGATTATAGTATGATTACATTTTTTCAATTTTCTCGACGTACACCTTTTATTCTAGTTTTCAAGTTGTAACCATAACTTTATGTTCTTCATTTTAAACCGTAATATATGATTGTTATTCTATTTTAAAGCTTTTTATAATATCGTGAAAGGTTAGAACTTTATAAAGTAGATCGATTGGCTCATGATTGCTGGCGAATGGTGTTATTCCAATGGCACTGTTGTTAATGCCAGACACTGATATCTTTTATCTTTGATATTTTTCCATAATTATTTGTTGTGATGCCAAGCAGTAAAGTCTTTTAATAACGTGTTATTAAATTCGGAATCTGCAAGTTTCCAGATATTGCAATTGAAGTATTTAAGGAATGGATCATTTTATGAACATTTTGTTTTAACGGCATTATTTTAACTGCATCGTTAAATATTTTTCGTTATCTCAGGAAATTAAAACAATGAACAATTTTTCAAACCAAATATTAGGAGTATGATAGGTTTTGACTGTACTTTGCCCTCCAATAAGAATAAAATCCAACTCCAACTCCAAAATTTCTTCTTACCTGCTTCAAGTATTCTATATTTCACTATTCCATACCAGACTATCTAGTATGGTAGTTTTTTATCAGAAATTGATGAAATGATGACATTTATCTTTTTGTTGAACTTAGAGTTAGTGTATAGTAACTTTCATTTCATTCTTTTGTTGGCTCAAAATCATTTGTTTTGATTAATGATCATAATAAATCTGTTTTTCTCTGTCTGAGTTTTTGATCGAGTCTATTTCCGGCATTATAAGTAACTATAGAGGAGAGTGGGATAATTGCGGATACTTAAGAGAAAATTGAAATAAAAGAAAACCAGATGAAGTTAGGAATGTAATTTTGCACCGTTGATGTACATTCACCATACAGTTTTCGTGGGCCCATAAATTATATTTGCAAATTCTTCCCACCTTTCTTGCCTTTAGTGGAACATGTAGATTTTTTTATTTCCATTCATTCATTCCCACTCTTTTTTTCTTTCGTTTTTCTTTTCCAATATATCTTTCATAGGACCTGTTATTGCAGCTGAGTGCTTTTTTCTGCGA
Source organism: Onthophagus sagittarius (assembly GCA_036711965.1). NCBI lineage: Eukaryota > Metazoa > Arthropoda > Insecta > Coleoptera > Scarabaeidae > Onthophagus > Onthophagus sagittarius. Next base: position 40,645,669 of record JASERS010000001.1, read on the forward strand.
GTTGATTTTTTTTCAGCTGTACTATTTTGAGAACGTTAACAATATCTTCAAGTGGGATTGAGTTGTCCAATACAGCTACAAGGGGTACTGATTTCTGTTCCACATTTGATATAGATGCTACCTGCGCATCAAGCGTCATTGTTACTACACTTTGTAAATTTTCAACAAGATTTTGAGGTGATAAAGTCGTACCTATAAAATGTTCATCAAATTTGGTGTACCTGTTTGCTAAATATCAACCACTCCGAAACCATTTGCTGCTATTGTATGAAGTTTTGAGAGGTTCAAAAAATCTGAACTCCGGCGATTGCATACGATAAGATGTATGTGGTGTTACGGATAACAATATTATTCCATTCATGATTGTCCAGAATAAGTACAATTGGCTCTGCAACAGTTGGCTTTGCATAAGAGATGAAGTGGTGTAACCAATCTACGAATATGTTCGCATTGATTCCACCTGAATCGCTAATGGCTGCTATCATATTAGCATTGCCTTCCGCAACAACTGAGCATATGAATGCTTCCTGTTGAAATAAGAAAACATAGGAATAAATTTTCTTGAAGCTCTAAATTTGTGAACAATTGTAATTTAGATTAATTTTAATTTCAACTTGTTTCTGATCATTAGGTCCTAAAGCTTTAGATTTTTTTGGGAAATTAGATCAAAGTGATGTTTTGTATGCAAAGCTTGTAAGTTGTTGAAGAACATTTTTACTTCTGTTTTATTAAAAGCTGAAATTCTAGTGATAGAAGTGGACTTAGGTTTTCGTAACGATTTCGTCAAAAAAAGACATCCTAATATTTATTAGGATGTCTTTTTTTAATCCGTAGGACTAATATTTTGCTGCTGTTTAGGATATTTTGTTAAAATTGTTCTTCAAACGATGTACTTTGTTCAATTTGAAAGCTGTTTTCCGCACCCTTTCTATGGTTAATCCATAAAATAGCATGCTATATATTTTTTCAGAAGGAAAATATAGCAATTTTTCCAGTTTTTGGTTGCTTTAAAGCTTCTTTCTTCAGATACACATACGGCGAGCTTATAAAGCTTAGATTATGAGCTTAAAAACATAGTTAAGTCAGAAAAATGATACCGAATTTATATGTTATAGCTAAAATATTATACACCTATTAAATTACAAACTACAAAAAACAATAAAATTATATAAAATTGTCGAAAAATATTAAATTAACATACCTTGTAAAGCGAACCATAGTTGCCTATATTTTGCAATTTAAAACAATTTATGATTTCTGTTTTTTTCTTTCATTTAACATGCATTCATTTCATTTTCTTTTCAGGATGGAACATGTTGTCTTGGAACTTACACTTGCGAAGCAAAAAATTGTATGGGAATTGTAGCAAGTTCAGCATCATTGCTCGGTTTTGAAGATCAATCAAAAACAAGAGCGGAACAACAAAGAATTGAATTAGCCAAAGTTCCTTCGTTATCAACAATCCATGAAGAACGTACATCTCAGCTTTACGATACACCACAAGCCGATCTTTCAATGACTATCAACGATCATGGAGAATTATCATTTTCATTTGATGGCAAGGAAGTTTCTTTATCATTGTATGAAACACCAGATATCACTGAAGATGAAGCCATCCAAATCGTCGAAATGTATGCTGATCAACTCTCGGAACATGTTTCAGGTAAGAAAACTTTTTTTTTTTATTATTACATTAACAATTAATTTTTTATTAAGAACATAATGTCGTTGAATTACCACCATTGAGATTTACGAAAGAAACTTCAACGTCTGGTAATTTAGTCATGGAAGCAGTTCTAGTTGATGTTTCTGACGATTACTTTACATCTGCTGAAGAAGATTTAAGAACTGAAGCTGATGTAACGGAAATTTACTCGATAACTGAAGAAGGTGCAAGAGCGTTATCACCAAGTGGAACATCAAACGGAGATGCACCAAAACGACCACCTCGGAAGAAGAATGATTCGCAAAAAAGTTCCAATTCTTATTATAGTTTATCTAAAAATGCGTCAATCGATACAGACGTAGCCGATGAAAGTTTAGCAATGGATACAGAATCTTACGGAGATTTCGAAAGTGCGATAAGTTCAGATCGTGTTCGTGGCGAAGAAGATATGGCATTTCAAGTTGCTGCGATAACTGAAACAACAAGCCTTCCTGGAGATAGATTATTAGAATCGCCAGTCAGTCCACAAAACACTCACGAAATTGGTTCTGATTTACGTGTTGATAGAGATGAAGGTGTTAAAAAGAAGCGAAGAAGACGAAAACAGTCTCGGCAATCATCTCAAAGTTCCGACGAATCCGCTAAAGAAGGATTAATTAAAAACGGTGTAAAAAAGAAGGCTCAAAGTTTAGAATTGGGAGGTGATATCTTTTATAGAGACGTGCAAGGTGAGGAAGGTGATGGTTTGGTGATAGATCCAGAAGTAAACGCAATGAAAATGAAGGAATTATCTGAAAAGCAAAAAGAAGTTGCCGAAAAACTACAAAAAACTTTACAGACTATTCAAGAAAATTTAAATAAAGTTGAACAAGAACTTGTAGTCCAAACTTCGTTAAAAACAACAGCAGCAGCTGCTAATAAAAGCATTGAAGTTCTTCATTCTTTAATGCAACCAATACAAGATATGCAAATGTTTTTAGTTACTCTAGAACAACAAGAGGAACAAAGAGAAGGTGTCTCTATAGCCGAAATGATAGCCCCTCCAATTTTTGATTTACAAAAAGGGTTATCGATTGTTGAAAAATGCGTTGAAATGCAAGGAAAAGAACATACATTAATCCAAAAAACGTGCTTTAACATTCTTGATAAAGGGGGAAAACAAGTTCAAAGGGGATTAAAGTTAATTGAAAATATATCACTTTTAGAAAAAGAGATGATACCAACAAACGCAGCGGGAAGAATCACCCCATCAAAAATAATACAAGAAGTTTTAATCACACTACAAGAAATGCAAAATGGACTGGATAAATCCGTTTTCATTATGAACAGTAAAGTCGCGTTACAACAAGCCAAAAGAAAATCGCCTCCAAAAGAAACAGCAACAGTTAAAGAAACCGATATTCTCGAAACTGAAAGTGATATTGACATTCTTTTAAGATTTGCTCAACCCGCATTTGAATTACAGGAAACATTAACAATCATAAAAGAAGAAATATTAGAAAGCGAAATACCTAAAAGCAATATTTATCAAAAAATTAAAGTTCACGTTTCAGAGCTTGTCGATGAAATATCATCCGCCGAAAGACATGTTCTTAAGTTAAAAGAATCAAACGTTGATCAACCTTTGTATTCAGCTTTAATTGAGCAATTAACGAATCCTATCAAAGAAATTTCTAACAGTCTCGAAATTTTACCCACATTACAAACAGCTGATAAATACGATGAAGCAGCGAAATTAGATATGTTCGAAGAACCAATCGAAGAAATAATCAATTCTTTGTCGAAAATGGGAAAAGACGTTACTGCATTGGAACTTAGTCAAGCTGAATCAAGCACAGCGGATGTCGTTAAAGAAGTTTTTGACCAAGTTAGCCAATTAATTTTCCAAAACGTACTTCAAACCGTTCAGGATTTCTTGTATAATTTAGAAAACGCCCAAAAATCAACCACAGACACCGTCGTGCTTGAAGCTTTAAGACAAATGTCTTCATTACAAAAAGATTTAGCGACAACCGTCAAGAAATCCGCTGAAGTTAACACGGAAGGTGCCGTCATGGCTTTAGAAAGACTCGCTCAACCCCTCGATATGATCAACAACCAACTTTTAGACATACCAACGGCTCAACCGAGCGATATCCTCGATGATATGGTGGCTTGCTTAAGTATCCTTGAGGATTGTATCGTTCTAAATGAAACCATCGAGGAAAACGAGAATTTATTGGTTTCATTCGGTATTCTGAAAGCACGAGCCGGGGAAGTTAAAGAGAACGTTTGTATGTTAATCGAACCTCCTTCAGTTAGTGAATATCAACGACCGCCTTTACTACAGCATTTATCAGAAGAGAAAGTTACGGATGAAGTCGTCGAAGAGAGCGCTTCAGCGCTTCCTGTTCCGCCGATTATTGAAGAGGACTCGGCCGTGTCGAAGTACGAAGATTTGAAGAAATGTATCGCAACGATACAAGATTTATCAATTATGAGTGAAGAAGCTGAAATTGAAATCGGCTCAGAAACATCGACTGAAAAAGCGAAAGCTTTCGTAGACACCGTCCAAGACTTAGAAAAGTTTTTAGTTACGCTCCAACAAGATTCAACGGTTGAAACCGCTCAAAAGATTCCGACTGAAATATTCCAGGAAGCATCCCAAGTGATTGAGTGCGTTGAGAAATTAAAGAATTCTGCTATTTTTGAAAAAACAGCCGAAGAACCTGTCATTACAGTCGAAGATATCGTCGAAATAAAGACATTATCGGGACCACTTCGTAGATTAAGTAAATCAATTGATGTTATAGAAGGACAACAAGATGAAAGATTAAAGGTTTTTAAGAGCCTTGAAGAACCATTGAAAGCCATCGAAAATTGTGTGATCACCTTAGGAGAACACAACGTTTCGATTGGAAACATCGATGAACACTTAGCGAATGCAATCGAAATCATATCATTAGAAAAAAATAACTTTGATATTTCTGTAGAAGATGCAAGACCTTTAATTGGTTTATCAGATCATTTGAATTCGATCAAAAATCTTCTTTGGGAATTACACGAAACTAATTTATTGGATGTTGGAAAATTAAAAGCAACGATAGAATTGTTACAATTAGAACTAAAAGACATCGAATCTAAAGATAACGTTAAATTCATCATTAAAGCTGTTGAAGGATTTGCAAGCCATCTTCAAGAAACGGTTTGCCCAACTAAAATCGAATGCAAAGCAGTTAAAGACGTTTGCAAATTATCGAGTCAACTTGAACACCAACTCGCTGTTTTAACCGAAAAAGAATCTTTAAAGCCTAAACAAGCAGAAATCAAAGATTTGCAAAAATCTTTGAAAGCAATGAACGAATCTATATCGAACATTGAGACTGTAGAAATGCCTTTAGAAACAATTGCATTTTTCGAGCATTTACAACAATGTCTGCAATCGGCTCAGGAGAGTTTCGAAGAAATGCAAAGCGTTGAAGTGGAATCAATTTCAGATTTAATGAAAGAAAAACCAAGTGTAATCGAAGATTTAAATAATCTTTTGGAATTAAGCGTTGTTCTTTCTGAACCAATTCAAGAACAATTAAAAGAAGTAGCGAAATGTGCGAATAAAGTTTTTGAACTTTCCGAAGCTGATGTTGTGTTAAGTACTACTGAAGAATATGTCATTTATCCACAAGAAATACAATCATCCCAAACTAAAATAGCAATTGAAACATTATCAAAATATTTGACAACTATTGTGACAACACCATTAGATGTTAATAATCCAAAACACGCTTTAATTTCAACAATAACCGATAAATTGTTTAAGCCTTTTGAATCTAACATCAAGACTGCAACAGAAATAGAATTAACAGATAACGATTCTGAAGCTATAAAACAATTAACAGAACTTGTTGTTAATATTGAATCAGCTACTTTTGAAGACAAACCAAAAATAACTGCTTCGAAAAAGATCATTAATGATTTAAAAGAAATTGAGACAATTCAAGTTGTTAACCCGGCTTTAATTCCTTTGATAACAACAATGAAAGAAGCTGCAAAATCGTGTTTGGATGACATTAATGTAATAGTTGATGAAGATGCGCAAAATAGGCTTGTTAAAATGAAGGCTATCTCGCAAGTAACTGATGCGTCGCAAGAATTGGTTAAAAACATAGCTTCTATTAAGTACGCGGAAGTGGAAAAAGCGTTGGTTATAAAGTTACAAAGAACTCTTTACGGGATACAAATGTCTGTTAATGATTTAATTGATTCGGAGTTAAACGATGAAGATCAACAAATTATTCAACAATTAGAGAAATGTTTGCAAACAATCGACGAATTTGTTTTATTAAAAACAGGAAGAAGTTCCAAAGTAATTGAAAAAGATCAAGTATTAGGAAATTTGAATGAATTGGAAAATCTTTTACATGGAAAAATTTCTGAATCTTCTTCTATAAAATCGATGTTATTAGAATTAAATAATTTAGTGGATTCCTCAAAGATTGTTATCACCCAAATTAACGATGCTCAGCAAAATAGCTCAAAATCAGAACTAATTAAATCTAGATTTACTAATGTTGCTGAAATCATAAAAAGAAAAGTTGAGGAAAAATCGAATGCAGAAACTAAAACGATTATTTCCGATATCGAGGTACATTTAAGAGAATTGAAACAAAATGCATCCATGGTTTTGCAACAATCGCAAGAAAATCAATTATCAGAACAAGAAACTACTTACATTAAAGTATTAGAAAACACAGTGACTAATTTACAAGAAGCTCTTTCAGACGAAGTCGAAAAGGAAACTTCTATAGCTAAAGTAAAAGAAATTTCCCAAAATATTGAGGGCGCAGACGTTGGGGAATCTCCATTAAATACGGTGACACCACAAATAAAAGAAATGTGTAAAATTATTATTGCAATGTTAGAAATTGTTAAACCCAAAGAAGAAATTGAAACGCAAGAAATCAAAGAAATCGGAGATACACCTAAAGATAAACAAAATTTGTTAAGTACAGAGGTGAAAGATGAAAAACAAGAGGTCGTTGTAACTCAAGAACAAGTAAATATTGAAATGAAAGAAGAATCACAATTAGTGGAGGACCAAAAATTAGTTCCACAGGAATCGGTTAAAGTGGAAGTTGGCGTTCCGGAAGAAAATCTTGCAGAAGTAAAAGTTGAGGAGACTAAAGGCATTGAAGTTCTACCTTCATTAGATGTTGCTAACGTTGAAAAGGAGCAACTTAAAGTTGGAGATGTTGCTAAAGTAGAAGAAGTAAAAGTTGAAATTAAAGAAGATATAAAGGAAAATATTGAAGAAGTTGAAGGAAACAAATTGCAACTTGAAGCAGCGAAGAAAGAAAAATTGATGGAAGGCAAAGAGGAAGCAGTGAAGGTGGAAGAAAAACAACAAATTGAACAACCTGTTCCAGCAGAAGAACCAAAACCGTCAACATCAAAAGATCAAGAAACTTTAACCCAAGAAAAGATTCCACATCAAGAAGAAAAGGCACAATTACTAATGGAGGTAGATAAAGGATTGCCGTTGAAGGAAGAAGAGAAAAAGGTATGTTATAGAATTGTTACTTATGTTACTATTATATTGTATACTTATATTAAAAGCTATACTATTATTAATTAATATTTCTATATTAATAACTTACTAATACTACTACTGGTGTTACTAATACTATCTGTCGATTATGATATGCATGGTATTGCTAACATTTTACTTGTTTTTAACATTCTGAGTCAATAGTGCGGGGATGCAAGATTGTGGCTTTACTGTTAAAAATTTAAAAAAAGGTTTTTGTTTCGTTATACATTACCATCAAAGCTGCGTCGATTAAAATTATTTTCAGCTATACTGGATGTTTGATTAATCAGTTTAATTTCTTTTAATAAAGCCTTATGTATCTTTTTACATACGCTTAAGTGCTATAAGTGTATAATCTGTTTCCAAATTTTGACTGCAAGGTTTCCAAGTAATAAAAGAATGTAAGTCCTTATTAATTACTTTTCATTTTTTTAAGGTAAAGTGGCCAACAGAAATATCCATTCCCAATAACATAATTCGGATATTGGTCATCTATATGTTAAGCTATATTTAAGTGCTATTAAGCTGGAACCACATGTTCCTTTTTGTTTCCAAAGCGACGATTTGTAAAAGGAAAAAAAGACGTTAAAAAAATCCAAAAATCTTTTCGACCAATAATGCATGTTATGCAAATTTTCACCACCAGTCTTGAAAGATTCTTCATTCGTCCATGGTATTTGTGATAAAAAGTTTCCATTTTCCAGAATCGCACTTAACAGCCAATGACAATACCACAATAATTCTGTTATCATAATCGGCTTTTGTTAAGACTTGATGTAAAACAGTATGGTTGGGATGAATATAAAAAACTGAGATGTACAGTGGTTTTTTGGATTCGCAGATAGTCGGAAAGTTTTCTGATGCGGTAAAGATTTTTCTTTTATCACGAGTTAAGTGAAAAAAGTACTCGGTTGTTGAGAGTACTTTGTCTACTTGGAGTTTTTTTTTTCTTAACTATTTGACGAAAATTTTTCAAATCTAAACTGGTTGTGCACTGATATGCTCCTAATGTGAAATATCTTATTTTATCGATATTCGCGGAAAAACGCGATTAGTAGGACCCAGTTATTTCCTACAACAATCTGGCAGATTTCAACTCGGCTTTTACCAAAATATGTCAAATTATGTCGTTTGTCGGATTCTGTTATCGATAACTGAAAATTAGGACTCCTTAATTTTTTAAGAGCGAGTGAATGGTATTTTAAACTAAAGAAAAACAGAGAGAAGCCTTACGGGGATAGGTGCTCATTAGGGAGACCTAATCTTGGAATCCTACATTCGACATTATTTCTAATATTTTGGTAAAAACCAGGTCGCTTTCGAAATAACCGCATCCTACTAAACCTACTAAACTATATAGAATATCGATAAAACAAATTATGCCCTACAAATATCGCGTTACCACCAGTTCAAATTTTATTTTTTTTTTGTTAAATAGTTTTTGAAAAAAATCGCAAAGTGGACAAAATTGTCAGTGTCTGAAAAATCAGGTATTCTTTTCACTTAACTAGCGATAAAAGAAAAACCAGAGACGCGACAATTTTTAACATACACAGAAATGCTCACTGATTATAACAAACTTTACCATATTTCTTTTTTCGTTGATCGGCTATGAAGATATCAATCTCTAAAGTGAAGGGGCCTTGACTAGCTACATACTAGTCAAGATATTTTTCGTAACTAGACGTAACTAGTAGATGGTAGTGACTAGTGACCTCACGTTTTATAAATATTTCATTTACTATCGATAAGTAGAATCGTACGATATGTTACGTAACTAGACGTAACTAGTGATAACTAGTCACTACCTCGTACTGACATATTATTGTGTCGAAGTTATCTCTCATTTTCCGAGATATAGGAATTTTATGTTTCTTTGTGGCAGTTACTAAAAAATTTCTATATTTCTCATGGCCACTTTGCCGCTACGAACTTTTACCGCTTCACCTTGCCCTTATTGGTAGAACCGCTCCATTCCCATTAGGATGACAGTGTCCAGTAAAGACATCTATAGAACTTTAATACTGTCGATGTCAATAAATAACTTCATATGTCTTCTTCCAAGACTAATATTCCATAGTAAGCGAAATCTTTCTTCGGCCCACAGTCCAATCTTGCGGCCATCGTATGTGTTAGCATTAGCGCTGCCTTCTTGTGCTAGCGCATCTACCGATTCATTGCAAGCAACTCCAGAGTGACAGAGTGTTTAAAGTTCGTTTACGTCCCTGAGTTAAGAAGAAACTTAGTGTCACGTTCCTCACCCCTCTCTGCAAGAATTCTAGCTCCCATATCAATAGCAAATACCTGAAAATGCCTGCGATATCGTACAATAAGTACCCATTTGGAAATTTGTGGTTCGAGGTTCATCGTAGAAGTATTAAATTAAAAATAACCAATGGTTTACGATGATAAATGTTTATTCAATAAAACAAAATATTTCGGTGCAACAGTGTTTCAGCTGATATTTCAGCCTTTATCAAGCACGACTATGAAATAGAAAGAGAAAAAATAAGGGGTGAAAACGTAATCTATAAAAAATTTTTAAATTTAAAAGAATTTAATGAAATGTCTAAAATTATTAATATCTGTAATGTCATTCATGATCAAAACCCCGTCCTTTAGTTTACCGTCGTAAATGTAATATTCCTCATATAGGTCCATTTCCCTTGATTTTTTAAGGTTTTTTAAAAGTTTGACATTTTGAAAAGATATATTATGATTATGTGTTGAAATGTGTTTAACAACAGCAGAAGATTCTTTAGTTTTATGTTTTCTAAATCTAATCTTAAGGTTCCTTCCTGTCTGTCCTATGTATATCATATCACAATCTAGGCAATGAATCTCGCAAACTCCACTCGATTGTTCGATACCAAATCTATGTTTAGTATTGTTAATAAGCTTGCTGATTTTTAAGCCTGATGAAAACGCAGGTATAGTGTTGTATTTTTGAAGATTAAATTTAAATTTGGTTTCAAGAGAAGGCATATATGGAACTGAAATGAATTTAAGTGGTGAATTGAAATGTGTGTATAATAATTTATTAATAAAAGAGTTAAGAGTTTTGTTATAAATTTGCTGAATATCAACTATTTTATAATCCGTTTGGATTCGAACTATGAGAAGTACTATGAAAAAACGAGAGAACACCAAGGACACCATTAACTTCCTTCATGGAGCCATCCATCTTAACGTAACACCGAAAGTATTCAAAATCAAAGTACCAAAAATATTCAAGAATCAACAAGTAGACATAGAAAGAAAATTAATAAAGAAGAACATCAGAATACAATATAAAAAACTTTCACAACAGGACTCACTTCTAAAATTTTTACACAGAAAACTCTCCACAACTCTACATCCAATAGAATATGATGATATAACCCGAAGATTCAACGAAGAGGTTTACTACAGCACAATGAAAAGTGTAGTGTAAAGAAACAAAACAACACAAACTGGATAGATTGGTAAAGAATAAAATAAATAATACTCACATTATAAAGAATGAAAATATCAGTTCAAAATTATCCAATAACAATAATAACAGACCTACTAGTGTCAAAAAAACCTTTGTACCAGAATCTCTTGCTCCTGGGGAAGAAACCTTCACTATAAAGAGAATTGATCATAACAAACCCATAAGTATCATAAAATTAAATAATTTAAACAACATTTCATTTGAACTCATTGGAAAAAGAGCTTTTCTCTAACAAATATGATCTATTCACCGAAGACATCTCTTTCTACGGGAGATATGTAGACGATATATTAATGGTTTATAGGGGTAATGATGCCAAACTGGTGGGACTCTTAAACATTTTTAACAATTTAAGTAATTTACGGTTTACAATAGAAATAGAAAAACAAAACAGCAACAACTTCTTGGATCTCACAATCACAAAAAACCTAAATGACAACATTCTCAATTTCAATATTTTCAGAAAACCCACTACAACCGACGCTATAATCTCAAAACATTCATTTAATTGCAAGCAACATAAAGAGGCCGCCTTTAGATACATGTTTAATAGGCTTTTTAACACTCCTCTTGATGAAAATAACTATAATTTAGAACTAAAAACCATTATAAAAATCGGTTTAAACAATGATTATAAAATAGTTGATATTCAGCAAATTTAAAACAAAACTCTTAACTCTTTTATTAATAAATTATTATACCCACAATTCAATTCACCAGTTAAATTCATTTCAGTTCCATATATGCCTTCTCTTGAAACCAAATTTAAATTTAATCTTCAAAAATACAACACTATACCTGCGTTTTCATCAGGCTTAAAAATCAGTAAGCTTATTAACAATACTAAACTTTTTATAGATTTTTATAGACTATAAAAAGTCTTTTTATAGAAAATTTTTATAGATTACGTTTTTCACCCCTTATTTTTTCTCTTTCTATTTCATAGTCGTGCTTGATAAAGGCTGAAATATCAGCTGAAACACTGTTGCACCGAAATATTTTGTTTTATTGAATAAACATTTATGATCGTAAACCATTGGTTATTTTTAATTTAATAAGTACCCAGGCTGTAAGCTTGCTTGATCTGAAGTATCTGACAGTATACTCCTGCTTCGACTCCTTTCGACGTTTTTGATCCATCTGTGAACTTGAAAATATCTGTCTGAACCAGAAAATCTTTATTTTCAATCCGTGGTTGCTGTTCAGGCGATTTAATCTGGAAGTGGGCATTAGGCATTCACCGTGGCCTCGCCAAATCTAACGGCATTGTTAGTATAGTATCAGTATCTATTATATCTTCCGCAGCCCATTGATAAGACATGTCGGAATAGGTTTGAGTGTATTACTTAAAAATGTTAATGGTAATTCTGCCCATTTTCTCTATATGCACATGCAAAGGAGTCAGACCAAGTCGTACCAAAGATTGCCAATCCAGCTATTCGTTGAATGCTTGAAAGTTTGCTGATAACTGAAGCCTGTCGGACTTTCCTATACCAGGCAATCGCTTCATATGTGATTATAGGTCTAACCGCAGTCACATAGAGCCAGTACAGCCTTTCAGGCGTAAGACCCCAAGTTTTACCACAAAGACTACGACAAATCCATAAGGATAGTGTAGCTTTGTGTAAAATTCCCTGCAAATGTTCATGCCATGAGAAGGTTTTATCTAGTGTTACTTCTGGATATTTGGTTTCCTTTAAAAAGGAATCTTTCCAATCCAAGGTGAAGAATCATCTTGGATGGAAGGGCGGATTAATCCATTCAACTTTTGTTTCCTTGTGAACCAAATTATTTTGAACCAACGATTATTTTTTGCGGGTTTATCGAGAGATCCTCTCCTTTACACCAAACGCAAATGGTATCCAGGGTCACCTGGAGGACTTTCGATATTCTCGATAAACAGGTTGCTTTGACTATAACAACAATGTCATCAGCATACGCTTGTACTTCTGCACCAACGGCTTCAACAACCTCCGGGCCAGAAGTATATCATGTTAAGTATAGTGAACTGGAAACAATCCTACTATCAAGTATATTGCTGGTCCATACTGCTGTAGTTGATTTTCCTCCCCTGTCAAGAGCAGCTCTTTCAAGATTGTGGTATTGCATTGTTAAATGTACCTTCTATATCCAGAAACGCACAAACCAAGGTTTCTTTATCCTGGAGTGTCTTGGATACTCGACCAACTAAGTTGTGTATATACAGCTAGCTTTCCCTTCTGATAAGCGTACTGGTGATGATTCAGTGAACTCCGTTTTCTTAACGGCATATTATATTTTTGCCAATATTATTTGCGTATATGCTTCGAAGCAAATTCCTCCTTACACCAATACAGATTCTCCATTGTATTGTAGTGTTTCTGCACTGAGCATAACGCTCTTCTGCGCCTCTCCAAACTCAGTAATTATTCAAAATAATCTGTGATAGTAAAAGTGGGGCTTATTCTGCTATTTCTGATATCCAAAGCACATCATTCAAAATTCTGGTTACCGACGTATAACTTTCGATTACCTTTAGATTTAGTATTATCTGTTATCAGGTCCATTCCAAGATATACATTTATGACCATGTCTACGCCATCTCTCAACCCAACGCATGACTGCTTGAACTAATCTGCCTTATTATTTGTATTTTTTCTAACCTTGCCCAATCCTATTAGTTTCATTGCATCTTTCATTTGTATGTACAATTTTTTGTAACAGGATCTTTTCCGGAATTTACACTGATATTATCCTAACCATTTTTCTGTAATACTTCTATGTCCCGTCGTTGAGTATTACGGTAATATTTCACACTATGGCTTAAACGGAGGCTTGGAGTTCTAGGATTTTGTTTTAGGGGTTTCTTCCTTAGCCTTTCTTAGCCTTAGATTTCTTCAACAGACGACTGCTATACAAAAATGTGTTCAATATGCGACGATTCATCAATTTAACCCATGAAGTTAGATTAAACAATTTAACCACATCGTTCTATTTTTTCAATTTTTATTACATAAGTAAATAACTAATCCATAACATATTTAATATGCTAGGTAATATTTCTTTTATTACCCTTTTATTTGACAGGTATCCCAAGAAGTAGAAGAAGAAAAACAAGTACTTCAATTACAAAAGGAAGAAAAATCATCAGTTCAAGTTGAGGAACCCCAGCTATCAGTTCCACCAAAAACGGAGGAAATTTTAAAGAAAGAAGAAATCACTCCGACTGCAATAGAAAAGAAAGAGGGTGTATTGGAAGTAAAAGATGGGCAACAAATTCTTGAAGCATCTAAAGAAGAACCAAAACCATCCACATCTAAAGATCTGAATCTTGAAAATAAATCTGACGAAGAAAAATTAATTATTACAGAATTAGAAAAGAAACCAACAGAAGTTAAACAACCAATGATTAATCAATTGGAATCAATAAACACTTTTTGCGTATCAAATGTAACAGGAGAAGTACCCCAAAAAGAAAAATTACAAAGAATTGTAAACATTATTTCAGTGGTTGCCAAAAGTATGACAACTTCAGAAGTAAAATCAATAGAAGATCTTGGTAAGGTATCAATTATCGAAAATTTGTTAGAAAAATGTTTAGAATCGATTCAAAGTGAAATCGCCACAAATAAAATCGAGCAAGAAATCGTTGTAGACATCAAAAAAGACTTGGCAGAATTACCGATTGAATCACCTTCTGCACAAATAATTTCAATTTTACAACAGCTCATTCGCGTCATTCTAAACGAGGAAGATCAAATACCTGTTGTAAAATCATTAAAAACTCTTAAAGATTCTGTTGATTTAATTGAAAAAGAAAAATTCTCTGAATCTAAACAAGCAGCAATCAACGAATTAGCAAAATCAATCATCGCATTAGAAACTACTCTTCAAAATAAACTAAGCACAACTGCTAATTTAGATAAAGATGAAATGAATGCCATCGAAAAAGCTGAAAAAACATTGACGGAAATAAATTCATTTTTAGTTACGGCTCAAAATATTTCTTTAGAAGAATCTTCAGCTTTACCAGATGTTACGGTTGACGTAGTAAAAACCTCGATTGAAGAATTACGCTTGGCTGTCGTGGCCATAAAGCAAGACTCCCAAGTAAAAGAAATAATGGAACCTCTCGAAGAAACGGCTAAAAACGTTATAAATCTTTTTGAAGGAATACCAGAAGAAGAAGCTTTAGCGAGTAAATATTCCGAATCGATGGCCAATGCTTTACAAAATACGATAAGAACAATCGTTATGATGGATAAAACCAAACAAGAAGACCTTAAACGAGATATCTTTAATCATATAGGAAAACAGTTGGTTAAATTAGAAGAAAATATATTAAAAGTTAAAAACGTTGGGTTAAGACACGATATGGCCGCTGTATTAGAAGCAGGAGAAAAATGCATAAATAATTTTAATGAATACTTAGCTAATACCCAAAATGTGAATTATGAAAACATCGATGAAGAAAAATCTAAAGTTTTAATTGCAACGCTGAAAGAATTTCAAGGTTTAGAAGAAAACATTGGAAAACATTTAACTTACACTCCAATTGTTGAACAGCTCAAAAATGTGAACGTAAATATTTTTAAATTGTTAGAAAAACCCGAACCTGTCACACCAAAAGAAATACCCGAATCATTAAAGAAACTTCAAAACATTTTACAAGATCTCCAAGAAAACGTTTCAAGCTTGAACCCATCCTCGGACGTTAAAGCACAAAAAGTTGCAGTGCATGAAATGCCGAGACCTTTAACGGCGCTCCAATTTATTGCCGAAAATATCCTCGTTGGAAAAAGCGAAAAGTTATCTCAAGATGAATTACACGTTTTAGAAATAACAGCAGCTTGTATGGAAGACATAAACACAATGATCGAAGAATCTGATAGTAAAAGAGAAATTGAGAAGATTGAGGAATCGCTAAGTAAACTCCATATTGCTGTTGCCAGTGTTAATCAAGAGTCGCAAATAAAAGATATTCTCGAACCTTTACAAGATATTTCAAACACCGTCGAGAAAATTTTAGAAAAAGAAAAAGCAGCTCAGGGCGAATTAAAAGAACAAAAAAGTTTGGCGGTTAAAAGATTTTCTAGTTCCGTTGCAAATTTGAGTAAAATAATTTTAAAATACGTTGAGCAAAAATTACCTGAGCCTAAAATGATTGTGTTGGTTGAGTTACAAAAACCTTTAAGGGCTATTGTTGAAAGTATGGGTGAAATAATCGAAGAAAGCGTTACAAAGCAAGATATGAAGGAATTAAATAACTTAACGGATTCCGTTGATAACATTGCGAAATGTATAGAAGAAAATCAATCAGTTGAAAACATCGATAAATCTTTACAAGAATTAAACGAATGTTTAGGAAAAATTATAGTGATAAAAGACGAACAAATTGAGGAAATTCCTAAAGCACCAACTCCATCTACTATTGATGTTATCTCGGAAAATTTATCAGATTTACAAGAAGCGATTCATTTTACCCACTTGGTGTTAGAAAAGCCAAAAACTATCGAAGATGTGAGTCAATTAAAAAATATAAACACACCATTAAACGAATTTTTAAAATTAATTTTGGTCATTAAACATGAAAAAGGTGATTTAAATTTGTTATCGGAACTCCAAAATCCTTTACATCAATTGGAATTAAAATTGCATCAATCTGTTAATGCTAAAATCGTCGAAGAAGAAATTCCAATTTTAGAAAGGATCGGAACTGAATTTACAAAAATAATCGATATTTCAAAAAGCAAAGAATTTAAGGATCTTAATTTGAATGATTTCTCAAATCCTCTCGATGCGTTACAAAACGTGATTATTTCAGTTTGTTCTAGAGCGGTTTTAACTAATATTCCTGAAGATCAAGAATCGATTATACAAAAGATAAGCGAACCTTTAGATAAAATTATCAAGGGAATTATTAAAATAAAAACTAAAGTTGGTGAAATTAAATTAATTAATAAAATTATTTCCGAAATGAGTTTAGATGTTGATGGAATTAATAAAATCGTTACTAATAATGATAACGAAGTTATAAAACAATTATCTCCTATAAATAAATCTTTACAATCAACTGAAAATATCAACCAAGTTTTGGAATCGTTAAATAAATTTTTGGAAAATTTCCAAAAAGAAATCGAAGAATTTTTAAATAAATCCCAAGAAAACACCTTTAAACCAATTCTTGAAACAATTTTGAATGACCTTAAGTTATTGAATGAACTTAGTGATGATTCTAAAGCTATTGAAAAATATGAAAGATTATCAAAAATGGTAAAACTGTTTAAAACAACTATCCAAGAAATCATGATCGATCAGTTATCAGAGAGACGTGATATCAAAGTTATTGAAGCTATAAAACAACCTTTAACAACTCTGGAAACCAATATTGAGTCATTAAAAGCATCCGTTCAAGATGTGTCTGCGAAACCGTTTTCAACAACAATGGAATTGGTTGAATCAATCGCTGAAATTAAAGAAGTATTGTCGGAAGTTGAAGAAGTTATAATAACCACCGGAAAAATTGATGATATTTCTTTAGAAAGTATGGAAGTCGTAAAGTTTTTGGATGAACCTTTGCAGAAATTATCAATCGCAATAGGTAAGTAGTTTTAATAACTTTAATTTTATTATTATAAGTGGTGTAAAACAATATGTTTATACAGCACATTCGTATACAGTAAAGTCTGTTATACAAATTTAAGTGTTATTTTTGACGGTGACACAGGTTTCCTTCGATAGATAATAATAATAAACAGGTATCCACGATAATCGATACGCTATCTTCAGATTAATTGTTTATTGTTTTCCACTTGTTTCATAGATATTATATTTATATTAGTATGCAGATTCAGATTTATGTCTTCACTTTTCTTGATAAGCTATAGCTTGATTCAATAAAATGAATCCTTTGCGTAAAGATCGTAGGAGTTAATAGAGCCTGTTAGCACCAAGAAGTGTCAACTGTGTTAAGATTTACTTCCTTGGAAGCATGGTTTAGTACAAATTCATATCGTTTGGCAGTAGAGCTCCAGCTAAAGCTGTCGCGATTTTGTCATGATTTTGATTTCGAATTTTTTCAGAAAAGTCATGCTCTTATGTATTTACCCCCGAATAATATGCGACGTTTCAATTAATGACTGCAAAGTTGACAAAAGAAAGTACTTTATTTTGTGTAACAGAAATGATGGAAAAGTCATGGGTTCAGCAGATATTGTCCATATTTTAGTTATGACCAGGGGACAACTACATAATTATAATGAATATAATATAATAAATAGATATTATAATATGATCAATGATTTCATTCTTTCTTGATTTTTTTATAAACTTGATAATGGGTGCTAATTACGATAGTAACACTCTTAAATGATGACACTTTTGAAAATGTTTGAATTTACTTTCTTACTTTCTATCTCTGGAAAGCTTCGAGATGATTTTATGTTGAAAATCCGAAATTATTATATATATAATAATTTCAGATATTTAATTCCGATATTTTGAAAATGTTTGCTGTGTTCCTGCAATCTTCTTATTCTAGGTTGTAACTGGTTCTAGATTTTGCTTTTCTGTTTAATTATAAATATGTGTTCATTCGATATTCGGTCTTATCTTCTTATTTTTTAACACTTTGCGGACGTTACGCAAACATGTGCCTATTTACCAATCTAAAATTGATTATACATGCGGTTTTGTCCGCGAAAGTTAAGCTTTTCTAGCATTCCACTCCTTATTAATCCCATACAATAAATATGTATTGGGATTCAGACTAGTGTGCGTCGTTACATTTACAAAATCTCATCGTATGTGGCACTTATTTCATTATCAATTGTAGGTATATACTTTTAATTTCATGTCCTCCAGAGAAATCAGTTTTTACTATGATGAAATTTTGTAATTGCAATGACATGACGCAAATAAGTCATACAGATATTTAATAATTCTTTTTCTCTAACTTATCTACTTGCGTCACCAAAATCTACTAATTGGAAAAGACTAAATGGACTATTCAGAAATTATAATTAATTAATTTGCTGGATCCGAAAAATATGGAGTTATATCTGCTCAATATATGACTTTTCCATCATTTCTGTGTTTTTTTAAATTGTATTCAAAACCATAAAAAGACGTTAATTGAAATTCGTTCATAATTGTATATTAAATATACAGGTTCCTTCAGACCAGTCTTCTATAGCTCAGTCATTAATTAAGTGTGTGGTATTTGGCAGGCTTGTACTATATCTCAGACCGCATTTCAGTAAATTATTTTTGATTATGCAGGTTACTGCATAAAGTTTATACAGGATGTATCCGAATGACTGCAACAAACTCCTAGGGGTGATTCATTGACGACTTTAGCTTACCTGAGGAGCTACAGTCTTCAAAAAATATCGGATAATTTTGGTTTTATTTTTATTTCTCAAAAACCATAAACACTAGGAAAATGAAATTGGAGAATATGTTTAACTAAAATAATGTCTTTAAAAGAATTAGTAAATTCTTTAAAAATAGAAAACAGTGTTGACATTTCTAAAGTAATCATAGGGGCATAATTATACAACATTATAATTATTCATCAAGTCATCAGTTCTTGACACTATCTATCCAAAAATGTAGCTCCTTTTAGAAATTCGACCAAAGGATGAATGATTGTTAGCACGTATTATTAAAAGATAGTAGAAGATAATGCGTTTATGGTCACAACATTCACGTAAGCGGCAAAGTAGATAAATGGCATTAAGCAGCCAAGATAGAGTTCTTCTTTAGACAAAAGTAGTGGGAAATTTACCACACTGTAAATGGAAGATATTTGTATATATATAGAGTGATTCATAACAACGTACCTAAATAAATATATGTTATTTTTAATGGAGTGATACAGTTTTTATTGCATATTCTGTTACAGCTTCTGCTCGGGTGTCCTTAAATAAAGTGCTATTGGCATTATCGGTCTATTTTATACAGGCTGTTCAAAAATTTAACTACTGTTTTATCATTTTCAATTGTAAAAAAGTTGAAGATTTTAAATAGAACAGACTATATCCGATTTGATAGAGAATTTAATTCTCTACAAATCGTTGCTATGTCCCTAGACCTATCACTTGTAGTTGTTGAGATATGCTAGAATTAATCAAAATTGTTCAATGAATGGTAGATCTTGTTCATTTTTTAATTGGTGGGTCATAAAATAAGATAATGAAAATAAGTGATTACCCATTAATAATGATTAACGGAAACGATACATAATACTCTTTCTTTTAATTCTTTTAATCATTATTAATACTGAATCACGTATTTTTATGATCTTATTTCATGGCCTACCAATGAAACAATTAACAATCATTGCATGTTTTTGACTAATTACGTCATATCGCAACAACTGCAACAGATAGGTGTAAAACATATTGTCATGATTTGTAGACAATTACATTCTCTGTCTGATAAGCAAATCAGATAGTAATTGAAAATGGTAAAATAATAATTAAATTTTTGAACATCTTATGTAAGATAGACCGATGATGCCAACGGCACTCTATTTAAGGACATCAAAACAGCAACTCACGAATTTTAACTTTCTAGCTCAATCAGTCTTTAAGAAATACAGATTAGATTTTTTTTTATTACTATAAACAGTTTCTAAATATAATAACTTAGAAAACACTAGGTATTAACATATCTTATCAAAGTCAACATATTTTGGAGTGTAGAATCAGAATATCCAAAACTGTATCATTTCATTTCAAACAACATATGTTTATTTCGGTATTTTGTTATGGAACACCCTGTGTTTATTAAAATTTTTTCTTTTTATAGAGTGAAACATTTCCTACATCTTTTGTCTAAAGATGAACTATGTATTCAGACGCTTTAATGTCATTTATGTAGTTTGTCGCTTACGTGGGACACCTATATGTAGCTTCATGTGGGGGTGAATTTGTTGACGGCACTAGAGTCCAGCGGGTCCTTTTCAAATCCCGTCAATTAATAGTTCATTCAAGGACCACAAAACCAGTCTAATGCTTTTATTAACGTGAGAAACTGACTAGATCTATTCCGGTTAGGATAAAGTAGAGTTTTCTTTGTAAAGACACCTACTGCTGTTTAATTGACTGCTATGTCTATGCAGTTATTTCGACTTGACGATGCTATACGAATCTAGCGAATTGGAAAGGTGCGATTGGAGATTGTGCGGGAAAATTCCTACTCCGGAATCTCCACTCTTCTTTGAAATGGTCAGGGTTTTGCCTGAGCTTAGGTTGCTCTAGAGTATCGTTTCAATACCAAAGTGTAGTTTAGTTAAGGAAGTAGGTAGGTGTGATGTAGTTTGAACGAGCTTTAAGGCGGAGCTCGTTCCGGACTATTCCGATTTTAAAAGACTGCTATCATGCAGTGATCGCAATCCACGCAACGCCAATACGGTCATCTCCCTGTAAAAAAATATGTGAGAGAATCTAGTACAATCCTTGCTTTTTTGGTTTTGCAACTAATGACGAACTGATGAACCATATCTTCAATTAATTAATTGTGATGAGAAAGTGTTAGAGCTACAGTACTGCAGGAGAAGGAGAATTATTTTTATTATGATGGTGATTTTTTTAAGAAATAACTGCCAATTTGGCCACTTCATGGAACTTTTACACTCGTTATAATATATGATATGCAGCTTTGATACGGAAGCTGTATGTTACTGTGTGAAACTAGGTTGCATAGCAAATTTGTAAACTTTGCATAACCGATGTTATAAGCAGCTGCACTGCTTTAATACTTTCTTTTGGATAGCTTTGAGTAACTTCTGGCCTTATATGTTATTGAAATTTTCATAATGTCTGTTTTGTATATTCTAATCGACATCTACAACGAAGTACTATAAATTGATCACAATTGCCATATTTAGTTTTAACATTTTTAATTTTATTTTCATCTTAACAATGTCCAACTATTTATATGTAATATTGGCAACAGAAGTTTCAGCAGATTTAATGTTTCGTGACTGTTTAAAATAAATTATATTTTTTTTACAACAGTATCTAAGACAACTACCGCTTTAACCCCTTTTTTCCGGTTTTCCAAAAGTAGTAGTAATATTTCTCCGTTAACAACTGTTAGTTTTCCGAAAAATCTGCATGATTTTTGCTTGCCAAATATTCAAAGTTATTCTTGTGGAAGTAAAAAGAGGTTTGCGTACCGAAATTGCCTTTGTATTCTTTAGATCAATTACGTGACTTCCCATCTTCTAAATTAAATGTCACGTGAATTACAAATATCATTTATTTGATTATATTTTTCTTCTTATTACCTCATTGCTGATTATTTGAGTTTTCTCATTTACATCCCTTCCAATTAATAAAACAAGCATCAAATTTATTGGATGCGTCAATATGAATAAGGAATCGTTGTTGGTGTGCTGTTCTACTATCCTTCCCTACTTGTGACACATCGTCAATTCGTGTCTAGAGCATGGTATTTATCCTGATTTGAAGATAGCTTCGATTACTCCGATGCTTAAGAAGAGCAGTTGTAAAGATTTCAACGATTTTAGACCTGTTAGTATTCTACCAACGCTTCCTAACGAAATTTCGACAGAGTTATTGCTGTTAGAATTCGGAAATATGTTGATTCACTTTACATTCTGTCTAACAAGCAGACGGATTTTCGTCGGGGATTTAGTTGTACACCTGCTCTTCTTGACGTGACGGATGACATATAAAAAGGAATTAAGTGGGGATGTGTTACTATTCTTGGATTCATGATTTTTAAAGGCATTTGATACTCTACATCACTTAACTCTATTTCAATAGAAGAAGATCACTTAGAAATTACTTAGACCATCGATCTCAGATTGTAGAGATATATGGCATATGCTTCGAGACAATCCCTATGATATCTGGTGTAATTTACGGGTCTATTCTGGGTCTGATATTAAAATAAAATAAATGTATTTAATAATAAATAATATGTAATAATAAACAAATGTAGTTAACATATACATTTCATCTTACTAGTCAATTAAAGTTTTCAAATCTCATCTAGTCAATTATTTCATAAGGTTAATGTTCGAAATGTAGAAGTATGTATGTATTATTTGCTGTACACTGTCCTACTATTAATTGCACCAAGTAGTATGTTGTCGTTTTTGGGCCGGATGGAAGGATTGTTTGAAATTGCAACTTGATAATGTTAAACATGGTATTTCATTTGAAGCTCGCAATCTTAGTATCATTCCTCATGCATTGTCTTGGACAGGTTGCCTTAATATGTACAGGCGTCGACTTTTACTTATATAGTATATCACAAAGTTTTGTTGAATTATACATTATCTTATTTTGCTTTTTTAATTATTGTTTTCTTTCTTTTTTGTTGCTACTGAAAAATATTAGCAGTTATCAAACAACAATGATTTGGCTCTGATTAATTCCTAACTAAATACGTCTGTCATGATTTTGTTTTGTGTTATATATATCGTTTTGAGAATTAATAAACATACATTATTACTATTAAGTAAATCAAGAACTTAAACTTTACTGTGTACTCGAGAATCTTAATTTAAAATTTTCAACGTGCTGTATAGGCATGTTGATTCCACACCAATGATTTTTACCCCATTAAGTTTTGATTGCTATTGTTTATTTTCTTAACTAACACCAGGTAATATAAAGATTGTTGAGCAGAAGCCGGTTATAAAAGATATGGATAAAGCGATGATTTTAAAAACGGTTGGAACTTTAAAAACTTCAATAGAAATGGTTATTCAAAAAGTTGAAGTAAAACATTTTGAAATCATAGTTAAAAAACTTGAACCTTTAAAAGCAACGATTGAACACTTTGAAGATATTATAAAAGAGGAAATGGGTGTAAGAAAGGACGATGTATTTACCAAAAATATGTTAAAAATAACAGAAGAAATATTCAAAGAATTTGAAAAGATTTATGAAAAAATTAAAGTTTCCAATCCCATCGATATAGTTGTTTATAAAATTGTATTCGAGTTAGATAAACCAATTAAATCAATCGAAGAAAATGTTAAATTTGTTAGAGAAATTATTGAAAATCACGCTGTTGATGATATTAATGAGACATCTTTTGAAATATTAAAATCGATAAATGACAATTTATTGCAATTAATTGGATCTTTATCCGAATTAGAAATTTCCGAAAGTTCCATTCAAAACGTTTCAAATAAATTAAAAAATGTAATTCCAAATTTAGAATTGGTGACGTCTCTTCCTCTTGATACGATATGCCTGGAATTCTTAAATTCTTCGTTTGTTGAATTAAAAAAATCTTCGATTAACGTCGTCAACAATTTAAAACAAGTTCCAGTCATTTTAGAAGCTTCCTCTCTTTTAAATCAAACGAAAAATAATTTAACCGAAACCCAACACAGTTATCAAAGCTTATCTCCTGTTTTAGAAAGATTGCGCGTGTTAAAAGATTTAGCGTTAATCAGCCGCGAATTGGAAGGAATTAATTTAATTATTGACGAATTTTTAGATAACATTTTTATTTTAGAAAATTTCAGCAAAGAAAACATTTCAAATATGACAGAAATTAATTCAATTTTAATCGATTTAAAATTAGTTAATGAAAATATTTTGGGTATTTCTCAATTTGACGATAGCAAAATTAATGATGAAGTAAACAAAATAATTGAGCAATTAGATAACGTTGAGGTACGTTTAAATAAGTTTATATCTCAGCCTAGAATGATCGACGAATTAAAATTGAACATTTCGAATATTGATAAAATTTTATTGGGTGTTAAAAATAAATCGAAAGATATTGATGAAATTAAACAAATTCAAAGTGATTTGGCTGTTTTGTTCAAAAATTTTATTCAAAATGTTGAAGGGAATGAACTTATTTTAAAGCCGAGTAAAGAGATTTTAAAAGTAATTAAGAAGTTACCAAGTAAGGAATTGTGCGTTAAGCTAAGTGAGCTTGAGGAGCCAATAAAAGAGTTTATAAAGACGAAAGATTTTAATTCTTTAAGGCAATCTATAAATAATTGTGTTTTTGAGGATGATTTATTATTGTTAGATGAATCTAAATTGGTTCAAAATAATTTAAAAAATCTTTCAGAAAATTTGTCCCAAATAATTAATAAATCGATTCAGGAAAATATCGACAATAAGGTTTCAAAAATTTTAGTACAATTAGAAAAACTGTTTTTGACGAGTAAATCAATGGCTTCATCTTTTGAAAGTGCTAGAAATAATTTAATTTTGCTTGGGCTTGAAGATGTTATTACTCCAATTAGTTCAATCAATCATGCGATTGAGGTGATTGAAGAAAAACTTAAAACGGATAAAAACATTTCAGAAAATTTATGTGAAAAATTACTCCAACTTCAAACTGGAATGAAATATTTAGCAACAGCAATGAAATCTAGCGTTGATTTATTAAATGAGAATGTTGTGGGAGTTTCCCAATTAATTCCAGCTTTGGAAAAGTTTAACAAAGAAGTTGATGAAATTGTTAAATCAGAATTAAAGTCAGAAATAATAAACTTGTTTGAAGATGTTGAAGTCAACGTTATAAATTTGTGCGATAAATTAAAATTGGTTGATTCAAGACAAAGTAAATTAGAAGAAATACAACCAATTATTAAGAGTGGGTTATCTTTGGAAGAAGTAACAAGAAATGTTGTTGCTAAAGACTTGGAGAATCAAAGAGTATTTAATTTAATTAAAAATTTAAATGTGCCATTAAAAGATTTTAATAAATTTACAAAAGAAGATCTTGATTTATTAGAGGATAAAGATATCAAGAATTTATCGAGCTTAATCCAACCGGTTTTGAAATTATCAGACTTTATTAAAACATTATCATCAAGTTCTTTAAATAAAGATGAGTTATTGCAGAGAATAATTGCGCTTAAATCTGCAATAATTCCAATCACAACAAGCAGTAAATTTTCTAAGAAAATACATCTTGAGAGCTTGAGAGTGCAATTAGAGGAAATTGAAAAAGAATTAATTAATTTCAACACGGTAATTAAACCCATTAAGGAGCTAGCAAAATTAGTTGAAAGTGTCCAAAGTAATTTGCAATCATCAACGCAAGATATGCCATCTCCACAAAAGGCACTAAAAATTGAAAATTTAGTTGAACCGCTTAAAGAACTCAAATCAAATTTGGTCAATTTAGAAGAAATTTTGTATGAAGAAGCTGTTCCTATTGAAGAAATTAATAAAATAGATGCGATTAAATCTACGATAGAAGAATTATCTAAAGAAAAATTGATAGAGGTGCCTCAAACCATAAAAGTATTGAGTCATCTTAAACAAAGCATCGAAAAAGTAAAATTTTCTTCAAATGCGCAACATTTGCAAAAAGTTGAAGAAAGTCTTCAAAAATTATCAGGGGTGATTTCCGAAATACAAACAAAACATAAAAAAGAAATCTTAAAAACTGAACCTTTAAAGTTAGACATACAGCAATTAAAAGATTCTTGCGAAAAATTATCGAAAATCGAAAACATTCAAAAAGAAAGTCAAAAAGCTGTTTTATCAGTTATAGAGTTAGAAAATCAGTTAAAAACACTTCACGAAGCTGTCAAACAACTTGAAGATGTTTACGATAAAGAAGAAGTAGATGATATCTTCCATGATGTTTTGACTAAAGTCAACTTAATGGATGAACCGATTAAAAAGTTCAACTTATTTATTTTGAGTTGTATTTCCCCGGCTGAAGGAGTTGGCATTTTAAAAATCGATAAACCTTCGTTAGGAAAAGCCGTTTCTTCTCTAAAAGAAGAATTGAGTAAGAGTAAGCTCACAGAAATTGAAACCAAAAAATTAAAGTTTATTGATGTTGCAATTGAAGTTTTAAACGGACAACTTAGCGAAATTGAAAATCAATGTAAAGAAGAAATTGAGTTAAAAGGTGATGAGAAGGAAGAAATTAAAGATGTTAAAGTACAAGAGGAAGAAATTGGGGAATTATCTAAGGAGGTACTAAAAGACGATGGTGTTGAGGGTGTTTCTAAAGATGAAACTAAAGCGGAAGAAATTAAACCTAAAGAAGAAAAGCTTGAAGAATTATCTAAAGATGTTGTCAAAGAAGAAGAAAAAGTTTTAAAAGAGAACGTTGAGGCAGTTTCTAAAGATGAGGTAAAGACCGTTCAAGAAAAAGCAAAAGCGGAGGAAGATAAACAAAAAGAGGATAAAATTGGAGAATCATCCAAAGAAGTTTGCAAAGAAGAAGAAAAATTACCAATCGAAGAAGTTTCGAAAGAAAAGATTGAGGAGGTTTCTAAAGATGAAGTGAAAGAAGCTCCAGAAGAAGCAAAGATAGAGGAAGATAAACGTAAAGAAGAAAAGGTTGAAGAATCATCCAAAGAGGTTGTCAAAGAAGAAGAAAAATTGGTAACTCAGCAAGTTTCAAAAGAGAAGATTGAAGCAGTTTCTAAGGATGAGAAGAAGGAAGTTCAACAAGACGCAAAGATGGAGGAAGATAAACAAAAAGAGGAAAAAGTTGAGGAACCATCCAAAGAAATTGGCAAAGAAGAAGTAAAATCGCCAAATCAGCAAGTTTCCGAAGAGAGGATTGAAGTAATTTCTAAAGATGAAGTTAAACAAGCTCCGGAAGAAGCAAAGGCGGAGGAAACTAAACCAAAGGGAGATAAATTTGAAGAACCATCGAAAGAGGTTGTTAAAGAAGAAGCGAAAATACCAAGTCAGCAAGTTTCTGAAGAGAAGATTGGGGCAGTTTCTAAGGATGAAGTTAAACAACCTCCGGAAGAAGCAAAGGCGGAGGAAACTAAACCAAAGGGAGATAAATTTGAAGAACCATCGAAAGAGGTTGTTAAAGAAGAAGAGAAAATAGCAAGTCAGCAAGTTTCTGAACAGAAGATTGAGGCAATTTCTAAGGATGAAATTAAAAAAGGTCCAGAAGAAGCAAAGGCGGAGGACGCTAAACCAAATGAAAACAAATTAGAAGAACCCTCTAAAAAGATTGTTAAAGAAGAAGAAAAATTACCAAGTCAGCAAGCTTCTGAAGAGAAGGTTAAGACAGCTTTTAAAGATGAAGTAATGAAACCTCCGGATGAAACAAAGATAGAAGAAGTTAAATCTAAAGAAGACATACTTGAAAAACCATCCCAAGAAGCTATTAAAGAAGAAGAAAAATTAGAAACTCCGCAAACTGGAGAAGAGAAGATTAAAGTAGTTTCCAAAGATGAAGTTAAAGAGGGTGCAGAGGTACCAAAGACGGAGGAAGATAAACCAAAAGAAGATAAAATTATAGAATCACCCAAAGACTCAAGCAGTGTTGAAACCAAACCTGAAGAAATCAAGGAATCGAAGCTAGAAGAAGAAAAGAAGATAAAACAACAATTAGAAGAAGAACAAAATATTCTCAGAACAACATTACATAAAATCAACTCAGATTTAACCACTTTAGAACCTCTTGTATCAGAACTTCCAAAGCCACTTCAAGGATTTTCTTCATTAATTGAGTTACGCGAATCTATCGAAGACGTAGAAATGGGTTTAGAAATAACTCAAGATCTTAGTATCGAAGACAAAAAGTCATTGAATTTGGTTGAAATGATCGAACCAATAAAGCTAACATCCACAGCAATTGAAAATGTCGTCACGAAACTTCAACACCAACAAATCAAGGAATTAGAAAAAGAAATGCCTTTGTTGTTAACAGCTTTAAAAGCAACAAAAGAAACTGCAGACATTGTTATGAACCAAAACCAACAAAAAGGAGAGATTGAAGTTGTTAATAAAACTTTAGAGTTGTTATCGGCGAAATTAAGCGAGGTAATCAAAAAGGTTGAAACAAAACCAAAAACGAAACTTCAAGAAATTTTAAATGTAACTAAAAAGGAGTTGGAAATTTTAAATGTAGAGGGTGTGAAAAAAGTTGGAGTGCTTTCGATTGTTGAATTGATCAAACCTTTGGAAGCGGTTGAAAATTTGCTGGAT
Source organism: Onthophagus sagittarius (assembly GCA_036711965.1). Lineage (NCBI taxonomy): Eukaryota > Metazoa > Arthropoda > Insecta > Coleoptera > Scarabaeidae > Onthophagus > Onthophagus sagittarius. Next base: position 40,674,291 of record JASERS010000001.1, read on the forward strand.
AAGGAAAAAGTAGAGAGATTGAATATTCTTGTAAACCCGTTGGAAGAATTTGCAGCTTTAATACCTAACATTAAACCTCCAATATTTATAGTCAATAAACTGAAACTTTTACAAGCCTTAAAATCACTTAAAGAAGCAATCAATCTTGTGGTACAAGACAAGAACTTAAAGAAAGCCAAAATTGATTTAAAGCCAATTAAATCATTATCCGTAAATATCGAAAATGTTATTAAAGAAATCGAATCAAAATCGCCAATAAAACAAAATATAGAAATAATTTGTAATAATATTCAAACTCTTCATTCAAACATTAAAAAATTAGATAAATCTCAACAATTGGGAATATTGAGTCTTAGCGATTTACAACAACCGTTAATAGATCTCGATGTCGCGTTAGATAATGTTGAATTCGTTTCAATTGAGGGTGTTGAAGAATTAACACCCCAAAAATTGATCGAATCTATTAAATCTCTTTCGTTAATCGTTGAAAACGTTATAAAAGCACCAATGAATATCAAACAAATCGAATTAGAAACACCCAAAGTTTTAAATGCTTTAAAATCAATGAAAGAAGTGGTAGTAATTGTCGAAAATAACAAAGAATTAATTCAAATTAAAGAAATTTCCGTTAAATTAAATGCTTTATCTGCTAAATTAAGCGATATTATTCAAAAAATTGAAACCGAAAAGTGTCAAAAATTAAAATCTGTTTTAGTCGAAACGAAGAAAGTATTGGAAACCTTTAAATTAAAACCGAAAGATTTATCTCCAACTCAGCGAGGTGTTCTTTGCTTAGTAGAACTAAATGTACCCTTAGAAAATGTTAAAGAGTGGTTTGAATCCAATCCGAAAGAAAGTTTAACAATTTCTGAAGAATTAAACTCAATTGTTGAACCCTTAGAGTTGTTATCATTCAGTTTACTTGAAATGTCCCAACCTAAAACCACGAAAGAAAAGCAAAGCGTGGTTGAATTTGAGAAACCCAAAGTTCTTAAAGCTTTATTATCCACAAAAGAAACCCTGGAAAAACATTCTTTGAAAGAAAACCTTGCAAAACTCCAAATTTCTTTTGAACCTTTACAAAATTTAGCTGGTAAAATTTCAGAGATAATCAACGCAATCGAAGAAAAACGCGGACTATCCGAACAAGGGAAGTTATTAAAAGCCACCCTTCAAGAAACTCAAAGCAGTTTACAAGCTTTACAGTTAAATGTTGAAGAAATCCAACCGGTTAGGCAACAAGGTTTAATGACTTTAAGCGCGTTGAGTCAACCAATCGAAAATGTACAAGATTGGTTGGAAGCTTTAGAAGATATTAAATTGGTTGGTGAAGAAACCGTAGCGGTCGAAGAAGTTTCCGTTTTAATCGAACCACTTAAATCAATCGCAAAAGTTATCATTAACATTTCCGAAAATGTCCAAAAGAAAGATGTAGCTAACATTGAATCCGCAAAAACATCTTTAGTAAGTGATTTGAATCAAATGAAACGCACAATTGAAGAAGTTGTTTTTAAACCGGACGTTAAAAAAATAGAAGTTTTATCAACACCTTTAGAAAAGCTTGCTTCTAAACTTGGGGAAGTCTGTGAAGATTTACAAAAGAAACCCGATGTTCCAGTTCCTTTAAAGAGTACAGTAATCAAAGTTTTTAAAGAAATTAAAGTTTTGGAAAATTTGGAATTGAACGATCAAAGTTTATTATCAATCGTTGGATTATGTAAGCCATTAGAAAATGTACAAGAATTATGCGAAAATTTGGAAAAAATGAATATTTCACCCATTTACGAAGAAAATGCAAAATTTGCCGAAAATTTAAGCGAGTTAATCAAACCGTTAGAAAAAATTACAGCTTCAATCGTCGATATATCGCAAAGTGTTAAAGCAAAGCAACCAAAGAAAGTTGAAAGTAACAAAAAATCTGTTTTAAAAGCATTAATTGCAACAAAAGAATCTTTGGAGTTAATGTCATCTCAAGACGTTTTTAAGAAGATTGAAACGAAGAAACCTTTAGAAGCATTAAAAGCTGAGGTTTTAAATGTTATAGATGCTTTACAAAAACCGAAGGAAGATAAAATGAAGTTGATGAAGGAATCGATTAAAGAGGCTCGTGAAAATATCGAAATGTTAAAGAGTAATGTTGAGGATGTTAAACCTGTTGTTAAGCAAGGATTGATTTCGATTATTGAGTTATCTACTTGTTTGGATGATATTAAAAATATGTTGGAGGATGAAAAAGTTGGTGAAGTTATTAAGGAGGAAACGAAAAAGAAGATTAATGAAGCTGGAAAACCATTGAAGATAGTTTCTGAAACAATTGAGTGTTTATCAAATTTAGCGAAGAAGGAGGATGTGAAAGAAATGAAAGTGGAGAAGCCGAAACTTCTTAATGCAATGAAAGCGATGAAAGAAAATTTAGAAATTGTTACTAACTCAGTAAAAAGTGAAGAATCGAAGGTTGTTTTGAAACCGGTTAATGATTTGGCACAAAAAATTGGTACTGTTATTCAAGAAATGGAAGAATGTTTGGATGTTGAAAATCTTCAAGAAACGATTATAGATCTTAGCAAAGAAATTGCAGAAAAAGCCGAAAAGGATGTTGAGTTATCTAAATTGAAGGAATCGTTGAATGAAATGGTGAATGTTTTTGAAACTGCTCAAGTTATTGAAGAATTAAAAGGAAAAGTTGGTGAAGTTAAAGTAATTGATAAACCACTAAAAGAATTAGCTGTCCTGATACATCAGAAATCGTCAGAACAAAAAGGAAAGGTTGTAAAAATTGATGTCGAAGTAATTAATGGTTTAAAAGCTGTTAAAGAATCGATTATTTCATCGAGTTTTTCATCTAAACAAGAAAAACCAACAATTTTATCGGAATCGTTGAATAAATTAAATGCCAAAATAACTAATGTTTTGGAAGATGCTGAAAAACCAAAAGAAGATAAAACGAAATTGATTAAGGAGTCGATTAAAGAGGCTCGTGTAAATATCGAAATTTTGAAGAGTACTGTTAAGGATGTTAAACCTGTCATAAAACAAGGATTGATTTCGATCATTGAGTTATCTACATCTTTGGATGAAGTTAAAAATATGTTGGAAAGTGGAAAGGTTGATGAAGTTTTGGAGGATGAAACTAAAAAGAAAATTAATGAAGCTGGAAAGCCAATGAAGATCGTTTCTGAAGCAATTGAGTGCTTATCAAATATAGCGAAGAAGGAGGATGTCAAGGAAATAAAATTGGAGAAGCCGAAGCTTCTTCATGCAATGAAAGCGATGAAAGAAAATTTGGAAATTGTTAATAGCTCGGTGAAAAGTGAAGAATCAAAAGTTGCTTTGAAGCCGGTTAATGATTTGGCACAAAAACTTGGTGCTGTTATACAAGAAATGGAAGAAAGCTTTGATGTTGAGAGTCTCCAAGAAACGATTTTAGATCTTAACAAAGAAATTGCCTCATCAATAGGTAAAGATGTCAAGTTATTTGAATTAAAGGAGCCTTTAAATGAAGTGGTAAATGTCTTTGAAACTGCTCAAGTTTTCCATGAATTGAAGGGAAAAGTTGATGAGATTAAAGTAATTGATAAGCCATTAAAAGAACTGGCTGTTTTGATACATCAAAAATCATCGGAACAGAAAGGAAAAATTGCAAAAATTGATGTCGAAGTAATTAATGCCTTAAAAGCTGTTAAAGAATCGATTAGTTCATCAAGTTTTTCATCTAAACTAGACAAACCAATAATTTTATCGGAATCGTTGAATAAATTAAATGCAAAAATAAACAATGTTCTAGAAGATGCTGAAAAACCAAAAGAAGATGAAACGAAATTAATTAGGGAGTCGATTAAAGAGGCTCGTATGAATATCGAAATGTTAAAGAGTACTGTTAAGGATGTTAAACCTATCGTAAAACAAGGATTGATTTCGGTTACTGAGTTAACTACATCTTTGGATGAAGTTAAGAATATGTTAGAAAATGAAAAAGTTGATGAAGTGTTGGAAGATGAAACTAAAAAGAAGATTAATGAAGCTGGAAATCCATTGCAGACCGTTTCAGAAGTAATTAAGTGTTTATCAAATTTAACGGAGAAGCAAGATGTTAAAGAAATTAAATTGGAGAAACCGAAGCTTCTGCATGCAATGAAAGCGGTGAAAGAAAATCTAGAAACTGTTACGAGCTCGGTGAAAAGTGAAGAATCAAAAGTTGTTTTAAAACCGGTTAATGATTTGGCACAAAAACTTGGTGCTGTTATACAACAAATGGAAGAAAGCTTCGATTTTGAGAGTCTCCAAGAAACGATTTTAGATCTTAACAAAGAAATTGCGGTATCAATAGAAAAAGATGTCAAGTTACTTGAATTAAAGGAGCCTTTAAATGAAGTGGTAAATGTCTTTGAAACTGCTCAAGTTTTGGATGAATTAAAAGGAAAAGTTGGTGAGATTAAAGTAATTGATAAACCATTAAAAGAATTAGCTGTCCTGATACATCAGAAATCGTCAGAACAGAAAGGAAAAGTTGCAAAAATTGATGTCGAGGTAATTAATGCTTTAAAAGCTGTTAAAGAATCGATTACTTCATCGAGTTTTTCATCTAAACAAGAGAAACCAATGATTTTATCGGAATCGTTGAATAAATTAAATGCAAAAATAAGCGATGTTTTAGAAGACATTAAAAAGCCAAAAGAAGATAAAACAAAATTGATTAAGGAGTCGATTAAAGAGGCTCGTGGGAATATCGAAATGTTGAAGAGTACTGTTAAGGATGTTAAACCTATCGTAAAACAAGGATTGATTTCGGTTACTGAGTTAACTACATCTTTGGATGAAGTTAAGAATATGTTAGAAAATGAAAAAGTTGATAAAGTGTTGGAGGATGAAACTATAAGGAAGATTAATGAAGCTGGAAAACCATTGAAGACCGTTTCAGAAGTAATTAAGTGTTTATCAAATTTAACGGAGAAGCAAGATGTTAAAGAAATTAAATTGGAGAAACCAAAGCTTCTGCATGCAATGAAAGCAGTGAAAGAAAATCTAGAAACTGTTACGAGCTTGATGAAAACTGAAGAATCAAAAGTTGTTTTAAAACCGGTTAATGATTTGGCACAAGAACTTGGTGCTGTTATACAACAAATGGAAGAAAGCTTCGATGTTGAAAGTCTCCAAGAAACGATTTTAGATCTTAACAAAGAAATTGCGGCATCAATAGAAAAAGGTGTCAAGTTACTTGAATTAAAGGAGCCTTTAAATGAAGTGGTAAATGTCTTTGAAACTGCTCAAGTTTTTGATGAATTGAAGGGAAAAGTTGATGAGATTAAAGTAATTGATAAGCCATTAAAAGAACTGGCTGTTTTGATACATCAAAAATCATCGGAACAGAAAGGAAAAATTGCAAAAATTGATTTCGAGGTAATTAATGCGTTAAAAGCAATTAAAGAATCGATTACTTCATCGAGTTTTTCATCTAAACAAGAGAAATCAATACTTTTATCGGAACCGTTGAATAAATTAAATGCAAAAATAAGCGATGTTTTAGAAGCCACTAAAAAGCCAAAAGAAGATAAAACAAAATTGATTAAGGAGTCAATTAAAGAGGCTCGTGTGAATATCGAAATGTTGAAGAGTACTGTTAAGGATGTTAAACCTCTCGTAAAACAAGGGTTGATTTCGGTTATTGAGTTAGCTACATCTCTGAATGAAGTAAAGAATATGTTGGAAAGTGGAAAGGTTGATGAAATTTTGGAGGATGAAACTATGAAGAATCTTAATGAAGCTGGAAAACCACTGAAGACGGTTTCTGAAGCAATTGAGTGTTTATCAAATTTAACGAAGAAACAAGATGTTAAAGAAATTAAATTGGAGAAGCCGAAGCTTCTTCATGCAATGAAAGCGATGAAAGAAAATCTAGAAACTGTTACGAGCTCGGTGAAAAGTAAAGAATCAAAAGTTGTTTTGAAACCGGTAAATGATTTGGCACAAAAACTTGGTGCAGTTATACAAGAAGTAGAAGAAGGCTTGGTTGTTGAACATCTTCAACACACCATTTTAGATCTTAGCAATAAAATTGCAACTTCAACCGGAAAAGATGATAAGTTATTAGAATTAAAGGAACCTTTAAATGAAATGGTAAATGTCTTTGAAACTGCTCAACTTTTTGATGAATTAAAAGGAAAAGTTGGTGAGATAAAAGTAATTGATAAGCCATTAAAGGAACTATCTGTTTTGATACATCAGAAATCGTCGGAACAGAAAGGAAAAGTTGCAAAAATTGATTTCGAAGTAATTAATGCTTTAAAAGCAGTTAAAGAATCGATTACTTCATCGAGCTTTTCATCTAAAGAAGAAAAACAAACGATTTTATCGGAATCATTAAACAAATTAAATGCAAAAATAACCAATGTTTTGGAAGATGCTGAAAAGCCAAAAGAAGATAAAACGAAACTGATCAAGGAGTCGATTAAAGAGGCTCGTGTAAATATCGAAATGTTACAGAGTAATGTTAAGGATGTTAAACCTGTCGTAAAACAAGGATTGATTTCGGTTATTGAGTTAGCTACATCTTTAGATGAAGTTAAGAATATGTTAGAAAATGAAAAAGTTGTTGAAGTTTTGGAGGATGAAACCAAAAAGAAGATTAATCAGGCTGGAAAGCCATTGAAGATCATTTCTGAAACAATCGAGTGTTTATCAAATATAGCCAAGAAGGAGGATATTAAAGAAATGAAATTAGAGAAACCAAAACTTCTTCATGCAATGAAAGCGATGAAAGAAAACTTAGAAATTGTTACTAACTCGGTAAAGAGTAAAGAATCAAAAGTTGTGTTGAAACCAGTTGACGATTTAGCACAAAAGATTGTTGCTGTTATAAAAGAAATGGAAGAGAGCTTTGATGTTGAGAGTCTTCAGGAAACGATTCTAGATCTTAACAAGGAAATTTTAGATGTCGAAAAAGATACTAAGTTATCTGAATTAAAGGAACCTCTAAATGAAATGGTAAATGTCTTTGAAACTGCTCAAGTTTTCGATGAATTGAAGGGAAAAGTTGATGAGATTAAAGTAATTGATAAGCCATTAAAAGAACTGGCTGTTTTGATACATCAAAAATCGTCGGAACAGAAAGGAAAAATTGCAAAAATTGATGTCGAAGTAATTAATGCCTTAAAAGCTGTCAAAGAATCGATTACTTCATCAAGTTTTTCATCTAAACTAGACAAACCAATAGTTTTATCGGAATCGTTAAATAAATTAAATGCAAAAATAAGCAATGTTTTAGAAGATGCTGAAAAACCAAAAGAAGATAAAACGAAATTAATTAAGGAGTCGATTGAAGAAGCTCGTGTAAATATCGAAACGTTAAAGAGTAATGTTAATGATATTAAACCTATTATAAAACAAGGATTAATTTCGATTATTGAGTTATCTACATCATTAGATGAAGTTAAAAGTATGTTAGAAAATGAAAAAGTTAATGAAGTTTTAGAGGATGAAACTAAAAAGAAGATTAATGATGCTGGAAAACCATTGAAAAATGTTTCTGTTGCAATTGAGTGTTTATCAAATCTTGCGAAGAAAGCGGATGTTAAAGAAATTAAATTGGAGAAGCCGAAGCTACTGCATGCAATGAAAGCGGTGAAAGAAAATTTAGAAATTGTTACGAGCTGGGTGAAAAGTAAAGAATCAAAAGTTGTTTTGAAACCGGTTAATGATTTGGTACAGAAAATTGGTGCAGTTATACAAGAAATGGAAGAAAGCTTTGATGTTGAAAGTCTTCAAGAAACGATTTTAGATCTTAGCAAGAAAATTGAAACATCAACCCAAAAAGAAGTTAAATTATTTCAATTAACGGAACCACTACAAGAAATTGTAAATGTTTTTGAAATACCTCGAGTTTTTGATGAATTAAAAGGAAATGTTGGTGAGATTAAAGTAATTGATAAACCATTAAAAGAATTGGCTGTTTTGATAAATCAAAAATCAACGGAACAGAAAGGAAGGGTTGCCAAAATTGATGTCGAGGTAATTAATGCTTTAAAAGCTGTTAAAGAGTCGATCGTTTCATCAAGGTTTACATCTAAACAAGAAAATCCAATGATTTTAACGGAATCATTGAACAAATTAAACGCGAAAATAACAAATGTTTTAGAAGATGCCGAAAAGCCGAAATGGAATGTTGAAAGCTTTGAGAAAATTCTTAAAAATCTTAAAAGTTTACAAGAAAATATTAAAACTAAAAATCCTTGTGTTAAAAATTGTTCAGTTAATATTGAAAACGCAATGATGTCATTTGAGAAGTTAAATGTTCCTCTAAAAGAGGTTCAAGATCAACTCGAAAAAGTAAAAGTTAATTTCTGCAATGAAGAAAAGTTTAAAGATCTTAACGGTTTAATTGAGAGTTTTAATTTAATTGAAACTCCTATCACAAACTTACAAGCAGCATTTATTTCTTCATCAATTCAACCCAGTATTTTAATCAACACATTAGAATCTTTAAAGAAATCCGTTGAAGAAATTGCCAAAAGGAAACAGAATAAAACATTAAATCCAAAATTGAGCGAATTAAACTCTGTTATTTTAGATGTTATCAAAAATATTAATGTTGCAAAATCGAATGATTTTAATGAAAGTATTGAGGATGTTAAGAAGGCTTTAATTGAAGTTGGAGTTAAAACGGAAATAATTAATAATGTAGAAAATATTAATGTTAATTATAAAAAGAAATTGTGTAGTGTTAATCAATTACGTAATGCGACGAAATTAATTGTTGAAGATTTAAATAAATTTTCTCTTTTAATTCTTAACGGTGAAAAAGATTACGATGATGAATCAGTGTTAAAAATAAAATCTTTACAAAAACCATTTGAAAATTTAAATATTTCGCTTCAAAATGCGTCAGAAAAACCTCAAAGCATTTCGGTATTACTTACTTTAATTAATAATCTCAACGAATTAAAAAATGTTTTAGTCGATGTCCAAGGTAATTCTTTCAAAAACTTAATTGAAATCCTTCCAAATATAGAATCTCAAATTAACGAATTAAAATCGGATTTAGAGAGAACATCTCCAACTCAAAAACTGAAATCCCCATTAAATAAATTAATCTCAAAATTAAGTTCAGTAACTAAATCTGAGGGATTAATGAAATACGGGTCATTAATCGAGTTATTAGAGCCGTTTAAAATAATCCTTGAGAAATCAGATTGCGTCGATGAATTAGTTAAAGATGATAACATAGAAGAAATTTCGTATTTAACCAGCGAAAAATTAGATATCTTTGAAAATTCTTTAAATCAGCTTTTCGAGACACTCGAAAACCCGGAAACGATTGAAGAAAAAGGATCCGATGCACTCCAAGAAATCGTCAATAACATCGAAAAGTTATCTTTCGAGGATAAAGAGGTTAAACGAATGCAAATTATAACGGAACCTTTAAAAGCGCTAAAAGTGAAAATATATTCAATTACCGAGGCTTCTAAAAGGACTAAATTGGTTATTAACACAGCGGTAATCGAAGAAACCCTCGATAAAATTCAAAAAGAATTAACAGGTAAACAAAAAATAAATTTGTCGTCAATAAATAAATTAAGTAAGCCCTTGTTATCGTTAAGAGAAGACGTTTTGCAATTAAAAGAAATTCATTTTAAAGATAGCAAAGATGTTGATGACCTTCAGTCATCACTTGATTTAACAAATAGTTTAATTGATGATGTAGGTAAGTCGTTGAGTGTAATAAATGCGTCAACTAAAGATCAATCGTCTTTAAAAGGTGACAAAGACAAATTAATTGAGGTGCTTTTGCGCTTCAATAATTCAGCTCCAGTGATAAATTATTTAAAGCAATCCATTACCATTGTCAAGAATACTATAACCAGAATAATAGACGAATTTAAACGTGACAAATTAAAAGATTTAAATATCGTTGGCAATTTATCCGAGGTCATCCCACCTTTAGAGCAATGTTTGATTATTGCGAAATCAAAATCTCATCCCGATGAAACATTGCACGCAATCGAAGCTTATGAAATGCCTTTAAAACAAATTCAAACATCAATTATGCAATTTAGTTTTCAAGATAATGAGTTTCAATTAAAAAGGAACTTTAATAGTCTTGCTGATAAATTAGAAGGATTATCTAAATGTAGTTCTTCAATCGTTGATCTTTCAAAACATGAGAAATATAAAGCTGTTAATAAACTTGTGTTGGAGGTTGATAAAAATTTAAAAAGCATTTTGGATAAAATTGTTGCTGATGATGTTGAGAAACGAGCTGCTGAAGTTGTTAATTTAAAATTATTACTTGAAGATGTCTATAAAATGTTGATTTGTTTGACGAAACAATATAAAATTGATGACAAAGTTGAGGAAGAAGAAAAAATTGGAAAAGATGATAAAATTAAAGAAGATGATTCCAAGAAATCAGACGAAGAAAAAGATAAAGAAAAGAAGTCGGAAGATGGTGATAAAACTAAGAAGAGGAAAAAGAGTAAAGATTTAGAAGATAAGAAAGATATTGCTAAAATTGACGATAAACTAAGAGTTGATGAAGAAATGATTGAGAAGAAACCTGATGGAGAAGTGGAAGATAAGAAGAAGAAGGGTAAAGAAAAAGATGAGGAAAAGAAACAAGTAGTCGATAAGAAAAAGGTTGAAGATGAAGTAAAAGAAGAAAGAACTCCTAAGGAAATTCAAAAAGATGATGGCGAAGACTTGAAGATGAAGAAGGATAAATCGCCAGAAGGAAAGCGTAAGAAATCTAAGACACCGATTGATGATGTACAAGCACAAGAACCAACAAAAGATAAAGATGTAAAAAAGAAAGATAAAGAGAAATCGCCAGAGCAGAAACGAAAGAAATCAAAATCACCAATTAAAGAAGCGTCAAAGGTTGAAACCGCTAAAGATGAAACGGAACAAAAAGCCAAAGAAAAATCACCTGAACTAAAAGACAAGAAATCAAAAACACCAGTTGAAGAAGCACAAAAAATAGAACTTGTTAACGACGAAAAAGAAAAGAAAATCAAAGAAAAATCACCTGAGGTAAAACGTAAGAAATCAGAAACACCAATTGAAGAAACACAAAAGGTAGAAATTACTAAAGATGACAATGAAAAGAAAACCAAAGAAAAATCACCTGAGATAAAACGCAAGAAATCCAAAACACCAATTGAAGAAGCACAAAAAATAGAAACTGCAAAAGATGAAATTGAAAAGAAACCCAAAGAAAAATCACCAGAGGTAAAACGCAAGAAATCAAAAACACCAATTGAGGAATCACAAAAGGTAGAAATTGCAAAAGATGACAATGAAAACAAAACCAAAGAAAAATCACCTGAGCAAAAACGTAAGAAATCCAAAACACCTATTGAAGAAACACAAAAAGTGGAAATTCCAAAAGATGATAAAAACTTGAAATCTGAAGAGACAGAAAAGAAAATTGATAAAGTATCTGAAGTTAAGAAAGAAAAATCTTTAGAGAAAGATGTTAAACCAAAAGAAACTAAGAAAGAAATTCGAGAAAAAGAAGATGTTTCCAAAAAGGGTGAAGAGAAAAAGGAGGAAGAAAAGAAACTAATAAAGGATGATGAAAGTAAAATAGAAAAGAAGGCGACAAAGAAGAAGGAACAGAAATTGGAGGAGAAAGTTGAAAAACAAGAAGGAGAGAAAATACCAAAGAAAGATGATAAGCAAAAAGAAGATAAAGAGCAAAAGAAGGAGGAAGACAAAAAAGGAAAGGATGATAAAAAGATTATGGAGAAGGAGGTTGAAAAGCAAGAAGAAGAGAAAGTGCATAAGAAGGAAGACGATAAAACAGTAAAAATTGAAGAGAAGGAAGTTGAAAAGAAGCAGGAAAAAGAAACGGAAAAGAAACATCTTGATAAAGAAAAAGAAGAAACCGTACAAAAAACTGTTGCTAAAGCAAAAGAAAAAGATGCTGATAAGTCCCCTAAAGAAGAATTAATTAAGAAACCTGAAGATGAAGTTACTATAAAGACAAAAGAGAAAACTACAAAGAAAAATGAAGAGGAATTAAGGAAAAAAGAAGCAAAGAAGGTAGCAGATGATGTCAAAGACACGAAAAAAGAACTCACTAAAAAGAAATCTCCAAAATTAAAGAAAGAAGAAAAAGCTAAAGATGATGAATGCAAAAAAGAAGAAACCCTCCAGGTTGATAAGAAAATGGATGAAAAGAAAATTGACGGGAAACAAATTCATGAGAAAGAATCTGAAAAAGTAAAAATTGATCAAAATGGAGAAATTGAAAAACCAATAACCAAGAAAACTAAAGTTGAAGAAGATGATAAGAAAAAAGTCGATATCGACGAAAAGAAAGATACATTAATAACAAAACCAAGCATTAAAGACGAAGAAATAGACATACCAATAAACGGAATTCAAACAAAAACAGAAATTAAAACCGAACCAAAAGAAGATTATCCAGAACCATCACGAAGACTAAGAAAAGATTATAAACCATCCAGTTATGGCCCAAAAGATTCTAACAAAAAACCAACATTTGCAATGAATTTATCCCCTCGAACTGCAACATCTGGATCAAGAGTAAAACTAACATGCAGCATAGTAGACACGGGTGAACACACCATTCAATGGTTAAAAGAAGGATTACCACTACAACACAGCAGTAAATTCAAAACGCATTACGTTGATGGTGTCGCAACTTTAGAATTATTAAACGCAACACCGGGAGACTCCGGTGAATATTCTTGTATCGTTAAAAATGATTATGGTTATTCATCAACTAAAGCTGATTTGAAAGTATATGAAAGTATTGACCATTCACCTATTCCGCCTACTTTCACTCGACAAATAAGAGAACAATATAAAATTAAAGATAATGAATTAACGTTGGAATGTAGAGTTAGAGGGCAACCGACTCCGACGATAACATGGTATAAAGATGGACATGAAATTCAGGATGGGCAAGATGAAAGGATTAAACAATATTATTTAGCTGATGGTATTTGTAAATTGGTTATAACCCAACCGGGTTCTGAAGATTCTGCACTATATTCTTGTAGAGCTGAAAATACTTTATGGAGCGATCAAATTTCTCATAATGTTTCGTTTGTGTCAAAAGAAGATTACGTTAGTAAACGATCTGAAAGATTAGCTAATAAACATCTTCAAGATTCGCGGAGACCACATCTTACGGGAGTTTTAACGGATAGCGTTGTGCCAACGGGAGGAATTGTTGGTCTTCAAGTTGAAGTAAAAGGTAAACCAAGCGAGGTTAATTGGTACAAAAATGAAGAACTTCTCCCGAGAGCTTCAACTAGACACCGAACGTTCCACGAATCTGGAGTTTATACTTTAATATTTTCAAACGCAACAGACACCGAAACGGGAAAATATACTTTTAGCGCATTGAATGCTTATGGGAAAATTTACAGTTCTGCATATATTGATGTGGTTCATCCTTCTTCAATACGAGACGGAAAACCGGCTATGTTCTTATCTAGACCGGATACATTAATGAGTGTCGCTGCTGGAGAAGATATAACCGTTTCTTTTCGAGTTACTGGCGAACCAAAGCCGAAAGGTAAGTTGATTAAATTAAAAAAAAATAATTAATTGATTAATGATTTTGTTTATAGTAACATGGATGAAGGGATTAAGAGATATAACAAATAATTTACGATCAATGAAATTTACTTCCGATGATTACGTAAGATTTACATTAAAACGAGCAACTTTGGATGATATGGGAACTTATTGCATTTTGGCTAAGAATCGTTTTGGATGTGACAGAGCATTCTTTACCGTACGATTACGGCAACGAGCCCGATCAGTTACTCCGATTCGTGGCGAAACAGCCGAAGAAATCTACAAGAGCATTCCGACATACCACGAACGAACCTTCTTACGAGGTGAGTAACGTTTTCTAAAAATAAAGCAAACGTATCATTCATAAACAAACGAAGCGTATATCGGTGTTAGGATTCCTCATGTTACATAAATTGTTAAATTGTAGGATTCGTGTGGCCAAAAAACTTTCCACATCGTCGCGGTTTATTTATAGATCACCTTAGACTCTGAAATACTTAATACCAGGTGCTGGACAAATCAGTTAGCGAAAATATCCGTGTGTTACGCGAGTTAAGTATGAGTGTCATTGTTGATGCCATCAAAGAAATTAATGACTCATCGTTGACTATTCTTAGAACAACGTGGTGTGCACGGCAATGTTTCATATCCGATTTTCTTCATTATTTAGTAGACTATCAAGGTACACCATTTTTAAATAAAATAAATATGAAGTATAGTTACAACATCTAATTCAATAATTCAGGAATATAACATCAAAAAGTTTCATACCTTTAATCTAAGCTGTTTTGGAGGAAATTTGCTTCTTTTACTGCCTTATGAAAGACGTCAAATTTCAACTGGTGATTTAAAATATTTTTTATAAAAAAAACCTTTCAACCTAAAAATTGTAAAGTTGCTATAATCTCACCATAAATTTCTTCTATAACGCCAGAAAGTTGCATTTCTTCTCAATTTTAAGCCGTATGAAGAAAAATATTTTTCCTTTTGAAGTCATTTTGAAAGTTGACGTCTTTCAAAACAAAATTGTTTATAAAGGACGAGATTCTTTTAATACTTATCCCCAAAATAATATCGTCTAGTGTGCTATTTTATACAAATAGGATTAGTAATAACATCCTATTATCTAATTTATACAGAAAATAGTATAGTGGAGAACACTATAATGGTAAACATTAGTCGTAAGAAATTATATATACAGAGGCAATTGTAAATACTAAAACTAGAAGTTAACACAACACGCCATTTGTTTACTAACATCCTTTCTTTATACCTGTAACATACACAGATCGGATTACCGACCGACTATCGCCGAGAACTCCCGAATATTAAACTATTATTTTAAGTTTCAAAATTGGTTATAAACAGTTGTTGGGATCACACCATCATAAAACTAAAGAAATGATGTGGGACGTTGTTGCTTTGGGGTAGAATCATTTGCGTTTAAGCTTGGAATGAAATTTGGGTGCTCCTAAGACACACCACACTCATACCTAGTTACGCGGCGGTAATCAGTGTTGTTATGTTTTAAATAGTGTTTAAAATAAACTGTTTTAAACAAAGTGTTTAAAACAAACTGTTTTAAATATATTAAGACTGTATATGTTTTAAAACAAATTTGTTTTAAACAGTCAAAAGCTGTTTTAAGACAGGGGATGTTGTTTAAAAAAATAGGTGTGTTTAAAAATTAGCATGTCATATTTATATTATTATTAGTATAATGAATTATTAGTAAAAGTCTTATCAACAAATATATTATATATATTATTAGTTGGTAAGACTTTTGAACATAGGCGTCGGTTTTTGAAAATACGTCTGGTTGTTGGATGCTGAAAAAACGTATTGGAACAAAATCAAACGATGAATGACGGCATTTCAAAATAATAAGGTTTCCACGTATCTGGCGTTCAACAGTATCTTGTTTTTTGCGATGAAAGTATATTCTGTCAGCAGTTTGAAAAGCAGTATTAAGTGCATTACAAGTAGTCCTAAAACATTTCAAAACTTTGGAAGCAATGTCAGGTATTCTACATGCAGTATTAATCTTCTAAGGGCAGTATTATCTTTTAGAAGTAGTTCATGTCTTCTGGAACCATTGCCAGGTTTCTGGAAGCACTTCAAGTCTTCTGGAAGGACTATGAAGTGTTCTAGAAGCAGTATTAAGTCTTTCAGGAACAATATCAAGCCTTCTAGAAGCACTTCAAGTCATCTAAAAGCAGTTTAAAATGTTTTTTTTTCATTTAAATAATAAATTGTTTTGTACAAGATTTTAATAAACCATATACAATAATCTAAAAAAACAAGTAGGAATATGATAACAGCAGTAAATTAAATTTATTTTGATTCAAATGAACTATCTAGCTAATTTTTTGAAAATACGTATGGATTCTGGGTGCTGAAAAAACTGAATTGGAGTTAGATTCAAACGACAAATGATGGTTCTCTAAAAAAAGTCTTAAATAAGTCTGAATAAATTCAAAATACTTGCTTTCAAAAAAAGTTCACAAGAGATGCTTGCACTGGAAGCATCTTAAGCCTTCTGGAAGCATTTCAAGTCTTCTAGGGGCAATATTAAGTCTTCTGAATATATTTCTAATCTTCTAGCAATATCAAGTCTTTTAAAAGCAGTATCAGGTCCTGTGGAAGCATTTAAAACATTCTAGAAATAGTATCAAGTCTCGTAGAAGTATTTCAAGTCTTCTGGAAACATTTTATATATTCTGAAACAAGTATCAAGTCTTGTAGAAGTATTTCTATTCTTCTACAGGCAATATCAAGTATTCTGGGAATACTTTAGTCTTCTAGAAGCAGTATCAAATCTTCTGAAAGTGTTTCAAGTTTTTTTGGAAGCAATATCAAATCTTCTGGAAGCAGATCAGGTCTTCCAGAAGCATTTAAAACCTTCTAGAAATAGTATCAAATCTTTAATATTTTTTTAATATTTAAAACATTTTAAATATTCTAGAATCAGTATCATGTCTTGTAGAAGTGTTTCAAGTCTTCCAAAGGCAATATCATGTATTCTGGAAATACTGTAGTCTTCTAGAAGCGGTATCAAATTTTCTGGAAGTATTTCAAATTTTTTGGAAGCAATATCAAGTCTTCTGGCAGTAGATCAAATCTTCTGGAAGCATTTACGGTGTCCTGGAAGCGCTTCAAGTCTTCTAAAAGCAGTATCAAGTCATCTGGAATTGTTTCAAGTTGTTGGAAACAATATCAAATCTGAACTAAAATTAGAACACTAACACTAAAACTATCACTAGAACTATTACTAGGACTAACACTAGATCTAAAATTAGAAATTTTCGGGTTTTGCCGTGCGTCTTCAGAAACTGGTTCGAAGTGAGCTACTTTACTTCGAACCAGTTTCTGAATAAGGTTGCTACATGGCATCCGAAACGTCAAACATTTTTTCAAAAAACGCACGGCAAAACACGAAAGTTTCTAATTTTAGATCTAGTGTTAGTCCTAGTGACAGTTAGTAATAGTTCTAGTGTTAGTGCTAATGTTAGTTCTAATTTTAGTTCAGTTAACACCGGTCGTGAAAGCCTTCGTACTTATAATATCAAATTTTTAGAAGCAGTATAAAGTCTTCTGAAACCTTTTAAAGGCAATACATATGCAAAGAGAGTACACACGTATCGAGTGCTTATGTTTGTAGATCAACAAAGAAATGCTTTTCTTTTTTCAACTCCTATTATCAATTTATATTTGCAGTAATACCATGAAAACACGCTTTTATATATGACAATTTTAATATGGATGAATATTCCATGTCCAAATGGGTAACAGCAATGGAAATGATTTTTTAAAAGTTAATTATAGGATTGTACAATTAACTTAGGATGCAAAAGTGACTAGGAATTCAACAAATTCACGACATTATCTTCCAAGTTCTCAAAACCAACTTCTTCTGTTAGCCGTAATATGTGGTTTGTCTAATTTGAAACAGATCAGAGCTATTATTCTTTGTTGCGCAACTAACACAATTGGGGAAAATATTTTTCTATGCGCGAATTAATGTTGTTAATTTCAGCTCATCAGATTTTCCAATATTGTCTACAGTTATGTTTCATATCGAATTGCTTCCAAAACGCATTAAATGACAAATACGAATGTTTTCAAACTGATCCAATGGCTGAATCAGGAAAGTTATTATTTTAGGTAGATATTTAATTTTCACATTGTTCAACAATTACTCTCTGGCTTTCATTATTATGGCGATACTGCGGAATATGTTGATCATGATGGTAACGATATCATTGCTACAGTTGTAATGTTTGAAGGTCAAGGTGGCAGTGAAAGTAAAAATTCTGTTACAACATCTGTCATGACAACACTTCTTCGAATTCACGGCGGTGGAATCAGCAATACCTTGGTACGAATCGCAACCGGTGGGAGTTTAGTAACGTAATATACAACAATAACTTAAGTCATTAAACTGAAAATGAGTTATAAAAGTGCCACAAAATACAAACTACTCGGAAGAGATGGAATAACATGATACAGAGATTGAATAAATATATGGCACAGCTGCAGAAGGAAATATAATTATGTATCGGTGCTGAATAAATTTTACAAAGAATACTGAAAAATTAGCAAACGATGTTAATATCACCACTATAACTAAAGAAAAATAACTATTTTAAGCACCTAATATTAAAATACATCGTTACAAAAACTTAAGCCAACAATAAGACAAATATTGGATGATACAACAAAATGGATTTGGAAGACCTTTTCAAAGATGAAGTCCGCTCCGATGGTCGAACTATGCAAGAATAAACCTGGCATAGATGATTTCTACTTAAGGCATAATTTCGCAGATATACTTCTTCATAACATCTATCACATGAATGATATTCAACATAAAGTAAACTTCTTAAGCTTTCATCTGTCGATACTGTTGAATCTGGATGCACCAAAGCGATCTGTTAGGTTTGCTAAAAGTCATTTACTCAATGGGTAACGTCCTATATTAGGTTAATGATGAAGCTCCGAAAATACGCTCTGGATAAACTAGGAGTACAAACTTAAAAATTATCATTTTAATTAAGCACCTATTACAAATATTCAATCAAAGAGTTAAGGAACGGAAATCATTCTTTTCTGGAGATTTCTGGGAGATATATGAGACAGCAGTACAAGGAAGTATAATTGTATATAGGTACTGAGTAAGCGTTGGAAAAAAAACCAAAACATTAATAAGCGACATTGGGATGCCACTACAGCTAAAGAGGAATAACTCTTTTAAGCACAAAATATTAAAACTCATCTTTGTATAAAGTTAAGGCAATAATATGACAAATGCTAGATGTGGCACAACGTGGATCGCGAAAAGCTTTTTAATTTTAATGTTTTATAAAATAAATGAATAATGTTAATCAAAAAGTAAGCCTCTTAAGCAGGCCAATTATTTCGCACTTGCATAGTGCGAATAAAATTAAAATAAATATTATGACTGGTTTTCTTTTAAAATTGTTGATACATCTAGAATCATAAGTGCGTTCACCGGAATCGACTGGACAGCCTTCCTGACATATTGCGACACATTGTACACATTGTGAACATTTTGAATTGAACTCTTGCCTTGAGCAATCAGTAATGCCTTGAATTCTTAAAGCTTGGAAATCTACTGCTGTAATGCCCCTACCTAAAAAGTAAATCGTAATAAACGTCACTGAGCGGAATGGTTGTCTTCCTAGATTACAACAAGTGTTTCGACAAAGTCAACCACAAAAAGCTGTTATCTCTCTTATTGGGAATGCAGTTAGTATATCTGATATGTTAATGTCTCTTATAAACAGCTTCTTATCTGGCGGACTTTAGGTCAATTTTCTGGTAAATCTTTGTGGTCAATTTTGCCAGTGTGTCTCTGGAATCTTAGTTAGCTCCACAATTGTTTACTCTTTGCACTTTTCAATTACCTAATTACGTTATACACTATACATATACGTCCGTGGAGTATCCAGAGGACGCGAAAGGGCAATTACTACTTGACATAATGTTTCCATTGTTTAATTAGTTTACCTTTAATTTTAATTCCCAAAATATCAATCCAACTAGAGGGGAGCAATATTTTGTAACAATGATTTTTTTCCGTCACAAAAAAAATCACGGTTGGCAACGATGACGTAAACTAAAAAAGAACGGTGACAGTGATTACCCGGTATTATTATAATGGATGGAATTTTGTGAATATGGGTATTTGGATGAACTCGAAATTGACCAAATCAACTTCAATTCTTTATATTCCATAACCTTTGAATAAATATAGGTTCTTTAGTGATGTTTATCAAATTCTTAGAATCTCTCAAATCTACTTGTTTTTCATGATTAATATATCAAAATATCATCACTTTAGCCCCTTCTTGTAAACAACTTCTTTTAGTGTGTTTTAGTAATACTTCTTTGATGTGTTCTGTCACAGTTTCTTGCATACTAACTTCTGCAATTTCTTTAGTTCTAGTAATTGCGACACATAATTAACTACTGGTTCAATACTACCTCTACTATTCCCTAAATCTTTTAAAACACTTTACGGAGATTTAATTTGCCTTTCTTAACATAACTCCGCAGGACTGAAACCATGTGCTACATTTTTATGGTAAGTATTGGTTTATAACTCAAATCAAATAAAAAAACAAATCTGAGTATTCTCTTGAATACTCCATGAAATCTTCCTACTGCATTTGGCTGAGGATGGTATGCAGTCCTGTGGAGTATTTTAATACCACTTTGTTCCAAAAATTTGTAATTAGCTTACTAACAAACACACTTCCTAAATTTCTTTGTATCTCTGAAGGACAACTAACTCTGAAAAATTTTCAATCATCCTTTTGCCACTGATTCTTCAGCTCCTTATCATGGTGTTTTTGTTGTATACCTGGGGAAATATGGACACCTCTGTATGTAAAAGTAAACGGTGATCTCGGTCACTGTTGTGACTGAGAAAGAACGGTCACCGATCATTACGTTACTTAAAAACCCAACACGTACGGGCTTTTTTTTGGTCGCTGGTATCTATGTTTTGTCCCCCCCAGGTCCACTTTTTGGATACGCCACTCATGTACGGTGATGATCAGCACTATTTGATTTTTTGAAGAGAGCACACTGCTTTATCATGTACAAAATCAAACGCAGATCTTTTACACTCTCGCAATAGCTACTTGTGGCCACCGACCATCGATTTCCGAAAGCATTTTGCTCATACGTTACAAATATTATGCCCGTACGTTGACGTGTGTTAGAGTGAAATTATTTTTAAGCAACTACGTCTGTTCCTTATACTTTTATGCGATGAATCACTATCAATTCTCGTGGTACAGATTTTATTTAAATCCACCTCTAAAAGATATCTATGTGAAACGTTAGTTTTGTGTATTGTTCCATGAATGGGTTATATTTAATGGATATTGATTTATATCGCATATAGGAAGCTTAAAGTAGTTGTAAATACATTATTAATTCTAAACTGGTTAAATGATACAAATCACGACATTATGTAATTCACACGTTGCAGCAATGATGATTTGAAGAATGTTACTCATCAAAACATCTAAATTAATCTAAGCATCTTTTACAATACGATGCTTTTCATAACTTGTATGAAAGGATCACCTGTTCTATCATCGACCAAACATCATTATGCTATCCAAGTTTCTATACATTGATATATTTTTGTACAAAAATCAGTACCTTCTCACGACAGATATTACGCAATCATCAAAATCGATACATACTAAAATTACACCAGCATTATCGATTTTATTGTGAATTTTTTATTTTTTTGTAGATGTTCCTGGTCCAATTCCTGGTGCTCCAGTTGTAGTAGATACCGGTAAGAATTGGTTATCTTTATCATGGGGTAAACCAGAACATCGCGGTGCTGCTCCAGTGGTAGCTTATAGAGTTGAAGCGTGGTTAAAAGGAGGTGAATCAAGATGGGTTGAATTAGGCGTAGCAGGTTCCAACAACTACGACGCCTTTAACTTAAAACCAGAAGGTCAATATTTATTCAGAATAACCCCAAGAAATCGTTATGGGTGGGGTGAACCCGTCCAAAGTGACCTTATTACAATCGGAAAATACGACGAACTTCCGGAGTTTGTTAAAACGCTACCAGGTCAATTAAAAGCACTTTTAGGGTCGGAGATAACTTTAGATTGCGAGGTACGTGGAAGTCCTACGCCAATTATCCGATGGTATAAAGACGAGATCTTATTGCCATTTGACGAAAATAAACGGTACACGATAGTTAATGCGGGAGAGCACTGTCAATTAACAATTAATGGGTTAAATGATGCGGATTCCGGGAGATACATGTGTGAGGCAACGAATAAAATTGGGAGGGTTTCTACTTTTGCTAGACTCTTGGTGGTCGATGACCCGAAAATCTTGAAAGCTGATAAAACATTAAAACAAAGTCTATTTGATACGTCTTCAAGGGAAATGCCACCGCAGTTTACGATGAGATTGCGGAATAGAAGAGTTCAAGTTAGTTATCCAGTAAGATTATCTTGTCAAGTTACTGGTATCCCAGCACCGGAAATAACATGGACGAAAGATGGGGAGATTCTACATGAAGATGGTAACAATATTATCCAATTATATAACGTTTGTTTTAATTTTATTAATTTCTGTTTAGAACGGCATCGGTTTTGGACTGAAGACCATTTCCAAACATTAGAAATTGCGAAAACCTACATAGAAGATACCGGAACGTATTGTGTAACAGCTAGAAATATTCACGGTTCAGTTTCTTGTCGCTGCAATTTAGTAGCTGATAAAGGAATAAGAGCTTATATTGCACCCGATTTCACGAAACATTTAGAACCAGAAGACGGTGAAGTGCAAGAAAACGGAGAATTAAGATTAAGTGGAAAAATTGAAGCATATCCAACAGTTGGAGTCACCTGGTATAGAAGCGGTGTTAGAGTTAGACCATGTAGAAGATCAATAATGACGTTATCTCACGATGGAAGAGTGGAATTAACAATTGCCCATGTCACCAAACGAGATGCCGGAACATATACATGCGTAGCAACTAATGAAGTTGGCCGAGCAGAAAGTTTTGCTAAAGTTAAAGTTGAAGGAAAGTTAAAACTTTCTGAGAGTTCAAAACAACCGGAAGAAATTAAGACAGAAAAACCACTTCCATATTCGAAGGAACCAAAATTCTTAAAGAAACCAAGATCCACCGAAGCTTTCGAAGGAGACGACGTGGTGATCTTGTGCGAAGTCATAGGTGACCCAAAACCAGATGTGTTATGGTTACGGGATTTCCTAAAGGTAAGTAAAAGGTAGCGTTCTACTCCCGGTTTAGTGCCGTTAGAGTGTGGGAGTTTTCTAAAAAGCGACGTAGAAACTCGAGTTTATGACCGCGACGTCTAGTCGTGTCAATGTTTTATAGCATTATTCGCCGGTCGAATAAGGAAAAGCCCCGATGTTCCTTCGAGCTGCATCCGGCTGCGTGCAGATTCTTTTTTTTTGCTCTCCTCGCGCCATGAAATATTCATATTCCGTTACGGCGCCTCGAGCGTGAATAAAAAGGTTTCAATGGTTGGTCGCACAGCGGCAGGTCGCCCTCAGTGGTCTAATTAAAGATATCCATAGCAATTGGACAGTCCACTTACTTTAAGGTGGTCTGTATCGATAGACATGTTTACGATTCTGTTAAAAAACAATTTTCCATTACTTATTTTTACTCGATCTCTCGTTATTTCTTTCCCAATTAGAACCGTAATTAAATATCTTAAATTGGTGGCTTCTTTATAAGGAACGAATGAAGGTCAATTGTAACACGATATTTTTTTCGTTCATTTTTTTGATGTTATCTACAATTTCTTTTGAATATTATAATTAGATATTGTTTCTTATTAGATCATATTGCCTCGAGCAGATGTGTTGAAGTGTATAGAAAAAAGACAAAGACTGTCCATATTGGTTGAGAAAGGTTAGTTATCCATAAACGCACACCACGCGATTAATACACGTCTCTGAGCATTTGTGTTTGGTATACCTTGACAAGATAAAGTTTCTCCTATCCTGGGTAGCTTGCGTCAGTGCTTCTGTACACGTCTGTCGTAGTGGTATAATTTACGTTGTCTTTCTGATGTGAAAACTTTTTTATTCAGGAACGTTAATGTGAACTATTTCTTTTCTTATTCGTGTCATCTTTAAAATCGGAGCTCATCATTTCTAAACGAGGTAATATTAAATTAAATTATCCACTTTTTTAATAGATATGAAATTTATTTAATACTCAACTTTCAATTTGGATAGGTTTGCAATATTTTGTTTAAATCAAGTGTTCACCCATAAGTTCTCAATATGTCCATCAAGTACTTTTTTCTCGAAGAAATATTTTCCCGTAACATTCCACTTGAACGATTTGATTTAGATATAGATGTAATTTGAGAACGCACGTTTGTCGTGTAACGTTTCAGAATTTTCAATTACATAACCGAGTGACAATATAAAATATACACAGATAGCGTGTATGTAACAATATAGCTGTTCTTTGGTTACTTTTAGTGATAGTATCCATATGGTAGCGATAAAAAATCAAATCTATGTTAAACTTTCCAGCAAAGTAAATGACGGTTTAGATTTAAATGTCAATTTTAACTTCACTACTTAAGACTAATACTGTTAAATGTCGATGTAACGAACCGATACAGGGAAGGGACCAAAAAAATCTCAAGCGAATAAATTGGGAATTACTAGCATATAAATCACCATACATTAGAAATGGATTCTATTTTATTAATTGTGGGAAATCTCTCTTTTCTTTTACCGAAATGATGTCAGTATGATACGATATTTTCCTACTCAAATAAACAGGTAACTCTGTTTATAATTTTATAATAAACTACTCCTGTATGCAAAATGATCCCATTATGCATATTTAGCCACCCACACTCTTTTAACATGCGAGATTCTGCAGTACTTTCGTAAGATTTAATATTGCTTTCAGAAGGATTTCAATACTTTCAAGACTTGATATTGACTCTTGAATATTTGAAATGTGTCCAGAAGACTTGTTGTTGCCTTCCAAAAGATTTGAAATGCTTCAAGAAGACTTGAAATACTTTCACAGGACTTCAAATGCTTCCACAAGAGATGAGTCTAGAAGACTTAATACTGCTTCTAGAAGACTAGATACAGCTTCTAGATAACTTGACATGCAACTTGCTTCTAAGAGATTCAGAACACTTGATATTGCTTCTTAAATACTGGAAATGCTTCCACAAGACTTGAAATACTACGAAAGGATACAGTATCAATAGAAGCAGTATCAATGCTTCTAGAAGAGTTGAAATGCTTCTAAAAGACTTGATACTGCTTTTAGAAGCCTTGATACTGCTTATAAAACTGTTGGCAGAAAATGTTTTCATTGCATTAAATACTATTGGGCAAAATGCAAAATCTTGACATAAGTGGTCTATAAAGTGTTAATTAAAGACTAAATACTGTTGGCAGAAAACTTTTTTGTAGCAAAAGGCAACGTACCCATACGTATTTTCAAAAACCGACGCCTATTAATACTTTACTTGCTTGCAGAACATACTTATATAAATATGATGTATGATGAACAACAAGGAACCACATACAAACCCATATACAGACTCTGAGGCACTCCTTTGGAGACCAATTCTGGTTTAAATAATATGTTCCTATATCGTCTTATGTTCAAAAGATAATGTTTCAAAAGTCAGTTGTCGTCTAACCGAGACCTATGTAGTACATAATGCTTAACAGCTAATAATGATTTAGTTCTGGATCGAGTGTTAGTTCTACTTTTAGTTTAATAAAAATATATCAGTTTTACCCTAAACAACAATAATTGTTATTACGTAGATTTAAAGCTCTTTGTTACGAGGGTTCTTAAAATATTTTGTAAGTTTCATCAAATCTTTTGGAATTATTCCAAGTATACGATAGATGCTCGTTAGATATATGATAGTTTATCGCTGGTTTCAGCACATTTTGTTTCATTATGAGTGTAAGTAGTATATTTTCTTGTATTGTATTTATTCAAATATGTAACTATTACACTATCAATTCAGTAGTAATATAATAAAAATTAACATTAATAACGTAATGTAACTTCTACAATGACAATCACAACATAGTCATAATTTTAATGGGAGGGATGTACTTAATGGATTAACGGCAAATCATCAATATTTAGCTTAAGTTTTGTTATATTCAGTTTGCTTTTTTTGCTCAAAAGTTTGCAATCATGACGAGGGAAACGCTAACCAAAGTTTTCTCGCAATTCCCCACAGTTCAGGATATGTTTCGGGTGGTTTCTGCCCTCTTTCATATATCCTCTTTCAAATTTCACCTTCAACTCCTCAGTACATTAAGTATTGATTATTAAATATGGACCTTTAGTGCCCATCTACAATGTTTTCGTGAATGGTAGCTCTTCTTGAATTTCTTCGTTCATAACAAATCGACCATACGTTAATAATAATTCTTTATTGCCAGGTGAGTGGTTGACTCCAGGCTTGTCCGCCTTTGATGGAAAAAACCAAATTTTAACTAATCAATACTGTACTGTTGACATTTCTTTCTTCTTAGAATCAGCCATGTTTCATACCGGTTACCTCATCACGCGCCTCCAAGAAATCTGATTTACCTATAAATATCATCCAGCACATATTGTAATAATCGTGGATATTTGTTGTTGTGGTTGTTAAATGAATATTACTGATAATTCACTGTACTCTCATTGTTCATTACAGAAGTTCGAAACTGAAGTGGTAGATAAGTTAGCATTTTCGTTGTTGATTGCAGTAATGTATATCTTCTTCGTTTCATCAATAATGTCGTTTGACAATTAATTGGGTTGGGTTGGATTGGGTTGATAAAGGAAGGTTTTATTTTGCTCATTTCTGTGCAACAATTTAGAAATACTTAAGGGTAGTAGTTTCCACCAAAGAAGTTCTGTTTCACTCGTTCCTCTGCAATAAATTGGACAGTACTTAGCAGCTAGTATTGCTGCTGTCAAAAAAGTCAAGAAAATGGAGTGGCAGAAAAATAGCCTTACAATATGTGTAAAGATGGAGAGTGTAATTAGTAGTTAATTAATTAATTATTGTAATTAATTATTAGTGTATAAAATTTTTCTTTATCTTTAGAATTTAGAAAGTAATATAATAGCATCACAACACAACAACATAAGTTAATCAAGTTTTTGGTTTCAAGATTCTTGCTGTTTCTGATACTCTTAGACTGAAGAAGCGTTGTCCCGCCTTATACAATTTCAATCACAATAATTTTGTCAATATATTAGGCAGTATATCCGCTATCGACTGTTTGCCCGCACCTTGTCTAAGCTATACCATTGTATGACAGCAAACATGCTAGCATCAATGGTGGCAATCATGTCGACTATTCTAATGACTATTACGGGTATAATAATCTAAACATATTAATTATATCAAAGTTGTCTACTCCAAAATACTTTTTTGATTGTTAAATTGGGTAACGACATATTTTCCATATAAACGATATTGGCATTGTTTAGTAATGGTCGTTGTTTCAGTATCAGTTTGGCATTTAGCTTTAACGTTTCTTCTTGTTTTAGGCTGATGGAGATGTTGCTCAATTAGATCAGTTTTGCAAAATTCGCCATTATTTTTGTTAAGTAGTCTTCTGTTTCATTGCAACAACTTCAAGGTGTCACATTTTGTATAGACAACTAATACATTAGTAGAGTCCGAAATATATCATAATAAATGAAGTAAGAAAATTTCGATAGTGGGTGTAATTCCAGAAATACTTTAATCTTTTACCAGTCTTCGTATATGTTGACTCTGTCGGCCTTCGAAGCAGAAAATATGCATTACCATGAAAGTAGTCATAACTAGGTTGTTCCTATTCCAGCACCAAAAGTAGTTCGAAATGCTTTACACGTACTTCCAATTTTTGTCTAAGTAGTATATTTTATGTTTAATTGATGCTATTTTATGGTAGATCTGGTTGATCTATCATCGATATTCAACTAATTCATCACATTACATAAGTTAAGGAATTCAAGTTGCGGCTTGGTGTAAATCATTTGAAAGTAAGTTTCAACTGCACCTTTATGCTTTCGGTTGATTAAGTCCCATATTTTATAATGTTATTATTTTTTACATGTAACCCTTCTTGATCTTTCTCATGGCTTGTCTGTTTTAAAGAAATATTACAAATTTCAAATTGGCTTGACAATTTTAAGGAAATCTTACATATTTAAATAGTAGCGTTTTTATCTGTAGCAAAAGAAGCTTTCAGTCTGATCTTGTTTCTTGATCCATGTCACCTTTGCTGATGGAGTTTAACAGCCTCATGATCATCCGATGATGATTAATTCGTTTAGTAGGCTGGAGATGAACATTTTTATCGAAAAATCATATTTTCAAATGAAGCTCATTTACAATGTCAATAAGTAAAATGATCACATATCTGTCTCAACATATAGAGGCTGATATACCCAAGACGAGTAACAGTTTGAAAGAAATGTTGTGTTTCATTCTTAAAAGAAAAGATTTTATATTTATAATAAAATTAGGCTCCTGAAGCAATATTCATTACTTTCTTTTATATCTGATTCATCATTCAGAAAATGCATCATTATTACTACAATTTTCATTGAACAAAAGCTATAAACTCTGCAATATGAAAATTGTTAACAGTTAGTATAGACTGTTATTAGAGCCACATTGTTTACAGTAACATTTAATAAAGGAAAAGCCATCGCTATTCGTACATATACATCGCGCTACTCTAGCGCGATTTAAGACCCCAGAAAAGACAGTTCAACGAGCATAATAAAAATATCCAAAAGTATGTGCAGCATTTCAGAAGCGAAAATACACCTCAGTGTATTTTCGTTGTATTTACCTCAGTGCACAGGCCTCAGCCTGTGATCAATGGCAGCAAAGGCAAAAATTACTGGCAAGAAGTCCACGAACTTTAGAAGTACCAAAAGTCACCAGAAACCCAGGAGCCTATTGACTCTACTTATGGCTGCTCACATTGTAGTCTGTCAAAAATTGTACATATTCAATCTGCATACCTTAAGAGTGTGTTTCCCTTCAGCAATGAAAGCTTAATCTGAACTCACAACAAAAATATAATAGACATTAGGTACCAACACACCTTTCTCAATTCGTCTGAGACACCATACGAGTCTCTTATGCAGAAACTAGAATACTTAACACTACTTAACAGCTGAACTAGTACAGCCCCTGGATACGACAATATCTTAAGAGAAATCTTAAACAAGTTCGATTTTAATATCAATTATTATATACATCCCCAAGAAAGATTCTTCTCTATCCGATCCTGTGAACTATCGTCCTATCTAATTGCTGTACGTAATGC
Organism: Onthophagus sagittarius; assembly: GCA_036711965.1. Taxonomy (NCBI): domain Eukaryota; kingdom Metazoa; phylum Arthropoda; class Insecta; order Coleoptera; family Scarabaeidae; genus Onthophagus; species Onthophagus sagittarius. The sequence continues at coordinate 40,703,220 of JASERS010000001.1, forward strand.
GGAAACTTTTCGAGGTACACCTGAAGAACAAGCTGGTCAATGTTGCTGCAATAAGGATTCCGTCATACCAATTTGAATTCCAACACGGCAGATCTACATCTCATCCTTTAGCAATGCTTGTCTTAAATTTCCAAATCGCTGTTCACCCAAAAACAAATTGCTGCTGTGAATGTTCGCCAGCACCGTAGAATGTCTACTGCCATGACATCTACAACGATAACCCAGACATCTTCGATAACTTACATGTATGGGGCAGATTTATGGGCTATATCATACACTTTTAATTTTTTGTAAAAACCATACAAGTAAGTTTACGTAAATGTTATCTCTTTATTATAAAGACAGACAATGAGACTATTGATTTTTATGAATCCAGATAGATGTTAGTACTCAAAGTATTTCCATAAGACAAAATGTAATTACTGTATGAAACTGCTCCACCGTCCTCTACCTTGTCTGCTTTAAGGAAATCTTACAAATTTTAAATGGTAGCCAATTCATCTGTAGCAAAAGAAACTTATCAGTTTGGCCCTGTTCCTTGATCTATATCTCCCTTACGTGTTCAGTGGACTAATCCATACACTTTAGGATCTCACGGGTAACTTTTCTTAATCTTCTTCCTGGCTTGTATACTTTAAAGAAATCTTCTAAATTTCATCACCTATAATATCAAAGATACTGGCCTGAACAATATCTTTTTGTAGTATATTTTTGGTCAAATGTTTGTACAATGATGCGTGGATATTACAAATTTGATATATTTTCATCAAATCATTTTATTTCGTCAAATTGTCAAATTGTGCTATGTTTCTAATCCAGACAACAAATGTTTTTACACTATTTAATTGGTATTATCATAAGCGCCAATTAAAATTAAAGCTAACATTAGGCTAGAAACCCCTACCTGAATGATTCAAATTCTAGGCATAGCATTAGTCTTAATAACAGTGCTAATATAAAACTAAACGTCTTAAGAGAATACAGCTATAGTATAATGTTTCTATATTTAAATCTAGCGTATGTTCACTAAAAATATTAATCAAGTTTTTAAACAATCTAGCTTTGAATGTAACTAAAACAAACTAACATCCTTGATTTACACTTCGCATAGACAACAGAATAAAGTATATTCATGAACATACAGTGGAGCAACTTGAGCAATAACACAAGGTGGCTTCTATTTAAGAACGCCAATATTAATTCAATGTCCGTTCTAATGATATCCATTATATCAATATTTTACTAAATGTGTTTCATTTATTTTTTATCATCATTTTCTTAATTGAATAAAATCTTGGATTTATCTAAAAAATGCCGAAATAAACGAATAAAAAACCATGACATTGACTTATCGATGCATATTACCATTTCGTGTCTGTAATATTATTATTGCGTGTAATTTCATGACCATTCAAGGAAAAATTGGTTGCCCCGCGTCGTTTCGATTTAATATCCGGTCCTCACTAAATTTCTTCCCATTACACCATTATGCAAATCGCGTCTGGGGAGACGATCTGAAAGATACGATCGCACCAGGTCGCTATTGGGCCCATCAATTATACCGAATTAAGCCACGCGATCAACTACCAACCCGTTACTAAGATTTATATCATTTCACACGTGCATATTTTCAATTAAAAAAGACCTAGTACTTAAAACAATTTCTTTAAAAAAACTCTTACGTTACGACCTTTATCCATTTTTAACTTAAGTATACCAATGTCATGATTAACCATCTCGTTCTTTTTTTTCGCTGTTTTTTTTGTTACCTCGATTCAAAAAAGGTTAAGAAATGTGTCAATGCTAAACAGCAAACGCTTTTTAGTTCTTTTTTCTACTGTATTAAGATTTTAGAGCACCTAACGAAGGCGTTAATTACCTATAGATACCTATAGATAGATTGAATTCTCTTCGAGTTCTCGTGTACGTGCTGTGAGCAGTAAAGAATTCGTTTTATAGAGTTGGTTGTACCGTTAATATTTCGTCCCGGCACGATTTCATTCTTGAAATTACATTGTTGTTTCGTCTTGGATGGCGCCGCGAGTGACTCCGCAGGATATTTACATAACATCATTTATAAAGCACGAGTGGGTGTACGATATTAATTTATTTACAGCTCAAGCTTTGTTTTGACAGAGAACCACCAATGTTCGTTTAATTAAAGTGCATAATTTTGGTATTGTGTGAAATATAAAGCGGGATTGTTGAGATTAATGAAAGTAATTAGTGTAATATGAAAGTAAAATGAAACAATTAAAAGAATTGTGGGTTGGGTTGCTGAATATGATTGTTGAAGAAAGGGGCATTTTATTGCCAAAGTTTTTCTTCTCTTTAAAGTTTAACTTTATGGTTCCACTTGAAATTTTTAGTATTGGTTCGTTGATGTTTAAATTCATAAGCGAATTTCTGTACGGGAGATTCACGGAGCGTCCAATTTCCTGCGGAGCAATAAAATTTTACTGGCATTTTCAATTTGGATGCAGGTAGTTTCTCGGTGCCATTCGGTCGCCGTAGGACGAGGATATCGTAAAATTCATTACGTTAATGGCGACGTTTCGCGGTGCCGGAATTACAATCAACTTTCGGGGAGACATCCCGCGGAGTTCGCCCGAAAATCGGCAATTAACTGTACCGTGTCGGTCCCAGTCTCCTCCCTTTTCCTTTTGTTGTCCGACGTGACATGATTTGTGCGCGACAACGCTGCCGCCCCTTGAAGAAGAGGAGACGGTACGCGGAATCATTCTCGCCAAATTAGCTAATAAAATTTGCAGAATTTTGATACGCCGCATTCGCCTGCTGCCGTCGGCAGTCGCCTTGCAAAAGGCCGTATGCAGACGATTCTTCGATGGTAATAGTCGTCGTTTTTGCCGCATTCCGACCCTCTTTTACCGATCAACGAGCCGCCGAAGTTTTTACGTTGTAAATCAAGCGATTCCGCACAGGATACGGTCATAAAAAATGATAGGTATTCAACCGCATACCGAAATGCACAACCGATAATTTCCCTCGTGTATACCAACTATTGGCGCACCTGTCTTGTATCTTGTCAATACCTCCTTTATTCGATGTCTTTCTTTGAATCATTCGATTTAAATTTTTTACTAAAATGGTATTCAAAGTTTCTCTTTAATTATTTTCACCTTTTGTCATATTTTTTTTAATATAGTTATATCGACCAAAATTTGACTGGCAAGGTGTTATAGATCGCTATGATCACAACCCACAACGTTATGGCTAAAATCAGATAAAGCTTGTTTTGATAAATTAGTAAACAATCCAAGTCAACAAAAAAACTTGCAGAAATAGGGCAAACAAAAGTGATCGTTATAAATATCTCATGGTTCTGTTGACGCAACATTTAGCGATCTTGACTTTATACCTATAAAATGGTTTAATACGAACAACATTTGTGCATATTATGGCTTTGCTTTAGTCATGGATTAATGATTAAAAACTAAAATTGAAGACTATAGCGGTATTCACTTTATGCCTAGAATATAACAGAAGCTAGAATATAACCGATTATAGATTATGGTGCTTTGGTTCAATATGAAATGTTTTTGTACATGTTGTGGTGTTTTATGAGTTCTGATTTTGCTGTAGTTATGGATTATTGATTTAAAAACTCAGAACTGAGAAACATTTTGGCGATATCTATTTGCCTAAAAACTGGCTAAGACTAGATTGTAACTGATTACATAGTGGAAGAGCCATTCTGGAGGATGAGAAATTCCAAGTCAGGGTGAAAGTACTAGACAAGTATAGTAAAATCTCCAAAAGGTTTGGCGTTCTCAGGCCAAACATATTTAGTAGGGCAATTTATTTTTTTTCCTTAGCTTGGTGTTTGTTTTTCAGTTATAACTCAAGAACCATTGACGATTTCTTATTGCATTCTACACCAAATTATAGCTAAGGCTTAATGTATAACTTCTATTTTTATAATATATGCACGTAAAAAAATAGGTTGGGCTATTTTATCGGATGAAATCTTCAAAAAACCAAACAATGTGTCAATTCTTGTTGTCAAAATCAACAACTGATCTCATGACAAATTCAAGCATACGAAAAGGTTTCTCTAAATTGACGTGCTCACTGAATAATAGCTTAGTATCAAGCATTACGCCCAAATTCCTTATGCCTCAACTGCTAAAATTAAAGGTACTTTTAATTTCTTCTACTTTTTATATATACTTTTTATAGATACTTCTGAAAATAATAACAGGGAATACAATAAGACCTTATACAACTGACTAAAGGCAAAAAATAGCTCCTTGTAAGAAATGACAAATGACACAAGTTAATGTAAAGGGTGCGTCAAGTGTTCAGAATAGACGCATTATCTTCGCCATTCCTGGTTTTAAAGAAAAATATTTCAAATAAAAGTTTTTTTATAAATTGTGGTGCAATTTCAGGAGATATATTACACAGTACAAGCATGCAGTTATTGGCTATTGCCCCATATTGGCTACAATTGGCCGGTATAAGCAAATATTGCACAATTAAGTGAACGCCAAAGAATCGAAATATTAATGATGTTTAACAATGAAATCATCGTTAAACATATTATTTGATGATTGAAAACACACTCAAAGCGAAGTTTATACACTGCTCAATAATATTTACGTCAATGCACAGATTACACAAAAAGTTTACTGCCGGAAGCAGCCATCGATCACAAAAACTAAATTTTAAAAACAATCTTAGCTGAGGTATGGAAATTACAACGTTTTACATGATCATGAATAATAGATTTAGGAAGATCAATTGTGAATTTACGTCGTGATACTTTGATATTTGCTTGGGAAGCCGCTAGGTAAAGTATGAAACTGTTTGATCTTGCAATGTCAGTAATTGTACCAAATATCGCCATACGCCACCCTTTAGTACTTCTTTGACAAGAGAAAGTCGCGTAGCATTGATCTAACAATACAACTCACAATTATAAAAATTAATGATTTCAGGCTTCCCATTTTCTTCTACATTTGCTGCATGGTGCGTTGTTGAAACCAGTATAACCAATCTGTTCTTCTTCGATTCATATGATACTATTCTATCATTACGAGTAAACCAATACGAGTAAAAAGAAAGATGACCTCTGTTCACGATATCTGCTTGAGAGAAATTGCGGAGAAACATCCTGCTTGTTCTTTTGTAAGGTATCGATATACGTTAGACCAATATCTCTCGGTTCCTTCACTAATTCAATGGAACTAAACCAGTTGTCTCCTGTAATATTTCGGTTGGTATTCGCAGTAGGTTCCACTAACTTTAGAGTACTTTGTGTGGTAACTGATAATTTCTTTGGATCTGATTCTTTGACTTTTCTGCAATATATACAGGAATTTAAATAATAATTTTTTTTTCATAAGCATAATATTTTCAATCCATATTTTCTTGGTTTACTTTTAATGAACTGTCGGAAGGAGCATTTTCTTCTGAAACCAACTAACATTTTATCTACCACCGCATACTCACTAAATATATATATTTTTTACATTGGGTATTGAATATATCATATATCTTGGAAATTGCACCTAATTTGTCCCCACTTTCAATTCTTTCCTGTCGGGAATTCCAATCATCAAACCTCAAAACGATTAACAGAAATAAAAACCTCTCCTTGGGCATAGTCCCGCGATATATTTATCTCTTCTCAAACTGTCGGTAATAGAAAGAGAGTTCATGTCTTCATGGTTGGATTTGTATACTCCACCTAGGAACATCAAACCTAGGAATGCTTTCAATTCTATTTCGTCTATGTATCACAAATGTTGCTGTAGGACCATACTTTGCACTTAAATCTGTAATTTTCAAGTTGGTGTGTTCCAAAATTTCAGATATGATCTCATCTGTTATCAAAAGTGACCAGCATTCTAATAGGCTTTTAGGAATTTCACAGATGCGTTACCTTTTAGGTCCGGAAGATGTATTATATTTTCCGGTCGAGTTCTGGAAGAAGCCGGTGGAACTTTTGACCACTTACATCTATTTTTGCCATAAAAATAATTTACTTTCCTTTTAAGATCGTAAACTAATTTACTAGTCTCATTTACTTCATCTTCTTCTTCATCCGTGACGATATTATGACTGCTATGTTCACTCGATGCATCACTAAAGTCGCTTTGTTCATTTTCAAGTTTATCTTTAACATTCACATCATCATAAAAGATCTCGGCAAGCTTTTCAACTTGTTCATTTGTTAAAAACCGACTCATTATTTTGTGCACTGGTTTCAACTCACAAACTACTTACTAGAGACAAAACTCACAATGAAACTGTGAAGACTAAAATTGGCCAATAAATGAAGGGGTTCCCCTTAAATACCGGGGAACCACATATGTTCTAGTTGTGTTGTCAAATATTCCCCGATGCATAAAACTCAAGTATGATAATATTGTACTGGTCTAATGGTCTTGGTTCCGAAGTACGAGCGCGCTAATTATAAACAATAGAAAGAAATTTTCAAGTTGAAAGGAAATAAAATTGAAAAAAATTACAAAGAATGTAAATAAAATTAATTTACGTTTCTTCGTTAGTAAGTAAAGAGTGTGACTGAGTCACATAGATACAATTCTAAATCCGTTTAAAAAAAATTAATGCAACTACTATGGTGGGGTACCAGACCACCGCAAACGTTGCTTTTCTCAAAAATGGTTAAAAATAAAAAAAATATCTGTTAATGTTTTATTGAACATATTAATGTTGTTGAAAAATACCTGACCAAATGCCAAATAATTATAAAACAATTAGCTTAAAAGATATGAAGCAAAGACTGGTGTCTGGGATATCTAAACACCCCAGAATAATAGTTGAGTGTTAAACCTAACAATTACGGCTTGCAACATCAATTCATTGCAATTAAGTAAAAAATAAAAGTATAATATTCAAAAACAGCAAAGTCTTTAAAGTCTTTTTTAAAGTCATTCTTTAAATCTTAAAAATCTTGATGTGATTTTATTTCATATATATAATAGGTGGATATTTCTCGTTTTTAGTGGTTTCTTCGTTTGTTTTTGGAAGAACGTTTAAAATGGGCATGCTACCAAGAGAAAGTTTACTCTAATACGCTCAATTTTTCCAAAACGTTCTTCTTTATGCACGTAGTATTGTTGCTGAGGATCCAGAAAGTCTTGTTAAAGGTGGTATTGTCACTCTTGTATCATATCTTTCAAATGATTTTCTTTGCCGTGATAGCAATTTGATAGTTCTTCGAATCTTATTGTTTTCGTACATCTGCATATATTACTTTCGAGTGATTTTTAGACTTAGCATTAGTATTATCCGTAAACAGCGCATTGTCACTATTATTTTTTCTGACTTCGTTTTTCTTCGTTCTCACTATCATTGGAATTTCTTCCACCTAGAGTTACTTTAAGGAATTCAGTATATTCCGTTTATTAACCAGTATATATGCCATCTTAGCCGATAAATCGGATTATGGTGTAAACTGTAGATGATAGCCAGAGAATACAAATAATCCAATAGTCCTAAGGCGCTAGATCAGGACTGTACAGGTGGCCAAATAGTTCCCAGCCTTTGAATGATCTAATCAGGTTATGAGTTCAATTGCCCGTGTGAGAGCGAACATTGTTATGAAACATGATCTTCATCGTCAGATCATGACCTGACGATGATTACAGCCGCTGTCACATCTTTAGCATTAAGAAAATGAATTGTAGCGTGTATTTCACAATCAGAGAGATTATAAATCGGAGGAGTCATTCGAAATGCTCAAAAACGGACCTTACTTTAAAAAAAACAGGCCTTGTATAATTCGAGAAGGAGGGGACATAAAGCAGCATCATTTGATATAAACAAAATTCTTCAATTATCAAGAAATCAATCTAATAAGATAACACTTTTTCATTTCATCTTGATTTTTTGATAAAAGTTGGAGGTGGTGACATCTTTTTGGTTCCTGATTACGAATCAGGGCTTAGAACTTTTCGTACATCTCAACATATTTATTCAAGTGATTTTTAGAGTTAGCATTAGTATTATCCATAAAGAGCGCATTGTCACTGTCATTCTTTCTGACTTCGTTTTTGTGGAACTCATTCTTACTATCATTGAAATTTCTTCCACCTGGAGTTACCTTAAGGAATTCAGTACATTCCGTTTATTAAAACCAGTATGTGCCATCTTAGCTGATAAATCGGATTATGGTGTAAACTGTAGATGATAGCCAGAGAATACAAATGATCCAATAATCCTAAGTCTTACCGGTTAATCAAAATACAACAGCGTGTACAACAGAATATAATACAACAAAATGAGTGACTATCACCCCTAGCATGAAACACGCGGTATAAAATAGAATAAATGTTTTCATATTGAAAGTAAATATACACAGGGTGTTTCTGTAAGTCGTTGCATAATTTTAATCACAAATACTTGAGTTAAAATGATAACGATTTGTGTAAAAATTTTTGGTCTAAACCCATAAATGGCTAAGATATGGGCCTTCAAAGTTGAGAAATTTCTTAACATTTTCTTAAATATTTTGAATATAGTTTGTCCTAGAAAGATAAAATTTGGCAAACAGTGCAATGTTATCATGAAAAATCATTTAAGACTATTTTTGAAAACATACAACCACGGAATCAAGCTATACAGGATGTCCACAAAGGACATCCTGTTCATCTGACAATTTCATCAAAACTTTTTTTTTTAACGTAAACTCTTAAATTTTACAACTGATTCCAAAAGCCTATTTCATTTTAAAACTATTTTCACTCTTAGACAATTTTGATTAGATGCATCCTTTTCGAGTTATTCGCAAAAAGATTCAAGCTTGTTTTTTAGGATTTTCATTAATCGTAGGCGCCTATGAATACAAATTATAAGTAAAGTAGTAAAGCAACCTGTCAAATTATTACCCAACATACGTTAGTCATTAATTATTGTTTAGAATGGCAAATAATTTCAGTTTTAGTGAGCAAACTGACATGATTTTAATTTTGGGAGAGTGTTTAGGCAATGCTAACGCAGCAGCAAGACGATATTGCGAAACAATCCTAATCGCAGACAACCTGACAGAAAAACATTTCTTAATATCGAAAGACGTTTACGCGAGATAGGAAATTTAAGACCGAATTATGTAAATAATGGAAATCAGAGGTCAGTTCGTACACCCGAACTGGAAGAAGATATTTTGGATTTTGCGGCAGATCGTAGTACTGCTAGTACTACTGATATAAAACGACATTTTAGAATATCTAGAACTACAGCTTGGCGTGTCCTACACGAACAGCAATTATATCCATACTACTTGTCCACAGTTCAAGAATTAAAAATTACTGATTATCCATTGCGAGTACAGTTTTGCCGTACTATGGTGGAAAAATGTACAATTGATGGTGCGTTTTTAGAAAAAATACTATTTACAGATGAATCTACCTTTTTAAAACATGGAACAATTAATTTGAGAAATGCTCATAATTGGGCTGAAGAAAATCCACATTTTACGTGTGTTTGTCAATCGCAATGGAAATTCAGTGTAAACGTTTGGGCTGGAAATGTTGGCGATTTTATTATCGGACCCGTTTTTTTGCCCTCCAGACTTAATGTTGTTAGTTATTTGGAACACTTGGAAAATCTGGGAGAGTTATTGAACGATGTTTCATATGAAGCAAGACTTGAAATGTGGTATTTACATGATGGAGCGCCTCCTCATTGTACAAATACTGTTAAGGAGTGGTTACATCAACACTTTCCCGGGAGTTGGATTGGACGAGGACCAGAAGCCCCTATCACTTGGCCGGCTCGATCGCCAGATCTAACTCCCTTAGACTTTTATTTATGGGGGTGTGTTAAAGATTTGGTATACAATTCGAATATTGATACTGTTGAACAATTACGCCAAAAAATTGTGGAGTCGTTTACAATAATACGGCAAGAAAACGCATTGCCTCGATTAGGTATTAATTTAAAACGTCGCTTTGAAATCTGCATTGAAGCAGGCGGAGGACACTTCGAGCATTTACTGTAATATGTACTATACTTTATCCACTTTAGATGTTGTTTTTCAAGTTTTTATTTTATTTTACCCTGTTTTCTTAACTGATTTTTTTATTGGTATTTACGTTTGAAGAGCTGTTTTGTAATTTGTTATTTTTATTGTTAATAAATTCACTTTGTTCGCATTTACTAATAATGCCAAATTGCTTTATTTACGATTTGTTTTCATAGGCGCCTACGATTAATGAAAATCCTTTAAAACAAGCTTGAATCTTTTTGCGAATAACTCGAAAAGGATGCATCTAATCAAAATGTCTCAGAGTGAAAATAGTTTTAAAATGAAATAGGCTTTTGGAATCAGTTGTAAAATTTAAGAGTTTACGTTATAAAAAAAAGTTTTAATGAAATAAACTTTGTGAACACTCTGTATAGCAGTGATCCCGTGGTTGTATGCGTTCAAAAGTGATCTTAAACGATTTCTCATTATAATATTGCACTGTCTGCGAAATTTTATCTTTCTAAGATAAACCATATTGAAGATATTTAAGAAAAAGTTTAAAAATTTCTTAACTTTGAAGGCCCATATCTTAGCCATTTATGGGTTTAGAGCAAAAATTTTTACACAAATCGTTATCATTTTAACTCCGGTATTTGTATTGTTTAACCTTGTTTCGTTTTATTTATTCAATTAGGTTCACGATGTTTCTTCATCTGCAATTGAAAACTTGATTTCTTATGATTAACCACCCTAAGATTTGTTTAAAAAAATGATATTACATCTAAATTGAACCAGATGTGTTAATTTTATTTCATCGATGGGTCCCCATTAATTGCTCAATTACGGTGGAGGCTCATTACAACGCGATAAAAATATGTCATCGAACGGTGACGTGCCGATCCCGTGCGTACTCAGGAACAGCAGTCAGCAAGCAGCAGGTCGGGTTTGGCTCGCTATATAATTAAAATTAAAAAGCGAATAAATCTCTCTGGGACATGTTATTTATCGTACCGATGCCGCCGACGGCGTTAATCCCGCGAGGATATACGAGAGGTAGAACGGTAAATAGGCGTCTTATTAGCAGACGAGTGACGTGTAGAAGGTGCGACGGTAATGGGACAACTTTGTAATTAGGAGAGGAAGATCAAAGAAATATTTCAAAAGGAAGAGAGGATAGAGAATCGTGTTCGCAAAACCACCGCCATATGGTACCATGGAGTTTATTGTAACCTCTTCTTTCCGCTTGATTTATGGATCGGTCTTCTACTTGCGTGAATATTTACTTGATTGCATCGTCTTTCTTCTCAATTCGGTTCGTCGGATTTTTTCGTTCGGTTTTTAAGCAGAAGAGATGAAAGACCCACACCTGCCAGGTGCGAATGTGACCCAATCATACTTATTCGTAATTATGGTAGCGCAAACCCGTCGAGTGGTATTATGCCGGGTCGCGATGACGGCCCTGTGCCAACTGTGTAATTTCCGAAATGCGGACGCTAAGGTTAAGTGTACGAACGCGAGATTCCATCTGGCGGGTAATTTTCCAAGAAAATATGGTAAAAATGCGCCGTTTTCGCCCGATATGAAACTCTCACGTCCATTCTGACCGCCATTAACCTTGTTTCGTTTTATTTATTCAATTAGGTTCACGATGTTTCTTCATCTGCAATTGAAGACAATTTTCAGGCATAACCATATTTCTTCAGAACAATTACAATCACAGTTTATCTTCTTTTTTATTGGAATGGAAAAATTATCAAAGAAATTTTTGGTCATACAGTACTTTAAAGATTTTACGAGCGTTTAACAATCTTTCTTATAAATTAACGATAATTATTTGTTATTTACATTAATTATTTATTTACTTATTAATATATTAGTTATTAAATGCAAATTTTGATCATATAGTAATGAAATAGGACATTAAAAATTGTGCATCCGGTACATTTTTGAGGTCATTTGTCTATCTGGCGCCAGAGTACGTGAAAGTAGTCGTCGTACAATTCAATTTGTACGAAGCGGAGAGTGAGAATCGAGTATGTTTTAAAAGCGTGCACAACAGATCGTATCGCAAATTTACTTTCTTGCCATGCTCGAACAAACTTTCCTGCGACATAAATTTGATTAATCTTGGCCGTTTGAGTAATCTAACTGTAGCGTTGACTCGTTATCCTTCCCCTGAATCGCGTTTCTGCTTGTTTCTACCAAGGATTTTTAATTGGACTCGCGAGCGAATCCCGGTGAGTCACCTCGCCGAGAAAAAACCGAAAAGACGGTTTTGTAATGAAGAAAATCACCAAACTCGTCATAATAATCGCAGCCCTTAACGGTTCCATATACGGTATCCGGGGCAGAAAAACAAAACAGCTCGCGATTATTAAAACATCTCTGCAAGCGGACGCTTAATTCTCTTATTATTATCAGCACGTCCGCCTCGACAATGTGTTATAATTAATGGTTGGCTTTCCAGAAAAGATTTAGCGAGAACTGCTCATTGGAATTAACCAGTCATGCGAGATTTTAATTTATTTCAATGATTCGCCAATAAAACGGAACAACATGGCATAATACTTAAAAGAAAACTCGGCTAAAGAAAAATTTATTTATGTTTATTTCTAATAACTTCGATGGCAACGAAATATTATGTTAGCCGTTGGAGTACATACATACAAGTTAGCATATACTATGCATTATGGGGCCAATTAAACCCCACAAGAAATAGAGGCCAGAAGCGTCAGAAGACATTCTTTTATTTCATAATTCATAAAAACTAGCTGATTACTGGCCAAAACATTTAGATTTGAAAACTCTGAATAGTTTTCATAAATTAAAAAATTATTTATATTTTAACGCGCAAGTTTTTTTTTAATTACATGATATTGACTTCAAATTTTGAGAATTTCTCTTTCATGATATCTATCTGATTAAACAATAATGTTTAGATATAAAAATGAAACCATTAGGATCTTATTAACAATTTTTTTTACATGAATGTTTGTACGTTCGGCTGCCTTTCTACATGATTCTCGCCAATAATTAGGCATTTATCATACCTACAACCAACTTTTCAATGCCATCATTGTAGAAGTCTGCCGTCTGATTAGACAGCGACTGCATCACAGTCATTTTGACATCGTCATAATTGTCTTACCGTTGACCACCCAAATACCTCTTCAAATGCATGAAGGCATAATAATAACTAGGCGCTAGATCAGGACTGTACAGGTGGCCAAATAGTTCCCAGCCTTTGAATGATCTAATCAAGTTATGAGTTCAATTGCCCGTGTGAGGGCGAACATTGTTATGAAACATGAACTTCATCATCAGATCATGACCTGACGATGAATTACAGCTGCTGCCACGTCTTTAGCATTAAGAAAATGAATTGCAGCGCGTATTTCACAATCAGAGGTCCTTACTTAAAAAATACAGGCGTTGTATAATTCGAGAAGGAGAGGGACATAAAGAAGCATAATTTGATATAAACAGAATTCTTCAATTATCAAGAAATCAATCTAATAAGATAACACTTTTTCATTTCCTCTTGATTTTTTATAAAAGTTGGAGGTGGTGACATCTTTTTGGATGCTGATTACGAATCAGGACTTAGAACTTAAAATTTTTCAAATATCAAGATGGCAGATGCAACATAGAAAACTAACACTAACTTACAACAAATTGGGTAATTTACATATTTTATATATTATTTTATAGCTTGGATGCCTTTCGACACCTTCAGCTGGGGTGAATCTCGATTCTAGTTGGACAACATTTACAAAGTACAGTATCAAAATTTATGCTTTCAAGATAAAACAAGTTTTTCTCAAGGCAGGAAAATTTCTCTTAGCTTCTGAAAATCTAATTCCACAAAACTTTCAGAGGAAGCATAGGAGGCAAGCAATAGAAAGATATGACATATTTAGAGCGTAACCTGCTAGAAAGTTATGATTATTGTATGATTCAGTATGCTTCATTGCCAACAATGTTCATGCGAAAAGAATCTCTCTGTCTGTTTTAGTTTTTAAATTATCGTTGATTTTTGCGCTGAAAAAACGAAATTATGATTTTTTTCGTGATATTTTCTGTATTCCTGCAAATTCTTTATTTCAGACTGTAACTGGTTATGGATTATGTTTTTCCATCTCATTATGAATAATCTTAGTGGATGAAGTCTTCGACCATCCATTTAGATATTTGAGTTATGAATGAGTTTTTTTTTGAAATTTTTCGCATTACTCGAAAATTATCGAAATTGGTTATCGATTATGCATTAGTGAATCATTATCGACAATGTTATGTTATTATTTTTTAAGCTACACTAGCCTCATAGCCCTTATTAAGCTCATAAAATATTTTTGTCCAGCTAGAATCGGAAATCAGCCCAGTGTGGTCGCCTCAAATTATATTTACTAGTTCCTGTAAGGTTTGCTACCATTATAGAATAACACTTGCTTCATTTTTGGTTCTGGATCTATAGTGCTAGCTCGGTCATGAAGTGTAATTAAAAGAACCACGTTTTTATTTATTTTGGAGACGTAAGGAAGCATTTTTGATTGTGGACTAAATCCCCCTATAGTTGAGTGCACAGGACGACGTTTACTTGGCGAAAATCAATAGGTAAATTAATAGTTTCTCTTCTATTCGTTTTTGTGTTCCCATAAGTATAATTTTTTTCAAGAAGACTTTGTCTTATGGGAATAGAAGTGTACTAACTATCACTGACTAAATTTCGACCTGTATTATGTATTGGTTGCGTGATTTCCAGAATAAAATTGTAGGCTAAATTTTTTGCTACTCTATTGTCTTCCATACCGACATATACTTCTTCTCCTAAAAAATAAAAGGTACGAGTACAACATATACTGAAAGCTTCTATACTATATTTTTCTTGTTTCTTTTGGAGGTATTGTATACAATTACACTTTTCTCTGAATTTTCCACGAAAGAAGTCTATAAATTTGGAATAGCTGTTAGTTTATTGGTGGAATCGTTTTCAATTTTATTGTCAAATCCTAAATTGGTCAAAAGGTATATAAAACTTCTTTTAGACTTCGTTGCATGAAATATAGGAGGTTCATAATTAGTACTCGATAAGTTATCCAGTCATAAATAAGTAAATCTAAACACACCAAAATCAAATTGTGTTTTACTAGATCCTGTAATTATTGTATTGAATTTCTTCTTTGTAGGTTTATTTGCTTTGTAGTTGTTATAAAATGGTGTCTGCTAAGTTTTTTTGTTTGAATTCCATGCTGTTGTATAATATTAATCCATTCACAATACTTATATTTAGTAAATGATAGAATATGGTCATTGGCTACATCCTTGTTGCTCTTTGCACTGAATAACTTATTCAGTGTATCAGTTTCTGCTTTGGTATTGTTATGGAATAATATTTTGCTTTGGTATTTTAATAGCAGTTTTCGAAAAAAATGATTTACGTCTCCAATTAACATCAATCCATCCAGATATTACTATCTATTGCTATGCTTATGACATATTTCTATTTGATAAAGAAATACAGGTATGTCACTCTTGCGTAAAGTGTTTATCACGAAGGCAGATACGCATCTTGTTCATAACATGTAATATATGATTATAATAACAACACTTTATTCCTTCATTGTACGAAAAAGCGAAGAGTGCATCAATTTAAGAATAATTACATCACACAATATAATTATATTGGATCTGGCAAGATCCTCCGAAATATGCTTGTAGTTCTCGATACTTTGGTACAAAGCCATCTTCTGAATCTTATCATATACTAAAGTGCATTTCTGATGGCACCAAATAGCTGTTTACCTTCCCGCAAAGATGTTATATTTCTTTTTGTTTTTGAAAAATTCAAAGTAATTCTTCTTAACAAATATGACACATTCCAGAATATAAATTTCATACAAGATAGTTATATTATAGTCTTTAAAGTAACAGCTGTCAATATTTTTTAGACCAAAGATTGCTCTTACATACCTCTTGTGTAATATGAAGATGTATGCCATACTTTTCCAAAAGATTACTCCATATCTTAGCAAGGAATAAACATGTGCATAGTAGGCATTTAATGCTGCCTCAATGCCAGCTCCTCTGGAAATAATTCAAATTGCATATAAAAAAGGACTCCTCTTGCCAACAAGGAAATCGATATGTAAGAGCATGAGTGATAATTGATAATTTTCCTCTTTTTTGTACTTTATGGTGTGCGCTTCCAGCCAATTCGTAAGATTATTCAGATCTACAGTAAGTGTCGTTATGTCATTCATAAGCAATATCGTAATGTAGTTCGTTAGTCGTGGTAAATCATTCACATACAGGAGGAACAATAGAGGTTCCAATGTTTAACCCTGAGGTATTCCAAGCTTGACTTCCCTTCAATCTGACTTTTCTGTTCTCTGTTCATTGTGGGCAACTACACATTGTATCCTCCACGATAGCAAAGATTAAAGAGTAAACAAGGTACTACGTTTCATGTCGGCACCTTTGACGTAGAGCTGCAATTTTTCATGATCTTGAATACCACAGGTTTTTGTAAGATGCATGAACAATGCTTTTATATTTTATTCCAAGATAATATTTTCCAATAGTTGAAACATAGCAAGTTCGGTGGATCTTCCCTCCTGAAAACCATTTTGATTCCCGTGCAATATATTATATGTGTTTAAGTACTTAATACGATACATACATCCCTAAAAGCAAGGCTGAGTATGTGAATCAACGAAGGTTTCTATAAAAAGAAATATTAAAAAAACAGTTCTGCACGATCACAAAAACTGAAGAATTCTGTCTTATCTGAATCTTTAATTGTCAAGTTAAATTTTTTTTTTAATTTTGTAAATTTTATTGTCAAATTTTAAATTGGTCAAAAGGTATATAAAACGTGTTTTAGACATCGTTGCAAAACATAGGGGGTTCATACTTAGTACCTCATAAGTCATTCAGTGAGAAATATGCGGATCTAAACAAATTCAAATTATGTTTTACTAGTTCCTGTAATTTTTGTATCACACATTCCTCTTCTTTGCATGTGTTGTTCAAGGGAATGAAAGCCACAGTTCTTATAAAATGTCTTACCATGATTTTTATTTATATTTTGTGTCTGGATTCGTGCATTTATAGTACTTATATTGAGCATATGAGAATATAGTCATTGGCCACCTACTCGTTGTGCTTTGCACTGAATATGCCTTATTATCAATTCCTTATTTGATGCTGTTATAGAATAATGTTTGTTGTTGGTTCTTTGTTCGTTGATCTATAGTGGTTGCTCAGTCAAGAAATGTAATGAAAAGAACCAGGTTTATATTTATCTTGGGGACGTAAGAAAGCATATTTGGTTGTGGACTAAATCCCCCTCTATAGTTGAGTTTACAGGACGACGTTTACTGGTTAACAATCAAAAGATATGTCTCTTCTATTTTTTCTTCTACTAATAATTTAGTTACTTTTGCTCACCTGATCGCCGCACTCACTGATCCTACGTGAATAGGTCGTACTATATTAATACATTTACAGCACTTATATTTAGCATATGATACAATACGTTTATTGGCCACCACCTCGTTGCTCTTTGCACTCATTATATTTGTCGAGTGTCCACTGTACTTGTCCACTGCATAACTTGTCCAGTGTATCAATTCCTTATTTGGTACTGTGATAGTATAATGTTTCTTTTGGTATTTGTTTCTGCATCTATAGCGGTTGCTCAATAGGTATTACTCTTCTTTTCCTTTTTAGTGTTCCGACATATGCTATGTTTTTTCAAGAAGACATTGTCGTTGGTAAATAGAAATGTACCAGCTATTAGTGATTATATTTCATCCTGCATTATATTTGTTGCGTGCTTTCCAGAATCTATTATATCATATTTTGCTGGTGTCTTTGGGAGATATTATATAAATCTACACTTTCCTATAAATGGTATCAACATTTCATTTAATGTTGGAAGTCCATAAGTCGTCCAATGATAAATGAGCGGATTTAAACACACCACATAGATATATGAGTCCATTAATTGCTAAGATTTCTTCTTTATCGGTTTGATTTTCATAACATTGCAATTCTTTGTTAATTGCAGTTTTGCTCTGTATTTTCAGGTTGGGTATTTCAGGTGACTACTATATAATCTATAATACAATCACGGTTAAAATATTTTAGTGCATTGATGGGACTGTTTACCTCTTTTCCAGCTTGTTTTACACAAGGTAACCTAGTCACCAAGTTCTAGGCACGAGTACATACGATTGCTGGAACCCTCTTATACCACTTAGTAACATTATCTTTTCAGTATTAAGTCTTCTGGAAGCATTTCAGGTCTTCTAGAAGCAGTATCAAGCCTTAATTCAAAATACTTGTTTTATAATGAAAACAGTTGCGGCAGATGTCTGGGACTGAATTGGGAAGAAAACTTTGCAATTTAGTATGTGAAATCTTGTTTGTTGACAACAGAAATCATAATGCAGTGATTCCCCAACGAATAAATTTCCCCATACACGATACTATAGAATAATTTTTTGTAGTTCTGTAAACGAGGGGAGGACGGCATTAATTGTTCTTTTTAATACATACTATGCACGTTAAGGGCAGCTTTATCCCAAGACCTTATATATTACCGATAGGTAAATTTGTAAACTTTTTTTAAATACGCCAAAGTTAATCTCTTATAGTAACGGAAGAATACACGGAATAAAAATTTAAAAAATAATGTTAATTTTATAGTTACATATAGAGCAGTGGAGTCATTATGCACTCCGAAGACAAACTAAAATATTTTAATGACTACCTAATACGTGCTATGGTACATTTTGCGTATTGGATAACGATCTTAAGTTGATTATCAATGACCATTCGAGCAGAACACCATGTCGTTTGTAGACCAACTCTCCCACAAGCATATCAAGTTACTCGAGAGCACACGGAACTGGTTGCGCAATTCCGCAGCTTTATAAATTTTGCTTTAAGCCGTTTACGGTAAGCAGCATGGCAGGAGATGTCGATAGCGGTTTTGCAGAACGTGTGGTCCACATAAACCCAACATGTAAATTTTGAGGAGACGCGTGCCCCATTCGATATCACATCGATTTAGATTACGACATAAAAGGAAACTGACCGCGTCCCGTTTCTTCTGAATTAGCTCCAAGTTTATCCCAATTTTTCCTATATCCTTACTCTTTATAGTGTTGCGCAAGTGGTAACGTAGTAGCATAACGTTGTTCAATAATCGTCGTTCCGTAACTGTACTTATCTCAGATTTATGGTCGCCCAACTTTTGGGTTTCGATAAAGAAGCACGACCCCGTTTACGACGCACTTAAAATTTTTGTCGACAATATAATTTTATCGGCTGTAATTCACACTTGGCGACGGTAATCACAGCTACCCTAAATGGAGCGCAAGTTGATCCACTGCGTTGTACGGTTAACCGTAAAAGCGAGAGTACACTTTGACTTTAATCGCAAACGTTAAATTACAACGCAATTATGCCTCTGCCCCGTAAATTTCAACTTCGAAAAAACCTTTGAGCAAAAAAAATAACCGTAAACCGGACTTAATCCTTTCACTCTTATAAATCCCCAACTATTAATTTCGCGACACCAAGCGACAACCGAAATTGATCGCTCGCTCTGTATGCGCATGTAAAATCCGCACATACACACTATATGCAAATATATTCGTTTGGTCTTAAATGTAAATCAGGTAATATTTTTAATATTTTTCATTTTTTTTCTAGCCTGAATACTACAAAGATGCTGCTCATTTCCATAGAGTCGGCGATGGTCCTGAATACAGGTTAGAAATACCTAAAGTGAAACTCGATTTTACTGGCACTTACACCGTTTTCGCTAAAAATTGCCATGGGGATACGAAAGCTATAATATCTTTACAAATTAAAGTTAAAGGTACATTTAAAACTTTACATATATGAATAAGTTAATTATATATTTTGTAATTTTATTTTGTAGATATGAATGGAAAAACAAGCAGTATGGATACAAAACGTATCAGGTAATAAATAACATTGATAAGTTTGTTTAATTTAATTATTTTTATGTACAAAATCGTTAATAGTACAGGAGACCCTCGATATAACGGATTAATATGGGAGTGTCTGTTATATGAGAAAATTAACGAAATTTACTAACACATGTATATAAACTAACATTAACACTAACATTAAGATCGGTGTGAGACATACAGCTAAACTCCAATGTTTCCAGTTGTAGGCAGTGATGTGAATTTGTAATTTACCTTGTAAATTAGCAGAATGTTTATCGTAATTTATTGTAAATTATTAATCTGCGAATGAACAAATGCATTTAACAGCTTTGCAGCTTAGATAAAGATTTTAATGAATCAAAGTAATAAAAAAAGATTTACGTGCACGCGCAGATAAATTTAAATGTGCTTTTGTGGTTGGCAAGGTTTTATTAAATCACAATCATAAAATAAATTACCGTAATAATTTATAAAAAAATTATTAAATTATGCGAGAATAAATTTTGACAAAAACGTAATTTACAGTAATATTTTTACAAGTTATAAATTACTGTAATGTTACATAATTAAAGGTCTTCAAAAACAAGTAAAACTAGAACTAATACTAGACAACTGGAACTAAAAATATTTGGTTTCAGGCATCCTAAGACACGAACATCAATCTATTATTGAATATCAATTGAAACTAGAACTAACGTCCTTAATTTTTACATTGTATAGACAACTCCAGAAAACTCAGTGGATACATATAAATATAGAATAGAGCAACAAGGATTATTACAGAATTATTACCAAGGATTCTAGCTATAAATATTTATATTAAAACAAATTATTTAGCTATCCACATTTTTTTTTATATATAAGGTGTGTCGGGAATGAATAGAATAAAATGGGAAATTATAGGTCTCCTTTTTCTTAATAAAGAGCAGACTTTGCTTATGTTTTCCGTTATTTTGACACTTGAACGTTAATTTGAAATATTATTGAAGTTTTGCGAAATTAATTTTGTAATAATGTTATACACGGACTCGATTTATAAAACCGGATTAGCTCGAGTTGATATTATTGCAAGTCATTCGAGTTAGACTATTACTAACTACTAACTTGTGTCTACATACATAAATAGTCCATTGACACAAAACTCAAGTGACACAGCCCAGCAAGTACTTACAAAAACTCTTGCTGGTATAATAGATACACAGTTGCTAGTACTAGGGTGATTTGGAGATTTTGGCATTCGGATTAGTTGATGGCGAACGTATTACCATCACGTCATTGTGATAGCGTCATGTGCAGATTAAGTAACGCCAGCACGTTCAACATCACCCTATCAGAAGGAGTCTAGAGACTAGTATCCAGAAATCGTAAACAAATATTTTTTCTCAATGCACTGTATTTAAAATTCTTTTTGTATTTCAACTATGAATTAATGTAAATTCATGGAAAATAAATCTTTTCTGAATTATGATAAGTATTTAATTCATCGCATACGGTACAACATTAATATTAATTTTCGACACTACATCTAAAAATACCACAATTAGAGTCAAAGAACACAATATTGATTGAGTGTGAGTTCCCATTGAAGCTGCAATAAAGAATAGGAGCAGCAATAAGATCGGTGACAAGAGCAGCGCCAAGTTCATTTCTATAGATTTGGATACAACAATGTGATCTTTAATACTCAGCTTCAATACAAACACTTAAGTTTAGCATAATATAATCATTTTCTTTGCTGTGCTAATATCGTCTCTTAGTTTTTATCCTTTATCACAGCTCCAACATAAAGGGACCTTAATTTGTTGGACATCCTAATTTGTTGCAACTATTCCAACTCACAAAAGTATCAGAATTATTACCGGCAGATTATACGCCAGGGTTGAGTTTTATGAATGATTTAACTGATCAAAATTCCTTCAATAAACAGCACATTAATATAATTATGTGGATGGATGAGACGTATTTCAGTCCTCGCGGTATCCAAAATTATCGCAATAATCATATCTGCAGTTGTGAAAATCCGCATTTTGCACAACAAAACAACAGCTATTATCGACAACATTTTATTGGGTCCATATTTTATAGAAAACCGTTGAAATGGAGATTCATATTTACATCTTCAAGCTATTATTCCAAAGGTACCTTTGCAACCCAGAACGAATTTTATGTTAATGCATGACTAAGCCCCATTGTATTAAAAAAAAATAAATATGATGGATTTTTTTTTGGGGCATTACAAAATTTTTTAGTATAATGCGAAGATATTGAAGATCCGAATAATTTCCATTCAGTTCGGTAATTATTATTGCGAAGGATTGCTGTTTGTATAGAAAATGAGGGAGGGCATTTTGAGCAAAATTTTTAATTTGTTTCATGTTTTTAATATTTTATTTTTAACATAAGAAAGTTTATTATTAAAACCTATGCTATGAACCTATACTATTTTTAAGAACAATGCCACAGTAACATACACGATGATAAACAAAAAATAAAATCAAAACAACAATACTATATTATGAAAACATGCTTATTACCTTTTATTCAATTCTCTCTTTTATTAAATTTAATTATATAAATTTTCATAATAAAAAATGATAAAGGAGATATAAAAGAATATTTTTATAAAATAAAAAATACCTTTAAAAATATCATATATAAGCAAAGCCTGGTTAGTATTATTTATTATTCAGCAGTTCTAAAAGTTGTAAATTTTACGGTATAACCTATTCCGTAAATAACTCTAATAGGGTCATAATACCACTCAAATTATGTCAACTCATACCTCAAACACTGTATACGTGGTATACACTCTTTTATATTTGAAGTAACATTCTGCGTAACTTTATCGATGTTCGACTTTGATGGAAGTAAATAAATCTTGTGAATTCTTTTTAAATTTGTTGATATTATTTTATGTATTTCGTTTACAAAATTTGAAAATTAGGAAAACGAATTATAACAAAATTGGTTTGTAAGCAGCTACAAATATTCCCCCTTTAAAAATAAATAAATGAGGTATATTTAAACAAATTCAGTTAAAACCACAATTACCAGCACTAACACTTGAACTAACACTAAAAACCTTCTTCAGAAACTAGTGCCAGAACAGTTTCTGAAGGTTGCAACATGGCATCCGAAATATCAAATAATTTTTCCAAAGACGAACAGCAAAATTGAAAGTTTCCAGTTCTAGTATTAGTTCTAGCGTGAATTCTAGTATTAGTGTTAGTATTAGTTCTAGTTTTAGTACTATTAATTCCGGCCGTAAAAGCCTTCGTACTCACACAGGAATATACATTGCATAGGTAATGTAAGAAACCATGAGAAATATTTTTAACGGCTTGATCAATTTGAACAAAAGTTTGTATGTATAGGTCACATAAGCTTATGAATTCAAATTTTCTATAGGCAATATTGCCAAATTTATAGTTTTGGAGACAATATTATAAAAATTGTTATAGAATTACCTGGTTAGTGTACCTATAGTTTGTATACGTAGGTTACGTAGGTTAATGTAGTTACTTTGAAAATTACGATTTATAATTTTTATATCTTCAATAGATGAGATTGTGAAACAGAAACCGAATACATGATACTCTGTTGTTGATTCCAACATCTGCACCGAATGGCTCACATGTCGAATTATATTAATCGAAAAGACAATGGTTTGACTGTTCTGTGATTCTGATAATATTAACCATATTTTGATCACTTTAGACAGTTTTAGTAAGTTTAAATAAGCTTTGACAAATTTTCGCTTTTAAATAATTTTATACAAGGTTGCATAATTTTGGTATAACATGTCATAATATAATTGATAAAGTTTCTTTCAACAACATCGTAGGAAATATATAAAAAGAAAAAGCTTTGGTATGGCTTAAAACGATGTATTTAAATTATTCAATCAAATCTTCAGTGCGACACGTGTTTCGCCAGTAACGGCATCGACAGGCACGACTACATTTATAAAAGAGAGAAAATCAAGTTAAAAATATAAAATCGTTAAATGATTGATAATTATTGCCGTCAATGGACACGTTGTTGTGTTGAGTACATGAACAGCGGAGAGGACATTTTAGAAATATACATTGGAAAAGCTTGATCTTATAAATTTGAGCCTGAAAATTATATTCAAATAGGTCAAGTGTAAAAAGTAATGAAAAAGAGGTAATTTCATATAAGGTAATTTCAAGTTTCTTTTTCATTACTTTTTACACTTGACCTATTTGAATATAGTTTTCAGGCTCAAATTTATAAGATCAAGCTTTTCCAATGTATATTTCTAAAATGTCCTCTCCGCTGTTCATGTACTCAACACAACAACGTGTCCATTGACGGTAATAATTATCAATCATTTAACGATTTTATATTTTTAACTTGATTTTCTCTCTTTTATAAATGTAGTCGTGCCTGTCGATGCCGTTACTGGCGAAACACGTGTCGCACTGAAGATTTGATTGAATAATTTAAATACATCGTTTTAAGCCATACCAAAGCTATTTCTTTTTATATATGTCATAATATGTTGAATATTTTGAACCATTTTGTAAAATTTTAATAATTACAAATATGTTTTGAATATTTTCTACAAGTTTGTATAAATTTCGCCAAATTTAGATAATTTTGGATAAATTGTGTCTTAAAATCAACGAAGCAGTTAACCATTCTAAATGATTCGTGAATACTTTCAACGATTCGCTATTACAGTGAGAGAATCGTGTGCTGTATTGCAGCGAGCTGTTGATGTCTTAGCTGTTGGTGTCTTCTTCTGTGTATGTTTTATTACGGTAAATGAAATCATTCATGTATGTCTCTGCTGTGTATGTGTCCCCATCTTTCAGTAAGGATTTTCATTAGTGTTATTCAGCCTGTTGACCACAAATTTCTTGGTAATCGCTTAATCGATCCAATATTATCCCGTAAAACAGTGTCCTCCGGTCAGGGTAATCTTCGTTCAATTTTTAAACAAATTGTACTCTATAAGTATGTTATTTTTCTTTCTTAAAGATCTTGAGTAAGGAACTTCGGCTAACTTTGCTCTTGTTTCGTCTGGTAAAGGATAGCGACCACTTTTGGAAGATGACGTGTATGTCCGATTTCCTTACTTTTTCACGATTTGCCTTATAGTACCTGTTCTATAGACGTACTGTCTCCATAAGATCAGTTTAAAAAATTACATAATAAACTAAAATTATAATTTCAGCTGTAGTCGCATTCTTTCATTATTAAATTTAATCTTTGGCCTTTTGTTACCATAGGATGGGGCTACTTGTTTACCCCGAAATATTGTTGCCAAATTTGGTGAAATATCACCGCATGTAATGATTTTTTCACGATCTGGTGAAATTCTTTGTGAAAAATTTCAGGAAAATTTCATATTTCTGCTAATTATTCAACTATTTATATCCTGATTGAAATTTTGAATAAATATCACGTAAACAAAAAAATGACTGTCAACTTGTTGAAATAACCTTGTTCATTCATGAGCATAAACATCTTTGCTCCAGTCATTCTCATTAATTTGAAGTTTGCCAACTTGTTGGCAGCATGAGCTGTTTTGTCTCCTATGTCCTGCTCACTAATTTGAAGTTTGCGAACTTGTTGGTAGCATAAGGTATTATGTCTCCAAAGTCCTGCTCATCAGTTTGAAATCTGCCAATTTATTGGCAGCATGAGCTATTACTGTTCCACAGACTACTTATTATCTTAATGACTGCCAACCTTTTGGCACCATGAGGTATTATGTTTCCAAAGTTCTCCTCACTACTTTGAAATCTGTCAACTTGTTGCCAGCATGATATTACATCTCCAAAGTCATGCTCATTAATTTGGAGTCTGCCAACTTATTGTCAGTATGAACTACTGTTAACTGTTGCAAACACTATGCACATTATTTTGTTGTTAATCTTCAACAACATCTTTTTATACAGTACAAGATTATATCTCAAAAATTAAAAATGATAGCAAGAATCTTTGAAGACAAAAAACTGGCAACACTGACACATATTAATAAAGATTGTTGATAAAAAATAAATTTAATGATAAAGTCTTTAAAAATGAGCTAATAAAGATTTAAAAATTGTTGGTGAAAATTTTGATATCCTTTTTCTACTAGCTGGTGAATTTATTCCCTTCATCTGGCACGCTATCCCAAGCCTACATGGACATAATGCATACGTGTTCAGTTTTATGTCACGAAAGCAAGGTTAGGTTAAACAATCTTGTCGCAAAAAACATATTTGATACTACCAAGTAGTTCTTGTATTTGCCTCTTTCTTGAAACAGTTTTACATGTAGGTTGTAAAGAAAACAATCCTGTTTCATTCCTAGTTCTAGAATATCTAAACCTTTCCTGTCTTCGATAACAACTGTTTCTACAATATCTGCTTTCCTGACACTCTAAAGATAAGCCAGTTAGGCAACTATTTACAAAATACAATTTTCGGCATACCACGATCGACAGATGATAACCCAGGTTATGGAGATCATAGCTAGGATACATAGACGCTTTTGCGCAAACATGCAAAAATTTTACATGGGTGCAGAGAATAGCATATGTTGAGAAGGAAGATCACATACCAATACGTATTTAGAATTATTTTTTCCCGTCTCAAACATTGGAAAGAAGCCATTCGTAGTTTGAGTCTTTTTCCAATTTACTTTTTTTTTGGTATCACCCAACACTCGCAGGTATGTTCGAACGTAAATCTCGAACATATTAAGTAAATAATCTCGAACATGATATGAATATGATTAACATGATATGTTAATGAATAGTACAAAACTAATTCTTAGAACTTAAATTGTGAAAATAGATTTCAGTCGACTTTTGTAAAAAGACTTTTCATGCATACTGGCAGTTTATCAAAAGTGGTTCTGTTGTAAAAACAAATTTTCTTATCATTTATTTTAGTTTCACGGCAGTCTAATTTATTGCGAATATAGAAATTGTAAACCGTAATATTAAAGTAATTACATTTAGAATTTTAGGTATACAAATATACTAAGTAAAAAGGTTTTGGTAGGACTAATAGTAAACATAAACAGATAATATTAATAGTATCATTTTAAAAAGACTTTGTCCGTTGTATCTGTAGTCCAGCGCCCACAGCAATAATTTTCTGTCAACAAAGTCCGTCATTATGCTCAACTAACTTAGTTTTTTTATATTTTAGCAATTTACAGACAATCCCAACTATACTAAAAGAATTAAAAGATATTCGTTGCTGCGATGGTGATGCGGTATCCTTAGAGTGTCAAGTTGAATGCTCTCCCGCTCCTGACATCAGATGGGAAAAATCTGGAAAAGTATTTAGATATAGAAATGAATTTTATTTTCTTAATTAATCATACAAAATTTTTAGTTGGTTCATCTCGGTGGAGACTTTTCAACGGAATTCGATGGCACAACGGCAAAGCTGTTAATTAGAGAAGTCTACCCAGAAGATGAAGGGGAATACACCTGCATCGCCTATAACGACCTAGGAAAAGCACATACTTCAGCTTGTATAGTTGTTGATGGTAATTAATTATAATGATTTCCAATGAACCTTAATAACAATTTATCTGAATTATTTAGTACCCGAAGAAAAAGAAAACTTGTTAAGTCAACACATGTCAAGACCTCCAGGATTTGTGTCGGGTGGTTCAACGCCTCATTCAACACCAAGAACAACCCCAGTAAGAAGCGTATCTCCATCGGCGCGACTCCGCGTTCGTGAAATAAAATCTGCAGAGCCAAAATATCGCCTTTTGAAAGCGTCACCTCCCAAGTTCTACGCGATACCCCACAACAAGGTTGCTGAAGAAGGTGAAACGGTTCGATTTCAATGTGCCGTGGCCGGTCATCCCGATCCTTGGGTCGTATGGGACAAAGATCGTCAGATAGTAACACCGTCGTCTAGAATTACGATAAAAGAAGTCGATGACTTGAGAATATTGGAAATTAGAGAAGTGACTGTCGAAGACGCCGGTTTGTACAGAGTGACCTTGGAGAATGACGTTGGCAGAGTCGAGGCCACCGCAAGATTAGAAGTTGTAGCACATCGAGCGTATCCAATCAGGGGTCTGAGGGCAAGAAGTTCCTCTCCGAAACCGGCGCCGACGTATAGAAGGTATTTTGTTGGCAGCTCTTCAAGAATTGGCGGCTCCGCACGTTTGGTCAGTGATATAAGAGGAGTTCCACTGCCCGGAATTAAATGGTATAGAGGTGATGAACCTATTATCGAATCCGATAAATATAAAGTAACATTAGACGAGAATAATTCAATCCTCACCATTAATTGCGTCGAAAAAAGTGATTTTGGTACATACAAGTGTGTTGTTAAAGACGAATCTGGAGATATGCACGAAATTTGCGGCGAATTAAAAATGATTGAAGAACTATTAACCTACCCTCCAATTATATTACAAGATTTACCAATTAAAAAAGATGTCATGGAAGGAAGTCCAACAAAACTACAACTAAAAATTAAAGGATCATCACCTTTAGATGTCATCTGGATCAAAGATGGTTGTATTCTCCCCGATTGTCAAGATTTCACCCAACACATATCAGAAGACGGAACCGTATCACTTATCATCAAAGACCCGTTCGTTCAAGATTCCGGTGATTACAGATGCGAAGTTTACAACACATTCGGTGATATCACATCGAAATGCCACCTCACGGTTCACGGTGAGTAAACGACAACAACTTTAATTTCGATAGGATCACAACTTTTTAATCTTCTTACCTCGGATTATTAATGTGTTGTTTCTCTTAAATGCCCGATCCCTATCTTAAAATGGTCGGATTCGAGGGGATTATACAAAATAAAACATCAGTAAAACAATGTGATAAATACGAGCAACTGACAAAACTTTGGCGCGCGACGGGCGAAATCTGTTTTGATGCGGCTTTATCTTCTCTCGGGTATAAACATATCTACATCTTCGCACCGAATACAATGTCTCGGTGTCAATTGTATCAGTGTGATGATCGCATACGACCGGAACAATGAAATTTGCGACGTCACACCGGGCTGAGAATGAATCGTTTAATCCTCGACGATTTCTTCTTGCATTTCTTATCAGATTGGAAGATACATATTTTTCTTCACTCACGGATAGTTATCAAATAAGGATCTTATTAATATATTTTTTAAATTTTTTTGTGTTGAATTAAAAGTTTGGTTTACGAATAAATGGCAATGTGTTACAAAATACTGGTTAGATATTATTAATCTTAAAGTAATTATATAAGTTTGCTTATATTTCATACTTAGTTT
Organism: Onthophagus sagittarius; assembly: GCA_036711965.1. Lineage (NCBI taxonomy): Eukaryota > Metazoa > Arthropoda > Insecta > Coleoptera > Scarabaeidae > Onthophagus > Onthophagus sagittarius. The sequence goes on from JASERS010000001.1 coordinate 40,732,436, forward strand.
ACATTACAGGAACCTTATATCCCGATAGTTTTTGATTTAATCTTTTAAATTGTGGTTAATGAAGCAGATATGTGAATATCAAGCGAGATAAAGATTTTAAATGATTTCTAACACAAAGCATTTAAATTTTCTAGGTTTATCATAGGGAATTAAAAGATTTGATTGAAATGTTGAAAAATTATAATGAAGTAAAGTCTGTGCTACATATGTTTCCTCAATGGATCCATTATCAGGTACAACTAAAATAATAATAATTGGAAAAAAAATTGCCAAAAAAATGGCGATTTATAGAAACTTTCGTTAACAAAATCCTCTGTATTTGAATTGAACTGAAATTACAACTAACACTAGACCTAGAACTAGAATCATTCGAGTTTAGCCGTCTTAACAGATGTACGACTAAACCCGAATGTTTCTAGTTCTAGATCTAGAGTTGGATCTAGAACTAGAACTAACACTACACCTAAAACTGGAAAGTTTTTTGATTGATTACATTACTTGAAACTCTCTCAGTATCATTCAATATATACAATAGGTAACTTGTTAGTAACTAAATAGAATTTAACTTCTGGAAACCAACGTTTTAACGAAAATTCTGTGACACGAGCAGTAAAACTTTTAGATAATCTATACTTCTGGAAGTCGCGATAAAAATCTCTTAAACAATGTGTTTCCTGAGCTTCCGTCCTTGAAATTATAAATGTTATCTCGTATCTGCTGAATAAAATAATCATTCAAGTAGTATTTGATGATGCGCCCATCTTGACTGCTTTTTCACAAAATAAACTTCTACTTTTTACATCAAGAGCCTTCTAAAGATGTTCTTCACTATATCTAAACTTGTGCTTTATTGCCATATTGTTACTGAAAAAAGTTTACCTAATAATAGTTTTTGACAATTGACCACTGTGTTTGACCAGCAGTTAAATACATTCAATTAATTTTATTGTTATAAAAAATAGTTAAAAAAATAGAAAACAACCAAATGTTTATACTTATACACTCATACCTCCTTATACGGCCCCTCTTTATACAGCGATTCATTATAACAGCCTTCTCAAAATATACCTCTATTTCGCTTTACAGTCTACCATGTTTCGATTTACGGCTTAACCTCAGTTACCTTGAAATGAAAAAATACCATTCCCTCTATTACATTCTTCCTCATCCCACCATTATATCGGTCCTGTCTGAACATGTGAAAATTAAATATCTGCCTAAATATACAACTGTCCTGATTCAGCCAATGGATTAGGCTAAAAACATTCATAACAAATTGTCAATTGGGTTATGAGTTTTCGAAGCAATGCAACCTAAAACATGATGTAAACAATATTGGCGAATCATAAGATGAGCTGAAATCAACAATATTGAACTGCGCATGGAACAAAATTTCCCTGGTTGTGTTATTTGCGTAACTGATAACAATAGTCCTAATCTGCTTCCAATCAGACACAAAATGTTACCGTGTAGATCCATATTTCGGAAATGTTTAATAATGCAATGTTGAAAAACAAAAATTTAATATTATTCAAAATCGGAAGTAAAGAGTTTTTAACATTTTAATATTTGCATTAGAAAACATATAACGGTTAACAAAAGAACTTAGTGGATGAGTTGTTGATGGTTTGAGGTCTTGGATCTGATGTCGCGAATTTGTTGGATGCTAATCACTAGCCACTTTCATATGTTGAGTTAATTGAACTTGCAGAGAACGAAATACTTTAGGCGGAAGAAGAAATAGTTGACAGCATAATCCCACATTGACTTAAAAGGTGATCAATGCACATTCACGCATTTGGAACAGAGAACATTCATTCTTCTTCAATATGATCGCAATTAAAAGCGCGTTTATCATGATATTACCGCAGTTGTAAGCTGCTACAAGGTGTTGAAAATGGTATATTATTTCTATGTTGATCTACAAACAACATAGGCGCTAAATATGTGGGTTTTCTGTAAAACAAACCCATGCAAAGTTTTTAATTAGAGATGAGCATCCATAAAAGTAGGCGTCAAATATGCTGTTTCTCTGAATGCATAAGCATATTGATATTGCTTCTAGAAGCCTTGATCTTCTTCCAGAAAACTTGATATTGCTTCCAGAAGACTTCATCTAGTTGTAGAAGATTTGAAATACTTCCAGAAAAGCTGATATTGCCTCTGGAAGAGTTCAAATGCTTCCATAAGACTTGATACTGTCTCTGGGAAACTTGAAATGCTTCCAGTAAACTTAAAATGCTTCTAGACCATTTGATACTGTTTCGAGAAGATTTAAAATGCATAAAGAAGAATTGATATTGGCTCAGGGAAAATTAAAATGCTTCCAGAAGACTTGAAATACCTCCAGAAAACTTGATAACATTTCTTTGAAATTCAATGGTCTGGTACGTTTTGTTATTGTTATTATGATGGGTATTCTGTGCTGTTAGATTTTTGTTATTGTTCTTAGAATAAGAACTGTACTTATTCCAACTACATAACGACGTTAAAATTACTTGATACTATCTCTGGAAAACTTGAAATGCTTTCAGAGGATTTGATACTGCTTCTAGAGAATTTGAAATGCGTCCATAAGCCGTCCAAAAGGCTAGATATTGGTTCTAGAAGATTTTGATTACTTCCAGAAGACTTGAAATGCTTCTAGAAGACTTGCAATGCTACAAGAAGACTTGATACAGCATCTAGAAGACTCGAAATGCTTGAGAAGGCTTGGTATTGCCTCTGGTAGATTTGAAATGCTTCCAGAAGACTTGATACTGCTTCTGGAGGATGTTAAATGCTTTCAGAAGACCCTGATTTCAGTAACCTTGATATTACCCTCTAGAAGACATGAAACGCTTGCAATAGATTTGATACTACTTCTAGAAGATTCGAAATGGTTTCAGAAGACGTAACATTACTTTTGGAAGTTTTGGAATAACTCCAGAAGACTTGATATTACTTCTAGAACTCCTGATTTTACTTTCGGAAGAGTTGATACTACTTCTAGAAGACTTAAAATATTTTTTTCTAAAAATATTATTCAATATTAAGGCTTCTGCCTTAATATTGAATATTTCAATTTTAATGAGCTATTGAGCTTATTCTTTCCAATTCAGTGCAAGCATCCGCCGAGAACATTTTTTTGGAAAGCACGTATTTTGAATTTTTTCGAACCCAATTTAGACCTTTTTTTTGAGAATCGCCATCGTCGGGCGAGTCTATTATCAATTGAGTTTTTACAGCACCCATACGTATTATCAAAAAATTAGTTAGACAGTTTCTTAGAATTAATAAGTAAGTAACTTAAAACTTTAAAATTGGATTAAAAAGCTCAGTGCTTGATCTATTAGGTCCTATAAATTATCCAAAGAAGAACCACTAATTGACCGCATATTTTGCAAACTGGTTGTATCTTATTTTTAAAGTATAAAAGATTTAGTCAAATAGTAAACAGTTTAAACGGGATATCAGCTTTAAAAATAGGCATTATACATTATTCCATTTTGATAATCAAATGAAAATACTTATTAGGACACTAATTTTTAATTAAAATTTAGATCTACTAGTCTTTATTAGTCTTTAAAAAGCCGAATGAAACTACCTTGCTTGAGTGAATGTCTAAATATAAAAGTTATGCTTTCTAGCACCCTGCAAGTAGGCTGGCAGTTAACGTAAAACTAAACAACTAAAATTTAACAACGGTATTGTCGTAGACTTTGTGCTCGGTACAAGGTGGAGAAGAGACTGGCGGTTATATATTATTTATAATGCTGTTATTCATCAATCAATTTTTCCGGATGCCTGGAGAATTGCTGAAGTAATTGCGTTACCGAAAATATCTTCCCCTTCTGCCCTAAGTGATTTTAGATCGATCAGTATCCAGATAGTAATGTTAGAAATATTAAAGAGAGTCTTGAAAAAGAAACTTAGAACACACTGCGAAAGTAATATTATATTGCTCAATCAATAATCTGCAATAGCTTTATTAATCTTTACTGATATGATAATGCTTTTAGAGAAGCCGGATAAGTCGTACTTTTGTTATCGTTGAACTACACCAAAGCATTTGATATAATACACCTGGAAATCAGATTTATTTTTGATAAAGTAGCCGTTTTCTCCGGATAGGTTTTAGTTTGTGAGAATTAATAGTCAAGTAGTGATCGCTCTGTCTGTTATTCGTAGAACTCTACTTAAACAGCTGATTTTAACCAAGTACTTGAGCATTCGCAGATTCATTTGTATGCAGATGATACGCAGCTTTTGCTGAATTTTAATCTAAATAATTGGGAAGATGAACGCATGAAATTTAACAGAGATGTAGCATTATTTTCTGATGTTGCGAAACGCCGTGAGGTTGTATTTAATCTATCCAAGTTTTTTGTTCTTCTGTTCTGCGGTAGTGTTATAAGAAGAGTTTGATGAGACCATTGATTTCCGGGTAATTAATTTTGGATGGTTTACCTCTTACTGTTTCTGATGATATAAACATTTTAGGAATTACATTGGATCATCAGTTGAGGTTTGAGAAGAATATGGCCAGGTGCTTGAGAGATGCCTTATTGACGATACCACGCTGCGCTAATACGTACAATAGCCAAAACATACAACAATAGGTGTGATTTTTTTTTCCAAAAAAAAAACACTAAGTGAAACGATGAAATTGTTCTATTCAAATTGGTGCTATCAATGTTTCGACTGGTGAGTTGGTCTTCTTCGGGCACGTCGTTTTAGGATGTAACAAATGAAGTACCTAAATATGTACCTAAATACAATTAAATATCTAGCAGTGCAGCTTAAGAGATTGAGGTGTATTTCGTTAAAAAGTAACTGAAATTCCTACCTCCTGCTTGATTTTTTTAATATTCTGAGCTGCTAATGTCTTGTTAGCATCCTTTTATGCTGGCATGTCAGTATTTTGTTTTTCATTTTGGATTTAGTGTTATTATTAATAAAAATTTCGTGTTTGTCTCTGATGTTGTATATATCTGGATTAAGTGAATTAAGCAGTTGGCTAATAACCCTATGGAACTTCGTCCAGAAAATAAGACTCTTTTCTAAGAATGTATTACTATTTTTTTTCTCTTATGTGACTTATGAAAACAAGTAATTATTATTATCAACTAAATTGTTATTTATCCTTATCGAGTTCTTATCCTTAAGTTTTTTCTTATCCTTATCGAGTGTTTATATTTCAGAACACCACTAATCTTCACAGAATCAATTAACATAATAACAGTCACTAAAGTAGTGTAACATTAGCAATTATACACATTTCTTTGAAACAATGTGTACACATAGATAGATAGCCATTTATTGTCACCAACAAAAGGGAAACTCATATAAACGTTTCTACATTTAACACTAAATTAATATTTATATTGTAAACTTAGCCTTTCATTTATGACACAATTAAATAAATCAAAATCATACTTTAACTCAAATCAAAATTTAACAAATTAAAATTTCATTTTCGCTCTTGTTTGTTTTGATGACTATTTCGATGTTATCGTGTGGGACTGAATTCGCATGCATTCGTGTGTAATTCCTTCATTCTCTTCCATTCTTGATCTTCCCTTTCTTCTCTTTTTGTCCATTGGGTACCATTCTAAGATTTTCTTGGTCCATTTCTTATCTTTTGTTCTTATAATATGATTCGTCCAATTCAATTTTCGATTCCATACTATTTTTCCAATATCCTCAATGTTTGACTTTTCCCTTATCATTGCTCTTACCGTTACCCTAATCATTTTAATCATTTTCTTTGTTAGCATCCATGTCTCGCAGACTTTTCCCACAATTTTCATTTTCTCCATTACGATTATGTTTGACATACACATATCTTTGTATCTGTTAAACGTTCGCCATCTCATTGCCATTCTCCGTATTATTTTTTTCCTATATTTTTAGTTGTAATCTTTTGACCGTAATGTAATTACGACAAGTAATGGATTATATCAACAACTATTTAATTTTTTTGTTCACAATTTAACTAAACGTACATTGCATGACAAAACTTGCTCATATTTATCTCCAGACCAGATTGCTTTCCTCATCTCGCCATTATTTTTCCAGAATTTTTCCCACTTCTGTTTCTTTTTTTTCTAGGTGTTGCTCTATTCCCTTTGTCTACATAATCAACATTTGTACACATTACAGTTCAAAAAAATAACAAATATGCACAACTCACGAACTAAACTCATCGATACGCCATGAAATTTTTTAAAACATCGTTCTTCGAAATGGAGCTATTTTGTAAACCTTTTTTCACGACAGTAATAAATTTTATTTTACGTTATACTTAGAATTTAATTGTAATTATTCTAGTCGTGTATATTTCGAATATCATTTCAATCAACTACTATCAACCATTATATTGGTTGATAAATATTTGGAATTTTTAAGCATCACCAATTTAATATCAATAAGTATTATGCTAAACTAATATTTAAAAAAATGCATAAAAAGAAACTAAAATTTTTAATTTATTAAAATTATTTTATTTATGTACTATTCTTTAGCAATCTACTACAATGAATGCTGGTAAAATATAAATATTGTTGCAACTTTCGAAATTCATTATAAACCGTTCCTTAGCCTTACAAGCAATTTAAACGTTTGTTGAAAATATTCCCTTTCGATTTTGTAACCCTAAGAATTTTTATTGTCATTCTTTGGTGGCATTACCCAGCAATTCCACCGCGTTCGGAATTTTTACCCAGTTTTACCTCTTAGCGTAAATCACTTCATGACAAAAAATTTTTTTTGTTCGGAAACGTCTCACTAAAATTACCCAAGCTTCTCATAAACACTTTGTAAAGTTTACTTGCAAGAGCCGGAATTTAAGGTGGCTTTCACATAAAAGTAGTGTACTGCTTGCGACTTGCAACCTGGAAGCAGAAAATATGCCATTCGTTTTAAGACGAATATTTACAAAACGAATACTTTCACACTAAAGACGTATAGAATGTGGTGATTCATAGAATAAATCATAAATTTTTCGTTTGTTTCAACATTGTTTTGATCTGTGTATTATTTGTTTTGATTATATGAAAGTTTTTCGATCACATTAAGTAACTCCTTCAGAATATAAATTTACTCTGTATTTCTAAAAATTCGGTCTTAATTTTTACCTATTAATTTCGCGATTGTTTTCGATATTTTACCTCATGGAGTACAATGTAATATAACATCATTAATTACATGAAATAATTTTATTTCAGAACAATTTTAATGATGTTGTACATATTTTATTCGAAGGTTATGCATGGTGCTAATTAAGAAACCGAAATTTCACGAAACTTTATGTAAACTCTGAATAAACAACCCAATCAAATTCATTCGATATTTTTTTTATTAATTGACCCATTTTAATGATCAATATCTTAACCGAATTCGTGCGCTTCGGTGAACACCAAAGTCGAATTGACCGATCTCACAACGTGGTAATTAACAACGCACCGATCATTAAAAGACATCGTGATTTTGGCAGCTGCATGTCTAGCTACCAATAATACGTAAATAAATTTACATTAAAGTGATTATAATGAGAACTTTTGGAACGAGTTTAACGATTTATATCTTAATCAAAAGCGATTTAGTAAAAGTGGTGTTTAAACTGTATTTATGAGCGACAAACGTCTATATTCTATATTCTTTATTTTTAGTTTTTCAAAAAAAATACTGAAAATTCGTAAACGTCACCAAAGTTTTTATAGAGGGTATCTTAAATTTAATATTGATTATTGCAATTTTAGGATCTAGAAATATTAGATTAATAATCCTTCTATTTTTCCATGGTTTATCGAATTTCTTGAAAATTTTTCTATTCGATTGAGGGTAACGGTCCTGTTGTTAAGAATACTAGATTTTAATTGTTGTAACTCTTACTATGCGTAAGAATTACAACAACAATAATCAGTTTTATTTTCTTCACATATGTATATTTTGACAAAATGTATAAATATTTTCTAAATATTAGGTGTTTTATATATTCTGGTTAAGTTTAATCTAAAGAAAGTTGAACATCTGGTTCAAGATTTAAAATAGAATTTATGAAGAGCATTCGCGCAGAACTCAAGTCCGCTACTTTTTCAAGTGGTCGTGTTCAGCTCTGCATGAATGCTCATAATATATGCCTTGTTAGCCATAATATGTTGTAAGAGTTGAAGCAATGAATCTATCGGCAATACATTTACTTTGCAAATCTATCATGCCTGTATGATAGAATTTTTAAAACGCTGAAATGAAATATGTTAATTAATAAACTCTGATTGAATGAATTTAACTGGGGTATTTTTCTTATATATGTTTCTAAAAAATTTCTATACAGGCTGCTCAAGAATTTGGAAATAGATTTTTCTTAATATATTTAACACGTGTATTTCAACCGATGTTCAAATTTGGTATATGCAGGTTCATTGGCTTGAGAAAGGTGATTAAAACAGACCCCATCTGTTTTACTACAGCCGGTAGCGGGCGCTCTATAATGTATTTTTTGGGTATGATTAATTTCTATCATCGTTTCATCCAAACATATTCAGCGATTCTTATTTCTTTGTATACTCTTTCTAATTCTTTAAAAAATTAATAATGAAAAAGACATTACTATTTGGTTAGATGAACATGGCCATTCATTTAATGTCCCAAAAACCCTTTTAAGTCAATTAATTATTCTCCTTTACGTACCGCCAATTGGAGCAGTTCTCTCCCATACAACTCAACCTATAGCATTCTTTTCAAAAAACTTTCATCTTCACAGATTAATTACTCCACGTATGATACAGAACTTGCAATATATTCAGCGATTAAATTTTTCTGACATTAGTGTAAAGATTTTTGATGTCAAAGAAAGTAAGTTTTGTATGTTTTTCAATTGCAATGTTCGATTCAAAAATTCGATATAAATACTATTGGAGCCTTTTTGCATTTTTTTCGGATGGTTTGTGCAACTTAATTAGACTTTTGTAGAATTTGTGCTAAAGGATATAACCTTCTGAAATGCAAAACTCTGCAGCTGTATAAACAACAAGATATTTCCAGGATATCACATCAAAAAACGCTATGTAATTCTACTATATCACCCTAATCTTGAAATAACTTTAAGTAGAAAAACTATAATATAACACCTGCCTTTAAATCCAATAACAACATAGAAAACTTATTAATTAATAATAGACACAAGTTTCAAACTTGGAAAAAGGGGACAAATACAAGATTGAATGCAACAATTGTGATATGTTCGATATAGGCCAAACAGGTAGAAATTTAAAGGTTATATATAAAGAACATATATCGAAGAGTAATTTAGCATTTTTTAGACACAGGAAATGGATCTATGGGAAGTGTTCTATGTAAAAATAAGTGAACAACAAAATCTGATACATGATATAACCGAATTTAATAACAACCGCTATAATATTAAATTTTTGGACCGAAAATAAACTCGTTGTCAACATATAAAAATAGACTGTCTTTTTTGATTATTACTTGTTCACGTTAAGGTTGGTGTAATATTGTTCCAGTTTTAAAGTGTTACATTCTATACTTTTCTAATTTTAATTTATACTTTTTTAATATAATATGATAATATGATGATATAGCAACCAGTTAGAACGCATCACTTACAAATGCAATGAAAAGGTTTAAATAAAGTAGTAAAGAAAATAACAGATACGATATACAGGGCTGGCGAAAGAGACTTGGCCGCTACAGCCAAATGAATTTGGCCGCCCTTACTTAAAAAAATTTATAAAAGGGCGGGCTCCTTTCAAAAATACACTAATAAATGCGTGTTATTTATTGAACAAATCACAAATTGCAAACTAACAAATTACAAACGATTTATGGAAAAATGCCTAAAAGGGCTTTAAAGTCTCTTTCTGTAACTTTTTCATATGGGGTGTCAAATTTCTTTCGTCACTCTTAACCAAGTTATGACGTCATTTTTTAAAATAGTAATCCCCTATTTTTATTACGGAATATGTTAGAGGATTTTTTTTTTAAATTTATTACAATTAATATTAATAATAATAAATAGTATCATAAGAAAAATTCTGAGAAAAATTATCTTAAAGTTTCATAATTTTTCATTCATTTGAGACGAAGATAGAAATATTTCAAACAGATGATAGTAGATAATAAAAAACAGTTGATAGCATGCATAACATGGCAACCATCTGTTTTAAATATCAAAAATTAAACGTTGTTTTAATGAAACTTTAGGAAATTTAACGAAAAAAATTTTTTTCCAAAATTTTCTTACAGAACCAATATTAATATTGACTATACGAATGACGGTTCTAAAAAACGTATTTGGCGTCTAGGGTTTGTTTGCAAAGGAAATGTTTTCTGCCAGCAGTATCCAGTATTTAATTGTCAATTTTTAAACTTCTAACATGAAGATTTTGTATCTTTCCAACATTATTTAAGAGCTCGCGTATAGAACCGGCTATATCCACATTTTGACAAAATTTGCTATTAATCGTACAGATTTCATGGCTTTTACCATTTGCCAAAATTCAATTATAGGTAAAAATGGATATATCACACTCTAATAGATTGTCAAAGGTATATGTTGTCTGCTTTAAGAACAAACTGTCAACAGTTTCCCATTTTACGACATTTAAAACGTTTTAAAAACGAATATATTCTGTTTTGCATTTTTTGTTTTGTAAGCAAAATCAAATATTATTACCACTTATTGCCTTTGCAATAAAATAAAACTGTCTTTTGTCAGCAGTACTTAGTCTTTAATTAACAATTTGTGGACTACGTATGACAAGATTTGGCATTTTTTGCTATAGTATCTACTATTTTTGAAACAAACTGAAATGGTTTATCAATAGTATCTTATTCTTTGTGTCCCATTTTACGACATTTAAAACGTTTTAAAAACGAATATATTCAGTTTTGCATTTTTTGTTTTGTAAGCAAAATCAAATATTATTAACACTTTATTGCCTTTGCAATAAAACTGTCTTTTGTCAGCAGTATTTAGTCTTTAATTAACAATTTGTAGACTACGTATGACAAGATTTGGCATTTTGTGCTATAGTATCTATTATTTTTGAAACGAACTGAAATGGTTTATCAATAGTATCTTATTCTTTGTGATAAAAACATTTTCTGTTCAATACCAAGTCTTCTAGAAATAGTATCAAGTCCTTTGGAAGCAATATCAAATCTTCTAGAAACAGTATCAAGTCTTTTGAAAGCATTGCAAGTTTTCTGGAAACAAAACAACATTAACTCTTCCAGAAGTAGTATCAAGTCTTCTAGGGGCAATATTAAGTCCTCTGGGAGTACTTGTAGTAGGGTGCATCAAAAAATTTTGTGCCAAGGTATCCCGCGCCTATGATATTGACTGTACTAGATGTAAAGAATCCTCTCTCATATTCCGTAATAAAAATGAGAGATTACCAGTTAACAAAACATCGGTGACGTCATAACTCTATTAAAAATGGTGGTAAATATTTAAAACCTACTTCAAACAGTTTCAAAAAATCTACATCTTTAGACCCCTTTTAGGAAGTTTTCCATAAACCGTTTATGACTTTATCGCTCATATCGGTTACTTTACAGACACACTGTATACTAAAATCATAAACTCTTACAAATGATTATTGTTTATTTGATGCGCATTGCAAAGGGCTTTTAGTGCAATGCGATCATGAAATAACATTTATACACTCATTTGCTAATGAGTGTTTGGAAATATTCAATGTTTCCAAACTAGAAAAACAAGGAAATTGAATTTTGTGAGTGGAAAGGTTCACTTTTCGTAACAATAGTGGAAAAATGAAATTGAAGAATTTAAAATATAAAATATAAGAAAGGTTTTCATCAAATACAACAAAATATTATATTTAACTTATTAGGAAACTATTAATAAGGTCCCTTTTTAATTAATAGTAGTTATTTCTCCTATTTCTCTAAAAAATATGATTTCTTTTAAAAACATCCTATAATCTCGATTTATTTCAAATCTTCGTCAGAGTCTCTCATAAACAAAAAATTAGTCAGTATTAGTTTTTCGTGAGAAAGAAATGAATGGAGTTTCGGCCGCCCCTAATTTTGGCAGCTACAGACGGTTGCCTGCTCCGCCTGTAGCTGCTGAAGATACCAAGTTCTTCTTTCTTTCTCTCGTACTCTTTCTAAGTTTTTCTTGGTTGTTCCCTGTGGACAGAGTCTACCAGCAGATGTCAAGATGTGAAATGAGATCTTAGCGAAACGTCTGCCCCTGTTCACAGGGAACAACCAAAAAGATGAACGGATGATACCTCGCATCAATCAGAATATATATGTATATAAGTTCGAAAAAGAAAAGCAAAAAAACTTTACTGGCTGCAGAAGTTTTACAACAAATGATTATTGGACTATTTACAGAAGAACAGTTTGAACGATTGGGAATTTTCTGGTTTATTTTCAAATCGTCCTGGAAGTGCTAATTTGGTTCAACATAATATAGCTCTAAACGAAGAAAGTATTATCCGCACCACACCAAATTTACAATCTCCGAGAGTACGAGAAATCATAGAAGAAGAAATAGATAAAACTCTTGTTTACCTTAGGTGTGGTTAAACCATGGACACTATACATAACATTACGATAACCGTTCTGCTTTATTTTCCATCATCGTTGTCAATCGAGATTTTTAAGTAACGGTGAAAAATCACTGTTACTGAAATATCGCTAATCGGAATGTTTCCAGCATCAACCTTAAAACAATTTTATGTGAACGCACTGTGCTGTCAGTTTTAATTATTGTGCTCTAGATTAGCGAGTGCAAATTATAAAAAATATAACTTATAAATTGAAAGATCTTGGATGGTTTAATATGACGTCTCGTATTAAAATGCTATCACTTACATTTTCTCATAACATGATTGTTGGTCGTAATCCACCATTCTAAGCTAAACAGATTTATTTTAAATGTGACTTGTATAGTGTCAACATCAGCAATAAAAATGTTATAAATCCTCCTAAGAAAAGTACCACGCTTTTTGAACGATTCACCTACAGTACATATTCTCTGTACAACTTTATGTTATTGCTTAACCGTCTTTTCACTATGCAATGATTTTAACATTCAGAAACATCTCAGAAGGTTACTAAATTTATGTAAATTAATGTTATGTTGTTTGATAGCATTAAGTTTAAATTTTGGTTCTTTTGATGCATAATTCAGGAATAACACAGTATTTTAGTTTTAAGTTCCTTTTAGGTTTTTACTAGTCTGTTTTGTTAGCTTTTTTAAATTTAAAGTTACGGTGGAAGAACAAGAATGGTCTTTTGGCCATGACACTGAACCTTCAATATTTACTATTATTATTTTTTCTTTCATTTTTGTTTTAATTTCTTTAGGATTAATATAGTTTTTCTATACATATACTGTTGAAGAATTATTATTATCTGAAAATTACATAATACCATGTGAAACAAAAAGAATAATTCTGGGACATCATTACGACCTTGAAAAAGTTCGTCTTTCCCAGATTATTATGATGGTCCATTACTAACGAATAGAGATATCATCACATCACTGCAATTGAGACATCTGTTTCGTTTTACAACAACAAAGTCAAGTAAACTCAATATATGTATGTAGTAAACATTTGCTTGGTTATATGAAAATCACTTTATTTCGCAATAATAATTATTTTTATTTTGCTTCTTTTGAACAGAGTTTTTTAAATAGTGGCTGAATAAAACTAAGTGTGAAGATATGTGAAATAAAAGCACGGGTACACAATTATAGACAACTATGATAAAAAAGTGCAACTGTCATACCGCCTTGGTGTGAAAATGAACTACAAAATTTGCGATATAGGATTATAAAGAACTCGTTCAACTTTTTTTTAATTCTTATCGACAATCCAATTATTATTAAAGATTACCATTTTAATTAAACAATAAATAACGTTTTTTAATTTAAACTAGCGGTGAGTTCCATACGTGGTTTTCCGCGTATATTGTATGGAGATATTAATTATAATTAATTTTTCTCAATGTAAAAGCACTTTGTGACCGCCGAAGTTGAACGTCTTGTAATTTATATCGGTAATATATTGCACGATACGTTATAAAACTTATTTAAATTAAGAACGCAGCAAGAGTCCGCGTGCACCGGTTTCTTTTTTTAAAACTCCTTCGTCGGCACAAAAACGCAATAGTCAATAATAACACGAGCAACGCGGCATTGCGTCTGTTTACCATCAATCATCGAAGCGTGAGTTTATTACTGAAAAATCACATAAAAACTTCCTTAATTGACGTCGAGAGTTCATCTGATAAGAAAACCAGAACATCTGGTTTACTTTTGATAAACATATTTTCTTGGTTTTATTAACTTATTAACATTTCTTGATCGTAAGTTCCTTTTTAAAATTGGTTCGTAAGGACTTGACGACAACAACGTCAACTTATCAGGAAATTTCGCTAATGAATACGCATTTAAGCAAGCATAATGCAACTACAGAACGGAGGCGTCTCCAATGAAAGGATTTATTGTGTGTCGTCGGCCGAATCGAAGACGACGTCGTCGAAAAGAACATGCCCTTACCATCGTTAATTGGAAATCGGTGTAAACATCGCAAGTTTTTATTCCTTCTTGGAGGACCTCTTACGTTCGCGAGCTTATCTCGTCGTTTTCATCGATCTCGTAAGCGCGATGGTATGCAAACGAACAACAATATATATGTACTGTTGCGTAAAAGAAACTCTGGCCGATTTATAGGCGTCCTCGACGATGTCTCGTGGCGCCCAAAATGTGTTAACTGGCGCCATATATGAAGAAAGTATAAAATTTACGAAATTCAACGGTAAAATAATTCCTAAACGTTAACTTAATTGAGCAGGTCATGATATATGTAGGTAGATTTATCTGTGCCGTTACATTCCATCACCACGCCAAGCTCGAACTTAAGACTTACGTGGGAGCGTATAAATAAAGAATAAGGATGGTTTGATACATAATTCATTGGAATTTGTTCCGGATTCAACGACAGTCTAAGAAGTCGTACTTAAAAATTACCATGACGACACGATGGGGTCAGTAAATTGTCTTCTTCTTCAAGCTACCCGATCCAACATATCTCACTGGAAAACGAGCGGTCGTGGACATTACAGTAAATATATGAGAGACAAAAGCGGCCTCTTCTCTCTCCGAGAATTTGCCGACAAAATTATATTCTCGTTACAAAGTGACGGACGACCTGTAGACTTCTCAACTTCATTAGCACGACGATTTATTTTATTCACCATCGTTGCTTCTCAGAACTCTTTTACTTCATAATGATTGTCATAAATTTTGCTATCTTTTCGGCAAGATTTTACTAAAAATATTTATTAAAAATGATTGCTTTAATAAAATGTCTTAAAAGGCATTAAAAAACGTTTCACATTTCATTATAAGATAAGATCGGCTTCTTTATTATCTTGTGTTAATGTCGCTGTCCTTCTCCATCCCACTGAATTTTGAAGAAAATAATAATTTTGGAACTTTTTGCTACTGAAAGCCTATCGGTCATATGGGTTTACGCTACAGATGTGCGCATGAGTGACTTTCTATGCCCGCTCACGAGTTAGGCCCACGTGTGTCACGCATGGATCTCGTCAATTCACGTGATTCACGCTCCATCAGATGATCAAATGTATGAATTATGTTTGATTACTTGTTAATTTCATTATTAATTAATCGTATTTGATAGAATGGCAGAATTAATTGAGTATTTAGTTTTATTTATCATGTTCTGAAATGAATGAAACTGACGAAAATAAACAATAAAAGCTAGCATATTCTTATAGGTAATATCAATATACTTACATTTGTTTTAATGTTTTTTAAAGATATTCCTCCATTCATCATAAGTTCAAATTATACTTTGTTCTATTTCATTAGTTTATAGAATATTTTTACAACTAAATTTCACTTCGCTAACTAAAAAAAAATTGATTCGAATTTTGACCTCAACATTTAGTTACTAAAATGTAATAATGTAATATCTAGCATTATTTTCTCCCATTTTTTAAAATATCAAAAATGGGAGCCTATTTCTGATTCTAGATGGAGAAATGACACTTTTGCTTTCAAGAATGTTTTATTAAATTTAGTTCTTCTATTCTATTTTGGCTGATTGTGAGATGCGAGGTGAAAGCTCTATCTATAAATGAGTGTAAGACGAAAAATTTTTGAGATGATTCATGAAATGAATCAAAGGGTATGATTGCATCGGTTTGTGTTCTTTCCTATGTATGTCGAATGTAAACGCCTGTCCCTTTTTCTTTATTGTAAGGACTGAAAAGTTTATTTAGTTTTTCTCTTTTGTTGTGGTGCAGGTTGTTAATATATACTAAAATGTTAATTATCGTTGCATCAGAAACTTCTACAATAGCGAAAAGGGTTTTTGGGGTTAATGATGTCAACTTTTTCAAGTTAACTACGAATATATCCGTCATCAATACACTTATGGGTTATCCCACAGGTAGTCCATCTAAGAAAGTGTATAAGGTGTTTTCAAAAGAGCGAAAATTCTGTTCGATACATAATTTAAATAATTTGAATAAATCTACACTATCTTTGAGGTCTGTTAGCTTATCATTCATGATTCCTTTGATGATCTCTATTGTTTTCTTGTCGGAGTGTTGGTATACAAATTCACAATATCAAACGAAACCATGACAAACTACTCCAGTAGTTAGCATTTTTCTATTTTCTATAGCATTTTTCCATATGTTGTGATAAGTTTTTTTCTACTGGTAATTGCATATTTGGGTTTATAATTTAATATCTGATAATATATTTGTTAACATTTAGGAGATTTTTTGTGTGCTTGATTCAACCGAAGTAATAATAGGTCTAACGGGGTGTAATTTCTTATGTCATTTGGGTAGGGTGTATAATCATGGTGTCTTTGAATTAATTGGGATTAAATGAAGTGTCGAAATGTTGAGTTTATGTAGAGTTTCGTTAACTTCATTAAGTTTTTTTTGACCTTATTGTGAAATAAAGAGGTTAGGTTTTTTATTAACATATTTATCTCTATCCATTATTACGAGACCTGCATGTGTATGTGCCTTGGTCACTACTAGGTTGTTGTTTTTAGTTTTTCGCATGATATCTTCCAAAATTGCTTCTTCTTTTTGTGATTCAGCGTGTTGATCGAATTTCTTTTCTTTTTCTTTTTTATTTGTATTTATTTGTATTAGTATTTCCTTAATTAGTACTTGTTGTAATTCTTTATAAATTTCTTCTTCTTTTGGATGATTGCGTAATGCTGCCTCTAATTAAGGACATCGTCAGCTTATGACTATGGTTGGGGAGCAGTGGTGCAATATTATGGAGGATAAAAATATGAACGCCTGGTACAGCCGAAAGCATGAAGCGTTACACTTTGGAAGTCTTGTTCTGACTCGATGACGATTCGAGACGAAACTTCATAAGCCCTCGACAGCACAATAACTAAATCAAACTTTTAAACAAAGTAATAATGTTATTTGTTTTAACAAAAATAATATTTAATTGAAACATAACCTGCGGGATTCTTTTGCAAAACTTTCAACCACTTTATCATTAAAATTATTTAAGTTTTTATTTATTATAGCTGTGTGCACACTCATCATTAAGGCGATCTTTTGCCATGGTGCTTCTTAGCCATGTTTTTAGTCTTCTGAAGCCGCTAAAGGATCGTTCTACTGTACAGGTCGTGCAATGGTAATGCGATCAAAATTTTCAATATTTTTTCCGTTTCGGGAAAGAGGGAATTTGTTTCTTTCAGGATATTGTTAGATTAAACCTATCGTGCCACAATTGCTGCCAAAGTTCGATTTTATTCTGTATGTTCGGTAAATTATAAAACTGGGCAATAGATACACAAGTTTGTTTCAGATTTTTAGTTGTTATCTTTTGCATCTGCGCCAGGTGTAACTTAGATAATGCGAATGATGGCCTATTTTCTTCAGCAAAACTTACTTCTAGGAAGGTGATAAATGAATCCAAGAATGGTATTACTAAAGACCTCTTCCAGTATTCTAAAAGGCTCTCTTCTGGATGATTGCTTCTATGACATTGTTTCCCCGTAATATGCGGCATTGATGTAATGTCCACCGGACTGGTTGCGGAGGAGGTGACTTCCTCCGCAACCGTAGTTTCCTTTATAATTTCGTCTGTCGCTTCTTTCAGATTTGGTGGTTTTTAATTAAAAGTAAAATCATTTTACCGTGTTCCGAGGCTTTGACCACGCTCAAAGCTATAGATTGCAGCACATTGATAACGGGTTCATCAAAACCGAGTATTTGGCTACCAACATAATCCCGAGAATGAAAGAAATTCTGGAAGTAGCCGCATGCAGTTGGAAGGCACTTTTCCGAGTGGTACTATTTCCTTCCTGAGATAATGTTTGGAAGGTTTCCAAAATTACTGGAAGATTTTCTTTAAAAACTCTGATGGTTTTGTGTTCATTCCATCTATTCTCACAAAGTATGGAAATATTAGGTATCAACTTCCTCCTCAAAACTGATTCCAGAAAATAGTTTATAGTATCTTTGGTGGTTTCCATGGTATTTCTAACTTAAGGAAGTGAATTTAGATCATTGATAACTAGATTCAGTTTGAGGGATGAGCAATGAAAGTAGAGGGCTTTGATGTACTTTTTGCGTAAGATTGCTTGTTCACCTTCGTCTTTTCCTAACATCGTTGAACAATCATCAAAATCAAAGGCAACGCATTTTTTTTATCCAGATCTTCTTTTGTCAAAAGCTCATCTATGATATGTGCAATCGATTTCGTATCCAAAACATTTCTTGGACTTGCTGTGTTTCTTCATCTAAATATCGCATCCCAATCGATAGTTGCTCAGTTCACTATATGCTGCTGCTTCTTTCACTTTTTTCATAATATCAGCCTTAATAACGCTTCCCAAATACCAATAATTTCATTTTGAATATCAACTGATGGGCAGCTTGCATTCTTTTTCCCTTGCTCAATGTGTTTCTTTAAAATCAAATCTCCCGCGCCAATTCGCAGCTTGTATAAATCCTCGAGAATACCTTCATCATAATGTATTCCTCTCAGTGTTAAGTCGTGTGACTCGCAAAACGTAATGCAGAAAATAATAGATTTTATAATTTTGAGACTTTCTTCAATAATTCCTTAGGAATATACCTTCGAGAAAAGATTTAGCCACTTTCAATGCTTCTTTATGGAAGTGGGTTTCAATGTGCTTTTTGCACTGCTCGTGAATATCTTTGAACTTACAAAAGGGTCTTATAGCAAATAATCCCAATATGCCTCTAAATGAATTTGGATTTGGTAGGAACAACGTACAATATTTACAAAACACTCCTTTTTGGCGCCTGGAATATACCAACCATGGAGAGTATGTAGGTATGTTTCAAACCAAGGATAATTAAATTTTCTCTTTAAATGTTTTGCATCTTCCGCAAAGTTATAGGACCTGGAAGGGGACCAACAATTTTCAATTAATTCCTTCTTCTTTTCGGTTGATAATATGTGTGCCCGTCCAACATATCGCCCGATATCATATATATTAAACCTTATAAATTTATTTCCGCATCACATGACAAAATGCGATGCGGAATTTATTAATAGGTAAGAATTTAAGGAAGTTAATTGTTCGCATTTTGGTCGCTTTGCGGCAAGCTACATTTGATCTCTAGGGGGTGCAACATTGGCGGCGCCCTTGCCTCTAGTTCTATGGCAAATCTTAGATTCGGTGTTAACTATATAGAGTATTTTAGGCCCTTCTCTAGTAAAGCCATTTCTTGGCATGTAAAAGTGGTATCTGTAAATATAGTACGTTTATGGAATTGATGTGGTAGCATTCTGTTGTTCTTTATGTTTCTAGTTTTCTTTAACTTTTCTTCCGTTCAATGGATATCAATTTTTCTCTGTTTCAAAGCCCAATCTTTTGACAGATGAAGATGTTGTGTATATGTATCTCTAATATTTCAATTTGAATATGATATTTAGGTCACCTCTTGGTATATATAATATTTTCTAGTATTTATCTTATCGAGTTTAGAATAATGTATTTTAATATGATCTCATTGTCTCGAGCTACGCAAAATTAAAGGTATTTTACCCTTTAAGGCACCTTCTAGATATATGTACAAAAACAACTTTATGTCAGTCGCTAGTACTGTCTAGGTTCAATTACGCCGGCGTTGTATATGGGCAATGTTTGACGTAGGTAGATCGGGTAGGTGTGCAGATACTTCAAAATGCATATTTCAGATTTATACTTGCAATTAGGAAATATGAGATATCTCACATATCTCGTAAATTAGATGAGGCGGGGTAGCTGAATATGGACAAATATAGACAGACATCTACCTGACGTGATGGAAACATTAATTTCTTCGGTTTCGAAGGTCGAGGTCGTGATTTCCTAAATTTTGTCTCGTTTTCTCTACCTTTCTCTCTCGTAGAATTGTTAATTTGAATTATCGGGATGCGATTTAATAAATATCAGGATATTACACAGAGTATTCGTTGATACACATTGTTAATATTAGGTTATGTAACTTTAATTTCTAAAAGGTTAAGTAAGAGCAGAGCTAAAATAAGCTTTGAACTTCGCCTTTTCATCCAAACTATGTTAAATTTTAGTTACTTTTTTTCTATTTTTTTTTGATACCATTTAACTACTTCGTTAACTGACATATTTTTGTGTATTATTATATTTATTATGGGTGAAATAAAGTTATTATTATTAGTATTAAGTTTATCGACAAGGTGCTTTAAGTTTTTTAAACTCTATTTTAGTGAAGAATCAAAATTGTTAAAATGATACTTTTGGATACGCAGTTGTACAAGACCCTTTAGACATGGTATTAGCGGGTTCATTTGAAGAATGTTGTCCGTATTTATGTTGAACTTATCTAAACAACCTGCTGAGTTGTTTTGTTGTTCTGTTCGAAAAGTTTATAGTTTTATTTATACAGTGTGTACATAAAGTATGGAATCAGTTCGATATAAATTCGGGGGATGTTATGTGTCCCAAAATTGAGATATCATGCCTATATTGACATTCTTAAATACGAACCCCCATTTTTCGTTACATTTATGGATCCTATATTTATGAGAACCCGAAACATATGTAGCACCAAACCTTAATAGTAATTTTTCATTCAAACTAAACCTTTTATTTTTCTAATATCATAATGATGAACCTGGAGAACCTAATTGCTCTATATAGTATGATAGAGCTCCATAGCCTGTTTCAAAAGGAAACAACACAATAGAAAAATCTTAACTTATAATAAAGATAAAATAGATAAATTGAACAAAAATAGAGTATACAAATTAGAATGTCATGCCTGCCACGCCACTTGCATTGGAGGGACGGGAAGATAATTGAAGACAAGAATAAAATACCATAAAACCCAAAGTAAGTTGAATTTTGATAGATATCTTATTTTCAATAGGAAACACGATTTTGACGAAAATAAAAAATGCATATATACTGATTGAATGAAGAACACAAACTAAAGGTAATCAGAGTAGAGAATTGTGTTCCTATTCTGTCTTTTCGTATACTTTTCTGTATATCTTAACTCCTTTTTAAAAAGCCAACTTCAAAAACATTTTAGACTTTAGAATATCATTTAACGTTCAAGGATATTTACAATTTATTGTCAATATGTGTAATTTTTATAGAATTAATAAAAAGTTTACACAGTTATTTCAATCAAACAAGAGACAAACAACAAATTTTAAAATGTTTATATGGACGGTTTTTTTATTTGTTTTATGACGAAAGTTTTTCATTTCTATTTTGTAACCTTTTCATCCACTTTTGAATTGTTATTTTACCAAATATTCTCATGTTAAAGATATATTTATTTTTATATTTAGGTAAGCACCTGAAGATGACTTTAGAGAATCGAAACCGGTAGAGCTTATATATTTTTACAATAAAATCCACCCAAAAAGAAAAAAAAATGTTTTCTTAAAAATTTTTTGTTTTCGTTTTGAGAAAATCTCAATTATTCATTATGACGATTATTTTTATGAATCTTTAGTTATAAAACATAGGTAATTTCTGATCGTAAAGAAATTTTTTTATCTGGAGAAAGTAATAATAGTAATGCGAATAAACTGCATAAACATGTATGCATCGTCGAAAAAAAGAGTTATGTTAAAATTTTACCATGTCAAAGATAATTATATAAATCCAACTATAATTTTCTTGCCATTTCGGTTTAATTTTCTCCTGGGATATTGCACGCTTTCATAAGAAAAAAAGAAAATAAGCAAGCATTTCACCGAGATCCACCTGTGCTACAATAATTATAGTAATAACGCGTTGAAAATTGGTCGGTTATTCGCAGCTAGACGCGCAACCCGCCTCTGAACCCGCATCTTTCGTACTCGAAGCACTTCATTAAAATTCCGTATTAATCACCGCAATGAAGACGGACTCTGAACGCGGGGCCCTCGCCAGATTCCGTTTACCGCAATAAAAATTAAGTGCTGATGTTCGCCAATTGCCACCGAATTAATGTGAGAGCCCCTTTTCTTTTTATCCGGCCTCCGCTGGCTTCTTTTTTGTAAAGGCTAAGTACGTCTTCTTCTTTGTAAAGTTTTTCAAGTCTTTCGGAGACGTTCGTTTATCTATTACCTGTTACATAATTCTAAACCGACCTTATTTCAACTGAGTTAACAACGTTTTTTATGGTCTTTTTTTGTAGAATGCTCTCTCCAAAGGCCGGACATCGAATTCTTGAAAACTCCTTCTTCGGTAATTGTAACGCCCGGAGGGACGAGTGCCTTTTGTGTCAGGGTTCGCACGTCGAGCGGTAGAAAGCCGAAGATATCCTGGGAAGTGGCAGGAGAACCTGTTACGGATTTTAACAAATACCAGGTAAGATACCATCTCAAATGCAAGTCGAGGTTAACTGACGTATACAGCAATAAGATGTGATACTATCAAAGAACGATCGATCGTAAATTCTTTTCAAAGTTTTTTTTAATCTTCTAGGAAGTGAAAAGAGTTATAAATTTCCTAAAACTGAAATTATTGTTATTACTCTATTTTTATAGTATTAACTTAAATCAATAGATTTGTTGCAATCTTGAAAGATCAGATTCAAGATGACATAACTATTCATGTTTGGAAGTTGTAATACCCGATTCAAAATATTTTTTGAATTCCGGTAAAACGCCAAAATATTGGGAAAGTGACATAAAAATAACGGTTTTTAAGTCATAACCCGTAAACAATACGGAATCTGGGTCGTAGGGTAATCGAACCAGCTTATTATTGCAGAAAGTAAGAAACAACTGCGCTATGAAATAGCAAAAAATCTAAAAAATTAAGATATAATAAGCGATATAATTACCCCAATGCACAGTACATTGTATTATATGAAAAATATAGCAAGAAGTTTCGGTTACCCCTTTCAAGTAACTAGATACCAGTTATCCCACCTCTCCTTATACGTCATTCAATTCGTCATAGCTTCGATAGACGAAGCTATAATTACAAAATGCCAAATTTCAATTCTCTTCCGTTCTGTTGGGAGCTGGCTTCTTGCTACAATCAAAATACTATACATGTAAAATCTTATCCAAATGGGGGTACTATTTTGCGTTCATGATTGATTTCGAGCTAATGGGCAATTAAAATAGGTAGTATTTACGTTTACAAAATCGCGTAGCAGTAACTTTTAAAGTACATGTAAGTTAAGTATGAATGTTATGTATGAATGTTAAGTATGATGCCTTTTGTCTATATCTAACTCGACATCATTAGCTAAGGTACTCGCAACGAAATCGTTTCCGGTAACAAATTGCGCAGCGTAAAGTTTGACGTTTCAGTTTTTGATTCATTTATGCTTGAGCGATATCGTTGTTTCTTGCTGTTTCAAACTAACTTCCGATTTAAAACTACTAAGATTTCAAGTCATTTGTGGCATTTTTGTCTGTTGTTTATTTTCCTGCGGGTTTAGCCTCAAAGATTCTTCACAGCGGGGGTGAAAACCTAATAGTACAGACACCCACAATGTGCTGGTTACCTTGTTCTAGTTCTTCATAATCACATTAGATAATGACTACCCTTACATTCCCTATTTACGTTGGTTATCAGACTCCCTGCTTCATACATGCTATGTTGATGCCTGTTCATAGGTAACCAGTTTTTGTAGTTTTGAGCTTTCTAATTGTAAATATTGCAGTAATATCGGTTAACATTGCAGTAATATAGGCCATGAACGTATGAATGTTAACAGAGGCTGTTAGACTAATGTAATTATTAAAACTATTTTACTTATACGTTATAAAACATAATTCTTGGGCAGTAACATAATTTACGAAATCCTTTGTGTCTTATATCTGATGATCTTGTGTATCAGTTGGAAAATACGGAAGAATAGCATCTATTGGTACCTCTTCACCTTTACCTCCTCACTTCTTTGTATGTATCGATACAAGATAAATGAAAAAGGCGACATACTCGTAATTGCTCGTAATATTAGATTTACAATCGGTCAGATGCAATAGTTTAAGTCTTTAGAACGAAATTACAAGTATTAGGACTAGGAATGAACTATTAGAAGTAATTTTAGTTATAGATTCCTGATACGTCGCTATCATAAACAACATCTCATGAACAAGCAATCTTTCACATCATAGTAAATAAAGATAAAACTGAAAATTCCTGTAAATAAACGTGTTTGGCAAGGTGATACTAAGCTTAAGTTGAAACCTTTGGCTTTGGAAAACATCTTTAAGCAGTTGGCTTGGGACTAAATATGGATGGTGAACATTTGAAGTACTTAAAGTTCGTAAATGAGGTAGTACTAAGTCTAAGTACTAAGTCGGTAGTACTCCGTTTAAGTATACTGGAACTGGAAGATATGATACAAAACCTAATAAATCGTGAAAAAGGCAAATGATTTCAATGCAAATTGATTTTGCCATTGAAAACGCGTATTTTCAGAGTGTGACCAAAATATGTGGAAAAGCTGTATATGGAAAAAAGAGATCTAAAGATTTAAGTTTTTTTGGGACATTTTAGTGAGAGTTTTAAATTATTTCTGCTTTTTTTAACCGAGTTTTGCAACTAAAAAAGAAAAGCCTTTGCCAGGTATACCTGTGCTCCAAACACAATTGGATCCAAAGTAGGCATGGGTATTAGTGGATCAAACAGCCGCTTTAAACTGCTACTCGGCCTGGACACAATCATTTTTCAAACATAAGTTCTTGCTATAAGCTTCTGCACCACATGAACCTCCAAAAGGGACAAATAAGTGCATTCATAATAATTTTCAAAGTCTGGCCATCTTAAAAGCAATCTAGTCCTTTACGTATGACTCGGCACTGATCAAAGAATGTATAGCCTTACCCTTGAAAGAACTTCCATGTCAGATACAAGCGAAGGTAAGTTAGCTCCTTTGCAATCCAAAACCCAAGTTGTTTTATGCCCCAGCAAAGGGAGTCTAAGGACGCTCTCAGGCTTCCTGGCCAGCTATGCATCTCTCAAATAATATCTCTTCCTTAGAAGCGGAGGATCAAACTTGTCGACTTTGCAACAACTAGTCAGAAACAGCTGAACACATACTGTGTAGATAGAGATGCCGATTAAGACACAAAATATTAGGCAAATCTCTTTTCATAGCAAACAACATAAAGGAACAAAACCTTGGTGTAATTTAAGGCTCAGGAAGGACCTACATATGCCCTAAACCTCTGTGTTAAAGTTACAATAAATCTTATAGGTCGCTTACCTCATCCCGGCAATAAAACAAATGTAAGCGAGTTCTGACGTGATCGATATTTGGTTTTCAAATTGCAATTCTCCATTTAATTGTGAAGTATGCAGAAAGATTTTGTTCTGAATCTAGTACAGTCAATATTAATATTGGTTACATAAGAAAATGTTCGAGAGAAATTACTCTAAAGTTTCATAATTTTCCATTAATTTTAGATAGAAACCATGTTATCTAATTATATAAGATAGTTTATTTCGACAATGATTAATTGTTAATATTTAAAACTATTGGTTGCTAAGGTTACACATGGTTATTACTATTTCTCAATCTCAAATAAATAGAAAGAATAAATAAGAAAGTCAAACGGCCGAAATAAAGCGACGGATTTAACTATCATGTATTTAGATAATGCATTTTTATATTAAAAAATAAACAAAAAAAACTAAACAATGCGGGGAACCTTAAAACGATAGGTTTAACGTTAAACGATAGAAAATACAATATTAATACAAATTAAGAGAACGCTTAGAAATGATATGAATAAGAAAGAGTTGTTTTATTGTAGGAAACGTTACAAATAGTTATAAGGTAAGTCAACATGTATTTGAACATGAAAGTATTAAAATATATGACGTAAAATATACAGGCTGAACTAAATTTGTTTGTCCGCTAATTCTGTGTTAAAAGTGGCCTATATAATTTTTCAATTATAATAGTCCATATATAATAGTAACCAAGATATTTGCATATGTTTATTTAATGATATTTTCAGTTTTTTAGATATACATTTTTGAGATCAATCGGAACTTTTATTAGATTACGACAATTTGCTCCAATAGTTTTCAAGAAATCATACAAAATCTAATTCTTAAGATATTTTAATGAAATCATGGCTTTTTGTAGAGAAAAGCAGGTACCTTTCCATGAATAAAACCGCGTATAAAAAAACTCTTC
Organism: Onthophagus sagittarius; assembly: GCA_036711965.1. Classification (NCBI taxonomy): domain Eukaryota; kingdom Metazoa; phylum Arthropoda; class Insecta; order Coleoptera; family Scarabaeidae; genus Onthophagus; species Onthophagus sagittarius. Next base: position 40,759,109 of record JASERS010000001.1, read on the forward strand.
GTTTTTGAGACATGAATTTAAAAGATATGTTAATAAAATAAATTAAGATATGTTAATGAAATGATGGCTATTTGTAGAGAAGAGCATGTACTTTCTAATAATCAAAACAGCATTTAAAAAACTCTATTCGTTTTAGAGAATTAATGAATTAACAATTTTTGCAATTGCTTGTAGAAGGAAAACCTTTAAGAACTTGTCTTAATATCCGGCAAGAGCTGAATATTCAACATCAATCTGGTATACAACCAGACTTTAAAAAATGGTCGGATTCTGGATAGTTGCCGGATATGCGTTCCACCCCCAAAATCAATCAATTGGAATCATGCTTTCGTTTTTTAGACAGTTGTTTTTAAGTTTGGACTAAGTCCTGACGATTCATTTATTTCTGGTGTTATTTCTGTAATTCTTTTGTAACAGCAAATTATTTTGTCTTCACTATACTTTTGCAGCCAATACAAAATATTGAATCCTAGTAATATTAGAAAGTTGTTTGAAGAACTTTTTCAAGTCTTTATTTCATTGATACCAAGTGACATTTTGGCTGAAATGGCTCTATTATGATCGCTAGGCTATGAAGGAACCACACAATTATTTAAATCGTCACCAGTGTCTGTATTAAATCAAGTTTAAGTGTAAATAGACCTGCATTTACATTTAAACACACCAAGAAATCTGTGTAATGAAAATTTTAGATGTCCAGTAAACAGAAAATTTAACAGAATTGCTTTATGTTGTCCTCCTCTACTATCCACATCATATAATTAAATATATAATAAAATATATAATAAAAGCATTATTTTTCAAGCAAAACGAATTTCGTTTAAAAAGGTGATTTGAAGTGATGCTCTAATTGAATCCTATGCATACAGAATATCATAGCTCCACTAATTGTACCCATTTCCGGATGTTTTTGGTTGGTGGAACCTCCCACAAGAACGAGAATGTTTGAGAATGTTCTACTTTAGTTGACTAATTTTTTATTTCACCTTTCTAAGAGGTATCGTTTCAGAGTAAAAGAGGTAGTACTGACGGTGTGGGGCACCTATATAATAAATACATATGTTATACAGAAATATTTACTGATCACTATCATCTTTTCCGCGATTTTTTAAGGATTAAAATAGTTGTTAAATCTTGAATAGTTATTTTCGCACGATAGGACACTTTTCGCATCCAAGGTCACATATGAAATAATTAATATAGTAGCACACAGAGATAAGTCATTGTGTTGGTCTTTTAAAAATGTTCTATTAGAGTGTGTTAATATTATCTTCGTAGAGGCTGTTTTACATTATTTATCCAAACTAGTTTTAAAAAAGAAGTAAAAATCATTTTACTTCTGCTATTACTTCATTGTAGTAATATATATTCTTATTAAACTCCTTTGTTTATGAGTTGGTCTTGAAGTAGTCTACGAAATGTATTGCGTATTGTTTCTTTTTTATTTACGTTTGTTATTCGTGCTGAAAGATTTTTTTCATTAATGGTTTGCTCATGTAAACATATTTTTCATTTATAAACCAGAAAAAAGTAATAATATTGCTTTAATGTGGTATAATAACATTAATTAATTTTTTTTGTGTTCTAATTTATATGTTGTCAAGATTCTTATTCAATTACTTCATGTTTTTTTTTGAATTTTATTACCTACAAATAATATAAAACAGTCGTCTTGATTTCAAAATCGTAGTTTATATACAGTTGATTTCCACACATTTGCTAATAAATAATCATAATTTAATTCCGGTTAACGCGAGTTAATCGCGTAATAGCTTGAAATACATTTTATCTTTTATTAGGAAAATTTATGGGTACAAAGATTACATAAACGACAAATTTAATCAATATAATTGATTTAGCTGTCAAGAAAAGTGCAATTTCTCGCCAAACATTCAACACAATTTAAAATATAAATATCCATAATCTGTTTACGCAAATATTTTTTCATAAAATTCATATTAATCCCGAGCATGCCTCCGATTGCTGTTGTTATGCAAATATCGTCCTAAATATCCACACATATCCGCGTTCAAAGCTTGAAATCGTAAATCATTGAGTAATATTCGTAAGTAAACTTAATTATTTTCAGTGTAGTATTTAAGTGAAAGTTTATACTTCTTGTACTTGTTACATTTTGAGACTATACATTATCGTTGAAATGTCACTATTTTTTTATCGACAATGATGACAGGGAAAAGTTGAAATTTTGTTCGAACGACGGGAAAAAAATTTTAAAGATTTCGACCCGACAAAAGATAACGTCGAAAATGTCAAACCCCGCCGAATGATCCGTCGTGGTTAAACGTTGCGTAACACTAAAAATGCGTTTTGCCGTATTTGGACGCGTTTTGCCTAGTTATTCGAGCGTGGCCTCCAACTCTTGTGTGTTTTAAAGAAACTCGTTTGGCAATTTGCCGTTTAGAAATAACAACGATTATCTATAGGCTTTTACAAATAAGTCATTTCAACAACTAGTGTAATTATAAATCGTCTTTTATGTATTATGCAAAAAAATTATTATACAAAAAAATACTTTGTAATAAATTTCGTGGTTATAAAAATTAACTTGAAATTTTAATAGTAGTATAATTATTTACCCTATGCGAGGCCGAACCCAATAATACTGTACCACAAACAACCAAATTTATACAAATAAAAAATAAGAATTACAGTTCATAAACAATAGAAAAATTAATAACAATGATACAAAATAAAATGAGAAGAATAAAATAAATGTAGGTGATATACGTAACATATCAAATGACCATCCGAGACAAGACACAAACTGCAGCAAAGAGCAGTTTTTTAACACAGGAATTTGTTCTAGGATGAGGTATACGGAGAAGAAGGTAACGAGATGTAGTTTTGTTTTACTTTTTTTAAAGATCAATATATCAAAGAAAACAAACAATAGCATAACATAAATAACTCTTGATAATATGATTAATATTTACGACCACGTATGTGATATACTAATTGTAATACAGTTTGTAATTTGAAACATCATTATATTTAAACTATAATCCACGTTAACCAATAATCAATAATTAAATTAAAAAGTATTTTTTTTTATCTGTACTTGTATTGATAATTTATTATGAATGGCAGCTTTACATGTTTCGACCTATTATGGTCATCTTCAGAAGCTTTGCTAAGAAATTAAAATAATGAACATTCCAAATATTAAATAAGTTAATTACACATTTGTTACACATAAAACTAAACACATTAAAATAAGTAAAATTGAACGTTAAACTGTAAAAAGGACGAACAAGACAACTGTTGTCTTGTATTCTTCTCTGTATTCTTGTCTTGTATTATTCGTCCTTAAGTACAGAAACTAAGAAACTTTTATGAAGTGGGGAGTAAATTTTCGTGGGCAAGTTCCTTCACCTTCCTTGAAGCAAAGCATTGGTAGATAAAGTTTTCTTGACCAATTTGTTTTGGTCATTTCTTGTATCTAAAATCTTTCACACTCTTAACAAGTACAAAATTTAATTGGGATAAACTATCCACAAGATGTGTTAATTAAAACAACTTTTTTGATATTCAAATATTTCGATTGTAACAACAATTGTTCAACAAACATAAAGAATCGTTATAAACATTATTTAAAAAACATTGAACATATTAAAACATTTAAAAAGTGCGTTCAACTTTTTAAAATTATAAATTACATGAGCAAAAATTTTTGCGACAAACAAAATGGAGCAATGAATGGCTATGAATTAATTGCAATTGTTGTTTTAACTAACACATCTTGTAGACCGTTTATCCCAACTAAATTATGTACTTGTTGCCCACGTACGGTCGTTGGATACTTCTAGAAGTTGTTAAGACCGTCGTTGATGTATTCAACATACACAAGAGTGAGACCTATATGCCACCCTGAAGAAAAGCATTATCAATCGCCATTCTCAGAAGTTACTAACAGTTTCCCTGCAATTAAGACGTAACTTTTCATTTGTTTTCACTTTGTCAGATATGAGTAAACCTATAATTGGCGCTGATTTCTTAGGCAGGTACAATATTTTAGTAGATATTAAACATCAGCAAGTTATCGATTCTGAAACAAATCTTTCAACAACAGGTATCCATCCTATCACGTACTTCTTCTGCTTTTCTTCGCCTATTCTCTGTTGCAACAAAATTTACTCAATTACCCAAAAAACTTCCAAATTTATCTTCATCCCCTGATTTCTCTGTTTCTGCTTATCAATCAAACTACGCATAAGATTATAACTAACCGTAATCTGCCTTTCAACCGCCTTCAAAGAATAGATTTCAAAAAATTTTCTATAGCAGAATAAAAACAGAATTAAAACTAATCACGCTAATCTCAAGAATTAATAGAATTTAAAACTATGGTATCGTTAGGTATCTGCTGTCCATCATCATTAGTAGCCTTTCCTTTACACATGGTCTCTAAAAAGGATTCCGGAGATTGGCGTTCGTGCGCGGACACTATAGACAATTAAACCACATTATAGTTTCAGACCTTTATCTATATGTGCCTCACTTACAGGATTTCAATCTTCACTTGTCAGGTTGTATCATCTTTTCGAAAATTGATTCAGGTCGGGCTTACCACCAAATTCCGGTTGCATCTGAAGACATTTACAAACCGGCAGTAACCACGCCATTTGGCCTATTTTAATTCTTGCGGACGCCTTTTCCTTTGGGAAATGCCGCACAAATATTTAGGAATTTCTTCAAGGCAGTTCTTACTGGTCTAACCTTCCTTTTGGCTATTTGGATGATCTTTTAATAGCTAATAAATCCGAACTTGGACCACTTAGAGCAGCTTAAAATTCTTTTTAAAAGATTAATCAGCTATAACATAAATATCGAACCAAATAAATGAATTTTCGGCGTCCCCTCATAAGATTTTTTACCATACAATAATAGAGCCATACAATATGAGAAAAAGGAAATCGACCTTTGCAATCAAGAATAGATATCATTTCTAAATTTCCTTGACCAAAAACAGTAAAAGTAATTTTTATTACCGTTTCATTTCCAAGCGACCAGAAATCATATTCTCACTACACAGACTGGTCAATAAATTACAACGTGAAAAATCAAAAATATTACTCTCTGATTATTAGAAAAAGAACAGTTTTTGTGTAAAGCTAAAGACTCTCTATCTAATATTACACTTCTCTCACATTTATCTTTAACAAGATTATTTCCTCTGTATACGGTGGCTTCAGAGATAAGAATAGGAGGCAGTAGCGAACTGCCAAATGAAGTACTCCACCTTTGATAGAGAACTCTTAGCTACATAGTCCGCGGTTAAACATTTCAGACATTTCTTGCAAGGGAATCAATACAAAACTTTACATATCGTAAAACGTAATTAGCGGTTTACGTTTTACGATATGTGAAGTTTCTTTTACCGCGTTCTTTTCGAATATTGAAAAAATGCTGAAAAACTGCTTCGTTATTTTAATAGATTACTATTTGACAAGATTCACACAACAGTTTTCTACTCTCAAGATAATGGTATATTAAAGCGGTTCCACAAAACTCTCAAAACTGCCATAGCTGCCGGAGGAGCAATGACTTCCCAATTATTCTATTAGGCCTTAGATTTTTACTAAAAAACAGATCTAGGTTGTTCCGCCGCTGTATTAGTGTATGGTCAACCTCTACGCCTGCCAGCGAATTGTTTGTTAGTTCTCAAGAGCACTTAGTAGTAGTATCGCTGCTATCTAATCTTAAGGAAATGTTTTCAATTTTAAAACATGTGCCCACATCTTTTCGTTCTACCATTAAACCTTTCATTTAAAAAGACTTATTTCCTACAGATCTTGTATTTCCAAAATTAAATCATGTTAAATCGCCTATTGCCTAAAGACTTGAAGATCCTTTTAAAGTCATTAAATGTTTTAATTATATGTTTATCAGATAATAATTTGCAATTAAATGTAACGCCCAAATCTCTAATAAATGAGACACATTGCAATTTCTCACCAGTGATTCTATAATTTTAGTGGATTGAGTTTACTTTCCAGAAAAGGAAATGATATTGCACTTTGATAACCTTAATTGGTAATTGTAGGTGATTAGTTAAGCAAAAAGTATAAAGATTTATTTAAATCAGATTGTAGCGTAGAGCAATCTAGAGGTCAAGAGAGATGGAGAAAGAGTTTTAAATCGTCAGCATACATTAAACATTGGATATATTGAACGACATCAAATATGTATATGTATTACAAATATGTAATACATTAACGTAAATATTAAACAAGAAAGGGTCTAAATGGTTACCTTGAATACAAGAACGAATGGGTACCGGATGACAGAAAAAAAATATTAATCGAAACAATCTGGCATCTCTGCTTCAGATAGGAAGTAGTAGTAAGTTGAAATCCACCAGGTCAAAAGCATCCATATAAACTGAATCAACTTGATAAGAATCATCCAAATAATTTTAAATAGGTATATTGTGTATATTCAAGTAAGTCAATCTCAATCAAGGGGCCAGCAAAAGAAAACGTTGTCTACAATTGATTTTATACTTTAGGGCTTAGATATTTCACCATCGTCTGTAGATTAAAAAATGGGAAGAGTAAAAGCCCACTTCTACACTGAAGGAAAGGTGCTCAGACTCAATGAAGCATTAAATAAAATAGTTATAAAATGAGACAAAGAATAAGAATATTACAAATCATGTAATAATAAACATAAATCACCAACACCTTTCTATGATATCGTAGATGGAATGGCCTCCGCACGTCTTTTAGATTTACTAAAAGCCCAGAACTTTTAAAAAAAGTTAATTTAATTTTTTTTTTGCCATTTTTACAACGTGGTCTATTTTACATCTTTTAATTTGGACGTAATACAGAAGTATTTAAATTTATTAGTAAGCTTCATAACAATCTAAGATTTGTCCTCTGAAGAAGGTTCAATATAGAACTGAAATATTAGGATCTATGAATTGATTGTCGTTTAATTAATCCACCATCCTATCCTGGAACAATTAACGTGTTACTAACGGGATAGAACAAAATATCTCCTGATGTGTTTCATTTGTGCAACGTCATTGATTTCATTACTACCAAGTTCAGATTCCCAATCAATGCATCTAAGGCCCATTCATTTCAGGAAATCAAAAATAATCACTATGATGTACAAATATATAGGTAATAAACGAGTAAAACGAATTAAGAGGGAAAACTCAAGAGTGGAGTGCCCTCAAAAACTAATGAATCACTACAGAGTGAAATTGGATAAAAACCGGTAGAATTAAATAGTAAGAATAATAAAATTTACCTGAATATAGATTAATCCGGAAATGGTTACTAAATTAATAGGTTGGGTTAATTAAAATAGTATTTATCATCAATTTACATAAATACATATTAATTTACATTCAAATTAAAAATTTACTCACAGAATCTATGTAAGCTATATTAAAGGAAGAAGTGCGAAGTAAATAATTTGTTATATAATCGAAAATATCAATGTCAAGTATTTAATTTCAAGTATAATTTTATTCGATGACTCAAACTGATAATTTGCAATGAAACTATAACAAAAGATAATACTAAAGTGGTAGGTAACTGATCATTTAATGTAATTTATCTCCATCAAGGTAACTGTTACATTTTCCGTTAATTCCTGTAGAACAGGTTTTAGAAAGGTGAGCACTCAACAAAATAACTAAAACAACATAATCAATTCGATATTCACCGGAAATTCCCAATTACTAACACTTGCAGTAGAAATGATGGAATTTCTTGGAGAATATTGACTCATACACATAAGGGTATACCACTTAAAAAGCATATTTGGTCGTTTCGTTGATAAATATCAAGAAATTATATCCCTTTACGATATTTATATAAATAAATATTTATTTATTTATACATATTCGGGATGTATACAGGGATAAGATTCCCAACAAAGCATCCACATAAAATCTTTAAAATAAATAGTACACACTCTCTAAAAGAACGTAAGGAAAAGTCAAAGAGAGGTAAGCTCTTCTTGTAAGAATTAAAATTTCAAACTAATGATGAAATTTGGTGAAGGTTAGTGTTAAACACATTAATACGAAATGTGGTTAATACCACATGTAATAATTTACCTGTAAGCCGCTGCGGTACATTGAGCGTGAATTAAGGCAGCAAGATCAGTGGTATCCAGCATGCCATTAAGAAGCTTGAAAAGGGAGATCAGGTCAGAAATATCTCGACGTTGCTGTTAAGAAAATAATTTGAAGACTATATGCAACGCCTTTCCTAATCTCAGTAAGGAAGATGAAATTTATGTGCTAAATAATGTGCAAGGCGTCACTGAATGGCTTCAATACGATCACGATATACTGCATACAATTGGTTCCATATTACATAGCCGTAACATAGCACACTGGTGATAAATGCCAAATAGAGGGTTCTTGTTATAAGCAACGTATAAGAAATATGTTTAATTCTTACTAATTCTGATAACAAACTCCAAATTACGTAAATACTTCCTGACCATAAATTCAATATGACGATGAAATCACAATTTAGAACATAATACAATATCTAGATCCTATACTTAGAAGAATACCCTAAGGCACACCGGATGTGTTAGGTTTGTAACTAGATATAAAGTTACCAATCCTGACCGCCTGAGTTTAATTAGGTAAATAGACATAATCCAGTGAACAGAACCACCTGAAATATCAAATGAGAAAAGATCTGTATGAGAATAGTATGATCGATTTTGCCGACGGCCTTAGAATAATCGCTGCAGATTGAAAAATAGATAGGCTAAGATACTTGAGGGCAATTTTTTCAAACACCTTATGGATAACTGAAAGAATAGAGATAGAACGAGCGTTGAAAACCGAACTAGGGAAAACACCTTCAAGTGAAGATTTCGAAAATATATGAAACAATGTGTTAATAAACTACACATTATTTTCTTGCATGTATGTATGTAGTTTCACGTGGGGGTGATCATCTATAACAGTACTTAGGCCCCAGCGGGCCCTTTGTACATATCCGCAGTTGCTCACAGTTACCCAATGTTTTCATGAACGTTAATATGGAAGAGAGAGACATGTTCCTTATGTCTGAGACTTGAAAATGAATTCCCTTAGGAACGCAAGCTTGGGACAATCACAAACAATATGACTTACCGTTTCATCTATAGAGAGATGTATGCTTACGTAACCTGCAGTGTCCAGTCAGAAAGTGGGTGAGGAGTCTCAAATCACTTTTTGATTTTCCAAGAAATTGAGTAGATCCTTTCGATTAGGGTAGCACGGTTTTCTTTGCAAAAACATCTGCTGGCGTCTCATCCCTTCTATGTCCAAAAGCCTGATTGGAGATGGAACTTATCAGCTTTGATACTGTATTAACGGCTAGTGATACAAACGGTTCAAGAATCGCCTGCCTATCCGCATGATCAAGTTCCCTAATTTTGCCTCCTCGAGTGTTTGCCGACAGGATCTCACCAACGACGATGTGGCTCGGTGCCTACCAATCGCCAGTATAGCCTGTCTGCTATCAGTACAGATCAACGTTTCAGCTGACCTTTTTAGAGTCTATGATCGCATTGGCTGCTATGTTTATAGCAGTTATTTCTATTTGGGATGTTGTGCAATTCGACCCTAGCGAAGTGGAAAGGAGATCGTGCGAGAAAATTCCCGCCCCAGAGCCTCCAGCTTTTTTTGATCTTTATTTCTTTTATATCTTTCTCTGGGATATTGTCTCAAGGCCAAAACGTGGCTTGGTTAAGAAGGTAGGTTTTATGAAGCCTGTTAAGAGCTTCAAGGAGAGGTAGTTTATGAACAGCCACACTCCAGAGTTCGCTTCGGACTTTCTTACTACTTTCTTGCATCTTCTCGTATTCTTATTATTTCCGGTATTACTTTCAACACTATTCAAAATAAATGATTATATTATATATGTTTTATTTTAAATTATTAATAAGCCTTATAAATTTATACAATTTATACAAGATAAGAAATGAATATCTTAATTTGTATATGAATAATCCAAGGTTAACTTGTGAACTTAATCTGAGTAAGGTTCAAACCCTAAACATTTTTTTTTGATTACAATAGGATTACATTGTTGGCAAAACGATATGCCGATGAAACAATATTGGTAATTGAAAACAACATAAACAAACTTATTTGTTCTGGTTGATCCGAGCTATCATCCGTTCCTATTCTTGGTTTTTTCCTGTGGACGCGCCTGTCCACAGGACATTTCACCTAGATCTTACTTGGCATCTTCAGTGCTTTGTCGTAGTCTCCTGTTGACAGACTGAGGTACTACAAACTTATTTCTTTATATAAATAGAGGTGTAATGTTTAATCTTGAACATGCAATATTTAACAGCACCATATTTTATATTTACCATTCCGCACTGCTTATTAAATTTTCTTTAGCATTTACAACACGCGTAAATTAATTCTTAAAAAATAGAACGGTATCTTCCTTCTCTTTGTAATGGTAAAAAGTATGGTAGTGCGAGCTTAATCTGAGAAATCTTCAAACTTTAAATAACTTTTTTTAATTACAATATGATTACATTGTTTTCAAAACGATAGTCCGATGAAACAAAATATTTGTAATTGAAAACAACATAAACAAACTTATATCTTTATATAAATAGAGGAGTAATGTTTAGTCTGGAACACGCAATATTTAACATCATATTTTATATTTACCACTCCGTACTGCTTATTTCCGTTTTCTTTAGAATATACAACATGCGTAAATTAATCCTAAAAAATTATAACGGTATAACTTTGAACAACTGATTAGTGGATTCGCATTTACTTGACAAATTTTGGCTAAAACCGCATTGATATCAGCCCAACTGTTTTTGAGAGAACCGCATTCTAAAGACCACGATTTTCCGTGAAATAATTTGGAATACCTAAAACAACGAAATATATTTCTGAAAAAAATTGTATTTGAATCTTTGTCACATTTTTTTTTTCATTGAGCGATTACGAAAATATTGATCACTAACACGCTTTATGATTACATTCAACTTCTTTAGCCGGATTGTTTCGGTTTATATAAAGCAAAATATTTATAAATTCTCATTGAAACAAGACATAGACTTTATCCTCATAATAATTACTACTGATTATACTTTAGCTGCTTTGATAGTAATAAGAAGTTAAGAAAACCAATTATTTTCAAATATATCTTCAAAAAGTATTTCCAAGAACGGTTGTTCTAGAATTTTTGGTCCTATGACAACAATGATGAATTCTGTTGTGGTGTTAAAACTCAATTTACAACTCCGGGCCGACCTTCCCTTTTGTATGCCCAGGACCCTGAATCGTATTGTTCCCGTACCCAAATGGTCGGGAAGGATTTTTGTTTTACTAAACTTGTAAAACTTTATTGCTCTGTTTGTACGCTCTTCGACGGAAAAGGCTGGATTTGTAAGGGTCTTTCTTACTGTAAAGGCTTTCTACAGATTAATGAGATTGATAGTTAAGGGAAAAGTTTTTTTATACAAATTACGGGTTACACATCATAATTAAATCTGGAATCTTACTCCACTTGATATAGATATCAAGTCCAACTTGATATCTATATCTACACGAAAAAAACTTCTTTAATGCTGTATATCCATATGATTATTAAAAAGCTTTGAAGGGCAGATATAATTACAGTGTAATCACAAAGAAATGTCCTTTTTTATTCTACCTGGTCTGAATGCTATAAATCACTATTACACAAGCATGTTGAACATGTGTTTCAGAACGAGCTAACATGTAATGAACACAATCTCAAATGATGACTGCAGTAGTGTTACTCATCATCATTTTTGACCGAACAGTGATTCTGTAGTTTTCAATGTTTTCATCCAGTCTATCAACTCCCCCCATATTTTTGTAGCATAGATCAATAATATGAGAGTGAGAAACATGTCTATTCTTCTCGCATGGTATCTATCTATTTACTTGTTAAATTGGGTTAACTGTGTCATAGGAACTTATAGTAAGAACAGTGCTGTTATCATTCCAAGTTGTCATAGTTATACTTGTTTGGTACTCATATATGCCTCGTAGAATTGATGATTTCAGCGCGTCCATACCCTAAACTTTGAAGAAAATTCACCAGTTTCAAAGATGTAAAATATAAATCATCGTAAATTTTAAAAGACACGTGTTTCGGTTATTCAATTTGAGGTCTGTTCTCTTGCTTTCCCTGATAAGATTCAAATTGAATCAGGTTCCTAATAGATCACACAAGCTTCTGCACGTCTGCACGACTGCATATCAAAAAGAAGACGTATTTTTACAGATTTGTCACCTTTAGGTAAATTAGTGTTTCCATTGGTTTCTCATCTTATTGCATTTGCGACCATTGAATTGTATGTATTACTGTCAGTCCCACAGCATATACCATCGAGGAACTTGAAGATGTCCTCACACGAACAAAATGGCAATGAAGCATTTAATTTCACAAGTATCAATTTCAAAACTATAGTTATCGTATTGCTGAACATACATTATAAACATGTTGTTCAAGAAAGTGTATATTTCTTCATCAAAGAAACTTTCACAAAAATAGCATTGGTAAGATTGTATGTACGAGATTGGCTTGGAGAAACAAATGGCGCTTCCCATCACTTCCAGTGTTTCGAAATTGAAACATTTGAAAACAACGGTAAATTACCATAACAAACGCATGTAAATTTGACAAAATTATTTATAGCAAACAATCAACAAACAATAGAGTATATTTTAGAGCAAAAACAATCGGAAATTATTTACAGTAAATTACAAAAAAGTAGTTACTTAGCCAACATTCGTTTTATTTGTGCAATCTGTTCTAACCATGTAAGCGTCGCAGTGAGCATAATTCCCAGAAATTTGCTATCCCTAACACCAACTTTCTCTACTTTAAGTCTTCACCTTTCCAATGCACTAGTTGTTTTCTTTCTTGAATTTATGACTCCAAGATTTCAGTGCATTCCCCACAATACCATATTTCTACAACTTATCCATCAATATGTTGTAGTCAACTAAATCAAAAGGTCTACTTAAATCGTAGAAAGCAACTTGAGTATTCTCTTTATCATCAAAGCCTTTAACAATTTCATGTATGATGCTCCTACAGCCGTCATAATAGACTTTTGATTTTGATAGCTATGTTGATATGGCGCTATATGCTATCAATCACATAGATGTTTAACGATTCTAGCTTTTATCACGACCTCAAAAACTTTAGGTATGGTTGCATTTGATTTGGTTGCATGGTCGCACTTCAGCTCGTTCGAAAAATTTCCTTCTTATCTCAAATAAATATTTTAATATGAACGATTCTATCTTTTTGAGCTATTTTATCTATTCTATATATTCTCTATCTATTGTATCTACTTTTCAATAATCTTATTATTTCCCAAATCTCTTCTTCATTTGTTTGTTCCATTTTATAATTTTAACGGGCTTACTTTGTATCAAACCCACCGGATCTATTACATTACCATGTAAGTTTTTAATTGGCTCAAAAGAACCACTATCTATAAAAAATCATTCAAGAGATTTGCTTGTAAGGAACTGTTGTTTGCCTCCTTAGGAATAGTTTTTTCCCAGTTTGCTCACTCACTTCTATAATGGTATAAACAATTAAAAAGTGTGCTATAATACAATGTACTTGTACTTACATTCACAGTACTTATATCTTTTGCATTATGATTCTGCAGTATGTATTGTAGTTGGTTATTTTTGAGTACAAACCCTACACATTTATGTTTGATATAGTCAAGGACGTATTAGTAACATGTCGTTCATTTTTTCTATGTATTAAGTGAGGTGTGCTTTCCTGTAAATTCTTTCTAAAAACGATTTACTTTCACAGCCACTGGCCAAAAATCTGGTTGTTTAGCTTGTTGAATATTTTGAATTGGAATTGATACTTTGTACGATGATCATTCGATTACTAACCAAAACTAATTATTGTTTTTGTTTTATTATTCAAAATAATTCTAGAACGAAAATACTTTGTGACATGGATAATAATACCTCCGATCTCTAAGCGGTAAAATAGTTTGAGTATTACCCTGGAAATTAATTCACAAATTGCCATTACGAACCTGTTCCAGCTGCTTAGGTAAATTGAGGAAGACAGCAATATGCTATACATTCCTATTGCAGTCACATTGGCTAAAAATTGCGGCGGCCAAAACTTTTAAATTTTATTTGGTACGCGCAGGAGCAAGCGTAATCTATATCCTTTTCTTTGTCTATTCGAATAGAAGCCTAATATCCGATTCTTCCATCACTAATTGATAGTGTTACTATGTTACCATTTCTATCATCAACATCGTACCAATCCGCGTGGTTCAAGGCACAGTTTTAGAATGTTTTTACAGTCGTTTTATTTACACAACTAAACACAACAAATTGTTACGTCGCAACCAATTCCTTATTTGCTTCACAGTCTCAAGGACGGGAAACTGTTGCAACTAACTTCTCACATTTCTTCCATGAGGTATTGAATCTTCCTGCAAAATGTAATTTTTTCGTGGGTTTTTTCAGACATCGTCAATTTTTCAGAGTTCTCCTTCTATACCCTTAATACCAATCCCACAGAAACTAAATATCATTCCATAAGATTATTAATTCAGGGTTCTGCAATAAAAAAAAATTTATTGCGATTATGTTACTATAGTTACCACATAACTTATTTATGTATTATACATGATTTTTGATGGTTAGGTATAACGCCAAAATTCTTCTTATTTATTGCTTGCATCCTATAAATTTGAAGAATTTTCGCGGTAAAATTGTCGTTAAGCTGAGTTTATGTGCTATATTTCATATGAATGTGACTTATAATTTATATAATTCAAGTTCATTTAAATTATTAAGCACCATAACACATAAATTAATTTTATTTGATCACGGGCATGAAATATGTGTGAAAACAATTTTATCATATCAAGATAATCACACGTTTTGTTTTGCAAACAATCCAATGTGATTCATTTAAAAAACTAAAATAAACATCAACATTGCACAGTCAGTAAAACGAAAGAAAAAACCTCGACTTAAAATGGTAAACAATTGCCTATTAGCAAAACACTATCGTAGCAAAAGAGGTGTTTCTAATCGACGTCGACGTTCGCTTTGCGATCGTCGTCCTTTTTTCTTTCACGTTTTCGCAGGTGGAGGAGTACGATGACGTCTGTATCCTGCACGTGAACGAGGTGACGCACCGCGACGCCGGCACCGTAGTTTGCGTTGCTCGTCTACCGACATCAGAAGCAGAGTGTGGAGTTGCGATCGACGGCGACCAAGAAAAATCTCAACACCAGCACTCGACCGAAGACGTTTGCCGTGTGAACAACGTTCGCGAAACGCGAGCTGCGTGTACCGCGACTCTTATAGTCGTCGATGACATAGAACAATTCGGAAACTATAGTAACAGTGATAAAGTGAACGGTGAAGAAGAAAATAGTTTGGACGAAGAAATTATTGAAGAAGAGAAGCGAAGAGAATTGAAAGTAGGAGGAGAAGACGTCGAAGAAGTTTCCACCGGTGGATTTGAAGCCATGGATACGACGGCGACCACCGAAGAACACGACCCCAAAAGGGAACCAGAACTGAAGACGAGGAATTACAAAGCCGGTGTCGACGAACCCGCGATGGTCCTTCGCGGCCCCAAAGACACCACGGCCCTCGTTGGTGACCGCGTCCTTCTGAAGGCCAGTTATATAGGTCACCCGGAACCAACAGTTAGATGGACTAGAGCGGTATGTGTTTTTTATTTAATGCGTTTTTTAGAATCACTTTCTCCAATTTTATTTACACCTTTCTATTTAATCCTACAAAATAATTTTTACCAAACATAATGATTCAAATCTCTTTTTTTTTGAGACACTGTATTCCTTTAAATTTAAGCACTATTTTTGTCCGACATAGTTCTAAAAAACGCGTGCGTTTTAAATTCGAACCTATTTTGAATAGACTTAGAACTAGAAACATAACCCTTATGTTACTAATCGCATATCTATATTTTCAACTTTCAATTACTAAGCAAAAAACATCCCGGATTAAATTTACCTGAATCTTTTAATATGTTTCTAAATATGTTTTCTAAATGACAGTATAAAGAATTAAATTGGCTTGAATCTTTGAAAACTTTTTTAGAAAAAACATTGTTTGAACTCTTCTCGTTAGTAACCGCATACATAAGGTTGTTTTTTTCAATCATAACTTATTATTATCTCAAGTATGTTTTTTAAACGTGAGAATGAAAAGTAAATTGAACAGAATCTTCCAAAAATCCTTAAATACCTATTATAAAATGATTTGATTTTTAGAAGGAATAGTGTTTTGAAAAATAGCTAATTTTAATATGTAATTCTAATGAAGAATTTTTAGTAGCTTATTTGAACCTAGTTGTATTTGAACTATTGTCCGACCGAAACTCAATTTTGAGCCAAAACCGCAACCGAAAATCGATTATGTTCGTAGTTTCGGCTGAAACCGAAACTTTTCTTTGAAATGAAGAAAATAGTACAAGATAATCTATGATGAATACTATAGATTTACTATATACCAGATGATTCATAAAAACCGCTGATAGACATCTAGACCGGGTAATTCATGAGAAACTATAGTGAATAGTTTTAATATACATGTAAATAAAAGATAAAAATTGAACTATTAACTTGCAAAATTTAATGTAAATCGGTACCGGTTTCGAAGTTACACTTCAACTGCAGCAGAAAATATTAGATGAAACATTGAACATATGTCAAAAACTTTAGAAAAAGCCAAAGCGTGATACGAGAATTTAGATTTATAAAATTTAAGAATTTTATAATTTTATTAATTATAATTTAAGAGACTGTCTTCACGTCCCGCTAAGATGGTTCATATCAATCTATTAACATTATCACTCAGATTTTTCGGAAAACACTTTCTTGAAATCTTATTTTTCTTCACTAACGTCGACCATCACGTTTTAAATTATCACATGATCTTTTATAACGTAGTATATATAACGTGGCTTTATCTTCTCCACTTTCTACGGAACAAGTACTTAAATTTTATAAATCCAAATTCACGTATCACGCTTTGACTTTTTCAAAAGCTTTTAATGAATGTTCAATGTTTTATTTATGATTTTATCTGTTAGCTTCGCCAATTGACATTTTCGGTTGAAGATGAACTTGTAATAAATTGGAGTTAAAATGATTTTCTTCGTTTTTCGTAACGTACAATATGTAAAATTTCCAACAATACAAAAAAATTTAAAGTCTTTTAAAATCGTTTATAAAAAAATTAACAAACATCATTTCATGCTATATAATAACCTTAAGATTCTCCAACATTTGACGATAAACCCTCTGATGATGGCTAAAAATAGACGAAACATGTAAGAGACGAAAAATAAAAAATTAATACATCGATTAAAAGTTAAATAAACGAAGAAATTCATTTTAATTCCAATTTATTTAATACATCGATGAAAATGGATAAAAATAAAAATAATTATTCTGATGAACTTGTAACTTTTCAAGTTAATGGATCAATTTTTTCTTTTATTTACTTATTTATTTCACTTGCAACATGGATAACCATTCAAAACTAATATACATGGGCTCGCAAATGCTTCCTAAATGAGATTTAGGGCGTTACAGTTTCTTGAAAATTAAACATTATCTACAATAAAAAACCTTTTTTAAATTTTTTTACGCTACTGCTAATCTAATCAAATAGTATTTGTTGCTATGTAGCCATAGAAACTACAAAATTACGTTTTTCCATACGATTTTAACCGTGAATGGCCATAAAAGAGAGTTGAAAGAGACTTGGAAGTAGAATCATTTGGATTTAACCATTCTAAGAGATGTGCAGCTAACCCCAAATATTTTTAGTTCTAGGACTAATGTTAGCATTAGTGTTGGTATTAGTTCTATTTATAGCGGTTATTCGGTTTTAGATAATTGTATGCTTGTATCGAACTAAAACAAGAACTAACACTAGACCTAAAACTACTATTGGTTTAGCCGTGCGTTTGAAGACACATCTTTCTAATTCTAGATCTAGTGTTAGTTCTAGTTTTAATTTTTGTTTAGTTCTAGATTGTATTAAATTCTTCTGGAACTAAAAGAAAACCTAATACTACGCTTACAACCTAGCTTCAGAACCGACTGAAGCTAGATTGGGTTGCATTCGGTTCCATCTTAAGAGACGTACGACTAAATCCAAATATTTCTACAAATGATACACATTACCTACTACACATAGAGACAGGAAAAGCATTGAAAAGAAAGATAGCAGCATTGGGATGTTTCTAGTTTTAGTCTAGTGTTAGATTTAGCGTTAGTGTTGGCTCTATTTGTAGTTGTACAGTACTATGATGCTAGTAGATCATGTTTTCTTGTAGTTAGACAAAAATTTCAGCAAAAATATCCCAACACAAGAATATCCTACTTCGTGGCACGCTAACTTATAAAAACAGCTGAATAGCAATTATTCTGTATTTTCGCAATGTAGATTACATGTCTGTTCTATATTTCTATATTTTATATATATGTCTATATTTTAATGCAATTTTTCGCAAGATGGGGTACGGTCTGCAGTCCCAATATGAGTATATATCGGCATACCACCGAAGTTTTAGTTTAAACAGATCGCAATTAAACATTATGGGCGTAGTTTCGGTTTTGACCATATTTCGACTGAACCCCGCCGAAATTTCTATTTTAGGCCGAAACTAGGCGAAACCGAAATTTTGATCGGACATAAACAGGTTTTTGCAGCTTCTACATATCTTTGAAGTAGGTCTTCGTTTGGTACAAAGATAACAGTATCCTTTATATTTTAGCTTTAAATTAGAATTATATTCTTGATAAGCTGCACGTTGTTCTCCAAAATTTTCATCTTTCAATTATCGACTTAGGATGCTTTCAATGCCATTTCTATTGATTAATTAATAGTAAAATAAATTTGCGATTACAATTAAATATTTTTTAAAGACATATGCACACCACTTTTGGTTTCATTGTGATCCGTGATCATGTCTGGTTTATTATTTGACCAGGAAATACTTTAGTCATAGTGCATTACGGAGAGGATAAGAATAGTTTTGTTACTATATCCAAAAACGTTAGAATAAACTGGTCCAATGTCGAATGTTTGCAGTTGAAAATTCTGATGGAACAAACGCATCTTGATTGATAAACGGTAGTTCAAGATCAAGCGATTCGACAGATTGTAACTAGTAAAAAGATTGTCACACTTGCGACCATTTCTTTGAAAATATTACACAATTCATGCACCACTCGTTCTCTACGATTTTTATCTGGTCCAGAAGGTGTCTAGTATACAGGGTGTATCAGGTATGAGTAGAAAAAATTTGAATGGTTATAAGTCCCCATTTTCTGAATAACAAATTCTTATATCACAATGTTCCATTATTCAGCCCTTTTTAAAATATGATATAGGGATCTATATTGGGGTCACTTTTATTCTGTTATATTATGTACCTTTAATTTTTATAGTTGTTTAAAAGATTATAATTGTCATTTTTACTCGGATGACACTCAACTGTAGTCGAGATATGTCTTGAGGTGAATATTTCTTCCAGTCATGATTTGAGAGTAAATAGTGGGAAATCGGCTTTGATGCTTTTCGGTAGATGGGGTCTACGTGATTCTCCTCATTTTAGTGTTTTGGTTAATGTGAGAGAATTAATGTAGGTGGATGTTTCCGTAATTTAGGATTACCTCAACATTCAAAAATTAAATTTAAAACTCATGTTACCTAAAAAAACTAATAGAGCCTATACGTCATTGAAATTGATTTATGGCGTTAGACATTCATTATCAAAACCCCCTACATTTAGATTATCTGATTGTCTTATATTCAGCGGGTGTAGAGCGCTAGTCTTAGACTTGCATATGGTTTAATAAATTATATATATTATCGTGTATCACATAAACTGTCAGAGGCTGGGTGATTAAATATATCTAACAGAAGAATGTTGCAATTATTATCATTTTATCATAAGCTTATTTTGTTGAAAAAGCCTCCTTACCTATATAATAAAATTTCGTTTAGGACAGATGTTTTATTTGAGAGGTCATTCACGTACCGCATCCATAAATATTATAATTCACTACCCAGTTCTCTGAAGTCCCTGAGTCTAAACGCGTTCAAAACAAAGATGAGGCAACAGCTACTGGATGTGCAATCTGGCGTGTATCTGTAGTATCCCACGGATATTTTTATTACATTAGAACCAATTTGGGCTAAATTCAAATGCTTCTAGTCCTAGGTCTAGTGTTAGTTCTAGTTTTACTTGCGATTCAGTACAAACATGTTATTTATGTTTAATGAACTTAAAGTAGAACTCATGCTAGAGTTAAAACTAGAAACATTCGAGTTTAGCCGTCTTAAGAGACATACGGCTAAATCCAAATGTTTCTAGTTGTAGGTCTAGTGTTAGCTTTAATGCTAATGTTCGTTCTAACTATAGTTGTTCTTAATGTTAGATTGTATATATTTCATTGCACAAAATCTAGAACTAACATTAGACCTAGGGCTAGACACATTTGTATTTAACCATCTTAAGAGACGTACAGCTAAATCCAAATGTTTCTAGTCCTAGATCTAGTGTTAGTTCTAGTTCTACTTGTGATTCAGTACAAACATGTTATATATGTTTAATGAACTAAAAGTAGAACTATCACTGCACCTTGGACTAGAAACATTTCAGTGTGCAAACATGAATTGTATTCGTTCGAAACAATTTTTGTCAGATAGGTGTTCCTAATTATGGGGTGCGTCTTAGATTCGAACGAAGACATTAAAATATTTTGACACACTTTTCCCCTTTTTATATAAAACACCATGTATTAATTATTTACAACATCCATTTATTAAACATATTAAATAAATCCAAGCAAACGCAATATTTTTTATCTAATTAAATTTAACCACTTCCTTAAGATTATTTAAACACTAATAAATTAATCTTTCATCACAAAATTAACTTCACCTTATATCTTTTTTGTTAATTGTGCAAACCATCTGAGACAAAACAATGATTAAACATACAAACCATTTATCGGAGCATGTTTTAACAATATTTTTCAAAACGGATATATTGAAAATCGTTGGTTAATCGTAAAATCGGACGTTCTCCTCGTCGGGTTTCCCTTAAAAACGTGACCATTTAAATTTCGGTGAAACGAAAGTCGCTCGATTGTCGTCATTTATAAAAGACGATGAGAATAAAGACAACAAAATAAATAAACGCCGTTTCTCGTCAAATGTTAATAAACATACCGATAAAAAATATATAAGTTTCGCGATGGTTGATGACGAAGATAGCGACGCGCTGCTTATTTGTATTCATTTTAGTATCCTTCTGACGCTTTAACGACGTTTTCGTAACCGCTGACTAATGACACTTGGTGTTTTATAAACGAGATGACGTAGAAAAGATGTCTTCTTTAAAAGAGAACACGTTAAAATTGTACGGTACATAAATATAAAAATGAGTAAGAAAAATATTTTAACGGGGTCTAAGAAATCTCGCGTTTGTATTATATTTATGAGATTCTTTGAAGAGAAACACTCCATAGGTTTATGGATGGCATCTTGGTAGCGAGCCGTGTTTTTATTACGAGCTTATTGTTAACTTAGCCTCTAGCAGATGCCGTAGAAATGCGAATAGGCAGAGACCGGATTCCGGGGATGCTTTATGATGCTTTATTTGGCTTAAATCTAAAGCGTTTGCCATAAATTTTCACATAATTGGCGGTGTGGAAGCATCTGTTGTGAAACACCGAGAAAGATAACTCATCTTGAATGTTTTTATCTTAATGGTTGCATTATTAATGTTTAAGAGTTTTCTTTAATTACAACGGAATAGTTTAAAAATTGGTCTTGAGATGAGTAACAAAAATTAGTAAAACAATATTTAAGAACTTACGAACATTTTTTTTACATAAGTGCTCGCATTGAATTTTTTTTGTTGTAATTAACCAGAATTTCAGATTTACCATCTTTTCGTCAACTTTAGCATACATTATAGCCAATAATATAGTTTTATTTTACATCGTTTTGTAGGATAGCAAAGTAGCGCTTTTTCGATAACTAAATATACCTGAATTGATAGGCAGATACTTAGATGGTAATTGTTTCTTACTTTCTTTCTAAGTGTACTTAACAGTTGTCTGTTGTGGCGTTTCTGCCAATATTATAAATTAATTCGCATAGCCTTTGCACCACGGATCCAGAAGTGTTTACTGTAAATGGTTCATCACATATAAAAAACATTCCGTATCGATATGAGCGTACATTTCTATACACATTTATTTGGCTTACTTGGTAAGCATTGCAGGATCCACCCCGAAAGGCTTCTAACTTTTCATGTACTGTAAGAAAATAAGAATATGTGAGTGACATAATTTATTCACCTTTTTTCCTTTTGTTCCTTTTCAACGAATCACAAAACCACAAATTACTTAGTAGCAACAGCATCCGATCTCGAGGACTAAGTGAAACACTTCAATTCCAATTCTAATTATATTACAGATGTCCTTCAAATTTAACCTTCTGATTTCAAAACTCTTGCTAAATATAGCAAACCATATAGAACTTGTAATAAAGTTACATCAGTCCTAACAAATTTTCAACTGTTTTCATGATATGCACGAAGTTCGTAAATTCTACAATGGTACTTAGAATTTTGTAGTCGAAAATATTTTCTATAGTATTTCCAAGAGATCTATCGGATCCCTCAAATTTTGAGTTGGACATGTTGGACTTACTCTATCTTTTGCTATATTATTATATTATTTTGTCTTCGTTGTTTCAATAAATAAAACTGTTTACACCATATAATTTTATCTTTATCGAAAAAAACTGGTCCTCCTAAAATTTCTGTTACGTCATCCAAGATTTGCTGTAAAAAAACTAAATCATTTTCAAGTCCCATAGTTTAAAATTAACCAATATTTTCAATGTTGGAACTTTGCTTTAGCTTTTTGTAATAAAATACTCAGTAGTTATGGACCATCGTTAATTTGCGTTCAGAAAAAAAGGTCAAAAACTTGTAATAGCAATAATACTAAACAGATTAAAAGGGGTGAATGTAAAACCCACGGTGATGTAAAACTAACCCAATTGCATGGCAATGAATGTGAACCGAAAATAAAAGAAAAAATTAAGGAGACGAAAACACTGAAAGGTATGACATGTAATGACTATAATGAATCGAATATGGCAACATTTATATTTAATTGATAGTGCAATCACAATAGTAGTGCAAAAGAAAAAAGAAAGAGTTCAAAATGATTCAGAAATTCACTAAAATAACAAAAACAGTAATAATTATGAGTTTTTTTGCTTACGTGTTTTGTTTGTAGATGATTTTGATAATATAGAGATAGCTGATGAAGATGTTGATATTCTGTTGATGTTGTATATTTAGATTACGCATATCTTGCGTTAAAGGATATAGAATATTATCGTCATCGGCATTTTCAGCAAGGAAGAAGTATACTGCCCACACCAGATTTCTTGGAGGCTATGATCTTTTTATATTCTTTCTAGCAATAACTCTTCATTGAATTAATTGTTTTCTTTACTAAACTGCTAGTTAAAAGTAGGTGAACCTCATCCTCATTATCATCCATATCTATCTATATATTCTCACTACATTTCACTTTTCAAAAACAACTTGGCAGATACTTAATAAATTCGGGAATAACGTTTTTTCTTGCTTAAAGGGAAGAAAAGACAGGGAAGAAAAAACAGCTTCGTGCAGTTTATATATTTTGTCTTATACAATTCAATACAATTACAATACAGTTATACAAATAGAACTAAAACTAGAAGCTATCGAATTTTACAATGCGCCTTTAAAAAAAATTAGTGTAGGATACCATGTTGCAATCTTCTTGAGAAACTGGTCCAATTGGTTGAAAAAGTTCATTTGAACGAACGGAATGAATGTCTTAAAGCGGTACAATAATATTGATGTCTTAGGACAAGCTTGGCCAGTAAGGCGTTTCAGACCGTCACTTTATTAGAACACCTAATCCCCTTCCATGTTTCTTCCATTTGTGTTCACTTTGTGAGCGATTTGTGGATAAAAATCGTCGTATGACAAACTATGTCTCTTCCAAACCTCATCAAGTCAAATCGTCGAGGTCACCTGTAGGTTTAAGTATTTAAAAGTATGTTGATAAGTCTTGATGATATTCAATAATCCTACACTATAATGGTTATATCGATGTGCTTTACTGTGGCACAACATGCCATCATTTGCAAACATCAAACTTGCTCTCGCATCACATAATTTGCTCCTACAGCTGTTTGGTCCAGCTGAGAGAAGCTTTGGTCTTTTGGTAAAATTTCTGACTGCTATTAAACTCCGTCAGCAACCACATACATAATATCCAGACAATCCAGTGTATGATGCCATGCTATAGCCATTTCGTAAACAAATTTTAATAATACATTTGGGATGATCAATTTTAAACTTAAGCTTGCATGCGACAAGACGTATCATGCCATATCTACACCTAATAGCGCCTTCAGTTTTGCAATATAGACGATCACACTCCTGTGATTTGCTTCATAATGTATGGGCCGGTTAAGGCATTTATTCTTATTCTAATATCAGCATTGCTTTTGCGTGTGATTTTTGTTTACTTGAAGAAAATTTTCATTATTATTTTACTAGAAATATTACAATTACAAAGAATTTTGCCTTTTATTTTAAAATGTTAAAAGCTAGTAGAAGCGTTAAAGAATCTTGTATTTTATTTTAAAATGTTAAATATTGAAAATTTATTTTATGTATAACCTTTAACGTGACTTCCTAAGGATGGTATGGTTAGATCTAAATATAGAATGATTCACAATAAGTTATTATGCAAGCAACAATGTTATGATAGTAATAATACTATATTCTATAATACTATATTCTATCCTCATTGCACAACAAATACCAATTACAGGTCAATATTATATAATACAGAAAAGCAAACTTACAATTACAAATAAGCCAAAAAATTGTGATTGTCTTGCCAGTACATAATCTGGATATTTTCTATAGTGGAGCTTCAGCCTGGTATTGGCTACTAACCAATATTGGTTACTGATATAATATTAATATGATGAGTCTGTATCATAAGATGTGATAGTGACTTATCGATTTCCGTAAGTAGTTTGCGCATACGAGTGAAATGGTTTCTGGCGCGTACGTCTGTTTCGTACACTTTTGGGCACTGTAATGAGTCACTATGACTTCTCGTTGTACAGATTATATACTGAAGTTGATGCAGAAATGTAACTACAATCCGTTTCACCAACACTAGCTTTGTAACAAATTTACTGTCAAGATTATCCCTTCGAGAGTCCAGCGAACAAAAATGGAGACGTTGTAACAATAATTGACAGTCAGTACCACAAATAGGATAAGCTGCAACCTTACGAAAAAAAAGCCTCTGTTAAATTCTCCTTAATCGCAGACGATGCGTAACATAATGCGGTGTTCATAGAACAGAATCACATTCCAACCTCAGCAGGTAGAACAAGTGTCCGAAAAAGCGATATGTATACTGCAGAATCCGTGAATAACCCGTGAAGTACGAAGCACAAAGTGAAGCATCTCTGTGTGGTATAAACGAAGGTTGTTATCAAAAGTTATTCCCAGATTTCTGACAGAAATTATCTTAAGTCTTTTTAAATCATCTATAAGGTAGGATGAAGGGAGTAGTTTTACGTGTAAAATAATACACTTCCCCACATTACTCGGATTAATTATGATCTTAGTTTATTACGATCGCATCAAGATACCATATCCGATTGCACATCATCCATCAGTATCTTAAGATCATTAGCAGAGGTCCATACACCAGAGTTAAATCTGTTTAATATGTCGTTAAACCATAGTGGGTCGAAGTTAGAGCCCTATTGGACATCATATTGTGCAATATATTCCACAGAAGCAAAACCATTATAAAATACATAATTGACCCTATTTGACAAATTCGATGAAAAAAGACACGTTAACCCAGAGGAAGAGACAAACATACTGAACTTGCAGAGGAGAAAATTGTGATAGAAGATTAGTAAATATTGAACGGCTTCAAATAAACATGCTGGTGCGACGAAACAAATTATTGAACTTGCAGATATATAGCTCGTTTGGTCAAATACATTAGCGAAGTTAGATGTTTAATGTGCAATATTAGAGTCTTGGGAAACTCACCTATTTTTAGACACAAATCCATGATCACGCAAAGTGGGGCTCCAAAAACTGCACTACAATCACAGATAAATAACGCTGGAATGTGTATTATGGGTTTTGGGAGCTATATTGGTGATAAAAATTTTGAAATTACGGAAAAAGTAGGAAAACGTCTGTTCTTGATGAGAAAGTATACAAAAAGTGAAAAGGCTTTCGTTTATTAGATGACCTAGTACTTATCACTGTATGGAGTACTACCTAATCACTGCGATTACTTTAAAACCAACAATAAGCTACAGCTGTCGTCACTTCTGTTGACTTTTAGGGATTAACTTATTTTTTATATATATTAGCCCTCTGGTTCATCGTAAAGCAAATCACCGGTAGACCAGTCACGTGTTAATTAAAGAATATCTCTCAAATATCAGCCTCCTGATCTTTCCCCTTGATATTTAGAAACACAATCAATCTCAAAAAGTAGGATACGATTTTAAATTCAGTGGCAATGTTTCTTGGGTTATTACACCCAAACTTTTTAAAAATAAAATAATATGATGTCAAATAAAGCACTAAATTTACTCAGTCATATTTCGACAGCTCTTCAAGTATTCTATCATATCGAAAGTAAATAAAAAACCAGTGCTCTCCTTATCTATGTAATATTCCACCTATAGATCAGCAATTATCAGATAGGAACGATATCGTGTTTATCTCTAAAGTAAGGTGCCTTGGTTTAAATGAGCAAATGGCGGAGAAAAGGAGAAAAGCGGCTTCGACAATAGTACGGAAAAAGATACAAAAGCAGAACGCGGAGGAAGAGAGGAAAGATAGGAGAGGGAGATAGGTGAATTATATGGAAGGATTAAACAATTGGAAATAAGAGTTGAGAAAATGGAGACACGTGATAAGAAAAACAATATTGTTTTGAAAGGAATTGACTGAAACAGGAAGGAAAACGAAGAAGAGCAGGTCAAGGCTTTTATGATGAGAGAACTAGGAGTACAGGTAAAGATCAGGAGGGCATTAAAAGTAAGAAGTAATGAAAGTGTTCGAGTTATTTACAACCCTTATCGGTAGACTTGGATTACAGAAATTCGGGAAGTTAATTCGCAAGTATCAACAATTTTATTAATTTCAAAAACATATGGAAGGATTTATTTCTAAAGTAAGGTGCTTTGTTTATGGACACGGATGATTGAGACTATTTTAATCTTCAAACAATTCTTCTTATTACTTATCACTACTTTATCTTAATTTTTCTTATATCCTGCTTACAGGATTCTTATCTAAAACCGATTTCTACGCGAAAAATCTTTATCTTTTAACGGAGGTATGCGTGCACTTTTATCTAATCTTTATTTAATATTAATCAATTGTTTCAGTTAATAAGTTGATAGAGGTGCAAGTAACAGCTTCAAACCCTTCGAATATAGTTTCAACAATAGTTTGCAATTGTTTATAATAACTTATAATTTATTAATAATGTTATGTGAAATTTGCGGCGAACTTTGGATTCGGGCACATCTTTGCTATAAACATAAGCCATTAAAAATGTTATGTGAGATTTGCGGTGTATGCCTGTTTGCTACGACTTTTGAAGATCATTATCGTTCCGAACATATGCCATCGGTTGAAAAGGATATTACAAAGATAAGGAAAGGCGCATCTTGTAAAAATCAATTTGTTCTACCCTACAAAATTAGTGGGTTTCAAATCGATGATGACATACCGTTATTTCTTCTAAGATTTAGAGAAACAGTTAAGGGTATTGTCAAACACCATGTCAACAATAGCGAATCAGCTATGTTTCAGATCGAATTAGTGAGTGTATTTGTTAAATCTGTCTCCAACAAGAATGGTGAAGTAATCGCTTCTGAGAAAAGTTTCAACACAGAATTTAAAATTGTGACAGCCACTACTATTTCAGATGGGATTTATGATAAAATGACTCGAAATCTTGTAAACCAGTGCGAAGACTTTCAGAGAGCTTTCAGATGGGTGTTCTTCTCTGTATCCCATCTTCTAATCAACATTAAGTAACTTTGAATCCATGTATCCATATATTATATTGAATCCATATAAAGTATTATACAACCTTCACCTGACAATGTAAAAGATAATTATGGGGTTTGAATAAAGTTATTTTTATATTAATCGCTGAATGATGAATCATTTTAAATTTTTTTAACATTTTCACGTCTCACTTATCGTTTAAAAAAGGTTGCGTAACTCCCTGAAAAAACTTTCATTTTTCTTATTCATCACAAAATTAAATCATCACTACTGCAATAAAATATTTGTACACATTTTCTTTTTTTAAGTATTTTACATATCTGACCTAAATCAGAATGTTTGTGGTTTTTAAAACGAAACTTTAAAAATGTAAAGAAACGCAATAATAAAATTTCAATTTAAAACCATGTCATCATTTCCATTTTTATCATGAAGCCAAATATTTTCTTTTCGCAAGCACTCAATTTGTACTGCTTAAGTATTACTTAGTTACATAAGTAGCTTGTGTCATATTTAGTCAAAATTATCTCTATTATAAATAGTAGTAAATAAATGAAATTGCTAAATAATATCTTCATTGCGTGTTGAGATTAACGCGTTGATAAACACATCATTAAAACGTCGAGACGTCTCCAGATCGCCAATTTGCGCCATGCAAAGACCGGAAAAATTCCCCGTATGAAAAAAGGATACCGAACATGTTGCGTGTCGGTCAAGTCACGCAAGACGAAACTCGAACGACTCCTCTTCAAGCTTTTTTTTCATTTTCTTTTGGGAGCCGAATCAGACACAATGCGACATAAATCACTCTTCTTTGCACCCCGAAATAGAAGAAGAGAACAAGGTACAAGGTCTGAAAATGGACCTAATTAATCAATAAGGAGATGAAAACGTTTTTTTAAATGGAAAACGTTTAGGTGTTGCAAAAAATATTTGGCCATTTTTTATTAAATATGACTTTAATGTAATTAATTTTCTTCGATCAAGATGATTCAATATAATACGTGTTCCTAAATAACGAGATTGGGATTTTGTTTTTCTTAGAATCTTCAAAGTATTGCATTATAAGTGATTTGTATTTCATATGCTAAGTTTGATCAGCTGATCAGCACAAAGAGATATTTTTTTAAATGTTAGATATCACCAAAGATTACGGTATTATGGCAATAAATTATAATTATTATTATATTAACGAAATTAACATAATACATGAAATTAACCATAAAATGATTTTTTTTTACTCGACTGATTTCAATTTAGTTTGGAATAGCTTCGACGCACTCTCCCACGAATTGTTAAATCGAATTAAAATAGAATAAGCTGTGGAAATGAAAGAAATGGAGCTACACCCAAATATTTCGAATTCTATATTGAGATAGGATTAGCAAAAAGCAAGCAGAAGAAATTCCAATCAATGAATTCCAACGCAGATACATAAAGCCATTAAATGGAAACATTCATTCAAAGTCGAGGCTGTAACGATGAGAAAAGTTAATAAGAGTGAAAATATTTTTAAAATGAAATCGATTTTTAGCTTCAATTAGAAAGTTTAAGGGTCTACGACGTAATAAAAAAGGAGAAATAAAGTTTTAAAGAAGTGACGTTTGTAAACATTCTGTACATAATTGATCCCGCCTTTGCATATCTTCCAAAGAAACCTTAAACCGTTTTAATCTTCAGTTTTAATGATTCTCTGTATTCATGACAAACCATCTCCAAGACAAACTATGATGATAATATTTTAATATTTAAGAAATGAACTAAAATTAGAACTAACACTAGCACTAACACTAGAACTATCACTAGGACTACTACTGAATCTAAAACTAGAAACTTTCGACAAAATCGGGAATCGTAAAACAATATATCGGTCGAAAACTAATTAATTTATAATTAGTTGGTAATTAGCCTGTAATTAAAGGACTATTTTTTTAATTGTATGCTAATTAATAGGACGCTTTTGCATCGAATAGCTATAATGAATGAGAAAATTGCAATTTCAGACAACTTCAAATTTCAAGTTTCTAAAGAAAATCCAAGCTGCGAATGAGATGATAAATCTCAAAATGGAGTGTAAATTAGACGAATCTATAGAATCAAGGACATACAGTGTGTTCATAAAGTCATGGTGCACATTTGATAATTTTAAAGTTTTCAAGCATGATGTGAGTAACTAAAGATGTGCAAATTAAGTGTATCCCGCCGAGTCACGATGGGTCATGCGTGAACTACCGTGAGCGGGCATCAATTTTTGTACCATTTACGTGAACGTGCGTGATCGCGAACGCCTTTGATTTAGACGGGACTCGATTGAATCGATTTTGTGACGGAGTTATAAAAACCTATATTAATATGAAGGACGTGTAAGTTGTTATCTATACCAGCAATTCTCAACCGCTGGTCGGGCGGACCGACATCGGTCCGCTGAGTAATTAAACCAGTCTTTGCCCAATTTTTATGCGTCCAAGTTTCATCATTTTTGAATATACAGTATGCTCACGACAGAGGGAATAAATACGGCAAATTTTTAGCATTTGCTCTTGGACAGAAATGATACACCCGACCAATTTAAAAGTTTGATTTGTGATATATTTACGAATTTTACGTTAACACTAGATATTCGTGGAAGACCTTAATCCAACCCAACTAGACTTAATCGACAACTAAGTTCGTTGTTTAGGAGATTATTTTGCATCCTGAACAGTATCAAAAAATATTTTTTTTTATTCAATAGAGCGTCATGTAAAAAATTAAGAAAAGATCAAATCTTTACTGAAAAACCGGAAGTGTTCGTGTTTTTGCTAAACTAAAGCTTTTCTAGTACTAACATGATATTAATAATGTCATTTGGCTAAGATTATGGTAGGTTTGCAGAATGCTATAAGTAATGCAATAACATTGTACTGCTTAAAATAATAAATTGAACAGCTGCTGAACAACTAAATTCCCTGCTAAATATCTATTTTACTGATCAAGCTGATTTGACTAAATATGGGATTAATAAAAACTTAATTTTGCACTTAAATGGATGTAATCTTTTCGGTTCTACCGATTTCAATCACTCAGATAAAAGTATAAAGTACAAATTAAAAAAAATCATTTTATAAAAAATATGTGCGACTATTATGCTTAATTAAAAAAGATATTTGTGTTTAAAAAATGTTTCTAAATCTTTCGTCAAATTAAAAAAATGGGAAATCTGTTGTAAATCGAATGACAAATCTCAAAATGGAGTAGAAATTAAACGAATGAACATAATCAATAAAACCCGACTAATTTATAACATCTTCACTAAAAAGTTTATACTAAGACATATAGAGTCCATAAAGTTATGCTGCATTTTTGATAATTTCAAAGTTTTCAAAGTATGATGTGAAAGGAAATGTCAGGTTTTAGTTTAACAGATGTTTCAATACTGTATGCGAATTCTTTATTATCATTCTGGTTAGGTAATAAAGTAGTAGTTATTTGGACTGACTTTTTATAATTTTTTGGATGATTATCTGTTATAGTATTTATTCATTATACACAGTACTTTCACGATGAAAGGAATAAGTTAGGTGAATATTTGGCAATTGCTCTCTGGCAGAAATAGTGCAACTGATGAATTTAAACTTATGATTTGTGACTTATTTAAATACTATACGTTAACACTATATGTTAATTAAAGATCATAGCGCCTTACGACCATATTAGCATAAAATATTAGTTGGTTTGGGTTGAACCATTAACTTTAACCTTTAACTCAAACTCAACCCAACTAGCTGATTAGTGTTATATACTAATTGGGTTGGGTTGGCCCATTAATCTTAACCCAACTCAACTTTTTTTTTAACGAGGTCGGGGAAAATCTGCTAGCAGACATCCGCCCTGGAGTTCTTGGGCGGCCGGATAGTGTGGGGTTGGGGTTTACTTTAGACCTCGACCCACTAAAAACCCCTTTCCTCGTCTTTTCTGGAACCGCCGGTAGGCACATCTTCAGAGTGTAAAAAAACAGAAACGCTCATCCTTCATGGTCTCGATATTTCTTTCGTTGTCTCGTTGCCCTTGACGTTGGTACAGATAAAAAAGAAAAACAATCCTCTAAACTTTTTGAAAAACTACAAGCT
Organism: Onthophagus sagittarius; assembly: GCA_036711965.1. Taxonomy (NCBI): domain Eukaryota; kingdom Metazoa; phylum Arthropoda; class Insecta; order Coleoptera; family Scarabaeidae; genus Onthophagus; species Onthophagus sagittarius. The sequence continues at coordinate 40,791,441 of JASERS010000001.1, forward strand.
TTTTACATACCCAGGCTTGGGGAACCTCGGTGAAAACCGCTGGGACACTCAAGATCCACAACAAGGAAAAAACATACGTTTACTTTTAGAAATAAACTTTTCGCAGAACATACTTGGCTAGGAGGGAGCGAGATTCTGCCCCTCCGTATCTTCCTCTACGCTGGTGCCCCTGGTTTAGGTGTTCTCTCTCCAGTTCCCTTTCGTGCTGCTGCTTTACTTGCATCACCTCTCTAATCATTTCCGCAATGGCCATCCATTTTTCTTCCGTATCCACCATTTGTCCCATGATGTTCTCCTTGGTCAGACCCATTCCGCACTCACTAAAAAATCTGCACTCTAGGATTGTATGTGCGGCGCTGTTTCTTTCTGTACAAATCCAGCAGACCTTAGATTCCGCTTTCCTAATTTTGTAAAGATAGGCTTTGAAGATCCCATCTCTGGTCAGGAATTGCGTAAGGAAGTGGTCCGGCTCCCCCCATCTTCTATTCAACCCTTTTCTCTCTCACTCCTGCGATAACTTCTTCTGTTGTGTTGCACACTCTGTTGGCGAACCACCACCGCCAAGTCGTCGGCAAAAAAAATTTGCTTCACTACCTCCTCCACCCTTATGCGCAGTACTTGATCGTAGAACAGGTTTCACAACCCAACTCAACTAGCCCGTTAGTACTAAATATTAGTTGAATTGAGTCATCAACCTTATCTGATCCTAACCCACCTAGCTAATTAGTGCTAGATATTAATTGGGTTGAGATGAGCCATTAACTCTAACCCATCCCAACCAGCTAGTTAGCATTAAATTTTAATCTCGTTAGGTTGATCCATTAACCTAATCTGAACCCAACTAACTAGTCGGACTAAATATTAGTTGGGTTGGGCAATCAAATGATCCTAATGAGTTATTTAGCACTAGATATTAGTCGGCTTGGGTTGAGCCATCAAAATTAAACATTAACAATATGAGCATTCAATATTTTATTGAATTTATTCCTTTCATCATGAACATACTATATTATTATTATTCAAAAAAATTAAAACATTTCATTTTACATAATTAATTGTAAATTATAAACGACATTGTTAATAACAATTGACCGGTCCGCGCAATATTTGGATAAATTCTACAAGTACGCAGGTCAAAAGAAGATTAAGAAACACTGCTTTAGACCTTTCTAATGGTGATTGTTCAGTTTCTACATAACACATAGTGTTAATTTGTGCATCCACTATTAACCCAATTCTTCATCATCAGGATCATCCATGTCATCAAACACATGCCTACTCCACCAGCAAAAATTTGTTAAATCCTTTTAAAGTTTTACTATACTAACTATACTATACCGGAATAGCAGTTGCATTATTATCAACTTTAAGATCATGGTTTGCTGCTATTAAAACTTTCATACACAAAGAATTATTAAATTCAAATTTTGTTTTTGTGAAAATCTTTGGTAGTAAACCTATCTTGGCCTCTAGGTATGAAGGTCCCTTTATAATTGTTAAGAGGGACATTCAAAATTTTTCGTTATTATGATTGACATCAAAGAATTGAATGTAAACCTCGATTTACTTAAAACAGCTTTCTCTTTTAATAATGAAATTTTCCATCATGATAACAGTGAGTTAGTACAATCAACACAAAAATCTGTACGTTTTAATCTGACGCACCAAAATTGATTGCCTGATTATTTTTCTCGGAAGTAAATGTAGTCTATGACTCACCAACTAATGGTGGCATAAAACAAAATTATTAAAAACTATGGAATATAAAATAAATAACAACATTATTAAAACAACTTGTAAAACTCGTCAATATTCGCAATTACAATATTTTTACAACATTTAATAATTTAATTTATGTTGGTTATATACCTCACTTAAATTCAATACATTCGCAATAACAACACACCTTATACAAGCTCATTCCAACCTACTTATACTCCAGTTGAATCTATTTATTCCCAAAAAGTAGATATTGTCTTGAAAAGTAATTATGCATGTTATTTCAATGTAGTTAATAACAAAAACGATTTATAATAATATTCGAATAAAGGAAGATTAAATCACTACTGTTTCGCAATAAATTAGATTAAATTAACTGATTCTCGTCGCCTTGATTTGTAAATACATCGCAAATAACGATTTTTATGTATGTAAAATTTATTCTAATAGACAAATTTTGTAAATTAGATTTTAAAATAACTAATACAGTTGCAAATAATTAAAATCATGAAAATATAAAAATAATCAAAGTAAATAATAAAAAAAAAGTTTATATGTACATAAAACTTTTCAAGTATTTTAACTCTTCTTGGAAAGTTTTTTTTTGTTTTCGGGATGAATATTCTGTTCACGTAATCAAACGAACACCGAAGAATCGGTCCGCTTTTTTAAAAGGTTACCCAGAACAAAAGTTGATTAATATTTAGTACTCCTTATTTGGACGTTACTTTCTTAGGTAACGATTACAAGAACTTCCAAATTAATTCGATTCCAGTCTATTAACCTTTTATTTAATAAAAGTGTGTCATTAGGTCATAGAAGAACGAAAAAATCAAAATTTTAAAATTTCATTTTAAACATTTTCTAACATAACCATATTTTTTGCGTGATCGTATATATCATTATTTCCTTTTTGGCGTCACGCCATAAAAACGTCTCGATCCCGCCAATTAACCACACGCATTTAAAGGCAATTAAGTACACATATCAATATTTACATTGCTAATGATTATTGTGAAGTAATTACTAAGCATAAATACCAGCACGAGGTATTAAACCGACCGTGCTTAATACGTTTACAACATTCTTAACAAGATGAAGAAATTCGTTAAATTAACTTTGTCGTTTTTCTTTCGTAATAAGGGCCGTATTTTGAAGAATGACGAACGGACCAGCATCACATCCGGAGATGGAATTTCTTGTTTACTTCTACAAAACATCACAACCGACGATAGTGGAAAATACGACGTGTCAGTGGAAAATGTTCACGGAGCAGATTGTCATTTTGCGTCTCTATCAGTTGAAGGTAAGAAATATAATTTGTTTACATTTCTGGTTTAAGTTTATGTGTTGACATATATTGTTGTACGGGAATTGTTTGAAATGCGTTAAATTTATTGGATTGTAAAAAGTTATTTCAGTTCATTGTTTAAATGTTAGTGGTTGTGGGAATGCATTTCCCGGTGGATTTATGAAAGTTTTATGGCTTTAAAAAGTGGAACTAGTAAATATTGGTTGTAAAGTTAGAAAAGTTTATTAGTTTTGTGAGCATATGAATCGACGTGGATACGGGTTATTTGATACGTTATTATGATAGTGATTAAAGTACAGTTGAAAATCTGTTACGAAACAAATTGAAGTTAATAATGTGTGCATTAAATAGACTTGTATGCGGCTTATATGCGGTCGCATATAAAACAACAGCACTTATAGCTTCCATAATATCAATAGATAACAATATTGTGGTTACTTAAATGATTAGATTACAAATTTCGTTCAAAAGGAAAATGAACAAATGTGTTGATTTAATAACATTTATTTTCGTAATAATAGACTCTGTCGTAATTTGCTACTATTAATGTTCCAGGTAGTCCACTTTATTTCATGTTAATAAATTTAAAAACATGATTTCAATACTAATAGTCTTTTATAATAATGTTTGACTTATTAAACCACAAGCACAGTAATGATAGCCCTTATACAGTTCCATTTTAAACCAATAAATTCGAGATCTTATGTATTCAGGTTGATCTTCAAAACAAAATTTTGTACCATTGTCATTTATAACTAAAGAAGTTACAAACTAATATTTTTTGTGGGGAAGAGATACAATATATTCCTCTTCCTAAAAAATAATCGTGCAAAATTGCTGTTATAATTGTTCCTGCGCTCCTAATAATACAACAAATATCAAAACATCTCAAAATTGGACGTTTTTTAATTAACCGTTAACTACCGACGTGAACGTTAAGTTCACTGATGTTGAAGTAGAGTTTGGAAAGCTCCAATGGTGATCTATGAATTGTTTACATTTACCTTATCATTAATACATCTAACAACAAAAACTGCAAGAGAGCAATATTGTTAAAAATTTAATTTGCTACAACTTTTGTTCTAAAAGTATTTTTGTTACATGCTCCGATTCTCCTAATTCAACGAAATTCATTAAATTTTCACTTTCGAATTTCTCTCAATATAAACAAACGTACAAGAGAGCATTAATTAATAAAATTTCCCATAACTTTTGTTCTTCAATTTTTTTTTGTAACATGCTCCAATTTCCAAGTGTTACCATGACGATCTTGTAATGCAACGAAATTCATCAAATTTTCATATTTGTCTCAATATCTACGTATTTATATATACGCCTGTACTAAAAAAACCTGATTTGGAAATAGATTCAAACAACGAATGACGATTCTGCCTGAATTAGGTAGGAAAATGTCTGAAAAAATTAAAAATATTGCTGCTGCTGGCATCGAATTGGGAAGACTAAGCTCAATGTAGCTATTATTGTAGTCTGGAAGCATTTCAAGTCTTCCAGAGGGCAGTAATAAATCTTCCGGGAGCAATTCAAGTAATCTGAAAGCTTTTCAAGTCTTCTGCAAGTATTTCGAATCTTCTGGAAGTATTTCAATTCTTTTGGAAGCAGTATCAAGTCCTTCAGAGGCAGTATCGAGTCTTCTGGAAATTTTACAAGTTTTCTGGAAGCATTTCAAGTCTTCTGGAAGCAGATCATGTCTTGTGAAAGCAGTTCCAGTTTTCGAAAAGCAATATCAAGTCTTCTAGAATTTCAGGTTTTAGGTATCAAATCTCAACTCAAAATATATGCCCTAAAATAAAAACGTTTAAAACAGACATTGCAACTAAGTTGGGAAGAAAAAGCAAAATAATACATTAAACTTTTTTAATTTTAATTCTAAAAATAATTAAAAAATTCAACTTCAATCCAAACAAAATCATTAACAATTATGTATGGGTGCTTGTGCATCCAGAGCACACACGTATTAATAATAATAATAATCATTTATTGATACTATACAAGAATGACACAATAAAAATCTACATAAGTATTGCTATTACAGTATCAATAAGTCCTGCAGAGAATTATGATTTAAGCACCCTTTTAAAAAACAAAAGAAAATAGAGAAGTATCGAAAATAGTAATAATACTAATTCTAAATGAAGCAACTATTAAAATAAACAACAGTATTGATTATAGAAGATAAATGAGAGAAAAAGAAAAAGCGATTCAAATAGTAACTCCGAAATAATGCACAATCAATGAGTCATTAAGTACTTTATAGTTCTTTTTGAAAAAAAAAAAAAAAACAAAAAACAACGACGTAAATTACAGGTATAGCGGTATCTGCTGGACATAGCAAGCAAAGTGAAGGGGTCTGCAATCATTCAAGTTTCACCATTTAGCTATCAGTATAACACACTCTCTCACAGCTATCATTTAGTTTCAAATTATGTTGCACAGAGTACTTTGATAAACTTGTAAGGTCAAGGTTGATTTGCTGAGCCGCTTCCCTACATTTATCAATAGTAAATGCACAAATACACAACAGTGTCATCAGCATATTGATGATATTTACAAGTTTTCATACTCTCCTCTAGCTCTAGATAGAGAACAAAGTAGGTCCAAGTATTGAACCTTGCGGTACTCCTATGCTTATGTTCATGAATTCTGAGGTATTTTGATTTAGCTTAACACATTATGACTTAGCTTGCAAATACCTATTCATTAATTCTATTGATTTATCACCCAAACCCATATAATGCAAAACAGCTAGTAAAATTTCATGATTAACAGTTCGAATGTTTTACTGTAATCCAATGTAATTAACACCGTGAAATAATCACTATCACAAGCAGATAAAATATTGCCCGTAATCACAACTGACCGCTTCCAATATTGAGGAACCTTAGCCTCAGTTATACATGCATTAAGATGTTCTAAATTTTGGGAAATATAAAAAGGTAGCAAAGGTTTATCAATTTTAAATTAATACCATCCACTCCAGATATCACTTACTATACACTTATAGACTAACACTTACTTCATTCAAATTTAAAATTACTCGTTCTGTAGATTTGACACATAAATTGTGTGATGAACTATAATGATGTTATCAGGTTGAAAATGAGTTTCTGCAGTGTGTATAAAAAATGATTTGTTCTATTAGATGACTCCTGAGAAATATAAGCTTGTTTTTCTGATCTAATTGAAGTGGTTGTGAAAATTTTCAAGGGTTTGTTATTAAGTTTATGACCAAATATTACCGAAGTCTATGATGCTCTAAGTTGAGAGTTCATAACTACTATTACTTTATTACTTACCAAATGTAAAATTCATCAGAGGATCGGAACTTAACAAAAATGTAGTAAAATATCTTCATTACAGTTTGCAAGGCTAGAATAGTGTTCACGGCACCTTTTAAAATCTTTGTTACGCGCTTCTTGAGGTTCGTCAGTCAAAAATAGCAAAGTAGAGGCTATAGTTTCTGGCCAGTGAATAAAAAATTAAAAAATAAAAAAAATGTGCAAAGCATACAGTACTATTGATATGTTTCCACTAAATATCTAACTGTTTCATAAGTATATTGTCGAAATATATTCACATCAATGAAATGACCAGATGATACAGCTATAAAAAAGGCGTACCTTCGTAATTTTCTCAAATAGCTTTAGATTAGCAAAGTAACATCTTGCAGTCTTGCCATCATATTTCCAAAAGATGATCTTGGTATATACCGCGTGTTTCTCAAAAGTGGCTCACCGCCTTTTTTTATTATTAATGATATCAGAAAACCGTTTGGAATGCATAATTAGGCCAAACGATATGAATCAACACCAAGTACAATGTGATATTAGTATTGATATAAGTAAAATATTATGTATTAGAAAACAGCTTAATTTTGAAGAGTGAGATTTCGTGAAAGTAATTGGGAACACTACTAAATTGCGTATTAACTTGGATTAACAACGAATTTATGAAAAATAAGAGCATCACATGGATACGTTGGGAATTAATAGCTAATAATTAGTTAATTATAATGACAAGTGTAGCCTTATAATTTGTTGAACAATAACGAATGTGATTCCTTGCTACAAAAACATTGGACAGAGAAAAGATGAAAGAAAATTAAGCAAACATTTACATTTATATCAATTTTTAAATACATAACATAAAATGTTTGTAAGAATATTGTTTTGATTTACTTGTTCTTTGATCTAATTGGAACTCTTTGTATAGACAGTAAAGCTCCATTATTTCGTTCACCCCCAAATTCGAATTCCCTTATAACCCGAACAAAATTAGAAAACCTAAAATTTACATTGCCACCCTTAATTCCAATAGGTAAAAGATTCGTCAACCGAAATTAACGTTTTGTTTGTTCTATCTGTTCAGTGAGACGATATTTCCAAAGCACTGAAGAACTTTATGCGTATTTGTGGAATCAGATGAGGAAAAGTAACCTGATGACGACATTCCATTGTCAATTTAACAATAAAAAGATAACGGTATTATACTGCAGCAAATAAGGCAGTCGTCTTCATGAAGACGTTGTGACGAACGAATACTAATTAAAATTGAAACATGAGGAAGCTATTAAAAGCTTCAATAAATCATTCAATAAACTATTATCTAGTACAATAAGTCTATAAATATGTATTTATAATTTTTTTCGACAATATCTAAATGACAACAATTTTATTGATTCGGAATTGCGGTGCTTTACTGTAACACACATATTTATTTCATTGATAAATCGAAGCGCGAAACCCTTTTAAGATTATTAGAATATTATATAAACCTCGGCCCGAAAATGCTTCCTAGGGGTGCTAGAGTCCTTTAAAGATTTGATATGCAAGGATACTTTTACGTGGCTAATAAGATAATCAAAAGAAAAAAAAAGTTATTTATGAAACAGTGCGTGAAACGTTAGCTTTTTCCGGACGAAGGCAATGTTTAGAGCACGAGCGAAGCGAATGCTATATATCGCGTGAATGAAATGCTTTAAAATGATTTAATGGTGCTTCTAGAAGACTTGAAATGATCCCAAAAAACTTGATACCGTTTCTAAAACTACAAACTCTTAAAGAAGATCTTTTTATTGCAAAAGGCAAGAAACTGTTATTACGATTTGATTTTGCTTCCAAAATACGAAATACTGCTAGGATACAAAATATTTATTTCAAAACTTCAAAAAATTTCAATTTAAAAAAAAATTATAGACCAAATATTGCTTTTAAAGCTGTAAGCACTACTGACGTAAGGCATTTCTATTGCAAATTAACCATAGACGCCAGATATGTATCTGGGCGTTTTTCATTTCACTCTTTTCTTGAGAACTGTCATTCGTCGTTTGAGTCTTTTTCCAATTGAGTTTTTTTAGTATCCAGCACCCATACTTATTTTCCAAAACCGGCAATGAAGCTGCAAAGATTGTGTTAGATGTACCATTGATGCTCTAAAGATAAATCAGTTGGCTGCAGAATTCTTCGAATCCACTATTTGGGTTGGGTTGGAGGGCAACGCATTAGCGCTACCCTCTTGTACTAGCTCATCTGCCGTTTCATTGGCAACAATTCGAGAGTGACCTCAGTGTAATGAAAACGATGAACCGTTTGAGCCATCAGTATTTTCACATACATTTTGATAATCGTTTACTTGATTTCGAGCTTTGTGAAGATAATTTACTCAGCTTGTGTCTTCGTTCAATCCCAAGATCGTTCTTCACTTGCGTAATCAATCAATAGTAAATAGTATCAATAGTAATCAATAGTAAAAAACGTTTAACATGATTATATTTACAAACTCACTTCTCCAGTATTATTTATTTAGAAATCTGAAACTAGCAACTGACGCCATTAACTATGACAACATTTTGATCTGAAATAATACTTTGACGTCCTTCAACATCGGCAAATACCGAAAAAGAGATTAACGAACTAGAAACTGACGAAATGACCTGTTTATCTTTATACTTACCTGTTTTCACCAAAACTTATTTTCGAACATAAGCCGCTCTTTCGTAGACAAGAACAGAAATATTGAAAAAAAATGTTAACTTGAATGGATGGTGGGGATCCGTCGAATCAGCGGTTGCGAATTGCTGGTGTAGAGTTTAAGATTAATTAATATACAGGTAGCACTCGACTTAAGGTGGGGTTACGTTCCAAAGAGTTTCTAAGTCGATAGTTAAACTTGAGTTGATAGTAGACTTGCAGAAAAAAATTTATGACTGAAGTGGCTAAGAGAAAATACTGGAAATAATTTTCAGGATTTTAAGATGACCACTAGGAGGCGCAAATGCTATCTTGAATGTCTTGATATCTTAACAATTAAACAATTAGTCATCTTAGGAATGGTATTTCAATTTTGAGATACTTCTACATTTCAGTTTTTTGAGTGTCCAGTTCTGGTACATCAGAGTTGATCCCGGGATTTCATGAAAGAAGATTTATTATTTATAAGTTTGGGAGCATTAGGAAAAATTCACAATGAAAATACTCTTGGTACCAAATAAATTAGTTTTCTGGAAGCATTTCAAGTCTTACAGAGGCAATGTCAAGAAGCAGTATCCAATTTTTTTGTTAGCATTCCAACTGTTTTGGAAGCAATTTAAATCTTCTAGAAGCAGTATCAATCATCTGGACACATTTCAAACCTTCTGGAAACAATACTAAGCCTACCAGAGGCAAATGTCGAGACTTTTGTAACCATTTTAAATCTTCTAGAATTAGTATCAAGTCTTCTGGAAACTTTTCAAGTTTTCTTTAAGCATTTCAAGTCTTCTAGAAGCAGCATAAAGTCTTAAAGGGGCAGTATCGAGTCCTTTGGAAGCATTTTAAAATATCTAGAATTCCAGTATCGAGTTTTAATTATTAAAATCTTCTAGAAGTAGTATCAAGTCCTCTGGAAACTTCTCAAGTCTTCTGGAAGCATTTTCTTCATCTTCTTGAAGCAGTATAAAGTCTTATAGGGACTGTATCGAGTCTTTTAGAAGCATTTCATGTAATTTTGAAATATTTCAAGTCTTCTAAAAGGAAAGCATTGTAAGTCTTCTGGAAACATTTCAATTCCACTGGAAACAATAGCAAGTTTTCTAGAGACAGTATCAAATCATCTAGAGGCAATGTCCAGTCTTCTGACAGCAAATCAAGTGTTCTAACAGCAACATCAAGCAATCTGGAAGCATTGTAACTCGTCTGAAAACATTTCAAGTCTTCTGGAAGCATTATTAATTATCTGAAAGCATTTCAAGTCTTCTAGATACAATGTCAAGTCATTTGAAAGCATTGCAAGTTTTCTGGAAGCATTGTAATTATTCTGGAATCATTGTAAGTCATCTGGAAACATTTTAAGTCTTCTAGAAACAGTATCAGTCTTTTGGAAACATTTTAAATCTTCTGGGAGCAATATCACGTTTTCTAGAGACATTAGCAAATCGTCTTGAGGCAGTACCCAGTCTTTTGGCAGCAAATCAAGTCTTTTAGATGCCGCATCAAGTCTTCTGCAAGCATCTCAAGTCTTCTAACAGTAACATCAAGTGTTCTAACAGCAACATCAACCACTCTGGAAGCATTTCAAGTCTTCTGGAAGAATTATTAATTATCTGAAAGCATTTCAACTCTTCTAAATATAATATCAAGTCATCTGAAAGCATTGCCAGTTTTCTGGAAGTATTGCAAGTTTTCTGGAAGCATTGTAATTAGTCTGGAATCAATGTAAGTCATCTAGAAACATTTTAAGTCTTCTAGAAGCACTATCAGTCTTTTGGAAACATTTTAAATCTTCTGGAAGCAATATCAAGTTTTCTAGAGACAGTATCAAATCGTCTTGAGGCAGTACCCAGTCTTTTGGCAGCAAATCAAGTCTTTTAGATGCAGTATCAAGTCTTTTGCAAGCATCTCATGTCTTCTGACAGCAACATCAAGTCTTTTGGAAACATTTCAAGCCTTGTAGATGCTATATCAAGTTATTTAGAAGGGTTGTAAGTCGTCTGGAAATACTTTAAGTCTTCTAGAAGCAGTGTCAATCTTCTGGAAGCAATATCAATTTTTCTAGAAACAGTATCAATTCATCTGGAGGCTGTATCCTGTCTTCTGGTAGCAAATTCTAGTCTTCTAGATGCAATATCAAGTCTTCTGGAAGCATCTCATCTTTCTCTCTTTTTTTTGTAGTTTTCAAGACAGCCTACTCTTATAACGAATTTGAACCATCTTACATATGTATACAACAGGATTTTGTTGATCGTCGTAAGTACGAGTCATCGTAAACCGAGACGTCGTAAGTCGAAGTCCACTTTGACTTGAAATTTTTGGAATCTAGGGCATTTGCTTGATTAATCTTTTATGTTGTTTCACTAAACAACCTTTTATTGGAATTTTAAATTTGTTGCATGATTTTTTAAGCCAAAATGGCGGCAAACCGCAGTAGTTTAGTAATAAAAACTACCGCAAAAAAAGGGACTTCAGTTATAGTATTTTAAACACGCCTCTTATTTGTTGTCTTGGAACCTATAAAATATTTTTGTTTGTTTTGATTATCTTATTTGTCACGTAAAAATATCTCTGCATACCAAATTTGAGTATTCTATCCCTTCTTGTTTTTGATAAATCGCTAAAAAAGTACTTTCTGTGTGCCATTTTTAAAGGGCTCTAGACTTTTCTTCATGATTTTAGACGTAGAGTGACTTTCAGTATATAGACGCAATTTCCAGGCAAACTGTATAATGGCAACTTATTAATTTATATATAAAATAATTTGTTATTTTTGTTTATTTAAAACATCTAAAACTAAATGTCATCTTGATTGGGATTGCTTATAAAATAATTGTAACTTTTCAACAACTTTAATACAACTTTCAAATTTAATTAACATGCAACAACGATAAATTAATTGAATAAATTATGAAAACTGCAAATACAAAGTTATTTCCACATTAAAAACGTCAAATAACAAAAATGGGTAAATAAGGTCACGTGCACAATACACTGTTATCTTATTCGTTAAATTATGTAAATATCCATATTTACCTACCCAACTCGTCAGCTCAACAATCTTTATTCAACATTGTGACCGTTGTTATCTCTCTTGTATCACTACATTTAAGAAAGCAACTAAAAAAAGTACAGTGACCTTAAACTTCAAGAACTATAAAATACTATAATGGGTAGGTAAACTATTTCTTTTTTAAACTTTACTACACTAATTGTCCCAAGTACCAACATTTATATCTTTAAAAAAGTATCGATAACACCACATCCGTAAAACGAAACGATTTTAAAAGTAAGGTGTTGATATGTGAAAACTTAAAAACCGGTCTCGTTTTATTTACGATATCTTCCTCAACGACAACGACGAGTAGAGGTTGTTTTCGGCGCTGCTTGCTTCTTATCCTCACGAGGCAATTGTACCAAAACCCATTCATATTCACTCGGACAACAAGAACTTCCGAAACATGCAAGTATCGTTGTTATTAATTAAATGTATATAGGTGGTTCTCTGTGTTCGAGAACCGTTACAAGCTGCCTTAATAAGCAACTTCTTAAGTTAGGCATCGCGTAAATACCTATTTACAGATACTCTGAGGACCGTTTTATGTAAATTCATATAATAAATTACTATGTGGCCGCGAATTGGATGTAATTCTAAAACTAATAACGATGGGAGAACACATCATGAATAAAAGATGTTCGTAATAAATAAAATGAAACCACTATATAATTTATAACAATTATCAATCCAGTCCATTTTTGAGGATGTAATTATAAAACTGTAATAAAGAGAAAACAGTTTTATATGGTGAAATCGTTCGTATTTAATTATTTACTCACGATCGTACTCAATTATTATTGAACAGATGAATTATTTAACAATTACGTTAATAAAATCTATTGCGTCTTTAGTTCTTTTACGAAAACGCAAAAAAGTATTTTAAGCGTATTCTTAACCGACACGCTTCAAAAAGCTGTCTTGGCGTAGTAATGAATTGGCCTTTTGTCTCCATGGGAGCTTCATTAGTGAGTAAAGTAGAAATAAATTGGCCATTTGCCACACTGCGCGGGTAACACCATTACAGGACGATTTATGGCACAAATATTTCCACCATACCATCGGTTTTGCTACGTCTGTCGTATCTTAATGGTAAATGATGGAGAAACCGCTAAGGATACGCGTTAGAAACCGTTAAATCGACACGTTTCGCGCTTACAATAGACGCTTAGAAAACTTTTCTATTAGAAATCAAAAGAAAGCTTATAAATTTTTGTTATTTATTATAGGTCCTCCAGATCCACCGAGCGGTAAACCATGTATAATAGCTGATATTGATCGAGCAACAGTTACATGGAGTAGTTCTCCGTACGACGGTGGAAGAATCGTATTGGGATATGCCGTTGAATATTCTTTAATGGGAAGTGAAGTTTGGTCAACAGCTACAGAAGATTGTCATTCCCTTAGTTGTGTTGTAAAAAATCTACAACGTGGTGGAAGATACGTATTTAGAGTTCGCGCGAGAAATGTTCATGGCTTTAGTCATCCAGGATTAGAATCAGATATTCTCCAATTGGAAGAACACGGTAATTTTTTTTTCCAAAAAAATTATTTTTGTGTAACCGATTTATATTTGTATTTCTAGATATACGTTCTTCATTTGAACCAAGGTTAGTAACCATCGAATCCGGGGAAATTTTTAAATCGCGTTACGAAGTCTTGGAAGAATTAGGAAAAGGAAGGTTTGGTGTCGTTCATAAAGTTATCGATAAAGTCACGAATCAAAAATTAGCCGGGAAGTTTATTAAGTGCCGTACTGCCAAAGACAAAGAAAAAGTTAGGGAAGAAATCGACGTGATGAACTCATTAAGACACCAAAAGCTTCTTCAATTAGCTTCGGCTTTTGAAAATGCACGAGAAATGATTATGATAATGGAATAGTAAGTTAAAATTAAATTTTTTTTAATTGTGTATACATTTTTTTAATTTTTATCTTTTAGTATTTCTGGTGGTGAACTTTTTGAAAGAGTTGTGGCCGATGATTTTACCTTAACAGAAAAAGACTGTATCTTGTTTATGAGACAAATATGCGAAGGAGTTGCTTATATGCACCAACAAAACATCGTCCATTTGGATTTAAAACCAGAAAATATAATGTGTCATACCAGGACATCTCATGAGATTAAAATCATCGATTTTGGATTAGCGCAGAAGATAACTCCAGGAACTCCAGTTCGTGTTCTTTTTGGTACACCAGAATTTATTCCACCGGAAATTATTAATTATGAACCAATTGGAACTGAATCTGATATGTGGTCTTTAGGAGTTATTTGTTACGTTTTGTAAGTAACCTTGATTTGATTAACTTTTATTTGATTTATAAGTCCTTAAATTATTATTATTAACATTTTCTTTTATACAAATTTTTCAAAACTAGCTAACCCACCTTTCTTCATAAATATTGTTCAAAGGGTTTACAGTTGATACATTATTTTTAGAATATGTTCTGAGATATGAAGTAACCAAGAGAGTTTATGCAATAAAACACCTAATGGAATTTTAAGTGTGGGCTCAATTTTGTTGAGTGTAATAATAAAACGCATCTTTGGTATGTTTTCTTATATCAGGTTGACTCTTCATGTTTTTTCAATATAATTTCTCAGCTTTTCTATGATATCAAGAGACATACAATAAATAGATTATTTTGATAAAGAAATATAAATAAAACATTCTTTACGCTATTGTTACCCAAAAAGAAGAAAATGAGGTTTGCTCACAACGTTAATCCTCCAGATTATTTCTAACATTAATACGTGTATATTTCTAGTAGTAATGATTGAAGAATGTACTACAAAAATTCTATGTTTGTGGTAATGAATCTTCATTTGATATATGCTTGCAAGATTAAACATTAAAACGAAAGTGTTCAATTGGTTACATGATTATCAACATATCTCCTTTTTGTCCACATCTCTTTAATGTATTTATTATGGACCGAATTACCATCCATCTCAAAATTTGCTGTAGTTACTAGTAAACCAAACGATGCGCTCAAACGATTGGCGCTAAAATGCTTTGAGTGCTTATTTGACAAATCCTGCAACATACAAATTATATAAAGGATAATGTAATTATGCAATTACGGAAGGGTGCCGGTCAGGAATCCTGAGAGCGTCCTTAGATCTCCTTTTCTGAGGCTAAAAACCTCTTGAATTTTCTTTGGAAAGGTGTTATCGTACTGTTCATTTGTCCGTGACCTAGAAATTCGTTCAAACCTGAAGCTACCCTTCAGGCTTCTAACCTATTAATTATCGGTTATATGAGCTTTTCTTTAGGCAATAGCCATTGGTTTCAGTCCAATGAAGGGCATTTTTGCTATATTTTTGGCTAGCTTATCTGCCTTTTAATAGCCCTCAATGTCGCTGTGACCTGGAATCCACTATAGAGTAGCGTCATTGATCCTAACGAGTCCTTCTAAGTTGCTGGTATATTCTCTTATCAATGCAGAGTTACACATAAGGAATTGGATTGCTTTCAGGGCGACCAGACTATCTGTGATAATGTTTATGGATGCAAGTTTTGTGCGTTTTGTAGGTTCAAAATGGTGTAGTTTATATCAAGAACTTGTCTGAAAAATTATTGTGTGCGAGCTGAGTGTCAGTTTAATGTGGCTGTTCAGTCCACCAATGCCCTGCTTACCCCGGATCCAACTGTCTTTGAAGTAGAGATGTGCAATTTATGTGAGCCATGTCGGGTCACAATGAGTCATGTGATTCTGAATTCGTAACCAAAGTCACGATGTTTGATGTGTATTTTTCTTATTCATTTTATCCTAGTCTTCTTAAGATATTGCGTATTATTTTCATTACGGCTCTGCATTATGCATTCGGCATTCAAAGGCAAACAATAGCTTTTAAGCATTTTGATTAAGTTATCGCTTTATTCATATGTTACATTGGGTGGATCAAGATGTTTGAATTGATTAACTTTTTTGAACTTGTCGTATTATCCTAGTGGGTAGATCGTGAGCGGATACAAAAAATCCCTCACGAGCATTCCGCTACTTTGAAGCAACAGTATACCAGACAAGACTCTTTATTACTGAAGCTCACTTCGTCCATTTATTCCTGCTTTTAAATAATATCTTATAAGGCTGGTCGAAATAAAGAATACATGAGAATACAATGATTTAGTATTGAATCTCTAAAGATTTCGAGGTGTCCTCTGAGGTTACCCTACATGAACTTCAGTGAAAAACATGTTTTGAGTTACAAGGCACTCGAAGCTGCCTCTTTGATGTTTTGCCTGTTTAACACTAAGTAAAAAGTACTGTTAAAAAAATAACATTCGAATAACCACCGTTTTTCTATACTAGCTTAGTATAATATTAGAAAGTGTACATTTGAAGTTAATCTCCAGAGGGAGAAGTTACAAAAAGACGCAGTTTCTTAATTTCCGGAACATGTGACAATCTTTCAGAGTCTTCCGTTATATATTCTGTTTCAATTCTTTTAGTTTATTAAATTATAAATTCATAACCGATAGTGTATCACATTGTCTGATGTCTACTTTTCTCATGCATTTCTTAAGATATTGCATAATATTTTCATTACGGCTCTAGATTTCAGCATTCAAAGGCAAACAATAGCTTTTAAGCATATTGATTGAATTATCGTTTTATTTATATGTTACCTTGGGTGGATCAAGATGTTTGAATTGGTTAACTTGTTAGAATTTGTCGTGTTACCCTAGTGATACTAATATGATGAACGATAATGAGTGATACTCATTATCGTCGTTTATTCTATAGAGTGTTTCAATAAATCATGACAATTCGCATAAAAAAGTTTGGTCTAACTCATAAATGGCTAAATCTGTTAAACATGGTTTTTCTTGACTATAGGCCACGTGGGTACGTGGCCTATAGCCTGGGTATGCAATCAAGAGCTCATACAAAATGTTCAATGGGACGGCACCCATCCACATATCCGCCAAATTCATGGGTTCTCTGGGTTCACAAGCATACCTACGAAAATTTTGATGGTTTTATCAGAATTGATGTTATCATCTTCAATTAATTATTAATATTATAATGTACTTTGAGTTTTTTCTTCACACTTCATTATCAACATCTGCTGCGAATGTATTTTTGGGGAGCACGTATTGAATAGAGACTTGGTACCAGTTACAAGACCTGAAATAGTTCCAAAAGACTTGGTATTGCTTCTAGAGGACTTGAAATATCTCTAGAAGACATATACAGTATATAGAAAATTTGATTCTGCTTCCAGAAGACTTCAGACTGCTTCCAGATGACATGAAATGCTTCTAAAAGACTTGATGTTGCTACTAGAAGATTTCAAATGCTTCCAGATAACTTGATGTTGTTTCTAAAAGACTTGGCATTGATTCTAGGAGATTTCAAATGCTTTCGGAAAACTTGAAGTACTTCCAGAACACTTGATACTACTTCTAAAAGACTTGAAATGCCACCAAAACATTTGATATTGCTTCTAGAAGATTTGACATGTTTCTAGAAGACTTGAAATACTTTAAGAAGGCTTGGATTGCGTCCATATAATTTTTTTTTAATAGACGTCATTCGTTTGTTTCAGCATCCAGCACTTATACGTATTTTCAAAAACCTGCGCTTATGGTCTTGTCATAATAAAATTCGGCATCGATAAAGTAGGGTTCTCTGGGTTCACAAGCATCCATATCTCAGGCATTTGAGACATTGCTGATGGTTTTATCCGAATTGAAGTTATCATCTTCAATTATTTTTTTAATTTTAATGTACTATTGAGTCTTTTCTTCGCAATTCAGTTTCAGCAACTGCTGTGAATATTTTTATATATGAATGGAGACTTAGTACTTGATACTGCTCTAAAGAGAAGATGTTTACAGAAGACTTGAAATTCTTTCAGAAGGCTTAAACTACCTCTAGACAATTTTTTCACTCATACGTATTTTCGAAAAACCGGAACCTATAGTCTTGGCACCATAAAATTTAGCAGCCAGTGCAATGTTGTCAATAGAAATTGAAAGAGAGTTGAAGATTACTTTCAAAATTATGGAACTACGCAATCAATGCTACATAGATTGGTCACAAAGGTTTCACTTAAAACTTTCTTAATACGTCGTTTATGACGAATGAAAAAAAATGAATGATGAATGAAAAAAATGAAATGAATTTTGTAGGAAGGAATTAAGAAAGTAACTAATTTTTTATGATTTATTTTCTCAACCTAAATTTGTAACGCTTCATAAAAATAATAAATCCCTTAATCAATTTTGAGAAACCATAAAAATTGAATACTAAACAAATTAAAATCTATTTAATAAAGAACCTATATACTTTCCTAAGAATAAAAACATGTAAGTATCTCACATCGTTTTTAAGATATCAACTTTTGAAGTTAACCTAAATTTGCAAAATGTCATAAAACTATTTCCTTAATCATTTTGAAAAAAATCGTATAAAATCTAATCCTTAAGATATCCTGATGAAATTTTTTATGATTTATTAAATAAGCTGTATACTTTTCTAGGAATAAAACCGTATTATTATAAATAATAGTAATGTATAAAACCGTGAGATACTCACTTGGTTTTTGAGATATCAACTTTTGAATTTTACCTAAATTTGTAGCATTTCATAAAAATAACAATTTTCTTAATCATTTTGAAAAAATCGTAAAAAATCGAATTCTTAAGATATCTTGATGAATTATTTTTAATCAATACAAGAAAAGCGTGAATATTTTCGCGAATAAAACTATACTTGAATATTTCAATTGGCATTTGAGATATCTATTTTTGAACTCAACCTAAATTTGTACCATTTCATCATATTAACGATTTCCTTAATCATTTTGATGAAGTCGTAAAAAAAACGAATTCTTAAGTTATCTTAATGAAATTTTTTATCATTTATTAAAGAAGTCATCTACTTTTTTTAAAAAATAAAGCCTTACTTATGTCAGTACCTTACTTCCTTTTGTGAGATACAATGTTTTGAACTCAACCTAAATTTTCAGCATTTCATAAAATTAACGACTTCCTTAAACATGTTGAAAACATCGCATACAATCTTAATATATGCATTTATTGCATTTATTATTGTATTTATATTTCAGAATATCACTTCGTTTTTGAGATATAAACTTTTGAACATAATGTAAATTTGTAGCATTTCATAAAAACAACAAATCATTTTAAAAAAATCGCAAAAAAGTAAATTTTGAAGATATCTTGATAATTCTTTTATGATTTATTGATTTATTAAAGAAGCCATCTACTTTCCTAAGAATAAAGCCCTATGTAAGTATCTCATTTCGTTTTTGAGATACAATCGCTTGAACTCAACCAAAATTTGTTGCATTTTATAAACCATTTCACTTCGTTTTTGAGATGTGAACTTTTGTAATTAACCTAAATTTGCAACATATCATAAAATTATCTATTTTCTTAATCATTTTGAAAAAATCGTAATAGATATATAGATAGATGATAATTTTTTATGATTTATTAAAAAAGCTGTATGCTTTCCTAAGAATAAGACCATACTCGTTTTTGAGATATCAATTTTTGAATTCAACCAAAATTTGCAGCATATCATAAAACTAACGATTTCCTTAGTCATTTTGAAAACTAGCATTAAATCTTATCCTTAAGATATCTTGTATATGTCTTTGTTTTTGAGATACAATATTTTGGACTCAACCAAAATTTATAGCATTTTATAAAAATAACAATTTCCTCAATCATTTTGAAAAAATCGTAAAAAATTGAACTCTTCAAACAAAAATTCATGTTGTCTTCTTGTCATGAAAGAAGTCATATCTTCTTGATGAATTTTTGTTCTTGAACATATGTTCATGAACATATTTGTGAAAAAGTTAAATATTTCTTAACTTTAAGGGCCCATATCTGTGCCTTTTAGCCATTTCAAGGTATAGACCAAACATTTCTACATCATCATTCACCACCATTTTTACTGTAGTGTTTATCTCTAGTCATTTTTACTCTTTGTGTATTAAGTTAAAGAGGTATAAGAATTCGATTAATTAGTAATCTCAGTATGTAATCTCAATGTAGCAGGTATAAGACAGTTTGTAAATTCTATTGGCTAGTAAAAGAATTCATTATTGTGGTTAAAAGGTTATTCCTTTAGAACTTCCGAGGAGATCTTTTGCCCCTTCTTGAAAATAAAAATAAATTTCGTAAAACTTGTATACCCATATTATGGTAATGTGATAAGCTAGCTTTTAAGAATCTTTGTCTACTAATTTCATAACAATTAAAAAAAAATGATTAAATAAAAATAAGCACATTAATTATTTTTTTTTAGATTATCTGGATTATCGCCATTTATGGGTGATAATGACGCAGAAACTTTTGCAAACATCACCAGAGCCGATTTTGATTTCGAAGACGAAGCTTTTAACGCTGTATCACAAAATGCACGTGATTTTATTGCTGCACTTCTTGTAAAACGGAAAGAAGATCGCTTATCAGCTGAAGAATGCTTAAAACACACATGGTTAGATCCCGAAAATCATCAAGAAACCGTTGTTATTTCAACTGATAAATTGAAAAAGTTTATCATTAGAAGAAAGTGGCAGGTAAGAATAATCTTTTTTGTGTATCTGCATGATTGTTTTATTATTTTTGTTTCTTTTATAACTCTTTGTGCATGTTGTGATTTGATTTGTTGTTTTTGCTCTTTGCTGAACATTAGAAAACGGGAAATGCAATACGAGCTTTAGGTAGAATGGCAACTTTATCAGCGAGTAGAAGAAATTCGGCGGCTAGTTCAACTTCAAGTAGTCCAAGACCATCCATTACGGCAGTTTCAAGAATGTCTAGTCTAAACGAGGAAGAAGATAAAACCAAAGAACGATCACAACAGAAACCTATTGATGAAAATAACCAAAAAATAGAAGAAATCCAACCAAAATCGACTAATTTTGAGGAAATAGAAAAGGACAAAAAATCCGTTAGATCTAGAGTTTGCAGTGAACGAAGCGATAGTGGTTTTAGCGATTGTTCAATTCATCAGACGAATTGTTCTTGCAATTCAACACCACTTTTAGGGAAAAAGTTTAGGATTAAAGAAGAACCTGAAACGTACGATGACGACAAATTTTCGCAATCTGATGATTCTACGGAAACTGACTTTAATGCAAATAAACAAAAACCGGTTTTATCTCGGTTTAGGAATGGATCGATTTTTGGAAAAACTGACAACAAGACTGACGATAAAAATGAAAAGACTTCGTTGAAAAGTTTCGAACAAATAGATGTACAAATTAACAAAATCGCCGAAAAGTTTGAATCTTTAATTTCCAAGGATACCGAAAATTGTGATTTAAATGAAAATAAAAATAGATGCTTGAAATCACCGGACAAAGTAATTATAAATAATGCTAAAAATTCAAAAAGCAACGATGATAAAGTGCATTCCAGTACTTTAGTTGTAACATTATCAAAGCCCGATCTTTTCGATAATAAAAAAACTGTGGAAGTTAATAAAGGTAACTACAAGCTCTGCTTTTTCTTGTTTTTTTTAAACACATTCTTTTAACGAAATTTTCTAATGTAATATTTAATCTTAAATACATTTATTTCATTAATAGGACGATCATCAGCCTTATCGCCAGACAGCATAAGAAGAGTTCCTATTTATTCATCATCATCAGTGGCGAATGCTATTAAAAAGTTTGAAAATCCCGAAAACACTACAAAATCTCAAAAATCTTTAAATAAATCCTTAGAACCAGCAGCGATTAAATCTTTAGAATCATCGCTTAAATCCTTAGAACCGTTGAATATCCACCAATCCAAATCAACTCCTAATACTCCTATTCTTAGCCAAAGACGTGTATTTCTACAAGAATCCGCTACTAAACATACAAAACCCACAGAATTGACAAATCTCTATAATCCGTTATCACCGTCTTTAACTCGGAAATCTATTTCTAACATCAAAAATAATTCGAATGGAAAGAAAATGGAAAAACCTCAAAGTGAAAGTTTTAAAAAGGCGGCTGCGTTTTGGAATCAAAAATAAAATGTGATCGAAATGAATCATTTTTAATTTCTTTTGCGAGATTTTCTTTTGTAAATAAATTTTTTCATTAACACAACGATAGCGACTTGATATGTAATATATTATTTGTTTTCTAGTTTTAGCTCAGGTTTGTTTTGTTTTCTCTTTGATGAGAGCGTTTAGAAGTTATTATAATAGACTATGTATATTTTAAGAACAGCAAAAATGTACCCTCAAAAACATTATGTGAAATATCAATATATATTTATTACTCTTAACAGTATTTTTATTTAATAATTTTCCCTAAATATTGTATTATTAGCTTGTTCAAATATACAAAAATTAAATTTATGCCTGAAAGTATGTCTCGTTCTTGAAAGCATTCTTGAAAATTGGAATCAGTCAAATGGTGTTGATATCCATTTGTGAACATTTTCTTCAGCCACGGTCTTATCTGTTGGTATATACGTAAGTACTAGATTGGCTTTGGAATGAGATTTCATGTGCTGCAAGGAAATCCAAGGAACAAACGCCAACAAGACAATTTGATGGTTGTATGTTGATATAATAAGCATTTAACCTCTCAAGGAGTGTCGATAAGTGTAGTAATTGGTCTTTTTCATTTTTACTTACAACAAAGATATCGTCCAAATAAACAAAACTGAAATTTAAGCCTGACAGTACTTCGCTCATAAAACGGCATTCTTGAAAATTCACGTCAATCAAATGGTGTTCATATCGATGTTTTATGAGCGGTTTCATCAGCCACGGGTATATGATGGTATGCACGTACTAGACAGGCTTTAGAATGAGAGTGATCTATAGAAGAAATGCGAAAACGACATTTTGATGGCTGTATGTTGATACCATATGCACTTAACTTTAAAAAGAGTGTCAATAAGTATAGTAATTGTCTTCTTCGTTTTTACTTGCAACAAGGTGTCGTCTAAATCTACAAAAATTAAATTTAAGCCCGAAAGTACTTCGTTTATGAAACGTTGAAACGTTTTGAGCAGCATTTTTGAGATCAAATGGCATTCTTGATCATTCGAATCAGTCAAACGCTGTTTGAGGTGTTGATATCGCTGTTTTGTGAACATTTTCTTCAGCCATGGGTATCTGATGGTATGCATGTACTATATCAACTTTAGAAAATATTATATAACCATGAATATGATGATTGAAGTCATGGATATGAGATAATATATAGCGATTAAGTGCTACCATGGCACGATGAAACTGACGATAATCACTAAAGGGTCGCCGTTTGAATTATGTTGAACAAAGTTCTATGCGAAGAAGAAGGAAAATGATTGCTGAAGAATGATTACAATGATTACAAGAATTCGTGTGCATGTTCATTTCGTTAAACCGATTAATCAAAAATGAATGTTAGTTTGAACATTTAATAGTAAGTGATTGTATTGTTGAAGTTTACCAACAGAAGTCGATTATTGGTTTCTTGTAATAATTGAACGTTTGTTACTGCATTGGAACAAGATGCATGGCCTAATTTATTGATATCTACTGATATTGTTACTGTTATTTTTGATAATAACGCGATAGATATCAAAATACAACATGCAAAATTCAAGTTCATTCAGTGCATATTTGGGGTAAAGCAGTGTAACAAGACATTTTACGGCGTAAGAACATCGAGATCTATAATATTGAGGTATCCAGTTCTCTATTTATATAAATCTCATTATGGATGATATTATGGTTTTAGCAAAAAAGTGATGTATATTATGTAGTCAATATATATCAATATATCAATATATATAGTCAATATGTAGTCAACGCGGTTTTAAACGTATATTTCAAAATACGAAAAAAAAGATGTGAATTACAAACACGATTAAAAAAATTCAAAATTAATAAAATTCTTCTGATAAGCAAGCAGAATCATTTGAAAACATTTTCTATAAATCTATTGCGCATATAAAATATTTGTTAAACATTGATGTCACAATAAATATAACAACAAAGTTTCCTTAAGCCAATTCTGATATTCATTTCAATCAAACTGATCTTGTAACAGGAACAAACAGCTTAAGAAATCATAAAATCACCAATTCTGTTTACCAGAATTTTTGGATGAGTATAATGAATGATACAGATTTCAAATCGCGTTCAGCGCAATGAGACCTCATCCAAAATTCATAAATCTTATTACCTAAAATCATATTTAAATGGTAATGTAGCAAAGGTTATTCATTCATTAGAAGCATCAGCTTCAAAACTATTCATTAAAAAATCGTTTCGACAATAAGGAGCGAGGTCAATAAAGCATGATTTTGACAAAAGTCGATTTTTAATATGTTACATTCCAAGGGCGAACTGAACAAAATAAATCTTTTTTGATAATCATATTTTTTAGTTATGAAGTAAAATCTCAAATCCGACAGTTTTCAGTTTTTTAACAAACTACCTAACGCTATTTAATAGTTTTTAATATTTTAATATTTTCTATCGTTATGTATGAGGTACTTTCACCAAAGACAGATTGTAGTAATGGTACAACTAGATAATACGACAATAGATCGCAAATATCTTTTAATTTTAGAGGAGCAATTTTAATTGGTATTCATAGAACTTTTCAAGGTTTTTATTTATGAGGCAAAATTTTGTACTGTCCTAATTAGAAGTCCTTCCTTTTTGAAGTTTCACAGCTGTTTTTACATGCAAATTATATGAGTTGGGTATATAAAACCTTGTTTGTACTCGTGTATAAATTCGAAATATTTCCCTTGTTTAAATATCGCTATTGTCAAGTGAAGCTTGGGTATTTATTTCTGAAGAAAATTGAAGTTTTTCACCAAATCCTGAGTGAATCTTTGAAAAGGTGTTTTCCCTCGACATTTTTGCATGAAATAGACGTAATGATCTGTTAAGCAAAAACATGCGTGTCTTACTTCCTATTCAATGTGTCCAAAATTTCGGTCGCAAGGTAAAAAGCAATGACAAATAATGTCGAATCTCTGTAAATCTGTTAATGTGAATGAAGGCTAAATTGGAGAAAACTACGTTAATATTTTTAATGTTCTTATTTTGCTCTAGACAATTATCACTGAACATTACAACCTTTTTAATATTCTCACCAATATTAAATAAATAATTAAATAAGAAGTACTTTCATCCCACATATGCATTGTTGATTGTCCCATCTTAATATTGTAGACACAGATATTGTAGGTCCATACCATCCTTTTGTAATACTAAATTCCAGTTGTAAATTTTGAGGTAGGTAATGCTTGTTCAAGCTTGAAAGCTATTATCAAAAGGCTCATTGGCATTATTTTTATTGGTGTTCATTAAGATATGAGGAAATTTGGCTTAAGTTTAATATACGTTTTTTTTCAAATCTTGCTACTTATTCAGTATTTTGCCTTTCGTTCATCTTCAAATCTTTGTTTAAGCATAACATCTACTTTATCAGAAAAAATGTCGCTTCCTGCAGATTGAAATCCGATATTAAAGTCGTAATTAAAGATGGAACAGTAATAATGCTCAGCAGCACATTGATAACCTGGGTAATTTTCTTTAAATCAGTCGACATATAACATGTACAGGGAATGTATATTGAGATCCATAGGGAGGTACTTTCGATAAGGACTTTTTGCGCTCGGCTGTAGTGGCTACAGACTGTCGGTAAGGAGGAAATGTGTTCCAACACTTTAGATTGACTATCGGTAAAAAATAGAGGGGCGGAAAAACAATTCAGCAATGATACCTCATTAAAGCAACAATATATTGCATTCATGAATGAATACGAAACATTGGGACATATGACAAAAATCAATGAAGATATTATTAAACGATCGACTAATAACATATTATTTGCCACATCATGCAGTTACCTGACAAGGAGACATCGCAGTTGACTCTTCACGAATTTAGATGAAATTTTTTGACAACTGAATATGTAGAATATGTATAAATACTCAGTTTTACCAGAGTTTTTAATCCAATGGCTCTTCTAAGAGACGTAATTTCTGCAAATGATTGCTACAAATCATATACAAAGATTACTTGAACAAAATAAGAAACACAATGAAGAAGCTACAAATTTCTTAGTAAATAATAACATTTCTTCCACCACGATCACCGGACTATAGGAGGCAGGAGTAAAAAATATCAAATACTATTTAAACCGTATATTAACAGAAGCATTATTAACATATGAAGAGTTTTATACAATTCTGACACAAATTGAGACTTGTATAAATTCTCGTCCCTTAACTCCACTGTCAAATGATCCCACTGTACTCACTCCTGGTCATTTTATAATTAGTTGCCCTTTAAATGCGAAATATGAAATGATTAATAACAGTTCATCAAATTGTTTATCTCAATACCAACGACTACAGCAACTTTCACAACACTTCTAATTAATTGATTGATTGATTATTTATTTTTTGTTAATAATTTATTGTTATGATTTTAAATACCAAATCGTCATATATGTGGAGGTTACAACAAAAGTAAGTTGTTAGGGTAATTCAAACCTGTGTCAGTTAATTATTTAGAACAGACAAAAGTGCTGATCAAAAGATAACAATTATATAGGCTCATAGCAATAGGAACTACTAGCAATAGGTTGTTCTTAAAATTGTTTCCAATGCTCAATGCTTGACCATCAGTTTGTTTTATTCTGATTAACTCACTATCTGCTTGAAGCTTCAGTAATTGGCAATGAGCCAGAATAGTTTACAAGTCTACAGTAAGTAGCGGCATTATGATTCCAATTCATAATGTTCATCAAAAAACTGCGAAAACTTTAAAGGGATGAATTAGAAAACTTTCATCCTCAATTAATGAAACCAACAAATGAAATGAATTTAAACATGAATGAAAACGATGTAATGTGTATAATTAATTTCATTATTTTAACCACCAATGCTAGAACAAAGACTATATAAAATAGTATGCAATTTTTTTGGCAAAATTGTAAAAAAATTTTTTAAAAAGAATCAAAAAATGTTGTTATTTGATTTGCTAACAACGCTAAGCAAAAAATCTGATATCAATTGTCGCTCAAAACGATCGTATCTTAAAAACGATGGCAAATACACGAATAAGGCATGCAGCCAAATATTTGAAGAAAAATATAGAGAGTTTAAATATGATAACAAAGTTTATACAGACTGCTTAAACAAAACCTTGCGGATGTTATAAGAATCAAGAACATGAACGACTGGGACACCTTCTTATAGTGTGCTGACGATTTTGTTACTTTATTGTAAAGATTTATAGAAATAAAGTGGTAAAACACCGGAGAAAAAAGTAAAATTAAAAAAATTAAAGTTTTTTAGCAATTTTTCTTATTTTATCGAGCACTAACGACGCCTGAAATATCTGTACGTCGTTCATTAAAACCCAGTATACGGAGTATTAGAGAATGAGTCAATATATTCATATTTATACCCATATATGACAAATGAAAGGGTGCATATTCCCAGACCCCATCTCGGCATACCAGAGTTTTGAAAACATCATTTGTGCTACGTTTGTGCTGTAAACCCGGTTTTTTGTGTTACTTCCGTTTGTAAGATATTTACGTTTTTTGTAGATGCAGCAGACACTTTTTCTTTTGGTGGCTTTCGTTTGTCCTTTCATTCGTGAGATATTCAAGTTTTTTGTATGTAGGGCAGGGGACATGGTATTCAAAATTACTCCCTACGTCGCCCCAGTTGTGATGACATAAAAATTTTGTTACAGATTTCGTTTGTGCCAGTTTGTACCGCAATTGCGATATTATTTTTTTTTCGAAATGGGGGTATGCGAGAATTGACCCCGTTAAACTTACATAAAAATTTCTTAATACTTTTCGTTTATGCTTCATTTGTACTGGTTTGTGCCGCAAACGAGCCGGTTAGTGCTATTACGGTTCGCGAGATATTAATCATTTTTTAATAGGGCTACGTGGGATTTGAAATATCATTTGAAAGAGAAAGGTTCAACCTGCTATGTGATATACAAGCCATTTCTTCATTTTCAAAAATAAGATATTGATGATCTGTCACTATCATTTTTTTAGTGTTATTGTTTTGATTTTCGTTAATCATCATGATATTGTGTTCATGTTATTGTAAGGAATGTTGTATTAAAATAACAACAAAATTAATGTTGTGTATTTTAACGATGATTTTTAATATTTTCATTTCTTAGTTAACCACGGTATTTCTAATTAATGATCTCTAAACATATTATATAGTATACTAAAGTACATACTATACCAATTTTAGTCGTATATTAACAACTTATATAGATTATTTGTATCGCATATTAATCCAAACCTTAGTTATAATTAAATATAGTCTAATAAGAATTAAACTTAACATAAAATAACTTAACACTTAAAATTAATATATTTCAACAAGAAAGAAGTTATGACCACATGAAATCGTAAGAGATGTCAAAAACAGTTTTCACGTTTAAGTTTTGTTATAAAAATCGAGTCTCAGACATTTTTTCTCTGTCTTTTATAGAAAGATCAGTTGCCCATTAAAAGTGTCCAATTTGGCCCCTGTGTATCTGCTTGAACTTCTTTTCTAATTTTACAAACTGTACCCTGTAGGACATCTTTACTAATGCTTTCACTAAACAAAACAAAATAGAGACATAAATAAAATGTTTGGCCAGTTCATTACGTTAAATGTAAAAAGTGCAAGTGACTTTCGCGAACCGCATAATCAACCGCATCAACCGCATAATAAATCATCTTGTTTGCGGCACAAACCAACACAAACGGAAAGTATTAGGAAATTTTTATGTAAGTTCAACGGGAGAAATTCCCACCTACCCCTACTAAGAAATAATTAATATCTCCCAAATCATAATAGCATTAATCATCTCTTTTGTGGCACAAACCAGCACAAACGAAAAGTAACGGGGGCAATTCTCACCTAGCACCAGTCGTCACAATTGCGGCAAAACCGTCACACACGAACCACAAACGTAAACTGCAACAATTTTTTTATATCAACGCAACAGGGGCGGTGTAGGGAGTAATATTGAATTACATGTATCCAACCCCACCAACAAAAAACTCGAATATCTCACGAATGAAAGAAGCAGAAACGACTGCGTTTATGACAAAAAACATCACAAAGCCATCGAAAGAAATTTAAATTTCCAAAGTGGGGTGCTGGCATGTCTCCAGCCCCACCAATAAGATTTAAATATCTTGAGAACAAAACAGCATAAATGTAGCACAAACATATCACGATTTCAGGATTTTGATATGCCTAGGTGAGGGGATGGGGACATGGATCCCAAAAGTAAATGTAGATCAAACCACAACCGAGCTTGTCTGCCCCTGTTCAAGTTAATGATAAAATGTGTTCGTAGTATAAACCACCACCAACCACATATAGGACGCCAATGACAACAAGTGAAGGAAGGAAATCATATCGTCTTGTTACAAAAGTTTTGTGCTCTCATAATCAGTAATGGTAATAGAATTTTGAATTTGTTCAATCTGTCCAGTTCTTGCTCTTCTCTTTATTAACTGTGTCTCCTTATTCTGAAAAATTGAAAGTACAAGAACATTTCTTTTATCTTTCTACACTACAACCAATATTTTATAATCTTCTCTAAATGTAATTGTGTGGTGAACCAGTAATCTAATTGTTTTTGTAGGAATCTCTTGTATAGTCGTCCACATCGAGTTTGGTTTTTATTACCATGTCACTTTCCTACTGTAGGTGTAAAACGAACAAAGACGGGGGTGCAACAGGTAATTTCCCATTGAAGAATTTTGGGATTCCTCACTCAGGGCCGCATTAAGGAACACCCTTTTCCTTTCCTTCCAAGTTTTAAACAAATAATAGGGTGATTTTATATTCATTATTAAATTAAGTACCTACTTATTTTTTCTAAGAAATGTTTTGCTGTTTCTATAACATTTCTTTATTCTATTATTTAGATATTCCTGAAAATATATTTTTTTGTAAGAAACACCTAGAAATAGCTTATGGAAACTACTTATAAGAGAGGACAGGCGAAATTCTTGATGAGTATTTCGTTAAAAGCCACGTGAAAGGTATCATAAGAAAAGAAAATGTTTCGCCCCTGGGAAAACGAGTCACCATATTCGCCAAAACAATATTATTCCGAAGATAGTAAAAGAATTATTGTTAACGTTTTCGTTAAATTGCAAGAAAAAGATTGTTCTGCTGCCTGTAAAGTTACCGGTGAATTGACAGGGGCACCTGTAACAACTATACGTAGATTCATTGCGCAGTTGGAGAATAGAGAATCTACAAGTGAGCAACCCACCAAAGCTTGTCATCTTTTCCAAAGAATTCCGGATAGTTACACAACGGAAATAAAAACAGTTATTTACGATATGTATTCAAAAAATATCGTGCCTACTGTCGCCTCTTTAAAGATAAGATTACAAGAACTTCATCTAGAAATACCTTATTCTGAAGAGCTCTTTCGACGATATCTTCGAACAATTAGATTTCACTACAAATCCCTGGACGGAAGAGCTCATATTACCGAAACTCTCCGGCTAAAAATTTTTTAATATAATTTTTGGTGTTTTATTTAAGTTCGACCCTGTCCTTGTCACACTGTCATAAATCTTTAAAGGTACTCGAGCGGGTAAAACTCACCCCGGGTTTTATTTATGACTGTCATAATAACCAAACTCGATGTGGACGACTATAATCAATGTAAATACATAGACTGTAAGGGCGCGTAACGTTCTGTTTTGAATGGGGGATCAATGCCCCGCAAAAACATTTTTGAAAACTGAGTGACAAAAATGCCTTTATTTCTGTAAGATACATTTTCCCGTTTACGCCATGTTGAATGTTTATGTAATGGTGTTAATGTTGTTATTAGTTTCTGTTACTATTTTTGCAGCAAATGGCCAGTAAAAAACAATTGAAAAAATACTAATTCTGTTACTGGTCTCTTTGTTGGCGGTTTGTAGCCACTGTTCATTAAAAAAGGCAATCTCCTAAATGGTTCGTCATTTATCACCTCCACCACATTTGTTCATTATCATTTGATTCAAAGATAATCAAAGATAATTTTCTTTTTCTTTTTCGGAAAGAAAAAAAAAACAAACTAACTTTCTTACAATTCTAATAATAATTTTTCTTGTTTTTAAAAATATATGAAACCATCAGAACTATTTATGGTAAATGTACTATTTATAACATAAAAATTGAAGCACCACACATAAGTTATATATATATTTTCTTATAATTTGTCAAAACAGTTCACAATAATTCATTCTAACTTGTAGTAACATGTAGGAATATAATCTTACCAGAATATATTATACCAAAAATCTGAAAATAGTGAAAATAGCAAGCTACTCTTTGAATTGGGATATCTTCTGTCTAGCACAAGTTTCCAAAACTCGGTTAGGAGAAGAAATTTGTATTCTTCATGTTTAGTAATTAGTTTAGTACCAACAATAAATTGAAAAATCATCTTAAATTATATTAATTGCAAATGGATGGAGAAAATATAAAATTGTTGATTTGCAACTTACAATATCATTAAATCTGGTGTTAAATTTCGTTTTTAATTTTTCAATTTTTCTTTTGGTATTCATTAATTTTATTTCACATAATATTTAAAGGTAACCTTAAAATGGTTTCCATTAAAATATAACGTGATGTATCGACAATTTCACGATGATTACCCTCCTATGGTTAAATATGGTGCTTTTAAACAGGGAAAATGTTTTTTGATTTGACTTAATAGCATTTTGAAAAACTGAACTTTGATTGAAAACTAAATACAGTCTGACATAAATCACTTTCAGTCTTTTCTTTTCCTTGTAAAGCTAAATTGAGAGTTTGTAAGTAGTTCTTGTCTTCCAATTCTAGACATTACCTTTTTTAGTCTTTTAAAAATAGGTAAACGGGAGTAATTCATTGAATCGGTCCAAAATATTATAAATTGGCCATGGATGAATATCACATAAACTTAGCTAATATAAGTACGAAGGCTTTCACGACCGGTGTTAATTGAACTAAAATTAGAACTATCACTAGGACTAACACTAGATCTAAAACTAGAAACTTTCGGGTTTCGCTGTGCGTTTTTTGAAAAAATGTTTGACGTTTCGGATGCCATGTTGCAACCTTCTTCAGAAACTGGTTCTAACTGACAAAATCAGGGATCGTAAAACAATATATAGGTCGAAAAACTAATCAATAATTAATTTATATTAATTACAAGCTAATTACTAACTAATTACTGCGTCGCGTCCGGTTTGGGAGTCGTGTTCGTCTTCACCACCATCTTCCATGTTCTGCTGAGTTCCCAGCCATCTTCTCTGTTGACGTTGTTTTTATGTCGGTGGATTTCTATGGCTTCTCTTGTCAGCCGTTGATGATATTTATTATTCCTAGCCAGAACCTTTGTTTTGTCGAAGTTTATTCGGTGTTCCTCCGAATGGCAATGTTCCGCAACCGCCGATTGTTGAATCTTCCTCAGCCTCACATCCCCCTCGTGTTCCTTGATACGGCATTCGATGTTTCGTCCGGTTTGGCCAACGTAAAATTTCCCACAACTGCATGACAGCCGATAGACACCCGCTCCTTTTAATAGAGGTAGCTTGTCCTTGGCTACCGGGAGTGTATTCCGAATTTTGGTGACCGTTCCATATCGCACCACGATGTCGTTTTTCTTGAGGTGTCTTGCAATTCGTTCCGTTACACCGGAAACGTAAGGAAGACAGATGAAACCAGCTGGTTCTGTACTTGCTGCAGCTTCTTCTCCCTGCTTCCGCTGCTTGGTGGCTCGGTTGATGTCCTTTAAACTATATCCATTTTTCTGTAGTTCGTTCCGTAGAAACCGTTCTTCCTTCTTTAGGTTATCTCCTTTACATATTCTTGCTGCTCTCTGAAACAAAGTGCGAATTACGGACCTCTTCTGTTGGGGATGATGGTGCGTTGTTGCCTCTAAGTACCTATTGGTGTGGGTTTTCTTTCGATACACCCCCCAGTTCCATATCACCATTTGTCGTTCTAGTGACCAATACATCTAAGAAGGGCAACTGCTTGGCGGATTCTGTTTCCATGGTAAATTTGATCATGGGATGTTGAGCATTTAGATGACCTAGAAATTCAAAGAGGCGTTCCCTACCATGTTGCCATACCACAAACGTGTCGTAAACATATCGGAGCCATAGCTTTGGTTTCCATTGGCTCTTCTTCAGAGCATTTTCTTCGAACAATTCCATGTAAAAGTTAGCTATCACCGGCGACAAAGGAGATCCCATGGCTGCCCCCTCAAACTGTTCGTAGAACTCTCCTTTCCAACTGAAATACGTCGACGATAAACAAAATTCCATTAAATTTGGCACGTACTCTGGCAAACCCTCCGGAATGAGTTTTTGGCGAAGACCCTCTACCGCATCCTTAATTGGTACCCTAGTAAAAAGAGATTCTACATCGAAACTAACCAAAATATCCTGAGCATCTAACTTTACATTTTTCAGTGATTCTACGAAATGTGTCGTGTCCCTAACATATTTCGGCGAAACCCGAAAGTTTCTAGTTTTAGATCTAGTGTTAGTCCTAGTGATAGTTCTAGTGTTAGTGCTAGTGTTAGTTCTAATTTTAGTTCAAACTTAGCTAAATATCGTTAAATAGTAGCTTTTCTAATAAATTGATTAGTACAAAAAGGGAACGAACCGAGCGCGGCTCATTATGCCACAGTTGCTCACCGTTATTCTAGTACTGCTTGGTAAATCCATTTTGGCCGGTGCGTTTCGCATACAGTAGTCAACAAAAGTATTTGTGTAGGTATGTATGTTGATGGTGAAAATTAAAAAAAAAATCATATCTCAAAATCTGTATTTATATTTAACGAAATTTTCTAAAATTATAAAGTAGTTATTAACAATTATATACTATAAAGTTAACATAATAAAATTAATAATCTCCATAATGTTTCATCAATTAAATTAGAGTTACAGTGTTTTTGAGATCTTCTTGCAATATTACGGTGTATATACTAAATTTATACTGACGCCCTCGTCACGAGTTCGCCTCTCACTTCGATGATTTGTTGTTCCACTTCTTCTTCTGCGCAGCTGAGCGGCCAAATGGATTTGCCAAGCTATACATAGTAAAAGAAAAAGATGATGAAATTAATTGCAAATAGTTATAAAGAAAATAATAGACATTAGAAAAGGTTTGTCTGTTTTTCGTCTATGGGCAATTTTTTTATTTTAATGTTTGGAAGTAGCTTTTAATTAAAATATTCTAATATAAATATTTTTCAGAATAAAATTCATGTCTTTTTTTTAATAACAAGATAAAATTTCAACAGTAAATTAAAACAATTATTCATGTAATATATGTATATAATTTTTATTACTTTGAATAAGGATGTTTTAACTAATCCTAACATTTCTTTTTCTGATTGTTATAAAGAAAAATGTTAAAACACCACAACTCGCAAGTACACTAAACAAAATAATATAAGTTTTATTGACATCAATCCAGTAATTAAATCCTCGTAAAGCTTCATTTGGTGGAAGTTCTTCTTGTGGTGGAAGCTCTTCTTCAGGTGGAAGTGTTACTTCAATTGGAAGTACTTCAGGTGGTGAAACGATTTCAATTGGGAGTACTTCAGGTGGTGAGGTGATTTCAATTGGAAGTACTTCAGGCGGTGAGATGATTTCAATTGGGAGCTCTTCGGGCCGCTCTATTTCTTCTACGTTAGGTGATTCTATAGATTCCAAAGAATCATTTAATAAGTTTTCCATATTCAACAATATATTTGCTTCAGCATAAATTTCTGGTTCTTTTCCTTCCGCGTAAATAGAAAAGTACAAATTTGGATTTTCTTTCGTAATTAATCCAACTAGATCTTCGTTTCCAGAAATTTCTAACTCTATGATATCAGAAACGTTTAAATTGAAAAATTTTTCATATTCAATCGAGATATCAAACCGAATATCTTCATAATTCGTGACATTTGCTAGTCTTATTTCATCTTCCATAACAATTTTTCCATCTTCGGTTGCACGACCAGTATAAAAAGATTGTGTGAAATTTGGTGCTTCACTTCGCAATACCATTACGTGAATATAAGATATTGTTGATAAAGAATGTTCACCTGCATCCTAAAATTATTTAAAATATTTATTGTTGAAATATTTTGAAACATACAACCTTACGGTTGCCGTTATTGTAAATGTTTTATCAAAAGGCGCCAACATATTCTTTTTAAGTACCAAAGTAGCCACAAAACGATGTAAATTTCCTGGATCCCGCACTCCCGCTACATCTTTAAATTCCAAATAATCATTACTTTCAATTGTAAAATTAATTAAATTGTTAGTAAAATCTACATCCACGGCAGCGATTTCTTGGAATTCATTTAAATCGAAGTCGTCACTATCGGGAATGACATCATAAAAAATAAATTCGTATGATTCTTTTTCAAACTTGGGTTCATGGTTATTGGTGTCTTTTAATTCTAAGATGTATTCCTAAAAGATAATACAAAAAATATTAGTATCTGATTTATTTACTAAAAAATAATATAGAATCCTCAGATTTACTACTAATGATAAATAATGTTCTTTTCGGGAATTAGTTTTTACTTATAAAGTAAAGGAAAATACCTTTTATTTTGTAATATAAATAATACACAAAAACGTTTTTTCGGTAAAATACTCTATTTTTACTATAGACTTTTGAAACGCTAATAACATCATTCAAAAAGCTGATTATTTTATACTTCAATTAGTATGACAATTCCTGGCGGATTAACCAACAGCTTCAACATCAAAATAAGCCTTATCAAGTAGAATTTTTTAGGGGCCTTAGAAGAACGTATCCAATCAATTTTGCCATATGTGGTCTTGTTACTGAATTCGGTATTTATGAAATTGTCCAGTTTTCGGTTGCAAATCCATATTGCGTAACCTAACCTGTCTGAAAGTTTCTCTGCAAATGTGTCGAGGCAGAGTCCTCTAAAGTGCCCCTAGGCTGTTAGTCTATAAGTGATATAAGATTGTAGTAGATTGTAGTATACTGCTCACAGCGCATAAATGGGGACAGTGACAGATAATTGCCTCAGTAAAACAGCAGCAGAAATCCGTTTACCGGGTTGCTATACCAAATGCTCAGTCCTTATAAGGCTCGAGTCCAGATACAAATCCAAAAATTTACAATTCGGAATGAATTCCACCCTGTTAGCTGTGCGAAAGGTAAAGATCATGTTAAGTGTTTTATTTGCATATAGGATCTGATTATTATTAAACTAAACTTTGGCTGATTCTAATCTATGGCTTTGTGCCGCTGTGGCCGAATTCACAGAACTTCGACTAGTAAATGTAGTATCGTCAGTATACAACATACCAGCATCTTCACCTACCACCTTAGGTAGATAATTGATATAAATGAGAAATAAAATAGGACCCAATATGGAATCCTGTATTAACCCCCCTTAAATTTTACATACTGTTTACGGTTAAACAGATAAGACGATAATAAGCGGCAAGTTTTAGGAGATATGTGAGACCCCTGCGCATGGTATGTTAGCTCGCGACCTAACTTTTTGTAAACTGGAAATTCCTTCAAATTGTGAACCTAGATCTCATATTCTCACTAGATCATGTAAATACTTTAACTTTGAAATTTTTCTGACAGACTTATTTCAAATGCCTTTTTGAAACTTTGGATACAAGAGATGTGAATGACAAAGTTACTTGCTTAATGCAGCTTATTTTGGCAGTTTTGGATGTGCATATAATCTGCATATGTCTTCAAATAATCTGTAGAGTGCGTCCACAGACCCCTTGGATCACAGATAACATAAAACTCATGCAAAAGTTGCAAGATAAGGCCTATACCAATTACCGCCGAAAACATTTTAGCCGCAAAGTAGGAATACTATAAATCTTTGGGTAACTTGGTAAATAAATCAATGGTTCGTAAGCGTAAGACTTATTTTGGATTGCAATTAACATCTACAAATAATTGGTGGAGGGCCTTACAAAATGCTGGAACGTTTAGGAGGAACTATGTACTTCCGCCACAACTGGGTTCGTTAAATGAGATTAATAATTATTTTATTGCCACAATTACGGGAAATAGTAGATCAGACAAAGATAATATTATATAAATATTTATGCCTTGTTTGCACTATTTTTGTCGTATGTATTAAATTAAATTCAATGGGTACAGAATAGTTGTATTAGACTGATATATGGTCTAAAACGCAGA
Organism: Onthophagus sagittarius; assembly: GCA_036711965.1. Lineage (NCBI taxonomy): Eukaryota > Metazoa > Arthropoda > Insecta > Coleoptera > Scarabaeidae > Onthophagus > Onthophagus sagittarius. Next base: position 40,828,726 of record JASERS010000001.1, read on the forward strand.
GATCACGTAAGCTGTAAGTTGGCTACTTTGAATTGGGTGAATATGCAGAGGAAAAGATAGCTACACACCTTATGTCTATACTATAAAATAATAACCTTACAGAAACATCCGTATCTTTCAGGAAAACAACATTTTTGTTCGGACGTGCACTCGGTCAATGTTGGATTTAGGGGTAGGTTATCTCTGCCGGTATTTTACACCATTACAATCTTTAATTTTCATTTGCTTGTGATGGAATAGGTTCATACATAAATGTATGGGGTACATTCATACTGTATGAACTTGCTCCATTTATCTATTTTGGTTTCTGTTATAGGAGTGATGCAATAATTCTGTCTGCTGAATGATTATAGTCAGAAAATACAAGAAACATGTTGGAAGATCTTCAGCTTTAACAAAAAAGAAGTGTAATACTAAAACAATTATTAGGACTAATACTAGAACTAAAACTAGAACGTTTTTTGTTTTGCAGCGTGTCTTTTGAACAAATATTTGAAGTTTTGAATGCCACGTTGCAACCTTCTTCAGAAACTGGATCAAATGAACCAATGCAAATTATATGATGCATGATGACATGTTATGGATACATCGTGATGCAGGCACTCACTTTTATTCCAAGTTCCAAATGTCCACTATAAAACACAATGATATAACCATTTTAGTGTGGACTGATCAACATGCTTTTAAATACTTTTACCTGCAAATGACCTCGATAATTTTATTGTATTTTATATGTTTTGGAAGAGACATAATTTGTCAAAAGAAGATATTTATCCTCAAACCGCTCACAAAAGAAACACAAATTGCAAAAACATGGGACGAGATTGATTTTTCTAACAATGCAACGGCTTAAGTTTAAAAACATTGTACCAGGAACGTCCTTAACAGGTCCGTGTATCGTCGAGTGATTAAAACCTCACTGAACAAGCTTGTCCTAAGACATCAATTTCATTGCATCGCTTTGAGACATTCGAACCCGGTCAACACCTAAAGGAGTTCTATAAGACGCAATGTAAAAAGTGTATAAACCTTCTCCAACTGGTTGCTCTCAGAGGATGAAGACAACTTACATAAATAGGTTTTATCAAGTACCAAGGTTACCCAAAAATACGAATTCGCGAAAGTGTATCTTTGAATTTTAAACCTGCGTTTTTTCTCTGTGACTAAGATTTAATATTAATGATAATTTAATAATAGATAAATAAGATTAAATCTTAGCTTAAATTGAAGATGACGATGTCCTCCTTAAATAGATATATGATAATCGTTGCTTTATTCAAGAATTATTACGATCAAAATTCAAATGTATAAGATTACGTTCTATTCTTGATTATATTAAATTAAGAATAAAAAAGAATTAAGAAAAAAATTAATACATAAAAATAAGTAATAAGCAAAATTTAAATAACAAATAATTTTGAATTAACAAAATGGCTGCAAGTTTAATCATGCACATTAAAGAATGATTAATGGCTTAAATTGAAGATAAAAATGTCCTCTTTAAAATGATGTATGATAACAGCTCTTCTAATCAAGAATTATTGATATAATAATTAAAATATGTGAGATGATATTTTAACCTACAATTAGATAACATTAAGATAAATTAGACCATTGGATCGAATAATCGAATTATAGAATCTAATGAGCGAATATAAAATGCGTATCAGAGTGTTGGTCTTATTCGTTTTAATACGTTTAAGCGGATGTTCTCATTAACCATCCGAACAATACAAAAATACGAAAAATACAGTGCTCCAGAGTGCACTGTATTTAGTAGTTTTTGAGAATTTTTTAATTGATAAGCAATGACATATTTATTAAAACAATTCAATTATTTAATTTATAAAATTTGAATTATTTTCCGCTATTTTCCGTCCATGATGAAATGGTTACATACAAACCCAGGTAACTTCTTATATGCATACATACAGTATTCGAGAAAACTGTGAAATAAAATCAATAAAATGTTTAAAATATTTATTTTGGAAAATGACTTTGGAAAACTTGAAAAAATATATTCATTTTTATTCTCTTTGAAGAGACAAAAGTAGAGTATTTTCCTAGAATAATGTAAATATCGCTATGGGTTAGATTTGGAAATTGTTGAGAAAAGTTACTTTGAAAATATATAAATTTTTATTTTATTTGAAGAGACAAAAATTGTGTAACTCGGTGATAACCGTTTGTTGTTTATGATAATTACGGCGCATTTAATTAAATGAAAGGCAACGGAAGAAGTGGGAAAGACGGAAGAAATTTTAATATTCATTAGACACTGAGATATACACTGAGATAACCACCCGGTTAAGCAATATTTCTTATCAAATAAAATAAAAATTTATATGATTCTTCTTATTTTACTGAGGTTATAATTATTTATTTTCAATTTTATTTAAAAATTAAAATTAAATTATAATTTAATTATATTAAAATAAAATTAAAATTGAAAAATAATAAGACTTACAAAGAGACTTACAATTTGAGCTAAACTTTCAAAGTCTAACTCATATAGATACAATGTTTCGTAATAAATGTCATAACGTTGTAAAAAAAAATTGTTTTTAACTTAAATACAAACGACTATCAGGAAGTGAATATGGGCTCAAAATGTTTTTCAGAAATTCAATTTATTCCCTAATTTTGCCCCACACTGTATAAACATTGACCAAGTACCACTTGACAATATCGGCAACAAAGTCCAAATCGTTATGAAGTTTAGCACTACCTTAATTTGTTACTTTTTCATTATATATTTATGATATAATCCGCAGAACAGTCGCTCAGATAAAAGACAACACCTGCACGTTATTTATCCACGCAGAGATCGATATCTTCGTAACCGTACGATAAAAAAATGCGGTAAAGTATGTTGTAATCGGCAAACATTTCTGCGTATCATGCGTTAATTCGGAAATTTTCGGGTTTGCGGTTTTTTTTTATTTATCGCTAGTAACTTACGATTATTTCAAATTTGAACTGACATTAACTTGATGTGCTCTTCTGCGTATTTTATTTTAAAAATACACAGAAATAACTCTTATGGGGAGAGAAGGGTTTCGCCCAATCTGAACAGAATCAAAAAGATGGTGCTCGTGTGTGCTTTTGACTGGACGTTTCACCTTTATGTAGATAAAAGTAATACACATGTTTCATTTATGTACAGAGTTGTACCACATCGGTTGTGATATTGAATTTTTATGGTTTAAAAGTCAAGATAGAAACCCAAAATTCGATATGTATTAAGTCGTTCTACATGACTAGGTAGAAGCAGGTCAAAAATATTTTTTGTTATAGAGTTTGCGAGTAACTTGCAAAACTGTAAAAAATAATAAAATTTATGATTTTATTTTTTAACGTTTTTTATACCATGTAGTATAGAAGTCATATTAAAATAAATTCACACCAAAAAATTTACACTTTATTCAATATTTAGGAAAATAATTAAGAAAAATGAAATGACGTTAAATATATGACAGTTTTAGAGGCCATTCGATTATGAACAAAGTTTTTTAATATAATATAAATGTATCTAATTGCAAGTTTAATCAATGCAATAAAATCTAATAGTTAGGGCAGGAACACTAAGGTCTATAGCCCTTTGGACTTGTTTAATTGTATTATATATATTATGTTATTGTTAGTATGTTATTGTTATCATATATATATTTGTCTAAATAAATATTGTTCTCTCTCTGTAATAGTTAAAAAGCTTAAATTGCCGTTTTTAACTTGGACGAAATTTTCAGAAGTTGGACATTATCGTATACCGTCAATTAATTTCTTGAAAAACAGCAATTTTACGTTGCTTCATATCTTCTCGCGTTACTGGTATTCGGATCAGGTCAGGTGTGACTCTATCCAAAAATCTCAGCGAAGCCTTGCCTCGCCGTAAATAAACATCATGTTCGTTTTTCCATTATTCGATATCGTAAATGACATTTTGAACAGTGAGTGGTTAGCAAAACTTTAAAATCAACTGTAAGAAATATACCGGGTGTCCCTCAAAAGTGGCTCACCCCCATATTTTTGTTTGTTATTAGTGATATAAGAAAACCATTTGGAATGCATAATTAGGCCAGTAAAACGGATTATTAGGACACATAATAAATCATTTTGTACTTCCAGTTATACCGGATGTGAGTACTAATTTCGCTATTTTTATAAATATGTTTTTTTTTTCTTGAGGTGGGTAAACAGCATCATCTTACATACCTTTTACTTGAAAAAATTTTCACAATCGCTTATAGTTTTCGAGAAAAATAATATTTTCGTTATTATGTAACGTTTTACAACCTTCGGAAAATGTATTACAACTTTTGATACAGAGTAGCTAGGTTAAGACTATAAAATACACTATGTTCTTCTTCTTTTGCTGTTTCATAAGCAATAATCACTGCTTTAGTAATAATCGGTGCTTTAGTTTATCTATGCTTTAGTCAATGGTTCTTTTTAAATAAATGTGCAAATTAAAAGTGGTATCGAATTAATATTGAGAATCACAGAATAAAGCACAAAAGTAATCATTGCACGAGAAAGGCGCCCCAGCAGCCTTTTATTTCCTGGCGCACACCACCCTTCTCATTAATCGTTTCTACTCTCCCCCTCTTGCAAGATCCGCTCTCGGTCTATCACCTCCTTCCACAACTCACTGCACCCATTCAACATATGTTCCAATGTTTCCAATTCCTCCCTGCACAGTCTACACCACTTCTCCTCCTTGGCCATCCAGTATCTGTTAGCATCTCCTTCCAATACCAAATATCTAGGCAGTCCATCCGTAATTATGTCCCTGTACCGTTCGTTATACCTTCCCTCTTTTATTTGTGTTCTTCACCCTTCGCCTACCATTTATCTCAATTACAGTATAGCTCACTCTTTTGTAATAATTGTCTCTGTCTTCTTTCCCATATCTCACCTTTCCCTCCAACACTCCCCCAAGATCCTGCAGTATGGCCTCCCTTCTGTTCCTTCCTTATATTTCACTACACTCCTGACCGCCTCCACTCTGACTTTACCTACCTTAACCTTTTCCCTCACTATATACCCCGGCGTTTCTCTTGCCACCCCAAGCACACATCTCCAGTATCTAGCTATCACGTCCTCCAGCATTTCCTGCTCCCTCCAACCCCATACCTCTGCCCCATATATCATTACACTGCTAACCAGACCTTCAAACATAATCTTCCTCGTTACCACAATCCTTCCAAAGACTCTCTCCCCCCAACCCCATTCTTGTCCCTCCCCCTCCTCACAAAACCTAACCCTTCTCCCTAAAATATGTTTCCAAGGTCCTTCGCCATGAGCACCATGTCATCCGCGTACGCTAGCATATGCACCTTTCTACTTCCCACCACCACCTCTCCCAACTGCCGCTTCCTCAACCTATCTTCCTATCTTCCAAGTCCGCCGTATACAGTGCAAGCAGGCTTGGGCTCAACGAACATCCCTGCCTCAATCCCTTTATTGTCCAGAACATGTCGCTCGGGTTATCCCCCACTTTTATTTTAACCATAATTTCCATATATATTTCCTTCACTCTCGCTATTATGTGATCCGTGATTCCCCTCCTCCCCATCGCCTCCCACAATTTCCCCCTATCTACATTATCAAAAGCTGCCTTCAGATTTATAAACAGGGTTTACTATTTCCCCCCTTTTTTATCCAGCTCTATATCTGCTAGATGCGTCAACACATATTCGATGTCAATTGGTCCCCTTCCGTTCCGAAAGCCTGCCTGATCATCCGGTAAAATTTCCCCCAACTCCATCCCCTCCTCCAGTCTACCCAATGGTATCTTCGTGTATACCCTGTATGCCGAGTCAGTAAGTTAATTCCCTGAGTAAGTTCCCTATAGCTATCTACACTTCCCTTATTACCCTTTTTATGTACTGGGCAGATAACCTCCACTTTAGATCCCTCCGGATTCCCATCTTCTCTCCATACGATATTCATCGCCTCCAACAACCCTTGATGGTTCCAACCATGCCTCGTTATGGATCCCATCTTCCCCTGACACCCCACCTTTCGTCAATCCCCTAAGCATTGCTTCCAACTTCTCTTCTTCTATCTCCTCTCCCCCATCTGACCCACAGCCTTCCAACCCCAGTAGTCTCGTTTCAACCCCTCCCAATAATCCCATAACGTAACCTTTGCATTCTGTCATGTGTAATTCGCTGGTGATCCTGTCCCTACCATTCCTTATCTTTTCCACATGTCTCCAGACCTCCCCTTCCTTTGTTATCCCTCTAATATCTGCCGCCTCCTTCTCTCTCAGTTCTGTTTTCTTTCTGCTGCATAACTCTATGTACCCTCTCCTGGCTTTCCTATATATATCCACCCCTATCTCTCCTATCCCGCCCCCACTGCCTTACACACTTCTCGCCTTTCTCTTTGCCCTCTTACAGTCGCCATCACACCAGTCGTTCCTCCCCACCCTGCCGCCTCCCACTCGTATACACTTCCTTTTCAATGTAACCTGCCGGACTACCTGGCTAAGCTCTTCCAACCCCTTGATAACTTGTACCATCTGTTACGAAGTGTCGAGGTTTCCCCTGTAAAATGCTACCCCTTCTTCCCACCAGTAAGTAAACTTAAGACCAGTAATTAACTTGCTCTCCAGTTCGCATCGCCTTCTAGCGCCCATCCCCTTTAGTTCCATGTCTAACGGATAGTGATCCGACTCCACCGCTTCTCCCACAACCTTTCCACCGTCTCCCACATTTCCTGATCCACCAGTACATAGTCAATCACTTAATATTACTGTTTGCCATTTAATTAGGTAAAAAAAGTCCATGTAAAAAAATTTTATCTTTCTAACAAGAAGGTTTTGCTATATAGGTTAAATTCATTTAAGTACCTAAATTTTAAATTAAAAAACTTTTTTTCATTTAAAAATAAGTTTAATATTAAGGCTTATCAGGACCATTGAACTGGTTGATCAGCTTATTACCCTACCGGCAATAAACGAATGGCTCCTAGTAAGGGTAGTAATCTCGACCTACGGTACCGCACACGATACCATAAATTTAGCTGACAAATGTAGGTTCAGTTCAAAAATTGATGATCAAAAGGAATTGAGATGCTCAATTACAACTTTATGCGTATAAAAGTACATACTTTTTTTGTAAATTATAAAACATTGTATCAAGATATATTAAGAACTCGATTTTTTAAAGGATTTTTCATTAAGGAAATTATTATTTCTATAAAATGCTGCATTACGATGTATTCAACATCTGTATGTACCTCTGATCCAGACGATACTTGACACCTGAATATGATATAAATCTGATGTTGAAACTGACAGTTACACATAATGGCCGGTTTCCGGTTTTTTGTAATATCACTCTTCGTTCCATTACTAGTTGTATGCTGTAGAAATTAAGGGCTGAAAATTCTACAACAAACAGAATCACTCGTGCAGCAGAAGTAAGAACCCTACAATTCACAGCAATTCTGAAGGACTACAAGAGAACTTCACTTCTCTTGTATTCCAGTTTTTAATCTATTCTGAAAAATAGAAACTTGCTATACATAACCCACTGCAAAAGTGATAAGGAGTTATTAAATAAATCCTTCACTTAATGCTGATATTATTATGAGTTACAAAATTATTAATAGTTAATGAACATGAACTATAATTCCATTTTGGCTAAATGAATACCTACATATTTTCAAAATCCATATCATATTTTTAATTCAATGCGGAACGCATTATATGAATCATTATGGATTCTGATACAAAATAAAATTTTAAACGATGGTGGAAAATTAAGTGATTTACTAAAACTGCTTTTTTCGGAAAATTCAATGATTTTTCATTCAATGACTTTTACGTTTTTTTTACGTAAAAGAATTACGTAAAAAAAACCTATTGTCCCGCAGAAAAATATTGATTTGAAATTTTCTGTTAGAATAAGGTCGGAGCACAGTTATGTTGGGGTTTAGTAGTAATTCTGGGATATATTTAGAATTATTCTTATTAACCAATTTGTTTTCTTGTCCACCGCATACTGTAACTAACGTCGCCGAAATAGGAATATCACTTAACTGACTTTCGATTTGTTGGAATTCCGGAGTTGTGGATATTATTATTTTGTTATCTTGCACCGTGGCTGCTAAGTATGAAGAATTTTCTATGTGTGCACCTAAAATTGAGAAATACAAAATTAGTAAGTAACATAAGTTTAATAACATACATGGGGAGACATGCTCAGCTTTTTACAATTATTATCTATACATATATAGACTCGCAATAATAAGCGAATTCGAGCATAATCCAAAATGTATACTTTCAACGCGTTGAGAGTATTTAAGCTTACTAAATATCCAAAATTAATTAATTTTCCACATTGTGAATATCAAAAAGGATTCACAACGTGTTCTAAGTATTTTACAGTTGAACTGACACCTATGGACTTCATATTATAATTTACAAACAAGAAGTTACTAACACATAGCTAGTATTGAAAGACATTACATATTTTACACACACTTAGAATCCTAGATTCAACAAAATCTTCATTATGAAGCCATTCTGAAGAACATAATTTATTAATTCCGGTTCATAGTAAAACGCCTGCAGTTTAAATCATATTGTATCTGACTACAAATGTCATCAATATTTCTTTGTCTTTGATGTATCATCCATATACCGAAGCCAACTATGGATAAATGTAAGACCAAAGCTTTGTTTATCGATATGCCGAATTGCAATCCTCATTATTTAATAATAGTGGTAATAATGAATTTTAAGTCACTACAAGATTTTTCAAACATTTTCCCAAAATGATTAATAACTTGGTAATCTTGCATTTAAAATTTGAAAACAAGATACACATTTATAACATTTAAGACAAGTAATCAATATATGTAAAAGGATGTATAGGGTTTAATTTAAAAAAATGGAGTTGAGTAGGGTTCTGAAATTGTGAAACACCCTGTATAATTGAAAATAATTTTGATTGATGCAGCTTTGATAATAATGTATGATGCCATAAAAGCCATTTTTTTAATTTTCAACAGCAAGACCAAAATCTTCCGTCCTCGCCCTATTGTCTCACCCTGTATATAATTTTGTTGTTGAATCAGCTAATCGCTTACTTTTAATAACATCCAAAAAAATTGAATTTATGACTGCAATCAGCGTCAATGATAAATTAAACACCCCTTAACATTGGCGATGGTAAAAATAAAAGAAAATTCCTGCTTAAATTTACAGAAACTGTTAGCTGTTTTTTACCGTAGGTTTTAATTATTGTATCATTGGCGACAGAGAGAAAAGAAATCATGTCTTGTCTTCGATTTGAATAACATTTAAAAGGTAATAGAGAAATATCGGCTCCAGAGTGAATAAAATAGGGTACAACTGATCAGGTGTATTTGATTCAATGAAGGGCTGGGTTCGAACTCCACTGCTTCAGTGGAGTTCAAATTAGAGATTTAGAGATGTGCGCGTGAGACTTTTTATGCCCGCTCACGATCTAGACCCTCGCGGGTCACGCACGCCACTTACGTGAATATAATACATGAATCATGTGAGTCACGCGTGGGTCACGTCAATTCACGTGACTCACGCTAGATCAGGTGATCAAATGTATGAATCATGTTTGATTATTCATTAATTGTGTTTGACAGAATGGCCAAATTAACAGTCATTAGTTTTATTTATCATGTTCTGAAACAAATTAGACTGTTATAAAATTGAAATAAATAATAAAAACAGCTGGCATATTCTTATTAGTGATGCTACTGATGTGGGCTTAGCGGATATGGATGCGGAACCAGATTATTTAATTTTAATTTCCCGGATGCGGATTTAACGGATGTGGAGTTATAAAAAAAGTTACGTACTAACATTTTAATAAAAATAATATTTCTATTGAAATTTTCCTATTTTGTATTTGTTACCGAAGGTAACATAAAAATTTCAAAAGAATCATTTAATTGTAGTTAAATTTACTTGACCATTTTAATGATTATTCAATTGAATAAAATTTAGGAATTTTGGAAGAAATTGCAACTTGATACCATCTCTCATATTGCATTGAACTTAGAAGTTTTGAATTTGAATTTTTGTTATATGATGGCATGAAGTTGAAGCTTGACTCAACCCAACTATAGAAGAAAAATCAAACCTAAAATATGGAAGAAAAAATCTCGGAATATTGCCAAGAATTAAAAATTATTTCAAATTTTGGGTATGGGTTCATATTGAAAGGTATGAAGTTGGAGTTTAGCCCAATCCAACCCAACCGCAGAAGAATTTTGGATTTGACTTTTTGTTATATGGGGGTGGCATGAAGTTTAAGATTAACACAACTCAGCTATAAAAGGAAAAATCTAAATATTCCGTTATTTTTTCGTTTATATTTGGATTAGATTGAGCTTCAACCTCATACTTAATAATTTGAAGTTGGAGCTCTACCCAAATCAAATTATGCATTCCATCTTGGGTTGGGATGATTGCGTTCGGTTTGGTAACATAATATAAATAAATTTACTTATAGCGATACCAGTTATAACGAACTTTGGGATATAACAAACTAATTATTATTGAAGTGATTCCAGTTATAATGAACACTTTCCTGTTTTCAAGTGAATCCCTGAGCGATACGTTAGTTCTGTTTGATTTAGAAGAAGTCAAAAGTAGACGACTTATATCAATCGTTCTTTTAGCAATAAAATTTCCCAACATAATTCAAGACAGTGCTGTAAATGATTTAGATCGAGAGTGGAGAGATGTCGAGATCCGATTTCTCTACGGATTTTGATAATCTTAGTGTATATAAATTGTTTCAACCTTTATGTAATTTTGCATTTGTTAAACATTACCTCTTTCTAGCGCAAAAATGAAAAGACTTTTTTCTCACATCTCAACTTTTGCGTAGATTTAATAACAAAATGTATTACACAAGCGATGAAAATTTCTTACAGTATTTCTTTTTTAATTTGATAAATATATCTTATTATGTAAAAATTGTTAATGAAAAATAAGAATAAACGTCTGTTTTTATTATATTTGAATATCATTTCGCATCTTTTAAGATCTAGGGAAATTTCACTAAGAAATCTAGGAAAAGTAGTTCCACTTAACCTGGCAACACTGGTAGGCACCAATAAAAGAGACTCAAAAATGTGAGAAAAGATATATCGTGCAATTTAAAAAAATATCATCATCATGCCTTCACACTTTATTGGTGCACTTTTTTTATATAATCAAAAATAAATTCCTAAAATGTGGCTTGCAAAATATTAAACTCCCAACATAATTAATAACTGAACTGCAGAAAATGGGAACTGAGCTGAAGGACTCTGTATACGATACAAACCTCAAGAACAGCAACATTACCTAAATTTATTGAATATACTATTATCAGATCTGGTGAAATATCAACAATGATATTTGGCCGAATTTTATAACACCCCCCATTGTAACTGAAGCACGTGATTTAGGGTTGATGATGGTTTTTGATTTGAGATTTCGAGCGGATGGCTTTGTAATACGCTGGTTTTATCAAAGTTCAATTTTGGATATGTAGTGTATGGTTCGTCTCTACTTAAGGTCGATAAGCAGCGCATTCAGAGGACTCAGGATACCTGTCTGCGATTTATAGACAGGCATCTGGAAATAAGAACTATAGCTGTTCGTAGGAAGTAATTGCTTTGTTGTGTGTTTTATCACAACATAATTCAGAGAGAAAAGCCTCAACATTTATGTCAAAAAATTCAATTTCGCACTGATATTCATAACTTAAACTTGAGGTTCAGTGGGGCTCTGTTAATGGGCAGTTGCGGAACATGGCCATTCAAAAGAACACCATATAGAAGGTGCTGATTAGGACTAACAAATATTATCAAAGGCTGACAAGAGAAGCCATAAAAATTTACCAACACAAAAATAACGCCAACAGAGAAGATGGCTGCGAGTTCAGTGGAACATGGAAAACGGTAGTGAACGTGAACAAAACTTTCAATATACTTTCCATTCTCACCGTTTTGGTTTATGGAAGAAGGGTATCATTACTTTAGCTACAGTTTATCTTTGTTATTCCTTATCTATTCTCTATCTTTACAGGACTGTGATAACCATATACCAACGATGTCGTATTCCATAAATAATAAATTCAATATCAATAAATAACTCTTAAAATCCCGTAATATTTTCGTAACATAGTAATTCTTGGGATAAACTATTCAAAATAAGTGGATTTCTTTCGTTTGCAAATTAAAATCAACTTAATAAAGTTTACGATAGAAAGACCTCTACTATAAACACAAACATTAATTAGTATGATTACCAGCCATTTTTAAACAGACCGTTTAATTAATAAACCGATGAAGCTACGTCAAAAATGCAATTAATAATGATGAAAAATTATTTAATGTTTAAATGATATAGTTTAATTTCAAATGTTAAACAATTATTTACTTATTCGAAAAACACTTATCTTATCTGAAACAATAAATAATGATAACGTTTAAATTCCTAAAAAAACTATAATTTTAAGAAGAATTTGGTGCACCAAACCTTAAATCTGAAAATTTTTAGATTTGAAAGTAAGATTAAGTAAATTGAGTTTTAATTGCGAATACGTGAGAAAAACGGATCAATTCATTTCCAAAAATAAATAATCTTGATCATCTAATCTCACTTGTTGCGTTTGGTTCTGCATAAGTGTATACTGAAAGATTATCTCATCAGAGGTAAATCGAATATACATTTTTGTGATAACAAGAATTTTAAAATAATTATTTGTATTTCAAATCAATCATTATGTATATCGTGACAATATAACGTTAACCTTTGAAGACATCGTGACCAAGTTAAACATAACACTTTAATATTTCATATAAACCATAAAATATATTTCATTGATACACTAAATGATTTATATGATATAAGATTGTCGAATAAAAGTTATTTATCCTAACAAACTAAAATGCTTATTAGTTTCAATTTTAGTTTCTAAAGCGTAGCTCGCTTTTATTAAAAAATATATTTTTAGGAAGATTTTTGGTAATAACGACACAACAAAAACAATAATAAAGCTTAATCTCTTATCAAGATAGGGTACTTAAAATTATTACTCACTTTCTATATTTAACATAGGAAACGATTCCACGATTCCGTCATGATTATCAAAAACTGACACCTGACTTTTATAAATCCAATTTAAATTATCAATTCCGTCAACAGTACAAATACCTACAACAATAACACATTTTTTATTTCCTGCTTAAAATCACCGTTTTTTTTGTTATTAAAATTTAATGAATTGTGTAACAATATATTCTTACTTTCAGCTTTAACACCACCATTACACAAACATGAAAAGAACACACATATTAAAAGCACAAACGCAATTTTTAATGCCATGTTTATCACTTAAACCACAGCTCCGCGCATAACAAAAATACTTTACTTACTAACTAGGCAAAAATTGTCAGCGCATGTAAGTATAAAGTAAAAAGATTAATATCTACACCTATAGATACCTATTTCTATCTTATCTTTTTTTTTGCTGCGATTATTGGAGGAACCTAGGCGTTTTCACGCGAAATAAAACGAAATAAACGTTCGTGCAAAACGCGGTGACTTCGGGTATTGTCTCGAAATAGCGTGATATAATCGCTTTTTCTTATCGATAATCGTAAAATGCGAAATGATTCTGACGACGCGTTTTCGAAATGGAGGGCAAAAAATATTTATCGTTCTTTAGATTGTATTCCTACCCCATTTATATTAAAATAAAAAAATATTTAATTAATTGGAACGGTTATTTATATCAACGGAAAGTTGTCTATTAAAAATAAGCAACACCACTGAATATAGACACAGAACTTCCGCGAACCAAGAAAAAATAATCTTTCGAATATTAACATATACTAATAAGCAAATAAAATTTCATTTCCGGTATTATTTATTCTGTAAAATGTCAACTGAATTAACCTAACAAAAGAAATCTCTTACCAAACATTTTAACGTTAAGGATATGGTTTCTTAACGTTAATACACGTTCGAAACTTAAATGGCTCATACAATGCGACTCAAGGTTTTTGTTTTAACTGTTTATTAAGAAGGAATGCTGTAAAGAATACAATTCGTACTAATTAGGCATCATAAATTAATATAGGTGACTTAATATATTTGTTATATAGAGTTATATTTTCGCTGTTTCGGTTATTTTAAATAAATGCATCTGTTATTAGATGTTCTGATATTTGGATGTTAATTTTTTATAAACATTGAAAGACCAGATTTGTACCATTTACTACCTAAAATAAAACGTTATGTTACACCGTTCAAAATTCTAATAGCGTCTCATTTGTCTGGTTCTCACAGTAGGACTTGTTAATAGATATGAACGTTTCTTCCATGCAGAGATTAACACTGTTAAACATATCGGACACTGCCAAATTATATCGATCTTTAATGAAGATCGATGAAGTTGTAACACGAGAAGCCACTTGAATTATTTGTGACAAACCAAAAGAAAGCATCTAATCAAGCATAAGTGATACAGGTTGAGAGCTACCAGTCGTTATCATATCAATATTAAAATCCCCTAGCGCTGCTAGGATATCATGTTCAGAGGTTGTCGCGGACAAATCTGTCTTTAATTCTGAAAGAAAAAGATTATAATCAGAACTAGGGGATCTATATACTACACCTATAGCTATACTGTAAGATTCATTTTTGATTGAAATCCAAAGCTGTTCTACATTGGTACTAGTTGAAATAACAAAACAAAACTCACCCTTTATGTATATACATTGTCACTCCTCCACCATGAGAACCTCTATCCTGCCTGATAAGCATATAATTGTCAATAGATCTCATCACTTACCAGATCATTCAACCACGTTCAGAAAAACACCAACAGCCTACTGGGCTAAAAAAGGAAGTCCTCATTCCCAGATCCTCAGTGGGAAAGTGGCACAAAACAAGAAGGAAATAACAGAAGCAATTATTGACGTCTGACAGAGAGATGGACAAGCTCAACGATCGGAAGGAGAGTGTATGACTTCTTTTCTGATGACCGTAGAAGGTTACAACAGAAAATGAAAATGGACAGAGTCTTAATCTGTGTCCATCTCAAAATTTACAGAAAAAGTTTTAAAATTAAATTCAAATTAATTCGTCAGTTCTTACCAATTTTGTAAAAAACGTATTTCCCTTATTTATAGGAATTAATATATTGAATTAAAACTAAAATTATCTTCTTTGAGTCCATATAAAATATATCAAAAAATATTTTGCGCAATTTTTCTTAATTACCACTTTACATGTAAACTCGATTTCTTATTTTTTATTTGGAATTCGCAGCGAGGTAGTTTCTTATAAAACTAAACTCGTTTATTCCAGCCTATTAAGTACCGATGGGATATTCTGCGATGAAGAAGTTGCCCTTGATGATTTTTTCGCGACATTATGTCTATATATATAGCCATGAGACATTGAAGATGTTGATTCACAAACGCGGTAGTGAAAATGATTTTTTCGTTTGTGGCAATATTTTTGTTTATTCCAGATTCAATAGAATCTATATAGCCATGAGACATTGAAGATGTTGATTCACAAACGCGGTAGTGAAAATGATTTTTTCGTTTGTGGCAATATTTTTGTTTATTCCAGATTCAATAGAATCTATGTCAAATAATAGTAAGTACTAAGCGTAATTAATTTTTGATTAACAACATTCTTGATCTTGTAGAAGATAAACCAAATAAGTGTGATGATTTCAATAACATTAACGATCTTCTTTCTGTAATGAATGCTAACATAAGAAATTTACAAGAAA
The DNA here is from genome assembly GCA_036711965.1 of Onthophagus sagittarius. NCBI lineage: Eukaryota > Metazoa > Arthropoda > Insecta > Coleoptera > Scarabaeidae > Onthophagus > Onthophagus sagittarius. The sequence goes on from JASERS010000001.1 coordinate 40,844,532, forward strand.
AAGCACAAATTTGTGATAGTCTGCAATTGCAGGTGTCATCTTTGCATTCCCAACTGTTAAGGCTTGATAGAAGACTGGGTATAATAAGCAAGTAATAAATAAGTTATTTACATAGCTGCTGTTTCCATAGCGAAGAAATGTTAATTTTTAGATCTCAAGCCAAAATGAACAATTTAGAAACAAAATTAAATCAAATTCCAACGATGTTTGATGAAATGGCCACAAAAATAATAAATGAATTAAAACGTTCTTTTAGCGACAATTTGGCGATAAAAATCAAGGCGAAGTTCTAGATGAAATTTTAACAAAAGTAAATCAAATCGAAATTGAAGTAAAAGATGTAAAAGATTCGTCCGATAAATCCGACATTCAAAACGCGATCAATGAAAACTTTAAATCGCAAAATTTAAACATAAAAAATCTTATCGAAACCTGTACCAAATTCAAAGAAAACGATACAATTATAAAAGATGAATTAAAAAGCGACTGCACCAAATAAAAATCTAAAATTAACCAATTAGATCACAAATTAAATCGGCTTCCGCAAAATCTAACCAAAATTTCCACCAAGATAGATGCATTCGAAAAATCGACTAAACAAATTAATAATAATCTCGAAGAGAAACATAAAGATGAAAGTTTAAGAAATGTATTAAACAAAATAAACATGGAATATACAAACATCGAAATACAACATCGAATATGCAACAGAAAATTTTAAAAAATCCTTTGAACAAGCCGATATTAAAAATAGTTTAAACAAAAATTTTAAATCGCAAAATGAAAGTTTCGAAAAACTAACCAAAAAATGCACCAAACCGGATGAAACGAACACAAATTTAACAATCACCGAAGAATCATTAACTTTATCGAATACTTTCGATTACACATTTTGCAACTCTGTTAAGGATCAATCTGGTGTGTTCAAATTTCATACAAAGTTCGCTGATTTCAAGGAAGGAACAAGAGATTGTGGAGTGAGATTGTGCGATCACAGTTGGATGGTGATCCAGAACAGAAATTCTTACACATACCAGGAAAGTTTCGATAGATCTTGGTACGAATATAAACATGGTTTGTAAACATGAAGTTTGGTACTTACGATAGAAAAAATGATATGTCTGAATGTACAGTAAATTATCGAACTAGATGGTGGTTTAATAATAATTGCACTAACGCGAATTTAAATGGATATTATTTCAAACAATACCCAAGTAACAGTGGACTTATTTGGAGTGGCTGGTTATAAAATAATTCTTTGAAAGCTACTAAAATGATGATTAAACCAAAACGATATATGAACAAATTTGTTGATTTATCTTTTACACCATATAACGTGTTGCAAGAAGTAAAATATTCAAATTTATTGCTTGTAATATGATAATAGTTTACTGAATTGACATATTGTTCATATTAATTGATATTAATATTAAATACGCTAAAAAATGAATAAATTTAACGAACATTTAATGTATGTCTAGTTAATTATACAAATTGTTCAAAAAGAGGATTAACACAAAATTTCAACTAGAAACATTCGGGTTAAGACTTATTAATGTATTAAAAGGATATTCATAATTAATACTTTATAAAGAGTATAAAAGAATAAATTTAATATTTTTTAATTGGGCCATACAATTCTTTCAATCCAAGGTACATAATAAGCAACTTTAGTATAAACACCAGGAACAACAGCACAAAGTTTTACGAACGATATAATCCCAACAATCTTGTAAACCAAAGGATCCTCTAGTACTGCAGTGGTCCCCCAGAATCACCTTGACAAGTAGTGATGTAAAGGGTAATATTACGGAGGAAAAGTTACCGGCAGTTTTGGTAATATTATGTAATACGACCGCAAGATCGGTAACATTGGAAATATTGTTTTTTTTCCGCTTTATACTCTTATTTATTTGCCCAGCTGTACATGGCGTCACTGGCGCCGCGCGGCCGCACATATCGATCGGGGAATACCCGAAATCTAATTTGTGACAATTCCATGGTTCTCCGTGGTCCGTAACAAGCGGCAAGCGATATTTTGTAAACAATCTTCATCATAATTAATGACATTGTTGTTATAAAAGGTATTGTTTATAACTATCAGTGCGATTCCCATTAAATAACTGTAATTGTTTTGACTTGTTATATGATATTTGAACTAGTAAGTCTATATATTTTTAAGTTGAGTTCTTCTCGAAATGCATGATGTATATTTTGTACTTGCGATAATATGGTTAACCCGAAGAGTGATGTTTGAAGGTACTACGATCTTAAAGATAAGGACAACTATTTCTGTAAATATTGTAAAATCTCCTTTCAAAGAAATGCTACCAGACAATTCCAACATATGTTAAAATGTGTCAAAATACCTGAAAATGTAGTACAAATTTTTAAAAAAGGGAAATTGCCTATAACAAATGTTTCCTGTAGTAATAATAACACCACGCCAAGTTCAACCGAGGTATTAGAAAATAGTGATGATACTGATACTACCTCTCAGCAGGGGCAGGGAGAATCTTTAGACTCAGAAATTGCTTTACTAGTCAGGCCTGTGCCTTCATCAGCTAATTCTTCATTTTCAAATACTTCTAAAGCATCAAAGGTTACAATTTCTTCGTATTTTGATAACATGTCCTCTCAAGAAAACAATAAGATTAATGAAATACTCGCAAGGGCTATGCATGTCTCTGGAGCCCCCTCAGATGTCACAACGAAAAATATATGGTTAGATGTATTCACAGCAATGAGATGCACATATAAACCACTCTCTCTCCAGTTCTCGAATGCTAGTACACTAGAGTAAAAGCTGCAGTTTCTTCAAAAATTATTGAAACACCTATCTTAAGCCTGGTCAAATTGACAAATGGATGGATGGTCAAATTGCAGAAATGACTCTATATCTAATTTTGTTATTAATACACTTCTTCCGGTATTTTACAAATCAATACACAAAGAAAATGACAGGCATCTATCAACATTTTTGGCCTCAGAAATTGAAAAAGTGTTGAAAGAATTAGGAGCTTCAAATTTTATAGTTATTATCACTGGCAGCGGAGCTAACATAAAAAAGTTACTGATTATAGTTGTATTTGCCACGGTTTAAACTAAACAAATTAGATATGACCAAAAAAGTTAGCTATTCTATTACATTACATTAAACATCATGGTCGAATGTATATTACCAGAGATATCGTTAATTTACGACAATCGTGCAAAATTTCATATTTTGCCATTTTCACTATATTCTTGAAACATTACACCGGACAATTTTTTTAATAAAGAAGTATTTTAACTGTTCCAGGTACTAACTATAAACATTAAATTTATTGTAATCAATATTATTATTTTTACACTAATTCAATATAACACATTTGAATGGAAAGTTTCTGTAGATTTAAATGTAGTTGCCGCAGTAAAGAAATGTACTAACTTCTACTTCTAAGTATTGACTTCTATGATTTTCAAGTAATTGTGATGATTACAGGATTACAAGACGATTTTACAAAATATTGCTGTTTTCTTTATTTGAGGGGTAGCTGAGCGAGAGTGCATCATTTTGTGCGCAAAGACTGGTCTTCTAGAGAACATTACGATGCTGGTGCTTTCAATGTCTTAAATATTGCCCCCACTACACAGGATTGATGAAAAACTTAGCGAAAACGTTGAATCCAGAAAGCCTAGTATTTAAATATCTCACCCAGCGCTTTCCACAAATATCGAACACTCAACAAAAAGAAGATATATTTGTTACCCATCAAATAGGAAAATTAATAAATAACAACGAATTAATGTCAAGATTAACAACAAAAGAAATACGGCGTGGATTAGCTTCAAACAAACCATCCATGGAGTTTTAGAAAACCATAAGGATGAGAATTCTCCCGAAATAATTTCTGCAATCTCTAATTTATTGCACGATTACCATGCCATAAATGCAAACATGTTGCTCAAAATCCATTTTCTCCATTTGTACTTACAATTAGATTTCTTTCCATGCGATCTTTGAGCGGAACGTGACGAACAAGGCGAGGGGTTTCATCAAGATTTAATTACGTTGGAAACATGTTATCAAGGTTAGTGTGTCGCAGGGATGATGGGATATTATCTCTGGAATGTTATTAGAGAAATCGACCCAAAGACATACAAAAAATTGTCGCAAAGTATTCAAATCCCGCATTATACTAACAATAAGTAAAGTAGTATACATTAAACATAACACAATATAAATAAGGAAAGAAAGGTATCGTTTGTAAGATCAACCAAACACCAGAGTGCACGTATGGAACTCTGCCAAAAGTAAATCCTCCTGACCAGTTATGCTTAATGTTCAACATTTAGAACAGGTAACATAATATTGATTTTAGTGAATTTAATGTTTATACTTAGTGCCTTCAAGGTTTAAAATACTTCTTTATCAAAAAAAATTGTCTGTAGTAATGTTTCAACAATACTATGAAAATGGCAAAAAATGAAATTTTGCAGGATTGTCGTAAATTACGGATATCTCTCTATATACATTCGACCATGATGTTCAATGCTTCGAAATTTAGAGAATTAAATGTTCTACAGGATAGAGCTAACTTTTTTGTTCATATATAATTCTTTTTCGTTACGGTACGATGAAGTGAAAAAAAATTGATTTTGTTGAATTGTTTTAGACTGTAGCAAAATATCTTAGAGTCCGATTTATCCCATTGATACCTCAAAATGTTCGTCTGGATCTCCACTTTCATGTTCATATAGCTACAGAAGCTTTGCAAAATAACAAATATACTGAACATGAACCTTTACTGTGTTCTTGAATTTACCATTTTCCACATTTTTGGGTATATCTCGAAAACTGGACGTGATGGAGGAAAACTGAAGACAGTTTCAGAATCGACAGTAAGATTACCTAAATTTCTCCTGATTTCTTCAAAAAATCCCGTTGCTGAAAGTAGAAGAGCAAGAAGTGTCCAACGAGCGTACGTGGGCAACAAGTACAAAATTTTAATGGGGAATGTTCTCGATTAAAATTTTCTCCGATTTCGGGAACTTTTTGACGGAGAATTTGAGGAAACAATTGAAAATTTTTTTTCGCCTTTAGATTTTGAAATATTATAACAATTTTCGTTTTTTTTAATGGAAATAGTCCCCGATTTTTAACTTATTAAACTTGTTATTGCCATTGTTTAAGCCATTTTTTGCCTAACTCTTATTTCGGACATCGAATTTGAACCACCTGTATACATATGAGGCGTTGAGAATAGAAAGGGCGAACTCAACATCGAACAAAAGAATATTTTTATTTTTCATTAATTTGAATGATAACGAATTATGTAAGATTCTATGTAAGAATTATGTTAAGTTTGCTCTTCTTTCCCTTCGAAAATCTAATATCAAGCAGAACCAACATTCGATTATAAAAAATATGGCTGAGAGTACAAACGGCGAACTCAACACGCTTAGCCACCAATATCACATTGTATTTCTCGGATGTGTTTACTGAAATATGTTGCTTTCTTACTTTCTGCACATAGCCCACATTATTATTTAATTTAGTTGACTGGTAGCTATCAACAAATGTATAGTTAGAATAATTATACTTATGGATAGTGCGTTATAGATGTTTATACAGTTTTACTATTAGAAAAAATGTTGTAAAGCATTTCTTTTTATTTACAAATACAGAAGGTAGACGTGACGATGAGAAGAGGAATATAAATGTAGTAGACGGTTATTGTCGAAGAAGATCAAAAAATATCGAAATGTGTAAATCAAGTAGCAATAAAAGAAGCAGAATGCAGCACAGTCCAGAAGTACAAAGAAACCAGTTCCTGTTCGCCAATTTAACCCTCCTTGTGACTGCGAATGTTTGTCATCTATCTATTAGATGCAGCGAAGGTTCGTAATATTTTTGATGAATAAATTAGAAGATGATAAACTATGACGAAAAAGATATCTAGAAGAATAAGATCCTATGTTAAAAACTACTCAAGCAAAACGTTAAGATGTGTATTTTACTCTTTTTTCTTATTATTATTCTTTTACACAAAACACGATTATCTGGAAGTGTACAATCTGACCTAAGAGGAAACAAAGAACCAGCGACGAAACCAAGTTCCAATAGTCGATCTAAAGTGTTGGAACACATTTCCTCCTTACTAATAATCTTTAGCCATAACAGCTGAGCAAAAAGTCCTCACCTCGCTGCGGAACTTAAGATACATTCTATACTTATTATTCGTCGACTGGCTTAAAGAAAATGAGCTAGACTATCAATGTGCTGCTGAGCATTATTACCGTTTCGTCTTTAACCACGATTTTAATATCGGATTTCAACCTCCAGGAAGTGACACTTATTTTTTCTGTGATAGAAGAGACGTTATGATCAAAAACTTGAAGATGAACAATCTGTAAAATACTGAAGAAATAGCAATACTTGAACGAAAACAGAACGTACATTTAACTCAAGGCAAATGTTCTCATACCTTAAAATTAACACCAACATCTTCAACAAGCATTACTTACCCGAAAACTTACAACTGGAATTCTGTATTACAAAAGGAAGTTGCGGATTTACAATTTCTGTGTACACAATATTAACTGGGACAATCAATCATCAATCAAGCGTAGATATTGTGAGATAGCGAGCTGCCTATTTCATTATTTATCTAATATTGGTGGAAATATTAAAAAAGTTGTAATGTTCAGCAATAATTGTCTAGGATATAATAAAAACATTAACATGGTTCTCTCCAATTTAGCCTTCATTCCACGAACTGATTTACAGAAATTCGACATTATTTAATGGCTCCTGGTCATTCCTTTTCGCCTTGTGACCGGGATTTTGGACATATTGAAAAAGAAATAAATCACGCATGTGTTTACTCAACAGACCAATTCAAAAGAAAACACCATTTCAAGTCCGTCTCAGTCCAAGTTCGTCTCACACAGAATTTGGTGAAAAACCTCAGTGTCCTTCAGAAACAGATAACCATGCTTCACTTGACAGAAGCGAAATTTAGTGAAGGAAAATATTTCGATTTTATACACGAGTACAAAGATGGGATTTATATGCACTACTCATATTGGGTGTAAAGACAGCTGCGAAACCTTAAAAAGGGAAGAATTCTAATTAGGACAGCACAATATTTTGCTTTACAAACAAAAACCTTGAAAAATGGTATGGATCACCGATTAAAATTGCTCCTCTAAAATTAAAAGATACTTGCGATCTATTGCCGTTACCATTAAGGTGGGGCAGATTTTTTGTTCACCTCTTGAATCGCCAAACTCAGGAGATCCAAAATCAAGAAGAAGTCACGAAAGACAACGACAAAAACATTTTTTTATTATGAATAATAAATAAATAAATTTGCTTATTATATTGAATCAAATGAAAATAATCTTTTTTTAATTAAATAAAATAATCTGCCTTTGGTGAAAAGTAATAAGTAATGATAGAAATGTGTTAAAAAATATTAAATAACGTCGAGCAATTTGTTAAAAAATTGAAAACTATCGGATTTGAGTTTTTATTTCATAACTAAAAAATGATATGACAGGATTTTCTCAAAATCATACTTTGTTGAATTCGCCCTTCCTATTCTCAATGCCTCATATATTCCATTATGCGAATGTTCGCCCATGCACGACAATTGCTTTTTTTCAGTTCCTTGTATGGAAAGCCTATCTACAAAGAATTAGAACCACATTATTAATAAATAAATAGAATGTACTGAAAATAAAAAATGTTTAGGTTCATTTTGGTGTATATTATAATGAGGGATCAAGTTGTTTTGTTCTCTTATTGACCAATTGGTGATCTGGCTAATTCAATCTCATATGGAATAATGGAGTAAGTTCGCGTTAGTATGACCAATTTCCACAAATACAGAATAATTTTTATGTTTATTAATTTAATAATTCTATATGCACTCTAGTTTGCGTTATGTTGCGAAAATAAATCATTATAAGAGAATATAATAAGAGAATGCTATTTTTAATTTATCACCAGACTTCAACATGAAACGAGAAAATAATTATATCAAAATTCGACAACAATCGACAAAAGACAAAATTTGACAAAAGATTTATTGGATGATGTTCGATATCAAAATTTTTGTTTTAAAGTTTCTTTAAAATCAAATCAATTTCTGGCAATTAGTTTGATTTCCATATTTATACAAAAATAAGCAATTCGTTTTTAAATAGAAAGCTATTCTTAGTTATCGTTATTATTAAAATTGATTCCATATTTTTGGTTTTTTTATTCAATTACATTAAATGTGCTTTCAGTGTCCAATTACTAATATTAAAAGACAACAATCAACACACGCTATTTGAACAAACTCGAGGGACTTCAATTGATGTTGGGAAAAGAAAAATTCTTTTTTTAGTCTTCAATAAACTAACTTGACTTTTGAAATCACCTTAACACAAAGCTAAAGAGTGAACAATGTTTATTCGCAATACAGTTGAAGACGCGGTTTGTTCATCAGAATTAAGTTCCAACATGACTAAATCGCATCCTTGTTTATGTTTAGCTGTTATTAATATTGGAAAATTAGCAAGAATCTCTGGAATAACTCCTATTACAGCTGATAAACATTCTGCTAATAAATCGTGTGTTTTTTATATATCACGAAATTGGAGGAATTATTCTTATTGTTTACAAGGAGGTTATTTACTCTACGTTATTATAGCTTATACGATAAGGTTACATTGTGGACCAGATCCTTTTAATATTACGCAATGGTAAGAGAAGAAATTAAATAATTTATAATTTGAAGTGTTTTTTTAGGTATTTAATAACATTTGGTTATTTTATAACCGATATAAACTCAATTTGTGCTTTAATACTGGGAAATGTTTTCGCAAAACGTGCTTGCGCTTTATATCAAAAACTGTCAACTTTAAATAGTTCCTCGCGCGAAATGCTATATTTAAAATCGTTTATGAACAAGTTTATTTTTATAACTTGTTTTCTTTACTGCATTACATTGACTACGTATATCTACACCGCCTTCTTAAAAATCGGTTTGTTAGAATCACATAATTATTGTAATATTTTAGGTAAATATTACAAAATTTTTTACTTTTACTTTCTTTTTTACGACAACTAATTAAAATGAACTTAAAGATTTTCCTTTCGCCATAATCGGAAGAGGTTTTACATTAATTTTTCCAACAATAGAACTTTTTTCGGTTACAACATTATGTTTGGTAATACGTAATAAATACAAAAATTTGAAAGCATGCACTTCTCTAACCTGCAAAATATACACTGGAAATAATTCTTCACCATTAGCGAAAAATGAAGAAGAAAGAACTTCGTCGGAAGAGATACAATCATTAACTTTCCATCAATTAAAACAATTAGCAGTAGATCACCGTGAAATAACCTATTGTTTAAAAGAAATTAACGCTTGTATTGGTTTTCAACTTTTAGTCGCATCGGTATCTTGTCTTTACACCTCTATATTTTATTTGTATAGATATAGTACTTCAAGAGGTGGAGCAGCTAATTATGAAAGGATACATTACGCTATAGGACTTGTTTATCGAACTGGAAAATTAATAATTTATATGATTCTTGGACAAGAAATATCTCACTACGTAAAAGAGTAAATTAAATTCCTTTTTATGTTATCAACCTGTTATTATTTCAGTCTCAAGAACCATTAAGAGTTTTACAAAAAGCTGACATAATGGAATTACCATTTAGAATTCAACAACAATTGCAAACCCTTATTTTGCAATGGTCTGCTCAAAAGGGGAATTTAACGGCTGTTGGAGTTGTTAATATGGGGCTTTGGCTTCTTGCACCAGTATAAATAATTTGAGTATTTGAAGAATTAAATAATGTATATTGACTCATTTTAGATTGTGGGAAATGTTATTACATATCTTCTTGTTGCTTTACAATTTGAAAATCGCAATGTTGTGCCCAATAATGTTACCGCCATATCAGAGTACATATTTTAATGTGGTTATTTAAGATTTATTATGCATCTTTAAAAAATAAATGAATAAATTTTCCGATATAATCTTCTTCAAGTTTGAGATTTGTTGTTTTAGTTTAGTAATATACCACTTTGTTACCTTGATGGTTGTATTTTATTATAGTCTGATAGCATAATACTTTCGTGATTAGTTTTTACGTGATAATCCTATGTTTATAATGATAATAAATTTATTAATTTATTCATAATAGTCAGAGCCAAAGCCGTACTGCCTGTATCCAAAGGGCCTACACCTATGCCCCAGAAGACCGAAGTCACTGACTCTCCGAAGAGGCGGTCTAATTAATAGTCAGTGCCCGTTCTGAAGGGCCAACACACCCCAAGAAAGGCAATCATCATGTTGCTGCTAGGAAGGCATGGTACGGCTGTTCATAACGCTTCCAACTCGGATGGGGTGTATAGGATTGTTGGGTGCAGTCAGAAAGACTGCACCCGGTGTCCCGCTTCGACATGGATTCGAAGATCGACATAGTCATCTGAAATGTGCGAAGGCTTAATGTCATGCTATAATCTGTGACCCCAATAAACGAAGATATATGAAAAGACTACATACCATCTGGATCGAATTACATCTCAATCTGTCCAATTACACCGCTCAAAATATACGAGATCAAATGGGATCATTAAAGAAAAGATGCTACTTCCTCGACCACCTGTGACACAAACACTCGAAGAAGAAACCATACCATCACAAGAAGAAGACGAAATTGAAAATAAGTTCTACACTTACCAACAAACAACCGGAACCCACTATCGTACGTGAACAGTGTATTTCAGAACTCCATTCCACCCAACATCCTGAAAAGAATCAATTCCGTAATTGAACAGAATTTACCTGATTAATGTGACTTATGGACTCTTAACAGTGTGGTATATGCTGGTGCCAAGACTGATATACCTGAAAGAGACAAAAAAGAATAAGTATATGAAAAAACAGGAAGAGAGATCACTAAAGCTTGAAAATACCTAAAGACTAAGCACCATACTCTCAATAGAAATATCCTAACGCTACTAAAAGAATAAGTCCTTGATAAGGCCGACAGTTTTCCTTTAAAGAGAGACAACACATACCTTTAACAAACTACACTGACCGGCAAAAAACCGACCACTATAAAAGAGCCACAACTTCAAAGCTGGTTTTATCGCAAACCGTGCAAACGATTTTGATGATTCTTTCTTTCTTTGAACGGTTGTTTCTTCGGCATTAATCTTGCAATAGATATTTTAATTCAGATTTTAATTTGAACATATACGGGGTGCAAAAATGAACATAACTTTTTTGCTCGAAATTTATAACATCCTACAGCAGAGAGTGTTGACTGGAATCAAACGGTAGCCCAATGATTCCTGAACATTTTATTTTTTATTAATATCATCACTTACTTACATCCTACCTCGGGGGTTCCGGGATTCACTGGCTGCCTAAACTTAGGAGGGCTTTATTGTAAGTAGGAATAACGATTACTGAAGTCGATGTTATTCTATTGATGAATCCGCCCTTATCGTTCTTGACTCCATGCAAGTCTGGTTGTTTTATGGGGAGGTATTCATGTAAGCCAAAAGTAATAACGCTCTGAATAAGTTGCCTTCTTCAAACGTTGGTACAAAGCTCTTGTACAATCTACAGCAATCGATGTAGATTGTACATCGATTGCTGTAGATATAGATGTTATTGTTATTTAAAATCAATCCCTGGTAGTCCTCCGCCTAAGAGCGGATGACTACCAGGGATTGATTCCACATGAGCTACCATGATTGGATTCCACATGAGCCGGCCTTCATGTGCATTGCTTCGCGGGCTGGTCTTTCAACAAGACGGCACCTCCGAATACCTTCTTCGCACCATAAAGACCATATCCGAGCAACTGTAGTATAGTCCCGAATCAACAAATACTCGGAAATCTCCTGGAATAAAAGACCTACTTCTTTCACACCGATAATTAGGCGCCTTGCAAAGTTATTGGTATGAACTAATATTTTGTGGGTAGTGGAAGTTGGAGATAACAGTAGTATAAATATAGTAGCTTAGTTTAGTTGGAAATATAAAATCTCCAAAAATAACTGTGTTGACAACCGAAAGTAAACACACTGGAATTTTAATTCTACATTATGCGGCAATATTATTTTACAATAAATTTTGACCCCATATTCACTTCCCAATAGTCACTTGTTTATCATTTCTTCAGAAATAAATTTTCCATTCTTGTAATAAAAAGTCGATTTTGGACAATCTATTTTTTTCTGGAACACCGTTTGACGAAAAATTTTCAAATTTCAACTGTTGATAGTCTGATATGTTCTTAATAAGCGGCATGTTTTATTTCGTCGATGTATTTGATAAATATATTGCAAAATAAGTTAATAACAAAATAAGCAGTAGCAAATAAGATATAACGTACATAAAGCTATACCTACTTAAAATTTTTGGTAAAATTATTTTATTTTTGTTTAAATTTCGTTATTATAATTATTATTGTTGCATATTTGTTTATTATGCTGAGTATCTTACACAAGTGGTTCATTAAAATTTTTTAGGCACCGTTATTCGTAGAGATTTGAAATTTAGGTAACATCTACAACAGTCTAAGTGGCGATCTAAAATATACCTATTTATGTAGAATGTAGATAATTAATTTTTTCTTTTGATAAAGAAAAAAATGGGGAGTCCCATTTAAAATGTTTGACTTTGTAGCCATTGTATATAATGAAACGGTAATTCAAGTTTTAACTAGTCAGAATAATAGCTAAGATATGAGCTTCTAAAGAGCATAGTGAAATTTGTTCAAAAATACTTAAAATCAAAAACAAAAACTCCATATACCAATAACTGTTATCAGAGTTAAGAATTTTTTACGTATGTTTTACGTAAAGAAGTAATAAAAAATATAGCATTCCATTTAAAACAACGGAGTTGTAATCTACTTCTTATATGCTCTTATATGCTTCAAAAGCTTGGGATGAACAACCCGTGTTAACAAATCTCTACAAATAGTGGAATCTAAAAAAGTTCTAATGAACTAAATGTTCTTGCCTTGGCAGTAATAATTCACTTGGCAACATTCCAAATCGACATACATAAATTAAGTAAATTTTAGAATATAATTACTTACTATCACTGGACTACAGTGATATTATATTAAAATATACAGTGATATAAAACTAACATAATGTGTTACAATGCGACGTTCTTATAATTTATTCGTATGACTCATCGGTACTTACACGAAAGAATGTGTAAAAGTAATGTTAGTATTTATAATACAATGCAAAGTGCTAGATTTCAACACCGGCAAATAAACTGTTTATTAATTTAGTTTATTCATATTTAGTAATACTTCTGCTTTCATACACATTGTTCAGCAATATACAGGTGTCCGGAAACTGTGTCTATACCTTAGAATTGGACAATCCCTACAATGTTCCCTACATTGTCAAAATTTATTTTATTTTTGTTATAAAAAAGAATAAAAACGCGAATTAACAAAAAGTAGTTTACTTTTTGTCAATTTTAGTTGTATTTTTTGTCAATTCACGTTTTATCCAGTTTCATGTTTCATAAGACTTACAATTTTACTAGGTATAAATTTCAATTTAAATTGTCACATTGACAACTATAACGGGTGTATATCAGAAGTGATTCACCCCATATTTTTTTATTATCAGTGATATAAGAAAACCATTTGAAATGCATTAATTAGGCCATGAAAACAGATTATTAGGATACAAAATAAATCGCTTTATACTTCTGGTTATACCGGATGTCAGTACTAATTTTGCTATTCTTATAAACCTAAATTTTTTTTGATCAGGTGAGTAGATAGCGTAATTTCCATAGCATAATTTTTTAAAAAATGTAGTTATTTTTTAACGTTATAACACATTTTCCGAAACTAGTGAAACGTCAAAAAATAACGAATCTATGTTCTTCTTGAAAATTATAAATTGTTTCGAAAATTTTTTCAAGTAAAAGTTATGTAAAATTATGTTGTTTAAACATCTGAAGAAAAAAAAATAGATTTAAAAAAATAGCCAAATTAGTACTCACTTCCGGTAACCGGAACTAGGAGCCTACCAGTCTCTTCCCCTCCTCATCCCCCTCCCTCATCAGGTATTTTGATAGCCCCTCCAATATCACCTCATAAATGTCCTTCTTTTTTGTATATCCATATCCCTGTCCGTGCTCTCCAACTGTTTTCACATTTCAATCCCGTCTCTCCTCTTTCTGATCACCCCTTTCGTTGAGTATTCCACCCTTATATAGTCCTCCTAGTATACTTCTCCTTTTCTTGCTACCCATAACGCCGGCAATGGCCTGTAAATCTCTCTGCAGCACTCTGACTTTATTTCTTCCCTAACTACATATCCTCAAGTCCTCCCTAGCTAATCCCAACATCCACCTCCAGTATCTGGCCTGCACATCCTCTAAGAGTCCTTGCTCTTTCTATCCCCATATCTCCACCACATACATAACTCCGGTGTTTACTAAGCCCTCGAACATTAAATTCCTTCCTCCCACATCTCTCTCAAAAATCCTCTCAGCCCATCCCCAAACCTGTCCCATAATCCTATTTGTCTTCGTTGCCAACATTCTAATATGTCCTTCCTCTTTGTATAATATCTCTGAATAATCGTTGTATAATAAGTACATAATAAGTTTTTTTTTATGTACTTACCCTAGTAGATTTTAATTTTGTGGTTAAAATGGTAGAAAGAATAAAAGCAAAATGAAAGATAAATAAAAGAAAAATATTTTTTTTAAATATTAATTTTAATTTAATTTTATTTTTTTACAACCTACACGTAGTTTGACATTTGGCTGATGATGAGTTTATAAATAGCTCGAAACCTGTACCGATCAAATAAATAAAAGGCAAGTAAAAAAGTTGTTTCATTTTATATTTTACATATTTATAACGATAAATAAATTACGCACACCAACTTCTTGATTATATATATACCCAATTCAGATACCCAATTCAGTCCTAGCATCTGCTGCGAATGTTTGTTTGAGAGCACGTATTTTGAATTGGTTACAGAAGCCTAGAAATGCTTCCAAAATATTTAGTATTGCCTCTGGAAGACTTGAACTGTTTCAAAACACCTGGTATTGCATTTAGAAGACTTGACATTGTTTCTAAAAGACTTGAAATGTTTCCAGATGACATGATACTGCTCCTGGAAGACTTGATACTGATTCTAGAATACTTGAAGTGCTTCCCAAAGTCTTGACATCGCTTCTGGAATGCTTAAACTGTTTCTAGAAGACTTAAAAGCTTTCCAGAAGATTTACAATACCCTCATATTCCGAAGGACTGGATATTGCTTCTAGAAGACTCAATGAAATGCTTCCTGAAGACTTGATACTGCTTGTAAAACTGCTGGCAAAAAACATTTTCATCGCAAAAAACTATGTAAATAATTTGATTTTATTTCGAAAATATTAAACACCATTGGACAAAATGCAAAATCCTAACGTAAGTAGTCCAAAAACTGTTAATTAAATACTGCTGGAAGTAGACATTTTTAATACAAAAGGCAAGAAGTTTATAAAATTTGATTTTGCTCACAAAATGCCAAATACTGTTGGCAAAATACAATATTTTCATCTCAAAAGTTCAAAAATAGTCAATTCAACACTAGATACTGCTTGTAAAACTCTAAATACTTCTAGCAGAAGACATTTCTTTTGCAAATCAACCATAGACGCAAGATACGTGGTAGTTCATGCAGCTTTTTCCAATTTAGTTGTTTTCATCACCCAATACCCATATTATTTTCAAAAACCGACGCCTTGATAATTTTCTCGATTATCGTATTCGTATATTTCAAGTTTTTAACACTAACGGTTTTGAAATAATGAGAAATAACCTCATATTGAATCTCATTTTCAAAGTATTTTGGCTCCCTTAAAGCATGGTCTCTATTCACATCACTATATGCAGTTATCTTAACATATTTATATGTAGAATCACTCTGTAAAAGCAATTTCCTGTATATAAAAAACAATTTTCGATATTTCGACACTTTCGATACCGATACCTTGCACGTATCGATTGTAATTTAATAATTTAAAAAATTAACCCAATTAGGTCACGTCGGGTACCAACGCATGACCCATGACTCAATGAGCTCACGTAATTTGCATGTCTCTAACCCCAAGTATGTGTACTCTCTCAGTGCCTCGATTACGATTTTTACGATCCAATTTTTAGTTTCTCTTCACCCCAAAATCTTCATTTCACCCGTGCAAGTACAATCTATTTAACAGCATATGAAGAGTTATTGTACCAATGCAAAACCTTTTTGAATTAACGTTAGCTGAGATAGGGGCTTGTAAAGAGCATGGTGATATTTAACAAAAAAACACTTAAAATCAAAATAACTTGAAAACAAAAAACGCTTAAACTGTTGTCAAAGTTAACATATTTTTTTACGAATAATTGAATGGTGTAATAAAAACTATAGCATTCCATTTAAAATAACGAAGTTGAGGTCTAATTCCGGTAGAACGGATGTGGTGGCCATCTTGAAAATAATTTAAGTTTAAAGATCAGAATCAACAACCCATGATACAAAAATTTCAAGTATCTACAAGTATTGAAACCTAAAACAGTTCTAATGAACCAGTTACCTGAGACATCCTGTATAATTTATGTAAAGTAATGTAATGTAATATACAATCCCCGTTCAATTTTTGACTAGATTTTTTTGTATGAAGATGATAAATGCATTGGAGAAATTTAATTAAGATAGACCAAAGTATTTTTAAATTTTTTTTCTCTCTTAATAAAATTATCCCAATGTCATAATAATATCATCGACAAAAAAATTTTTAACATAAATTTAAAAGGAGTAGTTAAGTATAGTAATTTAGAAGGGTTAGTTGAAAGTACAAATATGGTCAAAAGGTATTATGAGTTAAATATATTCTCCAAATTTCATTTTACTGGCGATTATGGTTTTCGAAAAAAAAATAAAACCAAAATTTTCCGCACGTTTTTTGGGCTGTAGCTTCTTAGGGGAGCAGAAGTTGCTCATGTATCATATGTAAAGATACCCTCAGTATATACTAAAAAATCAACCCCCTGAAGT
This sequence comes from Onthophagus sagittarius, assembly GCA_036711965.1. Classification (NCBI taxonomy): domain Eukaryota; kingdom Metazoa; phylum Arthropoda; class Insecta; order Coleoptera; family Scarabaeidae; genus Onthophagus; species Onthophagus sagittarius. Next base: position 40,861,631 of record JASERS010000001.1, read on the forward strand.
TTGTTGTAGTCGTTTAGATACACCTGTATAACGTGGCCTGTAAAACAAAATTTTATTCCATTAATTAACAATGTTCTTTAACCTTACGGAATCTCGCTCCGCACTTTCGTAATTTTTCCAATATTTAACGAACTCTTGCGACTTTAATGCTCGGTGGCTCAGTACCCGTTGCTTTTGGCGTCTTGAAATGAGTGTTAAGTATTCTTTGTGGGGTGCGCTTGGTGCTGGTATTTTAGCCGCTTGCGGAGTGATACTCCTCACGTTATCCTTTTTGCAAAACATTAAAGGTATTATTGGGTTTTTATTATTTGTTTGCTTAATTATTATGGATAATTATGTATTTCCAGAGTTAGCTATGGATTACGAAAAGGAACAGGAATATCTTCAAAAGCTCTTTGAAGAGGTGGAGACCGATATTGATGATGATGTTGCGAGTTTGACAAGTGACCGTGAAGAAATCCAAGATCATAACACCGATGACGAACAAATAATTGAGCCCATCGATAATTTGGATGTTCCACTGTCAGGGAAAAATACGGGGCAACATTCTGCTGCATATTATATAGGAAAAGACGGAAAGACACACTGGCGTAAGCATCCTCGAAATAAACAAGTAAGAACTCGTGCAGACAACATAATCAAGTTTCTTCCTGGTGTAAAAGAAGCACAAAAGGAATAAAAATTCCGCTAGAGATCTGGATCCTTTTCTTCCCTGACAATATTCTAAATGTTATTGTAGAAAACACAAATACTTTTATTGGCATGGAGAATTATGATACATCTAATCGAATAGCAAGGCCAACCGACATTATTGAATTGAAGGCACTTTTTGGGTTGCTATATATTTCAGCAATGTCAAAGAATAATTATGTTAATGCGGCTGATTTGTTTAGAACGAATGGAACCTCTATGGAGATTTTCCGTCTCACTATGTCCCTTCAAAGGTTCAAATTTTTATTCCGTCATATTCGATTTGACGATAAAACTACTCGTGAGGAACGTCAAAGGCATGATAAGTGGGCGCCAATTCGAGAAGCATTTGATGCATTTAATTCCAACTTACCTAAATACTTTAGCTTGTCTGAATATACAACAGTGGACGAAATATTAGCAGCGTTTCGTGGAAAATGTGGATTTCGTGCTTATGTGCCCAAGAAGCCAAATCAATACGGTATTAAAATATACTCAAAAATGCAAAAAGACGCAAAAATGTATTATACAACGAAATTGAAAATTTATACTGGGCAGCAACCCCCTGGACCCTTTAAAGTGCAAACAGATAATGTCCCTTTTATCTCGTCTTTGTCAACCAATTTGCGATAGTAGAAGAAACGTGACGATGGATAATATTTTTACAAGTATGGCTGTGGTGAATACACTCTCTACCGATCATCAACTAACAATTTTTGGGACCATAAGGAAAAACAGAAAGGAATTACCTTTGGAGTTCACTCAGCCTGTTCCTCGGCCGGAGAAAACAAGCATGTTTGGATTCCAAGAAAAAGCTACGATTTGCTCTTATATTCCCAAAAAAATAAGGTTGTTCTTTTGTTATCTACAATGCACTTCGAAGGCGATTCTATTAACAAGGAAACTGGAAAACCTGTTGTACTCATTATAGATTATAATAGAACAAAAGGAGGTGTTGACACAGTCGATAAAATGTGTGAGTAGAACTAAAATTAGAACTAACACTAGAACTATCACTAAAACTAACACTAGATCTAAAACTAGAAACTTTCGGGTTTCGCCGTGCGTTTTTTGAAAAAATTTTGACGTTTCGGATACCATATTGCAACCTTCTTCAGAAACTGGTTCTAACTGACAAAATCGGGGATCGTAAAACAATATATAGGTCGAAAAACTAATTAACAATTAATTTATATTAATTACAAGCTAATTACTAACTAATTACTGCGTCGCGTCCGGTTTGGGAGTCGTGTTCGTCTTCACCACCATCTTCCATGTTCTGCTGAGTTCCCAGCCATCTTCTCTGTTGACGTTGTTTTTATGTCGGTGGATTTCTATGGCTTCTCTTGTCAGTCGTTAATGATATTTATTATTCCTAGCCAGAACCTTTGTTTTGTCGAAGTTTATTCGGTGTCCTTTCGAATGGCAATGTTCCGCAACCGCCGACTGTTCTTCCTCAGCCTCACATCCCTCTCGTATTCCTTGATACGGCATTCGATGTTTCGTCCGGTTTGGCCAACATAAAACTTCCCACAACTGCATGACAGCCGATAGACACCCGCTCCTTTTAATAGAGGTAGCTTTTCCTTGCCTACCGGAAGTGTATTCCGAATTTTGGTGACCGTTCCGTATCACACCACGATGTCGTTTTTGTCGTTTCATCTGTCGGAAGACAGATGAAACCAGCTGTTTCTGTACTTGCTGCAGCTTCTTCTCCCTGCTTCCGCTGCTTGGTGGCTCGGTTGATGTCTTTTATACTATATCCATTGACACCATGTCACTAGAACGACAAATGGTGATATGGAACTGGGGGTGTATCGAAAGAAAACCCACACTAATAGGTACTTAGAGGCAACATCACACCATCATCCCCAACACAAGAGGTCCGTAATTCGCACTTTGTTTCAGAGAGCAGCAAGAATATGTAAAGGAGATAACCTAAAGAAGGAAGAACGGTTTCTACGGAACGTACTACAGAAAAACGAGCGGGTGAAAAATAGGCCCACCCGATTTAAATGTTTCAAGTGCCGAAAATTCATTTGTTTAGAACATTCCGAAAATATTTGTCATGGCTGCACAACTGAAGATCAACAATTTGAAGACTAATGTTTTTTTGAAAATTTAATTTCTACTTTGGTAATGTTATAACTAGTTATAAGTTTTTGTTAAACAATTTGTTTTTTGTTTTGGATGAATATGAATTGTAAATTTGAGTTTTGTATGTAATACAATAAAATAATACAAAAAAATTGCATTAATTATACTAGTCTCTTTTTCTTATTAACTTAGGAGAAAACAGGTGTGGAGTATCGCTCCGCACGTTATACTTTACGTCTGATTTCTGCACGTTATTTCTGACAGGTTAAGGATTGTTAATCGGGTAATATATTTTTAGCATTATATTATAGCTTATATTATATTACATAAATTATATATACATTATATTTTTAGCTTTATTGCTTTAGTGCATTTAAAATGATTTAACTATCGGGATAAAATAACTAATGTAAAAAAATTGTAAATGATAGGCAACTAATCTTACATTTAATCTTATTTTTAGTAATTAAGCTTTTTAATTATTTTTTGAATAAAAACAAATAATTTATATATAATCTATCACAAAATTTAATAAATCATTAACAACAATATATTTATTTATATATTTAAAAGTATATTTGTTAGTAACTTAATTTTTATAAGTTGGTCAATTATGACATTTGGTTATTTGACAGTTTGACAAGCAGTATTCAAGAATTCCCTCCAAAACCAATAACCGGTAGAATTCCGTTCCTTTCTGTCCGTGTGTTAAAAGAATATAGAAACGTGTTGAAGTTCAATTTTACGTTAAAATACAATGGATGTACCTAAATTAACGGAAGGCTCCTTGAAGGTGCGTTTATTCTCTTTCGGATATATTTGAAGGAGAAAATAATAAAAAAATCTTCCATTATTCTTTTATCAGATCATCATGCAAGGTGGTCAAATTGATAAACCCATTATGCAAGTACTTGGTTGTAAATTACTTCCTAGTGGCAATAGCTCAAATAAAGAACGATACCGACTTTTGCTTTCCGATGGAGTCAACTACATCACATTTGCAATGTTAACTACTCAGGTCCATAGTGGGGAAATAAGCAGCTTTTCAGTTATAAAGATCAACAAATATGTTAGTACAGTTATTAACAATACAGGGAAAAGCGAAAAGTTAGTTATTTTTGTTTAATTTTTTTTGTGTATAATAATTTTTTTTGTTTTAAAATAGAAAACTTTTGGTTCTACTTGATATTGAAGTATTAGTGGATGGTTCTAAACTAGAAAAAATTGGAGAACCTTTACAGTTAACTGATAGTTTAGAGCAAACTGAGACCAATAATCATCACAGCAATAATAACAGTTCAAACGTTTCAAAACCTGTTCTCAGTGGATCTTCAAGTGTTGCGCCAAAGAAAAATGGCGTTGATTTGAATAGCACTTCCTTACAGGATTGTCTTCACAATCCAATTGCTAGTATAAGCCCATATCAAAACAAGTAAAAACTCATATTTCTCTTATTTATTTATTTTTAATTTTTTGTATTTTAGATGGGTTATTAAAGCTAGAGTAAGTAATAAATCCGCAATAAGAACTTGGTCAAACTCAAAAGGAGAAGGAAAATTGTTTTCAATGGATCTTATCGATGAAAGTGGAGAAATAAGAGCCACCGCTTTTAGAGATTTAGTTGATAAATTCTACGATATGATTGAGGTCGATAAAGTTTACTACATCAGTAAATGTCTTGCAAAAATGGCCAATAAACAATACACCAGCATTAAGAATGATTATGAATTAACATTTACCAATGATACAATAATTCAACCATGTGAAGATGATATTGATCAGATTCCACAGACTCAGTTTAATTTTTTGTCAATTGATAAAATTAGTGATATTGTACCTGGATCTATGGTGGATGTAATTGGTGTATGTAAGAGTGCTACTGATGTTCAAACATTTAATGCTAAATCAACTGGAAGAGAATTAAAAAAGAGGGAAGTTACTCTTGTTGATGTAACAAATACAGGAATTAGTTTGACTTTGTGGGGAACGGATGCTGAAAAATTTGATGATACATCAAATCCAATTATTGCTTTAAAAGGGGTTAAAGTCGGCGAATTTGGAGGTGGAAAAAATATAAGCTTAATAGGTGGAAGTATCATGAGGGTGAATCCAGATATTCCAGAGGCTCATAAACTTAGGGGATGGTTTGATAATGATGGAATGGGTCTTGAGGTTACTAATATAAGTGCACGGTAAATTTTAAATTAAATTTTTATATTATAACCATTTTTAAAAGAAATCAACTCTAATGTCTTTCTAAAAGGTGGGATATAAATGTGCATCTTAAAGGAAAGAGGACAATATTAAGTCTGTTTTTAAAATAGTTATTTATCTACTCCCGTTTGTATAATCACTGATTTGAAGACATTTTTGGTTCATAAAGTACATCATTAACCCTGCGTTAGTCGCGCATGTATCCAGCAGATACAGGCACAAAATTGCTTGCCCTCTGTTTAGAGATCGATATCTTTGCAACCGATCGATGTAACAATGTGCAATAAATTTTGTTATAATCAGTGATCATATCTAGCATACTGACATGAATTTGAAAATTTTTGGCTCCTCAGTTTTTCTGTTATAGCGTTCTGTCACTTTTTTCTCAGGTTTTTTTTTCTCAAAAAGAATGAGACTAAAGAATTTGGTATGTCAACAAGTGATAGCCTAATATGTTTCACACACAAGGTGTATTTTTTTTTTCATATCTTGCACAGTTTCGCGAATTTTCGCGGTTTAACACGTTGACTGCCAACTACGAGATAACTCTTAGTGTACGTTCTGGCCTAGGACGCCAACTACGAGTCATCTCGTAGTTTGTTTATTTTCCATAACCGTACAGTTAGCATTATATTTTTAAAAAACAAATGTTTCCATGAACAGAAAATTTAGTAATATCTGATTTATTCAAAATCATTATTGTCTTTATACAAAATAATATGTTTATTGTATCAAAAAGTATCATATACTTTTTGAAACAATCTTCTACACAAAGGGCTGGTTTCTCTTCAAAAACTGGGCAGAAATAACGCGTTTCTCGGCGTTGTTTAGTCTAAGTACAAGTTTAACATGGCTTTGTGGGCTGCTGTTTTTTCTCGCTGGGTGGAATACACTCCAAATAATGAAGATTTTGCAATTTTATTTTCCCCGCAACTGGTTGGAATTGTTCTCCCATCAACGCAATGACGAATTCTTCCTTAAATTTTACTAAGAAAGGATATATAATTAACACTTCTTTTTGTACTTTTACTGGTCGTTTATTAAATTAAAAATTCTATTTATCTAACTAATTTCGGTTACATAACCATCCTCAGAGATAAACTACAAGAAAATATGATAGATGATAATTATGATTGATGAAAATAAATTGTCAAGGAATAAACATAAAAAACTTTACAAAAAATATTACTTACAGTCAAAGTTTCAAGAAAATAACATTAAAAGCATATCCAACTCTATTATTACATTTAAGTAATATACATTACAATGATAGAAAATAACATCACACTTTGTAAAATTTTTAACAAACGTTTTAGAGAAAAAACATAAAAAACTGGTTCAGGCCAAATTTTGATAAAGGAGAGAGTTGGAAGAGGAAAGTGGTATGCCGCAGAGACCCCAAAAATGTGAACATTATATGTGGCATGAATATAATAATCCTCAGTATCTTAGGGAAAGTGTTTGGATAAATATTTATATAAAAGGAGTTCTGTTGGTGTGAACCTGATCATTGAGGCATTCCAGGTGATCGTTATTAAATTTAAATTTTTCTATTTCATAATTTTCTAATAAATTCAATTTACAGCCTTTAGTTTGTTAACGCAGAATAGAAACATTATTTTTAATATTGAATTCATGATTGTAAATTAACATGTGTCTTCCGAAGTTAGAATTATCATTATGTCTATGTTTACACCTCTCTTTTGTCATACCATTTCATGGCTAGCAAACACTCTGACGACCTTTTTTGGAACAAAAATGGCTTGCAAACACTCTGAAACCCGCCTCGCCTTTTTTCAATTTTTTATCCATTCTTGGCATACCTTTCCGCCTTTTTTTCATGGTGCCACAGGCGTTAGTACCATTCTTGTGCAAAAAAAAAACAGTGCTACCAGTTATCAACAAATAGAGTGTGCCCCTTTTCTAAATATGGTCTGAGTAGCTGGACAACAATGTTCCCAGTTTTTCCAAGATTTGCATCTGTGTTGGTAATATTGGAGAGGGATACGTCGTAAAATCTTGAACAAATCCAGATTCCTTATCACATAACACAAAGGACTTAATACCATATCTGTTCCTCTTTGATGGAATATACTGTTTGAAGGACAATCTGCCCTTATATAATAACAAACTTTCAACAATGCATAAATCTTGGAAGGGATACAACGCATTCTTGAAGCTTTCTCTAAGCATATCACAAATTTCCCGAATTTTATATAATCTATCAACATTTGCTTGCATATCATTGGTATTAAAATGTTGAAAAATCGGTCCCTTGACATTATTTCACCAAAAATTCTGCTTCTCAAAAGCTCATTGTTTGCCCAATACTCAGAATGAGATAGTTTTTTATTGCGCGACATCAACATCTTTACACAGAGGAAACGATACATTTCAGTAAGAGAAGTCCCTCGTGAAGGACTCGGAGCGTTATTATTATTTCTGCATTCCTCATAATCGTTTGTTGTTTTGACGATAAATTCCAAAAAGCTCTCGGAGAAAAATAACTGGAAGTAGTCAAGAATTGTTGTGGAGTGGCTAATTGGTACTCTTATTCCGGAATTTCGTTTCGAAAATTGATTAAGTTTGGGTCGCGCCGGTTCGGTAATCCATACAATATCGAATATATTTTTTTCCGTTTTTGTCGAATTTTGTTCTTCGTATTCTGAGGTGCTCAATATACTCTTTCGAGTTCTTTTATACGAAGTAATAATATCATCTTCCGATTGCGATTCATTATGTCGCTTTCTTTTATTATTTTGATTTTTATTGTTTCTAATCATTTTCTGGAACGGGTCAAATATTTAAAAATTTATTGCAATTACAGAAAAATATAAAAGTTAGTATTATAATCTGTTATACATTTGTCTTGCTGTACGTTTGATATATTATTTATATAATTTTAATATAATTATATCACAATTCACTATATTTATGTAAATTTACTGCAATTTTGTCACTAATACATCTGGTTTCTATCCTCTGATACATTCGACTTACGACTAACTGAGTATAATTATACATTTGAGGCCCACGGGTCGATGACAAAACAACGTTGAAAAAAATCGAACGCTGCAATAGCGCTTACAATTGTTATCTTAACATTTGGTTCCATTTTTGGAGTGGGTGACTATAGTTACCCGTCGTGTGCGAGTGTCGTTTTGTGGCAGGTGACTAAGGTCACCTGTAGTAGTGAAAGGGTTAAAGACAAGAGGCACAATATTAATTTTTATACAGTTTTTAAAAAAAAATTTTTCACGGATATCTAGACAGCTTTGAAAAAAATTTACATTTTTTTTACTTTTGTTTTCATTTTAAACAATTTACCTCACCAATTCAGCTTTTTTGAAACATTTGTGTTATATGCATTACCTGTGTGTATTTATATCAAAGGGATATCATCAGTGTTGGTAAACACGCAGGTATGTATTTTCAAAGATAGGTGTCAAAGATAGGATTTGGAGGTATTTATAAAATTTCAAAACTGTAAAAATCCCTAAAAATAAAACTATAAGCCCTAATATATTATACATATTAGGTTTCAATGATAATAACTTGTTCTAATCTAAATTACGTCAGATGCGCCTGATGTATTCTTGTCAACAATTATTGTTTTTCTTTTAATCTCTTGTTATAACTCCACTCTCAGGATCACATCTCGGAATTTATGTTGAGTTCAAAACCGATTGAGTGATTGAAGTATCCATATGGTTTTGTTCTCAAAAAATATATACATACTTTTCTTTATAAAATGACTAACAATTCCATTGAGACATCTTAAGAATTCGATTTTTACGATTTTTTCTCAGTAATTAAAGAAATCATTAATTTTTTGAAATGCCACAAATTCTGGTTGAGGTCAAAATTTGATATCTCAGAAACTGATTGAGATAATCAAATATGGTTTTGTATCTGCACGTCATCTTGATGAATTTCACTATTAACATTGTCTATTTCTTCATTTAACCACAAGCTGTCATCTTCTGTCCCGTCAGGTTTATTCAAAATTGACCGTTTTTGAAAAGGCTTGATAACTGTTGGAATATCTTTTCATGCATTAACAATTCCTTTACACATAATAATTACTGAAGTATGACTAACGTGACCGTTTTTATTTCGACTGAAAATGGGACAAATCTAGGTACTTTTGTCGATAATCAGGTGCAATCTAAAATTATTAAAATTTGGTTTTAAGTTAGACTTGATACAGCTTCTACAAAATTTGATACAGTTTCCTAAAGACTTGCAATGCTTCTAGAAGACTTGTTATTGCTGCTAGAAGCCTTGATATTGCTTTCAGGAGACTTGAAATGATCTCAGACGACTTGAAATACTTTTAGAAAACTTAGAATGTTTCTAGAAAGCTTGACAATACTTCCAGAGAACTTAATATTGCTTATAGAAAACTTAATACTGCTCCAAGGAAACTTGAAACGCTTCCAGAAGACTTGAGATGCTTTTAAAAAACTTGATACTGCTTTCATAGGACTTGAAATGCTTCTAGAAAACTTGATATTGCTTTCAAAAGATTTGCACTACTAGATGGCTTGTTATTACTTTCAAAAGACTTGAAATGCTCCCAGAAGACTTGAAATGATTTTAGAAGACTTGGAATGCTTCTAAAAAACCTGATACTACTTCCAGAAGTTGTGATTTTGCTTCTAGAAGACTTGATATTGCTTCCAGAAGATTTGAACTGCTTCTAGATGGCTTGTTATTGCTTCCAAAAGACTTGAAATCCTTTTAGAAAACTTGATACTACTTCCGGAAGTCTTGATATTGCTTTTAGAAGACTTAATACTACTTCCAGAAAATTTTATACTGCCCTTGGAAGACTTGAAATACTTCCAAAGGGCTTGATACTATTTGTAAAACTGTTTGTAAAAACTGGATACTTGTTGATAAACCAATTGACTATGCTTTGAAAATATTAAATACTATTGAACAAAATGCACAACCTTTATGTAAAAAGTCCATAAACTGTTAATTAAAGGTTAAATACTGCTGGCAGAAGACACTTTTATGGTAAAAAGCAAAGAACTGTTAATCAAATTTAATTTTCCTTCCAAAATATCAAAAACTGTTGGCAAAATACATCATCATATCTGCTAAAAGCTAAATGCTGAGAAAAAAACTGAAAAAAGTTTAAAAACTGCCAATGAAAGACTAGATACTGCTTGTAAAACTTTGCTTGTTTTATCAGACTTTTTTTGGAGAGTACAAGCCAATCCCTTTTAGGTATTACAACTGCATCTTATTAAGAAGTACAGTAAAGCGTTGCTAATTCGTACAACCCCAAATCCGAATTCCCTGGTAATCTAAACAAAATTGAAAAACATAAAATTTGCATTATGTCCCTTGTAATCCGAATTGGTAACAGATTCGCTAATCGGAAAAGACTATTCGTTCTATCTGCAGAGAAAGACGATTAATTCCAAAACAAAGCATTTCTATCAAAAATGCTGAGTCTATAGTTTCTAAGGATTGCAAATCCTTGTAATTTATTAGCAAAATGGTAGAGATGTGTATTTCAAAAATCAACTGAGGAAGAAGAACCTGATGGCGGCATTCCACTGTCCATTCAATAATTTATGTATCATTCTGCAGCAAATAAGGCAATTTCTCCATGAAGATGTTGGGATAACCGAATTAAAAGTGAGGAAGTTAGTAAAAGTTTTAGTGTATTGTGTATTGCAAGATAAACAGCAGATTATGTTTTTATCTAATACAATTTGACTATAATCCGCATGCTTCCTTCATTTAAATTCAACTGATTTTCATTGATTCGGATTAATAAAGTTTTACTGTAATTAGATACTTAACTACTAATTGTAGTAGCTGTCATTATTCTATGCTTCTATTTTCGTGGAAATAGTTAGTAATTATACTCGACTACTTTTTCAAGCAGTTAGCCAAGCTCTAATTTTGATCAACTTTGCTAATAAATTTCGTGTAACGTGTGGGATAAAAACTGAATTTTTTCTAAAGACAAGTTATCTTTTAAACGGTTTGTTACATTCACATCCATTGCTGATATATTTTGTCCTTCGGTATTTAAAGCGGCTTGGTGAAAACCAATTTCTTGGGCGTGCACAAAATATAACTAACATTCGGAGCTGGAATTGCCAAAAAACAACTTCAATATATTCGGGCATTAGATGACTAATTAGAAGAGTAACTATTAGAATGAATGCCTATTAGAATGCCTCCTTTGATGTAAATGTTCTGTCCCTCCAACATCCACATATTCCATTGCTTCCGTAAATTTTCCTTAAATGGTTTGTGCAAACATTTAACGGTTTTAGCATGGAAGTTAATCCACCAGGAATAACGACCATATCAGTGTTACAAAGCCTTAAATTTTCTTTAGTTTTTCCGTTAAATGAGATCTGAACCTATCACAAACTAAAAGCGATTTTGATTTTCTCGTGGGTCGTTTGTTCCACGTTTGTTTCAATCCATCCTTTCTCATGTACATTTTTGTTCATGTACTCCAACAGGAAATTTTAATTTCGGTAAACTTTTTATTTTAAAAATAGTAAACCTATTTTTTTCATTGCCAGTGGTTCGAATATTAATTCTTTTAGTTCCTTTCACGTCAACTGTTCTATTGCCAATCATGTCAATCATTACGGACGTTTCATCCATATTACCAATTTGGTACAATAAATAATTCTCCTTTTTTCTTTTCTAGATCACAAATTTTATGAAATTTTGATTTTTTCTCAAAGCACTAAGTTGTTTCGATTAATAAATCTTACACACCACCTTGGTGATGCTTCATAATTGACACTTTCTTCTTCCTTTTTTCTATTACATTTTGTCCATTTTAGTGCAAACAAAAGAATGATCCATTTTGACGGCTTTTTAAAACACATTTTTTAACGTGTTCTTCTAATATTGGCCACTTTGGAGATCTTTATTTTTTCTCCATGGTTCTTTCGTACCATACTTTCATTAACACTAAATAATATGCTTCATACGTCATGTTTTGTAGAAGTCATCGCATCAACACACGTTTCTGATTTCGGGAGAACTGATCGACAATTTTTTTTAAGAATTCGTTTTCAGAATTTAGACTAAAGGAACTCTCAAAAACAAGGGTGATCCCTATCCCCCGGTGCGTTTTATACGCCGAAATTTACGGTACTTTCCTTTGTAAGTGACTAAAAATGTTAGCAAAATATCTTAAGAATTCGATTTTTTACGTTGTTTTTTCCTATAATTACCAACTGTTTGGGTATTTACCATAGGGTTACTTTTACCACCTCTTGATAAATTTATCTAATAGTAAAAAACCGGCTCATAGCCAATGGTAGCGCTAAAATTCGCTATAACCACCAATAGTTAATTTAACTTGAGATTGGTAAAAATGGGCCGTAAGCTAGGGTAAATACCTGGATCCATTTTATAAATACCTACCCACCGTGTATTTACCTGGCGTTCATCACTGGACATTTTTAAAGCACTCAAAAACTTATTCGGGTGTTTTATGTTAGTAAACCGTGTATTTGTCACTTTAGTAAATCCAGTTTTAGATAAATGTGACACACAAGGTGCTATTGTACAACTAAATATGCTATTGTTGTGATCTTTAACTTATAATAGAAACAAAAATTTTTTTTTAGGGGCAAAATATAACTTTCCACACAAAAGTTGCAAATAACTCAATTTTGCGTCAATATTGACAAAAATATGAAAATTTGATGAATTTCAATATTTCCTATGTTGATAGTGGTCTACACTTAGAAATGTAAACATTCTTTAAAAAAAGTTTTCAAACAAATCTTAATATTGCTCTCTTACAGTTTTCTTTTACAATCAAATGCGACAATATCAAGAAATACACGAAAATGAATTTCGGAAATTTAACCGTTGTAGGAAAAAAAACTTTTCACATAAAAGTTGTAGAAAATTTAATTTTGAACAGTATTCCTTATACTTTTACTCTAAGGTGCATCACTATCGACAAAAGCACAAATATGTGAAAATTTGATGAATTTCGTCGTTTTCTAAACTGATAGTGGTTATGCTCGCAAATGTTCTACAAAAACTTTTCAAGCAAATGTTGTCAAAAACTTAATTCGAACAATGTCGTTCTCTTATACTTGTACTGGTTCATACTAGGCGAAGTCTTTTCTCGGCCCAAAGTTCACTCTTGTGTTTGGTCCAATCCTGTGTATCAGATGATACACCAACTACTGGCTCTGGCCCCACAAACAAATTACCGCAGCCCGCACGTTGCTAGCTTCATTGCTAGCAACTCCAGAATGACCTGCGATTCAGATCAGAGAGACTTCGTTATCACTACTGAGTGTGTTTAAACTTCTCTATATCATTAACCAGAGTCGATGTCGTTTACACAGCTTGCATCGTCTGGAGAGCAGTTTATCCTAGAAATGTCGTATTGTCATATTCTCCACCCCTTTCTGTAGAAGAATTTTAGATCCCATTTCTATATCAAATACTTCCCCCTGATATACAGTACAGTAAAAACACAGGCTGTAAGTTTGTTTGATGCAAAGTGTCTGCTCTGACTCCTTTTGGCGGTTTGACCCATCTGTGAACATCCAAATATCTGCCTGATCCAGAGAATTTTAATCTTCAATCCAGGACTGCCATTCAGGCAGTTTAGTCTGGTATTGAGTATTAAGCACTGGCAATGGCCCTATCAAATCTGACAAATATCCATTCCAGGAGAGGTTATCAACCAGAATGGATCAAAGCAGGGGAGATAGTAGGGAGGGATATCCCTGTGGATAACCATAAGTAGTGAAGCCGGGAACTAAAACGTATAGTGTTGTAACATTGCATTGTTAAACATGATTTTCAACAAAAATGACATTAAACTGATGGCTTGAAAGGCATTAGGAGCCGAAGTAGGGACCGAATGGCCTACTTTGGATATATATGATACCTTAGTCCATTTTGCGGGTACATATTTCCAAGCAACACTTGCTCTAAAGATTTTTACCAAAATAGGCAACATTAATAACCTTCCTTGCTGTAACATAGCAGGGAAGATCTTGTCTTCTCCAATTCGTATTTGTGGTACGTTTTGCCCTGCAGGAATAGCACCCTGTAATATTATTGGTCCTCCATCATCAAGCTTCCTGGGAAGGCATGAGAAGCTCTAACGAAGCTTCTCAGGCTACAGTCCATAAATCCCCCGCCAGGCCGCTTAACTGATCCTAGTGTCGAATCTCTAGCCAGCATCAGTACATTTTTACTGTAATTCGTTAGGGCTTCTTTATATTGCTCCCAATCACCCGATATTTTCGTCCAATTATTACTATTTGTGGTAGGCTGGAATTGCCATAGAGATCTGCTCCGTAGCTGTTTCAATCTAATCACAGTTCCTAATGGTTGTGATGACACTAGTTAGATTGTCTGTAAGGCAACTCTTCAACAGGTCGAAATTAGACCAGTTGACAACTGCTGACCAACCCGATATAATCCGAAGATAATCCGAGGTGAGAACCTCGAATTATCAAAACCGCAGCCACATAATCACGGAGGCTATGTTCTGAGACTAAGAAGGTATTGATGCTATTCCTGATAAATAAGCAAGCCCTGGGGGTATCCTCTGAAAAAACTTTCTTTCAGGATAAATTACAGAGTCCCGTATCGCAAGCTATTATTCCTGAATGAGGGCTAACTCGCGCACTCATCCTGGTTCTGCTATGGACAGCCGTAGCCACCTTAACGTGCTACATTTTTATCTGTTAATAGATAATAGATTTATCCATTAAGCTGAGAACAATTTCCCTACTAACCTCTCGCTTGGGATCCAGTGACCGTTACATTGGCCCCTTTCTTTCCAGTGCGCCCTGTCGGGCTTCTGTACGGGCACCTACACTACGCCTCCTACTGGAAACCCCAGCACGGACGGAATTTCCTCTTTTACCAGGTTTTAACACCTGACGCTCTTTTAACACTCCATGTGCTTGCCGCTGCGGAGGCTGATGATGTCAACGGAGTGGCTATCACCACCTCCGTCGTTTCAGTTATTGGTGCGACATTTTCCGCTCCCTTTGCTTTCAGCCAGAAGTAGACTCTTCTAATTCTAATGTACGGCCAGTCTTTCCAGGGCATTAATAAACACTTCGTCAACGGCGGCTTCTGACCCGTTCCTGCCTTGCTAGAATATTAAACCGTCCATTCCGATGTGTGGACCGAGTTGTTCATCACCTCCAATCGAATTAATACCGTCTCGATAAATATAACACAGAAGTGTGGTCTGGAAATATCTCCCCTCGACTGCCTTAATCTGGGCACCATCCCACAGATCTAGAGTGTGGGCTAATCACTTTCTCCGGCGTGGACCCATTAGAGCGCACCCACTTAGCCAAAGGCCTAAAGATCGCCGCACACTTCCCCGATGTAGTATTAAGCTTTTTCTTAACCGGCTTGAGGATGGTCTCATAAGGCACCCCGCTCCACATAGGCTTGCACAAATTTCTTGTAGCAGACTCTAGCAGCTGCAGACGTGTTTCTTTTAGAGCGCTTTGACAGTTTCCTCTTCTTTTACCTCCCCTTCAGAGTGCACCAGAACTTGCTCCTCTTTAAGAATGGGGAAATTTGACTTTTTTATTGGCCCCTTTCAGGATTGATGTTTATCCCTCATCGTCTAGGGTTTCTTACTGGGGAGAAAAGATGACCCGTCGAAGCAGTACTCCCATACAACAATAAACCTCACAGTTTAACAGTAGCTTTTATTGCAAAACAAAAGCGATCCGATATTATCCAAGTCATTAAATTATGATGTCAAAGTTATAGCTCATCGTCTAACTTTCCGATATAGTAGGAATTTTATGTTTCTCTATGGCTATGGTTTCTCTATACTTCAAAATAATTTTCAGATACTTCTCTTGACCACTTTGCCAATAAGAATTTTTTCCTAAACTTCTAGGCTTTACCGTTGTATAAATACAGCCCTTATCCTTAATAGAACTAAAAACTAAACTTAATAGAAGAATTTATATATACTCCTATAGTTTATTTAGTTAGAAAAAAATGTTTTTTGAAAATTTCAAGGTGCAACATTTTATTTTTTCAATTAAAAGACTTATCGGTTACTTATGGAAATAATTTGTATTTTAAATGAAGTATAATTGATGCCATTATTTATATCATCCAAATGACCCTTTGGTCCATGACTAGAGCACATAAATCGATCAAAATACCAGGAATGTTTGTGTAGAAAGTTGGCATGCATGTCTTCTAACATTCCCAGATTACTGCCATAGACTAGTGATGAGGTGAACTTTATTCGAAAGGATTTCTTTTGTAAAAGTTGTCGTTAATTCTCAAGTCAACGCAATCTTATAGTGGTGGATAGCCAAATCTTTCCGAAAATCTGCAACAAACTGGTCACACTGATGTTCTATGCTTGCTATGGGTCTGGAATCGACATCCTTGACTGCTCAAGTACAATATTTTTCGTTACGTTGTGCATCACGCTGTCGCACAATCAGGACACAATGCTAATGACTTGCAAACGTTGTTGAAACTTGTATATCTCTATAATTAGTTGCCATAGACTGACATTTCAATATGTGAAAGAATTGCGAAGTTAAGTTAAAAAGTAAATGTCTCGCTCTTAATGAAAAATCCTGAGATATAGTCTGTACCACGAGAAGTGAAAGTGACTCAACGATTTCCGTAATAATTTTGCGCATACCTTACAAATACTATGTCCGTGCGTTGACGTGTATTAGAGTGAAATGATTTCTCTTGGGTACGTCTGTTCCGTGCACTTTTATGCGATGAGTCACTCTCACTTCTCGTGGACTATATGATAAAAGTTGGTATGTTGAAGAGTCTTTAATTTGTTCTCGACTTTACAGATATCGAACCTCTATCATATCTACTATTATCTCTATCACTACTATTGTTGATGATATTAACACATTATTGTTAACAAATTGTTACTAAAAAAAGTAATCTCTTTTAATAATATTATTGTTGTATCCACCAAAATTGAAAAAAAAACTATAGGTTTTATACTACCCTTTTAATCATCCATATTAATGCCATATATAAGATGTGTATGTTTATTTTTACGTTTTAGTACTGGTGGAGGAAACTTTCAGACGGAATGGATGAATCTTAGAGCAGTTAAAGAAGCCGGTTTGGGTCGTTCTGAACGAGGCGATTATTACCAAGTTAAAGCAACAGTTATATTGTTAAGATCTGATAAAATGCTGTATAAAGCATGCGCTAATGAAGGGTGTAATAAGAAAGTTGTCGACCTTGAAAATGGTATGTTTAGATGTGAAAAATGCGCGAGAGAGTACCCTGGATTTAAATACAGATTACTTGGAAGTGTAAGTATTATAAATTTTATCATATACAAGAAAATATTGAAATTATTCATTATGGTTAGGCCAATATTAGTGATTGGAGTGGCAATCAATGGATCAGTATGTTTTCATCTGAAGTTGAAAAAATTATTGGTATGACTGCTGAAGAAGCTGGTAATGCTCTACAAATGGATACAAATGCTCTTGCTGAAATTGGGAATAAAGCAAATTTTAAGCAGTTTGTGTTTAAATGCCGAGCTAAATATGAATCATATAATGTAAGTGTTAGTTTTGATTTAAATATTTATTTTAAATTTATGTTATCATTCCAGGATGAAAATAGGCTTAAAACTGTAGCAGTGAGAGTTGATTCCATCAATCATAAAGAATATAATAACCATTTAATCACCAGAATCAAACAATTAATGTCTGAGTAAAAATATGTTTTAAGTCATGTTTTAATGGTTATGTATTTTGTTTTTATGTTAGGGTAGCATTAATAATAAGTCCTCCATATAATAGATTTACACAATTTTTTTACAATTTCCTAATATTTATGAATTTTGTTATGTAGAAAATGATGAAAAACTTTTTGTAGTCTGAATCGAAAGATTATTTGGATGTAATGCACCTTTCTGTTACCATCAGTAGTTAAAAGTAAAGATGGTTAGAATTCGATAGGTTATATCCCTTATTAATAAGTTTTTTCCTAAATTATCTTATATTTTGCATTATATATTTTTATAAACCCTAAAAGAGTCACTGTATTATGTGGTCTAATCTGAACATTTAATGTTTCAGCACTAAAGCTTTTCTTACCACTATTATTAAAAAGTATATCTTTTCATATATGATGATCTTTTCATTTTTTGGCTAATAATTCTGAAAGTGGTTATTATTACTGCTTGCTTTAAATGGGTTCTTAGGAAATAAGATTTTTGTTCTGTTCATGGTTTTTCAAAAAAAATTCAATATACATATTTATAAAAACATCGTTTTTATTATTACAAAATACGCATCCACGCTTTGGAAATACAATTAAAGAACGATCTAATATAATAATATAAAAGTTAGGTTATCTTCGGTGATAAACATGTTTTTAATAATTCGCAACGCTCAGATCTCGATAAGAGCTTTTTTTCGGGCATACGCCCCCAAACAAGCTAAAATACTAATTGCACTTATCAATAAGCCCAATATTAACGCCAGGCTATCACCAAAATCCATTTTTATTCTTACGAGGATATCTGTTAGCGATTTCTGTAACATTTTAGTCATCGCGTAAGCGCCATCTATTAGATTATTTGTATCATTAAAACTTTACTTCTAAATTACTAATGTAATTTGAAAAAGAGTTCCAAAATTGCGGAACTTGGACTAAACGTCCCGAAATTTCCGAAAATAGTACTTAAATACAGTACAATCCCGATTAACCGAATCGCGATTATCTGAAATCCGGTTTTTCCGAAACAAACTACAATTTCAAAAAAATCCCGATTAACCGGAAAAATTCGCATTACAGGAAACGCGGGATTCCCTTATACTGCTAGGTGGTTCCCCTCGGGGTTTCACGGCAATACGACGGTCTAAAATGCGCATTGTATTGCTTAGCCGACAGTGTTACAAGTACATACATATGTATTAACGTCTGTTATTATCGCAAAAAGAGTAGTGTTATTCTCAAGTATTTTACGAAATGCAGTGTCAGAGTAATAAACGTAAACGCGTTGTTATCAGCTTGCAGGAAAAACTGAAAGCGGTTCGACGATTAGATAATGGTGAATTGCTTAAAAATGTAGCAAAGGATTTAGGCGTAGGCGTGAGTACAGTCGCAGAATGGAGAAAAAATCGCGAAAAACTTGTAAAATGGTGTAGTGTTTTGTCATCGCCGACCCCGGCACGAAAAAGTATGAAAAGAGGTGAATACGAAAAAGTGGATGACTCTTTATTTTTATGGTTTATACAGAATCGAGAACGTGGAATACTAATTTCGGGGACCATTTTAAAACAAAAAGCAATGAGTTTAAGTGAAGAATTGCCGGTCAGTGAAGCGTCTGCAAGTTTTTCTGTAAATGATGGATGGCTAAACCGATGGAAAAAAAGACATGGTGTATGTCAACTGAAAATTTGTGGGGAAAAGTTGTCTGCCGATGTATCAGTCTCAAAAAAACTTGCAGAGAATTTTATGGAGCTTATGAAAGAAAATGATTTATAACCAGACCAGATCTACAATTGTGACGAAACCAGCTTGAACTACAAAATGTTGCCCTCAAATACCGTAGCTTCAAAAACGGAAGCTGAAGCACCTGATTACAAATGTAGCAAAGAACTGTCACTGTTCTTACACGCGCTAATGCTTCTGGGAGATACAAACTTCCATTATTATGTATCGGTAAGTCAGCAAAACCACGAGCCTTCAAGAATATTCGTCCCAATGCTTTTCCTGTTATGTATAAAAATAAAAAAAAGGCTGTATGAATGCAAATCTATTCAAAAATTGGTTGTTTGAAGATTTCATACCAAAAGTAGAGTACTAAAAAAGAGCACGGATACCCCAGAAAAGGTGTTTTGTTACTAGACAATGCTGCCACTTACCCAAGTGCGGAGCAACTTAAAAGTGGGGAAATAAAAGTAATGTTTCTGCCTCTTGCTGTAACTTCTCTCGTTCATCCCGTGGATCAGGGTGTGCTGGAAAATTTAAAATGAATATACTGGTGTTTACTATTGGAGCATATCTTGGAAGAAGTAGATGACGAGTGCCAACCTCACTGAATGTCTAAAGAAGATAAACTTGAAAAATGTTGTATATTGGATAGCTTCAGCTTGAAATCAAGTAAAAGGTGGAACTCTGGAAAAATCTTGGTCAAAATTGATTCAACACGAAGAGGGACGTATCACAGAAGCAGGGTCCGACCATGAAGAAAGTTTACAGCAAATTTTCACGAAAATACCAGGATGTGAAAATGTTACGGAAACAGAAGTTAATAAATGGTTAAACAGTGATAATGTAGAAGATGAAATGACTGACCAAGAATTAATTGAAAGTGTGCATAAATGACAATATTCCGGTAAAAATGTCACATTCAGAAGGACTAGAAGCGTTGGAGAAAGCGTTAACTTATGTAGAACAACAAGAAAATGCAAGAACACAGTTCGTTCTTGTCATCCAGTTTGTTCAGATGTTAAATGTTCGTAATATTGTCTTTTACAATTCATGTGATTTAATATATAATGTTCAGGACGTTTGTTATTTTCCAATATTTATTCTGTTAAACACGGTTGATGTGCAAAAAAGCGTTTAATTTTACTCTTATTGACGTCGTGCCTGATGACGAATGCTAAGCATTCGAAATAATTATAGCACTTATATTAAGGAATAAAAATCATTGTTGAAAAAACTATATCTATAGTATTTTAATTTAAATACAAATTATTTGTTGATGTTATTTTTAAATTAATACACAAATTTAAGTAAAATATTTCATAAATGTTTTTAAGTCGATCTGATGATATACGCATCCTAAACTCCTATTTTCCGAAACAAAAAGTCCGGATTAACCAAAATATCGATTTTCCGAAATCACTTTGGTCCACATTATTTCGGATAATCGGGATTGTACTGTATACTGTATGGTATAAAATATGTGACATGTGGTATATGGCTTTTAATTTTGTGTTACTATAGGACTTATCCATGGGCGCCAAATACATGGCTGCTCTGGGTGCACAAGTGCCCAAAATTTTATCTGGGTTGAAGTTGCTAGTTTCAATTTTCTTAAATTTTAATGTACTATTCAGCTTTTTGTTCTAAATTTTGGGACTGAATTATATCATGTATTATTTTAACATATATTATTCATGTATCTGCTATGAATGTTTTTATTGGAAAGTACATACTTTTAATTGACACTACTTCTATTTAGGAGACTTAATAATAATAAAGATATTTCTTGAGTCAGATACAAAAAAAAGTAAAATTAATACAATCGTGCAAGTAACCTAAAACGAACATTGATGGGGTAAACAAAGACATGGAAAATTATTTAAATACAACAAAAGACAAATCTATAAACATGAAACTCATCACCGACTTCGAATTAAAAGTCCCAAACACTATTATCAAACGCACACCAAAAATAATCAATGCACCCTTTCAGTACTACCTGCCTGCAGAAATCATCAATAAGCTCAAAAATAAACGAAAAATATACAGAGAATACATGAGATCAAAACACCCAAACAATAAAACGGAATATAACAAAGCTAATAAAGAAATTCGTGAAGCGATCAAAACATTCCAATAGGATCAATGGTTGAAGGTATGCGCAGAAATAAACCAAGACGAACCTTTTGGCAGAAAATCAAAAAAGTGACCAAATATAATAAAGTTAAGATAATTCCTACGTAATATTCGAAGACAAAGAACACAAAACAAATAGGGAAAAATGGGAAGCATTAGCAAAACATTTCTATAAGGAATTTAGCCCAACCCAGAATGTCTTATTTGACACAAACAACAAATTAATGGTGGAAAAATGGTACGAGAATTTCACATATCAAAATAATGACTCAGAAATAATTACTGATATAGACGAAGACGAATACATTGAACACATCACCAAAGGAAAAAACTCAGCCCCGGGATATGATCTAGTCACAAAACATCTCTTAAGAAACCTCAATCACACGATTCACCAATTCATACAAAAATCCATGAATTACTGTCTAAAATCACGACAATTTCCAAACATATGGAAAAGCGGTACCATTATTCCGATTTTTAAGCCTAACTCTGACCATCATCAAACTATAAGACCAATAACACTACTTCCAGTATTAGGTAAAATCCTTGAAAACATCATAAACAAACGAATTCTGAAATACGCAAAGATCCCTTTTTACCACTTTGGTTTCAAACCCAACAACTCCACATTACATCCATTAATCACGTTTATAAACAACATACAATTCAATCACAAAGTACACAAAAAAACAATGACTTTATTCCTGAACATTAACAGAGCGTTCGATTCGGTATGGCACTTGGGACATCTTTTCAAAATGGAAAAAATGGGCATTAAAAACAACCTGATTAAATTAATTGACGGATTTTTAAATAATAGATCATTGCAATAAGGATAAACGACACATTTTTGTCTTTTTTCTCACTTAAACAATTAGTTCCCCAGGATTCCCCACTATCTCCCACCCTATACAATATATACTGCTATAACATATACGCAGCAGCCCCGAACTACTTCAACCCAGAGTGGTATATTTTGCAGTATGCGACACCACGCTTATTTCACACAACAACATGTTGGACAAAGCGACAGATAACCTTCAGGGACTACACGACCAAATATTGGAATGGTTACACAGGTGGAGACTTTCGCCTACCCGAAAAAATTCTAAATGCTTATCCCATACCACCGAATAACCGATAGATCTCCTACAATAGTTGATGGCAATGTTTACATCAAACCGTCCCCATCTGTGAAATATTTTGGTATTACGGTAGATAATGGCATAAAACTATGTAAGCACTTCAAAAATAAAAAAAGACGAGGCAATTAAAAGAGCGAATCTATTTCGATCGCTAACTTACAAAAACCAAGGCATCAATACCAGTACATCAATCAAAATATACAAAGCCATATGCAGGCCAGTTTTCGATTATGGTCACGTTCTCACAATCAACTCCACAAAGAACACCAAGGAGATCATTAACAAAACCGAAAGAAGATGCTTAAGGATCATAAGCAAAATCTGCCATCGAAACAATCCCTTGTACAACATCAGCACTAAAGATCTATACGATATAACACAAATAAAACCAATTCAATTAAGACACAAGACATTAAACAAGATATTCATTAATAAAAGTCTCAACACACAAACATTGGACCGGGTATGTCAAAGAAGATCAAGTAGTAGCAATAACCGCAAAGTTTTAACAGTAATACGAAGCACTGATGGCAGAGCAGGAAGAAGATAATTGAAATGCTTGTTACACTAAACAAAAATTATAACTTTATTTAAGTATTTCTATTTATACTATATACCTATATTATTCACACTATATATTGTATATCTACAAAATATGTATAGACAAAAACATGTAAAGGCGGAAAGGCCTGGGCATTACATGTTGACGGTCGGTAGCCAATAAAGGATTATTTCTCTCTCGTGCAAGTAAATTAAAAAGTAAACATCAACAAAGAATAAAAATTAAAGAAAGTAAAATTAAGAAATTACAAAATAAATTCTGAGTTAAAAAGTATCGAATCAGTCGTACTATCAAGCAGATCCTCTTTAAACGAGAAAAGAAAAACAAGAATAAAGCCAAATAAAACCAATAAATCATAATGAAATCAATAAAAAATAATATAAAAACATCAAACAGCCACTTATATGATTTTCCAGCAAAAAAAAAAATCAATATAAAAATAAATATGACTATCTTATTATGCCAGTGTTTGAGCGTTTCTGTAAAAAATAAGGAACCAAGGAAAATCTAAGAAAAAACAAATCGTGTAATCAATAGTCTCATCGAGTCAACCAGTCTCTCTTCTTCACCATATATCAAGCACAAAGTCCACGATTCCACCATTCTTGAATTCTAATTGTATAATTTTGCACTAACTGCCGGCTTATTCGTATGGTACTAAAAAAAGTAATTATTATCTAGACATACCCCCAGACAAGGTGGCTGTTTTTGCATGTATGGTGGTTCTTTTTGGTTTGCTAATAATCTAACAATCTACCCTGTTGGTTTAATTAAAAAATTACCGTTTTAACTAAGTTTTTATTAAAATAAAGCCGGACAAAGATTGGCTGATCTAAATTTAATTAAAAATTAGTATCTGACCAAAACTTTTTTACTTTAAAAGTAAGATTAAATATGCGGTCAATTACTGGTTCTTTTATAGGTCAATTGTAGGACATAAACAGCTCAAACACTGAAGTTTTTAACCGATTTTAAAATTTATAAATCTTTAAGCCTAAAATAAATATAAGTGTAAATGTTCGATTCTTTTCTATTTTATAAAATATTTTTTCTATTAATATAAGTAATTGAACGCACTTAAGCAGCAATCAGTCAGTAAAATTAAAAGGATAAAATGTTGGCCAAATACTTATTTAATTAAGAAAATTTAACAAATATGGATTAGTTTAAATTTTTTCAGTGATAACTATTTTGCAGTGTATACATATAAATATTTGCTTATTTTCTATTTTTTTAAATCTTTTTTATAACAATAAAAATAATTCAATGCATTTAACTGCTGGTAAACACAGTGGTCAATTGTCAAAAACTATTATTAGTGTTCACGCAGTTGAATACAGAGAAACGGTAACTCAATTTTTGACCACCTGTACAAGATATACTGATATATAAAGACCGGATTTATAATATATTTAAATATCTTTACGAATCAGTTAAAAATAAGTGAAATAAGACCAGGTTAGTTATGCCTTTTTTGAATTTTCATGCCTAATATTTTTTTATGCCTATTTAACACGTTGAATGCCACCATATATTCGACAAATGGGGTCCCACTGGCCAATAGTTTTTTATTTTAGAATCTTGTAATTATTGCTCTACAGATTCAGGAATTAACATAAATTATTATTATAATTTTTTTTTTTTGATATTTATTTTAAACTTTTATTTTATGGTGACACGTTGGTCTCGCGCGGCCTACAATAGACGCGTACATCTCGAGTAGCCATGTGAGTCCAATGTGTCATCACGTAATTCCTGTCTGAACTTGTAAAATCTCTCATACACGTGTTTACGGCGATAGAGTATTACTTTTCGCAGTCTTTGTTTGGATGTTGTGAGTGTAATTGTGAATGTGAATATGTCATACGAAAAAGAACAAGCACGTTTGAAGAAGTTATGAAAAGAGTTGCTTTCTGATGAAGAAAGTGAGGCAAATATTTTTGACGGCGACGAAATATACGAACCGGTTACAGAATGCTCTGAATCCGAGGACGATTATCGGTCTAAATCTAAACGGTTCAAAAAAAATAATTGTACACCATCTTCGCAAAAACCAGAACCGTCTACCTCACAAAAAATTATAGAAAGCCCCAATTACATGGATGAAATAATAGAAGAAGTTATAAGAAACATGCGTTATGACGACTTGGGTGATGAAGAAAATAATAATGATATTGAAAACGAAGCAAATAACCAGAGTAATGAGTTTGAGTGGGCTCATGCAACTGGGAAAAATCTAAAAAACTTACAGTTTAGTGTCCCAAACTCTGGTTTTAGTATTGCTCTGTATGAACAATACGACAAACTGCCATATGATTTTTTCAAAGTTTTTGTGAATGACGACATCATAAGCTTAATCGTGAGTCAAAAAATCTTCTATTAAAATAACATAATAATAATATATATTTTAGGTAGAAGAAACAAACAGATACGCTGAACAGTGTAAACGAAGTAATATTCTACCAAACGCACGTATTCTGAAATGGACTCCCACAGACCCCACAGAAATAGAACATTTCATTGGTATTATTTTGTGGATGGGGTTGTGTTCTTTCCCAGAACTTTCTTCATACTGGTCAACGAAACGATTGTACAAAAATGCAATCCCAAGTGTAATGTCCAGAAATCGTTTTCAGTTACTTCTGAAAATGATACATTTTAGTAATAATGAGGAAATTAGTGATGATAAATTACACAAGATAACACCACTTGTGAACAAGCTTCGGACATCATTTCAGTGCCAAATGACACCCTCCAAGTACGTTTGTATAGATGAGACTCTTGTACCTTTTAGAGGAAGACTGAAATTTCGTCAATATATATCCAATAAGCGACATAAGTTCGGAATCAAATTATTTAAGCTGTGCCTAAAAGATGGGTACACATATGATTTCCAAGTATACTGCGGCAAATCGAAGGATGGTCATGTGTCAGTGCCTACAAAAGTTGTAATGGATTTGATGACAAATCTTTTAGACAGCGGACGTACTTTATGCACTGACAACTATTACACATCAGTGAGTTTAGCTAATGCACTATTACATAGAAAAACACATCTTATTGGAACATTACGATCTAATAGAAGATATAACCCCAAAAGGGTTGTAGATAAAAAGTTGAAAGTTGGAGAAGTAGTAGCTGAAGAATGTAAGCAAGGAATAGTAGTTGAAAAATGGAGAGATAAAAGGGACGTATTAGTATTGAGCACTAGATATGGAAATGAAATGGTTACTTTAATCAAAAGAGGTGAAGAAATACAAAAGCCCAAAAATGTGGTTGAATACAATAAATATAAATCATATATTGATATATCTGATCAGTTAAAATCTTATAATACCTGCCTTCGCCGTAGTATGAAATGGTATAGGAAATTGGCGTTCGAGCTATTAACTGGAAGTGCAATAGTAAATGCCTACATCTTTTTACGGTAAAAATTGGAAATTATAAAGAATAGTATGTCCCAAAATTCACTAGAAATAAAATTCACTATTGATTCAATGTAGAACTCGATCACTAAAATTAATAGAACAATATATTGATTGTTTAATAATTATGGAAGATATCATAAAATACTGACGTTATTAAATTACTGTTAACACATTAATTGTGACAAGAAATACTACATAATTCAGCATGTCAAAACATCATTGCATCAGGAAAAATTAAAACTGACTAAAAGTCAATCCAAAAAACAACAAACTATAGGTACAGCTATACAATCTGTGGCATTAATATCCGGCTACACTGAACAATCAAAATTCAATTTTGATCTTTGCAAAGCTTTGATAAAAGCAAACATACCAATCCATAAAGTGACAAATAAATATTTCAAAACTTTTTTACAAACATATTGTACTATGCATATTCCCGATGAAAGCCATCTCCGCAAAAATTATATTACTTC
This sequence comes from Onthophagus sagittarius, assembly GCA_036711965.1. Lineage (NCBI taxonomy): Eukaryota > Metazoa > Arthropoda > Insecta > Coleoptera > Scarabaeidae > Onthophagus > Onthophagus sagittarius. The sequence goes on from JASERS010000001.1 coordinate 40,888,851, forward strand.
AGTCTACAAAGAAGTTATTCAAGAAATAAAAAATATTATTGGAAATAATTATATTTGGATAAGTGTAGACGAAACAACCGATGTATGTGGATGTATGGCAAATTTAATACTTGGAGTATTAAGTGATGAAAATTCGTCAAAAAGTTTTCTAATAAGTACCAAAGAATTAAGTAAAACAAATAATAATACGGTAACAAGATTTATTCGCCGGTACCGAATGATAAAATTTTACTGATGGTGTCAGACGCAGCGGCATACATGCTAAAAGCTGCGTCTAATATGAAGATTTTTTACCCTAACTTAATTCATTCTACTTGCTTAGCACACGGGCTTAATCGAGTAGCAGAAACTATAAGGTTACAGTTCCCATTAGTTAATAAATTAATAAAAAGCGGTAAACAAATATTTGTTAAAGCCCCTTTAAGGGTAGAATTGTTTAGAGAGAGGTTACCAAATACCCCATTACGACCACAACCAGTTCTAACAAGATGGGGAACATGGCTAGATGCCGCTATATACTACACAAACGCCTTAGATCATTTTAAACAATTAATAAATGAATTTCCGGCTACAAATAGTAAAGCAATACAAGATTGCCAGGCCGTCCTAAAAGAAGTGGAGCTACAAAATAATTTGGCATTTATAAAAGCAATTACAGTTATATAAGTGAATCTATAAAATCACTTGAGAAACAGGATTTACCTTTAGTGACTGCAGCAGAAATGATTAAAAAGTTTCAAGACAGCACGTATAGCGTACCAGGACATATTGGTCAAATAATTACGAATAAATTTAATGACGTTCTGTGTAAAAATGAAGGATTTGCCACATTACAAAAAATTGCATCAATTTTAAGTGGTGAAATTGTTACTGGATTTATTATGGATCCCGCATTAATTACAAAGTTCAAGTATGCACCAATTACAGGTGTGGACGTGGAGAGAAGTTTTTCGGCTTACAAGAATACGTTAAGTGAGAGAAGACACAACTTCACAATGGAACATTTAGAACAGCATTTAATAATTAGTTGTTTTCGTGATTAGTGGATTAATAATTATATATGAATGCTTAGTTTAACGATATATTTTTTAATGAAAACGTTATTAAAATACATTATTAATTAGGTATAGCAATTTTTTCGATTTCTAATTTTTATGCCTTTTTAATGCTTTTGTTGCCAAAATTTCATGCCTTTTTAAGTGCCTTTTTCCGTCTTTTTTGTGCCTTTTAATCCGGTCTTTACTAATATAACAAATGACAATCTATTTGACAGCATATGAAGAGTTATCGTACCAATGCAAAACGTTTATGAATTAACGTTGGCTAAGATATGGGCTTGTAAAAAGCATGGTGATATTTGACAAAAAACACTTAAAGTCAAAATAACTCGAACACAAAAACCGCTAGATACCAACAACTGTCATCAGAGTCAACATATTTTTTTACGTATAATTGAATGGTATAATAAAAACTATAGCATTCCATTTAAAATAATGAAGTTGAGGTCTACTTCCGGTAGACCGGAAGTGATGGCCATCATCTTGAAAATATTTTAGCTTAAAAGGTCAGAATCAACAATCTATGATACCAAAATTTCAAGCCTTTATGAGTAGTGGAACCTAAAAAAGTTCTAATGAACCAGTAGATATTATCGGTCAAGTAATATAATCAAAATGGTCAAACACTGAATGCCAAATAAATGGTATATGATTTTCTAAGATCACAAGTTTACACAAGGATCTTCTACCCCAAAAGCTGCGAAAACCGCGGATAATTGCCGTAGTCAACTGTTTACGGTGTCATAACTTTCTTATATGACACGTATAAAACTCTGAGACCATATAGAACCTGTAGGAAATTTTATGCTCTTTACACTGGTATATAATTTTCATAGATCACAAGTTTGCACAAGCATTTTCTACCGAAGAACGGCAAAAACCGCGTATAATTGCCAATCATATTGCGAATTATGTATACAAATAATAGATAGTAATAAATTAAATAGAAGTAGTATGTTTGGCACAAAACTAACTACAACTTGTTTATATTTATAGCGTGCTGTGGTAGCAGCTCCATTAAAAACTAAAAATTATATTTTCTTACTATGTAGGGTTGTATGTAACGTGTAAATTTTGGTGGAAGACGTGGTTACATATTAACCGGACAAACCCGGATTTAGGTAGCCCAAGGTGTATTCTTGCTAAGTTGATAAAGCTTTTTTTAAAATTCGGTTCCATAACGGCTGCACACGAGTTTAAAATTCGACAATTTTGAGATGTATTTGGAACATGGCGGTGTTCTTTTTTCTGCGGTGGATATAGAAATATCGACAGGACATCGACCAGTTTTAGATGAAGAAACGGTCGGGCTTTCTAGTGGTGTCTTTATTATTTCGCTTCTCTAAAGACAACGAAGATATCGGCTTGTAAAGTAGATAGGAAATTACGGGTAGAAATTTGTTGCCTTAAGGTTTGTTGCTATCGTCGCATGGGTTAGTTTTCAAGATATTTGAAATTTTAGGTTATTTACCAAAATGCCCATTTATTGACATTATTTTCTTAAATAAAGAAAAACTTTACGATGATATCGATTTGAATTTTAATTGATAGCCAACTCTTCACCAGACCTTTTTTCCTTGAAATCAGGCGCTTTATTTCAAAAATTGTATGACACCAAGTGTGCGAATTGCTTTAATAATGTCCTTGTTTTGTTAGCTTTATAAAAAGATATGAATGTTCAAAAACAAGCTATTGATGTCAATCAGTAACTGGTTTTCACCTAGTGTAGGCATGATTTGGGAGTTGTTTTTCTTTTACTTTATTTGACGTTTTGTGATTGGTTGCTATCCAACTTATTTACTTATTGTTAGTTACGACTTTAAGTCACTCAATCACAAATTTTGTCATCTAACAGCTATCCTTTGCATTATTTCACTGTTGTTCATTGCTGTTTTTCTCGGCATTAATATCATGGCTATGTACTTCAACTCTGAATATGCCGATATTATGTATTGCTACGGACTTTGTGACGGTAGTACCGCTGAAGCCCGTAGGGAATACCATCGTCGATTCCCGAACCGTCGACGTCTACGTGTTAGCGTTTTTGATTCCACCTATCGAAGAATTTCTCAAACCGGTTTGGTTCAACGACAACAAAAAGACACCGGAAGGCCAAAACTGTATGCCCCTGAAGACGCAGAGGAGATACTTCGTCATTTCCATGAGGACCCTAACACTTCAACCAATGCAGTGTAGACATGGATGTATAGAAAGTTTGAGACCGTTTAGAAATAGTGTTAACTCTCTCTTATTATTCAGCCAGTATACTACATCATCGATTATTAGAAGCAAATCACAATCAGCGACAATTAGATAGTGTAATAGAGTGTGTCGAAATGAATTATCCAGAAACATATGTGGTAAATGTGTGGGTCCTCTGGGTACACAAGGCGATTATGCCGATCGCCTTGTGATTGGCGATCGCCGAATATGAGAGTAAGCCGAGTGTTCCAAAAGACTTGATACTGTCCCTGGAAGAGTTTCAAGTCTGCAAAACTTGATATGCTTTCAGAAGACTTGATCTCACTTTCAGAAGATTGGAAATACTTCTAGATGGCTTGATAGTGCCCCTGTAAGACTTTATACTGCTTCTAGAACAGTAGATATTGTCTCCAGACAACTTGAAATGGTTATAGAAGACTAGAACCTCTTCCAAGAGACTTGATACGGCCTCTGGAAGACTTGACACTTGGGTCTCTATTGCTTCCAAGAGACTTGATAATGCCCTTAGAAGACTTGATATGCTTCCAGAAAGCTTGCAATGGTTCCAGAAGGCTTAAACTGAAAAAAAACACGATACTGTCTCTGGAAGAGTTGAACTGCTTTCAATAAACTTGATACTGCCCCTAGAAGACTTGAAATGCTTCCAGAAGATTTAATACTGTCTCTAGAAGACTTAATTTCACTCCTCAGAAGATTTGAAATACCTTTAGAAGACTTAATGATGCTTTCAGAAAAGTTGAAATGCTTCTAGTAGGCTTGATACTATCGCTAGAAGACTTGATACTGCTTCTAGAAGACTAGAAATGCTTCCAGAAGACTTGCAGAGGTTTCAGATGACTTGAACTGCTTTCAAACGACTTGTAGAGGATTTAATCTGCTTCTAGAACTATTGCTTCCAAAAGACTTAAAATGTTTCCAGAGTACTTGTAATCCCTCAGAAGACTTGATACTACTTCTAGAAGTCCTGATTCTGCTTCCAGAAGATTTAAAATACCTCCAGACGACTGAAACTACTTTTAAAACTGTTAGCAGGAAATTTTTTCATTGTAAATAACAAGATGCTATTGATAAACTGTTTGCTTCGAAAGCAGTAAATGCTATTGCACAGAATACAATATCTTGATTTAAGTCCAAAAACTAATTAAACCATTAATGTAACTATAAACAAAACTTGATTTTGCTTCTTAAATATCATATATACTTTTGGCAAAATACAAAATTTTCATATCAGAAATTCAAAAACTATCAATTAAAAACCGGCGCCTTTCAGAAGACATATCGACTGTCATAAATTTGTTTGCACAGTTCACCATTTAACATTTATTTTAATTTTGTTTGCCTGGTGTGTTCCCATGGCGTTTGCGCATACCATTATTGTAACACGTTGTTTACTAACTTTAAACCCAGGAGCAGCTGTTTTACGCTTAGACGAGACTTGAGACTTTCGGGCCAATGATTTCCAATTTAAGCCTGTTTCATCAGCATTGTACACGAGATCTAGAGAATAACCTTCTTTTTTTAGGAATTCTAAAAATGTTGCTTTAAAATTTTCAGCTGCCTGAACATTCCCAGATAGAGATTCTCCTTGAATCTCCAATTCTCGTATACCATGCCGAGATTGAAACCTCTTTAACCACCCTGTACTTGCCTTGAAATCTGTTGAACCACCAAGCCTTATTCTTTTCTAACGCTTTTTCGCACAATAATGGTCCAGAAACAGCTTCGCCCAAACTTCTTTTCTGAACGAACCATAAAAAACCGCGTCTTCTAATTTTTCATCTTGTGCTTTTTTCATAGTTTTCCTTCTTTTAGATCCCTCTGCATTATCCAAGGTGGACGCAAAATTTAAAATGCCCTCCTTGCTATTTTTAATATCAGATAGTGTCGATTTACCGATATTAAAAGCTTTCGCAATTGCTACCATACCTTTCCCTTTTTCTAGCCGACTTATTATTTGAATTTTGGTTTCAATAGATAACACATTTCGACTTCTTCTTCGTGAAGGAATCATATTTCTTTTATGTTTTGCCTAAAATATCTTAAAGGTCTACTCCAGTACGTGCATCGAACTAAACGGAAATTATAAAAATAAAAATCGTTCGAGGCACATTAACCCTCCGTCTGTCGGGCGCGCTTTCTTAACGCTTTCGATCGGGTGTGGTCTGTGGAGTCCAAAATAGAAAAAACTCTAAAGGACGCCAACGTGTCCTCCAGTGCTAATTTCTCATAAATATGTTTTATATGATGCTTGTACTATATAATAGCCTAATACAGGGCCAATTCCAAACTCACGTTTTATGTTAATTTGATTTAAAGAAAATGCTTACAATTTAATCACATATTTTTCAAAATTTGGAAACAATGCCTAAATAAAGGAAAAGAAAATCGATCTATAATAATATTTATTTAAAAATGTATAAAGTGTTATAAAAAAATGTCTTAACTAAAGAATAATATTCTATGCACAAACTGGAGGGCTTCAAACTGTGGTCTCCATATTTCCCAAACAATCGTTGCAGCACGCTGTTATGTGCTCCATGCACAACCAACATTTACAAATTTTGCAAAAATAACGAGCTTTTCGTCTTTTGCAATATTTTCAGTTTCCTCTTTTCCCTGCTTGTGGCTCTGGAATAATCTCTTCTTCAATACCTGAGAGCCTCAAGGCAGCAGTACACACACTTTTGGTCAAGTGCTTATCAACGGCTCTTCTTTGCATGTTATCGGTAGCTTTATCGATATGATCGTCTCGGTGCATTGTTGAAACTACAAGCACATTCTTTCCTTTTTTGGGTATATATGAAACTGCAGTCATATCATTACTAAATGCGAATAACGAAGAATATACTTTCTTGTTTTTAACTTGTGTTATTTCAAGAGGTAGTTCTCTTCAATTGGCTCTAATTGTACCAACCACAGTAAGGCGGTACTCTCTTAGCAGTTTGTTTACAATTGAATATCCTGTGAACCAACGATCTATTGTAACATTTCTTCCTGATCCTAATAAATGTGAACATATTCTTTCAGTTAAACACCAGCGTAAATTTCTATGTGTGAAGTGAAAAATGTTTTGGCATCAACAACGGCGAAGACTTTCAATCTGTATTTGTTTGGTTTACTTGGAATGTACATTCGGAAACTGCACCTACCCCTAAAGGCAAGCAGCATTTCATCTAATGTTACATACTTGCCCATAGAATAAGTTTTCTTACAATTGTCGTTGAACTTGTCAACAATAGTACAAACTACTGCTAGTTTCTCCATTTCTTTCTTTAACCTCTAGTTGTGGTATCGTCTAAGCGAATGCATTTCAATAAGAAGACGAACCTCCGTTTTGCCACTGTAGCAGGAAATATCTCATATCCCATACCGTCTGATGACCAATACTCTGCTAAATGTGTCCTTGATCCATGATGGAGCCCAGCTAAATGAAGCAAACCCATCAGCGCTTGGATTTCTACAGAGTCGGTAGGTTTACACTCAGTCTTATCTTGGTATTTAACAGAAATTTTATCAATAAATAAATTAGTGTTTTCAACTACAATATCAATGCAATTTCCAAACATGTACATCCAGCATTGAATGGGAGATAATGCGTCACGTGCTTCACCGATGACCCCCGGCAGGTGAGACACTATGTATTCGTTGCGAGTTCTAATATTTCTAGGTGGGACAGCCTATTTCCATTTAGTTCCATCCTTACCAAAAAAAATACGAGCATCTATCACGAATCACGGGTTGTTCATCTTCATCATCCTCGCCGTCATCCTGATGCATAATATCTGCATCTTCATTTACGTTTTCCTTCTCGGTTTCTGTATCATGATCACTGATACTTACAAAATCTGGACCTGATATCGAACTATAGTCGGACTCTTCTATTTCACTGCCTGTCCTAACTTCTTCATACAGTTTGTGTAATCTTTCTCTCTCCTTTTCATAAGGATCCATATCACAATGCTATCAAATCATATCAGAAAATTGTGTAATACTACTTACCTATTTGTAAGTATACTATTTGTATACTAGATATTTGATATTTGTTATAAATAATTATTTTTGCACTCTACTGTATCTCTATCCTAACCTAATCCGAGGGTTCTCCTAATGTACTGTGAGCGTCAAAAAAAGTAAACGTCGTTAATACGACAACAACGACGTACAAAAATAAATATATTAACTTTTAATACTTGGTTTGAGCTCCTTTGGCCTTCAACACCTCCCTTAATCTCCTTGGCATGGATTCCACCAAGTTTTTTGTAATATTTTGAGGGATTTTCATCCATTCTTCAGTTAAAGCTTTTTTAAGGTCGTCTTTATTTGAAATTGCCCTTTCTCTGATCTTCCTGTCAAGGTGATCCCACAGATGTTCTATAGGATAAAGGTCTGGGGACTGCGGTGGATGATCAAGGGTTTTAGGGACTCGGTATAGCATCCATTCCTTCACAATTTTGGAAGTGTGCTTTGGATCGTTATCCTGTTGGAAGATCCAGTTCTCTGATAAGCCTAACTCATTAATACTCGGGGAAATATTGTTCTTTAAAATGGTTAAATAGTCCATTTTATTCATTGTTGATTCAATAAAAACTAGATTACCGACCCCTGACGCCGCCATACAGCCCCAGACCATAACCGAGCCTCCACTGTGTATGGTATTGGTAACAAATTTCTCTTTGGAGGCCTCATTTTTTGGCCGCCATATCTTTGGTGGTTTTCTTTTACCAAAAATTTCAAATTTACTTTCATCACTAAATAATATATTTTTCCAAAAATCTGGAGCTTCGTTCTGATACTTTTTTGCGAAATCAAGACGTTTCTGTTTATTTATTTTCGATATGTAAGGCTTTTTACGGGGTGTTCTTCCATGCAGGCCACTTCTATGGAGTGTTCTTCGTAGGGTACTGGAACTTATGGTTGTGTTTGCTATCTGCGATATGTCGTTTGCTATTTTAACCGCACTTGAACATGGATTATTCTTCACTTCTGTTACCACTGCTCTAGCCTGTGCTTCTGTAAGGCGCTTTGGTCGTCCAACGCGTTGTAAATCGGCTACAGTATGATGTTTTGCGTATTTATCCAAATTTTTTTTTATTGTGCAGTGATTTCGTCCCATTATTTTAGCTATTTCGCGTAAGAATTTACCTTTTTTATTTAAACTTAATATAATTTTACGCGTTTCTATACTTGTTTGTTTTCCCACGATGATTTTTGGTATTTATAATTAATTTCGACGTTCAACCACTTGCTGTTTCTTCTAAAATGTTCTAAAGTTGTCCTGGGAGGGGTTTATACACTTAGCAGCAGAAGTCTGCGTACAAAAAACTTCTAACACTTTAACTGAAAAAATAAGGGTCATGATCTAATGTGATAAACTTCAATTTTTTTTATTTTGTGTATTAACTACATATAATTCTATTAACAAAATATGCATCAATAAAACAGAAATATTAGTTACAAAAAAAATTAAAATTAAAAATTCTCCAAATAATGCGTATGCAAAAATCTGCGTACAAATAAAGACGCCTTCTCCAAAATATACTTATTTACTTAAATACGTAGTTGGCGATGTACGCTTTCCGATTTAAATAAAAGATAATCGGTGTCAATTATATTAGCAGAGGCTTAGAAGCTAAAAGTTAGAATGGACACGAAAGGAAAGGAAATTGAATTGGGAGAGAGAAAAATTATTGTAAAGTTATGGAAAGAGGGAAAATCTTTTCGAAAAATAGGAGAAACTGTCGGCAGGTCACACTTTTCCATTCAAAGAGTAATTAATAATTATAAAGACACTGAAGATTACCTCTCACGTCCGCGATCTGGTAGACCACTCCTTTTAACAAACCGAGAGAAGCGAAAAATTGTACAGCAGGTTAGAAAAGAACCTAGGCTGACGGCAAAAAAAATAGTAGAAAATGTACAAGAAGAATTTTATAAAACTATCAGCAAAGATACGGTGAGGACGTTAAAAAAAGCTAACTATCACAGTCGCGTTGCACGAAAAAAGCCATTTGTGTCAGAGGTCAATCGTCAGAAGCGGATCGCCTTTGCAAAAAAAATCTCAGACAAGCCCATTGAATTCTGGGAGAAAGTTCTCTTTACAGATGAGAGCAAATTTTGCATTTTCGGCATTAAGGGTAAACAACTTGTATGGAGAAAACCTAATACTGCCCTTATTCCCGAAAATTTGAAAGCGACTGTAAAACACGGAGGTGGTGGAGTTATGGTTTGGGGGTGTATGTGCACCAAAGGGGTGGGAAGGTTGGTTTTCATAACATCGAAAATGGACCATAAAATGTATATAGACATTTTAAAAGAAAATTTGAAGCCTAGCATCGAAAACTTGGGCTTGGGGCCCGAATCCTTTTTTCAACAAGATAATGACCCCAAACATTGCGCCCACAACACTAAGCTTTGGCTACTATACAATACCCCAAAGCAACTTAAAACACCTCCACAATCGCCGGACTTGAATCCCATCGAACACCTCTGGGATTTACTGGAACGCAGGATTCGGCAACACAACATAACGTCGAAGGAAACGTTAAAAAATGTTATGATTGAGGAATGGGCCAAAATCAGTTCGGACGAAACGAAGAAATTAGTGCACTCTATGCCTAAACGTTTAAGGGAGGTCATTAAACGTAAAGGTTATCCGACCTCATATTAATATAGAAACAATGATCTCATTTATGAATTTTTTATAAATACTGTCCTGACTTGTACGCAGATTTTTGCATACCCGTTATTTGGAGAATTTTTAGTTTTGATTTTTTTCTGTAACTACTGTTTCTGTTTTGTTGAAGCATATTTTGTTAATAGAATTATATGTAGTTAATATACAAAATAAAAAAAAAATCAAGTTTATCACATTAGATTATGACTCTTATTTTTTCAATTAAAGTATTACAAGTTTTTTGTACGCAGACTTCTGCTGCTGAGTGTAAGTATTTATACGAAAAGTGTGGTACTTCCCCTAAATCTAAAATGAATTTACAACAACCGGACCGGCTGTTTACTTTCTTTTGACGCGTAAAAATCAGGGTATTTTTTACTCTAAAGGGGATTTACCATATTTGTGGGGTTTTTTTGCTTAGCTATTTTTTGCGATAGGATTGCTCACAAATAAAGTTGTAAATTTTGGTATATAAATTTTTATTGTAAGTTAACAGAATCGTAGTAAAAAGGGTTTTTAAAAGTAAACAGCTAGTGTTTACTTTCTTTTGACGCTCACAGTATATATTTTTTCTTTTTGTTTAAGCCGAGTCGCCGGGCCTCCGGCTCGCAAAAGAGTGACTATGTACTCCTGTGTTAATTTATGTATGTGACTGTCTATAACTCTATATTAGCCTTTTTACCACGGGGATAAAAACGGAGGTGAAGATTTGTAAACCAAGTATAAGAAGAGATAAATCGCGTGAAGAAGTTGAATAAAATCGATAACGACCTTGTGACTATAGTATGAGATGAACGAACGTTCGAACTCTAAGGCCAGGCGCGCACATGCGATTTTCATGCGATTATTTGTCGCAGCGACATAAAAGTAGTAGTCGCAAAAAATTTGTATGGTCGCGCATTTGCGACTGATTAATCGTGACTAGAGCCTAGTATCAACATGGACTTCATAGAAACCGCTTGTATAGTGGCTCTGTTATTACGAAAGAAATTAAGAAAGCAACGGAAAAGAAAATTTTGGGTGCATCCAATTTTATCTGACAGAGAACATCGGGGTCAATTTTACATTCTTCATGAACTTAAATTAAGAAAGCATCCTCGTAAATTCTATAACTATTACAGAATGAGTGAAAAATCTTTTCTTGAATTATTAAAAATAATAAGACCGAAAATATCGTACCAAAATAGTAAATGCAGAAAATGTATACCACCTGAGGAATGTCTTGCAGTAACAATAAGGTAAGAAGGTACTTACCAGCTTTTGTTTTGTGTCGTCGTTCTGCCAAATTAACTAGATATTTTCTGCAAACTACTATTAGACTAGATATATAGAAGTAGATATTAAAAATAAGGTTAAATAATAAATATATGTTCTATTTGTTTAATTTAATTAATTTATTGATTTGACAAGTCAAAATATGCATTGTCACCATCAGAAAAAATGGTTGCTGATGGTGTGGACTGTGCAGAGTTGACCGTTGATGTCGATGGCGCGGAGTAAATACTTTCATTGCCTCCTTGTTGCTGTTGTTGAAAATTTGATCTTGGAAATTGCACTTGGTCTACCGGACGGTTAGGATAAAGATGAGAATAAGATTGTTGCATTGAACTGTAAAGAACTGGAGGATTTCCGACGTTTTTTGCATTTTTCATGATATTTAAGATTTCAATTTTCGCATAATGTTTTTGGTCATCAGTTAATTTTTTGAACATTGGAACAAGCATAAGTGAAAAATTTTTATCTTCGTCGATTGTTTCACATTGCTTATCCTCCAATATTTTCAGTAACTTTTATAAACTAACTTTTATATGGATGTACTTTCCGAATTTTCTGTATTGGTTGCTAAAGAAGGAGAAGATATCATTTCTTGATTTTCTTGATCAATCTCAATTGATTGAGAAGGTCCGGTGTTGCTGGTAGTTGGTCTATCTTTCATTATTGGGAAAAGGAATTGCAATTGGTCGAAATAAATATATCTTCTTTTTTTTTGCTGCTTGCCCAGATCTTGCTCACTGCTTTACGCTGGGCTGCTAATTCCCTAGCGAAACAATCTTTTAAATTTTTCCATTTTTTTTTAATAATTTTTCCTGCAATAAAAAACAGTTATTATTTATTTTTCAGATACCTTGCTACCGGCAATAGTTTCAATTCTTTATACTTTGAATTTTTACTTGGGGCTACCACGATAAGGGAAATTGTTGAAGACACGTGTAACCAATTATGGAACTATTTACAGCCTTTATACATGCCAGAAAAGTCTGAAGAAGATTGGATAAATATTGCCAAAGAGTTTTACGATAGGAGAAATATTCCGAACTGTATCGGTGCAGTCGACGGCAAGCACATTAGATTACAGAAATCAAATAATACTGGTTCCGAATTTTATAATTATAAAAACTTTTATTCGACTATTTCATGATAGTAGGAGACGAAGCATTCGCGTTATCACAAAATGTTTTACGGCCTTATCCTCGAAGAAATTTAACAATGAAACAAAGAGTCTTTAATTATAGACTGACTCGTGCACGGCGTATGGTAGAGTGTACCTTTGGTATTTTAGCGTACAAATGGCGTATTTTGCATCGATCATTAGACGTGCGAGTCGAATTTGCCGACCTTATCATTAAAACATGTTGCATTCTACATAACTTCGTGCGAAAGAAAGACGGTGTGCAAATGGAGGACGAATTTTATGAGTGTTATTTTATGAGTGTCCTCCAGCTGGAATAAGACCTAACAGAGTTGGTCTTAATATAAGAGACTATATGGCAAATTACTTTACATCCCCCGAAGGTTCAGTTCCGTGGCAATATGATAAAATTTAAATACTTATCTGCACAACATTTATTACATAAGATTATTAAAAACTATTAAATAAAAACAATATCACGTACCTCTCTTGTGTTTTTCTTCGGCCGATAACTTGTTCCAAGTGGATATAACTTTGCTATACACTTCTCCCCACAATTTTTCCTTTAAATTTCGGTCACTATACTCTTTCAAATGTTTGTTGTAAAGAGCTGGTCTTTTTTCTACCTCGATAATAATAGTTTCTGTGTCTAAGACACTAGAAGTCAAGTCATTGTCACTATTATCAGACACTTCTGAAGATTCAGCCATTTTTAATAAATTTGTTGTAATAATTATCCTATACACCAACTTCGACCTGTGCTGCGACTACGACTGAACAGTCGCATGTGCGTGCATGTTCATTCTTGTTCATGTGATACATTTAAAGACGCGACAATCGCGTCGTTACAAAAATGGAGCAGGTTACATCTTTTTAATCGCTGCTATTATTTAGTCGCATATGCGCGCATTTGTATTTAATACTATGTGTGTTATTTTTGCGACCAAACAGTCGCGCCACAGAAAATCGCATGTGCGCGCCTGACCTAACACCTGACCGGATAGACAACCAACCAACCATAACCTAAAAATATTTTGACACATGATTCTGAATATGTCTTGTTAAGGTTATATCAGGTTAGATTATATATTTAAACTAATCAAAAATGTACGAATCCCTAAGAAAAATCGTTGAAAATATATTTAATAATTGGACCGCGTTACAATTAGCAGTTGAGCATCAAATAGGCGGTGCAAACAGTAAAGAGGTATGTTTCTGTTTCTTTTATAACAACATCGTTTCAAGAGTATTTCTAGTTAGCTTTATCTGCAATTGACGACTTAACAAAGTACTGTATAGATTATCAAGTAGAAGTAACAGATATAGAAGATCAATTGGAAGATTTAATGGATTTACAATTTAACACAACATGTGAAGATGGCTCGATAAATGAAATATCGAATTTGCTATACAGATTTTTGCAATTACTTCAAGAAAACAATATGGAACAGGTTGAGATTGAATACAATAAATTACCAAAAAATGATAAATTGTGGTTAACCCAACCTGTAACCCAATCTGAAAGAAGAACACACCAAGAGAATGTTGAAGAAATGACAGTTGATGAAACTGCTGTTGATTCTGAATGGACTGAAGTTAAATCGAGACGAAAAAAATAAATCATACAAAAATAAAATATAACTTTTATTACTAAACTTATTATTTATATAATTAAGCAATTTCTTGTTGTATTATTTGAATATCAAAAGTTTTACCAAATCAAGTTAATTTCAATTTTAAATTCTTGCTGATTTATTAAGTAAAATGTTATAAATATTATTTGGACTTGAAATAGGTTTATTATTTACTTCTGAAATTTGGTTTTAAACAACAAAAAATTAAGTGATTATTATTTCTTTTCAAAGAGCAAAATAATTCTTCATGTAAATTAGTTACAGTATTGCAAATGAGAACTATTTGTGTAATTTTTTTTCATTTATTAGCAATTCTTTATAAAAACTTTTATTAATGCAACGGTAAAAATTGAGTAAATTACCTTCATTAAACTTAATATTTATTATATAATAAAATTATAATAAATATATTTATATTTCTTATTTTTTAATATTTCGATATTTCATTTGATATACTAAATCTATACCCTAATATCCCTATCGATCTTACATTAAAACTATGCTCTAACATATTTTCTACACAGTTTAATAACACTACTGTTAATCACCTCAACAACATATTAGAACACATAGTAAAACAAAATTATTGTAATTTTAATAATGAATATTATAAAATCTCAGAAGGCCTACCGATGGGAATGCCCCTATCAAGTATACTATCAGAAATATTTCTAAACCACATAGAAAATGAATTCATTATTAATAATAAAAATCCATATAGAAAATATATCCATAAATGGCTAAGATATGTGGATGATGTTTTTTGCTTCTGGGAGGGAAAAGAGACTGATATTCAATTATTTTTACAATTCTTAAACTCAATAAATAAAAATGTTCAATTTACTATTGAAATGGAAAAAGATAGAAAATTAAACTTTTTAGATCTATCCCTAGAAAACTTAAATGATAGGATAAGATATAATATATTCAGAAAACCAACAACCATAGCTTGCACTATACCTTTCGAATCTGCCCATCCAATAGCACACAAGTTATCTAATTTTAGATTCTTATTCCGTAGAGCTATAGAATATCCTCTTACAAATAAAAACCGTATTTTAGAATTTAACTATACAGGGTGTCTCACGTAACTGGTTCATTAGAACTTTTTTAAGTTCCACTATTCGTAGAGGCTTGAAATTTTGGTAACATGAGTTGTTCATAACGATGTATTAATCTAAAATATTTTCAAGATGGCCACCACTTCCCGTCTACCGGAAGTAGACCTCAACTTCGTTATTTTAAATGGAATGCTATAGTTTTTATTACACCATTCAATTATACGTAAGAAAATATGTTGACTTTGATAACAGTTGTTGGTACCTACCGTTTTTTGTTTTCGAGTTATTTTGATTTTGAGTGTTTTTTGTCAAATATCACCATGCTCTTTACAAGCCCATATCTCAGCCAACGTTAATTCAAAAACGTTTTGCATTGGTACAATAACTCTTCATATGCTGTTAAATAGATTATCATTTGTTGTATCAGTATATCTTATACAGGCTGGTCAAAAATTGAGTTACCGTTTCTCTGTATTCAATTGCGTGAAAGTCGAAAATTTTAAATAGAGCGCCCCATATTTTCATACCCTATCAGAAAGGGAATTTAATTCTCTACAAATTATCTATAAACATTGCTATACCTATTTATTATAGTTTTCTTGCTATTAAGGAATTTATCATAATCATACGTAAAATGCTAGAAACCGTTTGTGTTTTTGTTAGAAGGCCATGATATTTTGACAGTTTTTTGTTTAATTTATTATTAGTATTATTTCTACAATGAACTGTGATTGAATAAACTTTAGATTGCTAGCTGTTATTTACCAAAAATAACCAAAAGAAAACCGAATAAATGAAACAATGAAAAACAACAATTTAATGACAAAAATTCAAATAACATAAAAGAATGAGACTTAAAATTGTAAAAATAAATTATGGGAACTTAATTCTCTACAAACTATTTAGATACTTTCATGTGCCTATTTGTTGTAGTAGCCCTCATATTTGGAAATTAATGGACACATGCCATGCTGGAAAGCTTCTTGCTTTTGATTTTAGAAAGCTATGGAGTTTTGACAACTTTTCATTCATATTTATGTTATTGTTGTCATTACTTAGTTGTCATCACTTACCTCTGTTAATGTCTTTGAATATCATGGCGAATTATTCCAACGACAACATTTTAAATTCGTCTTATATTCATGGCGGATGTAATAGTTTTGGATATGATCTGCTTCTTAGTCTTGGAAAGATCAAAATAACAAGAAACCATAAATTTCTATCACTACCAGCTTAAGATAATAGAATAAATGTTTTGTCATATTTTATTGCTTTATCAAATTCTTCGGTAAGAGGTGCTTTGGTCGATTTACATGAATAATATTTTACAAGAAAGCACCGTAAATAAATAAACTGAACTCTCTAGGAATATCTCGCCCATCATTACGTCGAATATTACGCCATATTACTGTTTTTCATTGTTTCATTTATGCGTTCTTCTGCTGGTTATTTTTGGCAAATAAATGCTAACAAACTAAAGTTTATTCAATCGTAAATCATTCTAGAAATAATACCAATGATAATTTAAATAAATTAAATGATAAACTGTCAAAATGTCATAGCCTTCTAACAAAAACACGAACGGCTTCCAGCATTTTGTATAGGATTTTGATAAAATACTCAATATGAAGAAAACTATAATAAATAGGTATAACAATGTTTATAGATAATTTGTAGAGAATTAAATTCCCGTTTAAATAGGCTAAAAGGATATGGGGCGTTCCATTTAAAATTTTCGACTTTCTCGCAATTGAATGCAGCGAAACAGTAATTCAATTTTTGACCACGCTGTATAAGGTACACTGATATAACAAGTGACAATCTATTTAACAGCATATGACGAGTGAATGTACCAATGCAAAACGTTTTTTGTTGGCTAAGATATGGGCTTGTAAAGAGCATGGTGATATTTGCCAAAAAGCACTTAAAATCAAAATAACTCGGAAACGAAAAACGGTAGGTACCAACAACTGTTATCAAAGTCAACATATTTTCTTACGTATAATCGAATGCTGTAATAAAAACTATAGCATTCCATTTAAAATAACGAAGTTGAGGTCTACTTCCGGTAGACCGGATGTGGTGACCATCTTGAAAATATTTTAGATTAATAGATCGGAATGAACAACCTATGTTATCAAAATTTCAAGCCTCTAGGAATAGTGTAACCCAAAAAAGTTTTAATGAACCAGTTACGTGAGACACCCTGTATATACGAGTTAGCTCAACAAAATAATTTTCCTTTGAAATAAAATATAAATATATACATATATATACATATATATATATATTTTATACCAATGATGTCAGTAATGCCAATTTTTTCTAAATATAACACATTAGCATATTCCAATTCCAACACCATTCTGAACTTTCTTTCTAACCATGGTCAAAATAAAAATAATAATATTTATGATAGATCCGGAGTTTATTCTATAAAATGTGGCAATTGTGATAGTATATATATATATAGGTCAAACGGGAAGAAAATTATGTACACGAATACAAGAACATAAATCAAAACCACAATCAAATGTTTACAAACATAGAATTGACACAGGTCACAACATTAATTATAAAGAAACTACCTTAATACACAAATGTAATGAGTTACAAGATGGATTTACTAGAAATCTAGGAAATCGATAAATGTAAAAATGAAGGGAAGTTTAACTTGTTAAATGATCAATTAGATATGATTTATAAACCTTTGTTTACCTTTATTAAAACATAAAAAAAATATATTTTAGATATTTCAGATCATTTCTTGTTGTATAACCAAAGATTAAAGAGTAAACTTTAACTCTTTAATCTTTGGTATAACCGGTCTTTTCATATTGTGGACCTCTTACAAAAGATTTCCGTAGATACGTTTTGTCTGTGTTCGCGTACTCGTCAATTTGTTAGTCGTTTTTATTGTCATTTCGACCTAATTTTCTATGTTAATTTTAGTTTGTTGTAATTGATTATCTAATGATTCTTGTTTCTTTTAATGCGGTTATCTAAATTATGTAGATTTAAAAAATTTTACTGACGATGAGTTTGTTTTCTTTTTATTTTTAGTCGTCTGTTTGTATCATTTTTTAATTATAAATAATTATTTTATTTCTATTATATTTAATGTAGACTCGGCTGAAGATGGTGTATATACACCGAAACTAGTCCCGAATAAATATAATTTATAAGCAAGTAAGAAGTTGCATTATATTCATTGTTTTTCATTAAACTTGTTTCGTAAATTATCATCATTTTGCATGTCTATCAATTTCAGCTGTATTGATTGTTCAGTGCATTTTTGGGTTAAATGTTAAAACGATTGCTGAAAATGTCAAAGAGGTTTAATTTATTAAAGTCTACAAAAGATCATGAAAAACATATCCAAATATCAATTTTTTCAATATAAGTGAATCATGACATCAATTTTATTGAATTTCTAGACGTGGTTGTAATGATCGGCGTTTGACCTTATTGGTCTTGCTCGATTTCAGCAAGGCATTTGATTCTGTTGATCATTGTTTGTTGGTGGCAATTCTTTCTTCTGTGGGTTTTTCGTCGAGCTGTGTCGCGTGGTTTCAATCGTACCTTTCTAATCGTTCGTTGTGTGTACGTGACTCCTCATCATCTTCGTCTGTAGTTACAAGCCACTGTGGTGTGCCTCAGGGCAGTGTCTTTGGTCCACTCCTATTTTCAGTATTTATAAACTCCATTTCTAAAATAATTAAGTGCAACTTTTACCTACATGCAGATGACCTCCAAATTTATACAACTGCAGCTGTGGATGAAGATCCAGCAGCGGTGATGCGGCTTAATAGGGATATTGCTAGCGTTCTGGACTGGTCTAGATGCCATGGCTTGGGTTTGAATGTGGCAAAGACTCAAGCTATTGCTTCTGAATCAAGGCCTCTGGTAACAAAATTTTACTCCCTTAACAATACCTATTTGTCACTTGGCGGTAATATTATACAATTCTCTTGAACTGTTAAAAACTTGGGTGTGATGATGGATTCTGCATTGTCCTCGCAGCCCTAGATTCAATCTATCTGAAGGAAGGTCTATTTCTGTTTCTACTCCCTACGCAAGCTTGGTTGTTTCCTTCCATCTATTGTTCGTCGTAACCTCTGTTACTCTTTTTTTTTCTTCCCCATTTGGACTATGTCGATACCGTATACCCGGACCTTTCGATTGGTCTTCGTAACAAATTGGAGAGACTACAAAATAATTGTGTGCGCTTTATCTTCGACCTGAGAAAATATGAATATGTTACACCTTATCGTAATCACCTCGAAATGTTTACCGTTGAGAACCGTAGATCTTTCCGCATACTAACTACCTTATACAAGATTCTTTCCTTTCAGTCTCCAATCTATCTGTTCACTGCATTTTAGTTCATGACCTCTCGCGGTCTTCCTATTAGGGCACAATCTGGTGTCTCATTCATGTTTCCGATTCATCGTACCGAAATATATCGTGGGTCATACACAGTGCAAGCTATAACTCTCTGGAATAACTTACCCACTGAGTTGCGGGAAGCCCGCAGTTTTTCTGTATTCAGAGCATCATTTAGAGATCGCCTGTTGTCACAACAGTTATCTCAAGCTGTTTCCTGATTTAATCTACCTCTTCTCTTTCCGTTCTCAGCTGACAGCTTTATTTCTTCTTCTCCAATCATTTTTTTTTGCTTAATTCCGGTCTATATCCTTCTTGTTCTTGCGTATTCTTTTTCTAATACTTAATATATATAATCTTATTATTTTTTTTAACTTATATTCGCCATATCAATTTTTTTTACATATATTGCTGATTGAGTCGTTTTGAAAACATCGCCTCTGGCGATAAATCGACCTTTTGTTAACCTTGTATTCATGTTAAAGAATGATGTGTACATTTTTTTTCTTTTATTGTATATCTTGGTGGCAATAAATTGTATTATTATTATTATTAATTGATCTTTTCATTAATCAGGGCTGTCGAGAAGACGTTCTTTTTTTTGGCCTGAAATGCTTGAAATACAACTTACTTTAATGTAAAACAGGATATTAGTATATTCGGTTTCAATATCCTCCAGAAATCATTTGAATAATCGGTGATTGACACCTTTTGATTTTATAAACTTTACACCACGTACTACAACTTTCATGACATTTTCAAATCCCATTAATTTTGAACACAGGACCTCCTGACGTACAATATAATAAAACTGCATTCATTCCTTCGTATCTATTTTTTTAGTGTGTAAACAGTCTTTTAACACAGTTATTATTCTAGATTTACTTCCAATCATTGAAGGAATTTTAAAGAAATCCATTATAGAACATTTTTCAAGAGCTTTGAGCATGTCGCTCCTCTTGGTATGACTTGTTCAAGAACACATACAACTATCAACTGAGCTAATTGTTCTTCTATATTAGCTGCTAATGTGGTAGTTCTTGGAACAGTCAACCGATTTATTTTTCTCAAACTTTTTTACATCTTCAGACATTGCTTTTTCGTGGTGATATACAGTGCGTCCCCGGATTGTGTTCCCGTAAGGTATAATTGACGATAAATGTTTGAAATCAAGTTCCATCTTTTGCAATCAAAGTCTGGATGTCATAAAACGAAATATAACCAAGGTAAAACTTGGTTATATTTACGTCAAATGTCCTCAAAGTACCAAAGTTAACATAAGAAGTTTGTTAACCGTTGCAGGTAAAGTAGTCTTTCTGAGCAATGTACAATAAAAGTTGATTAAGATAAAATGTTTGTTATGATAAATTATAGCAATATGCCGAATTTTATTAATTTAGGGTATAATAACAAAATACAGATTTTTAAATCATTAAGATTGATCTAAACCAAATTAACATAAAAGATTATTCATTATACCACCACTAACATTAACACACAATTCAGCCTTTTTCAGACATTATTTATAACTTTTTCTGATACGGTCCAACGGAATTTCGCTAATAACTGTTTAAATTTTGTGTTTTAAACGGTCTAAATTGTTAGTAAAATTTTCAGTGTAGACTTTTTGTTTTACCTAATCATAAAAATAAAATCCATAATAAATAAATCCAGACTTCTTAGAGTCTACCAATCTATTTCTTTTCAAAATAACGTATCTAAATAATTTCTAATTAAAATCGCAGAATTTTGTTGTACAATCACCTCGCATCATATTCATCTAAAACTGCTTCAGGAGATCCTCGGAAAATTAAAATCGTTTTGAGGGTTCCTGAACAACGTCAGGGGGTCCGCGCAAGGTTTAATAAAAAACAAATAAATAAATACACATTTTTTTTAATACGGAAGTTAAAATAACAATAAAAAATCGCCAATAAATTATTAGTAAATTATTTATTAATTTATTATTAGCAATTTTTACATCTCAAGTAAAATATAAATATAGACAAGTGCATAAAATTGTACTTTATTTTATTGTACTTTATCATACTAAATTGTACGTAATTGAATTTTATACAAGTAATAACAGGCATCGCGATGCAGGCTTATGCCTGCTCGATCTTGTATAAACAAGAATAGCGTCGATCCCTGCACCAACTATTGAGTGTATACAACAATTTAGTTCTGTCTTGTGCGTGATGTGAAGTGCATACAACAAATTTTCCGAGTGTTGGACAAAAAGAAGTATATTTTTTTGTTTTGTTACACAGATAGTGTACTTTCGTTGCGTAAGTATATTTGAATAAAACTGATATCTCTTAAATTTATTAAAAAAATTTCAGCTGTAAATTTAGTTTTAAATTTAAGAATTCGATTCGTGATTACACAAAAGATAAACAATGTGTTTACCCAACTGTCGAGTTCTTAAATTTACGACTAAATTTACAGTTATTTTTTTTGTGGAAACCTGGCTTCTCTAATTTAAGTTGATTAAAAAAATATATATATCACAGTAACACTCACTTAGGATTTCTTTTTTATTAATATTTTTGAAGGAATTTTAAGTTTCTTCAGTTAATGTTTCGAATTACCGTGTTTTAGTGTATTCCGTTGTTAATTAATTTTGAATTATTTATTATAATTATAGATATATATAAGTACTTTCCTGTATCGTTTTGTGCCCTTTTTTCTGATAACAGTATGAGTGAACCGAAAAAATAATGCAGACAATACAGTGTTGAATATATTAAATTTGGCTTTATTGCGTCACTAGGAAATAGTACTTTACCTTTCTGTCTTCTATGTAAGCTTAAGGAACATTTAATAAAAATCCATAGTGACAAAAAAGATAAGGATTTAACGTTTTTTCAAACACTCAAAGAAAAATATTTGAAAACACCGAAATTGCAAGAACTCATAGGGACATCTCAGAGAGATGACAATGGACTGCGTGCTTCTTATAATATATCTTTAATGATTGTGAAGTCCGGAAAGTCGTACACTATTGGCGAACAACTTATTCTACCAGCTATAAGTTAGGTAATACGAACCGTGATGCACAAACCAGCTTACGATATTATAAAAAGAATTCCATTTAGTAATAATACAGTACGAAGGATGATCGACAAAAACATTTCAATTCTCTATACAGCTTAACGGGTCAACATTACCTGGAAATGAGGTTTTACTTTTAGCTTATGTGAGATTTGTGAAAGCACAAAAAATATCCCAAGAATTGTTATTTGCTAAATGTTTGAAAACTTATACGAAAGGTGAAACATTATTTACCGAATTAAAAAGATTTCTTGATGTAAAAGCTATACCTTTGACTAATATTATCTCCGTTGCTACTGATGGTGCTCCGGCAATGGTGGGACGACACCGAGGCGTCTTTCTGGCGTACTTAAAACAAGTCATACCGAATGTACTAGCGGTACATTGTGTTATTCATCGACATCATTTGGTGGCAAAAAACCTTAGTGGACGTTTGCATGAATTACTACATTATGTCATTAGAGCAGTTAATAAAATCAAAAGGAATGCCTTAAATGAGAGATTATTTGCTCAACTTTGTTTGGAAAATGATGATAACTATAATCGTTTACTGCTTAACACAGAAGTACGATGGTAGTCTAAAGGTGCATGTTTGAATCACTTCTATTCGCTTTTTGATTCAGTGTTGGAATTCCTGGAGTGTAAAGACAATGATTTGCATCATAATTGAATTATCTCGAAAAATGACATCGCTTATATGACTGATTTATTTGCCAGATTCAATGAAACTAATTTGAAACTACAAGGTGCTTTGAAAAAATTTGAAACAACATTTGCTTGCTTATTGTCAACACTTAACGGCACTCCATTCGGATCCTACTCAAAGGTTTGAAGACATTCTTCACTTGGATATTCCCGACTGGGTGTTAAACCCTTTTGTAAGTAGTCAAACTCAGAGCACATATACAGATGAGTACATGCCAGTACAGGAGCAACTTATTGAATTATCCACAAATGAGGAGCTGAAACCAATGTTTAAGCAAGGATACGAAAATTTCTGGTTACAAAAACAGATCGCAATTTTATATCCAGCATTACGGGTTATTGTACAGAAGCTGTTTATTGCTTTTCCGTCTTCGTATTTGGTAGAACGTGGATTCAGTGCCGTTATGAGCCTCGTCACAAAAAAAAGAAACAGACTAGAAATTAGTAAACGGGGATTTTGCGGTTGCTACTGACAATCATCGAGCCGCACATAAATAAACTCATAACATCGCATCAGGTTCATACAAGTCATTAATATTTTATTGTATTTTAGTACAAAAGTTATAATCAATAAATACTTCTTCAACAAAATGTTTACTTTATATTTTATTTTTATGTCTCCATTTACCATTAAGACAACAAAATTAAAGTCTTTATTTTTCTATTATGAGACTTTGGGAAACACTGATCTAAACGCTGTTTTCTTTTTTTTGCACTGCACTATAAACATTTTATGTTGTAATATCTATTAATATATACAGGGTGTTCCCGTGACTCGGGGCATAAAATTAACCACATATACTAGAGCAAAAATGATGATGATTCGTGAAAAAAAATTATTATAAAAGTCTTCAAATGGCCAAGATATGGGCCATCAAAGTTCAGAAATTTTAACACATTAGTAGATAGAAAATGCCGATTCTGGACCGGAAGTTGCTCCCCAGCTCCCCCTGACGTCATCAACTCGCTGACGTCATCCGCGTCATCGACGCAATGACGTCACCACCCCTCCCCGACGACACCACCCCCTTCACCCCCCACCACCCTAGTGCCCTTTTATATATATATATATATATTTTTTTTTTTTTTGGCGAGCGTTGGGATCGAACCTAGACTAGGTTTGGTCGAAAGCCGGGCGTCTTACGCTCTCGGCTACCGAAGGAAATTGGTTAAGACGTTTAAATAACGTTCTAGAGGAGAAGTCGTTCGCTCTTATCAGCGAGCGGAAATGTGATAAATAATACTCACCAACAAACTTTTTTATAGGAAAAAATCAAAAGGAATAATAAACGCAAAAAAATAAATTTAATACATATATTGAAAATAAAAAAAATAAATTTAATACAAACAAAAAAACACAACATTTTACTTAAGGTCTACTTAACTATTAATATATATAAAACATACTTAAACTCTACTCTTAATACTATGATGACCCCAAGCTAATGTGTTTATACCATCGGCATCGACACATCGCTTGGAGTCATTGGGTGAAAGAGCCAATTTATTCTGCAAAACAGTAAAAATAGTGTGGTTAAAACTGCGAAATAATAACTGCTCCCGACACAAAACAGATTTCGAATTTAAACAATTTAAATAATTTTGAAAAGTTAATTTTTCCCTAACTATGGCCTTCTTAACCCCTTTCGACTTTTTGGTAACCCTCCCATCGGCAACCCGATTCGCATAAACTTTAGATCTCAAACCCACAAATTCCGTCATTACCTTTCCGCAATTTTCATCCTTCATCTTACCTAAAACCGCTTTATTTTGTAATGGGATGTCAAACCGATTATCGGGACCGTAGTTGGATGTGTCAAATTTATCTATATGTGATTTAACATCTTTATATACATCTTCAGAATTAATCAAAACGGTAAAACTGTCGGTGTCCATATAACATAAGCGAATTCTTCATAAGATTCAGGAACGGTCACAAAACGTCGCACCCGATATACTTTGTTCTTTTTTAACGAAGAAACGGAAACTTTAGGTTTATTCACATATACACTCAAGCTATTTAAACTTTTTATAGCGCTCATCAAGTCTTGAGGAAGCATATCTAAACACTGCACTGATCGTTTCGAAATGCGGGTGATATATACACTCACGATAACGGATGAGATTAATATGGTCCGTCCGGAGCATCATTCCCCAATTTATAATAGAAACCACCTTGTCCGCGTTCATGTAGAGGCGCTCGCGTCGCTCCATAATAACGCCTGCCGATGGGTGTGGTCACTTCCGGAACGCTATGGTTCATCGCCAAATTCTCAATTTGTCCATAAGTCGGGGAGCAATTGCTATTAATTTTTTGCTCAAATCGAATTAAATTTGCAGGATTCTCTTTCCCAAAATCTTGGGTGCCAAGATACACCAAAGACATCCCCTCGAGAGCCCTTATCTCTTCATCAGTTATAGTTTCAGCAATTCTCAACGGTA
This sequence comes from Onthophagus sagittarius, assembly GCA_036711965.1. Taxonomy (NCBI): domain Eukaryota; kingdom Metazoa; phylum Arthropoda; class Insecta; order Coleoptera; family Scarabaeidae; genus Onthophagus; species Onthophagus sagittarius. Next base: position 40,914,497 of record JASERS010000001.1, read on the forward strand.
GATATACGGAAAAACCATCTTCCAATTCAACAATAACGGAGGGCCATTTGTTCGACGCAATTCTTTTGGCCATCACAATCGGATAAGGCCGATCAATCTGCAGCGATGAAAGCGAACGTTTTGGTGTGAAAACACATGAACCCAAAATATTTAGACGAGACATCCTGTCAGTAAGAACGATTACCTCAGACTAAATTATAATTTAAATATTTCCGATATTTATTACATTTATTGTAAAAAAGATGCGCGCGCATCCATCAATTAAAAATAGAAAGGGGTAACCGCAGGATAACCTTGAATTCGGGGAGCATCTTCCGCAATCACTCAACCGATTTTTAAATGGGTTGTAATAATAATTTTTAATTTCGATAAGTGCCTACGTACGAGTTACAGTTGAAACAATAATGGTTAACGTTCTTGCAGGAATCCATACAATATGGAATGCATACACAGGGCAGACATCTAGAAGAATGATTTTTAATTAGTATACATGAAAAGATTAATGTTTAACCTTCTTACCCAAACACACAAAGTATTAGAGCAAATAAATGAGTTTTAGATGAGGTTTCAGGTATAGTCAATGTAAAGCCACCATGCCTACAATGCGGGCATGTTTCAATTTGAGTTATGGGACCAAAATGACTCATATCTATGCCATGTTTATTGTCGGAAGGATGATGATGTACTGAATAAATTTCAGTATTTATCTTAAATATCTAATATTCGTGAATAGCTCCGTCATTATTACAACATTCATATGAACGTACCTAAATTATTAAACATCCGAAGGCACACGTCTGAATGCGCGTGCGCGGCAAATTAAGAATATTTCGGGAATAATAATACAATCGTATGTGTTTAAAAAAAAATATGTATTTATATATAAATATTAATTACATTTTAAAATATGGGTATGTTACATTAACACTGATTACAATTAAAAAATAAAAATTATAAACTAAATCTATATATTAAAAAAATATTTAAAATCTAGTTAGTACACAATATCGGATTTCTTGATCCAACTTCTTTCATCTAACCCAAACCACTTAACGTACATCCTGTTTCCTTTCCGTTTTAGAATTTTTTCAATCAACTGAACATCATGGTAATGAGTCCGTTGTAATTCTTCTGTATAGAAAGCTCCTTTAATGTCATCACCTTTCAAATCTTGTAATAAATACGTGACTGGATTAGTGTATTGAATCTTAACAATTTTAAAAACTTCATTACTCCAGTTAGGAGTGTACCCTTTTGTGAACACACCACGATGTTTAGATATCCTTACAAAGTCATTCAAATGAAATTTTGTGTGTATTGTTTGATTTTGATAATATCTTTTTACTCCATTATAAACAGTACGCAATAATTTTTCCTCATCCGCTTCTATTGGTTTCATACCCGTAGTGGAATGTTTACGGGTATTATAGGTTAGTAAAATTTTCGGTAGTAAATTTAACCACTTGAAAGATCCCTGAACGCTAAATTCTTTCCACATTAAACCTTTTAAGGTTCTATTTAATCGTTCAACGATCGATGCTTTCAATGCGCTAAACGTAGAGTAATGATTAATTTTTAATTTACTCATAAGTGAGATAAAATCTTTGTTATAAAACTCTTTTCCTTGATCGGTTTGAAGATTTTTGGGTATATTTCCATCCTTTAAAATACTTTTCATTGCTTCAGTAACATCTTTACCTGATTTAGTTTTTACCGGAACGGCCCATGCATATTTACTAAAGACATCAATTACAACAAGTATATAACGATAACCTCTATTTTCTCGTGCATAAGGTATCATCTCTACTAAATCGGCCTGGTATAAATCTTTTATACCTTTAGTAAGTACATGTCTTCTTTTGAAATGAATTCGAGCAGGTTTATGAAGCTCCTCCGCTAATTTTCGTTTAATATCACCGGACATTTTACTATGATTTCAGCAAATAATAAAGCAGTACCCGTAGAAGCAGGGAATTGTAATCTATCACCTTTCTTCAAGTTGATGCCCTTCCATTTTGTGCTATCATAAATCCTATTGTTTACTCTAAGTGTTGCGTTCGATGGTGAAATATTAATGGAGTAAATTATTCCAGATTCAATAGGAAAAATATAATATTTTTTTTTATTATTCAACGCATAACTTATGCTCTGCGAACTACTGGAACCAGTCAAAGTAATATTGAAGAAATAATAATGTTCTTCTTTCGGTAAGGAGGAAGAAATGTGATGTCCGAACTTATGAACGGTCATAATGTAAATGAAACAATTTGTTGAAGGTTTACACAATTATACGAGCTTCACGCAGCTCTTCTATAATACTATTAATTTCATTACCATGCATTACCGGCAAGTTGAGAGGCTATTAATAGTTTTAATCTACTTACTAATTCATTAGGATCATCCCAATAAATAAAATTTGACCGTTGATTATTGTACTGTTGCATAAGACCTTCTCCAGTTGTCATACGAATAGGAACGCTTTTTACTCTACTCCGTCGAACAACTTTTTCCGTTGCATTTAAAATAGGTGCAATTATTTGACGATACTTATCCGACTTGTCACCGATAATTTGTTTACTTTTATCATGATTTTTGTTCAATGCTGCAGTTGATTTAAGTATTTCAACGTAATTCTTTTGATCATCACTGGTAAATGATTCTGGATCTCTTTTGAATATTAGCTCATACAACCCTTTTGTACCCTTATAGGTTTTATTTGCAATGGTTATATCGTCGGTTTTATTACTAAAGGATATTTCACTATCTCCAATGTAATACTTATCAGTTACAATATTAACACGAACTCCCTTCTTGCTAGAATCGTATTCATTGTTATTATCTCTTACATAACCCTCAATGTATGATCTTGTTAGAGGAGCAAATTGTTCCAAGTACAATAAAAATGATTCTTCAGGAATGTTCATAGTTTCTTGTAATGGAGATACGTCTTCTGCGACTTCTGCTGGAGTTGGTGTCGGTGATGGTGGTGGTGATGGGGATATTGTAAAAACATCATCATCATCTCTTAATACTGGTATTACTGACTGTTCTACTTCATGTTCGTGAAGATCGTGATGAGGTTCTGGTATCCGCGCTGAAGATGATTGTATTGCTTTTAGCACTTTCCTTTTCTTTATAGGAGCTACTGTTTCAAATGTCTCAACCGGTTGCTGTCCTTGATCAGATTTAGAGTCCTCTGTCTCTTTCTCACTCTTTACTTTAATAGGATGTTTAATTGTAGAAATTATTTTTTCTAAAGGGGTTGTTACTGCTTTATATTGCTCTTGAAGCAAATGTTCAGATTTGTGTTTCATCGCTTTTAACTTATCCAATTTCTTTTTTACATTAGCTCTAGTTTTAATAAGCTTCCGCGTTAACTGTTTTGAGTCCATGTTTTCGGTACAATGAATGAACGCTTACTGACTAATACTATCCGATCATCCGCTTTTATCTAGTCAGTTCGGTTGTCCCATCATCCACCTGTCTCATTCGACCAACCGCTTTTATTGGTCAAATCGGTTGCCCCATCATCCGCCTGTCTTATCCGACCAACCGCTTTTATTGGTCAGATCGGTTGTCCGATAATCCGCCTGTCATATCCGACCCACCGCTTTTATCTGGTCAGTTCGGTTGTCCCATCATCCACCTGTCTCATTCGACCAACCGCTTTTATTGGTCAAATCGGTTGCCCGATCATCCGCCTGTCTTATCCGACCAACCGCTTTTATTGGTCAGATCGGTTGTCCGATCATCCGCCTGTCATATCCGACCCACCGCTTTTATCTGGTCAGTTCGGTTGTCCCATCATCCACCTGTCTCATTCGACCAACCGCTTTTATTGGTCAAATCGGTTGCCCGATCATCCGCCTGTCTTATCCGACCAACCGCTTTTATTGGTCAGATCGGTTGTCCGATCATCCGCCTGTCATATCCGACCCACCGCTTTTATCTGGTCAGTTCGGTTTTAACAGGCCGATACTGATTCTTCAAACCAAAACCCAACTTTCGTTTTACTTTCATTGCGTTAGTAACAAACCATGCGTTAGCTTTTTTCACCAATCGATGAATCTTTTGCTAATACTCTCTTGTATGCATCTTCTGCTAACACTTTATCTGCTTTATGTCGATTCCGCAAATCCGTGTATTGTGTATATGCTAAATCGTGTCGTTTACTCACTCTATCAAGCTCATTAATACCAGGATCTCCACGTATTAATCGTTTCGTGAGATTTGTTCCCGGGCCACAGAACTGATAGTCGGGTAAATGTAGCTTACCACCTGCCCGTATCACGAGCATGATTGATATAAAAACGTACACAATTACAGTTTTATATAGTAATGAAACCCATTACGATATCTACCATTGTTCATATCATCCTCCTTATTGATTACAACAAAGCCGAATCTATCTTTCCAACACATTGAACACATTTTCTTAAATACATTAAAGTTCATGTCGGTTGTTACATGATCATTATAAATATGCCTTAAATTTAGATCATCTTGTTTGAAAAGTATTAAAAAGTTTGCATTATCACGTATTAAATGCTTTGGAATATGCGTGTAACTTTGGCATAAATAAAAACTATCTATAGCCTTATGTCGTCCCATACAAAAATAATCACGAATAATTGACTGTTTATCGCAAGCTACATCATCAAATATAAAAACTGAATCTTCATTTGCTTTAGAAGGATGCATTATATCATCACTGCTGTTATACTCATAATATCCTATACCTTTTATAGGTTGCAGTAACTTTCTTAAATATTGATATTTGTTTTGATACAAAGTCTTTGAATATACATATACATTTCGAAATGATAATCCATTAGGATCCTGTAATAAGCTAATTATCAGATTCGTTTTACCAGAGTTGGAAGGTCCGCATATTATACAACGTAGATTATTTGGAAATAAATAACTATGCTTTCTGTTTTCCGGTGATGGATTATCAAATTGTCTTGTTACATCATCAACGTTTAATGTGTAAGGTTGTTTTATCACTTTCATGTTTATAACATAACTGACTTTTATATAAGCCTGAGTTTGATTATATACTGTTCATTTATCTGTTGACCATTGAAGTGTTCGGTCGATCATGAAGAAACGAGTAAGTGGAAAAGAGATTTCTTTTAACAGACCTCTCAAAAATGCAAAAATAAAATTAAAAAAGTCAAGGACTAATGGTTTGAAATCTGATGCGAAGTTAGCTGTACATACCGTGAAAGGTGTTACCAAAAAGAACCCTAGATCTAGAATTATTACGGTTCCTAAAAGCGGCGGTATACTTCCGCTCATTCCAATTTTCGCTGGTTTAAGTGCATTAGGAGCATTAGCAGGTGGCACTGCTTCCATTATAAGTGCTGTCAACAAAGCAAAGCAAGCACAAGCGGCGCTCAAAGAAAGCCAAAGACATAATAAATCGATGGAATCAATAGCTTTAGGTAAAGGTCTGTATTTAAAGCCATATAAAAAAGGATTAGGGGTTTTTTTAAAGACACGCCAACAAAAGTCAAACAAGAGCAAAAGGCGCTAACAAACCTTGACTTGATGCGTTATGCACAAGTGTTAAGGATACCTGAGTTTAGAGGGATATTCATGCGAGATAAATTACCTGTACGTATTAATAACAATGAAAGAGGTATTATTAACTTAGATAGTGTGAAAGGACCTGGCACTCATTGGACAGCCTATATTAAGAAGGGAAACGTAATCACTTATTTTGATAGTTTCGGCAATTTAAAGCCAAGTAAAGAAATTGTAAAGTATTTCAAGAGTGCTGAAAATAATGTAATCATTAAATATAATCACCATCAATATCAAACCTATAACACTAGTAATTGTGGCCATTTATGTTTAAATTTCTTATCATCAGACACAGTATAGTTCCAACACTCAAACGATGTGGACGTTTGATTTGATAGGAAAAACATCTGTTCTAACAGCAAATTATCATCCCTCAATAGAACTGAATCCTAAGTATCAATATGAACTGGCACTGGTAAGCTTTGATGGTTATAACTCAATTCCAAATATTGATGAAACGAATAATTGCTTAAAAATCGATAATGTGTTGATAACATTACCAACAGGATCTTATGAATTAAATCATCTTTCGAATGCTATTAATAAGCAACTGAAAGAAAAGAATATTAATGATGTGACGTTTAGCCTACAAGCAAATGAGGATACACTACAAGCTGAGATCGCATGTAACAAAACTATTGATTTTAATGTAAATAACTCCATCTCCACAGTATTAGGATTTAATAAATCCGATGTACTAGATTCAACGAAATCCCCGCACAACGCTCAAAATATTGTAGATATATTTAAAGTAAATTCTATACAAGTACAATGTAACATTACACATGAAGCTTATCACAATGACATACCTGCGCACACTATCTACTCATTTTTCCCTACAGTACCTAAAGGTTATAAAATATCAGAAACTCCTCACAATTTAATATATATGCCTTTGAATACACAAGTAATTAATAACATTACCCTTAAAATAGTTGATCAAAATGGATTATTGGTCAATTTTAGAGGAGAAGTCATCAAGATAAGACTACATTTGAAGCTCTGCAATAATAATGGTGCTTAAGATTAAAGGCAATATAAGTACACAAAATCGAACCAACACGGCTAGTTCTCTTCAGACCGTGAAGCAGTTAACACATCAAAATAAACAATTTCTTGAATCATTGGGATTTCAACTAATAAAATAATATCAACATGAGTATCTTAAACGTTTCGGATAAAGTAGAATTTGATAATTCACTGATACGGATTCAGTACCACAATCATTTACCATACTCATCAAATTCTTTTAACAATAGTGATGAAATACGTATTGCGATTCAACAACAAGACATTTACACGTTACCAAGTCAATCACTTATTTACGTACAAGGGAAACTACTGAAAAGTGATGGAACCGTTGATAAAGATGCGAGAATGGCAGTAAATCCAATCGGCCATATGTTTAGTGAAATACGATTTGAATGTGGGGGAACTGTAATTGACAGAGTGAGAAATCCAGGAATTGCTTGTACATTAAAAAATCTTTGCTCATTAACAAGATCAGAATACTATCATGCCTCTAATGCAGGTTTCGAATATATAAATAACAAAGTAAATGAAAAGACAGGTGATTTTGATTTTTGTGTTCCATTGAAACATTTTCTTGGCTTCGCAGAAGACTACAATAAAATTTTAATAAACCTCCGTCTAGAATTAGTTTTAGTACGCAGTAATTCAGACAGGAATGTTATTGAAAGCCTCATACCTAATATGGCGTTTAATATTAATAAAATAGTATGGAGAGTCCCTCATGTTTCTGTAGCTGATGTTGAACGTTTAAAGTTGTTGGAATACATAGAACAAGGAGTTGAATTAGAAATGGGATTTAGATCGTTTGATTTACATGAATATCCATCATTACCAAGGAGTAAACAGCATTCATGGACAATTAAAACATCTACACAATTAGAAAAGCCTAGATACTTAATATTGGGATTTCAAACCGATAGAAAGGATAATCCATTACGTTCTGCATCACTATTTGACCACTGTAATTTAACAGATATGAAAGTGTTTTTAAATAGTGAGAAATATCCCTACGAAGCTCTAAATTTAAATTTTAAGACGGGTCAATTTGCAATTTTATATGAAATGTACTGTAACTTCGCAAAGACCTATTACGATCGAGAACTTGCGGAACCAATATTTAATAGAGACGCATTTATAACATATACACCGATTATTGTAATTGATTGTTCACGGCAAAATGATAATTTAAATGTTGGAACCGTTGATATTCGCATTGAATTTGAAACGAGTGAAGATATACCTGATGCGACTTCCCTCTACTGTTTAATCTTACATGACCGTGTTTTCAAATACGTTCCTTTAACTGGTATGATAAATCAAATATAAATCACCATATCACTTGGATTACAACGGACTCATTACCATGACGTTCAGTTGATTGAAAAAATTCTAAAACGGAGAGGAAACAGAATGTACGTCAAGTGGTTTGGATTAGATTAAAGAAGTTGGATCAAGAAATCAGATATTGTGTACTAACTAGATTTTAAATAATTTTTTAATATATATGTAGATTTAGTTTATAATTTTTATTTTTTAATTGTAATCAGTGTTAATGTAACATATTCATATTTTAAAATGTAATTAATATTTATATATAAATACATATTTTTTTTAAACACATATGATTGTATTATTATTCCCGAAATATTCTTAATTTGCCGCGCACGCGCATTCAGACGTGTGCCTTCGGATGTTTAATAATTTAGGTACGTTCATATGAATGTTGTAATAATGACGGAGCTATTCACGAATATTAGATATTTAAGATAAATACTGAAATTTATTCAGTACATCATCATCCTTCCGACAATAAACATGGCATAGATATGAGTCATTTTGGTCCCATAACTCAAATTGAAACATGCCCGCATTGTAGGCATGGTGGCTTTACATTGACTATACCTGAAACCTCATCTAAAACTCATTTATTTGCTCTAATACTTTGTGTGTTTGGGTAAGAAGGTTAAACATTAATCTTTTCATGTATACTAATTAAAAATCATTCTTCTAGATGTCTGCCCTGTGTATGCATTCCATATTGTATGGATTCCTGCAAGAACGTTAACCATTATTGTTTCAACTGTAACTCGTACCTAGGCACTTATCGAAATTAAAAATTATTATTACAACCCATTTAAAAATCGGTTGAGTGATTGCGGAAGATGCTCCCCGAATTCAAGGTTATCCTGCGGTTACCCCTTTCTATTTTTAATTGATGGATGCGCGCGCATCTTTTTTACAATAAATGTAATAAATATCGGAAATATTTAAATTATAATTTAGTCTGAGGTAATCGTTCTTACTGACAGGATGTCTCGTCTAAATATTTTGGGTTCATGTGTTTTCACACCAAAACGTTCGCTTTCATCGCTGCAGATTGATCGGCCTTATCCGATTGTGATGGCCAAAACAATTGCGTCGAACAAATGGCCCTCCGTTATTGTCGAATTGGAAGATGGTTTTTCCGTATATCTACCGTTGAGAATTGCTGAAACTATAACTGATGAAGAGATAAGGGCCCTCGAGGGGATGTCTTTGGTGTATCTGGGCACGCAAGATTTTGGGAAAGAGAATCCTGCAAATTTAATTCGATTTGAGCAAAAAATTAATAGCAATTGCTCCCCGACTTATGGACAAATTGAGAATTTGGCGATGAACCATAGCGTTCCGGAAGTGACCACACCCATCGGCAGGCGTTATTATGGAGCGACGCGAGCGCCTCTACATGAACGCGGACAAGGTGGTTTCTATTATAAATTGGGGAATGATGCTCCGGACGGACCATATTAATCTCATCCGTTATCGTGAGTGTATATATCACCCGCATTTCGAAACGATCAGTGCAGTGTTTAGATATGCTTCCTCAAGACTTGATGAGCGCTATAAAAAGTTTAAATAGCTTGAGTGTATATGTGAATAAACCTAAAGTTTCCGTTTCTTCGTTAAAAAAGAACAAAGTATATCGGGTGCGACGTTTTGTGACCGTTCCTGAATCTTATGAAGAATTCGCTTATGTTATATGGACACCGACAGTTTTACCGTTTTGATTAATTCTGAAGATGTATATAAAGATGTTAAATCACATATAGATAAATTTGACACATCCAACTACGGTCCCGATAATCGGTTTGACATCCCATTACAAAATAAAGCGGTTTTAGGTAATATGAAGGATGAAAATTGCGGAAAGGTAATGACGGAATTTGTGGGTTTGAGATCTAAAGTTTATGCGAATCGGGTTGCCGATGGGAGGGTTACCAAAAAGTCGAAAGGGGTTAAGAAGGCCATAGTTAGGGAAAAATTAACTTTTCAAAATTATTTAAATTGTTTAAATTCGAAATCTGTTTTGTGTCGGGAGCAGTTATTATTTCGCAGTTTTAACCACACTATTTTTACTGTTTTGCAGAATAAATTGGCTCTTTCACCCAATGACTCCAAGCGATGTGTCGATGCCGATGGTATAAACACATTAGCTTGGGGTCATCATAGTATTAAGAGTAGAGTTTAAGTATGTTTTATATATATTAATAGTTAAGTAGACCTTAAGTAAAATGTAGTGTTTTTTTGTTTGTATTAAATTTATTTTTTTTATTTTCAATATATGTATTAAATTTATTTTTTTGCGTTTATTATTCCTTTTGATTTTTTCCTATAAAAAAGTTTGTTGGTGAGTATTATTTATCACATTTCCGCTCGCTGATAAGAGCGAACGACTTCTCCTCTAGAACGTTATTTAAACATCTTAACCAATTTCCTTCGGTAGCCGAGAGCGTAAGACGCCCGGCTTTCGACCAAACCTAGTCTAGGTTCGATCCCAACGCTCGCCAAAAAAAAAAAAAAAAAATATATATATATATATATATAAAAGGGCACTAGGGTGGTGGGGGGTGAAGGGGGTGGTGTCGTCGGAGAGGGGTGGTGACGTCATTGCGTCGATGACGCGGATGACGTCAGCGAGTTGATGACGTCAGGGGGAGCTGGGGAGCAACTTCCGGTCCAGAATCGGCATTTTCTATCTACTCACATTTTTCTAAATATTTTCAAAACCATTAATGGTAGAGGGTTGAAATTTGGTACAGAGTAAAAAAACATCATGCAAAATCATTGAACCAATTTTGACTTTGGCCGGATGACGGCAACCATGTTATACAGGGTGTTCCTAAAATTTGTTTGCTCAGAACTTTTTTGTTTGTTCGTAACCCTACATTTATTTTTGTAGTTTTTAATAGAAAATTTATTTTCGAAACTTTTTTCACTCTTTGAAAATTTTGATAACATTAACCGTTTGCGAGTTAAACGCGAAAATATTAAGCTTCGATTTCAATGGTAACACTAAACACAATAATTTTCGAAAAAGTTGGCCATGGCAATTAAAAAAAAAACAAATTGAGCCGTCAACTTGCTTATGTAGTTTAAACATAAAGTTGTTTGTTAATGAAGTTTTTATTAATTTTGCGTGTTCAAAATGGATAATTACACATTTAGTGAACAAACTGACATGATTTTGACATTGGGAGAATGTCATGGAAACGCCGTAGCAGCCGCTAACCGTTATCGGGAGAAATTTCCGAACCGCAGAGCGCCCAATCGAAAAACATTTTTAAGAATTGAAACCCGTTTAAGGGAAAATGGGACGTTTAAGCCGAATTTTAGTAACAACGGTAAAGTCAGATCAGTCCGAACAACCGAACTAGAAGAAGATATTCTAGACTACGTACAAGAAAATCCTACAGCTAGTACTTTGGATATGGCGAGGCATTTTTTAACGTCAAAAACAACTATCTGGCGTGTTCTTTACGAGCAACAGCTTTATCCATATCATAGTTATAAAGTTCAGGAAGTTCGACAGGCTGATTACCCACTACGACTGCAATATTGTCAAATAATGCAGCACAAAATCCAAATTGATGATCAATTTTTAGAAAAAATACTTTTTGCAGATGAATCGACATTTTCTAAAGATGGAATCATCAATTTGAGAAATTCACATAGTTGGGCGGACGAAAATCCAAGATTTAAGAAAGCTTGGAAATCGCAATGGAGGTTTTCTCTTAACGTTTGGGCTGGCATTGTGGGCGATGTCATTATAGGACCCGTTTTCTTGCCGTCAAGGCTGGATGGCCATACATACAGGGGACATTTAGAGCAATTAAATGATTTTTTAGATGACGTTCCTTTAAACACAAGACAAGAAATGTGGTATATGCATGATGGTGCTCCTGCGCATAGTACACATGCTGTCCAAGAATTTCTATGTGAACGGTTTCCGCAACGGTGGATTGGACGAGGAGTGGATGCACCGATAAGTTGGCCCCCCCGATCGCCGGATCTTACACCTCTAGATTTTTATTTATGGGGACGCATTAAATCGCTTGTGTACTGCGTTGAAATAACTTCAGTTGATCAACTGAGGTTACGAATTGTTGATTCATTTGATCAACTTCGAACTGAAATCAACGTCCTCAGCAGAGTGCGCTTTATTTTAAGACGGCGATATCAGGCGTGCATTGAAGCCGGCGGGAGTGTTTTTGAACATCTGCTTTAGTATTTTTTTTTTGTTCTGTTTTATTTATTACCATTTGTTTATAATTTTATTGTTCTTGTTCATATTTTTGTTAGAATTTTTATTATGTTCTTGTTTGTTGTTACCGCGAAAATTAAATTTATTGTTTTGGAAATTACATTCTTTTATTCAATTAAAATAAATTAACACTGGATTTAACTAAATCTACACTGAGAAATTTATGCAAATAATGGTTATTAGATCAGTTCGTTTTTCAATTGTCATCGCCTTCTCAGATCTTGCGGAATATGTTTTATTTGTTACGATTGAAATCAAAGCTTAACAGTTTCGCGTATAACTCGAAAACGGTCAATGTTATCAAAATTTTCAAAGAGTGAAAAAAGTTTCGAAAATAAATTTTCTATTAAAAACTACAAAAATAAATGTAGGGTTACGAACAAACAAAAAAGTTCTGAGCAAACAAATTTTAGGAACACCCTGTATAACATGGTTGCCGTCATCCGGCCAAAGTCAAAATTGGTTCAATGATTTTGCATGATGTTTGTTTACTCTGTACCAAATTTCAACCCTCTACCATTAATGGTTTTGAAAATATTTAGAAAAATGTGTTAAAATTTCTGAACTTTGATGGCCCATATCTTGGCCATTTGAAGACTTTTATAATAATTTTTTTTCACGAATCATCATCATTTTTGCTCTAGTATATGTGGTTAATTTTATGCCCCGAGTCACGGGAACACCCTGTATAATAATCTATTAATGTATAATCTATTAATATTTAACAATAGGCTAAAGCTAACTATCAAATTGTAATTTCTATTTACTCTAATCACTTGCTTTTATTGTAAAACGAAATATTAGAAAATAAATTTCAAGAAAAAACTCATTTTTTATATGTTAAATTAATAACATTTGGCATGTCGCTATAACTTCACGATCATGTTTTTTAATGGGACCTGGTTTATGCATATCAAAATTAATATTATATTGTACGTAAGTAGATGTCAAGTTCGAACGACGAAATATTATTTGATTATTTTTTATTGAAACTATTTAACGATTGCTTGTCCCAGTGCCATCCTAAAATATTTGGCGCCTAATCAGGCGCTGGGTTGGACGAACGAAACGAATGCGCCCCTTTTTATACGAAATTAAAAAAATATTGTAATTCTAGGTGTAGTGTTGGTTCTAGTTTTACTTCAATTACAATACACAGGGTTACCAAATCAGTTTATAAAATACCCTATTTCAAAAACTATTCATTATAGAGGCCATCGTTAAAAAAATGTTTTCAGATACATGGCTAAACCTAGCCCAACCCAACCCTGTATACTTAAATTGAAGCAAAACTAAAACTAGAATAATTCGGGTTTAGTCGTCTTGAGATGTGTACGGCTAAACGCAAGCCTGTATAATCGAATTGAAGTAAAAGTAGATCTAGAATAATCGGGTTATAATGGATAAACCCAAATGTTTCTAATTTTATATTTGGAGTCTATTTCAGAAACTATTCATTGTAGTGGCCTCAACTCGTCCTAAAATATTCGGTGTCTTAGGACAAGGTTGGAAGAACGAAACGAGTGCGCCCCTTCTCATACAAAATTCAATGCCAATGAAAAGGTACGCACTTCAGAGGAGACACCGAGCAACTAATTACAAAAACTTAAGTTTAGAACTGCGCTGACTTGTCCATAATTAAAAGCTTCCACATTTTCGGGGATAATACCGACGATTCGCGAATGTTCGAGTAATGTAATTACAGTAAACCCCTTATGTAGCGAACATCGATTTAACGAAATGGCCGTTATTGCGAATCAAAATTACGGAACAATATCTTCAATACATTTTATATGCCATTGTTTTCATTATAACGAAAATTCATGGTAACGAACTATGAACAATTATTTCATCTCATAAGTTTGGCTTTAATACAAACTATTATCGTTATTGCGAACACGAATTTTTTGTTCTGTGTAAGACTAGTTGAAGTATTCCCCGAAGATCTAAGGTGTGATATTCGGGGAATAACTTGTTTGTCTGTAGGTCGATTGTTTATCGACTCGAAATCGTATTGCAGTTACAAATGCAAGTATGTGGTTTTCGAGAGCGTACAAAGTGTAAAGGTTTAGAAAAAAGTTTTCGTTCAGTGTTAATTGAAAAAAATGAGTTTGAAAAGGACATCAATTCCTTTAAAAAGGAAATTAGAAATATTGGAAAATGTTGAAAAAAATGCTATTACAAAAACTAAAGTTGCGGAAAAATTTAACATATCAAAATCAACGCTATCAATAATTATAAAATATAAAAACTGTATTGATAGTGCCGTAGCGTCTGGCAAACATACGTCTTGTAAAAAGTTGAGGAGACGTGTATGTTCAGAACTAGAAAAAAATTAATAGAATGGTTTACCCAAATGAGAACAAATATGTTTCCTTAACAGGGCAAATATGTTTCATACAAGATAAGGCAAAATCAATCGTTGCTGAATTGAACATAATAGGATGTGATTTTAAGAGTAGGCACGGTATTTCAGACCACGCCTTATCTGGAAAAGGAAATAAAGTTAATGTGCTTACTATAGATGAGTGAAGACAGGAGTTCAAATTTATAAGAAACACCTATCGATAAAGATGTTTTTAACATTGATGAAACTGGTGTTTTTATAATCTTATGCCAAATCGTACTTTGGATTTTAAAAGTAAAAAGTGTTATGGTGGCACTGAAAGCAAAGGAGTAACAGCAGTTTTATGTTGTAATGCAGATGGAAGCGAAAAATTAAATCTGTGGATAGTAGGAAAGTTAAAAAATCCCAGATGTTTAAATAAAATACATCGTTCCCATTTACCGTACCAATATAGTAATCAAAAAAATACGTGGGTAACGTCTGTGACATTTCGAGAATGACTTATTCGTTTCCAGCGAAACATGGCAGCACAAAACAGAAAGGTATTGGTAACGATGGACAATTGTGCTGCACATAATGTTAAGGATACCAATTTTGACAATGTGAAGGTGATTTATTTTCCACGTAACACAACGAGTGCACTTCAACCTCTTGATCAAAGCATAATTGCGTGCATGAAGAAGCGATATCGTGCTCGTCTTGTAAGAGCATCAATTTTGGCAATAGAAGCGAACGAAGAAAATCCGACATGGAATATTCTACAAGCGATACGAACGTTGTCGGATTCTTGGAATTCAGTAACATGAAACATTATAAAAAATTGTTTTAACAAAGCGTGGACAACTGACTCTCAAGAAGAAAATGAGGAAAATCAGTTAACGATGGTAAGCATTCATCGATAATTAGTTCTTCTTAGTAATTTTTTACTTTACATGCTTTTATTGTCTGCGTTGTAGGCTGAATTTACTGATGTAGCATGGGAAAATTATCAACACATCTTGTCAGTACCTAAACAAGTTTGTTTTGATGAATACTGCACTATTGACAGTGAGGTAGTGACTTCAGAAGCAATTGAAATCGATTTACCATTAGTGAATGCAGGCCAAGAATGGGAAGAAAATGAAGAAACCGATGAAGGTGATGAGGAAGCAGTGGTAAATGTAACAGCCCCTACAAGAGCTGAAGTTTTAGCGGCTCTCTATACTATACAAAGGTAACCCACATCTGATTTGTTATCGAATTCATTATTTATATCACAATTTAAAGGTTTGCTAATGCAGAAGAGTACATTTGCGAAGGTTTCACAAATTCTTTGAATAAAATTACTGAAGAATGTTTAAGACGAACAAAACCCGTTTTAAAGCAAAGCGCCTTAAATGATTACTTTATAAAATAATAATGTTAATTACAATATGACCAAAATACAAATAAACTTATAACATAGTCGATGTTAATATGTTTCTAAACAACCCAAGATCCTATACATTATTGAGGCGTTGAGCGCAAAAGTGGACTAACCCCAGCGTATATAATATATGTGGGTCCACTTTTGCTCTCAATGCCTTTATTATTCATAATATATATAACGAACTAATTCGTTACAGCGAAATTGCGAACATTTCCTTATAGCGAACGGCTAATAGAACAATATGCTTGGAACCACAAGAAGCATACCTGTCCTATGTAACATACCTGAAAAAGGTAGTAGTATTTAGAGATACATTTTTTAAGCTCTTCTGGCATTTTAACCCCCGAACCATATTGCAGTATCGATGGGAGCAAGGTCCGTAAAGTGTATTATATCAGGTAGCTCAGCCGGGAAACGTTTTAAAGTAGGACTGGGCGATATCTTCGTGGTATCGATACTATTCAAAGTACCAAATTATTGGAAACAATATTTTAATAATATAGTAAGTACATTTTTTGTATATTTTCTTCGTATATTTTAGTTTTGGGTTTAAAATGATGGAAAGGATCATCCTAGTAACATAATTTGGAAACGACATGTTAATCAAATAATTGATAGTGCAACTGTAAATGATTATTTCAATAAAACGACTGAATTTGTAAATAATACCGATAACAAAAATGTAAATGAGATTAAACGAAAAAAAAAGAAGAAAAAGAAGTTTCCGAAAAAAAGAAGATTCCGATGAACAAATATCTGATGAACCTATCATAATTGATTCATCATCTTCTTCATCATTATTTAAGTTTATTGACGCATGCGCGAAATGCGTAACTTATGTTTTAGGAAAAACCTGTTTTATAAGTAGAGAGTTTGAGTTGAATATAAGATGTCTAACAAACAAGGTGTTTTTAATATCCAATATTTTAATCGAAAGTGCTTTCCATTAGAACACAACAGTATTTAATATGTCCAAGATTATTTCTCCAAACTCTTAAATCTCCGAGTTATGATCTTTTTATTAAATCTCTGCGTAGACTTAATATTAGGTAAAAATCGAGCTTGATTCGTCGAGCGATGATTTACTTCCAGAGTACTTGATACAACTTTCAAAAGACTTAAAATGCTTGTAAGGGACTTGATGTTGCTATCAGAAGACTTAATACTGTTTTCAGATTAGTTGATACTGCTTCTAGCTGACCTGATACTGCTTCCAAAAGACTTGAAATACTTCTAGAAAATTTGAAATGCTTCCAAAAGACTTGATACCCCTTCTAGAAGACTTGATATGCTTCCAGAGGACTTGATACTGCTTGTAGATAACTTGAGATGCTTCTAAGAGACTTGATACTGCTTCCAAAAGACTTGAAATACTTCCAGAAAACTTGAAATGCTTCCAGAGGACTTGAAATACTTCCAAAAGACTTTAAATGAATGAATAAATGAAGTGGCGGTAAGTTTGACATGTTTTCCATGGCTGCGGTGGGGGTAGATCGCAGCGCACCTGTAACATACAAACACGCAAGTCTCTGTACTTTATTTAGTGCAGCAGTGGAAATAAATTTTAAGGTTTTGGCCACCAAACTACTGCACCATATGTAAGCATAGGTCGAATTACAGCTGTGTAGATCCAGAGGGCAGTTTTAGGTGACGGCCCCCATGTCTTACCTATAGTCCTCCGGCACTGGCTGAATGCAACATACGCTTTCTTCACTCTATTGTCTAGGTGAGCCTTCCATGTTATTTTGTTGTCAAGTATAATGCCCAGATATTTGACTTCTTTAGACAAAACTAATGGAGTATTAGTAAGAGATGGCAAACTGGGCTTGCCAACCTTCCTCATTCGTGTGAAAAGAATCAACTCTGTCTTCCGAGCATTCACAGAGAGCCCTTGTCGGTCACACCAAGACTCAATCAACTTAAGAGCCACTTGCATCCTATCAAAAAGTATATTTATGTGCTTGCCTTTAACAAGGATGGTTGGATCATCTGTATAACCCACTGTTGTGAAGTTGGCTTTAGCGAGAGATTTCAAGAGATTATCCAGGGTAAGATTCCACAACAATGGGGAAAGTACACCCCCTTGTGGACAGCCACGAGGAACTCCTCCATGAAGACTGACATCGCCAGGCCTAATCTTAACTATCCTATGCTTGAGGGCGTTCTCAATCCAACCACAAAGAGTCGGTGGAACATTATGCTCAAGCAAGGCATCGTTAATACCAGAGAAAGTTATTTTATCAAAAGCTCCCTCTATATCTATGAACACACCAAGGGCGGACTTCTTTAAGTTCAGCACCCCACCAACAAAGCTGGTCACCGAGTGAAGAGCCGTTACTGTGGACTTGCCCTGAGTGTAGGCATGCTGATTAGGATTTACTGGTGCAATTGGAAGACAGAAATCCCTAATATAGCGATCACACAGCCTCTCCAAGGTTTTCAAAAGAAAGGAAGTCTAAATGATTTCGGTGTGAAATAATCTAACTTACCCGGTTTTGGTATGAAGTTCACCGTAACCTCACGCCACCGATTGGGTATATAGTGTAGCGTCAGGCAGGCCTGGAAAATTCTCACCAGGTGAGGTACAAGATCCTCCAAGCCCCATTGTAGAAGGGCTGGTATAATACCACCTGGTCCTGGTGTTTTGAATGGCGAAAAACTATTAATTGAACACCGTATCTTTTCCTCCCTGCAAATTTCTTCGGCTAAGATCCAATCATCTGCAGTAGGTTCATGGTTGGTGTCCTGAAGTGAACACATGGGACTTCTTGAACCTGAAAAATGCACCTCCATTAATAGATGATATAATAGATGAAGACTCTCCAAAAGGTTTTCGGTAAATGAACCGTCGGCCTTTTTTAATAAGCCAATTCGTAATTCCGGGTTAGATGAAAGTACCCGATTTAGGCGAGACATTTCGCTGCAGGAAGAAACTTCTCCACAGAATTTCCTCCACGTTTCTCGCTTTCTATGACGAACGCTTTTTTAAATTCCGCTAACTTATCCCTGTAAAGTTTCCAGTCGGAATCTAATTTTGAGTTTTTAGCTCTATTAAAGGCTGTCCTTGCTTCTTGTTTGAGTTTGTCGAGTTCGGGGCACCACCAAACGGTAGCACGCCCCGAAACGGCCTCAGGACGACGAGGACAGGCCTTTCTGTAAGCTTTAATTAAGGAGTCGCAAATGGTATTTAAGTACTCCTCAACCTCAAAGCTTTTAGTTAACTTAAGTAAACCGATTTCGTTCAAACTCCCAGTTAGTATAGATCTGAACTCGTCCAGATCCGTCGTTCTGGGGTTACGCTTTAGGTTCTTTCCAATCTTTAAGGTACCAAGATCAAACGTGATCCACCTATGGTCCGACATTGAAACTTCGTCAGAAACAGTCCAGTTGCGGATCGAAGACGAGATACTCATCGCAGCGAGAGTGATATCAATAACTGATTGACCTCCAGCTGTTATAAAGGTCGGTTCAGAGTCTCGATTAAGTATATCTAAATTACTGCTATAAATGAATTCAAGAAGGGACTTACCTCTTCCACTATCATCAGCGCTACCCCAAGCAGTACAATGTGCATTGGAGTCACATCCGATGACAAGATTCCAGTTACCTTTTCTAGCGTTCTCGGCCAGCCTTTCCAACCCTTGCGATGGAGGCTGGTCTTCAAACGGCAGGTAAACTGATGCCATCGTAATTTCCTTAACCTTCCGATTAATGGTGCATCGTACTCTAATCGACGTAACGTCTCTACCTGTGTGCTGAGGCAACAGGTGAGCGTTTACGTCCCTTGGTACGTAAATGGCAGTTTTGACTTTGTTACTGGCAGGGCAGCTCAAAATAGAACCACTTAAGCCACTAAAACCGCAGACTTTGGATTTGAAAATCCAAGGTTCTTGGATCAGTGCAATAGTGTTAATCATCATATGAAGGTGGCGTTAAAGGGTGGCAGTTGTTGCCCTACTGTGATGTACGTCACCTGTTCCGGTCATTCCGACGAGGCGAGTTCAGCAGCTGATGTTGTGAGCTGACGTTGTTATGGGCGAAGTGTGACTGGACGTGTGTCCATACTGGACACACGTCCAGTATGGACTCATCCAACTGCTTGAGCGAAACCGGGGTTCTGGGGTCGACATCGAGGTTGATGAGAGTATTATAATCAGCCTCAGAGGTTGGAACTTCAATCGCTTACATACTCTCGACCTAATGCTTTTAGGACACCTGATATTGCTTCCAGAAGGTTTGAAATGTTTCTAGAAGACTTGAAATGCTTCCAGGAGACTTAATGTTTCTGGTAGAAGACTTGAGATGCTTCCAGAAGACTTGATGTTACTGTTAGAAGACTTGAGATGTTTCCCGAAAACTTGATTTACTTCCAAAAGACTTGAAATGCTTCCAAAAGACTTGAAATATTCTTAAAAGACAGCTTTTAGAAGAATTGAAATATTTCGAAATTGCTTGAAATGTTTCCAAAAGACTTGATTCTGTTTCCAGAAGACTCAATACTGCTTCTAAATGTTTTAAAATGCTTCCAAAAGACTGGATACTGCCCCTATAAGACTTAAATGCTTCCAGAAGACTTGATACTGTTTCTGAAAGACTTGATATTGCTTCCGACAGACTTGAATAGTTTCTAGAAGACTTGATACTACTTCTAGCTGACCTGATCTCAAAAGTCTTGAAATACTCCCAGAAAACTTAAAATGATTCCAGAAGGCTTAAAATACTTTCAAAAGACTTTAAATGCTTTTAGGAGACTTGATATTGCTTCCAGAAGACATGAAATGGTTCCAGAAAACTTGATACTACTTATAGATGACCTGATACTACTCTCAAAAGACTTAAAATACTCCCAGAAAACTTAAAATGCCTTTAGAAGGCTTAAAATGCTTCCAAAAGACTTTAAATGCTTTTATTTATATTGCATCTAACAGACTTGAAATACTTTTAGAAGACTTAATATTTTTTCTAGAAGACTTGTAATGCTTTTAAGAGACTTGATATTGCTTCCAGAAAACCTGAAACGCTGCCAAAAGACTTGAAATACTTCCAGAAGATTTGAAATGCTTCCAGAAGATTTGAAATGCTTCTAGGAGACTTGATACCGTTTCCAGGAGACTTGAAATGCTTCGAAAAGAGTTCAAAATTGTTAATGATTTTATCTGGAGTGGAGTTACCATTTTCTATTAATTTTAATGTACTATTGAGCTTTTTCTTCCAAATTGCATATAAACAGCGCTTATCAAAGCGGAACCAATCGCCATTTTCCGAATTTTGAGTTAAATGTACCAAACGACCAGAAATTATGCACTTGCAAAACTCTAAAAAATGTAAGGGTTAACTTAATATTAAGTGCTACGCAGTCCTACCTACTGGTCAAAGGGCCAAGTGATAACTATAAAAGACGATTTCAAATGAATTTAGACGAATTTAAATGCGAATTTAAAAACGACATCTAGAGATTCAATCTGAGGCTTGTAATGTTGTAGCCTGACCTCAAAGCTGTGATTAAATCAAATAAATTGAAAATTATAACTTATAATATGGAGAAGGTTTTAAGTTTGCCAAAGCGTCCAAGTAATATTATTTACTACAAAAGAAAACTTTATCTATAATAAAGACATACATTCAGATACAAATATACAAAAACCTCATACTGTTATGTTTGGAAAGAAGGAAAAAATTATTAGTATTATTATTAGTTTCACAAATTATTAGAAATACTAATAATAATTAGTATTTCTTAGTCAGTTGTATGAGAGAATAACACGTCTAATACAACAAATTTCAGTTGATATTCTTTCGAGTAGTGCGGAAAACTGTAAGGAGCGGCTCTTACGTTGCGGGTGGGCGTGCAAATGCATATGCAACAAATTGAAATTTGTCACGCAGATATTTATTTGGTCAGAAAGGATAAAAAAATAAGAATAAAATTTATTATAATAAACTTTAATGAATAGAATTATCAAACAAATTAAAAAAGATATAAAAGAAAAATGTTATGAATTAAAACTTTTAATTAAACAAAATTGAGAGTAAACTAATATTTTCGATCAAAACTTATTAAATGATTAAAAATTACCGAACAAAAAGTTATCAATTGAATTCATTGAACATAATTTGCCTAACGAAAGTTACCAAATACTTTCACTTTAATAGACATACCAAACTAATAGAACGGAGGCTGTTAGTAAATTTAGAGAAAACATAATTTACAGAGGGTTAAAAATCTCATCGTGGTAACGGTTAATGATCGACTCTCGCTCTTGGTCCCAGCGCCACCCTTGGTATTTAGTTTACCCCCGAAGATGAATCTCTGCTGCCGGATTTGGAACTCTTCTCAAAGCTCCCCGGATTGGTGAGGGATTCTTGTTCTTCTTTTGCTTCCTTGGCACTGGACCTTGAGACTGACCACGACTTGATATTCCTTGGGGAGTCACTGAAGACTCAATAAAGACTGCTCTTGAGACTAACTAAAGACTGCTTTTTCTTTAACCCGTCTGAGATTTTTATAACCCTTCTTTTCCGAGCGCTCTTAATCTAAACAATCAATTGCATTGGTCCTACAACTCGGACGAAACCAATTCGCTCTTAAACTAAATGTAAAAAGGAAGAAATCATATAGGGAACCTTTTGTTTAAATTAACGAATAAAAATTGAAAACTAATTCTAAAATCAATCAATAAATTTAATAGAACCCGCGGTTCACTACAAAACTTTAGATGTTACCTTTAAAATTGTTTTGATGTACATTTCAAAGAATTTCAGTTCTGATCACTGGCGTATCTAGTAGCAATTCCCCCTTTTCCCTCCCTGTCCAGACAAACTATTTTAATTTTGTTAATTTAGTAGCATGTTTATAACGCAACTACAATCTTGTATATTATATTACTTTTAATTTTGATTCCTAAAATTTGATGGTGTTTTTTTTGTTAAGATTATATACAGTACATCACATATTATATAAAAATGACAGTGGATGAAACTCTAGTTCAATCAAATTTTGAAAGCATTAATGTTAAATTAACTGGAAAAATAAAATATCCCAAAATGAAATATAATCTTTATTATTAAACTTATTTATACAATTAATCGATATCTTCCGGTGTTACTTGAATATCAAAAGTTTTCCCATACCTAGTTATTTTCAATTTTAAATTTCTTGCTGATTTATCAGATAAAATGTTATAAACATCATTTGCACTTGTAATAGGTTTATTGTTTATTTCTGTAACTATATCACCCGGGTTTAAGCCACCTCTAAAAATAGGTTCATAAAGTTTTAAGAAATTAACAAAATTTAATCTTACAAATGAGCAGGAGAACCATACATAACTTTCCAGACTAATACACCGTTCTTAATACTAGAAGGAACTTGTTGATTTCTCTGTTGTAATTCACTAATAATTTGTGGAGTTAATGTTAACATTGTTATCCCTACATATTTTCTTTTAGCTCCTTCTTTGGGCACTTTAACCACACCAGCAGTATTTTTCAAAAATTCTTTAACATAATCTACAATTTATTTTTTATTTATATTGTTGTTATTAATTTATTGAGTGTTTAAATACCAATTGGGATTGCAAACGAAATTCCAGCCGTTACTTTCATGCTATTAACCCCAATAGCTTCTCCATCCAGATTAATTAAAGGCCCTCCAGAATTTCCAAAAGTAATTGCAGCATCCGTTTGAATATACACCATATCTTTCCCTCTTAATCCAAGTTCATCAGAACCTCTTTGTGTAGAACTGACCTAATTATTGTTATGTGAGATTGCATGAAGATGTATTAAGAAAGATTTAGTTACCACTCCTGATGTAACTGTGTTACTCAAAGCTAATGGGCTTCCTAAAGCTACCACAAACTCCCCTGGTTTTATATCGGAGGAATTACCCAATTTCATAACGGGCAAACTTTTCGCGTTTATCCTAACAGTCGCTAAATCACTTTTAACATCAACATCTTCTACAATTCCATTGTAAACTGTTCCATTAAAAAGGCGCACCTCAACTTTAGCGGATGGTTTGTTTGTAACGACATGAGCATTGGTTAAAATTAGTCCATCTTCTTTGATTATAAATCCTGACCCATTAGAGATTGTTTGGGGTTTTCCAGAAAAGAAATCTACAGCTCTTGTGTCTTTAATTTCGATATAAACGACGGTTGGGGCGCAGGTTTCCACAACATCTGATATAAAATTGAACTGTTTTCTGCGACCACTCAACGAACTACCTCCAAAGGATATTGCAGCATCCACAGGAAGTATAAATCTCTCATTTTTGATAAGTTTATAAACAACACATCCGCAGGCAATGTAAAAAAGGTATTTTAAGTTGTTCAACGTTGTTTTATAAGGATTGTGATTGTTATTATTGTTGTTGTTAAGTTGAAGAAAAGCTAGGGATGCAACATTATTTGACGAAGAATGTTTTAATTTAATTCTTAAAGGTAGAGTTTTAAATAAATTTCTAAACTGTATCAACATTTCGAGCACTACATTTACTTTATAATTGTACACCGAAATATCCTAACCTAAATTTAAATTTTTATGACGTTTGGGTGACAAGTACTAAGTGCTTTTTTTTATTATAAAAAAATATTTTTAAACGTATTTATTGGTAATATTAATAATAAGGATAAACTAACAAATTAAAAAGAAAATTAAATTAATAAAAATGAGATTAATGCATTAAATTTTAATTTTAGATAAGGTTGGCAACGATCTAAAGATAAATTATAAAGAAATAATATTTTGTTGTTGAATAAATTGTATTTTAGAAATTTGTTACATTAAATGTTAATGATATTTAAAATGTATTAATACAACAAAATTAGATTTAAAATTAATCTAAATTTCATCCATACAGTTGGTATTTTGGAACTTTAAATCTTCTGTCAAATTGTTGACTTAATCCAACTGTCAGTTATAGAACATAAAAAAAATTAAGGTTATATACTCAAAAGAATGAGTTTTTTAAGAGATGTGATTTCTGCTGCGAATAAAATGGACGCAGATGCGTTAATTAAAAAAACGCCTGACTTGGAACATAGTGTGGAAAAAATGAAGAAAGAATTTTTAGGTTATTTAGACGAAGTTTTCGTGCAATACACATTTCCTGCAAGACAAGGATTAGTTTTCAAGAAAAGAATTACATCAGCAACAGCAACATTATCTGAATTAGAGAACTGTGTAACGAATATAACAAAACAACAGATACAAAGCATCGAAATTGATGTGGTGAATTACAAAAAAACGTTGGTTGAAACTAACAAAGAAATTGATGTCTTGAATCATTTAATCAACATTCATGAGATTCTTTTAGAAGTGGACACTTTATTTGAGAATCAAAAGTATTTGGATGTTATTAAATCAATGAAGGAGATCGAAAAAGAAATGGATGTTTTGAGATCGGTAGAAAATTTAAACATTATGGACAGCCTTCACAGCAATATTAGTTCAAAATTAAAAGTATTATTTACAAAAATGAATAAAGATATTTCCGAAACCATTGAGTATAAATGTGATGAGGAAATTATATCATTTAAAATCATTAATGAAGATTTATTAAAAGAATTATTATTGGCATTCGCAGAAAATGATGATCACATTCAGATATTAAACGATATAGCCAGATTTTTATGGGAATCAATTCTTTGTTTACTGATTAATCATTTCGTTAACATCAAAACATCAACCGATCCTGAAAAATTGATGCAATTGGAAGTTTTAACAAAATCTAAAAGCTCCTTCAAAGTGGTATTTGAAAATTTAAAAACGGTAATTGATTTTTTAGATAAACACTTTAAGTTTCCACTAAAAATTGGATCGACACTCGAGTATATAGGAAATGATATTAAACATAATTTATCGGAATTAATTATAAAGAATTGTTTAAATGACACAATTCCAAACACATCGGATGAATTACAAAATTACCACTTAATAATAAAAGAAGTTGAAGAACTTGAAAAGATTTTAATAGAGAGTGGGTTATTTTCTGATGATATGCACTATTTATCAAGTCATGTTAAAAATGTTGATAACCTTTACGTTCAAAAGAAATGTAAATCATATTTAAAAGTAGCAGAAGAATTAATGAAAAAAGATCTTCACAATATGACTGAAGTTGGTGAACCCATCGATTTAAATAATCCATTTAAGATTGACCATGATGTGTTTTATCAAAGATCGGTGTCTAAATGTTGTATAGATTTATTAAATTTTACTGAAAATATATTAAAACAAATCATAAATAGCGATTATAATACAGCAAAAGCATTATATGAAACTTTAACAAACATTTTTGGTATTTATGGTGATAAAGTCGCAAAACATCACAAAAAACTTTTAGAAACAATTCCTCAACAAGTCGCTTTATTTCTAAATAATTGCAATTACATTTCTTATAAAATAATGAAATTTGAAGAAATTTACGGAGAAAAAATGAAATCAATTTTGAATATTGATCAAGATTTATATTTATTTGAAATATACAGTTTAAGATCAAAAGGACATCAGATGTTCAACGAATTTATCAACCAACAAATTAATCAAATGGAGCAAATTATGAATGAGTCTGGATTAATAAATGTAATTAGCTTAGAAAAATTGGAACCGATTACAGAAAAATCAATACGGCAATGTTTGAGGCAACAAGAATTGTTAAGAACTGTATGGAATAAAGTTTTATCCCACACAGATTATAACAAAAATCTTGGAATAACCTTAAACTTTTTATGCAAAACTATAATTGATGCAGTTTTAAAATATACTGATATTACTTTGGATGCAGGAGATCAATTGGTTGATGTTTTAAAAGTTATTTTTACGAGAGGTCCCAAATTATTTGCTGACCAAAAAGACGTTTATGTGCACGTTGATCAATGGCATAAATTAAACGAATTGTCGTTTTTGTTAAGTGCGAATTTATTAGAAATATCGGATCGGTGGGCTGATGGGAAAGGTCCTTTGGCTTTACATTTTAAGGCAGAGGAATTGAAGCATTTAATTCGGGCTTTGTTTCAAAATTCGGATAGAAGAGCTGCTGTATTATCTAAAATACAATAAATATTTTTTATTTACATTGAGATTTTTTGTTAAAGATACATAAATCCTTAAAATATCCAATATTGTTTTGTTTTGGTAATAGATAGGAAATTTCGTTCGAATCTAAGACGCACCCTATTTTCATGATTGTAAATATAATTTAAAAAAAGTCTAAAATTGTGTTAATAAATAAATATATTACAATATTAAGCAATGCGATTCATCCGGGAGAAGAGAACCGAATAATGTTTAACCAGAACTTTTATCAGTTTGATGCCTAATTTTGGAGATATTCTGTTTTGTTAAGGTTAAATGGGACAGCCGGCATACAGTGTCTCCAAAATGCGTGTACAACTGAAGACTACGGATTCCTTGGCTCAACTTGAAAACGCGTTAATCAATATAAATCTTTTTTGAGAAGGCAAATACAACATCAATGGCAAATAAACTGCTAAATTCTTCTTATATTTTTGTTTGTTATAACTCGTAACTGTGCCGGATATGAGTGCTCTGAGTCTGCAAGCACCTAATATGGGTAAATGCTTTCAGAAAACTTTATACTGCTTCTAGATGAATCGATATTTCTTCCAAAAGATTTGGAATGCTTCCAGAACAGTTGAAATGCTTTCACAAGGCTTCAAATTCTTTCAGAGGACTTGACATTGTTTCCAGAAGACTTCAAATTACAGATGTGCAGATTACGTAGGTGCCGTCGGGTCACGACGGGTCATGCGTGACCCACCGTGAGCGGGCATCAATTAGTGTACCACTCACGTGAACGAGCGTGATCGTTGTTGAGTCGATTTTTTTAGATATTAACGAAAAATACAAAAACATTTAACAATTTAAACATTGTGCGAAAATACAACAACGAAGCGCCAAAGAGACCTTGTGAATATCAATTGTGAATCGCTCGTTACGAATGAGTTTTTAGTCCTAAGAAGAGTTTTATGTAGTGCTGGGCAAAGTATTGATACTTGGCAATGGTATCGATACCTACCTTGGTATCAACAGTTGATAGCCGCAAGGTATCGGTATTGGAAGCATATTATGTGTCGAAATATCGGAAATTGTTTTTTATATACAGAAAATTGCAATTATAGTATATTTACAAGGGTGATTCTACATACAAAAATATTAAGAAAACCTCATATAGAGATGCGTATAGAGACAATGCTTTAAGGGAGCCAAAACACTTTGAAGATGAGATTCAATATGTAGTTATTGCTCATTATTCGAAAATTCGTTAGTGTTAAAAACAGCCGAATTGGAAAAATGCGTTATGAACTACCACGTATCTTCCGTCTATGGTTGATTTTCAAAAGTAATGTCTTCTATCAGCAGTGTTTACAGTGTTACAAGCTGTATCTAGTGTTGAATTGGTAATTTTTGAAATTTGAGATGTATTTTCCCAACAGTATTTGGTATTTTAGAAGCTAATATAAATTTTATAAACAGCTTTTTGCCTTTTGTATTAGAAATGTTTGCTTCCAGCAGTATTTATTGTTTAATTAATAATTTCCTTCTTTCGTCAGGATTTTTTATTTTGTCCAATAGTGTTTAATATTTTCGAAATAAAGTCAAATGGTTTATATTGTTTTTTGCCATGAAAATGTTTTCTGCCAGCTGTTTTACAAGCAGTATAAAGACTTTAGAGAGCATTTCATTAAGTTTTCTAAAAGCTATATCCAGTCTTTTGGAAGTATATTAAGTCTTTTAGAAGCTGTATCAAATCTTATGAAACCATTATAAGTCTTCTAGAAACAGTATCGAGTCTTCTAGAAGCAATGTCAAGTTTTCGGGAAGTATTTCAAGTATTCTAGAACAGTATCAAGTCTTCCAGGGGCAGTATCAAGTCATCTGGAAGCATTTCAAGTCGTTTGGGGACAATGTCAAATCTTTCAAAGGTAATATAACCAGCATCATATCTTCTGAATGTATTGAAAGTATTCTGGAAACTTTATAAGTCTTCTAGGAGCAGTATCAATTCTATCAAAGGGAATATTAAGTGTCTGGAAGCATTTCAAAGCTTCTATAATCAGCACCAAATCTTCTGAATGTATTGAAAGTCTTCTGGAAACCTTTAAAGTCTTCTAGAAGCAATATCAAGTCTTCCAAAGGGAATATTAAGGGTTCTTAACGCATTTGAAGTCATTTAAGAGTACTTCAAAACTTCCAGAGGCAAATGTTGCATAGATTTATTAAGTTTTATTGAAAATATATTAAAACAAATCATAAATAGCGATTATAATACAGCAAAAGTATTATATGAAACTTTAACAAACATTTTTGGTATTTATGGTGATAAAGTCGCAAAACATCACAAAAAACTTTTAGAAACAATTCCTCAACAAGTCGTTTTATTTCTAAATAATTGCAATTACATTTCTTATAAAATAATGAAATTTGAAGAAATTTACGGAGAAAAAATGAAATCAATTTTAAATATTGATCAAGATTTATATTTATTTGAAATATACAGTTTAAGATCAAAAGGACATCAGATGTTCAACGAATTTATCAACCAACAAATTAATCAAATGGAGCAAATTATGAATGAGTCTGGATTAATTAATGTAATTAGCTTAGAAAAATTGGAACCGATTACAGAAAAATCAATACGACAATGTTTGAGGCAACAAGAATTGTTAAGAACTGTATGGAATAAAGTTTTATCTCACACAGATTATAACAAAAATCTTGGAATAACCTTAAACTTTTTATGCAAAACTATAATTGATGCAGTTTTAAAATATACTATTACTTCCGATGCAGGAGATCAATTGGTTGATGTTTTAAAAGTTATTTTTACCAGAGGTCCTAAATTATTTGCTGACCAAAAAGACGTTTATGTGCAGGTTGATCAGTGGCATAAATTAAACGAATTGTCGTTTTTGTTAAGTGCGAATTTATTAGAAATATCGGATCGGTGGGCTGATGGGAAAGGTCCTTTGGCTTTACATTTTAAGGCAGAGGAATTGAAGCATTTAATTCGGGCTTTGTTTCAAAATTCGGATAGAAGAGCTGCTGTATTATCTAAAATACAATAAATATTTTTTATTTACATTGAGATTTTTTTTTAAAGATACATAAATCCTTAAAATATCCAATATTGTTTCGTTTTGGTAATAGATAGGAAATTTCGTTCGAATCTAAGACGCACCCTATTTTCATGATTGTAAATATAATTTAAAAAAAGTCTAAAATTGTGTTAATAGATAAATATATTAAAATGGTAAGCAATGCGATTCATCCGGGAGAAGAGAACCAAATAGTGTTTAACCAGAACTTTTATCAGTTTGATGCCTAATTTTGGAGATATTCTGTTTTGTTATGGTTAAATGGGACAGCCGGCATACAGTGTCTCCAAAATGCGTGTACAACTGAAGACTACGGATTCCTTGGCTCAAAATTGATCGACTTAAGTTCTCTATATTCAAAGTTGCTTTGTTTCGCCGTTCGAGGACTTCAAAGTTAGCGAAGAAAATTTTTTTATTCTTTAGGAATCAAAAACGCGTTAATCTTTTTTGAGAAGGCAAATACAACATCAATGGCAAATAAACTGCTAAATTCTTCTTATATATTTGTTTGTTATAACTCGTAACTGTGCCGGATATGAGTGCTCTGAGTCTGCAAGCACCTAGTATGGGTAAATGCTTTTAGAAAACTTGATACTGCTTCTAGACGAATCGATATTTCTTCCAAAAGATTTGGAATGGTTACAGAACTCTTGAAATGAACTCTTCCAAATTGAAGACTTAAAATGCTTTCAGAAGACTTGACATTGTTTCCAGAAGACTTCAAATTACAGATGTGCAAATTACGTAGGTGCCGTCGGGTCACGACGGGTCATGCGTGACCCACAGTGAGCGGGCATCAATTAGTGTACCACTCACGTGAACGAGCGTGATCGTTATTGGGTCGATTTTTTTTAGATATTACGAAAAATACAAAAACATTTAACAATTTAAGCAAATCCAAAATCCGTTACTGTTAAAAACACGAAATATATGAGTACGATAATCGAGAAAATTATCAAGAACATATGGTGGGAACAAGAGTTATCTTCATAGCCGATAGTTTTTTGGAAATAATATGGGTATTGGGTGTTAAAAACAGCCGAATTGGAAAAATGCTTTATGAACTACCACGTATCTTCCGTCTATGGTTTATTTTCAAAAGAAATGTCTTCTGCCAGCAGTGTTTACAGTGTTACAAGCTGTATCTAGTGTTAAATTGGTAATTTTTGACTTTTGAGATGTATTTTCCCAACAGTATTTGGTATTTTAGAAGCTAATATAAATTTTATAAACAGCTTTTTGCCTTTTGTATTAAAAATATTTGCTTCCAGCAGTATTTATTGTTTAATTAAAAATTTCTTTCTTTTGTCAGGATTTTGTATTTCGTCCAACACTGTTTAATATTTTCTAAATAAAGTCAAATGGTTTATATTGTTTTTTGCGATGAAAATGTTTTCTGCCAGCAGTTTTACAAGCAGTATAAAGACTTTAGAAAGCATTTCATTAAGTCTTCTAGAAGCTATATCCAGTCTTTTGGAAGTATATCAAGTCTTCTACAACCAGTATCAAATCTTCTAGGGTAAGTATCAATTCTTCTAGAAGCATTAAAAGTCTTTTTGAAGCAGTATAAAATCTACCAAAGGCAGTGTCGAGTGTTCTGAAAGTATTTCAAGTCTTCTATAACCAGCATCAAGTCTTTTGGACGTATTGCTAGTCTTCTGGAAATATTTCAATTTTTCTGAAAGCAATATGAACTCTCCTAGAAGCAGTATTAAGCCTCAATTCATAATTCGTGCTCTCAAAAAATATTCATAGCAGATGATAGGACTGAATTGGGTAGAGAAAGCTCAATTGTACATTAAAATAAAAAAATAATAACAAGCTAAGGTGCGTAATTTATTTATCTTTCTTTCTACTTTTATTCTTTTCACCATTTTAACTACTAAATTAAAATCTACGAAGAAAAATACATAACAAATTTACTTATTATGTACTTACTATATTATTAAAATATTAGCCCTAGTTTTAAGTTTGAGTCCTAAATGTCGAGTCGATCACACCTGCACCATTTATATTTGCAAATATATTACATTAAAGAACTCAGTGCTTTGTGAATTTTCTGTCAGATTTTTATGATAGTCATAAACAGGCTCAAATTTTTTGAAACTAAAATAATTTAATCCTATTATCTTTCTACTATTTGCAAAAAAGATGTGGTCCTCTTAATCAATAATCTCAGTTCCTTACTCCCCGTTTTTGTCCACAGTAGTAAAGAGACGTAGTTATAAAGGCCGATCTTGATATGGGAAACTTGTACGTTGTTATCTATACCGCACTTTTTAAAGGTTTACAACTTCTGTACTATCCCAGGCAGCAGTCCCGCGTTATTTTGATGTCTATTTTGAGTCATATTTGGTCAACAACGGCTTATGTCCAATAATACACGTCATAATTGACGACATATTTTAAACTATTTTGAGATGGTGATAAGTGACGTGGTTTAGACGTACGAAATTAACTTTTATAACACTTTTTTTAATAAATGCCGTTAAAATCAATTTACTTTAATTTTTGTAAAAAGTAGTGTTGGTCTATGATTTTTGAAGAATGGTATGGGTTGGGTTGGATTGTGCTCCAACTTCACAATATTTTTTATATTAAATGGCATGAAGTTCAACCCAATTTAACCAAAACGAACGGAACCAACCTAACCCAATCCATCCAATAATATGAAGTGTTTTGGAAATATTCCAAGACTTTTGCTACTATAGTTGGATTGGGCTTAGCTTCCTAACTTGAAATTATTAAGTGTGTGGGATGGTGTTAAGTTTCAACTTCATATATCCCTCATATAACAAAAAGTCAAATATAAAATAAGAATGTGTGGAGTAAGTTCTATTCAATATGAGATTTGGTATAAAGTTGGATCGAGTTGATCCCCCTACCATTTAATATAAGGGATGGTGTGGATTTAACCAAATTTATTACACATTTTATATAAATATTATCCAAGTTAACCATTGGATTTCCGAATTTTGTTCATAACGCCCTCCTATATTAATATTACTATAATAGGGTTAAATGGAAAATTTGACACTGTAGTACACCAACGTCTTTCCCTCCGGTTTTCTTGTTTCCTAATTATATTATCTGAAAAGTGTATTGTGGATTTGAGAAGGACTATTTTATTTTTCTTTGGGACAAAAGAAGCTTATATCTTGTTTTTGTCAAAAACGAATTTAGATGTACCTTCTTCTTTACCGTTTAAAATTGACGAAGGAACTTTCCTATTATTTTTTCCGATCGTTCCTAACATCATAAGTTGATGTTGAGTAAGAATTTTGTCACATAGTTCAACAGATGGGATCAAATTGTCTACGGTTAGGTTTCTTCCTGTTCCGTGAATTTATTCTGACAATTTTCTGACTACTGACTGTATATGGTATTGCATTCAACATATACCAAGGTCTTGCATCATTATCCATAAGCAATTAAATGCCATATTTATCAGACCTAGATGTCATATAAATGCAGAATGCACATTTATCTCTATAATCCATGAGTTGTTTATTGGTAATGTATTGGTAATGTAATGTGTCGGTAATAAACAAATCCCAAATTTCGAATAGGTAAACTTGTCGCATAAAGTTAAGAAATCAAAACGATTCATTGACATGGGTGCTCTAAAAAGTGAAGTGCAGAATTTATTTGACCAGAGCTTTCTTAAATTTGAACTACCATGAATGTTTGAAGAAATTTATGGAGAAAAAATGAAATCAATTTTAAATGTTGATCAAGATTTATTTTCATTTGAAACATACAGTTTAAGATCAAAAGGACATCAGATGTTCAATGAATTTATCAACCAACAAATTAATGAAATGGAGCAAATTATGAATGAGTCTGAATTAATTAATGTAATTAGCTTAGAAAAATTGGAACCGATTACAGTAAAATCAATACTACAATGTTTGAGGCAATAAGAATTGTTAAGAACTGTGTGGAATAAAGTTTTATCTCACACAGATTATAACAAAAATCTTGGAATAACCTTAAACTTTTTATGCAAAACTATAATTGATGCAGTTTTAAAATATACTGGTATTACTTCGGATGCAGGAGATCAATTGGTTGATGTTTTAAAAGTTATTTTTACGAGAGGTCCCAAATTATTTGCTGACCAAAAAGACGTTTATGTGGACGTTGATCAATGGCATAAATTAAACGAATTATCGTTTTTGTTAAGTGCTGGTGATGGGAAAGGTCTTTTGGCTTTACATTATAAGGCAGAGGAATTGAAGCATTTAATTTGGGCTTTGTTTCAAAATTCGGATAGAAGAGCTGCTGTATTATCTAAAATAAAATAAATATTTTTTATTTACATTGGGATTTTTTATTACTGATACATGAATCCTTAAAATATCCAATATTGTTTCATTTTGATAATAGATAGTAGGAAATATTGTACTCGTTCGAATCTAAGACTATTTTCATGAATGTGAATATAATCATAAAAAAGTCGAAAATTGTGTTAATAACAAATAAATAATAAATAAATCTTTATTTCCATAATGCTATCTGCAGAGCAAAAAGTCAGGAAAAAAGAAGAAAAAAAAAGAATATATTTTTAAAGAATAAAGTTTAGCCAGAACTTTTATCAGTTTGACGCCTAATTTTGGAGATATTCCGTTTTGTTAAGGTTAAATGGGAGAGTCGGCATACAGTATCTCCAAAATGCATGTACAACTGAAGACTACAGATTCCTTGGCTCAAAATAGATCGACTTCAGTTCTCTATATTCAAAGCTGCTTCGTTTCGCCGCTCGATTACTTTAAAGTTAACGAAGAAATTTTTTTTTTCTTTAGGACTTAAAAACGGGTTAATCAATCTAAATCTTTTTTTGAGAAGGCAAATACAACATCAATGGCAAATAAACTACTAAATTCTTCTTATATTTTTGTTCGTTATAACTCGTAACTGACACATAGGTACCGGATAGGAATGCTCTGAGTTTACAAGCACCCATACTAAACTTTTAATGGGTGCAGAGCACCTATATTATAAATGCTTTCAGAAAACTTGATACTGCTTCTAGATGAATTGATATTTCTTCCAAAAGATTTGGAATGCTTCCACAACACTTGAAATGCTTTCGCAAGGCTTCAAATGTTTCCACAAGACTTGAAATTGTTCCAAATTACTAATTGAAGACTTAAAATGCTTTCAGAAGACTTGACATTGCTTCCAGAAGACTTCAAATTACAGATGTGCAAATTACGTAGGTACCGTCGGGTCACGACGGGTCATGCGTGACCCACTGTGAGCGGGCATCAATTAGTGTACCACTCACGTGAACGAGCGTGATCGTTGTTGGGTAGATTTTTTTAGATATTAACGAAAAATACAAAAACATTTAACAATTTACACATTGTGCGA
Organism: Onthophagus sagittarius; assembly: GCA_036711965.1. Classification (NCBI taxonomy): domain Eukaryota; kingdom Metazoa; phylum Arthropoda; class Insecta; order Coleoptera; family Scarabaeidae; genus Onthophagus; species Onthophagus sagittarius. The sequence goes on from JASERS010000001.1 coordinate 40,949,953, forward strand.
AAATACAACAACGAAGCGCCAAAGAGACCTTGTGAATATCAATTGTGAATCGCTCGTTACGAATGAGTTTTTAGTCCTAAGAAGGGTTTTAAGTAGTGCTTTTAAAACAGAGAAATTGAAGCATTTAATTCGGACTTTGTTTTAAAATTCGGATAGAAGAGCTGCTGTATTATCTAAAATACAATAAATATTTTTTATTTACATTGAGATTTTTTATTAAAGATACATAAATCCTTAAAATATCCAATATTGTTTCGTTTTGGTAATAGATAGTAGGAAATATTTTGTATCCTATTTTCATGATTGTGAATATAATCAAAAAAAATACGTCTAAAATTGTATTAATAAATAAATATATTAAAATATTAAGCAATGTGATTCATCCGGGGAGAGAGTCGGGTTCATCTTTGCCGTTATTGAATGTTTCTCTTTAAATCGAATATAGTTTAGCCAGAACTTATTCGAGAGTTTTTATGCGGAGATATTCTGTTAGTTAAGGTTAAATGGGACAGCCGGCATACAATGTCTCCAAAATGCGTGTACAACTGAAGACTACAGATTCCTTGGCTCAAAATAGATCAACTTAAGTTCTCTATATTGAAAGCTGCTTCGTTTCGCCGCTCGATTACTTCAAAAGTAGCGAAGAAAATTTTTTTATTCTTTAAGACTTAAAAATGCGTCAATCTATCTAAATCTTTTTTAAGAAGGCAAATACAACATTAATGGCAAATAAGCCATTAAATTTTTCTTACATTTTTGTTTGTTATAACTCGTAACTGATACATACAAAACTTTTAATGGATGCAGAGCACCTATATTATAAATGCTTTCAGAAAAGTTGATACTGCTTCTAGATGAACCGATATTTCTTCCAAAAGATTTGAAATGCTTCCAGAACACTTGATATGCTTACACAAGGCTACAAATGTTTCCTCAGGACTTGAAATTGTTCTAAATTCCGAATTGAAGACTTAAAATGCTTTCAGAAGACTTGACGTTGCTTCCAGAAGATCTCAAATTAGAGATGTGCAAAATACGTGAGTCACGACGGGTCATGCGTGACTCACCATGAGCAGAATCAATTTTTGTACCACTCACGTGAACGAGCGTGATCGATGTTGGGTCGATTTTTTTAGATATTAACGAAAAATATAAAAATATTTAACAATTTAAACATTGTATGAAAATACAACAACGAAGCGCCAAAGAGACCTTGTGAATATCGATCGTGAATCGTTCGTCACGAGTGAGTTTGTAGTCCTAAGAAGGGTTTTAAGTAGTGCTGGCTAGAGTATTGATACTTGTCAATGGTATCGATACCTACGTTGGTATCGACAATTGATAATCGCAAGGTATCGGTATTGAAAGTATATTATGTGTCGAAATATCGAAAATTGTTTTTTTCGAAAACTGCTATTAAAAACTCACTTTTGTGTAGTAATCAGCGACTATCAAAACGATACTTTTTTGTTCATAGGACGTAATAGTATATTACAGTACAAGTGAAGAAACTAAGGTTTTACACTCACCGTATGTCACACAAAGTGTCACATACGACACTTTTTTTATTTTTTATTTATTTTTCTATTTTTTATTAGAACTACCACGTATCATCCGTATATTGTTGATTTTCAAAAGAAATCTCTTCTACAAGCAGTGTTTACAGTGTTACAAGCTGTATCTAGTGTTGAATTGGTATTTTTTGAGATGTATTTTCCCAACAGTATTTGGTATTCTAGAAGCTAATGTAAATTTTATAAACAGGTTTTTGCCTTTTGTATTAAAAATGTTTGCTTCCAGCACTATTTATTGTTTAATTGATAATTTCCTTCTTTCGTCAGGATTTTGTATTTTGTCCAATAGTGTTTAATATTTTTGAAATAAAGTCAAATGGTTTATATTGTTTTTTGCGATGAAAATGTTTTCTGCCAGCAGTTTTACAAGCAGTATAAAAACTTTAGAAAGCATTTCATTAGTATTAACAATTAGCATTACAAAAAATATTACAAATAGTATCCGGCGCCTATGACAATGGTCATAGAGCATCCATATATACAAATGTTTCCAGAAGACTTGAGAACTACTTCTACAAGGCCTGATTTGCCTCCAGAAGATTTAATACTAATTCTATATGACTTGATATAGCTTCCAAAAGTTTTAAAATGTTTCCACTTGAAATATTTTAAAGACTTGGTACTGCTTTTAAAAGACTTGAAATGCTTCCAGAAGACAATACTGCTTCTAGCAGACCTGATATTGCTTCCAAAAGACTTGATATTGCTTCTAGAAGACTTGTTCTGCTTGTATAACTGCTGGCAGAAAATGTTTTCATATATTAAACACTATTTGACAAAATGCTTCTAGAAGAATTTGAATTACTTCTACAAGAATTGATTTAGCCCTTGGAAGACTCGGTACTGCTTCCAAAAGACTTGAAATGCTTCCAGAAGACTTGATATTGTCCCTAGAAAACTTAAAATGCTTCTAGAAGATTTAAAATGCTTCCAAAAAACTTGATTTTGCTTCTAGAAGACTTAATGTAGTTTCCAGAAGGTTTGAAATGCTTCCAAAGTACTTGATACAGCTTTCAAAAGATTTCCTACTGCTTGTATAATGACTGGCAGGAAGTGTTTTCATCTTTAAGTACTATTGGACAAAATGCGAAATCTTGATATAAGTACTCCGCAAACTGTTAATTAAAGACTAAATACAGCTGGCAAAGCACATTTTTATTGAATAACCCAACAAACTAACAATGAAATTTGATTTTGCTTCCAAAATACCAAATACTATTGTCAAATTTAAAATCTTCACAAAAACTGCGAATTAAAGACTGGATACTACTAGTAAAATTATAAACATTGCTGGCAGAAGACATTTCCATTGCAAACGAATAGACATTAGATGCGTTTTTCTTTGGTTTTGTTTAGGACCGTCATCCGTCGTTTGAGTCTTTTCCCAATAAACTTTTTCAGTACCCAACATCCATACGTATTTTCAAAAAACTGGCGCATATGATTATGGTAAACATTTACTGGCTAGATCGAATTTCTTATCATTTGTCAGCAGAAGCAAAAATATTGCGAATAACCTGATTGCTGTTATATAAATCAAAGTACTACTTCTCTTGTGGCATGGAAATTTATGACGACAACAGAGTAATCTTAGTGTTAATGATCTTTGCTGCTTACTATCTTAAAAAGCTTTATCAACATTAATTGAACAACATTAATTGTCTGTTAGATTTCGCTGGAAAGGTGGTGCAAGCTTCGAATTTAGTTAATCAAAAAGTAATTCGAAATTGCTTCAATCAACTACTTAAAAATGTTTGATTTTGGTGAGGATCATGAAATAATCCTAGTAATTTTGATGCTGATTGGATGCAGTGTCAAATTACAACTCCATTTGCAATATAAAATTATCTCATTTGGAATACCTTTTTGATATTGACAAAGACCTCATTATCTCGGAAAAATGTAGCTAGATTAGGGTCATCTATGGTGTGTTAAGTCATTGAAGATACTTCTTAATTTTCGTTTTTTAAATAGTATAAGAAAAGAAAATCCTGTTTTTATTAAATTTTATTATAGCAGATAAATATCTTAAAGCTAGAAACTCGGTATAGAGATCTTTATAGTCTGTACCACGAGAAGTGATAATGATTCATTGATTTCCGTTATTATTTTCGTTATACGGTACAGATATTATGCCCGAAAAGTGACGTGTGTTAGAGTGGAACGGTTTCTAGTAAATTCGTCTGTTCCTTCTACTTTTATGCGACCAAGCACTATCACTTCTCGTGGTACAGACTATAGCGATGGAGACACAACTTCTTAATAGGAGTAGGGCCAAAAGGCATATTCTAATGTTCCTAGAGAGACATTAGGATTTGTCTTTTCTTAATTGAAAGACTTCAACCCAAACTATTCCAAAGAATTAAAAATGGAATCTATGATAATCATCAAAAAAGGGATTTAATGATGCTTTATTATTGAGACCATATTTGCAAAGTTAGACTATAATCAGTTCAGTATTTTCGAAAGTATGTATGGCACTAATTTTGAAAGCATTGTTCTACTAAAACTTACGTTGCTTACATCAAACATGGATGATACCGTCGGTTCCTGGCAATATATTAATCATAATGCTTACATTTTTTAAAAATTGATGTGTCCGTATAAATATTTGCTTTCTCAACCTTACTCTTCTTTCTAACTTGTCGCATTGTTCTCAGAAAACTCAGTGTATATTGATGCACAGCACATTTTTTTGCAAGCATATTTGTATTCCTTATTTTTTCTTTCTTTTTATACTTTACTGAGGATACAGGCAGGGTAATTTGCGAAACTGTATCCACTAACAAGATAAAAACAAAGAATGACAATACATCTACAAATATCTACAAACAACAATGAACAGTGGTCGACAAAGTAACAGGAATGATATTCAAAATGGATTACAAACCCTTGAAGTGTTATTGACGTTTCTTCAATTTACAAATAATATTGCGAAAAATAATACGCAATGAAACAAAAATCTTCATGTCGGAACAATAACGATTGTATGTGCACAAAGATGATGCAGCTTTGATCGTATAAACAATATGGTACAATATATAGCATAAAATTAGCAGCAATTCTGACAATTTTAAGACCGGATTTCGCACATCATTTCAGCTCATTATTCATATGAAGCATTTGATATTGTTTCATTGTTGTTATGTTAGCTGTTCCATTATAATTGAAGTGACCGTGAGTACAGTGTTCCATCGTAATAAGATCTTGTTGGGTTTAATCAATATATCGTAAACATACTCTTGAAATAAGTAAGGGCTGTAACAAGTTTTAAATCAAAGCAGAGTTGATCTAGGTGATCAACGATCTAGGTATTTGATTGCTTTGCTGCTAGAAGACACCCAATGATGTCATGGTCTTCATAACTTTCTTTGATATTTAGTATAGTATAGGCCAAAAGCCACTCCTGTGGGTTATGTTGTATACATTGCTGCATCACCAGACCGTTGACATCCTTACAGGTGCACAATGAATTTTGCACATCAAAATATTGAGCGAAGGTAGTTCTTGATCTAAAGCAGAAAACTTTTGTCAGTGGAAATAAAAGGTTCCGTTGTTGTAGCCTTGAGCCTCAGAATGTAGCTGGCACTTTGAGGCGAAATGACAGGAGATTAAGGTCAATTCTTGTTCTACTTGTTGAGCAGAAAGTAAGAGTTATTTGACGTTGGATCAAGTCTCGTGGCTTACACTGAACAGTTTCTATAACATTTTAAATATGGTATAGTATTTTTTTTACTTTAAATTTCATTAACGAATGTGTTATTAATAAGCATAATCAATAGAACTACTTTTTTAGATATTTATTAATATTAACATATTATATACAAACATAAAAGTTCTTTAAATTATTCGGATGGGCCTACAACTTTAGCATCAACCATGAAACAAACCATACCATCGTCATTTTCATCGTACATGGTGAATTTCAAAGCTAAACTGATCTGAAAACAAGTCATTAAGTGTTATTTTACATTAATTAAAATTATGAATAAATCTTACTTGTGGGAAAATATCCAAAACTGGCATTTCTAATTTGTATTTAACAGTTTCTCCTTCATCGATGGGACAGAAACGATCAATTAAAGCATTGCAACCATCAGGTTCATCTAAAGGATAGTTCACTTCAAGTCCAAGAGCGTAAGCAATCGTTTCAGGTCTTAAAATTTCCGTGTAGACTTCCGACTTGAACGAAATCCATGCTTCAACCATTGAACCTTGTACTAAGGGACATGGCATTTCTTCGCATTCGTTAATTTGAGTTGAGGAAGGAAGAGGAAGTCCGTTATCACCTAATCAAATTTTTAAGTAACATTGAAAAAGAAATAATGATGTTAGCTTACATTGGTATACTGGGGTTTCAGCCGCAACGCAACCAATTCCAATAAGAACCAAAAGAGCGAAGTATTTTTGCATTTTGTCCCGGATCGTTTCTAAACCAACTAGGAAACTGGACTAAAGTAGACGGACGATCTCCTTTTATACCTATCGGAAACTTTATAATTCAATTTGAAATGTCTACAGGTGTACATGATATGTTATCTTTGATCTCGCAGGTGCGTTTTCTAAGTTTACTCAACGTCTTTCGAAAATAAAAATGATTAATTTGATAAAGCAATAAAGTAACTTGAAGTATATTAAAGTAATTTTTTTAAAAAAATAGATAAAATAATCAATATAAAGAAACATTATTATTATTAATATGCTATAAAAAGGTGGTTGAATTGGGTAGCTTATAATGGTTAAAAAGAGTAACTCTAAAAAAATAGTTTTCATTTTAGAGAAAATGTTGAAAAAGTAGTTAAACCCACATGGGTTTTGAATTATTTCATTTGTTATTTTATTTTTTTTAATTCATTCGCCCTGCATCCATAAATTTATGCACCCCACGCGACCTTTTTCTGTAATCCCGGGTCGCGCGTTAAGTCGGGGAAATCTGTTTTCTGCTCGCAAATCACTTCGGCGGCGGCAACCTGGTTCGAGGTGCGCGAAATCGGCCAGCTGGACGCGATTGTTCGCGACAAATGGGGTGCCGGCGGTGGACTCCCGACCGAGCTGTGTAAGTCATAAATCGAGGATCGCCCCATGAACCGGGTAATTACCGAGCCTGATCTATGGCGAAGGCCACGGCCATGCTCGTATACCACCCCCGAGTAGTCTACGGGGCCCCAACCTGGGGCCAATAACGTACACGAACCGATGGGTTTGGTTTTTAGACGTCCAAACCGCGCATAAGAGAATAACTTTGTGCTATACTACGACCAAAGTGCGTGGGATTCTAGGAATGTATGTGTGTGTTTGTTGATTTTTTTGTAGGTTCTTGGTCGTTTTATTTGGTGTTTATGGTTGATCATTGTACAAGAAGGAAAAACAAACGGGAAGGACTAAACTATAAGAATAACTTTAGTTACTTAAATCATCTTGTAAAACATAATTTTGAAGAAATAGAATGTTGGGCAACAAATATTTATAATTAAAAAAAATAATATATATGGTTTATACCGTATAGAAAATTTTCCTATTCATTTGCGATAGGTGAATATCTCAAATAGTTACAAACATAGGTTTAGATCTAGTACTAGTATTAGTAATAGTTCTAGTGTTAGTTCTAATTTTAGTTCAATGAATACCGGCAGTGAAAGCATTCGTTTATGATTAAAGTTACCATTAGTGATCCAAGTAACATTTTGTTATTATTGAGATCCTTAAAATTCACTACAGAATCACCCCTTGAAATTTACGACAGTCATTCAGATACAGCCTGTATATCAAGTCTTACAGATAAACAGAAAAGGAAAATACTGAAGACGAGACGAAGTTTAACATTAATATCTAGTCCATTATTTCTTTGTCGGTAACTTTCTTTTTTTCGGTTTATCTGTAAGACTTGATATATATTATGATAGACATATTTTAGTGTTCAAATTGTGTAACTTGTTATTGTTCAATAAATTGTAAATTAAATAGTTTTAATAAATAACTGAGGTCAAATAATGTCCAATGCACCTAGTCGACGAAAGTGTTAAGTTGCCCAGAGGAATCCACGCGACGCTACAATAACGCTGAGCAATAGGATTGTTGGCACAAATGAAATAAGTAACCAATAATTCAGGACAACTGCGTTATTCGTAGTCAGGTAGTCTTAAGTAGATAATTAAGGAAGAAGATGTAACATTAAGCCACAATAAAAATAAGAAGTTAAAAATTAAAGGTATTTGCACATTATTAAAGACCTGGAGACCCAAAGAGGGTCAATACAATATGGATCGGGGTTAATAAGCAAATGACGAATTATATCTTCATTGATTTTTCCCGAGGCACCACACTCAGCAATCCTATGGGCAACCAGACATTCCAAATTATGTCAGCACCGTGAATTAATTTTGTGTACTATTTTACACTCTTGTAGGTACTCTTGTTGTAAAGTTTCGCCTTTTCTTCTTTGTTTTAGTTTGATAACATTTCTCTTCCACATATTTTCTTTTTTCTATTTTCAAGTTCTCATTACTTCTTCTGTGATTGCAACATATTTAGTAATCTTTATAAAGATCCTGCTCGACTTGTGGTGGATGTGTTATTAATATACTTAGATATATTTTTAATATTTTCTTAGATCATATCTGCACCAATAATTTTATCCAGAACAGTGCAAAAAGGTCACAAAAACAACTTTGGTAATAAGACTGTCCAATAGTATTTCGATTACTTTTGCATTAGATAATGTAATGGCAGAGAAGTTCATAAAGTGACATAACTTAGTTTTTGTAAAAATGTTACTTGAATAATTTCTGCTCTTAACTGGCATATGTATTACATATGTATGCCAAAATAGAAAAAAAGAAAATCTGTACTAAACAAAATTTGTGATAACTTTTTCTATTTTAAGTGAACGGTTTTTGGATGATTAAAAATGCCTAGAATTAGCTGATTTTGAATTGTTGGCCTTCACGATGCAGGAATTCCATCGTAAAAGTGGTGCATGAATTGCATGGTCTGAAGAACATAATCAACATCCTCAGGTTTTCTAACCATCGTCGCTTTAGATAAATGAATCTTAGTGGCATATTTAATTCTTCAACTGCAATTCGTGTTGATTGGATGTAGATCTGAGATCGATGTACTCATACCGTTTACAGCGATTTTCTTTAACGTAGCTTGAGAAAAGAAAAAACAACGTTAGATTGAGGAATAAGGTTACATAATGTTACGCCAGGAATGTCGTAACTGTTTGAAAAAATGATTGGTAATAGTACGTATAGTCGCAGCTTTGTTTAAACACTTTGTATTATGGTATGATGTGTGATCACCTCTACTTGTTATGTGCTGGTAGTTGAAATGTACATGGACACATCCATGAGGTATCACATTCCATTGTAATGCCCACTCTAAATGAATGCGCAGACATCATGTTATGGCAGGATAACGCTCAATCCCATATCGCCCACATCTTTGAGAGATCTTGGTGAGTGAATGTTGTTTTTCGATTACTAAGAATGCTTAAAATCATCTGACTTTGAAATAGGTCGAATTGTTGGCCTGCACAATGCAGATATTCCGTTTCGTAAAATTGGTGTACGGACTGCATGGTCTGAAGAACATGGTTAACTTTTATCTACTTGTTATGGCTGACAATGGAAATGCACATCGACACATCCACGAGGTTTTACATTCCATTATAATACCTATGCTAAAATACTGATCTAACATCATATTCTAGAAGGATAACATTCAACCCCATACCGCCCACATCTTTCAGGTATTCCAGGAGTAGAAAGTTTCCTCTCGGCCCTCGGCCTGCCATTTATGTTCATTTTCCAATAACTTTTGAATCCACTTTTGTAAGTGGGTCTGTTTGAAATGTCTTCTTTTTAGATATTGCAGTATTGTATTTAAATGTACTGTTCATATTGTAGTTTGTATATTCCTAATATTTCATTAATCACCTTTCTCTCTGAAATAATTTTTAATCAAAAATCTTCTCTTTGCATAGAAACGCGGTTTCAGTCTTAATTGGTAATTGGTTCGTCTTAATGGTTTCAGTCTTAATAGATTTTACCATACGAACATAGATCTGGCAGATTTATATTGAAATAGTGAAGAAATCTACATAATAATCTATATAGACTCTCATATTGTAGTCAACCTCACATTGTAGTATACATAAATGAGTGTAGTATGTAAGGTTACTTACTTTGTGGATATAGATCATTGATAAATAGACAATGGTGTAAAAGCGGTTATATGATATACCGGTTATATATATTACTTTACTTCATCCATTCTGTCATACATTGCAAGGCGTGCAATGCAATATACGTACCGAAGATTTTAAGCCTTACTATACAGTACTGCTCATTCATAATGCTACATACAACACATTCTAATTACGGTGGAAAATACCAGTTTAATGTCGTTCTCGTGAGTACTACATGTTATCAACTACGAAGGGTTGGCTACACTTTCTTATATTGGCATGAGAATGTAATAAATGCTTTCTTATGTGAGGAAATATTGAATATTGTGCACAACGATGTAGAGTTAGTTAAAAGACTATGCCTCCGTTTATGGTGAAGTTGCATCATAGAAAATGACCATCCTTAACACTTATTCTGATTTAGGCGAATATGCGATGTGAAGATGTTGAAGGGTTAAAATCAACTAGTAAAGATCCACCTTCAAATATGTGGTTACATATCAACGGTTAATTCAATGAAGAATTTAGCAGTTAAATTCGGAGATATTTACAAGGTTTGTTGTATATGAATAACGAAGTATTCATTCTAAAACCGTAAAGCAGTTTGATTTTTAAAATATAATTCATTTTTTTCTAATTTAAAGAAAATTGCGCTTTCTATTTTTCTTGTTTAATGTCTTCATCAGACCCTCGTTCCCTTGTTAGTGTACTCATTCAGCGCAGCAAGCATAGATATGTAATATAATTGGCAATATCTTTCACCATGTTTTACTGCTTATAGACGAAACGTTGGATCAAATTATGTATAAAAATGAACAGAAGTTTGTAAACAAAGATAAAAAAAGAAAATTGTAGACTTATGTTTCACAAAGTAAATTGTTTCAACATGAAGTTGCAGCATAGATGAAGTGAAGTTGTAATACCGCACATGATCAGATGGTCAAAGAATGTAACACATTGAAAAATACGAGATTTTGCAGGACTCATAAGTAAAACAAACCTTAAAAGTTTGAAACACTGTCTCAATCGGAATGTCTACAGAGAATACTCAACAAAAATATTTGTGTCAATTGCTTTTCAAACTGACGAATTATGTGTGTTAATAAAACGTGAGAATGTTTTACCAAACTTTGAATAATATATGATATTCAAACTTCCCGTTATGTATCGTGTTGGTGGTATATTACCGGCAAGTTATGACTCCAATTTGTAGTGAGCCTTTGAGAGTTAAACTCTGATAGTGACTGAAATAGGCATTATAATTCACTTAACTTATTTATGCTCGGTGATTTCTGTAAATTGTATTGCCTACATTTAATATTCTTTAATATTTATGAATTTCTGAAGAACCATAATTAATATAAATAAATGTACAAGATTTAGAACAAATTTTAATCTACAAATTAAATATATACGTAAAGTTTACCAACTTTCTCGTTATTAACACGTTGCGTCCACATTTAGGAACCATAAAATCTCGTTCATAATTGGTATCATCCGGTCATACGAGTATCATGTTGCTACTGTAAAATGCCAATAGAAAATCGTTGAAGTAAGTTTACGGCTGCAGTTTTTCTTTAATTACGTTTTCGAAAGCAACGATAAATATAAAGAAATATACCTATTCTTTTAAGCATTGTATCCTCCTTGCTATTTGAACACAATAATCAGCAAATTTATTACGTGATAACAAATTCGATTTGGAAGTGATAAACAGAAAAATAATTTAAAATCTAAAAAATAATCAATGTTCTATAAAGCAATCAATACGGATGCAGCTAAAATACGTGCATCTGTTTTATAGTTTACTGCACTATCTATATTTTTGGTTATAAATATAGACCCTAAGTTTTTTTCTATATAGTGCATTTTCACTAGTTAATAATACTATTGGTTTATCAAAATTAAATTTATGATGTTTTTGTTTCCTATGATGAGTAACCACATGAGTAACCACCCAAAGTCACAGATAAATAATGCGATAAACAAATTAATGCGTAGTTATATCAGTAACAGATCCACCTTTTTTAAAACAGATAAAATCACAAATATACGAAATTTTATAAAAACACTTTTCCTAAAACTGTGGTAAATATTGCTTGGTATTCGATATATCATAGAATCCAAAATAATAGAACTGGTCGCGCATTGATGGAGATGACTGATGTATCGAGATATGGTAATATAAACTTCAAAAGAACCCAATCACTTCATAATTACAATCTTAGATCGAAATAAAAAATAATAAAAATAAAAACTTAATAATTAATTACAAAAATGTGGGAAAAGCCACATTTAAATCTCTTATTATGTAATTAAAATTAAAATCTCTTTTATTAATTAAATAATATCAACATTTAAACAATATGATTTAAAAAAAAATACGATTTGCCAAGTGAAATAATTACACTTGGCAAGAACACCAAATAAATATGGAAGACAAAATTAATACAATATATGAACTAAATTGTAATAATTGTGGATAAATATACATTGATATAAATCGGTATGCATTACGCAGGTATAATATAAGATTTAAGTATATGAAATACTTTTAAATAGTTTGTTTAATAAGAAATAAGGTTTTTAAAATTCTAAGAATTTAACTCAGAGATGGTACGTAACGAAAATAAATATATTTTTATATAGTTTTAATTTGTTTTATGTGGGTGTTTGTTTGTATTAGTCTGATGTTTACATAGCTCGAAACATCGCAACTATAATATAATAAATAAAAAATACTGAAAAAATACATTTGGAGATTATATGACTGATGAACTGCGCGATATGAGCTCCTATGAGCTGCTAAACCCAGATCGTCACCGATAGGTGGATATTTGCCATTAACATAGAAGGAAATGTATTTCAGGAATCCTCTATACATTGATTAAATGCAATAACGATGACTGACAAACTATGAATTCCAAATTAAGCAAGCATATTCTAGTCATAATGATATGAAGGCTACGTAGAGATTTTTGAAAACCGAATATCAGAAAACTTGCTACCAATACAAAAGACAAATACAAGTATATCTCCAGAAAGTCAGAGTTGAGTCGAACGTCACTCCCAGATCAACCACTGTTTTCAATCTATTTATACAGGTGTCTACATTTAGCAAAGAGTTTGCTAAACAACTCCATATTTAGCAAAGTTCAGCCGAACACTGAATGACTGACATCAGTCCACAAGTCGATCCAAATTTTGTTGTAATTTATTCGAATCGCCATCATTCTTAATGCAATGATATATTTTGCATTTATTCGAATCGCCATCATTCTTAATGCAATGATATATTTTGATATAATTAGCATATGCAAGAACTGGACAAGCAAAGAACAACAGCAAGTCATTTGCAGCTTTCCGTTATGCATATTATATCATAATCAAAACAGCAACAGTTTGCATAAAATTTTTTAAGTGTAGTATTTAATCCTTTTATATTTTGGTAGTAGACGCTCCAAGACTAAAATTCACATTTACTATGGGTAACCTTGGGCAAAATTAGTTTCTGGATTAGCTAGTACCTACTAATTCGAATTCGCTGATCTCAGGAATGATCCTTTCTTGCGATCTCTTCTTTTTGAAAAATATTACTCGTCTGGCATATTCTAGGACTAATTCTCAATCAGTCTTTTGCTCTTAATGTCATAATAACGCTTAATTTGCTAGAAACCAGGCACAACTCAAAATCTGCAAATTTTGAGATTTTTTCAACAACATACTCGAAAAGGTTCAGTCTCTTTACATAAAATTTCATTTCAGTAAAAGAAAGTATAACGGCCCATATGCAATAATAAAATAAACAATTTTTAAAGTCGATTATTTCATATTAAAATTTTTTGACTTCTAGCAAGTGAGCGATATAGTTTTATATTACATGTTCTTTTAGCATTGTGAATTATTCTTTAATAACAAGCAATAAAATTGTTTATTGAACAATTTGGAAGCTATTTTAACGTTGGCCCTAAAAAATTAGAAAATGCTATTTTCATAAGCTATTTAATGAAAAGTAGGGATCGCAAAATGTTTATGAAGAATGTGTTATTTGCTGTAGTGGGTGACAGATATCTGGTAGGTATGTATCTATATATAATACCTAATAATAATACCTAAACAGTGGGTACTTAACCAAATAAAAATTGGTAGTAATATATGAAAATATTTACAAAATGTTTATGTTTAATTTACAAAAAATTAAACATAACAGTTTGTGTAGTTAGTAAACAAAAGTATAAAAATGTCAAATGTGAATGTCAAAAATAAAAATGTCAAACCTTGTGTAATCTGCAAATATTGCACTCAAAGGTATAAACATAGTAATGTTAATAAATGAAAAATCATATTGTTAAAAAGTGTTTTAAATGGAACCCAAACTAACACAGTCTAGCTTTCGAACTAAATGTAGACTTAGAACTAGAAACAGTAGGGTTTAGCCATCTGAAGAGACGTACAGCTAAATCTAACTAAAGCTAGGTTTTAGGTATCAATTATACTTCTAGTTCCGGAAGTATTTATAACAATCAAGCACTGAATGGCAATTAAAATTAGACCTAACATTAGACCCAGTGCTAAAAAGTTCTGGTTTAGCCTTGCATCTGAAACTTTTTAGTACTGGGTCTAGAGTTAGTTCTAGTTTTAGTTCGATATAAGTATACAACAATTTAAGACTCAATATCAACTAAAAATAAAGCCAACATTTATGCTAGACCTAATACTAGACTTTGAACGAAAAACATTTAGGTTTAGTCGTACCTCTCTTAAGATTTCCTTTTTTTTTACGAGGTCGGGGAAAATCTGCTAGACAGACATCTGGCCTGGGATGATGGGCGGCCAGATAGTGTGGGGTTGGGGCTAATAAATTAACCCCGACCCACTAAAAACCCCTTTCCACGTCATCTCCGGAATCCGCCTGGAGGCGTTTCTTCGGACTGCTTATCGGAATCTCTTCATTCTCCCTCAACTTCCCATCTCTCCACTCTTCCTCTTCCTTTCTTCCTTCCATCCCTCCTCATGTGAAAACCGTAACATAGCAATCCAATTAACTTTTGCAAATTACATAGTTTTATACGTACCAAGTTGGGGGAGCCAGACAGACTCCCCCTTCTCTTTGTTCTCCCTCAACTTACCATCTTTCCACTCTTCCTCTTCCTTTCTTCCTCCACTGACTTCCGTCCATCCCTCCTCGTGTGAAAACCGTAACATAGGAAACCAATTAACTTTTGCAATTTACATAGTTTTATACGTACCGAGTTGGGGGAGCCAGACAGACTCCCCCTTCTCTTCCGTTGGCTTCTCTTTTTTACTACCGCATCTTTTACCATCTTTCTTCGTCCCGGTCGTAAGCTGGAATCGAAAAGGGCCACATGTTCCTTCCCACGGGTCGTCGTCCACACTCCATCTAGGTTTCTCAGGATTTCCGTTATGAGGAGCCGGCCTGGCTTCCCTCCTCCTTCACTCAGTTTCCACTTACTTTATCATCAGTTTCTCCTCCACTTCCTTTGTCTTTATCAGTCTCCTTACATATCTTTCAATAGCCTCCCAATTTTCTTGCTTGTTCAGCATGATATTCAGGCAGTTTTCCGGTGTAATTGTTATCCCGATCTTTTTGCTTGCTTCCATCCTGTCGTCCTTCTATCGGGTGCATCTGAATATTGTATGCTCTACATCATCCACGCTATCCTCGCAATATAGGCATCTATCGTTACTTACTTTTTTGTATTTGAAGAGGTATTCACTGAAACAGCCATGTCCACTCAAGAACTGGCTTAATGCGTAGTTTACTTCGCCCCATCTTCTTTCTATCCATGGTTTCAATGACGGTATCAGCCTTTTGGTCCATCTTGCTATGCCTGTATGCCCCTTCCATCTAGATTCCCAGTCTTCTATTAGATTTTCTGCTGCTTCTGCCTTTTCAGTCTTATCAGCACTTCTTTTTTTGATCATTAGATCTATTGGCATTGTACTTCCCATCGTAAGTAACGCTTCCGTGGACACCGTTCGGTAAGAGCTGGTAGTTCTAATCAAGATTCTCCTTTGTATTCCTAGTAATTTTTTCGTACCTCTTTTAAGATGGAGCCCAATTCAACCCAAATCAACCAATCTTTAGAACTAACACCAAACTTTATACTACACACATTAGGGTTTAGCCGTCTAAAGAGACGTATGGCTAAATCCTAATGTTTCTAGTTCTCGGTCTAGTATTAATTATACTTTTAATTCCAGAAGTATTTGCAGCAATCAAACACTGAATGGCTATTCAAACCAGAACTAATCCTAGACCTAGTACTAGAAAGATTCAAGTTTATCTGTGAGTCCGAAGACAACGACTAAACCATGCATATAAATAATACATAAAAATGTCACTTTATTACTTACGTGAAATGTTAAAAAAATTACGAATTTACGAAAAATGTTACTTTACTTTTTATATTCTTTTTAAATTATCACCTCCCATGTACTTATTGTAGGTGGCAATTATGGTAGGTTGTGAGACTTTCGATTATATCGTTTAACAGAAGCAATAGTTTCAACAACTTCGCGAAACCAACAAAATGTAAGTTCTCAGGCTATGAATGGCATTTAGAATCGCAGAGTAAACAAAAATTATAATCTTATAAGTACATAGTGATGTTTTTTTGTTATTTGAAAAGAACACAAGGTGTTAAAAATTACACTTTTATAAACAACTTTTCTCTTCTCTTTTGCTGCCCGTATTTTCGTCGCAATTTGAGACGTAAATACATATATACACATTTTTTATAAAATATGTAAAATAACTATTGTTATTGCTTTTTACTAAAAAAGAACTCGTATTTTTGGATTAAATATGGTTACTTTTTTTAGTGATCTCTGTCTTTGTTGCACTTTCTATTAAACTCTATAAATATCTAATAAATTATAATAAAATACCCATCTTGGGTCAATACCCTTGGTGTAAGTGTATATTTCTCTGAAAATAAATACCGGGGTATTTAACAACACAAGTTTTTTGATTACGAATTACGTATATTACATAAACTCATAAAAATTCAATTTTTCCTAAACATTTTCTTTTGCCGTCAATTTTTGTATCCTTCTATCTCTGGTTAAGCCCATTTTTGTACATAAAATTAAAAAAATCAAATCGTGTGAACCCCATATTAGTAAATGCATGTTATAGAGTCGTGAGTAGAGGATACCCCTTCGATATTGTTAATGTTTGATAATATTTAACGCGTCTTAACAGATGGGTAAAGAAGGTGCGCCATTCGGTATTAGGAGAGGCGCCGTGTGCCACATATCGGGGGGTCGTGACCCCAACCATCCAAGAACGTCTCCAGTTATAAATGATGTACGATTTTATAGAACGCGTCTAAAAAACGCGACGATATTAACATATTTTAATTAAACGGCGAACGTCCACCCGCGGACAATGACAAAAGTGTTTAATAACAGTTGTATACAAATTGGTTTCCGCATGTGGTATTTCTAGAGATGAGCAATAAATACATCTCCCCAAAGGAAATACTGCTTGAAGATATATTACTTTATTTATTTATACTTGCGTAAATTTTAATCATGTATAAAAAAGTTTAAACCGCTAAAAATGAGATAAGAGTATTTATGGTATTGATACCAAAGCAGGTGTGTTTCACTACGACTATGTTTTTGTATGTATTGAACATAGTAACAAAGTCCTCGATTATCGTAAACAAAACGCGATTATTATCGTCGGCGAATCATTCAGGGAGACGGTAGAGATGCTCACAACCCACCGCACACAATAATGGCTTCAGTTAAACGTTACACTTTATTCGCGGACAAAGTTGCTGTGCAAACGGCTCAAATTACGAGCGATCCGACCAAATCTTGTTTACGCACTCATTAGAAGCGACGCTTAAGGAAAAACGGCGTCGTTCTATCCACGATATTTTCCATGCGTTGGTCGAGATGGCGTCGCGATGGTTATCTGTACTTACATTTGCTAGAATGTCAATTTTTAGAGCACGTTACAAACCTCGTTGTTGATTATACCAAAGATCTGTTATCACCTTGATTTTGGTTAAATAAAAATACATTTTATACATTTTCTATGTTAATGCTTGTTTAAAAAATGGTTCGATTTTTATTTAATCTATAAATAATATATGTTGTAGATAAACATAAATGAAACACCTGCGGATATTATCTTGAACGAAAAAATAAATTGAACGATTATTGCCAGATGTAACCACTTGAAATTAATGTTTCAAATGTAGAGTACATAAATTTACTACACATTGCTTCAGTTATTTTTAGTATATCTCTTCTATAATGAATATTTTTCTACTTATTGAGTGGCATCATCATTTATTATTTATGTATATTTGCATATCATTTATTATACATAATCTTTATTTATCATAATGATTTAATTTCAGATTAGTTTTACCTAAACTATTATTTTTTGTCGTTGCAAACTTTCTTTTCGATGTTCTGTTGTAATTAATTGTCTTTCAAATACTTTTAAATCACTTTTCTTTACTTCCAATGGATATTTTCGAATTTTGTGTCGCTTTTAAAATCTGTGCAATAAATCGCAATATGCAGAAAAAATTACCTCTGAAGACAAACCTTTATTCCTTAGGTATTTACGAAAAATGTTATAGATAATTAAAAATATATACAAAGTATCTCTGAAATGCGAATACAACTGAAGACTGATTCTTTTGCTTAAAGTAGATCGATTTAACTTGTTTATATTTAAAGTTGCTTTGTTTCGCCGCTCAAGGGCTTCAAAGTTAGCAAAGAAATTGTTTTGCGGTAGTATCTCGAAGATATAGAATAGATGGCACCGGTGCATATTTCGTAAATCAAAAATTAAGTAAGTCAAGTATCTACTATATGCTTGAACCAAAATAATAAAGAAAATCACATCTATTTAAACGTATTTATTAAACTCTGGGACTAACTATTTAAATTTTATGGTTTCAGAAAATCGGAAATGGTAATCGATTTTGTATATTCTTTTTTAGTAGAGTTATTACGTGCTCTTCATTGATATCTATTTCTTTTAAAACTTTTATGGCATTCTGTATAAAATTAAGTACTTTTGTCAGTTTTGTAACGGCTAGGACTTTTTCCGGTTGTGCTAGTTCAACATAATTTTCTTCATTTTCATTATTACAATAATGTTCATTTATAACCAATCTAGCAAAGATCACAGAGTTCATTAGCGAGCACATGCATCTTTGCAATATTTATCTGAATGATTTATTACGACGACTTGAGTGTAATATGATTGCAATTGTAACATATCTTGAAGACAGTCCACTTTTACCACCTCTTGATAAATTTATCTAACAGTTAAAAACCGGCTCATAGCCAATGGGAGCGCTAAAAATCGCTATAACACCCGTTAGTTAATTTAACAGGAGGTTGGTAAAAGTGGGCTTTAGAATATATTATTTTACAACACAATCAGAACATATCAATTTCTGGTCTGTACAGAATGACGTTTAAATATTATTCGCAGAGAAAGCGCTATTCGAGATTTGGGTGTTTTAGGTCCATTAGTACCATTTTTTAGTTAGATTGTTAAATCCATCTGCTATACAATCAGAATGCGTAAAATAGCCGTAACCTTGGTAATAATCCCTTAGATAGCTTAACCAGATGATGGTAGTAACGGGCCTTATTCGATAACTAATTACAATTCAAAAATTATATTAACGCTGCAGTAAAGTCATTCTCTGGTGCATCGAATTTTATCATCAGACAATACAAAAATTTAACAACTTAGCCGCATTAACAGTACTGTTTTTTTTTGTTAGTTCATACAAAATTGAAATCTGGTTCCTTGATATGGTATCAGCTCAGGCTTGAAGTATTCCACATGAAATGGGGTAATTACAGATGGCTTTGAGATGGTTCAATTGATCTCAACTTTACCCTAATATTAAATGTGGCTGAAGTTAGATTCAGATTCGAATCTGAAGCAGATTCAGATTCGTTTCTTTACAGTCGACCAGACAAATACTTATAATGAACACTAAATAATTATTTTTCTTATTATTTAGGGAATGTGGCACCCTGAAACCATGTTAGGAAATTCACTTTTAACCCCTCTGCAAAGGGACAAATGCGGACAGGGCGGGGGATTAATAATAATAACTCGGTATTAGGTGTAAAACGTAAGTAATTTCTTTCTCAAAATCTGGGAAGTGTAGCACCCTAGAACCATATTAGAAAATTCACTTAACCCTTCTAGAACCCCTCTGCAAAGGGACACACAAAAATTTAGAGGTGGGGGCGGGCGGTGAATAATTTAAATTATGACGATTTTAGGTGTAAAATGTAAATAATTTTTTTCTCAAAAACTTTGAAGTGTAGCACCATAGAACCATGTTAGAAAATTCACTTAACCCTTCTAGAACCCCTCTGCAAAGGGACACACAAAAATTTAGAGGTGGGGGCGGAGGGTGAATAATTTAAATTATGACGGTTTTAGGTGTAAAATGTAAATAATTTTTCTCTCAAAATCTGGGAAGTGTAGCACCCTAGAACTATATTAGAAAATTCACTTAACCCTTCTAGAACCCCTCTGCAAAGGGACACACAAAAATTTAGAGGTGGGGGCGGGGGGTGAATAATTTAAATTATGACGGTTCTAGGTGTAAAATGTAAATAATTTTTTTCTCAAAATCTGGGAAGTGTAGCACCCTAGAACCATATTAGAAAATTCACTTAACCCTTCTAGAACCCCTCTGCAAAGGGACACACAAAAATTTAGAGGTGGGGGCGGGGGGTGAATAATTTAAATTATGACGGTTTTAGGTGTAAAATGTAAATAATTTATTTCTCAAAATCTGGGAAGTGTAGCACCCTAGAACCATACTAGAAAATTCACTTAACCCTTCTAGAATCCCTCTGCAAAGGGACACACAAAAATTTAGAGGTGGGGGCGGGGTGTGAATAATTTAAATTATGACGGTTTTAGGTGTAAAATGTAAATAATTTTTTTCTCAAAATCTGGGAAGTGTAGCACCCTAGAACCATATTAGAAAATTCACTTAACCCTTCTAGAACCCCTCTGCAAAGGGACACACAAAAATTTAGAGGTGGGGGCGGGGGGTGAATAATTTAAATTATGACGGTTTTAGGTGTAAAATGTAAATAATTTTTCTCTCAAAATCTGGGAAGTGTAGCACCCTAGAACCATATTAGAAAATTCACTTAACCCTTCTAGAACCCCTCTGAAAAGGGACACACAAAAATTTAGAGGTTGTGAAGAAAGAAAGAAAATAGAAAATTGCTCCGTTCCTTCCCACATGCCTAGTCTCCCTACAAATGAAATCAGAAACGTCACTATTTTAAGCTTTAATGCGAATGGTCCGAAGAAACAGAAAAATTTAATATCAACGGTTTTGGCTTGTTATAAAATTGATTTAGCATGATACCTGAAACTCATCTAGAAGCAGAAGAAGAGTTCCGAATATCTTGTTTTAATATCTATAGATTTGATCGCAACTCACAAACAGCTTCAGGCTAATTAGCGACACTAATTAAACGCACATTAAAACACAAACCTTATGACCTAACGAATATTTCGCTAGAGACGGTCGCTATCCAACTAAATCCAATAAACATGAGACCAGTTACAATAATTTGTGCTTATAGATAACCAAACCGTAAATTGATAAAAGAAGAATTTAGTCAACTATTGAATAATTATCCTCTTTTAATAATTGGCGATTTAAACAGTAAATTGAAAATATGGAGATGTTAAATCTATAACCCATCAGGTTCATGTCTCGAAGAAATGTATAGTTAACATCTGTTGCAGATTTAAGAGATCTATAGTATTAATTCACCAAATACGTATCCCAGTCCTACCTCTATAGATGGATCTGTCTCATTGCTTATCTCAACAATCAAAAATGTAGCTAGAATGTCTACTAAACCTAATAGATCCATTCCATCAAATCATAATTTACCTCCCAAGTATTTCCCGACTTGATCAAGGAGAAAAGAGACGTAGCTGGCAGAGAACTCATGATCGTGTCTTAAAGCAGAAGCTAAATAAACTGACACACACTATCCCTAGAATCCTTAGAATTCTATTGAATTACTAGTTATCAGAATCTTCTAAGTACTATCCATACAGTAAAGATACTGGAATGTGAATAATAACTAAAAGAATACTGAAAAAGCATGAAAAAATTTGTACAATTACTCATGAAGGTATACAGTTGTCTACTGATGAAGATAAAACCCAAGCATTTGTCGGTTACCTTGAAGTAACCTTTATTTCTCATATACCCCGAGAAAACACGTCATTGGCCAATGCTACTGAAACATATAATGAAACGCATCTTCCACGAATAGCAATGGTGGACGAAGAAGTCACTAATGAGGAAATCGGATATTTAATTTACAATCTACCCAATCGAAAAGTTCCAGGGCATGACCCTATACGAAATTTAATTTTAACATACTTTCCCTCGAACATTACTACCTACCTAATTGATATCTTCAATTTATGCTTACAAATTGGTTACTTACTGGTCACTTCGAAAAAAGCTGAGATACTAATGTTCGGCAAACCTGGTAAAACGAGCAGTACTATATCTAATTACCGTCCTATTAGTCTCTTACCGACACTATCTAAATTGTTTGAAAATGTAATTTTGCGAAGATTTCAAGAACAGTTGATAGAAAGAAATATTATTCCAAATATTCAGTTCGGGTTTCAGACGCAACACTCGGCGATTCACAAATTGGTGCATGTTACAGAATTTATTAAGAAAAGTTATGAAAATACCATGGCAATGGTTGTTCACCACCATTGCCTTTAACTGTTTGGAGGGCGGGTTTAAAATTCAGGCTATTATATCTAGGCTTAGATAACTATTTTACCGAAATACGAAGATATGACATAATCATATCTTCAGGAGTTCCAAGGGGTTATATTAGCACCTTATTCAATGTATTTGCATGATATACCATACCGCCAAAGCTTTGCAGAAATGACTTACTAAATGGTGCCTATTCCTAAGTGAAGACAAGTTTTAATTCAAAATCTTTACATTACGACGTTACCAAAATTCAATAAACGTTGCAATCAATAACTCAGAATATCGGTGGAATCTTAAAGACAAAGCTATTAAATACTTACGTCTGCATCTTGATCAGTGATTAAATTGGGATATGTGTATAAACAACAGATCAAATTTGGGATACGCACGATTGAAACAATTATTTCTTCTAATAAATAGGAAAAGAGTTACCTAAAATCTAAATGTACAATGATACTATATAAAGTATTAATAAGATTTCTGGTAACCTATGATTGCCTAGTGTGGAGCAACGCTGGTACCACAAATATTATTTATTATAGGAGTGTCTACAGCGGACGGCGGACGGCTGTAGATACTCCTTAGTTTGTTCGTAACGATCAGATACATCGAACTAAATATAATGCCTATTAAGGATTTTGTAAGATGTCCAACCAGGCGGTTCCATAAAATCATCAATAAATGTTGTAGTGCAGCTAACATTGGTTTGGGACTCAAAAAGTAGATAGAACTTTCTTGTTAAACATAGCCGTTTAACAAGAAAGGTGCCATAAGATTTATTGTAAATTACTATTTAACTATTTGCCTTAGGAAAACCTCTATTTTTCCTTAATGTTATTAATCGTTATGTATATGTAAATGTGATTTGAACCATGATTGAAACACATTAGCGAATATTATATTGTATGTTGAGTTGATTTTAATAAAGTTAAAAAAAAGAAAGAGATTGAGAAAAAATTATTTACGTTTTACACCTAAAATCGAGTTAATTTAAATTATTCATCCCCCGTCCCCACCTCTAAACCTTTGTGTGTCCCTTTGCAGAGGGGTTCTAGAAGGGTTAAGTGAATTTTCTAGTATGGTTTTAGGGTACTACACTTCCCAGATTTTGAGAAAAAAATTATTTACATTTTACACCTAAAACCGAGTTAATTTGAATTATTCATCCCCCGCCCCCACCTCTAAATTCTTATGTGTCCCTTTGCCTAGGGGTTCTAGAAGGGTTAAATGAATTTTCTAATATGGTTCTAGGGTGCTACACTTCCCAGATTTTGAGAAAAAAATTATTTACATTTTACACCTAAAACCGAGTTAACTTGAATTATTCATCCCCCGCCTCCACCTCTAAATTCTTGTGTGTCCCTTTCCCTAGGGGTTCTAGAAGGGTTAAATGAATTTTCTAATATGGTTCTAGGGTGCTACACTTCCCAGATTTTGAGAAAAAAATTATTTACATTTTACACCTGAAACCGAGTTAATTTAAATTATTCATCCCCCGCCCCCACCTCCAAATTTTTGTGTGTCCCTTTTCAGAGGGGTTCTAGAAGGGTTAAGTGAATTTTCTAATATGGTTCTAGGGTGCTACACTTCCCAGATTTTGAGAGAAAAATTATTTACATTTTACACCTAAAACCGTCATAATTTAAATTATTCACCCCCCGCCCCCACCTCTAAATTTTTGTGTGTCCCTTTGCAGAGGGGTTCTAGAAGGGTTAATTGAATTTTCTAATATGGTTCTAGGGTGCTACACTTCCCAGATTTTGAGAAAAAAATTATTTACATTTTACACCTAAAACCGAGTTAACTTGAATTATTCATCCCCCGCCCCCACCTCTAAATTCTTGTGTATCCCTTTCCCTAGGGGTTCTAGAAGGGTTAAGTGAATTTTCTAATATGGTTCTAGGGTGCTACACTTCCCAGATTTTGAGAAAAAAATTATTTACATTTTACACCTAAAACCGAGTTAATTTGAATTATTCATCCCCCGCCCCCACCTCTAAATTCTTATGTGTCCCTTTGCCTAGGGGTTCTAGAAGGGTTAGATGAATTTTCTAATATGGTTCTAGGGTGCTACACTTCCCAGATTTTGAGAAAAAAATTATTTACATTTTACATCTAAAACCGAGTTAATTTAAATTATTCACCCCCCGCCCCCACCTCTAAATTTTTGTGTGTCCCTTTGCAGAGGGGTTCTAGAAGGGTTAAGTGAATTTTCTAATATGGTTCTAGGGTGCTACACTTCCTAGATTTTGAAAAAAAAATTAATTACATTTTACACCTAAAACCGTCATAATTTAAATTATTCACCCCCCGCCCCCACCTTTAAATTTTTGTGTGTCCCTTTGCAGAGGGGTTCTAGAAGGGTTAAGTGAATTTTCTAATATGGTTCTAGGGTGCTACACTTCCCAGATTTTGAGAAAGAAATTATTTACGTTTTACACCTAATACCGAGTTATTATTATTAATCCCCCGCCCTATCCGCATCTGTCCCTTTGCAGAGGGGTTAAAAGATCGCTAAGTGAATTTCCTAACATGGTTTCAGGGTGCCACATTCCCTAAATAATAAGAAAAATAATTATTTAGTGTTCATTATAAGTGTTTGTCTGGTCGACTGTAAAGAAACGAATCTGAATCTGCTTCAGATTCGAATCTGAATCTAACTTCAGCCACATTAATATTAATACTTCTTTATTAATATTTTAATACCCTAACATACCCTTGGTATACATATAAAATAAATTTGAAAAAAAAATTTGGTTTTTCTAGCATAATGTATGTCTGAAATATTGAATGGTTTAAAAACTTATGATTCAACTTAAAAGTGCTATAACTCTTTAGGGGTACAACTTATCTATTCATAATCGTATTTGATCGGTCAATAGCACAACTCCACTTGTAAAGCAACGAAACTAATACCTGTAGATTCTTAGTATCATGATGTGTAACTGTCAGTTTCAAAATCAGTTTATATCATATATAGATGTCTGTTATCATCTGGATCAGAGGAATATAGAGATGCAGAATATATCTTAATAAAATTTTTCATGATTATAAATCATGGTGAACCGTACATGAACATTAACAATTCGTTTTTGAAATATCTTCTGAAGTAAATTTGAAGCATTTCAGAAAATGAAAGTTTTTTCTTAAGATATCTTAATGAGATTTTTCATTATTTATACAGGAAAGTATGCACTTTCATCAGAATAGAATCATACTTGATTATCTTGCTGTGTTTTTGAGATATCAAGTTTCGAACGCAGTGTAAATTTGCAGCATTTCATTAAATGTTTTCTTTATCATTTTCGCAAAATTGTAAAAATATAAAATTATTACCTTTTCGTATTAAAATTTCACGGAAATCTCGAAAATTCAATAAATAATTGATACATTCAATTTAAAATAACGAAGTTGGGGTCCATTTCCGGTATAACCGGAAGCTGGAGAAAGCTGAAAATATTTTAACAGAAACAAGCACCTTGGACACACCTTCTATGCAAATTTTCACAAAAATAGTACCAGTGGTTTGCCAAATAAATATAGACCCAACTTGTCGTGACTTGTCGTGGTTCGGGGAAGTACACAAATATTGAGGGAAATGTAATATCGAATGTGCACTTACGGTGTTAACTGATAGTTCGAGTCACATTTTTAGGGTGTTCACTTTCCTCAGAACCTAACCGAGACATACGACAGAAAAAAGATCAATTAGCGTATAGAATTGGAATTAATAACCTACAATCTAGCATATTCCTTCCCAATTTTTACAGAAAAATGGGAAGTTAATTAACTTTTACAGTTAGAATATAAAATTCGAGCGTTTTAGTCGTTTGAGCATATCCGACACATTATTTATGCTGAGATAAATTTGAAAAATCGGTAATAAAAATTTTTTCCTCTTTGTAACCCGATTCGGGAACATACTGTATATACTGATTCGATCGACTCTAAATCGAAAATCTACAGTATATACTACTGTATGTATACAAACACAGTACAGTAGGTACCGTAATATTTTGTCAATTTTAATCTACGAAATCTTTTTTCTTGCCATTTCGTTGTATTGTAGTGTCAGATAAATGATTATTTATTGTTAAATTATTACTTAATAACAATAACACATACATTATGCACCTAACACAAGTTTTTTATTTACATTTTATAAAGAATGTACCATATTCTTTGAATTGATACTGATACTCACCTTAATCTAAACATACATGTAATCTATATTATGTAAATTTTCCATAATTCATCAAGATTATATGATAAAATAAAAAAAAAGTTAATTTACTTGAATGTTGTTTACTTGAATGATAAAAATTAACATTTAATAATCATTCGTGTTAAAATTAACGAATAATCAATGATGTATATTTCACTTACGTCAGTTAAACTAAAAGATCGAAAACATGAATGAACAAACACTGAAACACCATAAACATTGACTCAATCAATACAAAATTATCACTAACATGCTAAAATAATTTAATATAACAATTATTGTTGTATTTACAATGGAAGGAAATTTTTCGTGGAATCTTGATATGACTACTTTACTCTTGTAAGTGGAGTTGATTTGTGTATTTAAATAATATTTTTTTAAACTGTTTTAAATCCTCTTTTATTTAAATTTTATAAATGTAATCTACGAGTTATCATATGTAACAGTTCATATTTTAAATAGTTTGGAATAGAAAAGATACAAATCTGATAATCAAGTTTGAATGACATTCAAATGGCAAAATTACATACTCGACTCTATTCCAGTAGTATTCCATGAATATGATAATAAAAAAACTAGTTTTCAAAATTCTTTTTATTTTAAATTATATCTTATTTATCCTCAGGTATTGATTACTAATGATTATTTATGGTCAAATTATCAGAACTTTGAGGGCCTCCTGAAGATAAATAAAGTACGATACAACATTTTAAAATTAAGATTTTCGTGTTTAGAATGGAAAGAAGAATCACTATGTTAGCTACTACGTATAGATTATTCGTCAATTTCTGAGCAGCCTGTATAATGTTAATTTTTTATACAGGGTGAGTTATTAGTATCCTGGCGGGCGATAGTCACTAAACCGTTCGAAGAAAGAAGTTTTATATAAACGTTGTTTGACTCACCACATTCTATTACCTAAAATTATTTTCACTTATATAGGCTGTTCTATTTAAGCGTAACGAACAGTATATAATTTTTTTTAACTGGAACACCCAGTATATTTTATCATATTATGATTACAAATTTTTTTAATACAACCGTATATGTTCTTAACTGACGGAATTCATAGATCCCGAGATATTCAATAATTTCTTCAAAATACGTCCATAACAGGTTTTTTGAAAACGAGGTAAAAACGCCGTTTTTCCATAAAACTATGCCAGGTAATAGTTAAAGCCAGTAGGACCATAATAGCATCAAAGATATTAGATACACTATACAGATTGTAAAGTTCACTTACTTTTGATATTCAAATAGCGTTTTCTTAAGTTTTTAAATAAAACACCTTATATATTGGAACAAGTAGGCATAACTTGCCTACTCGCACTAATTTATTCCATGATTCGTTCAATATACGTTCAATATCTCTTTGGAATGGACTTCCTCTTGAGATCAGGAAAGAGCCTTCCTAGTGCCATATTCAGGGTTCGTCTTCGTAACTATCTTTTCTTTAAACAATTTTAATTATTCTTTTTTCCCTCTTCTACACCTTTTCATTTCCTTTCTTCTTCTCTATTCATCTCTTTCTTGTTTAGTTATATTTCCCTTTTTTTGTCTTTATATTTTTATTTTTATTATGTTTAATACACTATCACTAATACTTTACCTATTGCCTACCTTTAATTTCAATATATAAATACTCACCTCCTGGGTTTTTTTGGAAGATTTCGCCTCAGGCGATAGATTTGCCCATTTGTCAACCTACAAAATCTTATGTGTTTTGATGGTTTGAGCGGGAGAGGGGAGTTGTGGTCACTATCGAGTTTGCGTTTGATTTTCTTTTCATTTATAATTGGATTGTAACTTCGTATTTCCTGTTTCTTTCCATGTTTTTTTTCGGCTATAAATTTTCTTATTATTATATTGTGTGCTGACTGAATTGATTGAATTAGGTGTCTAACGTTAAAAATTTTACTGATATTTAGAGTTTAAAGAAAAATATGTAATAAAATAATTATATAATAAGAAAAATAGTGTAAAGTAATTTTGCTGTCATATACCAAATTTTATTGCGACGTGGTACTTTATGAAAGGTATTATTGTGGTACCACATAGATTTATTTTTTATATTTTTATTAAGTTTTGCTTATTTATTTATCAAAAATAATATTTTGCTAATGTTTCAAAATTGAAGTATTCGTCAATATTTTAATAAAAAAATGATTAATATTTACTACATGTGGGCCTGTCGGTTTCGGCATGGCTGTAGATCATGTTAATTAATTCTTCTTATATTTTGTAAAATATTTCTGATAAATATAATCCAAACCTCATAAAAATACAAAACATTAAATCCTTTTGCATTTTAATTTGCATTTTTTATTACATAAATCTTTTTAAATTTCAAGTCGCATTTAAATTTGATATATGGGAGCAAAATTAAATTGCTTTATAAACCATTAAGCAATTAATAAAAGGAAGAAGAAGAAACTAATGAAAATAGATAGAATATAATATTAAGTACTATAATGGCGTGTTTTATTACACATTTTTCTTTAAATTATAAATATCAGGAGGACTATATAACTTAATCATATGCAATATTTAATTCCACTAACATTCCAATCACTAACCAATCAGAATGCGTAAAATAGCCGTAAGTGATAATAATTCATTAGATAGCTTAATCAGTAGATGATAGTAACGAACCTTAGCATTAATTAAAGGGAATTTGATAAGCAATTCAATCAGCATAAAATATACAGGTCTTCCATTTAAGAAATTGAAGAAAAAGCGTATTACCAAGAAGTGTGTGCCACACATATACGTGCTGATTACTACAAACTGATACCTAATAACTAAGTTTCATTTGGATGTAAGCGGTGACCTTTTGCCAAACCATGTGTAAAATATATAGTATAAATCAATTTATAGTGGTGTCACAATATGAACATGGAGTATATTGGACATTAAGAAGGTTGTGAAAGGCGATCAGTCTGAAATTTTTCATACTAATATTAAACATATAATATACTAAATAAGTTTCATAACATGTAAAAAAACCTTTGAAAACACTATATGTTTATTTTTCAGATTTAAAAATCGATTTATTCACCAAATAAAAGCCAACACTTTATGTTTTAACACGATCTATAAGACTTTTACAGAGAAAAGTGAAGCAAAAAGCATCTGAAAATACAACAGCACCTATGCTAAATAGTAAGAGTAAAAGAAATATTTTGATATGGACCACAGCAAATAAAAACAAGGTAGGTCCGGTTGTATGGTCGCGATCATAAAATATTGTGATTATGTTTCATATCTTCAGCATATCTAAGAGGCCGTAAAATTTTTATATATTTGTTATATATCGGGCGGAGCTGCGAGGTCGGACATCACGCTGTGTTAGTAGCGTAACCCGGTCGTATCTCGACTAAGATCTAGGGGCATTAATTAAATTATACGTTACCGTTTTTGTTCTCGTTTCATTAGTGGAACCGTTTATTCGAAATGTTTATGTTTGGTGGAAAACGAAAGGCATTTACGCGCCGTTTTCCATCGCGACGGTAGCGCAGTTTTACGGGAACATTTAATTATTAATAATTACCTTTGCGTGTTTTCGATCTGTTTATTTCAAACATCTCGTTAATCCTATTTACTTACAAGGTAATTTTAAACTAATATATGCTACATCGTGAAATAGTATACAAATATTAGTCAGTTTCTTAAATAAATCGATTTACACAATTTCCTTATGTGGTTTGCTTTGCAGTGTAAATCTGTTGAAAGGTCTAGTTATAATTCAAAGATGTGACCACCCACAATAACCGAACAAACTCATATATCCCGAAAACTAATACACCCAGTTCAAGATAGTAATTTATTTATATGCGAATCGATGCGGTATCGATCGTTCATATATAGCGAAAGAACAATATTTGCAGGAAGACGCCCACCGCGCGGCCAAGAAGAACGCCCTTGGAGGCACATTCACGTCCCTCCAAATTAAATTACTGTATCGATAACGTCATCCGGGCAGACCTACAGCGATTAATTGCTGGTTTCTCGTTCTCTTATACGAAAGCAAAAATTAAAGAGGATTCGAATGCAAGATTAATTTAATTCATAACATACAGAAACGAAAATCGTAATTTATTTAAAAATATTATATCAGCAAAAGTACTTATCATTTAGAATTACTTTATACATAAATTTCATCAATAAACTTACATAATTTTGAGAGTTTTACTAGTCGCCTTCAGTAATTCTATTAAATAGATACGAATCATAATTATGCTAAATGATAACAAATTAGTTGTGTGCGTTACTTGATACCTGTCTATTATTTTGAGTGCAATTAATATTTTGATGCAACTAATTAATGGGACGATTTTAAACCTTATGTATTTATTAGGTATTATAGTTGTGACATCAGGTCGTCTCCTGTCAAAAAAAATTTTATCATGTGAAACGCTTGTATAACCGTATTTAAATTTTTTGTGATGCCTTGCATAGCTTATTCTTGACGACATGGGATGCATTTATAATTTGAAGGACTTTAAATTCATGTCTCAGATTCATATATAGAATTCCGTAACGATAATATATATTACATAAATTATTAGAGTTTAAATAGTTCAATGAAAAAATAGAAAATCGTTATGTCTTTCGATTTAGTTCAATTATTTCTACTTACATTTATAAGCTCTACATAATTATATTAATAACAATATTTACCTGATAGTCGCGATTTAAATCTATGTTTTAATGTAATGCTTATCTCATCTTTATAAGAACGTTTGAAAGATAATATTAAAAGGAGTAGTGAGAACGCTTAAAATAAAATATTATAGTTGTATGGTAATAACGTGATATTTATTTGTATCACAACATACAATAAAGTAGTATGCTGATCATGTCTTTTCCGATTACGAACTAGATAGAAACTTGAAATCTTAATATTTATTTGCTATACTTTAATTTAATGCTCCAGGTTGTTCGATGATATTATGCTCATCATAGTATGCTTGTACACTCAGCGTACTAGTTATACAACACCCGTGCGACGATAGCAACAAATCTGCCAGCAACAAACATTTACCCGTAATTTCCTATCTACTTTACAAACCGATATCTTCGTTGTTTTTAGAGATAGCAAAATAATAAAGACACCACTAGAAAGCCGTATCTTTTCTTCATCTAAAACCGGGTTTTGTGCTGTGGATATTTCTATATCCACCGCAGAAAAAAATAAAGAACACTGCGTTCCAAATATACCTCAAAATTGTCGAAATTTAAGACCGTGTGCAGCCGTTATGGAAGCGAATTTTAAAAAAAGTTTTATCAACCTAGCAAGAACACACCTTGAGCCAGTTAATCTGTAACCACGTCTACCAAAATTTACACGTTATATACAACCCTACAAAGTAATCGGTGTATTGCCTTTATCTCGGAAACTTTGTTACATAATACGAACAAAACGGTAAAACCACATTCGACTTATAGGATTTTCTGCCCTTTACATTGCTATATAATTTTCATAGATCATAAGTTTGCACAATCATTTTCTACCCCAAAAACTGCGAAAACCGCCTAAAATTGCCGTAAACAACCGTTTAAGGTCTCATAATATTCTTACATGACAAGTATAAAACTCTGAGAAATTTTCTACTCTTTACAGTGCTGTATGACGTTCATAGATCACAAGCTTGCACAAGCATTTTGTATAAAACAAATTAAATTGGTGAGCTGCTTCAATTCAAACCAGTTTCTGAAGAATGTTGTAATGTGACATCCGAATTGTCAAATATTTTTCGAAAGACGCACCACAAACCCTGACAGCTTTTAGTGTTAGTTCTACTATTTGTCCTAGTGATAATTCTGGTGTCAGTTCTAATTTATTTCAATGAAAATGTAATTTTTAGTTTTTAATAGAGCTGCTGCCACAGCACGCTATAAATATAAATAAGTTGGAGTTAGTTTTGTGCCAAACATTCTACTTCTATTTTATTTATTACTATCTATTATTTGTATACATAATTCGCAATTTGGGCTACAGATTTTATGGATATGTTGACCGCATTTAGCACATATAATGTCTGCGTCTTTTTCAGCACAATATAAGCAACGATCTAATGTCCTATCATTGTTTTCTTTGTAATATGTTTCGTATTACATTTCGATATGTAGTAGCGTTTATTGCAGATATTTTCTTTTGTTTTAATAAACATTCTGTATAGTGACATATCATTACGCCACAATTGTAATTGTCTTTTTGTTTGGGATAATTTT
The DNA here is from genome assembly GCA_036711965.1 of Onthophagus sagittarius. Taxonomy (NCBI): domain Eukaryota; kingdom Metazoa; phylum Arthropoda; class Insecta; order Coleoptera; family Scarabaeidae; genus Onthophagus; species Onthophagus sagittarius. The sequence goes on from JASERS010000001.1 coordinate 40,982,995, forward strand.
GCGCTTTTTTTAATTGGTAATGTACGAATGGATGTGGTCGTGATATGGGTTTTAATATACCTTCTATTTGTGCAAAATATTGCAATGCTGTGTCTCTGTTAACACCTAATGGATCAAAAATATAAAACGAGTGCGTATTTATGTTTGCAACAGCTAGTATCCGATGGTTGTTATTTACATTTAACGGAAATATTAAATTTGCTACCTCAGTAGATGGCCTATATGACGGTGTTAAACGTGAAGGGGTTGGCATGGAAACATTTGTATGGTATTATTCCTGTGCATATTTCTAAGAATATCTAGATAATAATCTATAACGAAATTGTCTAGATAAATATTTGTTTCCTTATTATTTGTTAAAAGTGTTTCATAGCTTGAATAGTAAAGTTTTTATTTCAGATATGTAAATACTACATAATCTATAGATAATTTCTGTGGTGTAATAATATTTAAATCTTTTTTTAAAGCAATATTTTTTTGGAAATGTTACTGTTTTTCTTTTCGTTTACACCACTATTCATTATTGATGACATTGATTACATTGATTACAGCAATTATACGCGGTTTTCGTAGTTATTGGAGTAGAAAATGCTTGTGCAAACTTGTGATCTATGAAAATTATATACCACTGTAAAGGGTAGAAAATTTCCTACAGGTTCTATATGGTTTCAGAGTTTTACACGTGTCTATATAATCAAAAATAATTTCCTAAAATGTGGTCTGAGATACAGTATAAGGCTGCAAAATAGTAAACTCCTAACTTAATTGATAACTGAGCTACAGAAAACGGAAGCGGAGATGAAGGACTTTGTGTAGATGTCACGTAAAAATCAGCTGAATATTACCTAGGTAGAATATAGCCTCAATAAGGTTTGACATAATTTTTTCACCTTGCGTCATACGTGACTAACTAATGCCATATATACGTGCACTTTCAACTAATGTGAAAGTGCACGTGGCCATATTATTGTTATAAATTAAACCAGAGGCGGATTATTGAATTTGAGGCAAAAATAATACAAAAAACTTCAACATACAATTTAATAAGCACACCCGATAAAGACTTATGATTGAAGCAATGTCGGCGAAGTTCGTCCCAGGTACCTTATTTAGCATTGCTTGTCGCTCTATAATCGCTAGCCAGTGACAAAATAGCTTGACTTTTGTTTATTACTTACGTCTTCCTGCACTTTTAAGAGTGCACTGTACACGTGTTGACCTATTCTGACATTATACACAGTATCTCAGCGAGGCCGCTTATTAGACGTTTATGGAGACGTTTATTAATTTAAGATTTATAACATGCTTCAGCAACATATGTGAGTATAATCGACTTTTTTACATTTAATCCGATGTAAAGCTGATTTAGAAATGTAGTAGATAATGAAGCGGAAGAGGTTAGCTTATTTCGAGGCTAATCTCAACGCTTCAATTCAAGCTTCTAAAGAAGATCTGGGAATAAGTAAGTATTCACTGCAAAGGATCATGAAGAAACATCAGTTTCACGGCTATAGTTTAAGACGTTCATTCTCAAGATCTCAAGAAAGCATAACAGGCATAACAACCATAACTGGGCTTTCGTCATTCCACATGCAATTCGAGAAAGAAACTACACTCATATGCCCTATACGCCCCTTTTTGTACCACGATTCGTTATAACGACCTTCTTAAACTATACCTAAATTTTGCTTTACGGTCCAACCTCAGTGATATAACACTCAAATAACTTCAAACACTTTTTTCTCTTGGATAATACTCCTTGACATTCCACCATTATATTGCGTTTAGCAAAAGAAGTTGCTAAGAATAACATTCGTTGAAAATATTTTTAATGCAACAACAAAAAACATATTTTTACTTTAAACAATAAAAAAGATAACTATAGCTCAAACAATGTTAATTAATAATTTCTTAATAATCACATAGTTGATGTATGATAAAGTGTTGAAAGTTTTGCCATTGATATTTGTTTTACAGTGTTCAATTTATAGAAACAGAAGACATTCTATATGGATATATCCAATAAGTGAAAAAAAAATTTCTTGTACCATTTTAAACTTTTTGTTTGGGAATGAATGGTTTTTATTACCATATCAGTTTTATACACGGCTTCCATAGAATTATTATATAGATTATAATATTGCATAGAATTATTCACGATATACTTTGGTTTTGTGATTATTTCCTTTATGCGGTAATGAATTTTTATGCTAACAACCTGCACCTCTCTTTTGTGATATCGTTTCATAGCTAGCAAAATGTTTCGATGATCAGAAACTCACATTACGTTACTTCAATTTATTGTTCATTCTTGGTATACTTTACGGCTTTTTTTCACTCTATCAGAAGCATTACAGTACCTTTTTCGTGCAAAAAATTAGACAGTGCTTAACTTGTGTACCAATTATCGACATATATGTGACTTTTGCCTAAATATAGTCTGAGTAGCTGAACAACAATATTTCCAGATTTTAGAATATTTACATTTTCCTTGACCGTTAGCACCAATTTTATGGATGCTACTCAAAAACGACAGCATCTTCTGGTTGGTGACTACAGTCATACGTCGTGTATAGGCGATGTCTTTCAGCCGGTGAATGTAGTCGCCTATCGTGTACAGGAGGCGTTTTGTAGCGGGTGACTATAGTCTTTGATAGTAGCGAAAGGGTTAAAAGACAGAAATGCTTCCAGAATATTTGATATTATTCTTGGAAGACATGAAATGCCTCCAGACGACTTGATTCTGCATTTAGAAGGCTTAAAATACTTTAAGAAGATCTATCGCCTCTGGAAGAAAACTAGCAATTTTTCCAACAGACTTGATACTGCAACTAGAAGGCTTTAAATATTTCTTAAAGATTTGGTATTGCCTTTGAAGAGATGACATTGTTATCAGAAAACTTGATAATGCTTCTAGAAGATTAGAAATAGTTTTAGAAGGTTTAAAATACTTCCATAAGGGTACCCATGCAATTGTTAATGGTTTTAGCTAGTTTAGCTAGACAGTTCCTTGGAATCAAAATAAATTTATTTTACACTATTATTATACATAGTGTTTTCGATTACTGTGTATCGTTTATTAAAGTCGTCTTCAGAATAATTTATTGAAGACTTTGAAGAGCTTAAAGATTCTCTAAAGTATGGTACGAATACGGGGACATTCTGATTACGGCAAAAATGACGAATCTCAGAAAAAAGAATCTCAGTTGGTTTGGAATCTTTCTTGAATGACTACTTTTTCACCTTGTGTGTTTGTTTGTGTGTTGTGACTACTTTTGACTTTTACCTCATAACCATTACCTTCCTTTTCCGTCACGCTAATATAAACCTCGGTCTAACTTTTTTTGGCTCGGTTAAATGTTTTAGATTTCCTTTTTGGTTTGACATCATCGTTCCATATGTGTCCGCAGAGTGCATAATGACAAGATTTGCTAACTCTGCGGACGAATAAACATTATCTACGGCTCATCATCATTTACGTTGACAGTAAATCGGAGTATTCAGTATCACCGATAATTATACCTTTTCTGGTATATATAAGCGACGACGAAATGTACCCAGATTTTGGCTCGGAATTTTGTTAAGTTCTGGTTGTGGATGAACTGCTGTTTCGTTGTTTGAAAAATGGAGGATTTTTTATGAAAACGTATTTTCTATGCGACATCACTTTAGCAAAAAAGGTAAAAATATAATAAAATAAAATTAAACACAAAATATTGAGTATTTCTTTGTCCAGTACATCGTTTCTTCTGGCCATGGTAATGAGTATTGTTCAAAAGTCACACATGGAAGAGGGTGTTTTCATAATAGTTTGATCATAGTATAAATTCGTTTGATCCATAATTTGAACAAATTTCTCGAAATTAAAAATATTGTTAATAAAAGTATAATTACAAAGATTTCTGATGATAAAAAAAATGTTGTATGTATGGTAAAGGGGGAAAGTGCGTATTTGTACGCTAGCTCTCAGTGGGTGGTTCCACTGTATAATCTTCCTCTAAGAGGAAGTTAAGTACGAGAGTATCATCTCGTCGTTTCCTGGTTGATTTCGCTTGCTGACTGCCCTTTATCACCGGGTGTGCCTTGCACGGTCCCAGTGTGGGTTCGCCCTTGTCAGATTACTGATTAAGGGATACTGCTTCCTCGTAGACTCCCTCACCGAGGCGGAGCAATAGCTAGCTGCTCAGTCCTCAAAGTTCGGGTACACTTTCATGAGGTGCAGCTTCAGGGCACAAGCGAGAGTTCACAGTAATGTGTTCACAACCCCCCCTCATACACACACACATGAGTGATTACGACAGCCAGCGATGAACGACTGGTTGCCGGGACCGACGGCTTAACGTCCCCTCCGAAGGACGGGTGGGTGGCTTTGGTGATAAGATATTGTTTAGACCAGGACTCGAACCCGGAACGTCTGCGTGTTAACTCGAGAGTTAACCCGCTGATCCACCTCCCAACCGAAGAAGTTCTTATTAATCGAAGGATTTATTCGAGAAAGGTAATTTACATATGTACTTTAATTATTTTAATAAAAAGTTTTCTATCGACGTTATAAAAATTTGTTTTTAAAAAACTTTATTAAAATTATTTCTTATTAAATTAATTGTTTCTTATTCTAAGGTTTACAAAAGACTATTCGTAACTTATTATTATCCCACTACTCTCATTTAAGCGATAATTGAAAACACAGCAGTTTTGATTTAATTGATTTAATTTATGGAATTGACGTAGTTTCGTTGGTTCAGCAAAATGTCTGTATGTAGATGGTGAGATAACTAGTATGAGGTATTAAAATGAGACATATTTGTGTAGTTTTAATTCAGCTGTGTCATGCTATATTGCTAGGCAAACATGAATGCTGAAGTATCAGCCAAAACTCATTTGTTCTTGAAGTTCTACATGGAGAAGCCGCAGTCCTCTTTGTGATACTTTCTCTTGATACTTGTTAATTTTTCACTTGAACTTGTTGATGATGTGCAGTTATTAAGATGTATTGACTCGGTGATTGATTATAAAAATCTCTATTTTAACGTTGTGTAAAAGCTTTTTTGTTGTTATATTTATTTTAATGAAAAATACGATTTTTGTGTCGAATGTTTTATTATTTTTTATTTATGTATTAACCATAATACTCCATACTTAACTGTTACTTATTAATTTTACTTTAACTTATACCTATAATGCTTAATTTTATGATTATATCATATTATTTTTTAATTTAATGTGATTTACGCGTTGTTTATTACACCTTCCTTTCTACGAGAAAAGAATAAATATTAATATTATTGTTATTTTTTATTATTAATCTTCCTTTCCTATAACACCCACGTTTCTATATTGTATCATTAACATTATTATTTTAAGCTACACTTTCCTTTATTTATATTTTTTTGTATGATAGTACTGTTACATAAAATTCTCTTATACATAAACAGTTAACGTTTCATTTATTTTCTTATTTTTATAATTTCACTCTGTTTTTATACACTTGTATCTTATTATTAATTTTTAATGTACCGCTTTGTGAATTATCACATATTACCTTATAAGGACCTGTATATATTGGTTAAGCTTGTATTCATTTTTTATTAAAACTTGATCGTTAAATTTATATTTAATGTTGTTACTAGTTCGATCTAATTGATTTTTTCGTTTATTTTTAGATGCAATTAAAGTATTTTTACATATTTTAAACTAAATTTGAATTTGTTTGGAAAATTTTTAAAATTATATACTGGGACTATATTAGTTGTTAAATTTGAAGGTAAATTGCAACTATTCAAAAATATTATGAAAGGAAAAACGCCCAAAAAGGTACTTAACTGCTTCAAGCATCTGGAAATTTTGATATTTGTATTCTTAAATACCCACTTATATTTTTATGAATATTTTCTAATGAAGATAAGCGATAAAATTTAAACGTGTAATATTTAAAGTTTAGCAAAGCTACATCTTGAAGGATTTATGTCAGAAATTCAGTGCCTTGATACGTAATTACTTCGATTGGAATACCATGTTTTAAAATGAAGTTGTTAACAAATGATTCAGCCACAGTTAATGCAGTTAATTAATCTCTGATACATTATCCTTCATTAAATTTTTTAAGTTTACGCTGAATTGTGAATACGTTCTTATTTTTCTCATTGTTTTGGTTTCTGGAACTACTAACCTAAATAATCTTTTTTAATGCTGATAATGCAGTTGTTGTAATTGCGAAAGGTTCTTAATGTGATTTGGTGTGTTAACGCTGATAATCATCGCATTTAAGAACAAATTTCGAAATATCATTTTTAAGTCTTTGCCAAAAGTAAATCTTTTTCATATGTGTATTAATACCATCGATTGCTGCATGTCCACCTGTTGAAGCATATGCATTTTTGAATTATCATAGCATATCATAATTTCATTTCACGAACCTTTTCTCTGTAATCAATTTACCTGTTATCCATTACAGGTGATATATGGTGTTGGTATGAAAAATAAAAATGTTAATACGTATGTGTAATAATAACTTAATGTTTTAATATAAGTGTAAAAATTTAATATATAGTTAAATGTAATTATTAGATAGAATAGTGAAATGCAGGCTTACGACCCTTTAATGTAGCATTTATTTGTGATTTTAGTTAAGTTTATGTAATATCATTGGATTTATTCTAATTATGTCATGACAGAATTATGTTATTTTGGGTAGTTACGTAAAATAATAAAAATAAAAAATAATATAAAACTGGTAGTTATTAACTACTAAGTTTGCAACGTTTTTATTTATTATAAAAATTTAAAAATAATCAAATTTAATTTGATTCTAAAATTTTGAAATTGTGTTTATTTTATCTGTTTTGGTTTCGAAAGTGTTTTTTGGCGAATTAGTTTTTTTGGCGAGACGAATTTCAGGTCGATTCAAACACGTTCTGTACGTGTTTGAAATTCACAAAGAGAGCAAAGGATGGAAAAATTTGCCATAATGCGAATTTAACATTCAATTTTATCTTCAAGTTAGAGTTTGGTTAAGTAGCACCCTCCAAATTAATTGGGATCGCAGATGAAAATTTATATTTTCACGAAAAATTGAAGAATTGTTGTTTCTTTTATCACACTCCTTGTGAGGATTTATGTAATTTGAGTGGAGCCGATTTGGGAAAGGGTTTTATTACAACGTTTGTGTTAAACGTTTTGTTGTTATTTGTAGTATTAGTTGAAACGGTAAGACATTTCATTTTTTATGTATTCGTAGTTATATCAGTTTCTTATGATTTTTTTAGCTTTATTTTGTCCAAATTACATCACGCGTGGTCCGACAACTTTCAAGGACTATTATTATTATTATTTTTCAATCGCTGGATTTTATTAGAAGTGCTGAAAATGTCATTACCATCAGGTGAGATTTTTTTGTTTTTTCGTCCTAGAAAACCTGCAGGTCGTTATCAAAATTAAATTCTTTTTGATCTTCTTCAATATCGAACATTAAATTGAATTAAATTTAATGTTTGTTTTCCCAAAATAAGAGATAAATATTTTTATTTGCTGTATAAAATGAAGTATTTTATTCTTTTTTGTAAAGTTTTCGTTGCTGAAGTACCTACACAATTAATTAATTTATTTTTTTCTTTCTTTTTTTTTAATTTATTTTATCTTATTTTTTTTATTTAATTATAATCATTTATTTTTTGTGTTCAACTTTTTTTATACAAGCTGTATCTGAATGATGTTCCCAAACATCAGTGAGTTTAGGTAATTTTAACAGTACTTTGAGTGTAAAAATTGTAAAGTTGATAAAGTTGCCGGCCCTTTCAAAAATCGTGTACTCTTTTCATTTACCTCGCAATAAAAAAAAACGCTAATCCGACAATTTCCAAATTAATATACAATACGCGAAAATTTATTACAATAATCTTTACTACATTTTTTGTCGTCAAATGGTTACAAAGATATCAATCTTTAAAGTGAGGGGCCTTGATCTTTTGCACGGACTGTAGTTTACGTTTTTAAAACTTTTTCAGTATTTCAGAAACTCCACCATTATTGTTCCAACATTTTGAAACTTTAACTGAAAATCTAAAGCAATCTGAAGAGTCAAAATGTTTATTGTTATGCAACCCAAATATTGTAAACATCTTACCAAAGACGGAGTATCTTTGAAACGAGCATATGTGTTAAAAATATCTTCCATGTTTAGTTGGTAGTTAAAAGCTGTAACCATATAATCAAAGATTAATTCCTTATCACTCTTTGCACACGCATTTTCAGGCACTGTATGTAATCACTTATATTAAAAAAAATTCTTGCAACTGATGAATTGATAAATCAGGATTTTAGTTATTTGTAAGTTACTTTTTTGGCTAGGGATTAGACTTAGTTACAGTCCTCAATTGATTTTCTAACAATCGTTTTGCTTTCGACGTTGAAAGAGAGTTAAAAAATATTAGTCATTATCATGGTTAAAAATACAAAATACACTAAAGGAGTTAAAATTGCGCGTAAAAGATAACTAGTTTTTCAAGTTCTTCAAATTTCATTACGTTAAAACAATTGCTTGATCAATAAAATCAGCCTTAAAATCTACTTTAATGGTTTAACCAGATTGAAAATAGCAGGAGCTGGAATATTCTCGTCCAACGATGTTCACATCCACGTATCTACGTACCACTGTACGGTAAATAAGTATCTTTACAACATTAAGCTTGCTGTTAGTCCTTTCTGTCGCTTTTGTGAAGAGAGTTAGGAGACTGTTGTGAATAACCAAGCAGAAGAAGAAACACATCTTAGCTGTGTCCTAGCCTTCAGAAATTGCTTAGACTTGTTGATGTAGCCGGAGATGAGTGCAGGAGGATGTAAGCACATAACTTGATTCAGTTTAAACTAAAATCTACTTCCACATTTGCGTAGTTTATACGAATTTCAGGTTTAGGAGGCTGTCTTGTACTAATGGGTATATCGTTGGTTCTGCAGTTAAAGATGTAGTTGTGAGCGACAAGTCGCTTTCAGACAGACTTTCAATAGGTATCATTTAAAAATAGTTGCTGTACTTTGAATTTCTAGTTGATTTCAACAAATGAATAATTATTTCTTAATAGATTAAGTTAAGCAGAGGAAAGTTACAGTCTTTGATTACTTTTGACTTTATATGTCGTCAATTTTTAAGTTACGTTAACACATACATATATCGAAAATTGATTTACTCATGAAAGAAATGTTAAAGAATTATGAAGAACTATTGATTGTTGTATACGATGCATATAACATGTTTGATTATTACTGTTGAAAATACTACTTTTATACGCGGTCACTGATATGTATGGAAAAGGAATATTTAAACGTTTTTGCACCAGGATCAGTCAAAAACTTATGACGGAACAACGTTACGGTTCCATACATATCAGCAACACTGTATATCAAATGTGCACAAAAACAACAAAAAAAAATACAAATGTGCATGAAATGTGTTGGATGTAGTGAATACATTGAAGATGTTAAATAATATATAACAGATTTTAAATAGTATTCGGTTGACTCATTATAAAATTCTCTCCAAGTAATTGTGTTTACCATCATACAGGTAGTCTGTTATTAATGGGACATTGGGCAACAGTGAATGCCTTAAATGAAATTATTACGATTTAACCCAATTTATCTTAGTCCAATTGTTAATAATAACGAATATATAGATTGTTAAAGTTAATAGTTTATTTTGGATTTCTTGGATGATTTCGCATTCTCTTACATTATGAACATGAAAATTGTTACATTAGTATTTTTTAAGACGATAAATAATAATTTGGTATTAGTGTTGATTTATCTTTCAGATGGCGCTCCCCACTTTAAAAAAAACTCCCTTAAAGGAAGTATACAGAAGATATTTAGCGAAATACCATAATAGTAGACAACTAAACCATAAGATATTAAAAAAAGTTAGCTCTAGACCAGTGATTCCCCCGTTGAGGCGGTACCGCCCTCTGAGGGGCGTTGAGAGGATCCTAAGTGGCAGTGAACTTCCTTTGAGCAGTAAGGGGGCGTTAGGTACGTTTTGGACTGATTCGAATTTGTTTATTCGACAAGTTGTCGCATTGTATATACGCCTTTGAACACATTATTGCTCATGCTGCCAACGAGTTAGCAGCCTTTAAGATAATGTTAAGTGTTTGAATACATAATAACTCCTGCGGCTACAAATTAGTAATCTTTAAAATAACATAAACATAAATAAATGTGTATGGAAGAGTAATAGCTCATGCCACTAACAAGTTGGCAGACTTCATAGTGGCGAACGGGTCGTTGGAGATATAAAAACTCATACTGATAACATGTTGATAGCCTTTAAGATAATGTACAGTGCTTGGAACAGTAATAGGTCATGACAAACTTCAAACTGATGAGCATGACTTTGGAGACATGATAGCTCATGCTAGCAATAAGTTACCAGTCTTTAAGATAATGTTCAATGTTGAAGAAATACAAATTAGTAGAACAACAAATTTTAAATAAACTGTTGTATTTTAAATTGTTAAATATTGTGTTTTTGCATTTTTGTTAATGTGGACCTGAATAAGTTCGATATACCGGCCTGTCTGGCATTCAGTAAAATGTCATTAAAAAATCGATCCAATCGGGTAACGCTCACATAAGTGGTCCAAAAATAGATGGACATCTATTTTTGGCTCAAGATCGGTGCACAATACGGGTCGGTGTGACCTGGCTCATTAATTTGCACATCTCTACTTTCTATATTAGTAGAGTATTCATTAATGATATTATTTGTTTAGAACACTTCATATGAGTTAGTGAACTTTTATGAGCACTCGGATCTTGTGGCCAATGACTCCAATCATTATAACAGTTATTGACTAATTGACTTCTTACTTATAGACCAGGCCAATGTGGCAATACATTCACTATCATCAGTTATTATTATAGATAGGTCTCAGAAAATTATGATGCTGTTTATCTATTTCAAGATCCTCATCACTGTTTTCAGTATATGAAGTTTTCTTTACCTCCCTTTATTTTTTTTTGTCTGGTATATTACGGTGTTCTTCATCTTGATTGTCATTTCTATTTTCTTCTGTGAACCTTCTCGCAGTAAACGTTGATGGAACATTTTCAAAAAATCTTGTAAGTGTCTTGTAAATCTTATAATAGTCTAATTTGTCTAATTTCATCTTTTTTTCGCCTTTTTAATTTCTCCGATGGTCTTTTTGCACCTGGAATTAATCATTTTCAATACAACTATTACTAAAGGTGTGTAGTATAATCATCGTCCTTCATCCCCTCTTCGGCCTTGCAGCTCCATACTCTGCTCAGTCGTATGAGCCGGCCCTGATTATGAACATGTCTTTACGACGAATTTTTTGGTTAAAATTTATCTAAAAAAAATAATAAAAATATAACTTACAATTAGATATTTTGTTTCCGATATACTTCGATGTTTTGGACAAAATTAGTATAAATATTTTTATGTTACCATATCTGAGTATTAATTGGTTTAGAGTACTTAAAAAGCTATTGCGTTTTAATAAAATTGTGGTGAGTGATCATCTTAAAATTTCAAATCATCGTTTTTAAACGATTTTTTTAATAAACTGGGTGTAGCCGCACATGCGGTGTAATAATACACTGTACGATCGAGTATTAATTCGATCGAAGATTTATTTCGCCGATTCAACGCCCAAGTTGTCCGTTGGACCGCCATAAATAAGATTTCCTGCTGTACAAGCCTGTTTAATATCAATTTCGCAACCGGATCGCTTATGATTCCGTTGAAAACGCATCTCTTTAAAATAATTAAAGCCATGGAATTAACGGTGATTGAACATTGTGTTGCGGATAAACAGGCGTTTGTGCGTCTACGAAATGAGAGAAAGTGAGCGTACGGTTTAAAACGCAGGTGGTATTAGCAATGTAAATTAATGCGCGGGCTGTTGTCCTGATCTTGGCGTGAGTTTCTTTAGTGGTAGTATTCTACCACCTATCGGTTAATATCAATTAGTACACATTAAATTAAAATGCAATACGATTAACATCTTGTAAATTAATCCGATGATTGCTGTGTGGAGCAAATTTATTGTGACGTAGATGTTGTTACAAGGAAAACCTTTTAGAAATGTGTAATTTAGGTTATTGAATATCCTTTATTTCAACTTTTTTGCATCTATGATAATTAAATCTTGTCTCTATGTTGGTTTACTTTAACAAAATAATAAATTTTTGTAAGTTAAATGAATAAATTCATTACTCAAGATGGTAACGTTCAAAGTTAATTTAACCATTAAGAATTTGTCACGTACTCTTAATGGTTTCTTCTAGGGTCACTGGGTGTTACATTTCAAAATCGGTGTTACGCCAATTACATACGATATTAAAACATCAATTAACGTGTGTTGGTCGAGCTATTGGCCTACATTATTAATTGTCAAAATAGCATCGAACCAATTATGGGTCGTTATTTGACGCAAGCCACTTTTTTCTCATTGCTCAACGACCGGATTAATCAAAAGTGAACTCGGTAAAACTCAAAGTCTAAATGAAAATTTTCCAACTATTAATCTTAATTTTTTTATAATTCCTCACCTTACAGATCAACAACTGTAACTATTAATTACGCACACGGTTCCCATGAATCCTGAATAATTAAATCACTTTATTTTTTATCGTTTTAAAAGGTCGTTTAAATTCAATTTTTGATTTAGATTATACACTTATTTATTTGTCATTACATTTAAACTTTAATCGACATAGTTAATTAAGGTTGCATTTATTTATAGAAATCACACCAAATGCTTTTGAACTAAAACCACAATGTACTGTAGACTTTCTAACGTATATGAAGTCTATTATATTTTCGATAGAATTAGAAAATGATAAGTAGAATAGAAACATAGGGGTGTTATTTTATTCAGATCAAGAATCTTTTCGTTCACTTTAATTGCTTTTGTTAAATTATTTATTTACAGTGCATATATCGTCAGATTAAGAAATTGTATTAAGATACGCTTAACTTACTGTTTTTAAAATGACTAAATAACTATTTTCAGAGTGTAAATTGAATATCGTCTTGCCATAAAATTCTGCATAATAATTTATTCGTGGTTTTCAGACATTAAGTCTTAATAATATTTCATTATGAAAAATATTGGTAATATTTGAACATTGAAACGTAAAGTATTAAAACATTTTAACCATAATAATTCAAGTAAGAAGGCAAACTTTTCTAGCGTGCATCACGCGTGTAAGTATACAGCATGTTCTAAATTAAGCGTGCTCCATTGCTAACTGTTATTAGTGGGGGTACATAGTCAGTTAAAATAAGCAAACCAGCAGCACTTTCTGCCAATTACAGTGGTGAAAACAGAAACGGTTATAAGCACAGGGAAGAATTTCTGTTTTCATAGCGTGGTGACTGTAAATGGACTAGATTGATGGATCTTATCACGTTTGGAATACTGTTCTAACTACAGTTCTAACTAAAAATCTAATGTAGTTATGTCAAGTGATCTTGGAGGACAAAATATTAGATTATTGTTTACGATATCTACCTATTTTGAAAAAGCGTTTCTAGCAACGCTCTTACTTTGATCTCAAATTGATGGGGAGGACTGCATCTTGTTAGAAGTACATTCCTATAAGTCGACACAGTTTAAATATGTTTTTTGAAGTTCCGACAGTATATCAACGTATTCCTTTACTGTTAATGTGATTTAATTAAAAATTGGCCCAACTATTTGACTCCTTATTAGTAGACTACCACATAACGTATTAATACTACATTGTATTTGAGTATTTTATATCTTCAGGATATCAACATAGATATTTTGGATTAAGCAGTCCTCTGTTAGAGAAATGGGCTTCATCAGTCCACAAAATTTATCTTGGAAAGTTGCTGTAAACCATTGACAAAAGATTAGCTTTTTTTAATGTTTGCACTGGTTGGTACTTATTGAAGACATATTTATAATTGTTTAGAATTCTCCATATTGTGATAACTTTAAAGCACTGTCTTTTGCTAAATTTCTAATTGAATTATTTCTGTACATGTTGAAACATGCTAAAAGATCAACTTTTCTTTCTGCTTTTATAATAAATTAAGGTGTGAATACCAGACAAACACTCGTTCATTAATATCTTCTGTATATAATCTTCTGTATAATTTAAGAGACTTAATATTGCTTCCGGAAGACTTAAACTACTTCCAGAAGACTCGATACTGCCTCCGGAAAACTTAATAGTGTTTTTAAAAGCTTTTATATAAAGCGAAATGCTTTTATAAAGTGAAATGCTTTTAATACTGCGTCTGGAAGACTATATACTGCTTCTAGAAGCCTTGATATTGGTTCCAGAAGACTTGAAATGTTTTCAGAAAACTTACAATGCTTCAGAAGACTTGATATTGCTTCTAGAAAACTTGAAATACTTCCAGAACATATGATATTGAAGCTGGAAGACTTGAAGAGTTTCCAGAAGACTTGATACTGCTTCTAGAAAATTTGAAAAACTTTCAGAATACCTGACATTACCTCTAGACGAATTGAAATACTTCCAAAACACTTGATATTGCTTCTGGAAAACTTGAAATGTTTCCAGAAGACTTGATACTGCTTCGAAAATACTTGAGACACTTCTAGAAATCTTGGCATTGCCTCTGGAAAACTTGAACTGTTTCCAGAAAACTTGATACTGCTTCTAGGAAACTTGAAATACTTCCCAAGCCTCTGGAAAACTTGAAATGTTGTTAGAAGATTTGATACTGCTTCTAGAAAATATAGTTTCTAGAAAACTTCTAATACTACCAGAAAACTTAATATTGCCTCTGGAAAGCTTAAAGTTTTTCAGAATACTTGATACTGGAAAACTTGAACTGTTTCCAGAAGACTTGATGCTGCTTCTAGAAAACTGGAAATACTTTCAGACACTTGATATTGTCTCTGGAAGACCTGAAATGTTTTTGGAAGACTTAATACAGTTTCTAGAAAACTTGAAATACTGCCAGAACACATAATATTGCCTCTGGAAGGCTTAAAGTTTTTCAGAATACTTGATACTGCTTCTAGAAAACTTGAAATGCTTCCAGAACATTTGATATTATCTCTAGAAAAGTTGAAATGTTTCCAAAAGACTTGATACTGCTTCTAGAAAACTTGAAATCGTCACCTTCCAGGTGCAATATCAAGTCCTTTGCAAGAATTTCAAATTTTCTAGAAGCAGTATCAAATGTTCTTGATGTATTTCAAGCCTACCGGAAGCATTTCAAGTCTCCTAGAAGCAGTATCAAGAATTCCATATGCAGTATCAAGTCTTCTGGAAGCATTGCAAGTCTGCTGGAAGTAATATCATGTTTTCTAGAAGCAGTATCAAGTCTTCTAGGGGCAGTTGTAATTTTTGGGAACCAGTTCAAGTCTTCTGGAAGCATTTCATGTCTTCTACATGCAGTATCAAGTCTTCTGGAAATATTTGATATTGCTTGAAGCAATATCAAGCTTTCGAGATGCAGTATAAAGTCATCTAGGGGCAGTAGTAAATCTTCCAAAGCAGTTCAAGTCTTTCGGATACATTTCAAGTCTCTTAGAAGCAATATTAAGCTTTTCAGAGGCAATACTGGCCTTCTGAAAGAATTTAAATCTTTCAAAGGTAATACCAAGTCTTCGGGATGCTTTTGAAAGCATTATCATTTTATTTAGAAGCAGTATCAAGTCTTCTGGATTTAAATGTTATGGACAATACGTATTTAAATGTTTTTTTTTTACTTATTTTGATTTCAGGAATATTTTTGGGAATTTTGGGATCTTTAGCCCAAGATTTAAAGAAGAAGAAAACATTTTTGGTTCCGGGAATTGGACTTACAAGCACGACATAGAGGGCTCTCCACACACTTTAAGTTGTAAATGTGTTTATTAACCTTATAGTGATCTGTAAGAAGTTCCCTAATTTTCTTAAGTAAAGTAAGCAAGTAAGTAAGTCTTAGCTATCTGGCACCCTTTATCACTATGCCATTATTCAGAAAACATTTTGCGGGTTAGGTTTTTAAAATCTAAAAACCTAACCAAATATGAAATGATACATTAGATGAGATACTTTTCAGCAAAGGAAAACAGGGCACTATCATAGTGAGAAAGAAGATACCGATGTATATATTTTAGAGGTTCAGATTAAGGTTGAGATTCAATTTGAATCAATTTGACGAAGAGAAAAATATAAAATTTGTAGGTATATCTGTAAGGTGGGTGATATATCTAAAGCTATGATGTCATTAGTAAAAAGAATACTTTTCGTCTGCCTTGGCTATTTTGTTGATAAGTTTTTGATAACAATTGAGAATAATATGGGATGTAATACACAATCTTGGGTACACCAAATTTATTGAGCAATTAAGAGGTGATTAGAAACTTTATCATTAAATAAGACATACTATCGTCGGCGGATAAATACAACTTAGTTCAATTTACGCTTGTCGTTTAAAAATTTAATTTATGATGTTTGTTTGATAAAAGATCGTCAAAGACATAATGACTCATATATGTTTCATCAAGATTCATGTTTAACTAAAACACCAACGGCGTCTGGGGATATCCGGCAAATACTAACTCATCATTTGTGAGTACTTGAGTACCCTCCAAATACTCTTTGCAAGATTAAAATAGATTCAAATAACAGATATTGGCTCATAATTGCAGATAATGAACAGAGGAAACCACAATTACCAAAATGGAACAGAGGACGCCCTTTATTGGAGTACCCCAACCCAGCTGAGATATACAAGAAAGGCATTTAAGAAAGGTACTCTAAGGTACATAGACAAGCAAATAGTATGACAACTCCGTTTCAAATGATAACCAAAGAAGTTTTATTCTGTGTAGCATAAGGATATCAAACTGTTGATTTTACTACTTTAAATCAGAAAACACAACAAAAAGTTTCTGCAGAACAAATTCTTCGTTACCAGAAATCATCTATAACAACAAATTTTCGAAAAGATTTACCTGACACCGACTAACATAAAGGAATAAGACTTTGGAGCAATACTATGGTTCTTCAAGTACATAGATTTTTGTTAATATTATTTTTATTTTGTTAAAGTTTATTTTGCAAAGAAAGATAAAATAGTGGGTTTCCAACTTACTTGATGATATAACTTGCTATGATATTGATAAATTGATATTAACCATTAGTATCGTGTTTCAACCCTAGAGAGATACCTAAATATCTACTATTCAAGTTATCTGGTTGTCTATGATAAGAAGTATTTTGGAAAATAACTATATCATATATCATCAATCTCTAACACAATTCATCAACGATTTTGATTGGTCATCTATAGCTATTTAGGTCTTAGAGATTGGTGTCTGGTCTGGACCCATCCAGATTTATTTGTAAACTAGTTACAATCTCTCCTCTGATCTTGATTCATTATATGTATATTCACATTGTTTTGATTCAAACCTAAAATGAGTTAGTCATTTTTAAATTAATTTTGTCGCAAAACACATTTCCATTAGATATATTTTCCAATAGCACGAGCTGGTTATTTTCTGATGTGTATATTGACGTTTTCCTTTAACATCTCAATTTTTTAGAATGTCAGTTTCATTGGGCACTTTCCTTTTTCGAAATACTTTATTCAGTTTCTGGTACTATCACTGTCATCTCTTTCCAAGTAGTCAGTATAGCTAGATGATCTTATATATCAAAATCTTCTTAGTATATTATTTTTTTATATAATTTTAATACAAGTAATTGTTTTAGGAAATAAGAACATATCCTCTATCTCGTTGCAACAGATTAAAAAAATTAAAAGAAAAATGGACCTATTCATATTGCTGATAATCTATCAATTATAGGATATATTATTTAGTACTAAGGAGTAAATATTAGCTCAACCTGTATATACGAATAAAATTATACTGATGATATGATATTTTAAAAGAGAAATTAATATTACAAACACACTCTATTTAATCCAACATAATTAAAACGGTTAGCTTCCGGCGATATTTTCTTTTTTGTTCAGTGGCGTCTGTGTTACAGATCGTGATAGTACACAATTGTGTGACGGCTACTGTAATTCATCATTTCGATTTTTTAATGGAGTATCGTTTTGGGTGGTCCCGACTATTTAATTGGAATGAACCGACTTGTTTGCACTTCATTAATCTCGTTCGTAGAAATAATAAAGAAAAGAAAACGATCGGTAATTTCGACCATTTTTAAACCGGTCACGACCCGTTCCCATCAACATCCTTAACTAGTACGACTTTATGAAGAAAGTACTCATCTCTCTCGACAAATTTGATTCGGGTTCGAAAGCCTTCGAATCGAATAGAAAGGCATAATATCCTCGATGCAATTGAATTACGGCTAAGGTGCAAGATTGGCGACGGTAGCAAAAGTAAATTAGTATCCGAGAAACACGATTAGTTAAGAAAAAAAATTGTTGTATCACGAACGATAAACTACAAAATAATATGATATATACTCAGGTGTAAAGAATTCTTCTGGAAAGTGTTGTACAAGAGAAATTTATTGCAAATGTGTGTATACAACCGATTATGTCAACTCACGCCTGTACAAGTGAAAATTTTCGAAACTACTCTGACAAAAAGGCCGATGTGCTTTGCTCCACAATAGAACGCAATCTGTATCAACATTACAGATGTGTGAATTGTAATGTTTACTTTGTTACATCATTTAAAAAGTCGACCCACATTGGTTATATAATAAAATTTATGATAACGAAATGATTTTACTTATTGAGAAACATACCTTTTTGAACATAACATAAAATTAAACAGATACTGACAATTTATTTTTATTAAAAAAAATTATCACATTTAATGTTACTTAAAGTGTAAAAATGTGGATATAATTTGGTGTATAACTCGATTCTTAATTTCAATAAATAAACCGACATTAATATTTTAAATGCTTGCTTTTTTGACAGATAGAATGGTCAGATAATTGAAGTATATTTTGAGATTATTATTTATTTAATTTTCCTTAAAATTTGTTTATATAATTTCAAGGTGATCATAGGTTGGGCTATAATATGATCTTATACTTCAATTTACCGTGTAAATCGTTTCCGTATGGTATTAATAAGCAAACCTTGAGCGATTTATTTATAATTCGCTTTTTTTTGTAGGATAGAAAACATCTTTATCCCAAATATTGCATGTGTATTTATCCTTCAAAATTCTTCTTCACTAAATCTCAAGGTAACTTTATAAATATTGGTTTAATTCAGTACATTTTTCAAATATGCATTTGGAAAAGAAAACATGGGGGAAAGAAAAGACAATTCAACCACAAATAGACGGAGACCATAGAAACTCTGAACAATCGATATGAAACGAGGAAATTCTGCAATTAACCACGGAAAGAACATAAGTCCAGAACGAACACTGTGGAGACAAAGAGACAAATATAATGAATGATAACGAAATTTTGTGTTATATCTTCATATCTTTATTGTTTGTTGATAGGTAAATAGAGTACCATAAGCAAACCTTCGAAACGGGTAAATAAAATGAAACAAAGAAATTCTAAGTTTGTCTGATATTGAGTTACTTTAATTAAAGAAAAGAAAAAAGCTTTATCATTAGCAATTATTTATTTTAATTTTATGCCTTTTTAATGTGAAGTAAATACAAAGAATAAGTACAATAAAAACATACATTTATGCTGTACAAGAAAACTGGTTTATTGGTTTTCTTTTAACTTGCTGGAAGACGTTGAGGAACCGTCGGGGAATCACTAAGGAAGAAGGATATTGAAGATTATTTTTCATTATTACCTTGATTAGGGATATAGAATTGCCAGGTAGAATTGTAGATAGTATTAGATACAAAAGAATTATTGAAGAGGAGAGGAGGAGATGAACCCAGAACGGATCTTGGAGGAGAGGTTAAACGATGGATGAGAAGGGTTGTGGTGGTGAGGAGATAAAAGACTGTTGGTGGCGCGAAAGAATAGGATTTGGTGTAGATTTTGGAAAGTTTGGACGGGAAGCGGATTCTATGAGAAAGAGGTGAGAACGGGAGATGGATGTGGGGTGATTGGGTCGATGATAGAGGGTGTGGAAATGGAGGAAAAAAACAATCCTGTATATTGGAAAAAGAAGAGCTGACACTATCGCCTATAAATTAATCCAAATGTTAGGATGTGTTGATCGTATAGATAATGGGAATCATATAATAAGATATATGAAGGAATATTTTATTACACTTGAATTGGCAGCAACAAGAGTTGACATGATTAGTAACCAGCAGAAGACAAACTATAAAGGTGGTACCAAATTCTCGTCAAGGAACCCTTTGCAATAAATTCAGTTTGCCGAATACTTCTTTCAGGTTGATAATTCTATGGATCTTTCGTGAAAGCTACCGATAAAGCAAAGATGAAATCACTCTTGGTGGTCTTCATATCAAGTTTTGCCCGTACATTCCCGCTCAACAATAAAGACAATATACGTAGGTATGTTCGGATATGTATAGTAATAGAGTTATCTTAAAAAGTAATTTCTTTTTTGGTCATGTACAGTCAAGGATGGAGTACGTCAATTCCTAAGAAATGCTTGCTGGCGGTTCCGGAGAAAATGAGGAAAGGGGCTTCTAGTGGGCCGGGGCCTTTTAGGCTTCAATTGCACACTATCGCGCTATACATCATCCCAGGCCAAATAATTTTTTCCGACCATGTAAAAAAAACGTAACCAGCTTGAGAAAGTCGCAAAAGTTAAAATTTAGGGAAGAAGAAATGAGGACTGCTCTGTATATTGAATAGATCTGTTAAGGATAATCTTAAGATTCTGAAGGTGTCTGTATGATGAAAGGTTGTTAGAAACAGGGCAACATGGAAGGGTCTTTAGGATTGGGCCGAGGTTTACAAAGGATTGTCGAGTAGGAGATAATGAAAAGAATTTCATAACCAATCTGGGAATAACTACTCACTAAAGAAAAAGGACGACTCATCAATTAATAATTATAGTATTAGTTAATATAAGATGCGTTTTTTTGAAAAACGCATAACAAAAAATCGCGCCATTTCTAACCTATTAAAACTGTGCGTATTTTACTATCTTTTTATTCTTATTGTTCTACACACATTTTTATTGATTTTTCGATCAGTGGATAAACTGTATTGGATAAATGTTTGATTTCTATTCTAATATACGGTTCTTTTGTGAATTTTGACGTATTTTCCTGATAATGCAGTGTAAAATGTGGCGAAACCGGTAGAGAAAAAAAGTGCAAAACCATTAGTATTTTATTTGATAATTATAGGGCGGTAACTCTCGAAATGGCAATTATTATACAGTACAGGGTATCCAAATTTCAATGACTTTACGAGGTATATCAGTTATTATGAAACATAGAAATTTGCGATTTTCACGAACCGCGCAATACTGGGAATCAAATTTTCATAGCCCTCTTCATTTTTATAGAAGAGGTCTAAAAATTCATAGCGAAATTTTTAAAATTTACGGTTTTCAGATACATAGGGTCTGTGTCCCAGCTATCCCGAAACATAAAAAGTAAAAACGGCTTCTAATATATTTTTGACGTAAAATCTAATAGTATTTAGCAGAATTTTTCTAGTCATCATAATTTTTGAGTTATAAACACAAACAAGTTATTTTTTAATGGAACCACCTAAATTTTATTCTTTTATTGCATTTAGAATGGTTATAAGATGCAGCTGTAAATGTGAATACGTATCTTCTACAACCATTTCCAATTCTAATTTTGTTCGAATCTGGGTACTATATACGCGATTCTTGATATATCCCCATAAAGAGACGTCCAAAATACATAAATCAGATGATCTTGCTGACCATCGCGTTAAACTATGCGTGCTTCTCCACGTACCAGGAAATTCTGCATTTAGGTAGCGGCTCACTAACTGCGCATTACGAGCGGGAGCTTAGTCCTGTTAAAAATAAATATTGTTTAATTGCATAATAAAACATGGAACACTAAAATCAAATTTTCCTTGACATTCCTGCTCAATTACAATATGTTGGTTTTCTTGAAGCTAATGCCTATTATTCTGAAAATTATATATTCCTGTAAAATATGTGGTCAAATAAGCCTCATCAGACTGTACAATAGACTAGTTACGGAATTCCAAACATAGCCCAGCAATTCCCAGGTGTACATTATGTTACATTACATACAGTTACATATCGGGTAGGCGAACTAATCAACCGCGACCAAAATAATTGATTGTACCCCGATAGATAATGTTATCAAATTTCACCGTGCTAGTCTAATGGTCTTAACGAACCTTAATATTTTGATATGTGAATAATCATCAAAAATCATCTTTCGCTTCATTGCCAGCAACTTCAGTGATAACATCATGATAACAGAGTGAGAAACTCTGTTATCATCACTGAGTGTGTTTAAAGTTCTCTTACAGTCATTAAGCAGAACCGACACTTCAGCAAATACTTCTACCTGAAATACCGTATAGTAAGGCTTACACCAGGCTGTAAGCTTGCTTGATCTGAAGTGACTGGCAGTATACTCCAGCCTCGATTCCTTTCGGTGTTTTTGATCTATTAGTAAACAAGCAAATATCTGCAGGAGAAATCAGAGAAATCTTTACTTTCAATCCAGGACTGCCGTTCAGAAAATTAAAGCTGCTATCTAGCATCAAGCATTGAGAATGGCCTCGTTAAATATGATGGTATTGATAGCACAGTAGTATACTGATACCTATTGTATTTTCCGCAGTCCATTGGTGAGATATATCGGAACAGGTTTGAGCATGTTGCTTGATTTTTCAGTGGCACCGGTGTCACTCGGAATATGCCGAGTGACACCGGCATATTCTATTCGGATATTATAAATTTATTCTGCTGCTCCCAGGTGTAAGTGGTGAACTACTTGTTCCTTGTAGAGTTTACATTAAGCTTTTTTAATATGGCAAGGGCTATCGATTTTTTAATTACAATTTCTCTACAGGATGTTTTAGGTGCGGGTTCCACATATCCTAATATTGCTTTTCACCTGGGCTTCAAAAAATTCCATAATTACTTAAATTGCGCGAAAAATTCCACGTGCTGTATTGACGTCTGTGTGAAAGCATCTATTAAAAGTCATTTTTACTTTTTTGCTATGTTTTCAGCTAGCCAAGATGTGAATCAGCTGTATATCCAAACTAGGTGGGTTATAAAAATTTGGTTTGCGCATTATAGGTTTCACAAAAATGTAGCTCGGGTTGAAACCCGCAACTTTCTATCTTTCGTAGTAACTGAGATAGTCTGCAAACCCATCGAAATTTGGATACTCTGGACTTTTCAGTCGTATGCTCAGAAAATAAGTACTAGCGTGGATTCAACCAATGGAAGGTCAACTATCGACCATTAGACTTCATTCCATAAATTAGTTATCGGGATGGCGAACCAACTTTGCACCATACACAAACTTCTTAAATAACATTTAACAACATTTATAATTAATACATTGCTCGGTGAAAAGTTATTCAGATCGTTAGGGAAGATAAACTGCTAAAAATTGAGAATCTTATACGATTGGCAAAAGGGTAGTGACACAAGATATACTTAACCGTCTCCTGGTCATCTTCAACTAAGTGGGAGTCAGCATTGTCGGCTAACCCCAAGTTTAGGTGTGCGTTTTTTAGGTTTGTTGGTTGTAATAATAATAATTTATGAGTAAAGTTTACAATATGTCAAAAAAACACAATATAATACTATGTAACAAGTTAATAAAATTATTTATGGTATAAAAGACATTTTGCATAAGATATGTTCTGCGGTATATTTTCATTTTCTTCAACGGCAACTGTTTAACTAACTTTGACAGGTAGTTGTAAAATTACGTGTCCCAGTAGTTAGCGTTCTTTTGTGTCTTTATTCAGTGGTGACGTGAAATACGTAGATCGCTTTTTTGTCTGGTTAGGTAGTTGTGCTGATCGACTTTTTTTTGTTAATTTGGACAGTTTCTTTCTGGTGGCTGTTATATAACTAAAGATAAATACAGAGGGTATGGTCAGTATTTTATATTTAGTAAAATGTTCAATACATTTTTCTATGCTTTTCAGTTTAAAAAGTGCAAGAACTGCTCGCTTCTGCAGTTTGATAATTCATTCTGCATCCGAAGACATTCGGCAGAAAAGGATACCATAGGTTTCTCGCCTGCGAAAGCTAGTATAAAGCTAGTAGTTTAAATAGTTCTGATTTTCCTTATGCAGTAAATTGCTCCGTTTAATTTGTTTGCACTTTTTATGTTTTATATAACCCCAAAAATTTTGTTGAGTTACATTCTGCCTTCTCATTATGTCTATTAAACATGATGATTGTGTCTTCTATTCGTTTAATGTTAAACCATTGTTTTTCAGCTATTTAGGATGGTGTGTTGATTTGCAAGTGTTATTTTGAAGATCTTCTGATGATAATTCTCCAGTTGAAACGATAGTTGTATTATCCGGGTAAAGGCAAAATGATGCAAAACATACGCCATATAATTTTTCTAGATGATAAATAATAAAAGCTTAAGTACTCAACCTTATGGCACCCCTAAATATCGGTTGAATTCGATTTTCTATCATTAATCACTACGATTATGTTTCTTAATCGCAAAGTAGGAATCTAAAATATCAAAGGCTATACCACGTATTGCATTATAAAACAACTTATCCAAGAGCAATGGGGGATTAACGCTACCAAGTGCCTTCGATAGATCCATTCCTACCAACTCCACAAATTTCTTTTCATCTATCGCTGGTCATATTTTGTTGATATTCTCGTATACTGCTATGTTTACGGATCTTTCCTTACGATATCTATGTTGATATTCAGTAAAATAATCTCTTTTCTCAAAAAACGTTGAGATTCTATGATACATTCAAAAACCTTTGAAATAGCTGGTAAAGCAGAGGTTTGTCTGAAGTTTACCACCTTATTTGCGTTGCCTCTGTTAAAAATTGGGATGATTTTAGCCACCATGAGTTCGCTTGGAAATAGTCCTGGTTTAAGGCGCTTATTAATGAGGTACACCAATTCAGTGGATAGGTCTTCTATGACATAGCATATATGTCCTCCGTGGATTTTGATTTAATTCCTTTAACTACTTCTTTCACCTCTGTGATGTCTGTCAGTTTTAGAAAACTGCAAATATTTTCAAATAGTCGCTATATTTCTTGGGTGTTATGGATGAATTGATATCCTGAATTGGTTAATAATTCCCAGTACTTCAACTTTGTTCATTTTGCCTTTAGTTTGTGTTGATAGATTTTCTACTTTCTTTTTACGACATGTTGCGGGACTGTCTTTTTCAAGACTGCTGTTGAAGTTGTTAATGAGATGGGGTCGTAGGTAGAGAACGTTGCAGCTGGTGTGTTTCCCAAATTTTCAGAAAATAAATACTGTGACAAATCTGTTGCAAAACGGTAAGCATTTGAATCACTTACGTCTTTCAATAACTTCCTTTTTCATATCAATTTCATTGTTACGCAGTTTTAATAGTTGGGCATAATAGTCGGACACGTTTAGATTCAACGTTTATCTATCGTATTCTTCTTCTTCTATATTGCATACTAAATCCTGAAATCTTTCGAAGAATACTCTAAAATTGCCAATATATACAAATAATAATATTATTGTGTGATTCAATGGTGGATATCTCAATATGTTTCCTTATTGATAAGGCGCTTATATCCGGCCTATCAATAAACTTTTTGCCATCTTTCACCAAAATTAAACAGACGCGACGTGCAGCAGTATCAATGTATTCTGGCTCTTTAGAGCTATGATAAGATATGGAATATTAGAGAATGTTGTACGTCTAACTTGGTCTTCATAAAGTCTTGACGATCATCCATATAAAACAAGGCATGAAATAGGAAAATTTTCTATCATGCTGATTCTTGAATATAGAACTTGAAAAGATAATCCGAGAAATTGCAACGATAAGCTAGGCTATACAAACGATTCTAACTGTGATTAATATTGATAATGCGGATTGCAGTAAATGGATGTGAAGGAATGTTTGAAGCCAATAAACGAAGCTTCAATGATAACTGAGTGGTAAACTGATAGTTCACCAACAATGCCAAATTATGCCAGATACTGGGAAGTTATTAGAGAACAGGCAGAATAAAAAACACTTTTGGAGATGGCGTGAATCAAGATTAAATTGTTGAGCCGATGATGATAATTATTTTCGTTTATTTTAAAACTTACCTTTTACTTACCGTATCTTAACAATACTAGCAAAAATCCTGAAAAATTATTAATAAATAAAACACTTTTATATATTTTAAAATAATAAATTTTGTTTATTTTTCTCTTTTCAATACACGTTGATTTGGATTTTTTGCATTTTCTAATGTGACTTAATATCGACTGGCCTATTAGTCCCTCACAAGAGGAGCATCAAAACAAAAAAAAAACTCTAACAAAATACAATAATATTATTAATAATAAAAATAATAAAAATCATATTTTTATAATTATGTACAACGTCTCGTCAAAGTAAAAAGTTACCTATACACTTATTTAGCGGAACTCTTTCAATTATTGAGTACATTTATTGTTCATCAAGCGTAGTATACACCTTGTAAAGGATGATTAAACGAGCGGTTGTATACTCGATTTTTTTAAGGCACGTTCATTCACACTTTTTTGACTCCGATAGAATCGAAAAAAAAACGAAAACGCAGTACGGCGAAAAGAACTATTAATTAAAAAAAGTACTAAATATAATAAATAGCGACCATATCCACAAAAAAACGAGAGCTATCTACAAAGTGTAAAAGGACTATTTAAATTATTTAATAAAAAATAGATGTTATTAGGAATTTCTTTGTAACTGGCCAACGAGTTCATTAAAACAGTAACAACAATGGAGCAGATCACCTATGAAACTACATTTTTTATATTACAGGTTTGTACAAAACTTTAAACATAAACAAGGAATAGAAAAATAGACTAACGACGTAGAAAAATTATTAAATATTTTATAATAATAGGTTTCTTTTTTAATAAATCTGTTTTTGTTTTATCGTATGTTCAATAAAAACAATAACATTATCATTATTTTTGTTTTTATTTAAGTTGGTATTAATTGAGATTCTTTTATTGAACATATTATAATATACGATATGTATACTGAGTACCTTTAGTTCATACTCTTATAATCGTAATGGTAACATTTTCATACAGTAAAAAGAATATTGTACTTAAAAAACCGTTTTATACACTTTATTATTATTTCATTTAGTTTGGGTTTCTGTTTTCTTAGGGGTACTCAGAAATTGAAAAGAAATGATTTATATTTCGAAAGGAAGAACACAGTGGTGGTTGATCCAGATTACTATCACACCTTAGTGGTCAAATCCAAAGGATTTAATCTAACTAATTTGATCCTTTTAATGGGTTTTTCAGAATCACAGTCACTTTCGTCGGCTTCACTTCCGGCTCCTCGCTCTGTACTATCCGAAGCCGATCTATCACTCGGCACTGGTGACGATCCTCGGTCACTCGCCGGTTTCATGCTTAAGTCGATAGGATCTTCTTGTACCGCTGGTATTGAAATGGGCGAAGTACGTTGAGATGATTTCATTATGGCTTCAAGTCCAAGCACTAATCTTTTATTTAAAGCATCAGTATCGGCGTTATGGTTCGGAATTAATTTGTTGTTATTGTTGATGTGAGGTTGTAGGAGGCCTGGATAAACGGGGGGATACCCGGAAGGAAATAATAATCCGGGAGGGGTTAATAAAGGATTATGGAGAAGGGTGTGGAATAAAGGTGGAAACCTCCTTGCTTCATTTACTTCAACAGAAGAATCCGAGTTATGAGATTCCGGTGGACTAACTGAGGGAGATGCTGCGTGTTTATAATCATCTAATCCTAGGAGCATTAATTCCTCTTTCGTTTTAGGTAAGTGGAGGAATGAAGTGTGGAAAGGTTGACCAGGAAGTAAACTGAGCGGTAAGGGTTGTCTTTGAGGAGGAGACATTCTATGTTCGGGCTTCATTCCAACACCGGGCATGGAGCTACTTTCGTTGTGTTGAGCTTGTTGTTGCTGTTGCTGTTGTTGTTCTTGAAGTAAACAATGAATTTTAAACCAATTTGATCTTCTACCATATCTTGAACCGCTTTTTGACATTCCCACAACCAAACATTTTTTTAATCTACATGCTTTGCATGCTGTTCTATTCTTTTTATTGATGACGCACGTTCCGTTATTTTTACATTCGGATATCGTACTTAAGTTGTTGTAGGAGCGCCCAAAGAATGACTGCAACAAAGAAAAAGAAGGAATTAATACGTTTTTAAAGACTTAATTTTGTAATATAAAGCAAAAAAAGAATTATCTTAGTGAA
Source organism: Onthophagus sagittarius (assembly GCA_036711965.1). NCBI lineage: Eukaryota > Metazoa > Arthropoda > Insecta > Coleoptera > Scarabaeidae > Onthophagus > Onthophagus sagittarius. Next base: position 41,011,333 of record JASERS010000001.1, read on the forward strand.
TTGTCCGTTGGTTTCTAGACCATCAAGTACATAATGGTAATGTTACTAAGAGAGGAAAATTGCAGAACAATGTCGGTTACGTGGGCATAAAACTTTGTTTCGCAAAAAAAACTGTTACAATGTCACTTCTTAGCACAGGCTAGTTAGAAAAAAGTGAAAAGGGCGGCATTGGAGCTCTGGTTAGTTGGGCATTTGGTGCAGTGGGTCGGAAGCAGTGACGTAACGTAAAGCGTCGGGTTCTTTCGCGCACTTAACACTTTTCCCTCGGTCTTCGCATCACCGCCCAACTGTGTAATCGCCGGCTAATTGCATGCAATTATATTCAAATGCGGCTCGCGTCCCCAGAAGTTATGCAAATCGGGCCCGACGACACAATGCCCGAAGAACACACCGCGAACCGCTCCGAATGTGGGTACGCTTCTCGGTTTGAACGAGTAATTTATGTCCCGTTTTGTAACGTCTAACCTTTTATTTTAAGCCGTTAATTAATTTAATCGGGAACAAGATTTATGGCCTGTTAAGTAAAAAACGTTGTGGCCAATTATATTTCCTCTCTTCTGTCTTTCTCTAACCACGGGTATTTAACAATTACATGCTTTGTTAACCGCGTGGCCTATATTACCTTTTTTAGTGGCATATAAAAACCATACGGAATGCAACAAACATTATTAAATTATAACCCATTGTTAAAACCGCGAGAGAATCGTAACATTTTGCATTCCTTCGATGATTAATTAAACTTATCCTGAACGCTTTGACGTCACGCAACTAAATTCAGAATAAAACCAAAACCAAATTTATTCCAATCGCGCATCCTTATGAATGCCAGCGGTTTTACACTGGTCATACACGTCATTATGTGCGGAAAACGATCAATTTACATATATCCAATTCAAATAAACCGGAGCGATCGATGTAAAGGATCGGCATTTAATCGGAACTGACGTGCTTCAATGCAACCAAATCAACTGCGATTAATAAACAACGATCTTTTAAGGTTTACTAGCCGACAAAATGAATTCGTCATGCTTAGTTACCAAAGAAAAATGGTCTTTACTCGCTCTAGATCCGAAAGCTTTATTAAAACCTTATTTATGTTCAATCATATACGTATTATAGTATTTGTTATAAGTTTATTAGGTTAAATCAATTAATTATTACTTTTAATGATCTGTAACACTGAACTGTTGAACTGTTGAGGATCTCTATTGATTGTCTGAGCTGACATATTAGTACATATAATATATGCGATTAGTACTTATCATTAATATTTTCTATAAGAAAAAGTTGTTGTATTGAGGTAAGGAAGATACTCAAGAATCCTCTTAGAGTTGCCACTGACTACAGAGTGTAGTAGTTTGTGTATGAGAAAATTTTGTTTGGCATTAACTCTAATTTAGTTGTTCGAAGTAATGCGAAGTGGTCACTTCGAACCAGTTCCTTAAGAAGGTTGCAACATAGCTCCGAAAGGTGAAAATGTTTTCAAAAAAAAGCACAGCAAAACCCGAAAGTTTCTAGTTTTAGATCTAGAATTCATCCTAGTGATAGTTCTAGTGTTAGTTCTAATTTTAGTTCAAAGTCTATGGTATTTTCCGAAAATTTCAAGTCAATCTGAGTAAAACTGTAGGAGCTAGAGCCTTTGGAAGAACCTTGTTTGGTCTACTAAGCAGCGCGACGTACAACGAGATATCTATAGGCTAATATTATGCGTACTAAAACTGCAATATCCTCGCCAGAGTAAACACTACCTCAGGCTCTTTCATTTCGTTCTGGAGAAGTGTTGGATGTATTGGTGAAAAGCTCATATTTTAAATGAAGTGAAACATGGAAGAATTGACTAAATTTAGCAGAATTAGAAGAGTGGCGAGATCATTTAAAGAAAACAGAATACTGTGCTAATCATGAAGAACTGGCAAGTAATATGAAAGTATCATCAATCGTTGACTCGTTAGAAAAACACGGCTTGAGGTACGTTAATTATATTGGAGACGGTGATTCCAAAACATATTCTACATTAGTAAATTCCAAGTCTGATGGTGTTACAATTGAGTAATAAATAAAAAAGAATCTATAACACACGTACAGAAAAGGATGGGCACCCGTTTATATGATTTGGTGAAAAAATGTTGAAGAGATAGAAATCAAGAGAAAACGTTCAGGAAAAGAATTCTATCTGGTAAAGAAAAGCTTACACGTAAATTTATTGATAAACTAACAGTATATTATAGACTAGCTATAAGAAGACATCGCGAATCAGTGGAAAATAGAAAGGACTCTGTATAGGCAATTTACTTCCATCACAACTCTATATATCAAAATTCACAGCATGAAAAATGCCTAAGAGAGCTTGACACATCAATGTTTTTTCATCATTAAAACATGACTATGTTTCATTACCAAGTAATGTTTCATTAGCTATCAGTCCTAATTATGAGGAGTTAAGCAAAGATGTATTTCTAAAGCGGTGTATTGGTCGATTTACGCAAAATAATAATGAAAGATTGAATCAGTTAATCTGGAAAGTTAGTCCAAAAGTACTTTCTGGTGGATCGAAGATAGTAGAAATTGCTGCATGAGTAGCTGCTTGTGCATTCAATAGCGGTATCTCAGATCTGGTGATTTTGGCGGAAATAACCACGATTACGCGCACCCTTGATTTTGACGTCAGTGGACACAATTACTCAAAAACTACAGCACCGATTTTGTTGAAATTTCACACACTTCTTCGCAATAAGATTAAGTATCGATTTACTGAAAGGTTTTTTTTCTTTTTGAATAGAAAAAATTTTATTCGTACTTAAATTTTTAAACGCGTTTTTTTCAAAACTCTATTTTTAAAATCGGTGGACAGAATTACTTGAACTGAACGTGTCGATCTTATTCAAATTTTGTACATTTATTTAAGGTAATATTACCCCCAGTTAAAGTTGCAATTTCAGGTATTGCTCGTACCTAAATCTTTTTTTGGAGTTTATCTATTGAAGTTCAACTTATTTGATTTGCTAGTTTTGAAAATATTTGGTTGATATTTTGTAATCTATTTAGTAATCTATTCAATCATAATATTATAATAAAGTAATTGCCCTATATCGCATAATATGTTTTGATCTTTGAAATGTTTTATGAATACCATACCAATTTTTATCTTACGTTTTCTTCGTGTGCAACATTGCGCATATCTTTGTAATCTTTGTGCAATAGTTATAAAATAGCGCCAGCAACTTTCGTTTCAAGGTAAAAACAATACTTGTGGGTTTCTGGGAAAATGGGTTTTCAACTTGATTTCTTTCCATGTAGCTTGTTTCTACATTTACTCTCCGATGGAGAGTAAGAAATATTAAAATTTTCATTATTATAACCAATATTTCTGTCGATATCTCGGACAAAAAGACATACCACACTATCAGTGGAAGTTACCGTAAGAGTTTTAAATAAAATCCAAAAATTCTATACTAAACTATATGTTCAAATCCACAAAAAATAGAAAATATTTGAAGTACGTAATACGGCACGTTAATCTGTGGTTGGTTATTGATTTAAAATTACCAAATTACGAGGTTCTGGAGTATAAATATTCTTGAAAAGCTCGACAATTATGTGAGAACTGTTGTGGCTATGCTGACACGGTTGAGTAAAATTCACACGCATTCAAGCATGTTTAATGTGTGGAGGTGATCTTTCCTTGTGTGAAGTAAAATCAATTTCCTGATTTCTTTAAGTCGTAACGTTGTTAGTATTCTTGACATGATAGCACATTAATGATTTGCAGTAGAAATATGTGATGAGTTAAATTTTTATTTTTTGACAACTACAAAGGTGCAGAAATAGGTTTGTTGCATACTTGTTTTAAATATTTCATAAATGTTGATAAAAGTGGCAATGATGAAACACACCAGAAAGAAAATCTAAGAAAGAGCATATTTTCTAAATTCCGCAATCCAGCGTGATTTTGTTTTGTATTTTTAAAAATATATTTTCTGCAGACGTAAATATGTAATAAGATTGCACTTATAACAATATTGTCATACGCAACCAATTACAGTGATAAAATTAATATAGTGATAACAGGGATATCGCTACGAGTTCTGAGATATGCTTCCTTCGGATTAGCAAGTACATACATTATTCTCTCAAAACATGCTGCAAGTCTCTTATGATTTATGCTCAGTTGAGATTAAACTTTCTAAATCGTTAAGGACAAGTACTATCATAAAACAAGCGGAAATAAGCAATGTTAAACTTTCCAAACTAAGCTCTTAATGTCAGTTAGCGAGGTATGAGCTTCAGTATTTTTGTGTTGAGCTTTATTATCGCGCTTTGACATAGGTATATCGAAATATTTATTAGAACTTGTAAAGCACATTATTTCAGTATATTATTTCGATCAGTTTTTTCAATAGCTATTAAAACTAAACTAATAGAACATGGCCCTAAGATTTACCGTATGGACATAATTCTTCATCAAGTCCAACTGGCCAATCACTTTATCGTGTACATCATAAATATGAACATCTCAGCAAATGACATTGTAGAGAGAATAGACTTTTTCCGAATTCTTTGCAATCCGAATTGGTAAAAGATTTGCTAATCACAATTAACAGATTTTTCGTTTTATCTGTAGAGCAAGGCAATATTTTTCAACATTCCACTGTTCAGGTTTCTCAGGTCATCACGTTCCTCTTCCTCATCTGATAAACTAAATACATTTCTCTTGTTCCCAGTGGCGTCCTGTTTGCGGTTTGTTACTATGGGTTGGGTTGGGTTGGGTATGCTATATTTAAAGACTAATGCTGCATGTTGGCGAACTTGCATATTAAAACTTTTGTTGAGTGCAAGATTGATAATTTACCAGTAAACATATTAATAAATCATTCAGCTCTGCGTTCATAGATATAAAAACGAGTATGATAATGAATAACTAAAATTACTATAAATTGTAAGAATGATAAAGACGACATGCTGGATATAAGATCCTATTCACACGATGTTTTCATGTGCTGTTGATATGTGTTACTCCGATCGTGCTGTATATGCGCTATAAATCATTCAAAGCAGATTGCAGTTCGTTTTTCTGCGGATATTAGCCCCAAATTTTTGATTTTTTAATTTTTGATTGTTATTCTAAGTTGTTCTCGAGTTGTTCTACATTGTTTTCAAATTGAAAATATAAAAACTGAGCAAGTAAACCCAAAAAAAAGGTTTTTTTTGGCAGAAAATAAAAATTATGGAATTTAGCATTAGGTTTGACCGCTACAGTGTCTAGTTGATTGCTGTAACCATAGTATTTCTACTTTCAATTCCATATTACAAATATATTATTACTTATCATACATAAAGCAATCTGGAACAGCTATTATTTTTATTAGAACAACTATATAAAGCACACATTAATTGAAGTTATTGGTGGTTTTCAGTCAGTAATTATTGCTTCAACGATTTTAAATTACACTATAACATTTTTTAAAAATCATAGAATAATTTGAAATAACTCTAATTTTGTTGTCAAATTATTTTAGATGTCCTTTACATTTAAAAATAAGAAAAAGTGGTCCATAATCGGTTTTAACCTAATGTTTGTAATTTTATAGGCATAAAATAATCATATTCTTCATTTTTGGATACTATAGAACACCATAAAATATATTACTACAAAAATTGTTCATGTTAAAAAGAAAGTATAATGCATAATCAGTTACATCCTAGCTTTTCCTATTTTATAGGCATAAAGTGAATAGCGATACCTCATTTCTGATTTTTAGTCAATAATCCTTGACTGTAGCAAGCCTATGATTCATAAAACACTGTAACATGTAGAAAAACTGTTCGCATTGAACCAATAAAGTATAATCCATTGCCATTTTCTAGTCATAAAATAATTTCTTTTCATGATTACTGCAATAGTAGACCAGATAGAGTACCATAATATGCGCAAGAATTGTTCGTATTGAACCAATATATAATAAATAATATATTGTGAATATATCGTGAATGAAGCATAACTGCAAGTCATAAGGTATCATAATATGTACAAATGTTGTTTGTATTGCACCAGGAAAGTAGTAGTTATAATCTTGTTTTTGCCATTTTCTAGGCGTACAGCCAATATTTCTAAAATGTTTATTTCTTTTTAGTTTTAAATCAATAATCCATGACTCTAGCAACACTGTAACCCATAAAACATCATGAAATGTAGAAAAATACTTTGTATAAAACCAAGGATGATCAATAATCCTTTACAACCTACTGTTTGTCAATTTTTAAACAAATAGTAAATCTCGCCAAAATGTTTCAGGCTTTTTAATAAATAATCCATGACTGCAGCAAAACTAGAACCTATAGAACACCGGTACATGCCTCTGTTCGCGTTGAACCTAGAAATCATAATTTATAATCAGCTTTGTTATAGCTTTTGTCACTTTCTGGATATAAAGTGCATGTCTCTATAACGTTCCACATTTTTAGTTTTTAATCTATGATTGAAATCAAACTGTAAGATATAGGGCACCATAATATATACTAATGTTGTTTGTATTGAACCAGAAAAGCATAATTCATAATTAATTATAACCTAGTTTTTGCCATTTTGGCATAAAGTGAATATTGCCAAAATGTTGTTCATTTTTTTAAACATTCATCCATGATTGCAGCAACACTATAATCCATAGAATACCATGAAATGTAGAAAAATACTTTATATAGAACCAAGAAAGAGTGTCAGTTACAAACAAATTTTTTCCAGTTTTTACGCAAAGGGTAAATATTGCCAAAATGATCATTTCTGGGTTTTTTAATCAATAATCCATGACTACAGCAAAACTAGAACTCATAGAGCACTATTCATAATCCATAATCGGTTTTCTAGCTTTTGTCATTTCCTAGACATAAACTGCATCCACAACTGAAGCAAAACGGTAAGCCATAGTATGTATAAATGTTATTTGTAATGAATCAGGAAACCATAATTCATAATTAGTTATAAACTAGTTTTTGCTATTTTGTAGCAATAAAATAAATATCTCCAAAATGTTCCTCATTTTTGGTTTTTAATCAATAATCCATGAGTACAGCAAAACTACAACAGATTGTCCCAAGAAAGTTGTCATATTAATCCAAAAAAGCATAATCCATAATCAGTTACATTCTAGCTTTTACCATTTTCTTAGCATAAAGTGAATATCATTAAAATGATCCAAAAATGAAAGATAAAGTAAATACTTTATATATATAAGTATACTTTATTGTTCCTTCCTTAGGGTAACTACAAAAGTTAATACAACAATGCTGCAAACGTGTTTTTAAAATTTAGTTTGTATTTGATCGGTTTGTTATTTTGTAATATTTTGGAGAATTGTATCAGTTAAAATGATGTTTAGTTCTAAATTTGTGCGACCTCATGGTTTACTTTTGGTTCAGTTTTATGCGGAATCCACATTTGTAAGATTTCAGTTTTCAATTTTTATGTAATTTGTAGCATTGTTGTATTCAATTTTGTAGTTACCCTGAGGAAGGAGCCTTTCATTTACCTAACCCTTGTTGTTGGACGTGTATTCCCGGGATTACTTTACCTTTGGTTCTTAACAGTTACGACCGTTGCTCTTCTTGTTTCAGAAATGGTTTAGTTTCAGAAATGAAAATATTTTGAAGAATCTAATCTAAAATCTATACATGTAAGTCTATTATTTCTACTATTATACTTTTAAGTACATCGTCTGAATTTTAAACTTGCGAATTTTATTTTATTAATATATAGGAATATCTACCCAATCAGAGGTTTTTAGTTTGTAACACATATTGTTATGCAATTTGAAATCGCCGAGGTAAGTATTACTGACTAAAGACCATCAAAAAATTCAATTTTCAAAGAGTAAGTTGCCCTTTAAATAGCTGTTCTAGTGAAAATAATAGCTGTTCCAGATCGTTTAATTAGTATATATTTGAAATATAGAATTGAAAATAGAATAACTATGGTCGCAACTGTCATAATCAACTAGGCTTTGCCCATCAAACCTATATATCCTATAACTTTAATTACCTAGAACAATAACTAGCAGTTTTTGCTAGTCAAAAATACGTTTTTTCGGGTTTTCCCACAGAGTTTTTAGTTTTTTTATTTACCGCTTTGGATCAACATAGAACAAATTTAGATAGGTGGCTAATTTCCAACACTCACGTAGACAACTTCGCAGGCAAGCTACAAAATCAGTTTGACTCTTTTGAGAAAAAACCTTTTATGATCACAGAACAGCAGAGATTTAGTTTATTATATTTTTATAAAAATTTGTGCTATTTTGAGGTATCCCTATACATTTGCGATGCTATAAAGTTTGCATTAATACAATCTACTCTTTTATAACAACACATGTTTTAATAAATCAAGAAAAATTCTCAATACACCTAATTAAGCATCTCATATGTAATAATGAGTAATAATGAAAACGTATCAGCAAAGATCAAAGTGGTGTTGTTATTAGCATTATTTATATAAAACTTAAAAACATGGTTAAGACCCTTTTCAAGAATTTACGAATATGAAATGTAACTTATAAAATAAGCAACATCAAATATTTTTATTATAATGAGATCTATTTGAAGACGGTTTACTTGAAAGGCGCTAAAAAAAGTAAATTTTTTCAAGTGATACTATCGTAGACACGTATCGTGTGCGGCACGCGTGACGAGTGCCCCATTTGGAGACATACACATAGAATTACGTCATACGATTCGATTTCCGACCTGCTGTTGCATGAAAAGTCGGTCGGATTACGAGTTTTCAGACGAACCATTGTGTCCAAGCTTCGGCGTCGACTAAAAGCAGCGCTTCTTCGCGCCCGTTCCTTCGTCCGTTGTTGTTACGTTGACGAGCCACATCGTTTCGAATTGCGTGCTCCGTTACGTAATGGGACGTGCCGTTCGATAAAGGAAAAGTAATCAAAATTTCACGGTACTCATTAATGGATTACCGTGGTTAGTTCGCTCGATAGATGATACGCTTTGCAATAAGAAAACAGGTTAATTGAAGTGTTTTGCATGTACCTACTCTTCAAGAATGAATTGATCCGGTTTTCAAATCGGCAACTCTTAAAGAATCTCTCCTTTCTATTTTATAGATAGTTACTTAGATTTATAATTAAAATAAATCCTATTCAAAGTTTTTCTTCAACTAATCACGAATCTCGATTAATAAAGTTTTGTTAAGTTTGAAGAAGGGTTTTTTAGTGTGGTTAAGTAAAGTATGTCTCTTCAATTTTCTAGCTCAAAAAATTTTGATGTTTTCAAGTGACGTATACCGTTCTAATTTTTTTCCGTTAAACCGTATTTCAACGATTTAACGTCCGCTTTTCATTAAATAAATTTACATCAGAATTTACTTAAGTCTCAAATGCATTAACATAACTTTTATTTTAATCGCTGTCCATTTGCAGTGTGCTCGAATAGAGGCCGAACCGAAGTTGCGTTGTTGTTGGTCTTCGCGTCCCCGTTTAATTAATTAATTTTGGGAGCGGTCGGATTCGTTTAAGACGACGAAGAAGTAGATGAGAAAAAAAATCTTTTGCTTACCTTGCATCCTTCACATGTGAACGCCCCAAAGTGAAAACCGGCGGCTGGCTCTCCGCAAACTTTGCACTGTTGGTTCATCTGCAACGTAAATGAAACAAAAACGTTACTTTCGACATGTTTTACGTTCACTAACTAGCTATAATATTTTTTGTATTGATGTATCGACTCTGCCTAATAGTTGCACAATAACAAAAATAAAAATAAATTAATGGTGTGTATGAGCATCGTTTTTTTTCTGTCAGGATGGATGTTCGATTTTTATGAGGAAAATTTCTGTTTATTATCTAGGAAAATTGGTTGAAATTGTGCCATATAAAAAGGTCGTCAATCAAATATTTACGACTGGTTGTCATCTAATGGGCTACAATTATGCCACTACTTAACTGGGTTTTAAGTATTTACTGTAAAATTGACGTTTTAACGAGTGTTGAGTGTATAAATTAGATTGAATATTGATGGGTAATGTTCTTGTCATTACGTTATTTCCGAGAAAATCCTATTAAACTTTCCTTTAACGATTTAGGATTCCCAAGTTACTTAACTGTTCTTTTTTTCAATGCTCACGGTTTTATTATGATAAAGAAAAACAATTCGGAATTTTAAAATAGCAAAGTAAATCTAAACAAACGGTGCCATAAAAACCAAACACCTACCGTAATTGCGAGCCGAGCATAATTGCAAGTAATTGTGCCGCAACCGCTATTACCAACAACGTTTTTCCCTCCTTACTGTACCTTTTGTGGACTCTCGTAATAAAACGTTAGATAATAGCTTTATTGCCACCGGCGGAGATCCCGTACATAAACATACGCACACTCCATCATTATTGGAAATTCGCAGCAGAACAAATTCGAATCTCTGCTGTTCAAAATGCTTAAGTATTCCTTTATTGTTTTGCATCCGGGGTAAAAAAGCCCGGTGCGATTCTCGTCGTGTATACCAAAGCAAATCTCCGTTACAAAAATGAATTAACCAAACGCAATGGGACACAAAGCTCCTCTTGGGACTGCGACGTGACTTGCAAGGTTCAACTCTTTGTGAACACTAACGGGCGTGATGATACGTGTTAAAGCAAACATCAAACTATGTAATGCGTCGTGAAATCGCGACACGAGATACACACCACATCATCTAACAGATGAGAAAGTAAAAAATGGAAGTGTGTGCAGCTGTTCTGCTTAGAAAAGGAGAAAAAATTGTAACGGTTGATATATTAAAAAAGTTAAAAAGGTTTAGTGGATAAATAGGCATTGTAGTTGGGTAATTGAAGACAACACATTATCGTTATAAAATAGCACGGTGTCAACACAGAAAATGATAGGTTCTTAAGAATCCAGTGTAGCGGAACTCCACATGGTTGTTGCAATTGGAAAAATAGGTAGAAAGACGATATACAGGAAAATGTTGTAATCGACATTATCGGTTTGGAAATCAGTGGGCCACCAGATGCTTCGCCGTACTGCCACAGTCCGAGTGATACATAAAACAGTCTCAAGGAAAGTGAAACCCATTGTTTGTTCTGGTGACCCACCTGGTTGTTGCCGCCGCCGATGGACGTCGACGCAATTTCCATGCCGGACGCGTACCGAACGCGACCAACATAAACTCCGTCATTATCGCGTTTGCAACACGACGAAGTCGTCCGAAATTAACCTAGTGCAACCGCGCGTTATTTTGCAACGATGACCGAGTATCTTTGACCGACCGACGTTTAACTCAATTGCTTACGGGTTAATTGATAAGGATAATTGGTAGGCGATTCGGGTAATCGGGTAGGCCTTGGACCAACTTAAAATTAACTCTATATGGAACGAATATCGAGGTTCAATTATACATATTTTTTATACCTCGCCTATTCAATGTTAAAAAACGTAATTTAATTCGAACTCATGATTGGTGTATTTTAAACGTTATTCCACGCATTTGTGACCAGAGCTTGACAATAGTTAAATAAAAAAAGTGGTTAACTACTTTAGGTGTTCTAACTATTGTTGTTTATTTTAATACCTTTGAAGAAATTTAACTACTTCTAAGACAGTTTTTATTTAATTGTTTTAAATTCTTTGAAACTAAAAGTAGAACTAATACTAGACTTAAAATCGAGTTTTAGAACTAACATTAGACCTAAAATTAAAACCATTAGGGTTTAGCCGTATGTTTCTTAAGACTAAGTTAAATTAGGTTGGGTTAGGGTTGCATCTTAGCTAAACCCAATTGGTTTTCGTTTCAGGTTTAGTGTTAGTTCTAGCGTTAGTGTTGGCCCTAATTTTAGTTTTTATCCAGTCTTAAATGGTTGTATACTTGTATCAAACAAGAACTAACACAAAAAATCAGCATATGACCTTTTTGTTTTTCTGCAATATGTCCAACATTGCAGTAGCTAGTTCCTACACCATGTATAACCATAATGTGATAAAAAGAGGACAGAAGCCATTGGCAAAGCTTCAGAAGCTATTGGCAGCTATAAGAAAGGTTATACAGTTACCCTTCCTTGTTTACAAAATTGAAACATCCTATTACAAAATCAGCCTATTGTAGAAAGGAAAAAAGTTGGAAAAGCAAAACGAATAGAACATTAATCAACTATTTTCAGTCTTTCCACAACAGCTCATTCATGAAAATAGAACCATACAAGTATAAAAAAACTATAGTACATAAATTTCATGATTTTGTAATCAACGTTGTATGATGTTGTGCATAGGGTGTATCATCACGGCAATTAAACTCCTTGGATTGAGGATTATAAGAACTACATTATTCGGAAGCTGTATGACATGTGTGAATATTCAGATTTCTCATCTGAATATGCATTGCCATTACAAGACTCAACGATAATATTGTTAAAGAAAGATTAACAATGACCTTTTGCTTTACCAATAATAGAGGACTAACTAGATAAGCTAGGGGATGCTCGAGTGTTTAGCACGTTTCACCTTAAAAATGGATTTTTGAATGCGATGATTTAAAACCATTTAAAACCGTCCACAATCAAATTATCGGTTATATTATTAGGTCGAATTATTTCATCTTGATGTCTATGGTATTGTTTGTCATTAAGTCGATGTATCTTATTTCTCAGTAAAAGTGGTTTTTTTATCATTTACAACACGGTAATATACCCACATTCAAAAATATTTCTAACACAAGATGATTCCTTAAAGGCCTCAAAAATCATTTAATGAAACCTTTTTTGAAAATATTCAAGGCTTAAAATCATTGGGATTTCCCGGAAACTCATGGGATTTCAATGTTGAAAAAAAGTAGAAACTAGACGTTTCAATCAAAATCAAATTCAAATGTTTTTAGGATTTTAGAGCAATTGTGGTAATAATGGAACTATGACCAACTATAGATAATACGACAATTAAAAAAAATTAAGCGCTTTGCTCCAGGCAATTGAAATGCTCTAGACAGTTCAAAAAGCTAATGAGGTGGAAGCGGATGTGGTTATGGACCATGAGTCATGAGCCATTTTTAATTAAGGGTATTTGGGAGGAGGGAGTGTAGCACTGTCTAGTGTTAGTTCTAGTTTTAGTTCGATACATGCATATAATAATTTAAGACTGAATAACAACTGAAAATAGAACCAACACTGCTAGAGCTAATACTAGGCCTGGAACGAAAAACATTTGGATTTAGCCGTACCTCTTATAAGGCGGAACTCAATCCAACTCAACCCAAGTTAGCTTCAAAACTAACACTAGACTTAGAACAGAAAACAAAAGTTTTCTAATTTTTTCAAGAAAGTTAACAATTTAAAAGAAAACGGAAATAGTATGGAAGCCGCGGAAAAAACTTCGATTATTTAGGGAACTAAATAACTAAACTTTAACTATTAACTACGTGGTAGTTAGTAATCAAAGTAACATATTCTTAGAGTAGTTAAATTACTTTTTGGTGTAAGTAGTAAGCAATTATACTCCACTACTTCTTTCAAGTAGTTACCCCAGCTTTGTTTGCGACGTAATTATTGAAGCAATTGGAAATAATTAAAATTTGCTTACAGCTAAATATCTTTGAGTGCTCCTCTTATCCAAGGATGTAGACAAAAATTTATGTTGCAGTATAAGAACGATACAGTAAAAAAACTGCGAAGTTGCATTTTATAATTTAGATTTTTGTCTGATCGTACTGAAAAACATTACCGAAAAAAAGGTACCGCACCGCATCGAATTTTGCACAGATTCGTCGGAGGCCGAAGAGTTGCCCACCCATCACATAATGAGGAGATCAAAAGTCGCCGAGGCGGCGATCGTAGCTACGATCAAACGACTAAAGGTGTTGAATTGAGCTTTCATGACGACGAAGGAGGTGGAACCGCTTAGTGGTCCGCGAAGAGAGGCGTCCTCGTCGGGCCCCATCAATCACAAAGCACCTGATATTTCGATCCAGATATCCCTTTTGTGCGTGCCGCCTCCAGATGCATATGTGTGCCGCCCCAGACACAGCGATAAACGCTTGAAGAACTCGAAGACTGGAGAATCAAAAAAGGAGCGGTGCAAGAAGAAAAAATAAGATTGTCTTAAGGTTGTTTTCATGCTTCTCGATTTTCTCGTACGGTAAATCTAGTTCAAAGTTAATCGGTGTAATACCGTGAAACCGCACTTGCTCTTAGTCATTAGAGGTGAAGCGTGGAAATTAAGCAACGTATTGTGTATAATTTCGCGAGGATGTTGCATAATTTTGTTTGCCGGCGAAGAGCATGGTCAAGAACGCCATTAAGAGATACACGAATAGGGACGATCGACCCATTTAACAAACTTTTTTAAAAATAATTTTTATTATGAGCTAATAATCTCTTTGTGAATGAACATTTTATCGAAAAATTTTTCGTTGAATACAAAGTACCTTCGTCTTTAATTAAATCAAACTTGGACTTCCGACAAACTGACAATGGAGCAATTTACTCTCGGCCCGAACGCGTCAGCGGAGTGGATTGACGTCTCGCCAATACTTAATAGCGCGAGGCGTTATATTTAAAGGCATCGTCTCCATCACGGTCGATTAATAGACGTGGGTGCAAGAATCAGACCGTCGATGACTAGAATCCCGATACCACAATGGCAAATTCCTAGACGTTCTTGTACCGTTCACTTCTTCGGTAATACCGCGAAAAGTACACCACCACCACGTTCATGTCGATGTCGTTTTGTATCAGAACCTTCAGCCACATGTTACCATTGTGTGGTTGCGCTCGTTGTGTACGCTTCGGCGCATAAACGCTTTTCATCAAACTGGCATTTTAGAGTGATTTATAGCGGATGGCGCCTACCACACAAAAATTGTTGAGTCAGGCAAATTGACATCTCGCTGGAAGTCTTCGTCTGCGACCTCGTTGCCGATGGCCCGTAATTGTAACAGTGTTTGCGAGATTACGGTGTCAGTCTGGCACAATGCCGTTTAATCAGCGAGTAAATCTCCTCCTCCTCCTCACCATCATCATCAATTTGATCATCATCATCATGGTCGTCGACAAAATTTTATCGCAATTAATAGGAAACGCGTCGCTCGAAGAAGAAGAAGAAGACGATCGGCGTCGACCACGAAGCTCGCAGCTGATGAACCTTATGGGATATTCAGGTCGTCTTTGAGGTCATGACCCGGATGCTGGCTCATCCCATTAGATTCACACGTGGTTTAAGTAGCGGCTATTATTTTGTGTTTTCTACAGCGCCGCGATCTTCGGTGAAATTCGATGTTAAGTCGATTGAAGAACGGTGTAAGTCGTAAAAACGATTTTAGTACCGAATAAGGACGTTAGTGTTTCTATTATTTCAAATCGAACAGAAAAAAATCATTTTCAAGATATACTTATACGATTTGGTTTCTAAATGTTAGTGGGAATGAAAAACGAATTGGGTAATTAATTTTGTGGTGTAATGAAGAGAAAATCTTGTATCTAAAGATAGATTAATTTGCCGTTTGCAATTTAAATGAAGAAACCAAATCCAGTCATAAAATTTGTTAATGAAAGTTTTTAAGGTATTTTATTGCACGATTTCTTTCTAATAACTTAAATTAACCTGCTGTTGGTATCGACCACCTCATGACTTCCTGTAAGCATATAAAACAGAAAACAAGTTTTTATGACTTGACATTTTCTTCTTCTTCTCAGATC
The DNA here is from genome assembly GCA_036711965.1 of Onthophagus sagittarius. NCBI lineage: Eukaryota > Metazoa > Arthropoda > Insecta > Coleoptera > Scarabaeidae > Onthophagus > Onthophagus sagittarius. The sequence goes on from JASERS010000001.1 coordinate 41,027,009, forward strand.
TATTGTGATCATTTCGCATGAATTTACGACCACAAGAAGACGTCAAAAAGAAAAAAAATAGTTTACCGCCGGTTTTCACACGTCCCATTTGCCAACTCGTCGAATCAATAAAGCGTTTAAGCTATAGAAAGTTAAATTTGGGAGAGAATCGTAATGACACACCGGTTGCTTCTCAGAAGCCGGGTTTATAGCTCACCTCGTGGTACTCCTATTCTAATAAAACGTTCAAGTTTACAACGAATCGCCCGTAAAGACCGCTTTTAGTACGGTCTGGGTTAACGCGGCGAAGAGATCTGGTGCGAACAGACCGCGTTCATTAAGCAATAAAGTGCTTAGGGTTTGTTACGGACCGCGCGCGGTTTTCAGTTTTAATTTTCCGGATGGAAAAAGTCGTTCGGTTCGAGACCGTGTTCTCGGTTTATGGTACCGCGGGAAATTTCGCGCTGCGAAACAAATTCGTCTTTAATAGACACGTAGGAAGCGAACGCTTTTTGCAATTAAACTTCACTAGATTTTATCGTTCTTAATTCGAGGCATGTCGACGCTGAGATCGTCGCAATTACGCCGTTCGACCGCGATGGAACGCAACATTTGGGCTACTATTTCCTATTTAATTTAATAATTACAACTAGAAACTTTCATATCAATGCTTGTCTGTACTCTTCGCAATTTCTATATAGCACGATTGAAGAGGATATTAAAGAAAATTGTATTTAAAGAAAATTGATGAAAACGTGGGAACTAAGATTTTAAACGGTTTTAACAGAAATATCAATTTTAGAGAAACGGTATTTTTTTAACATTCAACATAAAAGATTTAATGTTTAATACCAAAGTCTTCAGTATTTCTGAAGTGTTTTGTTGTGATGGAACAAGAATGATGGTGTTATTACACGAATCTATCTTCAAGATGCTCATTTATAAAATGATAAATTATTGGTATAGCTTGGAAGATATATTGTATTATTTATAAACATTAATTCTGAACTTTATATAAGATAGATAAGAAGTCTGCCAAGAATTAGAAAATGTGAAATGTTTCCGAATTCTTCGATCTGTAGTACAAGAGTTTATACTTCCCAATTTTGTCAATCCGCGAAATTTATTAGCAAACTGCTAGAGAAATGTATTCGGATAGTCATGAGGATGAGGAACAGGAACAGCGGCATCCTAAATATCATCCATCGAAATGGAATGCATGATGTCCCCATTATACATGTACATTAGTGTATCCTCTGCAATGCGAACCTTTTTTTTATTGGCATTAAATATTGTATAAAAAGGTGCACTCGATTAATTCGTCCAACCCAGCGCTGGAACACCGAATATCTTAGGACGGTTCTGGTCCAAATGTACAGGGTTGGGTTGAGTTGAGTTTAGCCATGTATCTAAAAGCATTTTTTTAACGAAAAAAGTAACTTAGTAAGCGATAATAATGTGTTTATAGTTTGTAGTTTTTATAGTTGTGAAAAAAGAAGTAGGATAGATTTCAAAGATGAGTAACCAATTGAAATAAGTAAGATCTTAGTAATGATAAAACACAATCCTAAAATTAGCACAAATGTTTCCAAATATAATCAATACATATGAGCAAATTGAGTTTGGAATGGCGGCTGTTAACGGAATATAAAATAAAAAAAATCGTTTTCAAATATAGTACAATTATTAATATGTTGTTATTTTTAAATAAGCAGCGGAATCAAATATACAACCATTTCACAGTCTAATTAATTTTTTTCGAACATTAATATGTATCATTACGACTATAACGATGATCGCCGATAATTATTTTATAATTCTTAGCTTATTTTGCTACATTTTACTGCATATTTATAAAATAATCGTCGGCGATTTTTATGGTAAGTTTTAATTACCATAAAAATTTAATTTATTAGTATTATTGCTTAAATAATAGGTTTTTCAAAAATAAAATGTTAATAACAAATCACCAATTGTTATAATTTGATTTTCTCTTACATCCTTATATTTAGTACATTTCTAATAAATTCAGTACATTTTAGTATCAAGATTCAAAAAAGAATATACTATTTAAACGTATCTACACTATTTCAAAGTTCAAATAAAAAATAATTTTTAATGCAGTATATTGTGAAAAAGTATTTGATTAACTTTTTTGGGTGCCAATCGATTTCCTTCGATCGTTACATAAAATACCGGCTTTAGAAAACAGTATTTCGGATAGTACCCAAGTCGCTGGTATACAAAGATATTGCTACTTGCTATTTTTTACTATTTTAGCTAGTCTAGAAATAAACATTTGTTTTCTCTTCAGAATTGGAGAGGATCTAGTTTTCTATCAATGAATGATAATTCAGTATATAGTTTTATCATCATGACTGTTGAACTAGTTGTAGTATAGTACTACTATCTTGATGGTATCAAATATCAACATCAATAGTGGAAGTAAAAGCAGCGCCAAAAATAATAGATGTAGATGTTTGGTTCATTGGCTTCAAAGTTTCTGTTGATAACTAGTCATTTAGCTCTTTTATTATCCCCATTTGCGCATTCTTAGCATTGCTTTCTGAATTAAATGTTGGTCATTTATATCGCAGATTAAGAAAAGTAACTTTTGCTGCTGTTCTATTAATCTTATAAACCCCGAATCTATCTATTATAACGGCAAGAGTTCTTACCCGTCTGTTTTATTGAATTTTTGCTATTTATGGCACATCATAGAGCAAATACAAGAGATATAACAGAAGATAGCGATGTATACTTTTCCCTGGGTCAAATTGCAGTTAGCTTTTTAAATGGATGTGATAACTCCATTACATCTTCAGCAAATAACCACTCATCAGAATCCAGATTTGGTGGCGGTGATATCACTACTTTAATTTGACTACATCCAAATTCATTTGCTTCTGCATGGTTGATCACCATGCATATGCAGATTTTTACTTCAATATCTGGTTATTATTAGCGGGGGTATCTCCTAAATTAATTCTATCTCTTTCTATACAGTCTTTCACAGCAAAATTAAGAGGATGGGCTGCACACAAATGGTTTTGCTTATTTAAAATTTCTCTAATTGCTTTTTTTATTGAAGCTGCCTTGTTTGTAACTATAGTCACTATTTTGGAACTTATCTACCATTCATCATTTGTTGAATAACATTTGGTATATTTTCAGCTATATTATTGTCTTTAATTTTCCAAGTAGAAATAGCTACTGATTGCAATTTTGTTTCTTCTATAATTTGGGCGGTTACGCTGTTGTAACTTTTATTAATATCTGATGTCCAAATATGTTTCAAGCTTTTCTTATGACTTGTAGGCTCAATATTACACTTTTCTTCGAACATCTGAGTCGATTTTTGTCTCGAAGGCGGTATTTGATATTTTAGTGTATTTGCGAAAACATATTCATAAATTTGTAAAGGATGCTAATCCTGCACTATCATTTCATCAATCAACGTATCATTTCCAGACTTCTGCAAACATTTTTGTGGTGTAGTTAAGCGCTGAAGTTTGCTTGAATCGTTCTATTGGAGGTTCAACATCAAGAGAAGAATAAGTCGTGGTATTAACAAACAAAGGTAATTTGGTTAAAATTTTATTTTTAGTCTGACTTAAGGATAATGTCGAGTTTGAGGTCTGTTTACTTTTAGTTGTAGAAGTGTTATTATGTAAGTCTACGAGTCTACAATATTCTCTAGGATGCTTTTTTACTATGATTTATCAATGTGCTTGTATTTTCAGAGTAATTTTAAGTTTCTGAACATTTTTGACATTTTACTTTATGCTACAGGAGAATTAAAATTAAAAACTTCAGAAACTAAGGATTATTTTTAAGTCCTAGCACTGTTTAATCTCGAATCACATATACTCAAACACAAGTTATCGCACTTTTAAAAATCGACAGTATAACACAAATTGACTTGAAATAACCTCAATTCCAGTTAACTCTCAGATCTCTCAAAGAGGAGCAAGATCTGATACAATATGATATAATCAGCAAAGTACGTATACGTAGAATTCTGTCAATAACTGAAGACAAACTTAACCTATTATAATGAAATGGACATCTATACAGTTAATACAATTAAAATACGCTTCAAAAAATGAATCGAAAAGAATTGTGAATATACATACAAACATGATGTTCAAATTTTAGAAATATTAGTATAGAAGTCAAATCATTCGATATTTTGTGAGTTGAATCTGATTTGGGGAAACACTGCGAATTACAAAAGTCTTTGAAAGCTTCCTAATTTTGTTTATCTTGCTATACATCGCACTTAATTTAAGTGGCACGATTCAAGATATATCTTATTGACATCAATTACCTTCACTAAACTTACATTCGCAGGTCAGATCCGTACAAAACAACGATGTTTTATGCATTGATCATTAATCATGAATAAACAAATTAATAACCAATAGACTAATGGTTCGAATAACACGGTCGAGAATAAAACATGTTCAGACACAGAAACATATTCACGACAGAATACAGAATATCAACAAAAGATTGGAATCTTTTGAATAAGATTCCTATTTTTGTAAGTGTATTTAAATGTAAATACGAATAAACTCAAAACTATTCAAATAGCAAACGCGTGGATAATACTACACTTACGAATATATAGATGTTAAATAAAGAACATAAAAAGTATATTAGAATAAAAAAAGAGGTAATCAGCAGTCGCAAAGGATTATCATGTAGAATTTATCTTCAGGTATGACTACGACAGTTAGAAAATAATCACTAAAGAAAGTGACGTAGATTACATCGGAACCTGAAGAATGTTACTGAGCTCGGCATTAAACCAACTAAAACTAGGAATATTCGAGGTTTGCCATCAGTCCTTTGAAAATTTGGTTGATTTCAAACCATTTGCAGAAGGTAGCAACATGGCATCCGAATCGTCAAACAATTTTTTTTAAGATTAAAAATTTTGTTTTAGTTTATTTAACACTAGCCATGAAAAACATTTGCAAATATTTTTCTATTTTTTTATTATCTGGCGTATTTTGGGCAAGTTTATAATGTGAACAAGGTCCAAAAATTCTTGCTCCCAAACAGTTTAGTAGAACATTTGCAGGTTCTTTAGCTTCTTCGCTTGACTAATACCATGTTATCATTTTTTTCATATACATTTTCATTTGCGGATAGATAAGGCGTCATTGTATTAGGTTGTCTCATAACTTCTTCAAGTATATCGATTCCCTTGAACTCATAGGTGTTCAGTAGTAGTTCAGGTCGAGTTGCTTTTTCCTCGTCATATACTAAAAGGAAACCGAAATTACATCAGATCAACTTCATCCAACAAACAAATTCATCGTTAATTCTTTTCGGAAAATGCGTTTTATTCTTTCAATGACACCCTGATTAGTTGATTATACGAGTGACGTAACGTTAGGTGGAAAGAAAAGGACAAAGGAATTTCCATCGGCAGATTGTAGAATTACTTCATTAGGATAAGAATGAGCATTGCCCAGAACAAGGCAACTTTTCCTTCTTCAAATACGACTTTTCTTTAGAAATAAACTTCTTATAAAACCAATCGCGAAGATGTTACAAGTTATCCAAGCAGCATATTGATTGTAATAGTGAACGAAAGAGACTTTGCCTTTCTTATTATAGTCAGCTTCAGTTTATGGCCGCCAGGCGCGTTGGCACATCGCATTACTGTTATACGGTTTTTCCTTTTTTATATTCGGGAGCACTTGGTTTTGTCGGCGTTATAAATTTGTGAATGTTTCTTAATCATATTCTCAAGTTCATAACGAACTTTTACGTGCAGATATGGTTTTGAAAAGAGGCGAATTGAGACATAAGCTTTTCTTATGACTTGTAGGCTCAATATTACAATTTTCTTCGAACATCTGAGTCGATTTTTGTCTCGAAGGCGGTATTTAATATTTTAGTGTATTTGCGAAAACATTTTCATAAATTTGTAAAGGATGCTAATCCTGCACTATCATTTCATCAATCAACGTATCATTTCCAGACTTCTGCAAACATTTTTGTGGTGCAGTTAAGCGCTGAAGTTTGCTTGAATCGTTCTATTGGAGGTTCAACATCAAGAGAAGAATAAGTCCGTCTTATCAACAAACAGAGGTAATTTGGTTAAAATGTTATTTTTAGTCCGATTTAAGGATAATGTCGAGTTTGAGGTCTGTTTACTTTTAGTTGTAGAAGTGTTATTATGTAAGTCTACGAGTCTACAATATTCTCTAGGATGCTTTTTTACTATGATTTATCAATGTGCTTGTATTTTCAGAGTAATTTTAAGTTTCTGAACATTTTTGACATTTTACTTTATGCTACAGGAGAATTAAAATTAAAAACTTCAGAAACTAAGGATTATTTTTAAGTCCTAGCACTGTTTAAGGTCCAAAAGGTTAAAGGTTAAGGTCCAAAAATTCTTGCTCCCAAACAGTTTAGTAGAACATTTGCAGGTTCTTTAGCATCTTGGCTTGACTAATACCATGTTATCATTTTTTTCATATACATTTTCATTTGCGGATAGATAAGGCGTCATTGTATTAGGTTGTCTCATAACTTCTTCAAGTATATCGATTCCCTTGAACTCATAGGTGTTCAGTAGTAGTTCAGGTCGAGTTGCTTTTTCCTCGTCATATACTAAAAGGAAACCGAAATTACATCAGATCAACTTCATCCAACAAACAAATTCATCGTTAATTCTTTTCGGAAAATGCGTTTTATTCTTTCAATGACACCCTGATTAGTTGATTATACGAGTGATGTAACGTTAGGTGGAAAGAAAAGGACAAAGGAATTTCCATCGGCAGATTGTAGAATTACTTCATTAGGATAAGAATGAGCATTGCCCAGAACAAGGCAACTTTTCCTTCTTCAAATACGACTTTTCTTTAGAAATAAACTTCTTATAAAACCAATCGCGAAGATGTTACAAGTTATCCAAGCAGCATATTGATTGTAATAGTGAACGAAAGAGACTTTGCCTTTCTTATTATAGTCAGTTTCAGTTTATGGCTGCCAGGCGCGTTGGCACATCGCATTACTGTTATACGGTTTTTCCTTTTTTATATTCGGGAGCACTTGGTTTTGTCGGCGTTAAAAATTTGTGAATGTTTCTTAATCATATTCTCAAGTTCATAACGAATTTTTACGTGCAGATATGGTTTTGAAAAGAGGCGAATTGAGACATAAAATTGTAAAGTCTTACTTTGTTTAATGTGCATGTTGGATTTTTAAGCAAGCAGGATTTAATCTAATTACGCATAAACAGTTACTGTATTTAACTTGTTATTAAAAAATGTAAATTAAATTGACTGTGTTTACTGTAAATAAGCATTTGCAATTCTATTAGATTTCAATAAAGTAAAAAAAGTACTCTAGATTTTTTTGAGCCCATAAAATAGAATAAAAAGTTGTAAAACTATAAAATTCATTATAAACCGGACTGTTAAAACAGTTTTCAATTAAAAGATGCAATCAAGAGATTCGACACGTTTGGAGGTCGTACATAGAGAACAAGTCGTATATGTGCCGCTTGTTTATACAGTTGGTCTGTTCCCGGTACGGCCGGTAGATGGCGTCACCTGTATCGCCTTAACGTTAATTCAACATCCTAAGACGGTTGTGACATGTTTACTCTGCGCACTCTTGATTAAATTGAATATTTATCGGTTTGGCTGCGCCTTTTGAACGAAACGTTCCACGTTTGTTGGACGAAATTATGTTGATCATCGCTACCGTGCTGGCTACTCGATTTGTTATTTAAATAAACAGTGTCCGTAGCATGGGAACCCCCGCACTGAGGGGAAAAGGGAGGGTTTCTACCTTCGAAATCTCTGCACTTATTTTCTCTTGTGTCAACATTGAGAAGATGGTTCTCGGGATTGGATTAAATGGAATTTCTTCTCCGGTTCGACAAAGTGTTTATTTTGGGTCTCCTTATTAAATTTTCGTTGTTTGTTCGACGACTTTCGATACGAAAGACTCGTTCAAGAGACGTCGACGACGCGGCAGAGAAAATACCCAGAGAGTACGTGTGCCAATTAGCACATTTTATTCGGCCTCGAAACTGGGTTAAAACTGTTTGCATAGGCGTTAAATAAGTTCTAAATTAGTCAGGCCCACATTAAGTCACGTTTGGAAATTACTTTGTTTAGTAACTAGTTGTGTGGCGACTTTGCGCTGATTGGCACGAATAAGATTTCTAACGGAAATTTTTTAAAATTATTACCCATTAGTAAGAATTAAGATTTAACGAAAAAAAAGTAGAAAAAAGCTAGATGTAAAATTCATTTTTAGATTATTTCCATACAAATTGCGGCTTTTGAGTTTAGGAAAAAAATTAATTTGAATAATCTGAGAAAAGAATGTGTAACATTGCAATCTGAGTTATTTATAGGTATATTAAACGTAAATGTTTATTGGTTGTAAATCTCTTTTTGATTGTTATTAGTAAGGGGAAAGTTGCAGCTTCGGCTAAATTAAATCCTTAGATTATTTTTTGAAAATACAATTTTTTATGAATGTTGCAAATAATAAATATTTGCAAATTAATATGTTTTAATTTTTAACAATCTTTATGCATCTATATCATTCTCCTGTTTTAGTTTTACCAATTTAGAACTAAGAATGTACAATATTGTATGATTTGTTGATCAACATAATATTAATACACAACAGGTGTTGAATTAATACATAATGTAATACAGTCAACTTGCATTTTTTCGTTTCATTTCTAATAAGCAAATCTTCCAGATTCCAGGTATTTTATGACTTCTTCTTTTATTTTTAATTTTAAGAGTGGGAAATACGATGGGTTTTTTACGATATTTTAATTTAAACTATAAACAGTATGAATGAAGTAATAAATTTAATGGGAAAGTCCCGAGTTTGGCACTCAATCTGTGTTGCACGCAATTTCTAAACGCTGACATTTAGATTTATATACATTTATATTAATAAATAATATTAAATATAGGACTTAGGAATATTTTGTTCATTATATCTGAAGATACGTGTATTAACGTTTAACTTATTTCAATTTTCACGTTACAATTAGGCACGTTAAAACTTTCAACTCTCGAATCATAATCCATTGTGGTTTAGAAACTATGACGATAAATTGAGAGTTTATCTCAGCAACGAAAATAGAAAAAATGATGTTTTTGTTTAAAAATTTGTATACGCGCATATAAATCACGCAACAACCTTGTTTCATCCTTTATCTTTGTGAAATTTGCGATAAACTAAAATCTATTGTTTTCAACTGCATTTCATAGAATAATTTCTTTTTGTTCGAATGTTTGTCTTATTAGTTTCTGTTAATTATATAAATTTGGATATGTTGTGGTGAAGAAGGTTGGCAATTTAGTAATTATCATGTAATATTTAATGAAAAAGAGCAAATTCTTTTTCATTTGATTTTCTTTTAAATCGTTCAAATGAAAGTAAAATAGTGTTGGGTGTGGAAATGTTTTGAAAGAGGTATACAAGTAAAACAATTTAGGTGTACTATTTTGATATTTACATTTTTAATTTCTTTTCTACCTTCACCTCCTTATTTTGATCTTCACAACGCAGAGCAAACTTATCTTCCCACAAAAAGGTCAATATTACAGATATACCTTAATGTTATCAGAGTATCATTCTCTGCTAACAAAACGAACTGTCTATACTTCGCATCCGTACAACACACCTAAAAAAGATCATCATATATTATATGATGGCAGGGAGTAGGATGCTTAAGTCAGCACTCAGACCGCATCACCTGTCATCTCCAAGAATTCCGAGAACTATATTTTCGCACATCCTCAATGTTTTATGTAATCTCTTATCGCCCAGCCCAACCCCCAAGCATTTTTACGCGTTTGGGTAAGTCGGTTTGAATTTGGTTAACTGGATTTGACGAAAACTCGAATTGACCCATCGTTACTTCAAACTAAAGCTTGATGAAATAATTCCTTTACAAGTCCTAAGATATTAACCTCAAGTTCTTGTTATCATTTACAAGTACATCCTCCTGTATATTGTCATATTCCATGATTTTTTTGAATCGTTTAAAAAGCATTATTATGACCTCAAAATCTTTTATTAATTCACATCTATAGTTTTTTTTTTCTAATAAACAATTTTAATTTGATACTGCATTCGAAATGTATGCGATGATCTCATACTTTGACAAAAATTATCTGCTTGTACCTGCACGTTTATTTGAAAAGTTGTTTTAAAAATCATAGAGCCGAACTCGTTACACAGGTAAAAGATCATTAATGAGAAAACTCTGAAGAATTTTTTATATTTTAACAATAAACGTAATTATTATGAAAAATTATCTTAAAGCACGTTGGTTTTCAGGTTGGACTGTTATAGGACAATTATAGAAGACGTATTCCAAATTTTGAGAGAATTGCATCACCATTAAATAATCTCTCTAAGAAAAAAAAGTTCAACTAGAACATTTCTTCGAACCTATCAAGAAATTTTTCAATAAAAATCCACCAACAATTTTCAAATTTTATTTCTTATAACAGATGCATCAGGCTATGCATTACGCTTATGCTAGTCGATAATTGAGTAAGGTTGAGAAGAACTAAAGGATAATCGAGAAAGAACTTCTAGGTGTTGTTTGGGCTGTTGAACATTTTAGACCAACCTATATGATCGAAAATTTACTATTTTTGCAGATCATATTCCGTTAATTTATTTGTTTGGTATGACGAATCCTGGTAATAGATTAATTAAGTTTCGATTGACTCTGGATATATAAAAGGGAAATGACAAAGGCTTGATCACCCTGGTCTGATAGAACTGATTTAAAAAAATAAAAATACCATGCCAAAACATGCCATTGAGTTATCTTTATTGATTGAAATGAAATATAAGGTTTTAAGAAAAAGTAATAGTTCTAAAGAAGATAATGTTATTTATAACAAAAATAGAGAGGTTCTACATATAAAATGGGATCCTTGAATAACGTCAGCATTAAATGCGTCGTTGACAGACTTTTTTAACGTACGTAGAAAATTAAATATTCGTGAAATATACGCATCCCTATTAAGAGAATCAGAATCAACAATAGTTTTAGGACAATCCAAAATTTTTTGTTAAGAGATGAACATAAAAGAAATATTATATTTGGTCAGGAATGTTTTAAATTGTTTATGCGAAGATGTTGCCAAAAAGTTCAATTCAAAATCATCCTAAATTAAATACACAGGTTTTAGGCATATCAACGACTCCATAGTCTGCAATAAAAAAATGTGTTCCGACGAATTCGTCCGAACAAGCAAACCCGTGTTTTCCAATAAGAGTGTTTACACTGATATCATTTACACTCACTATTTCGTGTGACATATGTCTGTTGCGGGTATCTTCGTGTGTTGAATTTATAGTTATTTAGCTATTTCACCATGGATCACGATATAGCAAATTAATTCATAGGTATATGTAAGCTATTGAATATTAATGAACTATATTCAACAGCTTCTCATCATGAAACTTTGGGTTCAATGAAAAATTCTCACAAGAATTTGGGTGCTTCTTTACATATCCAAGTGTCAAAACATCAAAACATACAGAGCAATTTGATGGTATCCTTAATATTTTCATTTCAACTTTAACACTTAATGAAACTTTCCGAAATAACGAATTACCTATACATTATTGTATTAAAGATTAGAGTTCAAAACTTAAGGTTGGTTAGTCTATCCCGTTCTATCTGGAATTTTAGTTGAATGAGACCCTGGCTTTTTAGAGGCATTTATAACCCGAAGCTGTAAATCGAGTCCTAGACAGAACCCGCATTTTATTACTTTATAACCAAGCCGAGACATATTTTAGTCGAATTAGTAATTAGATGGCGATTAAAGAATAGTATAGTCGCGATGACTTTATATTTGATCCAATGCATTACTAATTTTCAAAAATTTTGTTTCAGAAATCATAATCATCCCAAAGTTCGATTAACTTATAACTAAATCATATTAAGTTAAAACGGAATTTTTGATAATAAAATAAGCCAAACAATAAAGTTTTTTTGAACTTAAATGGAATTGAGGTTCGCGAGATTAGCGGTTATTTAATTTTCAGCGTACGACTCGCCTCGTTCGTTTAGTTAACGCTTTGTGTGATTATAGCTTTGTTTCCTTATCCTTATTTTCTTAACGTTTTTGACGACAAGTCGTAATCATTTTACCATTCTTTTATACTTCTTTTAAACGTTTTCTTTTGGATTTATTTGGTTAATAAAAATATAGTGGTGTAGAACAATTATTTTCTAAACCGTTAAAGATTTTAGGAGCAAAACTTATATCTCAATAAAATGGTGGCGTCTGCGGTTGTGTTTTATTTTCTTTACGTAAAAAGAACACCAGAAAGAATTGTAATATAAATATAATTCATTTCTTGTCATCGGAAGTATTTTGCACTAATTATCATTTGATAACGGTGGTAATTTAAGATTAGCTCATTACCAGAGCTGGGCAGACTACTTGAAAAAAGTAGTTTAACTACTTGCTAGTTAAATTACTCCGAGAATATAGTTAGTAGTTAAATATTTAACTACTTTTTAACTACATAAAATGCGCTTTTAAGGCCTAAAAACCCAATACCGTGCCAACAATTACACAAACGCATAGAATGGTTTAGAACAGAGGTTTCCAATCTTTCCTAATTTACGGCTACCTAAATGCTAGAAAATTTTTCGCCGATCTTCAGACGCACGGCTCAACCTGAAGCTTTCAAGTACTACGTGTTAGTTGTAGTTTCTATTCTTATTTAGCTCTAAATTGTTGTATTTTTTTCTGGAACTAGTGTGATGTTAGAACTTTAGTACTAACACCACAACTAGAACTAGAAACATTAAGGTTTAGCCGTACGTCTCTTAAGATGGCTAAACCCTAATGTTTCTAGTTCTAAACCTAAAGTTAGTTCTAAAAGTAGGTTAGGTTGGGTTGGGTTTCATCTTAAGAGACGTATGATTATACCCGAATGATTCTACGAATGTTTTAGCTTTAGTGTTAGATTTATGGGAATATATAACGACATAGCATTATTTAATAATTAGCTTTCTTGAAAACCTGGTGCTTTCAGTAACTTAGTTTTGCTTTTGAAAAAATTATCTGCCCAAGATGATTGTCAGAGATACTATCTCTGACAATATAGATAATTAATAGTTAAATTTATCTTATAGATAAACCCACCCACTAGCCAATCAGAATGCGTAAAATAGCCGTAAATTGTGGTAATAATAACTTAGATTGCTTAACCAGAAGATGGTAGTAACGAGCCTAAATAATAATCTATTTGCAGTTTATCTTGCAGATAATATTTTCTTGTATTATCTTGCACTGCAATTATCTGCAGATTATTTTGTAGTATACTGAAGCCCAGTTTATTCACCTTTGGTTATATTTAACTAATGGTTATTTTCCATGGATACTGTAATTTCCCTTGTCATGATTGGCTATTTGACCAGTAAGTATGGCAAATATCCGATAGTTAAAGTTAACGAAAGGTAAACTGAAGCTTTTACGAGCTTCCTCACTTAATTCGTTTCTTCCAGCGCCTTCCTGGAGAGAACTGCATTATTTTTTGCAGCATAAAACCGATTTCTTTTAATTGCTGACTGGCCAATTTTAATTGCGTCACCAGGTTCTTCTCCATCACTTGATCATCCAAATATATTTCTCTGGCATTTTGCTAATAAATTGCAAAGAATGGCAAACATTAAGATAAACACAGTGTTTTTAATAGAAATGCTCTTCAGAGAATGAAAAATTTGTTAATTCCGATTAGCTAATCTTTTACAAATTCGGAATACCCGGGATATAATGCAAATTTTACGTTTTCCAATTTTGTTTGAATTACAAAGGCATTCGTGTACTGTAATAACTGTAACTACAATTTACTTTTTACTAAATCTTTTTCTGATTCGAATAACTATCTTGAACGTAGTTAAACTGCTTCAAATGAATTAAAATAAGCAAAAAATACCTAAAGTAGTTAACTATTTTTTGTGCATATTTTGAATGTGTCTATGAATGAGTAATTACCAATAAAAAAATCAATAAAATTGTCACGTGATGAGCTTAATGAAAATAGTTTCCTTAAAATTTTAATGGATAAAATTAAAATTGTCGAAATCAATTAAACTATTGGAAATGTTTTCTGTAGGAACGTAATGAGGTAGTTTTACTAAATTAGGTATGGATGCTTTCTAATTCGCATTTTATCTCCCTTAAGTCTTTTTTAATTAATTTTCTTCTATAACTCGACACAAACCATTTTTCCTTAATTATTTCCTAGGTGTCCATAAATTCTTGTAAAAATAAAAATAACCATGTATAAGATCGAAACGCAAGTTCTTATCGTAAATAAATTCCCCGATTGGCACCTTTTTGCATCCAGTAAAAGCTCGACTGACGATCACCGACAGCGATACCCGACGATATCTCCAAATAAGATTAGAGACGATCGATGGATCAAAAAGTCGTTTAACTACCACGGGTGTCATGAGCACACGAGCGCCGACTGTGACGTCTCCTTTTCGGGTTTCGCAATGGAATCGCAAAAACCGTGCGTCGCGTCTGGACATTTTTCTATGTATGCGACCATCATCATGATGACGACAACTACGTGCGTTATATACTTATGGCGGTCCGATAGATGATGGCTCGTGCTGGTTAATGAATATGGATTTACCGTCCGAGTACAAGTTGAAAATAAAAAAAACATTAAATGAAGAAGAAACTCATCTTCCCAACTCGGGGTAACAAATACAAGAGAAAGAGAGAAAGACGGATCATCTTAATGGTCAGGTGAACAATGGTACGGATGATTATTGTATATAATCGTTGCAATCACGGCGTGTTCCATATTCGCTGGGGAAGGTCAACTCCTACACTGTTGCCGTCGTGATTGATTATTTTTCTAATTGATACGCCGGCTCGCGATATTCCCGTTGCCCAAGCACACCTCCGACGTTTAATTTTCCCAACGACTATGACCGGGGCCGGAGTCATATCCGCAGTCACGGTTCACTGGAGATTCCCGCAATAACAGAAACGGAGCTCTTTAAAAAAAATAAAACGAACGAATTGGTATTCTAATAACCTAAGCTATTTATGTCTTATTCCCCACTTAACCTCATAAACAACGACTTTAAGAAACAACCTTACATTATCATTTTGAAGCATAGAAATATCTCTTGAATAAACCAAACCCACATGTTCTAGCTTGAATAAATGAATCTTGTTTTGCTTCTAGCTAAAATATGTAACACAAACTAAGTAATTAACTGTTGGTCCTCGAGGAGTTTCGTTGTTGTGCGATGGAATCGATGCCTGAGAAGTGAAGTCGACGCAATTTCAACGTTAATTATCAAGCGCGAGAAAGTAATTAAGAAAAATGATATCGCTCTTGGCGAAGATGGTCGAAACGTTATTTCAACGCCCGGCACCCCAAAAAGAGCTTTTGCGCAACGATCGAGTCGATAGCCCCGAGTTCTTTTTAATTGAGAACAAATTGACTCATTAACTTTTTTCTGATCGTTTTATAGCACAATTCGAAAAGTCAGCATCAAATCGGTAGTCGAGTAATTAATCTAAGATATCCCCTTTGGGGATACCGTGTGATTCTATTTTATAGTTTTCATCGAAATATTACTTAAAATTGATATTATTTGTAAAAATTTATTTTCAGTGGTGACCATTTATTAAATCGAATTAATATTTTATCTATTAATCTTCAGTATACAAAATTATACATTCATATTTAGAATCCATATAACCGTAAAATTTAAAAAAATAATGAGCTTTTAACGGTTCGCTGATAGTTTTGCAGTGACACTAAGTTTAGATTTGGTGGTAATTTGCAAATTAAATCGCCATGTAAGAAATAGTAATGCGTGAATGCGAATTTGTGTTCTTAACTAGATACAAAACCTTTAATCTTTAGGAAGCTGTGAAATTCTTTTTGTCGTCCTACATATTTAAACTTTTGGATCTTGCCGACCATTTTAATATTCTATAGCTTCGCATGTACCTCTTTACATGATTCTTAATTTTTACGATTATAATTCTTTCGGAGATTATCCTTAATTTAAATTTGAGCACAGTTCCACATCGTTACCCTAAGACTTCAATTTACACCTTTACATAATTTTACATCTAGTAAGTACTGTAATAACACGCAACACGTTTTATTAAGTGCACGACATTCCAGTAGCTAATAAAAATGAAAAAGAGTAATGTAATTATATATATAAATATTTTCAATACTAAATTAGCTGTGACATAAAGGTAATTAATTGAATGATGTGTTGAAGATTTTAATATGTCTATCTGACCAAGATAGGATATCAAATTGGTATTCTACATTAATATATGATTGATTTTTTGTTGATTAGATAATAAAGTATGATGTGTGTAAAAATGACACACATCATAATGTGAAAGTATGACTTCGAGCAAATTGTATCATTACATTTCTAGCTTCACATCGACTTCATAAATCATTCGATGATGATTAACCTGTTTTATAAAATGTTTTTTGCATTGATAGAAAAACGCAAATATTTTTTGGTTAATCACGAATATATCGTAAACATTACTTGAAATCCCACGGACGCAAACTCCTGGAGAGTAGCTATTTTTGCAATGAAATGTATGATGTCGCGATCATACATGTACCCAGTGTCTAAATCTAAATCCAGTGTCTCTAAAACTTTAAATCTAGAACTCGAAATATTCAAGTTTAGCTGTAAATCTTTTAAGACGACTAAACCCGAAAGATTCTAGTTCTAGGTCTAGGTTAGTTTCAATTTTACTTCAATTTAAATATACAACTTTGGCTTGGGTTAAAAAAGTCGGGTTGAGGTTGGGTTGAGAAACGCAAAATGATTGCGTACGCAGACGACTTGGCAGTACACGACATGGAACTGGAGGTGACACCGGATAAGATGGAAGCTATTATGATCAAGAATCGTAAATGTGGCAGAGGACTAAAAATCAAGGTAGAATATTTAGGAGTAATGATGGAGAGAGATCTTCAGGATGGAACAAGCAGGTGGAACATGTATATATATATATATATATATATGGTAATTCGTAATGCTTCACGGATGGAGAAGTATGTGTTTTGGTTGATCCGAGGTATCATCCGTTCATCTTCTTGGTTGTTCCCCGTGGTCAGGGACAGACGTTTCGCCAAGATCTCACTTGGCATCTTCAGTGCTTTGTCGTAGTCTCCTGTTGACAGACTGACTATATCTCAGATGTCTCAGACATATATCCCTCAGATGTTATATGCCTGCAAAGGGTGGGGGAGGCATTCGATACAAAAAAAGCATCAACAAAGATTGTCAAGAATATAGAGACAGATTTTGCTACGAATCACTGCCTATAGAACTGTATCCACCATGGCACTACAAGTGATGCCAAATGATGCAAGTACACTGCCAATTGACCTAATGGTTAGAGGGAGGATGTCCAATGGAGCAGCAAAAGAGGAACAAACTTAATTGAAGGAGAAATATTTCAAGTTTGGAACAACCAATAGGAAAGAGACACGGTAAAGGTCAGATGGAAAAACGCACAATACCTCTATTGGAAATATGGTTATCTAGACGTTGGGGAGAGGTAAACTATTTACTACCTATTTAAACACAAAAGGAGTAGTGACGAAAAATGCTTTTATTATGAGGGCAAAATAGATGATGTTAAGCACATTTTTTTCGAGTGTACAAGATGTAGTTATGATGACGATAGAGGAGGAGAAAAGAGGGGGGGCTCTCTAAAAGCCTCTTCTCACCAAGTACGGTATGTATTAATGTTGAATTGCAAAATTGCAAAAACTAGTATGGTGTCGTTCCCCCCCCTATTTTCCGTGTGCTGCTGTAAATATGGCGAGAGAAAGCTAGAAAATCGCAAGGTGAAGAAAATGTAGAACGGAGTCAAGAGATTGAAGAAATCCGAAGCAACGCCCCACACTATTTGGTGCCCTATCATCCCAGGCCAGCTGTCTGCTAGCAAATTTGGATTTAGATGCACATCTGACGAAATGTTACATTAAAAACACCTTCAACTAATACTTTCTGAAATACAGTACTTTATAAACTCATTTGGCAACTCTGTATATTCGAATTTAAGCAAAACGCAATAGCGTATGTTGTAAGCAATATGTTGTATGATATTTACGGTCGATTTCTTCGTTTAATCCAGCTCTGGATCGCCAAATACTGTGATGATAATAAATCCGCTTTTTTATCAAACTGGTGTGAAGATAACAAACTCTAAACAGACGGGATATGTCTTTTAGCACGGATAGTACTTTCAAAACGTTTTAAGTGCATTAAGATGCTATTAATCGCCAGAAAATCGTGAAATGAAGTTGCTTGCAGAGTGCTTAGGAGATTCTGTTAGAAGTTATGCCGATTAGAGCAAGACAATATAATGGCACTAAAGAAACCGATCACATGAAATCGTCAAATTTTTGTTGATTCATAAGATTTAATAAATACGTTTATATGTATGCATTGTGTTGTAATTGTAATTTTTTATTTTAGTTATATATATTGGCTCCACCTATTCCGTATCTGCAGGGTATTACTACTTATATAGAGTTTGTTATTACTTAAAAAGATTTTATATAAATCTCTATCCGTATATAATATATTAAATTGTCTCATTTGACTCATTTTTGGCTATTTGCATTTTCCTCTATCAATATCATCAAAGTGAAATGTTTTACGCAATTTTTAGTAGGTGAACATTACATTCACTTTTTAAGGATAAACAAAAGAATATTTTAATATATTATGCGGTTTTAATGATTTTATTGTAGTATTTATTATAAACGATGCAGAATGTCTTTTTATAGCGATCGGTCCTATCCTAAATTGATATGCTACTGGGAAAAGGTTAAATTTTTTTATCCGAGAAATCGGCTTCTCAAATTAATTAATATCACCTATTCGATGAATTTGGCAATTAACTAGAAAGGTAGGACACTGCGGGCTAAAATTTGAATATTCATAATCCCGAATATTCTGGGTCAAATGTCAAAACAAGCATTCAGTGTCGGGGATGAGGATTTCATTTTGATTTTAATAAAATGTTTTCGATACACTTAAGTTAATTAGGCAGAAAGTTTTCAAATATCATAATTATTTATTCTTATTTTATAATTTATGTTAAAATTTGAACATGTTTTAAAGGTATGAAATAGTGTTTATAATAATAATAATAAAGAGGTGGAACAAAGTAGTTCGTTCTCATTTTTAGTTTCACATAGCAGTCAATGTAAGATAAGTTTAAAAGATAACGAGAAATCTGTATTTATTTAATAACAAAACATTAATTTTCGAAAATAATGCTTCTTTATTCAGTGAGTTCTTTATTGTTTGTTAAAAAAACTGTTGAAAAAACATATAGGGATTAAAAAATTGAAAGATGTAAATAATTGTTAATGATCATACACATAATATATTTGCGGTTTATTAAAAAAGCTAGTTGCATTAAAAAAATCCGATAATTTAAAACATGTCGTAATATTGACAGGAGTCCCGCAGAGAGAATGTAGTTTCCAACTGATCGGGAAATAGACAAAGTCTTATATGGGAAATAGTTTAACCAATGAAGAAATGTTTTGCGTGCTCAAAAAAATGTGGCACATACCAATATACTTAGATATATTACATACAATAAAATAAAATGCATTAATATTAAAGATACATATATTATATTATAAACAACTTTCTCTAAAAATAAAATATTTAGCATAAAAATATTCTTATTTATGAGGCGGTCTGCTGATGAGCAAATAATAATATCCAAATTGATATAATCGACCTAAAATTAAATACTAAAATATAGAAATAATGAATACATATCGGAATCGATTTATTTCATCAATTCTGTTGCATATTGCTCAAGATTAATACAAAAATGTTTTTTAAATCTATAAATAGGGAAAAAGGCTGATTTTATGCACATCCGCTCCAAATTTAATTTGGTTATAAAGATGTTATCGCGAAGAAAAGCTATATTTACCTATTAGAATATTTAATTAAGAAACATCTTTTAATTTGTAAAAAACTCTTTCACACGTTCATTCCCATTTTATATGGAAGACAAGTATTGCGTACCCTCTGACCTACGAGGACAATTATATATGGCACCTGTTTATTGCATTACATACAGGTACCATATAAGTAAAGTGCGATAGTGCAAGTTCTTGTGTAACAGTTAACCCCCTATAACAATAAATTTTTCTTTTTTGCCTTAACGACTAATAGTATATGCCTTCAAAATCAAATTCTAGATATTTAATAGAATCTATTTCCAAACACATCAGACCGGCCAGCTTTAAAGTTAAGTCAAAAATCACGTCACTTTCATTTCCTTAAATGC
This sequence comes from Onthophagus sagittarius, assembly GCA_036711965.1. NCBI lineage: Eukaryota > Metazoa > Arthropoda > Insecta > Coleoptera > Scarabaeidae > Onthophagus > Onthophagus sagittarius. The sequence continues at coordinate 41,047,390 of JASERS010000001.1, forward strand.
TTAAAATGACAAACACTTAATTCCAACTGCCAAATTAAACCAAACAAGTTTTAAAAGGTCTCGTGTAAAATCTTTGGTGATTATGACTGAGTATTAAGAAGCAGATAGAGAATATCAAATCTGCACGACTTAATTTCTATCAATCAGATATCTTTAAACTAATAATTATTGGTTTAATAATTCACTTCTAATCCCCAAAATTCCGTGAGCAACAATATTAAAAGTTCAATTAAAACGCAAAAATGCTTTAGCTAATTTAAATTTCACTTTAAATCATGAACCATCAAAAGATCAACAGTCCTATTATAATAACACCATTTAATTAACCCCTTCACGTGCTCACTCGAATTATCTCGACCCGAAACCGGATAAAATGAGCACGAGCGAGACAATTCGAGCGACGTTAAAATCTTAATCAGCAATAAATATAAAGACGTCTCAGTTACTCCATAAGTTGTCATGACATTGATTGAACTAGATTTTGGATTAAAAAATTTTGAATAAAATTTTGTTCTCATATTCTGCAAATAAAATGGAAATGAAAGAACTAATTTTGATTTTGTGCACTAGAAACAGTGTACGTAGTTAAAATATTATCCAACAATACTGGTTTAAAAAAGCAAATAGATCAAAATCATATGGTGCTATACAACTAACGGAACGACATATTTCTAGTTTTGTTACCCCAACACTAAAAAAGGAAGCACCCACAAGATATTGCGCGGTATGTTGTGGTAAAAGACATAGGAAAAAAAGGAAAGAAAGCCGCTATATGTGCAACATTTGGTTTCATTCGCAAGTTACCTCACCAATTACTGTTAAAAACAATATATTAACATAGGCTTTCTTTCCAAGTATTATCTTTAATATTTAAAATGTAACTCATTCGATTTTTTAATTTTGTTCTTTTTAATTTTAATTTCGCATTGTCCTAACATTATAGATTTTAAATTGATGTGAAAGATTTTCATGTAACTTCTTCACCGAGTTATAGCTCTTTAAAATTAAAATTAAAAGGTGAATTGGTTTTATTTAATAAATCTATGGATTTATTTAGAAGTATGATTTGAATGAATTTAGCAGATAACTCATGAAATGATACTTTTTGACAATTTTTATAAACTTCATAAGTTATTATTATCACAAGGGGTTGAGAAAAGTATATAAGAACTTTTTATTGCGTCTAAATTTTTCCATAAAAAAATTTAATTCAAATAACTCACTTAACATTTTCTCCTAATATCGTTAGTTTAATTATTATCAATATCATCAATCTAGAAACAGCCTCTATTGTATTACAAATAACATTGACAAACATTCTCAAAAATTTATCTTTGAAAAGTCGTTGTTTTTATTTGGAATAATTTTAGTTGATTTGTTCTGGCTAAGATTTTATCAAACGACGTTTCACTAATTTGTTTCATTATTTAGTTATTTCATAACATTTTTTTTAAGGAATTAGAAAAACAGAATACTTCCAATACGATTATTTTAAAATGTACATACATACATCACTTACTCAACTCCAACAAATATATAGAATTGAAGGTGCAGTGAAATTTCCCTAACTTAAATTACCAAAGGAGCGGAAGGAAATGTCGAGTTATGAAGAATTTGTGGTAGACAAAAATTCTTCGAGTTAAAAAAGGAAAAAGCAATTATTACTGAGTTTACTAACACTCTACGTACTTAGTGTACGTAGAGTGTTACTACGTACACTAAATCGTACAAATTTTATACTCTAGATATAGCAAATAACAAATTATTTCTGTTTTTATGTAAAAATTAAAAAAAATTTTTTTCTATGTTATAGTTTTGCAAGTTCGATTTATATGGAACCATGGAAACCGCCATGCTAAGAGTAGTTCATCAAGTTCATTAAGATAATATTGTAACATATCTAAATATTTTGGTTAATTTACATTTCTATTGAAGAAATGTGGCCCAATTACCTTGTGATATGTTATACACACACATTCACTTATTGACACTCATTAACTATACGAAGACATGATACATCAGTACCATAGCACTGTACTAAACATAAATCCAACACTAACGCCTAAAGTTAATGCTAGATCTAGAACTAAAAACATTTGGGTTTAGCAGTCTTAGGAGGTGTACGGTTAAACCTGAATCTTTCTAGTTCTAGGTCTAGTGTTAGTTCTAGTTTTAGCTCGGTACAGGTCTATAATAATGTAAAACCTTTAACAGCTAAATTAGAGCTACTACTTTACATTAAAGTAACACTAAATCTAGGACTAGAAACATTTGGGTTTAGGCGTCTTAAGAGACCTAGCCAAATGTACCCTAATTTTTCTAGTTCTAGGTTTAGTTTACTTCTGAAGTAGGGTTATAGGTCTAGTCTTTGTTATACTTTTGGTTTCAGACGAATTTAAAGCAATGTGTATGTAAACAAGAATTAAAACTATAACTACCATAGAACTAGAATGTTTCGGTTAAGCCGTGCGTGCTTCTAGTTTAAGGTCCTGTGTTAATAATGCTAGGTTGTTGGTCTATTATTAGTTATACTTTTAGTTCCAGAAGAATTTATAATAATCAAGCACTGAATGGCAATTAAAACTAGAACTAACACTAGACCTAGGATTAGAAAGGTTCGTGCATCTTCAGACGCACGGTTAAACCTCGATCATTCTAGTACTGGGTTTAGTGTTAGTTCTAGTTTTAGTTCGGAAATACTCTAAAACCAAATAACAACTAAATGTATAGCTAGTACTAACTCTAAAACTAACACTAAATCTAGAAAAGAAAACATTTGGGTTTAGCCGCACATCTCTTATTATCGTTAAACCCAAATATTTCTAGTTCCAAATCTAGTGAAAGTCTAATGTATAGAAAAACTTAATTTTATAATTTCTATGGTTACATATCATACATTGAACTTATTAATATTTATTGCATAATTTTCATTTTAAAAAGGGTCAAGTTTTTATATAAAAATGGGTATAATTAATTTATTTCTATAGTTAGAGTATAGAATTATTAGTTTTAGTGATTTATAAAAAATTTTAAAAATTAAAAAAATTTTAATAAAAAGATATTTCATTATTAAAAAAATATCTTTGTAATTCAATCCGGGGACATACTGTATAAAGAAAAAAATATAAATGTTGTTAATTAATTTCTTCATAATGTACTTTTCGAATACGCATAAGCAGTAAATTAATCAATTTTTTTAAAGTAGTCCGTAATTTTCCTTTGGCTTAAAGAGGACAGCCGAAACAATCTTGTATTATGTAATTTAAATAACATATAAAATTTAAATATTATGTAAAAATGTAGGCACAGTGATAAGTATTTCATGTTGTAATTAGTCATTTATTTTATGATTAAAGAGATTTATAGTATTTTAATGATTATAGAAAATTTAAATTATACGAATTTCCTCATATCTTTTTTATTCTATTTATCAATACATTTTGACGTTTCGAACTATTTTAAATAGTTATCAGATTATCAGTTACATTATCAGAAACTGCTTTAAAAAGATTTAAAAATCAATATCAACAATTCTCCATTTTGGAAACAGAAAACCAATCTAACGCAAAAACATTTAGAATATCAAATTTCTATTTTAAATAACAATTTTACATGCTAATATGGATATAGCGATTTTATGAAAGAAATAACGTATTTTAATTTCAAATTAAATTAATTTAATCAACGTTTATCAAGAAAAGTAAAATTTATACCATGTTTCTATTTATTTATGATATATTTATGGTATATATGATTATTAAAATATCAAACAACATAATTCTCAAAACAAAAATTAATCTAATATCTAGTTTATTGATTATGCTTGCATAACAACTATGTATATTTCCTAAATCTGATTAAAAATTAACTGACTTATTAATGTTGTTGGTATTGTACTTCATTCTCAAAATATCATCAACTTCATCAGATTTTGGAACAATAAAAACATATTACACGCATACATATAAAATACAGATCGAATTCGAATATATTATTCTTTGGTAAATTCGACATATAAACAAAAACAGTTTTGAAACCCGGCAAACGCTTGAGCTTACGAAAATTATTGGACTTAGATCATAAGTCGAGCTGTAGAAGTTCCAGTTAGGGGAATTTCAAAGATTTCATTAACTCTAAAAATTCTGTATTGTTTATAACATTCTTTACTTTAAACGACAAAGATATAACCCCAATCAATTTGGATTTTTTTAGATTTAAAGATTGGTATTAACAACGTACGCAATTTAAATTTAAATACAATTATTTCAAAAAGACCTTGTAGTAAACACCTCGAGCGGCGGCATGCGCAAAATTCACCAATCGAGTTAAACGTAATTTTTGTATCACCCAATAACGTTTTGGTCATTTTAACCATTGACAGTTATGTTCTGAAAAAATGTACAGACTAAAATCTCGGATCATATAATCCAATCCATCTTTGTTAAAAGAGCTTTCTATATCTTAACCGAAATCATAATTGCTTTCAATATTCGTTAGTTTCTAATTGAGTTCTTAAATGTTGTTGATTTTCATTTATAATAAACTAATAGTTGTTTAATTATATCATTGAATATCTCGCGCTATACCTAATTTGGTTAAAGTTAATTAAGTGCGAAGAATAAGAAATTATGATGATGTTATTACTAATAACGAATTTAGAGTTTTCTTATAATTCTTGTAGATGACAAATATGAACATCCCGCTAAGTTTATAAGAAGGAATTAGTTGCATTTGACACTAAGGTACTAACTAACGAAAGTTAACACTCAACACCTGGTCAAATAAGTAAATGAAATCGATCAAGACGTGAGTAGCCGGTCCGAAATCCGAGAAATGGTCGCGAAAAATTTAAATTGCTATGAATATTGCATTAGACGTCGTCGTCCGCGACACTGTTTAAACAAAATTTTGACGACCGCCCGAGAAACCAACCCACAAATATTGGGATATTGAAAGAACCAACAACGGAGAGAATGCCGGACCTCTCTTATTGACAGTCGCGATTAACGGCATACGCGACTTTAACGTTTATTCTAATTCCGTTTGCCGCCTCTCGTGAGACGGAGTACCACTATCATCAATTATTAAAGTGATAGATTCCCACAGTATATTTGTACGGATGTGTACTGGAACGTTCGCTCGGTTGGACGGCCGCAATGCCATCGTAATGCACGATTTCGTAAAATCATGGCTTGAGGAAGGAATAAGTAAAGTTTGAAGTTGTATGGACACAACAAATAATAAAAAGTTACAACAAAACTTTTATGACTTAATAAGTATTTCAATAAATTTGTTTTAATGATGGGTTCTTTTGACACATTAGAAAATCGATATTTTTTCGATCTAAATCTTCAGTTTTATTGGATCTCAATAATTTATGAACGATTTATTCCCATAAATTTTAAATAGATTTTATGTTTTTTTTTCTATTAAATTTCTACTGTACGCCTTGGCGGTTTCACGTTTACGACTGAATAAGGTAAGTGTGGATTTTCGCCAAAACGGGCCCGAAAGTCATTAAGTGGCCTGTCGCGATATCGCCTTCTTCTCAAACAGCGACCGTTCTGTCGGGGGGCATCTCGTTAACCGGCCACAATGGCCGACAATAATGTCCGTGAAATTGCGACTGTGGCTGCCCCGTTCGGTTTTCAGTTTCCTCGGCAATTTGCCTTAGTCACATCAAGGTTCGTCATCGTCGATTTTCCGAACACCAAGTTTATAAGTAAAGTCTTCATTATCTTGCGCGTAAATAACATTTTTTTAGATATTAAATTAACGATTTAAAATTATTAATCAAAAAAATTAGGATTACTAAAGTTTTACTTAAAAATTTTACGTTTAATAAGCGTACTACAAAATCTGTCATTTATGGTTTATCGATGATAAATGGTTTGGTCAACCCCCCTATTAACCAAAATAACGCTTTTAAAAGCTATTAGTTTTCTGAGAAGGTTAAATTTTCCGTTCGTTTCGTAGAAGACAAAATAAGAACGAACTACTAGTTTTCTATTGTGGTAATCACTCAATGGGGAACAGGTAAAAATCGCTTATTACGGTTTAATTGTGACCAAATTTTTTACGGCGGTGACGGAATAAAATGTTTAATAATACGATTTTACTTTATTTTGTTGTTTTTATTGTAACAAAAATGGGGTTTTTATTTATAAAAGAAAAAAATACGGTAGCAACGAACGTATTTTACATTAATATATTCTTGCTTTGTTATCGGCTTAAAAGGATGATGAGTTCATGCTTGTTGTGACTTAATCACTTTATGCTCTGAATTGTAATCAGCAAGATTTATTCTTTCGATACAACCAGAAAGAAACACATTTTTTTATTACTGATTTTTCGAACTTATGTAAGCATAAATAGTGCGTCGGATATGTTCAAATCACACGAATTTTATAATCTAACTATAGAAGATAACCAATTATTCTCATTTTTAAGTAAAAATTGGAGTTTTTCCCTGAATTGAAAGTTTAATTTGTGATACGTAACCATAGAACTATAAATTTTTTCCATATGATATGAACTGTGAATTAACGTGAAAGAGAGACGTTTGCAAGACGTTTAGTTTTACGTTTTTATTATCACTAGAATTAATACTAAAACTGGAATTAACATTAGCTGTTTGCGGTTTTAGATTGTTGTGTACATTTATTGAACTAAAAACGAGAACTGACACTATCTGAAGACGCACGGCTAAACCAAAACTTTCTAGTTCTAGGTCTAATATCAATTCTAGTTTTAATTTTTATTTAACTCTAGATTGTTTTAAACTTTTCTGGAATCAAAGCTGTAACTAGTACTTGATCTACAACTCAGTTTCAGAACTAATACAAGATTTAAAACTAGAAACATTAGGATTTAGCCGCACGTCTGTTAAGACGGAAAAATCCTAATATTTCTAGTTCTAGGTTCAGTATTAGTTCCGAAACTATATTGGGTTGCATTGAGCTTAGTTCCGTCTTAAGAACCATACTGTTAAACCCAAATGCTTTTCGTTCTATATCTAGTGATAGCGTTAGTGCTGATATTAGCTCTAATTTAGCTGTTATTCGGTTTAAATTATTCTATTCGTGTATCTAACTAAAACTAGAACTAGAAAAATTCCGTTTTAGCCGTGCGTCTTTAGAAACTTTCTATTGCTAGGTCTAGTGTTGGCTATAGTTCTACTTCTTGTTTAACTCTAAGTTGTTTCAAATTCTTCTGGAACTCAAAGTATAACTAATACTAAACTTACAACCTAGCTTTAAAACTAACACTAGATCTAGAACTACAAACATTAAAATTTATTTTTTAGTTCTAGATCTAGTATTACTTCTGAAGCTAGAGTGTGTTAGGTTCGGTTCTGTCTGAAGAGACGTACGGCGAAATCAAAGTGTTTCTAGTTCTAAGTCTAATGTTATCTCCAGCGTAAGTGTTGGCTCTATTTGTAGTTAAGTTTAAAGCACTGATGGATTATGGTTTTGTGCAACAAAACTTACGTTGGGTCGGGTTGGGTTGGATTTATACCATAAATTGAACTTAGAAAATGTTTACATAAGTATGTGAATAACTAGTTGTCTACCATGGATAGAGTATAAAATTAGTGTGATTGAACATATCCGATGCATTATTTATGCTGAGATAAGTACAAAAGATCACTAACAAATTTTTATTACTGCATTTAAGTTTAAGATAATTTTAACTTCATAAATTTTTTTAGGCATCACAACTTAAAACATCTACTTGATTCGAAACTACAGAAATTTGCACTTTCTCCAGTTAGTCAAAAAAAGCTATTTTGTATCTAAACCTTTTAGTATCAATAAAACTGTCTTTTCACAATTTATATATCACAAAAATTGTAATAATTTATTTAACATAGTACATAATTTTAATGAATTTAATTGTTTTAATCAACTTTAATAATGAAAAATAATGAAACTTGAACTATTAAAAGTTAATTTTAGTGATATAAATTTAATGTCTCAACTTATTTTCTTATTTTTGTTAAGTAGATATAAAAAAATGAAACAATTTAGGTGTTTCCTGTGTCTTTCGGTAATATTGCGTAATTCGTCACTATTGTTCCGAGGTGCAACAATTAGGTGTGCGGAATTCGTGAATAAACGAAACGATTTTGCCGCCGGAAAGCGTTCGTTGTCTGGCTTGTCATTGAAGTTACCAAACGGGAAGCTCGCTCAACTGCCCATCGAGTTCTCCGCGAAAAAACCGATTGCGTAAAAGCTCCGCCGGTTAAGAGTGGAGAATTAAGAATTGGTCTCAAAACACTTACCTTTGGATTGTCGTGATCGTGATCGGTGGAAAATTGCAAATTGTCCAGGTTCCGGGGGTGTCCTTGCAAGGACCTCTCGTCAACGGCGCACAGCATGCAACATAGCGCGTGCACTGTCGTTGTGTATACCGATGATGATCCAGTTCTTCACTCAACGTGTTAATAACAGAGATCACTTTCACTCGGGGAGGTCCGCGGTGCTAATTTTGAAATCGCCGCGCTATTTAATATTTTGATTTCGGCCGTTTACTCAAGCACTTATCACTGATCGTTCGTGTTATTTGTATGGGTTTCTAGTTCACTTAGTCGCCGGGTTCTAATTGGACTCGATTTTTTTAATGGAAACGTATTCGGGTCACTCGCGAAATATTTAATATTGTTATTATTATTTTTTTGGAGGGGTAATTTTTTTGGGGTTTTTATAACGATGATTTTAGGTACGTCTCGGACGGTATCGTGAAGTTGTTGTGCGAAACGTACCAAGTCAAGGATCTAGCAGCGAATGACTACAGGAACTCCTCGGACTTGAGATACCGCGGTCTCTATAGGAGGGGATGTGTTATACCTGCCACAAGATCACAGCGCCTGGTTGGTGGGGCAACAGTAGGGGTAATATATTGATGTTTGAATTAGTGTCGTATAGACAAGCATCTTCGTTTTTATTTCATAAGTTCGGAGTCATTGGCGGCTGGGGAGGCAACGGTGGCGGCGGGGGTCGAGGGGCGGTAACTTTTTTCACTACTCCTCAGTGGTTTACTCTTCGTCCTTTCGATAATGTTCGTCCTTTCGGCTCGTTCTGACATTCGGATCGCGAACCGGTTAAAAATAGAGATTATTCAGGATATAACGCGCTCGAGCACCGAGATCGATAACAACTTCAAGGAATCGACTCGGGCGGCAGCGCATTTGCATTTTGAAGAAGAACGCAGCAATTATATTGAAATTTTAATTGCGGCGTTCTCTCGTACCTTTCATACATCACCTGCACGATACCGTCTCTCCAACTTTTCTTTTCCTCTTTATACATGTCATCGACGAGGACGTTTTTATCTCATTCTCATGAAAAATTATCATCAATTTTTATCTTCATAACAGATATATTTTATTGCTTATTATTATTTTGAACCTATTTAACCATTTTATATAATTAGGATAACCCAACACATAAAACAAATTAATGTTTCTTATAACGATCTCTTCACCTTTTATTTTTAATACCCATAGATGTCGATATTTTTTCGCGCCGTTCAAATTTATTGCTGCGTATATGCTATAATTGAAAATCTTGTGAGTGTCGAACGTGAGGATCTCATTAAAAAACCGATAACCGCGCGAAAAATCGATTCGATTCATTTTTTAGTGACATCTTTCGCGACTTGTGTAACTCAAACCGTAATAAATTTTTCGATGGTTTCGAATGGAAAGTAGAACGGACATAGAACTGGCGCATTATTATGTTGTTTATTATTTAGTTATTTACGTTGATGACGTTTCGAATCTGGATGTACTCTCTGATTCGAAGAGGAACGAGAAACATCCCGTTTTAACCATTAACTTTATTACTATTATTATCGTGTTCAGATAATAATCCGGTGCATCTTGGCCAATTAGATTTCATTTCAATGCTGAAATCGTTTTATCTAGAAAACTGTAATTATTGCTATATTTAAAAAAATCAACCTCAGTATTTATTACAGACAAACCTAGATGATTTGTTATTCAACGCTAGATTTTTATATATAATGTATGGATTGTTGCATATTTACAATCTTCAGATGCCCGGTTAAAATATTTCTTGTTGATTTTTACGAAAACTACATCTATTAAGAGGACTCAAGCTGAATAATTCAAGTTATAGGTCGAGAGATTACGGAGATTTAAAACTAGAATCAGTTTATAAAGAACATTATTAAAAAATGTAATTCCTGTACTTTATTATTGGTTATTTACTAAAATCTGTTTTACTTGCTTCGACTTTCAGTCATCATCTGAAGCGTCATTAATTACTAAGTTGATGCTTAAACCAAATGACACTTTTAATATTTTCAAAAAATTATTCCTACATTACAAAATATAAAGGTATTGCATAAATTCCTTACCTACACAAATATTTAAAATGAACACTTTAAAACTTGTAAAAATTACGTTACAAGTACATGTTAGAATTTTGATTTGATTTAAACGCCAACTTTGTACTTATGATGATGACTAAAGGCGAAACATGTAAAGCAGGTTTTAATAATTAATCAGTAATAAAGTACAGGAATTACTATTTTTAATAATATTCTTTCTAAACTAATTCTAATTCTAATACACTGATAAATATACTACATAACAAACAATGATAAAACTAGAATCTCTCGAGACGTTTCCACGTCTTCTTTCCACTACCAAAAATATTGAACAAACATGGGTGACTATAATGGATCAGTTTAGACCCATACATGATGAAGCATCTTAGCTTTCATTTAAAGCATTAAAACTAAATATTGTGTTAAATATGTAAATATATTAACCTTATGACCACATAACGAGTCACATGAAAGCCGGTTTTTGAAAATACGTATGGGTGTTGGATGATGGAAAAAATGAACTTCAAATAAAATGAACAATTCTTTGGTATTTCTTTCTTCAATAATAACTAGTGTTTAATAGTTGGGTTGGCTGAGCTAGATTAAGATTGATGGCTCAATCCAACCCAATAATATTTTGTGCTAAATAGCTAATTGGGATTACATCTTTTATATCATTAACAACTATAACGAAACAATAATCTAGGTCAACTTCGAAGACATCGGCCTCCCCAAATAAAATGAATAACACTTTGATACTTCTTCCTTAAACAATAACTAATGTTAACTGACTAGTTAGGTCGGGTTAGATGAACTGGGTTAAGATTGATGGCTCAACCCAACAATATATAACAACAATATTTTATGCCAATTTTATCCAAAAATACTCTCGGCCGATTTCGAAGACGTCGGCCGCTCCCAGAAAATGAACAATAGTTTGATACATCTTCCTTAAATTATGTTAGCTTATGCTATCTTACTAGTTGGGTTGGGTTGGGTTACCCAGTTTTCCCAACCCAACTCATTAAACAATAACAAGTTGGGTTGCTTTAGTGAGCTATATAAAGATTGATGGCTAAACCCAACCCAACAATAGATATCAACAAAATTTTGTGCTAAACAGTTAGTTGGGATTACATCGTCTATATCATTGATAATTTTAACAAAAAAAATAATCTTTGTCGAATTCGAAGTCGTTGGTCGCCCCAAGTAAAATAACTAATACTTTGATATTTCTTCCTTAAACAACTAACTAAATGTTAGGTTGAGTTAGATAAACTGTGTTAAGATTGATGGCTCAACCCAACCCAACAATATATAACAACAATATTTTATGCTAACTTTATCGAAAAAAATACTCTCGGCCGACTTCGAAGACGTCTGCCGCTCCCAGAAAATGAACAATACATTGATACTTCTTCCTTAACTAATGTTAACTCACTGGTTGGCTTGGGTTGGGTTGGGTTGGGTAAACTGGGTTTATATGGCTCAATCCAACCCAATAATATATAAAACAATAATACTCTTGGCTGACAGATATATTTTATACCAAAAGCTAGTTGAGATTATATCTACTGTATCATTAACAATTTTAACGAAGAAATAACCTTCAAATAAATTGAACTATACTTTCGGCAGCCGACGTGTTCGAAGTCGGCTGCCACAACAAGTGGAAGAGGGAGTGGGTAACACAACCCACTCCCTCTTCTTGAAATCATTCTTCAGAGTATATCTTCATGATTCAGCACGCGCCTCAAACTTATCCTACATTATCAGTAATAACTTCTCTCTCATCTTGTATTCTTCTTCCATCTTTCACCCAACCATTTCATTCATAATATGCTTTGAGGCAATTTCTTAGATATTGACGTCGTCGCAGTATTTGGGTTGCCGATATTTAGGCTTTGGTGTGTTATTTTTCTTCCCGTACTTTCTTCTTATTTCTATTACAGTATTGACATATGGAATTCCTTTCATCATTGGCTGCTCTATTGATTTATATCTGATTCGATAAATGGCATAGCTAAATATTCTTGTAAGATCATTTTATCTCATTTATTTTTCCAATTTATAAACGGATTGTATAAGATGGTCATCTTTTTATGAACTGAAAACTCTGTATCTCCAAAATAAAGTATTTGTCGACTTATGTTTATATGAAGCTTCTGTGTTAATTTTAAAAGATCTATCGACTCTTAAAGCATTATTGCCAGATTATCGAAATTTCACCACAACTGATAATTTTTTCGTAATATGGTGGAATGACAAAAACTTCAGAGAAATTTCACATTTTTGGTGATTTATAGACTTTTCATTTCTTGATTGAAATTTCAAATAAAGTATCAAATAAACAAAAAAATAACTGTCAACTCCTTGGCTGCATGAGCTATTACTGTTCCAAACACTGTAGATTTTCTTGAAGACTGCCACTTGGCCAGTATGAGCTGTTCTGTCTGAAAATTTCTGCTTATCGATTTGAAGTTTGCCAAATTGTTGGTTGCATGAGTTGTTACTGTTCCACAGACTATATATCGTCTTAAAGACTGCAAACTTGTTGGTAGCATAAGCTATTATATCTTCAAAGTCTTGAACATAAGTTTAAAGTCTGCTAACTTGTTGGCAGTATGAGCTGTTACTGTTCCAAATATTGTACATTACCTTAAAGACTGTCAATTGTTAGCAGCATGAGCTATTACTGCTTCACACACTACGTATTATCTTAACGGCGGCCAACTTGTTGGTAACATCAGCTATTGTATCTCCAATGGTTGCTCATGAGGTTGACGTCTGCCTACATGTTGGCAGCATAAGCTATTACTGTTCCAGAGACTATATATTATTTCAAAGACTAACTTGTTGGTAGCATGAGCTATTATATCTATAAGCTATATTAGCTATTATAACCTCATGTGCAATTATATCTCCAAAGTCCTGCTGATCAGTTTGAAATCTACTAACTTATTGGTAGCATTAGCTATTGCTGTTCCAAACACCGTACTTTTTCGTAAGGACTGTCACTTGTTGGCAGCATGAGCTGCTCTGTCTCAAAAGTTCTACTCATCAGTTTGAAGTCTGCCTACATGTTGGCAGCATAAGCTATTACTGTTCCAGAGACTATATATTATTTTAAAGACTAACTTGTTGGTAGCATGATCTATTATATCTATAAGCTATATTAGCTAATATAACCTCATGAGCAATTGTATCGCCAAAGTCCTGCTGATCAGTCTGGAATCTACTAACTTATTAGTAGCATTAGCTATTGCTGTTCCAAACACCGTACTTTTTCTTAAGGACTGTCACTTGTTGGCAGCATGAGCTGCTCTGTTTCAAAAGTTCTGCTCATCAGTTTGAAGTCTGCCAACTTGTTGGCAACATGAGCTATTACTGTTCCGCAAATGTATATTATCTTAAATGAATTTAATGATTGCTAACTTGTCGGCAGCATGAGCTACTACTATTCCACGGACTATATATTATTTTAAAAACTGCCAACTTGTTAGTAGCATGAGATATTGTGCATCCAACGTCCTGCTCATCACTTTGGAGTCTGTCAACTTGTTTAAAGTACAAGCTACAATCAATTGTTCCAAACACTATACATATATAGTAATCGACTGTATGTTAAGGTTTATGTTGTTGTTTTTCTTGTTTGTTATTGTTCTTATTCTAGTCTCCATGATCATCTATGTTTTTTTTAACAACAAAGCTTTAATAATAATATTAAATAATAATATTTGCATAATAATACAATTATGAAAATTGGTATTTGCAACACAACTTATGATTAACATTATATCAACATATTATTCTAACATTAAAAATATTAGAATCCTTTGAGGAAAAAGTTGGCAACACTGATACATATTAACAAATGTTGTTGGCAATAAATAAATGAAATGTAATTTATTCTGCTGTAAGTTAAGCAGAAAAAAAGAAGCCAAAGGAGATTTAATATAATGGTAAAAATCTGGATACTTTTTTCGCTATTATAGGTGAATTTTATTTTCCTCATCTGGCAACTCTGTGTTAAAGTCCTACCACAAAAATTTGAAATATTTATTTGTTACAATGCGAATATTAAAAGTAGTATTTTTGTATTACTTGTCAACGCAAGTACATATTTTTGTTTTGTTTTTACCGCATAATATTGTCCATATCATCGGAATGTTACTACATAATTCGACCAACTTTAAACACATATAAAAAATTTACATTGCTTATTTTTATCGCATTTAAATGCGGAGCTTAGTCATGAGGCATCTTATTCAATTGCAACTCTGCTAGTGCTGTCGCCCTTATTCGGGCCATTCCATTCATATTAGCAGGGACTCGAGTTTCCCCTTTTGTTATTTAGCATATATGGAATCAGTTTCGGGCGATTGACAAATATGTTAGAAGACCTGGACATGGTCAAAATCGAGAAACTACTCTAAATCAAGAACGTTTTCTTGTCCGTTCCTGTCTATGTATGCGAACTGCCACGACACGAGATGTCCTAAACAAGCTTAGACGAATACATGGTATAAAAATTTCTCATAAAACTGTTAGAAACAGATTAAAAGAAACGAATTTGAAATCTAACAAACCCGTCCACGTTTCACATTAATCACTAAGATTGATAGCTTCATCACTAGGTGCCTGTACTGTTTACAGGCGAGTCTAAATTTCGTTTAACATCTTCGAATACGTGCACATAAACGTCCTGGTGATCGTCACGTAGCCACTACTGTGCAGGAAGTGGATAGATTTGGATGGGGATCTGTTATGGTTTGGATTGGAATCAGTATGGACAACAGAATTGATCTTGCTGTGGTTCCTGGTAGACTAAATGCCATGAACAGCATTGAAAACATCTTAGAGAACCATGTGGTGCCTGTTGTATTTGGCGTCGGTCAAAATTTCATCCTAATGCAGGACAATGCAAAGCTACATAACACCCGCATCATCAAAAATTTTTTGCAAGAATGTGAAATTCAGGTTATGAAATGGCCAACGTTAAGCATTGATATGTATCCTATTGAATACGCGCAGGATCAGTTTGAAATTTGAAGGATTTTTATTCATTTTATTCCAAGACAATATTTGATTTGTCGCTTACTAAATGCGTATGTTGCATAAATGATAAGAGTATCCCACATTTCTTTGATTTTATTGCATACAAAACTAGATTTATGTCCTTTGTAGATTAAAATCAGAATGAAGAATTCCAATGTTTCGTTGTAAGTCATATTTTTAGCAAAAGCTTTCTATCATTCCAAAATTCTGATAACGATTTTATTACTCGTTGTCCTTACCCTTAACTAAACTTTATTTCCAACTTTTCTCACATCGAAGCTTTTATTCTATATTTTCCTTGCTTGGAATAGGTATTTTTAATGGAAAACGTCACCTGAATAGGAAACTGATTGATCTTCAATCATTCTGTTCTCAGAGCATTCAAAATAATTTTTTAAAACATGTTAGTAACTTGTCCTAGAGGTACAAGCTTATCGTTTACGTTTTTTTCCAATCTATCAAGCCTATATTTCTACATTATTGCGAGGTAAATACTGACGGTTCAATGCATTATTTTAGTTTCAAAGATGTCTGATGATGACAATCTGGTAGCTAATGACTCGATATATAAAAGTATAAACTAATTATCTTTATAATATAAACTTCCAAATCGCTTGAGAATAATAATAATAGGGACTATATGAAGCGATAACAACATCAAGTTTTGATTTAGTATATTCCAATTTTTAATGTAGAAGGTTTAAAGTACTATTTTTTGTCGTTTATATTAATGTAATTTAATTGAATTAATTTTTGTTCAACTTTTTTAATCATTTTAAAACCTAAATACACCAATTCAATTAAAAACCTTGAAAAATGCTCCAATTACTCCTAATTATTACACACCGCCATTTAGTATAAAAAAATAAAAAACCGACGTAAAATGATGACGAAATTTGTAGCTTTTATAGAATGACTCAGAAAATTAACGTAAAAATGCGAGGTTATAGCGAAATTGAGGCACAGTAAGCACGAAACAGAAAGTGAATCGGAGCGCGAATGTTTACAATTGTTTACAGTTGTTGACGTGTAGCGGTTACGGTTTGCTGGGCACGAGAACCGATCCTCTTCTTCTTTTTATTATAAAGAGGTCTGATTTATACCGAAATAGCTTAAATTGTAATTTGTCCCGAGAAGACATAATAATATTGTTGATAAATTTAAAATTGCGGTCACTTTTTTGTGTCTAAACACAATCTAAAAATATTTTCTTGGAACTAATGATAAAATCTAAAAAGAAAAAAAAGGAGGAAGTGTAAATGGTAAATAAATTTATGACGGACCCTCCATAATTTTTGCGTAACTTTTCCCAGAATAGTTTTACCCTTTTTACCTGTTTTAATATATTTATGTTTCTAAGAAAATAAAATAATTTTGTTAGGTGTTATAAAATTAGGAGACTTCAATACTAAGTAAAAGTACAAACCTCTCAAAATACCGTGAAATAAAATTTAATTCAAAATTACCTATAATACAATCCTATTGTTTTGTTTTGAGACTGTGATTTTTAACAGTTAAGAAATTCCGTTTTCAATTTTAATTAACTCTTCACATCTTTTTTTAACACACCACTCGACATTTCATCGTATGTCGCCGCCGTTGGTCACCACTTAAACTACTTTTCAAATCGTTAAGCGAACGTTGTCCAAGAAACGCAGTCAAGAGGACTACGAACGGACACCAAATCTACTCGTTCTATACGTCACATTAACATACACAAGTGTTTCGAGGGCTTTGTCTTCTTACAAACTGCGTACCGATGGAAGAGTTCTTCTCCTGGTTCTTCTTCTTCTTCTCCTAGGCAAGTTATTCGGGACGACCATTACCGGACTGCCGTTCGAGTGCTAGTTAAATATTGTCGAGACGCAATGTTGTAAGCTGACCGTTTTCTTTTTCGTTCAATCATTGAGTTCTGAGTTGGGGAGTCTGTGTGGTTGCGAAATTATATTTCAATACCTTTTTTTTTTGGTGGACGGGCGCTCCTTTTACTTCTTTACTGAACGGGCGGTGTTTGTTTAAAAGATACCGTTTTGAGAGCAAACTGGACCGACCTTTAACAAACATTGGCTTCTACGGTGTCAACTTGTGAAAATATAAATTGCTTTCTTTCAGTTTTTAAAAAAGAGCCTATATTAAATAATATATTAATTGTTTATTACGAATTAGTTTGATCTCGGTATAATTGGACTTTGATTACTTTATTATACAGTGCGGGACGTATTTACCCTTACTATATACCCCGGTGTTTCTGTCGCCATCCCAAGTACCTATCTCCAATCTAGCTTCCACGTCCTCCAGCATTCCCTGCTCTCTCCATCCCCATATATCCACCCAATACATCATCACACTACTAACTAGACCTTCAATCATAACCTTTCTTGCTGCAAAATTCCTTCTAAAGGTTCTCTCCCCCCAACCCCATACTTATCCCATCACATTATTCGCCTGTTTTGCCATTGCTTTCATCTGTGAAATCCTGTTATCCTAGCTAACCTCCTCTATCTCCTTACCCGCCATCTCCAGTTTTCTGCTTTCTCTCTCCTCCTCCAGGTTGCCCAACAGTATCTTCCCCTGTAGTATCTACAGTTCCCTTATTACCCTTTTTGTAGGCTGGGCAAATTACCCCCACTTTCCATATTTTCGGAATCCCACCCCATCTCCATACGCTATTTAACACCTTTAACAACTTCACCTTCACCACCCTTGTTGCTTCCAACCATGCCTTTTGTTATGGATCCCATCTTCACCTGACGCCTTTCCCTTCTTCAATCCCCTAAGCACTGCTTTTATCTCCTCTTTCACTATCTCCTCTCCCCCACAACCTCCCAACCTCTCCTCATTCACGTTTCAACCCATCCCAATAATCCCACAAAGTGCGTCATCCATTCTGTTATGTGTATTTTGCTGGTGGTCCTCTCCCGACCTTTCTTTATCGCCCATTCCATTGTTATTCCTCTAATCTCTGCTCTAAACTCAACACAACCCAACCTAACCACTTCTTCCAGTTTGAGCTTTTTCCGTTTCTTCAAGTTAAACCTTTCTACCCTCTAAGCTTAAACCTTTCCTTTTCCTTTATCTTTCTTAAACCTAACCCAACCCAACCCAACCCAACCACTTCTTCCAGTTTAACCTTTTTCCGCTTCTTCCAGTTAAACCTTTCCACCCATTCCCACATTTCCGGCTACACCCCTACATGATCAATCACATGAAGGACCCCTCGCCCGATGTCGGTAGACTCTCTTTCCTCCCCTTCTTTTTTATTCCCATTTAGTATCTCCCATCCCATCTACTCTACCCATCTTAGCATTTCTGTTCCTTCTCCATTCCGCACAGTATTCTTCGATAGCCGTCGTCCTTCCTTTCCCCACATCTCCACCCTATCCCTTCCACACTTACTCTAGCACTGAAGTCTCTCCTCCCTTTATTATTTGCAAATTCTAGATTTCCGGAAATTTACCGGGACAAAGTCATAGCACACTCAGTTTATTTTTGATGATATACTCTTTATTCAAACTTCTGCATAGCAAGAATAGGTCAAGCACAGGTTAATAATCGGTGTCATGACTCTTCATCTCAATTCGATTGATATATGATTGGACATGCTTCCGTAGAGGACAGAAATCACTTATTGTTAGCAGCATTCAATGGGGCACCGGATGCGTACCTCTAGTTCTTCTTGTACACACGATGAACCCCATAGGTTCTCCATGGAGTTTCAATATAGGATAGGAGCATTGTCTTTCTGGTAGACAAGATGGTGGACACGGTTCCTGTCCATATGGTCGCAAGCTTCGCCTGATGCGTGGACGAGTTCATTTTCAAGGAAGGGAAGTTGATGAGCAGTTTGCCGAACGAGGGGAACGTGCCCAGCACATATCTGATCATCCACAGCCGAAGTTCATTCTGCGAAGGTAATGCGCTTCAACCTCAATGGTCTGGACTGCTATAACTGCTATGGTGGAACTTTGGTGGTGAGTTGGTCATGTGTATCTTCTCATCGAATGAACTCGGCCGACCATCAGGCGATGCTCCATACTTTTTTTGTTCCGTTCACAATGAGGAACCATACTCACCACCTGATCTACTAGCAAGACCAAGAATATCCCTGACATTCAAGGCAGGAATGTTCCTCTGATGCAATCTCCATAAAACACCTTGCTTCGTGAGTGTACAAGAACACCAACCGATGGGAACAAAAAAAACAAGAAATGGGACGGCATCCACGTCATTTTTGCCCTCTATGGAAGGTATGCTTCAATCGCATCTTCGATCTAATCTTGATTGTGAATCTTTCTTTTGATTGCACGTTTAAATCTGAAACAAATTTGTCATATCTAAACATGAATGTTCTGAATTTCAATTTGCATTTGTATATAATTCAAGTCAAAAACTACTACATCTGATAAAAATAATGACTCCAAATTGATAGAACTTATTATATCCCGATAATAATAATGCATTAATGTAATCACTTGTAATATAAAAAAATCTGTATTCTTAAACATGTTTATTGTGTATCTATTACCTTGACGGTCATGTACAAGTCAAGCTAACAGCTGTCACAGCTTTTACGGCGACGTGCTATTGAAGTTGAATTCTGCCATACATTAGTAAAGCAGAAAATAGTTAAGAATTAGCCTAACCTTGTAAGTGTACTTAAATACATTAAGTATTTAAGTGTATTTAATTTGCCTTCCAGTGATGTTAGTGATAAAATTACGCAATTATTCAAGCTACCACTATAGCAAATACTGACCATAAAGTGGCCGACAAAATGTTATTGTAAAAGTCGTAGATTACTTTCCAAGCTGGTATTATTCTTCAGCCTTTCTAGCAGAACATTTTCTATCAATAGGGCCTTCATGTTAACGCTAACGAATTTCAGTGTATCGATAGTGACATAATCAATCTTTACTACCTCATGTGCAAAAAAAAAATAACAGGTAATAGGTTCTTTTGAATTGTTTCATCTAATCTTTATTTAAAATATATTTCCAAATTTTAAAAGTAATAAGCTCGTCAAACACAAATGTTTAGTGTATGTGTGTAGGCAGTCAGTGCGTTTAATATTTTATTAATTGATACCAAATTATACAGTATCTTATTTTGCAAACACTTTTAAATTGTGAAATAAATCATTTCCTCAAATAAATACATCGAGTTACTAATTAAATCGTTAGCTAAATATAAGTATTTTTCCGAATTAATCTATTTATGCATGCAGCAATAAATCACCACCCTCCACTCTTATATAATGAATATTGCAACATATATTTTCATCACGTTAAACCAAAAATTATTTAAATTATTCATTGATTTAACGTACCATATTTTTAAGTGCGTATTTGTGCCACTTAATATTATTGAATGTCTGTATAAAATGGAATTTTATTTTATAAGTAACGAGAACTTTCATGAATAATTAAAATATGATAAGGAGACAGCGAATATAAGATTTTATTACTCAACATCTTCCTCGAAACCTATTTACGGAGATATACCATCCCCTTTTTTAATACGAAGTGTAAGGAGGAAAAATTCTGATCATCTCGATTATAATTAAAGATTAAGAATAGTAATGTATTGTAGGATTAGATGTGAATAGAATGTTATATTTTTTATTAGATTAGTTATGTGGCCGCTACAATTAAAGACAATTTATTTCATATAAAATTGTGTTAAATAAATACGTTAAACATTTATATGAGGATATTGTCACATGAAGGTAATTAAGTTGTTAAATAAAAATTCTTCGTAGGAATTCAATACAATTTATTAGGTACAACAATACTATTACATAAATATGTCAAAGACTTGTGTAAATGTGTAAAGCTTGACATAAAGGTCATCAAATTGTTTAATAAAAATTCCTCATAATTGAAACATGCATGTTTAATTAGGAATTCCTTAATTTTTCTTTGAAACAGTTGTCAACATCTATTTTCCCCTTCTCCAATCCTTTAATTTAAGTCACCTTTATTTTACATGATTTCTCTATCCAATCTTATTGAGTTGTAGCATATCTTTTACTTCACAATTTACATCATTCGTTCGGCCTTATTCTCTGGTATCTCTTTGTTTATTTGCAGATAACTTATAATTCCCATCAATGTATCTTTTCATTAATCCAAATTTCACCTCATTATATAATTGTTCTCATATCCTGCTCTAATATTTTATACTTTGTAGCATACTGTATGTAGCACTCTCACATTATTTATAATTAAGAAATGTATAGTATCAGCGACACCCTGCAATGATCATTTAATTAATTTAATTATCCCGCTTTTATTTACAATCTCCGTGATCTATGTTATTAGCACACTTGCTTGTTCCTTTTTTATGAATGACTTAAACATTAATTACCATGAATCCTTTAATCCAAACCGCCAAAATATTCGCATAGCGAGTCATGGGACTAGTCATAAATAAATTGAATATTTCATTCCATAAATTTTTCATCAAAAGTGTTTCTTGATCTATGGCGAAATAATTATTTGGTGTATTAGTAGATGTAATAAACGTGCTTACCCCGTTCATACTGACTATTTCGTTTCTTTTGCCATGCCCACTATAAATTGGTTAAGAAGTTATGCAAATTATCTGGAAGCTTCTTGTTGGTCATATTTAAGGTACATCTTTATCAAGTAGGATAAATAAACCAAGATTATTCTATTTTGCTTTTCAGTTTGTGTTTAAGTTAAGAAGTTGCTAATTCATAAAGATACTTGGAAGTTTCTGGAAACTCTGTATATATTTGTTTACATTTCATCTCTGAGCTAAAATGACTTTGAAAATAATTCCAACAGCAATGATATGATAGGAAATATCTGACATCGTCTGGAATATGATCCTTGTAATCGAATCATTAACTTCTGATTACGGAGCATAATGATCATTGTGTGTTGGTTGGAGTATAATATCGATTCCTTTTAATTTTTGTTCACCTTGCTCTGTTGTTTGAACCGACACCCAATAATCTTTTTAAATCGACAATGGAATGTTGTTCAAAATAACGGAACCTGATCCTCTTCATCATCTGATTGTCCAAATATATTTTTGTAGTATTTTACTATTAAATCAGCAGATAGTTTGTCCTAATCATGAGCTAAGATGAAATTAACATCTTTAATAGAAATATTCTTCAATGCTTTGGAAATATCCTCTTCCTCTACAAGTAGAATGAAAAAGACTGTTAATTCCGATTACTGAAACTAGTATTGTTAGAATCTACAATTCTGATTACAAGGGAATTCGGATTTAAACCTGTTCAAATTAGCAGAGTTTTAACGTATATTCTGAATATACGTTCAAACGATCACAGTTAGATCGTTGATCAGAACTGTCTGTATCTTGTGCATTATCTGCGTCTTATAGTTACAGCCAAGTCCAAAACATCTGCGCGTGTAATTTCTACGCTAGTAATAAAGAGGTGCTATGAAGATAATATATTATATTATATTTTGATGTATCTTTGTGTTTGTCCTAAACACCAGTCAGTAAGCTTGTCGCTTAGTAGCAAACCTATAATCTTAGGAATATACAGAGTAATACTCTACAAGGGTACCACCTTTTTCCGGAATCAAAATACAACCACGATATAAGCCATAATCAGGTTCATTATCTTATAATCTACAATTATTTGTGGCTTACAAACACTTCCAGATACATTGGCATGGTTAGAACTATTAAACATCGCTCTACAGGGACCAACTGTAGTATCAAACTTTTCCTAGTATTGTAGTTATCAGTGTAGATCTAACTAATATTTGTTTAATGATCACATTTAATTTAAAACTCTTTTCAGTTTCTTAGATGTACTTGAATTTTCTCACCCAGTTCTTTAAAGTCCAGAGCAGTCTGGCTTAGAGTTGCTTCTGAATATTTAGCATTTTTCTAGAATCTTTAGCACTAGATCAGCTAATTTTCATATTTTTCTATACAAAATATAGAACATTTTTTTAATATCAAAGTATCTGTAGTATGATGCAGATGTCAAAATGATTTTGAAATCTCTCTTTGTAGTAGTTGAATTTATCTTTAATATAAAACTATCAGTTTCAATATGAAAGCGTATTAAGCATCACAGATATCAAGCTAGTTATAATATTACTCTTTCCAACACATTGTAGTTCATAAATGATTTGAAAATCACTCTAACTCGTATACAGAAGTTTAAAAGTCTCTCATATCATTTCATATCTCATATGAAATTTCTAGTGACAAAATATTTTTATAAAGATACTGATATATATATGATGCTGATATATATATGTCTATGATGCTTGCTTCAAAAGTAGGATGCTACAAATCATTACTGGTTTCATAGAGAAGTGTAAATGGATGTAAAATATTATTAGGACACCTCGACTTTCATATCTATCGAATCATATCTAGTGTAGTAAAGGTAATAGCTTACTTTTATGTAATACTAAAGAACAGCACTTCTATTACTAATTAACAAAACAGTTAATTAGTAATAGACCTACGACCTAAATTTAGTACTAACACTAGACCTAGAACTAAAAACATCAGGGTTTAGCCGTACGTCTCTTAAGACGGCTAAATGTTTCTCATTCTAAGACAGTATTAGTTCTGAAGCTAGGTTGGGTTGGGTTGCTTTAGGTCGGGTTTCGTCTAGCACTCCAAAAGTTGGAGCTGGTAATACTGGAAGGATGACGAACTATGAAGATCATAGAGATAAACATAAATAATACCACGATATAACGTGGTATTAATACGTTTTTATAAGTACAAGGTCTATAAAATACCTAGGTATGAACGTTTTTTAGTTAACGATATCATTATGGCTTTACATATAAAAAGATTATCTGAAAAAGCAGGTAAGATAATAAACGCTTTGGAAGGAATCATGAATAAAGTCAAAGGTCCTATCCTAAGAAAAAGAAAGCATACTTAAAATAGCAACTGTCATCCAGTTAGTTATATTATATACCACTCCTGCGCTGCAATATAAACGATACGTAAAAATCTTAAGATCAATAGAGATAAAAGCGGCAATATGTCATATACTGACATCAGCATACAGGACCGCATCAACGGACGCTGTATGAGTGTTAGCGGGATGCCCACCGTACGATCTACTAGCTCAGAAAAGAGCGAGAAAGTGGTCAGAGAGAGGGATGTATAAAGAGAAGAACAGAGTAGAAATGTATCGAAGATGGCAAGAGAGATGGACGTGGCATTCAGGATGCAGGACTAGCATCTTGATAAAAAACTTGAAAGAATGGCAAGAATGCAGATCATACTTGGACATGGAACTTTTGGTATTTACCTAAAAAAATAAAGTGGCTATCATCAGACATCTCTTGGTATGGCTGCGAGGATGACGACACTTCAAGACATACTATCTTGAGTGCAGAATTGAATATAAATAGCATCTCTGAAGTTTTTCTAGAAACACATGATAAAGGATGAGAAGTGATGAAGTACATTGCAAAGGTGTGTTAATTTTATATTTATGTATTCTTAATATGTAACACCGCCTACTTAAAATGGAAAAGAACTGGAATAATAGTAAAATGGAAGGGACGAAGAAGGTATAGGATCAATTGATGTTATTGGTATTGGTATTCGTTGGCATTTAGAGGTTATGCGAAAGCGGTTCCAAGATGCTATCACGAGGGAAGAGAAAGGGGTTTTTAGTGGGTGAACTGGGGGCTAGAATAGTTCCACACTCCTGGCCGAAGACCCGAACTTTCCACTACCTATAAGAACAAAGGCGCCATTAGTAGGCATTTTGCCTTCCTCTGTGCCAAAAAAAAGGGTTTCGTCTTAAAACAGGTGCAGCTAAACCCAAATGTATTTCGTTTTAGGTCTGGTGTCAGCTCTAACGTTACTGTTACCTCTATTTTTTGTTGTTATTCAGTATTAAATTATTGTAAATTCTTTTGGAACTAAAAGTATATAGGTGAAACTATATATAACTTACCTTTTGTACTAACACTAGACCTAGAACTAGAAACATTAGGGTTTATCCGGACGTCTCTTAAGACGGCGAAACCCAAATGTTTCTAGTTCTAAGTCTAGTATTAGCTCTGAAGCTAGGTTGGGTTGGGTTGGATTAGGTGCCGTCTTAAGAGAGCTACGACTAAACCCAAATGTTTTCGTGCTAGGTGTAGTGTAAGCTATAGCGTTAGTATTGTGTCTATATTTAATTGTTGTTCAGTCTTAAATTGTTATATACTTGTATCGAACTAAAACTAGAACCAACACTAGACCTAGAACTAGAAATATTAAGGTTTAGCCGACCATTCAGATAGTCCACAGGCTGTTTCATTTAAAATGGTATATGCTTATATCTTCAAAACCAAAACTCAAATCGAAAAAAGATTCAAATAAACTTTTTTTGTTGAAAAGGGGTATGTGTACCCTCATGAGTAGTTTTTTCACGGTTGCCTAATGGTCCTTCTAACGTCATTTTTCTGGCTGTAAACTTTCTCTTTGAGGCGATCCCAAAGAAAGAAATTTGGAGAAGTTGAGTCGAATAATCTAACCGGCCAATTTACCGGTCCATTACGTTCTATCCATTTTCAGGAAACATGTCGACTTAAACTTCTCTTGCGGCTGGAGTAAAATGAGATGGATATTCATCATGCTAAAAAGTTATCAGATTGCTAAGTTGTTTAAGACTTTGAAAGAAAAAGTGTATGTGCCATTTGAAGAAATAAAGATGACGTCAGAAGGGCCATTATACAACTCTGAAAAATTACTTTATTCTGGTCATGTGTACAACGTGTCCCCCTTCTCACCAAAATTTTTTTACTTGAACCTTTTTTGAATTCGAATTTATGTTTTGAGATATATTCATGTCATTTTAAATGAAATGCCCTGTATATGAAATAATGATTAGAGGAATATTGCCTTGTGATGATCTCGTTTTGATCATAACAGTAATAGCGAGAGATTGAAAGAAGACAATTGATGCCCAATATTTTTTTATAATTTGATATAAAGAAATAAATTTTGGCAACAATAAAATACTTTTAGATAAATATTACATAATTTAGATTAAATCAAGGTGTTATGATTATAGGTTATTGTATTAGAGTTTATTATAGGAGTATTACTTTTATACGATTAAATAAGTAAATAAGTATTGTTAATGCCGTTTATTAAAGAAAAACTTGTGCTTTTGGATTAAATGGGTGGTTACTTTTTTAGTAGTCTTTGCCTTTGTTATAAAATTGGGTACCTAACTGTTTTTTTTACCTGTGAGTAAAAGAACTACTTGTGAATAAAAGTGAATTTAATACTTACTTTGGTAGGGTGAAGGGTGATAAACCATAAAAATATCCAATCCTGACGTCGGTGAATTTGTGCGCGATTTTATTTGCAATTATGGCAATAATCCGGTGATACACGTTTATGGCGGTTGTTGCTAGCGCAATAATGTGCACGCGTGGAGCCATAAACGCGCATTTAATCGAATATATTGGGTTTTCAGGTTACACGGGAACCTGTGTTGCCGTCGCCCGGTTGATATACAATATTGGAAAATTATTCTTACCACCTTAAGGGGTTGGGTCCTTGCGGTCGCTACTCAGGTGTCCCGTCAGATCGACTTAATTAATTGACCAGGCGCGCAGCTTTCTTAGTGCACCTCTTAAATTAGTGGATGATACTAATAAATGCGCCGAGGCAAACGTAAATACCGCTGATAATACATTTAAATAAGCGAAAATTACTCGGCGTCTGAGGTGGGCTTTTAAGCAAATTGTTCTCTTAATTCGTTCTCTGATAGGTGTGACGCGGAATACAATGGTCTCGTTTGATGGCATCCACGGTCCAAAGTGGATCCTTTAACTAGAACGCGTTTTACTACCTCTAGTTCAATGGAAAGAGAAATGTTTTATTGTGTTCTTACCGCAAACCTATAATATCGACACCCAGGTTCGCAGAAGTATAAAGGCTCGAGCGTTCATGCTGGTCAAGGAGGTCAACGTGACAAAAGGGGCCCTAACCACACTTGAACAAACCCCTAATGTGGTGGTTTTGCTCTCCACAAAATTATGGATTGACTTTATATGTATCTTACTTAGGAGAGGTTTAAAATTTATTTAAAAAATGTAATTTATTAATTATATAATTAATATTGTTTTTATGTTTAATTAACATTAAGCTATCTAACTATTAAATCTAGTTAACTTGATTAACAGCGGTAATTACAATCTGGTTATCACGTATTTCTTAAAGACGATAAAGCTTATCTGATGCGTACTGAAATTGTTGCTACCGGAATACAATTTCTATTTCGTTTTAGCGGCTACCCATATACGGTTTTACGCCATTAGTACCAACAAAATATTCGTTTCAAAGGTCATATTAGTAGACGCATGAAAGTTAGTCGCAAAGGTTACAAATTAATGTCACATATATCCCAACTTTCTCCGCCGTGAGAACGATATCATCGATAGTTAATTGGTCTCCTCTTCAAACAGATACGTCACAAATACCGGGCTTATTACCGCTAAGACTTCTTGTAGAGAGATCCGAGATCTCTTTCGTCTATCGCCAAATCCGCATTTTATCGTCTTCCCGATCGTCCCATTTTCGTCTCATCTCCTAACGTCTCTACGCAACGTGTAAGTTATTGCTTAACCAGAGATGGCTTTTTCTTATTATTATTTACAGGAGGTGTGTTGCGTAAGTGTCTTTTTTCTCGAAGACGGTAACGGCGCGCGCGACTAAGACGATCGATACATCTATATATTGGAAAATAAGGACTTATGGGTCGGACGGTTTAATATGTTATTGGAGGAGATGTGCCGGCACGGTGTTGACCAATGCGCGAGCCGCTTAACATTTGCAATTCAAACGAGGCTTTGAGGTACACGCGTTCGCTCTCCGCAAAATATGCCTATTTGCCCGCACAGGTGTAAAGTAAATACGAACCGATAAACGACCCATTGCTTACGCCTATCTTTATATTAATGGCAATCGTCTTGTATCCTACTATATAGAGTGCTTGATAAAGAATTTTTGTTATAAAAGAATTTTATTTTGTATGTGAGCAAACATGGCTTTTAACAAGCTAAGATATAAATTAATTTCTTAAGAATAGCAGGAAATAATATTGAAATTAACAAATAAGTAAGATAACATAAGTACAAAGGCTTTCACGACCGGTGTTAATTGAACTACAATTAGAACTAATACTAGCACTAACACTAGATCTAAAACTAGAATCTTTCGGATTTCACCGTGCGTTTTTTGAAAAAATGTTTGACGCTTCGGATGCCATGTTGCAACCTTCTTCAGAAATTAATTTATATTAGTTACATGCTAATTACCTACTAATTACTGCGTTGCGTCCGGTTTGGGAGTCGTGTTCGTCTTCACCACCATCTTCCATGTTTTGCTGAGTTCCCAGCCATCTTCTCTGTTGACGTTGTTTTTATGTCGGTGGATTTCTATGGCTTCTCTTGTCAGCCGTTGATGGTATTTATTATTCCTAGCCAGAACCTTTGTTTTGTCGAAGTTTATTCGGTGACCCTCGGAATGGCAATGTTCCGCAACCGCCGACTGTTGAATCTTCCTCAGCCTCACATAACTCTCGTGTTCCTTGATACGGCATTCGATGTTTCGTCCGGTTTGGTCAACATAAAACTTCCCACAACTGTATGACAGCCGATAGACACCCGCTCCTTTTAATAGAGGTAGCTTGTCCTTGGGTACCGGGAGTGTATTCCGAGAATACACTCATATTCTATATTCTCATAATAGGGATGTGAGGCTGAGGAAGATTCAACAGTCGGCAGTTGCGGAACAGTGCCATTCGGAGGGACACCGAATAAACTTCGACAAAACAAAGGTTCTGGCTAGGAATAATAAATATCATTAACGGCTGACAAGAGAAGCCATAGAAATCCACCGACATAAAAACAACGTCAACAGAGTAGATGGCTTGTAACTCAGCAGAACATGGAAGATGGTGGTGAAGACGAACATGACTCCCAAACCGGACGCGACGCAGTAATTAGTTAGTAATAAGCTTGTAATTAATATAAATTAATTATTAATTAGTTTTTCGACCTATATATTGTTTTACGATCCCCGATTTTGTCAGTTAGAACCAGTTTCTGAAGAAGGTTGCAACATGGCATCCAAAACGTCAAGCATTTTTTCAAAAAACGCACGGCGAAACCCGAAACTTTCTAGTTTTAGATCTAGTGTTAGTCCTAGTGATAGTTCTAGTGTTAGTTCTAATTTTAGTTGAAGTAAGATAACAGTTTCACGGCATAAACCAAAACTAAACTTGTTATAGGATTTCTTTATAAATTTGATTGGGTTTTGTTGAGTTGGAATGAATAAATTCTTACAAATGTATAAAGGAATCTATTAAGAAATATTTTTTATCGTGTAATTCAAATATCAAATCTTTTAACATTCCTTAGTAAAAACATTTTGTAATTATCTGGAATTGTACAAATCGAAATGATGAAAAAACAAGGATTATAAAGTGTACACACAATAATGGGAAATTGCATATTCATTATGCAATTTCTACAATACAATTTTTGCATTGTAGAATCTCAATAAAAAATGCTATTATCTTCTAATACCATCTAGTTTCTTCAGATCTACTGACAAAGAAAATCCAAATTAATTTATGATTTTCTACAAAAAAAATTTAATGATGATTTTAACATATTAGTATACACTATCGTTTAGAAAAGGGGAATTAACCTTCTCAAGATATAGTATTAGGAGTAACTTGTGCAATTATCAGGTGCTTGGTGTTAGTATTCATTTGATCAGTTATTGCATCAAACAGTTCAATATAATCCTAATTGATACATTTTTCTACGAGGTGCTATCTAACGCTGAAATTTGCATTATAGATTATTTTGATTTTCAATTTTACAAATAATGAATGTATTCAAAACTTGCTTCCAAGCTGTAAGAGTTACGTTGAAAATTTGGAATGAATGAAAAGCTTTCAACTTAGTTAAATTCGTACGAGTTCGCGAAACTAGATTTATTAAACAAAACAATTTGTTAAAAATTCTTATCCAATACACTCAACCTAAAGCATGTTTTATATCACAAGATACTCCAATAAGCTTTCAATGCTTTTTCGGGAAGGCAAATGATCTGGAAATTATTTCGTTGAAGATAAGCTTTTTTTTTTATCAAAAAACATTTTTTCAGGTGCAAAATGTTGCATTTCATTGAGAAGCCGATGGACCCATAGTTTTCACAGTCAATATCGACACGTTACAATACCATTCCTCAGAAATAATTGGTTCCAAAAAATAAATTTTTCAATAAAACTCCGCTTCTTGATCAATTATTTCCAACTTCATGCTTACACCTGCATACCGAGTTATCGCAGTTCAAATTAAAACTTGTAACTAAATTTAAAAGTGATTTTTGCATTTCCTACTTTTATCAGTAGCCACAAGAAAACAGAGTACATTATTCGTTCTGATCTTGATCTGGGACATAGGTGACAAGTTCTTTTATGCTTTGAAATTATGAAACTTATTTCCAAAATAGTAAGTCTTGAAACCAAACTGTAAGAATGTTATGTTGAAAATTTGGAACGAATGAAAAGTTTCAACATAGTGAAACCTAATCCAACCCAATCTAACCAACTAACAACATTGTTCTCGTTGACCGATATCGCTCTTAGGAACTAACATTAAAGTGTGTCATTTCTCACACTTCAATGAGAAGACTGCATAAAGATAGTGCAAATAAGCTTCTAATGCATTTTCGGGAAGCCCAATGATCTGAAAATCACTTGGCCGAAGATAAGTTTTTTTTTTATTAACAAAAAATGTTTTTTCAGGTGAACCTGTTCATGTCAATATGTCATGTCAAATCGCAAAATTGTCGCATTTCATTGAGAATCTGATGAATCCAAATTGAGTAAACAAAGAGGTGCCGTCACAGTCAATGTCAAGCGTTACAGTGCCATTATTCACAAATCTTTAGTTCCAATAAATGAAGAAGATAACAATGCCAACATTTGGCTTCAACAAAACTGCGCTCCTTGATAGTAATTTATGCTATTCTTACTTTTATCTATAGGCACTGGAAAACAGTACATTATTCGTTTTGATCTTGTTCCGGGATAAAGGTAATAAGTTCTCTTATGCTTTGAAACTATGAAATTTATTTTCAAAATAGTAAATCTTCAAAAATTATGATGAAAAAATGATGTTGAACCCAACCTAAATCAACCTAAATCTAAAACTATCCATTTCTCATAGTTCAATGAGAAGAATTTTGCTTAAAGATAGTTCAACCGAGCTTTCTTGATGATCTGAAAATCAGTTGGCCGAAGATAAGCTTTTTTTATTAAAAACATTTTTTCAGATGAACTCATATTTTAGGTTATGACAATAGGCAAAATTGTTGCTTTCGTTGAGAAGTCGATGGACCCAGATTGAGTAAACAAAGAGTTGTTATCATAGTCAATATCAACCGTTACAGTGCTATTCTTCACAAATTTTGGTTCCATATTTTCAAGTTTACTAAGTGATCGAAAATTGCACATGATTGTGAAATTATGATTGGTTGATTGTGTTGAAGAGTTACTTGGCACACCGTAAAAAAATATTTCAGTTAGGGTTACATTGAATTTTTAGATGCAGTTTTTTGACCTCTAACGTATTTATTTGTATTGTTAACAACTTCTTTGCTTTTGTTGTAATCAAATATCATTCTTGATTTTTCCCCATCATTCCTTCAATGTCGACGTTATAATGAAAAGTGGGCAGAAGCAATGATATACTTCAATTTTTGCTAAATCTTATGATGAATGATTCAAGTCCTCTTCCTCGTTCGATTCAAAATTACTGGTACATGTTATGTTTACTGTGTTCAGTGATGACAAATTGTGATATAACATTAAAGTAGAGGGTGAAGAATTTCCATCTTGCAATATAAATCATTAACCACACCCTTGCAGAAGCTTGAATCAACGTCTAATTCTTTATCTGAATGACTTTCAACAACAGAATCATTTTCTGGTAACTATCTACACAACAGTTAAAGCAAAAAAGTTATTGGGGTAATCAATTAATTGAAATAAAACCTTTATATTGAAAGCTTTATATTTCCTGAGCTTTCGAATTCTATTTAATTTTACATCAGAAAATGCCCAGTAAGTATAAAGATACTGTCATAATCAAAATCTAAACATTAAACGTATTCTTATGGTTAGATATCATTCTTAACGTCGATCATGTTAAAACTGAATAAGTCAGAACTACCTAAGAAGGAACATACAAGCTCACAAATAACAAATAACCGACGAAATAAAGAGAAGTCAAACGTCTACAAAAACAACCTAACCAACCCAAACCACAAAACTCCTCAAAAGAAGAAAGGGACAGGAGGAGAATCAACAGAGTATATGTCAACAGAGTATATGTTTTGACCATATGTCAAAACCAGACACCACTGGAGGAAGATTCATCGAGTGGGGGTGGGGCATGTGCACTATCATGTGAATATCGAAATGGAAATTTAAAGAATTGGTCGCAACAATGGTTATTGTCTCGAAATCGAAGGTATGTCCTGTAGGTCCGAAGGTATCCTTGTTAGATTTCTTTGGACCACAATCCTTTTGATGTTATCTAAGTCTGTTTCTCAAATATTGTCCCGTTGTATACATGTGTACAAAACTATATATACGTTCACGATCACTATTATTAATGACAACATCTATATCATGTTATTATAAATATGTATGACTAACTTATGTATTATAACAAAAAGGATGAATCCTTAACTACCTTTACTTTTTTAGCAAGCTTCAATCTTTGCAATATTGGTTTAAAGTGTACGCAAATGCCTAATTGAATGCGTTTTTAGGATTTTTTTATCCTAGTATATTAAGAAATTGTCAATTATGTCGTTTTTCCGTGGCAGTATCCATATCTTAATAATGTTAGAAGAATATTGAGCTGGAACGGACACTGTGTAAAGCATTACTATGTGAAGTTAACGCGAAAATCTTAAAACTCTTGGTAAAAGTTCATTTTCTCATTGAAAAGTGGATTCCCTTACAAAGTAAATGAGATAAACTTGCTGATTTGCTTTCTGATTAAAGAAATACCAAATTCTTCTTGTTCAGGTGTTCGAGCTCTTCTGGACCTAATAGTTGATTTTGTTTTGAAGGCAAACCCTGTCATTCTAAAATTTGAAACCCACAACGGTGTTATTTTACGATCTGAAACCGGATCATATTTACGAAGCACGAAATAAGTACGAAAAGTTTTTTGAGTCATAATCATAGATTCGTTACTTTTCATAAATGTTTCGATAATGAAGGAATAATCCTCGCTCGTTCTAGCAACCAAAGACACTAACCTGCTCGTTTCTTCAGTGATTCAGGCATAGTAGCGTTACATAATGTGGGGCATTATTTTGTCGAACCCTGTATATGTATGTAAGTGTTTAAAAAAGAAAGAATACATTTTTTCGTGAACAAAATAAAGGCGACCGCGTAGTTTGAGCGGATGCACCACATAACACAAAGTGCTGTGCATGACATTACAATTAAGTTAAAATCAAAAAAAAAATGTATCCTCACTTTAGGAGTTGTAGTGAGGGGTGAATGTTGATTCTAATTAATAACTACTAATTTAACATGTCAACAACCATTTTCTTTTTATTTCGTTGTGTGAAATACAGATCCAACTTGGTCATGGGCTTTATCAAATACAATCTATATGCGTTTACAATTGATTAGTCAAAATCACAAATTAATAGCCTTTTTCTATTTGTTGGCATCAAATATAGTTTTAAAATTTTTATTTCTTCATACTTCTTAATTGTCCAAGGTTATATCATAAGAAACATAATGTATGTATTTTTCGAAAAATAATGAAAACATGGAAACAAATATTGTAACTGTGAAGTATTGATTGCTCTACAATAGCACAGATTGGAGCATATTTGTGCAAATCTTAATTGACAAGCAGGCATGAAAACAAGATCGATTAATAAATCGAGCACCAGTAAATGATATTTGCTAAAGTTATATCTAACTATGCCTAGGCATAGACGTTCCCCACATTCCTTATATTTTTCTATCTCTAAATACTTTTTTCTTAAATAACTCCTTTTGTTTACTGCTTGTTAATAATAAGCTATCTAATAGCATCCTTTAGTTCGTTTTAACAATCACCACAATCTTGTTGTTTACATGGTGTATAAACACTTTTGTGAGCCACTGTATATTTTTTAATTCTTAAAAAAGGTAACAAGATTGATAAAATGCTAAAGAGCAAAACAATCCGAAGTCCTTTGAATACAGCTGAAATCAAAAACACAACTTTTTTCAAATTGTGTCAAAATTTGTTAAATAGATTGTTATTGTCACATTCACACTCTGTTTATATTCTTCTACCTTCAAATGCTTTTTTCTTAAATAACCTCTTTTGACAACTTTATTAATTCTCTGTGAATAAAAAGTTTGTATCTAACAGTATCCTTTAGTTTATTTTAACGATCATCTCAATCTGGTGTTTTTCATGATATATAAATAATTTTGTAAGTCAGTGTATAGTTTTTGATTGTTAAGAAAAGTGATAACGTTAATGAACATGTTAAAGAGATTTAAAAGTTAGAGATTTATATTTATTTATTTTTTTTTACATTCTGACATGTATAGCTAGGAAAAGGTTCGAAGTGATTTAAATATAGCTGAAAATCAAAATCACAACTTGCTAAAGATTATGT
This sequence comes from Onthophagus sagittarius, assembly GCA_036711965.1. NCBI lineage: Eukaryota > Metazoa > Arthropoda > Insecta > Coleoptera > Scarabaeidae > Onthophagus > Onthophagus sagittarius. The sequence continues at coordinate 41,082,526 of JASERS010000001.1, forward strand.
GAAAATACCTGTTTTGTTGGCATAGATTAGTGTTATTAGTCACATTCAAGGATTAGATGAAATTCTAAGAAATTAAATCCTGACTCATTTTTTTTATATTTTTTTACATTCAAATGCATCTCAGAATACTAGAGATGTGCAAATTACGTGAGTTCCGCCGGGTCACGATAGGTCATGCGTGACCCAGCGTGAGTGGGCACCAATTTTTGTACCACTCACGTGAACGTGCGTGATCCATATGATTCGATATGATTGGATCGATATTTTATTTTTCTTTAATAATAATAATATTTGCTGAACTCCGGACAGACACAAAAACATAGTATTTAGTTTAATATTATATGTAAGAAAGCAACAATTTATTTAAAATTTGTATTTCTCGAATGAGTCTGTGTATATGTACAGCAATTAAGTTATAATAATAGTATAACTTTTTAAGTGTTTATTGTTTTTTATGCGTCAAAAAGTTTTTGCATAAAATAAAAACGGGGTGCGATCCTGGACTTAATTCGCTGCGTGAGTTTATCATAAATCATGTATCTTGAAGTGATTTTTCCCAGCGATTATTTATCCCAGTATTATTTATTACGTTTATAAACATTATCAGAAATACCGGAAATTATACAATTTCAAAGAACATCGATTTTTATAACGGTCATAAATAAAAGTCGCCTAACAAGAACAGGAGCGAATTTAAATTTGTTGAAACCAAAATTATTTTAAGCCCATTATTTCTCCACAATTTGCAAGAAAGATGTGTTTCTTAATACGGAGCGAATAATACGGTTTTTTCCGTTTTATTCCCACCGTAGTAAAGAGATGGAGTTATAAAAACCAATTTCGATGTGGAAGACGCTGTGGAAGACGATGTGTAGATTGTTATCTATACTATACGTTTGAAGGTTCATAACTTCTATAATAAAATTATTTTAAATTATATCTTCATAGAATCAAGAGCCTAAACGAGATTTTGCTATAAGAACCGATTTTTTTGAAAAAAAGACAAATCAGACAGAGTTAAAATAACTTTATTAAGTAAACTCCTTCGCAAATAAATTATAACAAAAAAGGGTTCGACCGTTTTCATCCTACAGAAACAATGTATGAGAGCGATATTTCACCTGTGTCCACGTGAATCATGTAAACCTATTTTTAAACAACAAAATATACTTACGTTTCCTTCGTTGTTTGTCTTGGAATGTACACTTTTTGTTAAAAATAATTATGTGCACTTTTTCTCACAATATGAATTGTATCATTGTCACCAAAAGCGAGGTACTGAGCGGTTATATCTAATGCCACCTAAAACAAGATACACTAGAATATAAAAGAGTGTTGTGCATTTTTGTATAAAATTATACAATTTTTTACCTATGGATTTAAAAATTTTACCTACAAAGCAATTCAAAAAATGTTTAAGAGCTTACTTAATCGAAAATTTCTTTTCTAAACCAGTTTATATTAAACATTGAGTCCGTATTTTTGTTACGACATTGTATTATATTTTTCTTTTTTTTTGTTCTGACTTTTTTCCCTGCAGATTGCATTATGGAAATAAAGATTTATTATTTATTTATTTAAAAGATCGTGTATGAACCGGATGAAGGTGAATTAAAAAACTAAAAGTCAGTTGGCGTCTTATAGACGCTTCCTTAGAAAATCCCCTAAGGTCGCCCTTAAGTCATTTCTTCATTGTACAAAATCGATCGATGTAAAACTTTTTCTCTGTTATTGTGCTCAGTATCTATCTTTTTTAATCTACACCAGAACTACATAAGACTAAACACCCAATTAATTCCGCTATTCCGTCAAACACGATTAATTAATATAGCCTGTACCACGAGAAGTAGGAGTGACTCATCGCCTAAAAGTGTACGGAAAAGACGTACGCGCTAGAAATCATTTCATTCTAACATACGTCAACGCATGTACATTTTATATGTAAAGTATACCCAAAATTCATACGGAATTCGATGAGTCACTTTCACTTCTCGTGGTACGGACTATAATCATATTACAAGTAATCACACACGATTCACACATTTGGTCACCTAATCCAGCGTGAGTCACGTGAATTGGCGTGACTCACTCGTGAGTCACGCGATTCGTGTATAATATTCACGTGAGTGGCGTGCGTGGCCCGCGTGGATTTAGATCGTGAGCGGGCATAAAAAGTCACTCACGCGCACATCTCTACAGAATACTCCTTTAGTTAGGTTGGATAACACACTTTATACGGCTATTTACGTTAGTTTCCTCCAAACTATTTGAGAAATTTTATGTTGTTTATGTTGTGTATCATTTTTGCCCTTTTGTTATTTACGGTTCTAAACATTGCTGATATTATTTCTATTAAACAGATATATTATTTATTGTACGATAATTGCGTAAACTTTCTTATTTCAAGATATAACTGGATATAAACAGAAGTAAAGTAAATAAAAATTGTTGTAAAATGAATAAAAATTGTTTTAAGTGACTATTCATGATATAAAATTAATGATGTTATAAATGTAGTGCCCGAAGAAGAAATGTAATGTACACAACAATTTAGAAAACAGGTCCGTTTATGCGGAAACTAACGATATCTACGATATAGCGGTTTTAAAAACAGAGCAAATGTGGCAAGTAATACTTCTTGTAGTGGTAAGTAGAAATTAGAATATCTTACTTTTTATTGGTAAGAACCTGTGCATCTTTACCATCTGGAGAAATAATACTAGTCAACCCAATTCCGTTTTTTTTTTCAGCACCCATACATATTTTAAAAAATCCAAGCAATAACTAGTTTCATCATAATTTTATGCACAATACTTATAAAAAACTAACGTTATTGATTATAACACCAGCAGATCTAGTGTATCTTTTGATAGTATTTACTGTTTGTTACCAATAAGTTTGTATCCAAGAATATCCTTTCGTTTTAACGATCACTCAATTTTTTATTTTGCATAGTGTATAATCACGTTTGTTAGTTAGTGTACATTTTGTGAATGTTAAAAAGATGATAGCGTTAATAAAAATTTTAAAGAGACGATCATAATTATAGTATTTTCATATACTGACAATATGAATAGTTAGAAATGAAGCACCATAAAACTGCCTTGAATACGGCTGAAATCACATTCTAAAAATTGTGTCAAAATGTCTGTTTTGTTATCATAGATTAATGTTATTAGTCACATTCAAAGATTAGACAAAATTCTAAGAAGTTAAATCTTGACTCACTTTGTTTATATTTTTCTGTTACATCGATATCATGAATTATGAATTACATATACGATAAATTGCGGTTTATTTATTACTTTGGAATAATTAGTATTATGTAAAACAAAAACTTAATATTCAAACCCAAATATTGTTTAATACAAAAGCTATTGTTTGATAATGTCAAGTAAAGAATAATACTACTGTTAATTAAGTGATTATATCTGAGAGAAAATTTAAGAATATTGCGATTAGTTTTGAAGATGTTGCCCGCATCTAAGATGCACAGGTGCATTGGATGTGCGCGTGGAATAATTAACAAGAACGTCTGGTTACGTAAAGCGCTAAAAATGTCGCAAAGAGGCGGTGTGGCGGTGGCGGTGTGTGGTGGCGGAAAGGCAGAAAGGTAATACTAGAAAGACAAGAAGGCGCAGGATCACGCCCGACGCCGCCCGACGCCGCGGGACGCCCATTGCGATTGGCGCGTCGACGTCACGTGCGCGACAAAGAGAGGGAAATCAAGACGGCGCGGCGCAACGCCAACTTGACCAATATGCGTCGCGCGGGTGTCTGCAAAACCGATATGAATATTTATGGACGATCGCGTAGTGGACTGGCTTCGCAAACAACATAAAAAAACGGTAAAGTTCAAATAAACCAGAGCCGCACCATTCTTCTTCAAAGGACCGAAGAAGATCTTAGATACGGGGCGTCTTCATTACTGGGGACCGTGTGGTTCGTGATCTTCGGACCAGTATCTGCATCTAATTGTCGGTAATAATAACGTGTGCGAGGGACGTTATTATGTAAAGTAAAGAGCAGGAAAAGTGCAATGAGCGAGACTCGATCATGTTTCTCCGACAAACTTGGCATTTTCAACGCTCGCAGAGGAAACAAGAATCTTTGAAACTGGAAGGTCAAAAATATTTTAGTACATACTTTCCTACACTCATTTAATTGCAAAAGTTACGTAAAGTATTACATGAATGTTTATGTTGAATAACAAAGAACCAATCAAGCTCGCGAATTGTTTCCAATTAAAAACTTATGGAGGGCGATAAATTAAACACCGATAGAGCTTCTTCTTCCTTTACGGCCGCGCAAGAATTTCATTCAATTAAGGAGTATATGAAAAATCGAGACGTACCCCGATTAACGGCCGGCAAAGTATAGTAAAGTACAACCCATGAGAATCCGGTGGCATTCTCCATAGGTGGAATAAATTTACGTATGTTTACAGAGTTCCCCTCCCACGGGCGGCGCACCGTGGCGGCACAAAAAAACTTACCTCTTTAGCGGGACAAATGCGCGTACGCGTCGCTATATCTCGGAGCGATCAGCGGAGTCATAAATTACTTAAAACGCCATAACAGTCATACCCCATAACAAATGCAAGAGTCGCGATCGGGGCTCCAAGATAGCATTTCGCCGGCTTTACGTCTCGGAGATAAATGTAATTTACCGCAAAATTGGCCTGTGTGCGCACAAAAGGCTTAAAGCTTCTACGTCGTAACAACCCATCCCTCTGGGATTTAAAAATAAAACCTAAATAATCTGTAACTGATAACGTTTCTATGACTACAAAAGTAGCTTTTACTTTAACTTTATTATTATGTTTATCAGAAACACCAAACGTGTTTTTATTATTATTATTTTACAACTTCACTTTTTTTATTATCACCAATTCCAAAAAGGGTAATTTGCATAACTTTTCGAGCCGTCGTAAAGCGTAAAGCCCAGTTTAACACTGAGTAATAAAAGTAAAAATTTAATTGCTTAACACGGTAGCTAGACCGACACAAAAGAAATATTAGTAGGCGTTCTCAAACTGGAAAGAACCGAGCGGTCGACGTCGTGGAAAAAGTTTCGAAGACTCAAAGAGTTCTGAAGAGGTCGAGATGGGGGGTACCTACAGATACACGTATAGAGCTGGGGCCCGGGTGAACGAAGCGTGGGCAGATACATAAAACTAAGCTGTAATTATACGTATAAGTGTTTTAATTGTGGACGAACGGAGCTACGTGTCGTCACGGCGGATCAATTAAGTATTGTTTATGAAAGGCAATATTTCCACATCGGGTACGCGCTCATCTCGGTCTGGTCCAATACTCCCCTGGCTATGGTAATGTGAGAGAGGTGAAGAGGTCACCGCGAGTCAAGAGCCGCGTACACGCGAAGTGAGGCCCTACATGCGGCTCGGGCATATGCCACAACTTATGGCCCGCTATAGTTTATCTGGGCTGATCGGGGACCAGACGCTATCTGATCCGGCGGGACGCTGATCGCCAATTTGCCTCTCTATGGTGGGCCTATCCTATTGCACCACCTCCTCGATCATGCACCGTGCTAATCGGCATTTTTCGGACGATTGTTCTCCGCAGGTTCAACGGATTTTTTCCCTTACACGCCCTCTACAGACGAATGATTTCAAGAAACCAAGCGTTTCCAATCCCCTACATTAATCTTCCGGGTTTGAAACGTTATACGCTTGTGCCCTGAGATTAACTACACAAGATTTACTACATTAACAAGTTAATAATTCAAAAACTAATCTTCTCTCCTTTACTAAACTACTTACTTAAAGAGAACTTAATGAAACAAGATCAAGCAAGATGTAATGACATAAAATCTCGTTCAAAGAAACAATTAGTTACCATTGTCCAAAAAAAAGACTTAACGAAGCGCTTTATAGCATCATAAATATTGTAAGTACTTCTCGGAGAGTTGCAGTTACTATAGACATTACTTTAAGCGTGAGATTTTAATGAAATATTTTTTGCACATATGGCTTAGCCTACGATGGGCGAAGAGTCATCAAGTCCCGCATTTGCCTCTTTGTAGTACTTAACATGGATCTTATAAACGATAAGGAAAATTTAAATTCTCGATTTATATAAATATCCATTTTATCATGTTTTATACATAACCTCAAGACATTGAAGATTTATGCATTTTGAGGAAATCCTTATTGCTGTGAGTAATGAGTTGCAAGACTTCATTCCTGATGATTGCTTTCTTAGCTTTCTTAACAAGTCTATTAAGTGATTTTAAGAAAAATACTTCATATTGCAAAGTGAAATTTCTTGTTCTTCATGTGACTTTACAAGAAATCGACGAAGATATTGTTGATTTAAACAGAAAAAGGTAAGTAGGGCAATTACAACTTTCAAATTTGATGTTGAAATATAAAAACCAGCATGGGAACCTAGATTTACTCTAAACGATTATTAGTTTTCATTAAAAGTTCGAAATTTTTATGTTTAATCTGAAATATGGAAAATCACTGCTCAGGAGATTTTCTGGAACCAAGACTGAGTTACAGGGAGATTTCGGTTTCGAACAAAAAATATTACACGCAAAAAGGTGTATGCTCAGAAAAATTTATTATAAAAATGTTACCAAAACCCTCCAAAGCTTTTTTTCTAGATCCGCCCCTCGATTTAGCCGTACGTCTCTTAAAACGAAACCCAACCCATTCTAACCCAACCTAGCTTTAAAACTAACACTAGTTTAAATCTGGTGTTAGTTTTAAAGCTAGGGTAGCTGTCTGGTATTAGTTCTGAGGTCTGGGGTTTGTAATAAGCTAGGTTGTAGATCTAGTACTAGTTATACTTGTAGTTTTCGAAGAATTTAAAACAATCTAGAACCAGAATTCCAAATTAAGGTTTACACGTACATCTTCAGACGAACAGCTAAACCGAATCTTTCTAGTTCTAGGTCAGCTAAATTAGAGCTAATACCAACACTAAAGCTAATACTAGACCTGGAACTAGAAACATTTGTGTTTAGCCATATATCGTTTAAGATGGAACCCAACCCAACCCAACCCTTTTTTTATTATAGACGGGATCAGGAAATCTGAAAATGGAAGAAAATTTCGATAGTCTAAAACCCTTCCCCCTCTCTTGCCGAAACTGCCTGTCAGGGCATTACATCGGGGAATAGAAAATAAAATACAAATTAATTTATAAATTATCTCATATTCACCATTTTCAACTCCTTCTAGGAGCTTTTCATGGCTATCCTTTAATTTCATTATTATTATCACCATGTCTAGCATAGTATTACACAAATCTTCTTATTCTAATATCACTTTCACTATATTTTCGAAAATTGTTCAAAAATTTTCACATTTCCTTTCACAAATATTTCTTTCACTACTAAACTTTTCACAAACAAATATTGTATATTACACTGTGTCTATGTTTTCGCAAAACCAACATACCTCACTTTACGATTTTTTAATTTTACATAAATATCATTTAAACGCTTTATGACCAGACAAAGCTTGAGTTAAGTAAAAGTCAATCTCACCTCACTTTCCATCGAACAATGATTTTATTTTTGGGATAGGAATCCTTGTCCATTCCTCATATAGATTCCATCTTTCCTGCAATTGCTTACGTTTCCTATACGACGGTGTTCTTTCTTCAGTAAGCAAGTCTAGCGGAGGCAAACCTTAACATAAATCCCCTTCAGAAGAAACCGTTCAATAAGCTGAACAAATTCCAATAGCGAGTTTTCGATTGATTCATTGATTCTTGTCAACATATCACGATAACGTTTAAATTTAAGGGCTCTTTGCTAAATAGTTGAGGCGTATAGAATAAGATTTAACCGTCGATGCAAGAAGTTTTGTACGCCTTGATCTTGGGCCACCTAAGTTTGGCATCAACCTTAATAGTACCTTAATAGTAGATTACACATGAATGTAGCCTTACTTAATATCTTTTCAATATGTTTAGTCATGGTCAGATCCTTACTAATAAACACACCGAGATGCTTGACCCCTTCAGCACTTTGAATTACAGTCCTATCTACCTTAAGGTTAGGAGATCTTATCTTTCTTTTCCCTTGAAGTAAAACCATTTCTCTTTTCTGTGCAGCAATGTCAAGACTCATCTCTTTAAGTTTATTAATCATTTATTGAAGCGCATACAACGCCTTATCTCGACCAACTCACTCTTGAACCAACCATGCCAGATCGTCCACATACTCTATGATCTCTACTTAGGCCTTCAGTCCACTCCCAGAATTCAATCGTAATATAAATTTCATAAAACTGGACCTAACAAGAGTCCTTGTGGCACTCTGCAAGTCATATCGTAAATTTTCCTATTTGGAGCAATAGTGTTTCTTTCAAACAAGTAGTTCTAAATCATTTCCACTAGGTGAGGGCTAATATTTTCAACCATTTTATAAAAAGGAGATTAGGAAATCGGACGCCCGCCTTAAGTTATCATGCGGCCGGATAGTGTCCCCCTCTCTACACCGGAAGTCGCCCATAGAGCATAACGTCGGAGTGACAACATCGAAAAAACGCACTGTCTTTTGACTCCTGACTCCTCATCTACTATAACATCAACTTCTCGTTTAATTGCTCGTCATGTTTCGGCCGACAAAATAACCATTACCGACACCATTAGTTTCGGCCTTAGCCAACTAAGTGCTTTTCAGAAATCTCTCATGTTCTTCTTTCGTTTTCATGATCTGGTATATAGTCCCATTCACTAGTTTACACTTTTCCTATTTCCGCTGCAGCATGTTATCCGGATTTAAAATGACACCATATTGCTCGTTGCACACCCGTCTAAACGTTCGCAATTGAAAATTGTGAGTTCCGGCGTGTCCTCAAGCTCACAAAACCAACACATCTCAGAGGCCGCCTTTACTATTTTGCAAAGGTATGTGTCAAAGATCCCATGCCCGATCAGTGCATAGGTTAGGAAGTGGTCAACGTGCTCCCATTCTCTTTTTATCCATTCTTACACATCCGGTAAGAGTCTTTTCTTCTATTTCACAAGCTGGCTCCACCTCTGTGTCCACTTTTCCATAAGGTTTGTCCTGATCTCCTTTCTGTGCCTTTTCCCCTTCTTATATTGGTTTGCCATTTCTTCCACCAGCAAAACAAACGATGGTATTCCCGCCACAACTTTTATCGCCCTTAAGGACACTTCTACCGCCCCTCCGAATCATAAAATATTACATGCAAACAGGTTTACGCTCAGCAACATATATCAAAACCCTGATGCATAATAACTACAATTTTGATGCACACCCTATTACCATCAAAATTACTTACATTATGGTTAAATTAAGTTGTTATAGTTTTTTCAACCTTCACACCCTATTATCAACATCCTCCAGACTTGTGTTGTTGTGATATGGATTTAAGCCAGATATTCGTAAGCTATTACTTGACTAAACGAAATGTGCAGCCAGAAAAGGCTTTGATGTTGCAACCTTTGTGTGAAGGTTGCAAATAATATTTAGTAGTTAAAGCAATATAATCCTATTTTATCTAGCGTAGACAAAAGGTTCCAGTTGTTTTTATGCACGTTCAATCATCAAGCGGTAGCATTACTTTTATTCTGTTTGCAGGTGACATAGTTGCGAAAATTGTTGAAACTTAAGAAATCAATTTTAGTAGAGGGTTCCATAGCCCTAACCAAAAACTCATGGAGCCACTATTCGCCAATCATATATTCAGGTTGTTAATCTGAAAAAGCAAAAAAAAGTTAACCACTAGGCCCTGGCCTTCACTTTATGTCTGCATTCATTTACTAGCACTAAATGTAGTACCCTACAATTTGTTTAATTTAAACAATCTTATAATACCGAGATGTGCAATACAGAATACTACCGTAGCCTAATTGGGATAGGGAACCTAAGGAATCGGTAACCATTACTTGGGCAAGAAGAATAAATAATATTAAATTTGGAACATAATTTTCATAACATTGATACGAACTTCAGAGTTTTACTCCTTTATTAAAACAATTAATTTCTGTTCTACCCTCTTGTACTAAACATTATTACAGCAACCTTTTAGCACGATAACCTTCTTATTAATCAGATACTTTAGCAGGCGCACAATATCGTGATGATGTAAATTAGGCGCTGGTTCAATTTAATCGATAATTTTTCGCTTATATCGAGATGAAACGGTGTCCATATTTAATGAAAGAAAATAAATATGTTTAAGAAAAGTGGATCAATTTCATTTTTGAAGTAGATGTCTTAATTGTAGTATTTATCATACCTTATACGACAAAATAATAAAGGTGAAAATTAAGATCACAATGTAAACACGTAAAAGAACATCGTTTCGCAAATTAAATTATTTTTGTTGTTAAAGACGAAAAAATAAAAGTCAACTTTTATTAATAAAGGATTTTTACTATTATATATATTTTTAGTTAAACGGGTTGGGTTGATTCGATTTTTTTATAGTCACATCATAAAAGTAAACTAAAGAATGTAAACGTTTACAATCATAAAATAGTGGGATATAAATTTTTGTATTATTATATTACAATTAAGAGTCGCCTATTATTCCATAAAGTTTATATTGCAAAGTAAATGTACACTTCAAGAAAACTCTGCAAATGATAATTGCACTTGCTAGATATAAAGTGAAATATCAGATATTAATCTCCGGTGACAATAAAGAAGTAGGAAAAAAATATTGAAGCAAGATGGCGTCTTAAGCATCTTTATGTTAACGTAAACAGATTAAGAAATTATACGGTGTTTGTGTTAGCACGTGTCCTTACCGATGTTGTGGAGTGGATCGATAGATGTCTCTGGTCGTAGATAGTAAGTGTGTTAATGTGAGCCAACACAAGCAATCGATTTCTTCGTTTGCATAGTTAATTGCGAAGGTACCAAAATGGGTTGCATTAGAGGCTGAGTTGTTTTTATTGCCTTCGCTCTTCACTTGTTTGGATCGGAGAGCTTTCAGCGTTTGGTCGTATAAATTTTTTGGTCTTCACTGGAAACGTCAACTGCCAATTATTGCGTATTGAGGCGGTCCTAGAAAGAATGACGATCATTCTACCTGTGCCCGAATGGTTTATTATACTTATTAAAAGTCCGTACGCCGTTGCTCAATTTGTTGGCTCACAGAGTGGCATAACCTTTTAACCTGAAACCGACGCTGGCTCGTCTCACTGGGTGACTTTCTAAAAATGGAAATTAGAAACTCCGAAATAAATCAATGGCATTGTGCTTCGAGTGGCACGATGTGTGCAATTAAACCCGGTAATTATATCCCGCGGACGCAAATGGGAAAGGGGTGGGATTTATTGGTATTGTGCAGAGAAGTTGGCTATGGATTAATAACCATCAGGTTGAACTATGAACCTCGGGCGTAATTATTTATTTGCATGTGCACGTCCCGATTATATAAAATCGAGAAACTCGATACGCACACAATATATCGATATACCTAGTGTCATTTTTCCTCGAGGTTACGTTCATCATAAATCATATCGTCCTCGTTTTAAGAATTCACCAAATTTGCCACTCGATTCAATCCGTTCTTTGTGATCGAATCGTTTTTGAAGGGAATGCCTTGACGAGTCAACAATAATAACCAGTCCAAAAGAATCCTCTCGACTTGCCTTGAATATTTTCGACTGAATCCGTTGTTGGTAGCTGACAGCGAGAGCTGCCAGGTTCGCGGTTTGAAAAATCGACGACACCAATACGGAGTGGCTTGCAATAGCAAATTACCTCATCGCCAACGTGTGAAATATTACCGCACCTTAGTTTGTTATCGCCGATGACAATGAGTGTTAGCTCCGTTGTCAGCGTCGATGATGCATCGCCTACCGTACGAACGATGAAGGATCCTTTTTTCGATTAGATAACAACGCGACAAAGTGTATGGGCGATCGAAGAAACTTTATGCGTTTGTGATTCCGTGCCACGTTGTGTAACGACTCTCTTTTGCTATCAAAGCAACATTGTGTATGATGGGATGAGCTGTTACTTGCAACACTTAACCTGAAAACGGGTTTCATTCAAATTAGTTTTTGATAATTCCGAGAAGAAGCTGCTGATATGTCCCGTTGTTTTTAAAAGCACGATAACATTATTTGAACTCACAATAACTGCGTTCATCAGTTGTGTTTATTGCCAAGTAATGTATACACAATGACAGACCTTGTGTTGTAATTGATATCAACGCTATTGTAGTCAAAATGTCAATGAGTGTAAATAATAAATTAGTAGACTTGGTCGTCTCCCTCTAGCTCAAACGTTGTTATTAAATCGTTGTCTATGCAACGAGATATTTTATTAGGTTCATTAAGGAATCGCCATAAAACGGCTAGTTTTATTAAAGATTCATTAGAACTAACCGAGTGGTAATTGATTATTGGGAAAGTTTCCCTGGTAATAAAATAGTTGACTGATTTTATAACTTAAAGTTTTATGCGCTAACTTGAATGTGATCACTATTAAAACTTCACATACATCATTCAGAAAAGAATTAATTAAATGATTATATGAGAGTCTTTCTCTTTTTCAATACTTACCGTGAAATGTTTGTTAATCACACCGCAGTACGAATAAACGTGCACGATCAAGAGAACGCAACAACATTTCAAAGTCTACCGTCAGCGACCGCAGTATGACGTAATATATGGACCATTGTGTAGCCGCTAAAAATTAAATGCACACAGTAATAACGTGCGTGTGATTGAGGTGAGGTCCACTGACAAGAGAGCTACTTATTCAGGCGGGATCCTGGAGGACACTTTGCCAGAGGTCTCTGACAGCCTACCACTTCAAAGATGGGTTCTACGGCCGGACGGGCGGGCATACATGAAGACTGTCGACGTCCGATGGACAAAGGTTCACGTGTGGAAGAATTGCCGACGATGAGGATGCATTGATTGCCGACCAAAGCGGCAAGACGGACGTATTGTAGGTGGCGCTCAACTACCTCCGGCGGCGTTCTGAAGCGGCTGAAACCGGACATTCGTAATCCAGTCACGTAGAGAGGCTACTGTACCGGAAACGGCGGCAGGTAGTAGTAAATGTCGGACGCGTACGCTGCATTAAAAAAATTTGCTCAGTAAACGGTGGGAGTAAATCTCTCGCATATATATGGTAATAGGAATATTTATGAAGATCTGATAAGAAAAATGTGCAAAGTGCTTTTGCCTGGCTTTAAGAGGGCAGGTGATGTAAAACAATTTGCATTAAATTACACAGAAGCATCGTGAATGTCATTGATAATTAAGTAAGAGATGTTAATTTTGGCGTGAAATCATTTAATTTCTTCATTTGATTTCATTACTACTATTAAGATAATTTTAAAAATTATCGATATAACGGTTATTGTTATAATGTACTTGTGTAAATGTTAGGGCTCACATATAATCTAACAAACAAGTTGTTTATAGGGTTTATTACAGTTCTAAGTAAATTCTTCATTGATATAAAACAGTTCTAACACTAAACCTAGAACTAGAGACATTTGCGATTAAGCGTCTTAAAAGAGACATGGCTGAACCCTAATGTTCCTTGTTTTCAGTGTAGTGGTTGTGCTGATGCTAACGTTTGTCGTAGTTTTAATTGTCATTTTTGTTCGACCAATATCGATTTATCTACTTTTATAAACATTTAAAAAAATTCGTTTATAATTAAGTTTATAATTATTTCACAATTAACCCTCTCCTGTTAGTTGGACGAGATATATCCTAACCCGGTGGATCTGTAGAGACCAATTCTATTTTATGCATTGATTATGTACAAATTTCTTTAAACAAGGATATTAGAATTTAATTCCGACTTTAAGAAGGCTTTTGTAAAATCGACCACATTGAGTTGTTGTTTTTATATTTTTTACTGATTAATATAATCTTTATCCTCTGTTTTGATGAATTAGCTTAAATATTAAAACCTGAAATTCGTTTAAATAATAACTTTAACATCATAATCTCTTTGGGTCTTAAAAATATTTTTAATGATGCTACCAGAATTAGAAGGTGCATAGATAACATATTTGCTAAATAAAATAGATGTATTTTTCCATAATCCTTTTATATAAATATGTGTAAAAGGAAACACGTCGTATTTGAAAGATTAATAAAAATATTTGGCATCCAAAACGTCAAACATTTTTTTCAAAAAACACGGCAAAACCCGTAAGTTTCTAGTTTTAGATCTACTGTTAGTCCTAGTGATAGTTCTAGTGTTAGTTCTAATTTTAGTTCAATTAACACCGGTCGTGAAAGCGTACCTATATTAACTTTTTACTTTGTGTGCACAACAACCAGACATACGCTTAAATTCTTACAAGTGTTGATTGCACTGTGCAAAAACAGACCTCAACTGCTTCCATGATTTCTGTTCACACAATAAATTTTAACCAAATTAACACACACACACACATTGTACATTACATATATACAGTACATTACATATTACATATATATATATATATATATGTTTTGGTTGATCCGAGGTATCATCCGTTCATCTTCTTGGTTGTTCCCTGTGGACAGGGGCAGACGTTTCGCTAAGATCTCACTTGGCATCTTCAGTGCTTTGTCGTAGTCTCCTGTTGACAGAGATCTTGGCGAAACGTCTGCCCCTGTCCTCAGGGAACAACCAAGAAGATGAACGGATGATACCTCGGATTAACCAAAACACATACTTCTCCATCCGTGAAGCATTACGAATTATTATATATTAGTTATGCTTTGTTGTCATCTAAGAAACGATGATAGTTTCCACTGAAAAACCTAAACTGTTATGTTTCTCGTACCATGGTTATCTCGAACTTTCAATATTTCCTTCCTAGCAATAATGAATTACACAATCATTAATTGTCCACAAATTGTCAGTTTATTTAATTGTCATGTTGTTACGTAGACGTCTATAACTCCCCTAGTGCGGCATCGTCAAAATTTTCCCCATATCAATGTCTTTAATAGGAACTGAATTATCGGTATGCAAGTCGCAGGTCTCTCTGTGGTTCATGAATGGAATGACATCGTCCTCAATGGTGAATCAAGGTTTTATTTATGGGTTAATAGTACTCGTAGAAAGGTGCTCCGATATTGAAGGCATAAAATTGTTCAGAATTTGGAGTTCAGAACGACACACAGCCTTAATACCTGGGGTTAGTGTTTGGGGGCCATTTTGTGCTACTCAAAGGTCACCTCTGATGTTGATTTCATGTATATTAAACGTACGATGCTACATCGACAACCTTCTGGAACCAGTGTTAGTACCTTACACGCAGATGTTGCAGAATGCTACTTTCTGTCACGATAATTCGATATTCTATACTGGTGTGATTACAAGAAGGTTTCTGGAGCAGGTTGGATTGCAGATTTTGCCCTGGTCTGCATGGTCACTGAAATTGTTGTCGATTGAACATGTCTGGGATCTGGTGGGTTTGCGACTAAGACAAGTACCTAACCCTCCTGAATCTCTGGATGAATTTCGACACCATCTAGAAGTTGTATGGAACGAGAGACTTCAGGAGGACATCGACCACTTAACAGAAAGCATGGGTAGAATAGTTAATGCATGCATGGCTGCTCGTGGGTATGTAACCCAATACTACCTTTTTCCACAAAATGCTAAATTTAAATTTTAAATTAAAAGAATTTTAATTTAAAAAAATTTAAAGTGTTACTTAGTTGATAATAAAGCATTATTTTGCCGAAGGTTCAAAATTGTCAAACTTTGTGAATTTCAATTATACATTTGTTACATTTATGAGCCAAATGAATCCACATGAGACATCTAAATTTTTTGAAATATAACAAAGGGATAAACGCATCTACTTTTATCACATTCAGTTCGCACATAGTCTCCAACACACTAAATACTATTCTGTACATTTTGTTGTATGTCGCAATATACGCTGATTAATGAAACGAGAATGTTGAAAATCTTCACATGTCCTTTCATTATATTTCGTTAAACATTTTGGCATGTGCTTGAATATATTATGCATAGATATCCTGCTATGTTCGGGAGTTCCGTAGTTGTTGATCCTCTAAATTTGTTTCACTTTCGGATGTCAATAAGACTCACTTCCTTTTCTGCCCTGAACGTTTATTTATATTATTCTCCGTTTCATACTCGCGATTCCAATTTACTTGTTGTAAATAGGTCTTTATTTGTATCCATGTTCTTTTTGTTCCAGAAATATTATGACATACGAACACTCTTCTTCTCTGTCCGTTATACACTAGAACAGATGAGAGTATGAAGAATTTTACATAATTTTGGTCTGTTGTGCTTTATTACCACATCTTACCTGTACAAGCTTTAAAACCAGGCGACTACGTTTGAAGACTTCAATTTAGACGCTGGATGTTGAAAAAACAAATGATTTCTCGGATAATGTTGATGAAACCTCATTCACCATCATTGGACACTTAAAAAAACTCAGGGAATCGTTGATGGTTGCCTGATTGTGTTTGTAATTAAAGAACTTCCCATTATCATTCGTTATTTATGTTTTATTGAAAATGATCTATCTATATTACTGGATGATGTCCTCTTATTGTTACACTACGAATGTGGATGACGCACGATGGCGCACCTCTACACTTTGGTTGACAAGTAACAGATTTTCTTAATCAAAATTATACAAACCGGTGCAGTGGTGAATTGATAGCGGCTGCTTGGTCAACAAGGCATCCAGACTTTAATCTCTTACATTACTCTTTATGGCGAACATTGAAAAGTATGGTTTATACAGAAAATATTGAAATCTGAAAGATTATAGATGACGCAGAAACATTCGTATATCCTGAGGCTGTAAGCAGTCTTACCTCTTTTTTGATGTTAAGTACAGCAACTGGATGGACATTTTGAACAATTAATTCAATAAAGCTGTTTCTTTTTACATGGTCTTTAAATTAGTACGGAATTCTTACCAATACTTATTTATAATTTCAAGTGCTTGGTAGCTCGGTTACGATAGTGTTTTAGGTTTATGTTTATTAGACATTATTGACTTGAAATCACTTCGGCAACCTACTACTAAGCTATGGCAGTCACGTATTGGGACACGTGTATTTCTTAGGTACCCTATAATTTTAAAACGGCTTGGCATTTTAAGGATAAATATCTACAATATTAATTCTTTATATAATGTGATAACATTATGTAAGGAATTAAGAATATGGTATCTTTCTTACTAGAAAAACTTATTGCTGTAACAATAATCTAGTATGATTCATCATTTAAGTATTATAAATTATTGACAAAAGAACGAAATTTCGAATACAAAAATTCATGTTCTTAGATTTTTAGAAATAAACTCATTGTGGTGTTTAGTTTAATACAACCTATATTTGACAGGTTATGTACGTCTATACAACCCTGTTGTTAACAATATTTTCAACATGTCTATCAAAAATAGTAAAGTTTCAAGGTTAACGTGGTGAAGCAGAAGGTGGTGAAAGAAGCTAATTGTAAATTTTGCAAGAAAGTAATATCAAGAGGAGAAAAATGAATAGTAGCTTCCACGAGTCCGTTACGGCTGCATTTAAAACAATACTATGAAGTTGAAATGTCAAAAAAAATAAAAAATAATAAAAAATAAGAAATGTCAAGAAAACAACACTGAAGATAAGAAACTCGAGAAGTCGTTAACGGAAGAGCTAAAACTAAAAATAATTTTTCAACAACGGACTTTACTTATAAACGATCGACGAGTTAAAAAAATTACTATCAAAATAGATGAAATAATCTGCTTAGATTATTTATTTAGAACCCTATTCGCTAACTATATGAAAAATGTAATATCTGTTATTTATGATTTATAAGGGACTCAAATTGCAAAAAAAATCTAAAACGGAACATAAGTATGTGTAGCCTTAACTTATGATATTTGGACATGTTCAATAATAGTTTTACAACAAGTTAACGCCTTTTTAAATTTACCTACAAAAGACAGAAATTCTTATCCAAATGTTTGGTGGAAAGACCGCTGTATTCAAAATTAAGCAGAATAGTTCAAAAGTATTTATCAAGTCCTGGAAGTACCGTTTATAACAACGCACATTTTCTGAAATGAGAGTAACTTATAGAATAGAAGACCGCCGTTCTAGATTAACTTCTGTTACCGCAGAAAAAAACTTTTCATATAATCTTTTTTTTTAAATTGTGGTTTCAATTAAAGTAAATTTAAAATTTGTTAAAAAACGACTACTTCAGAAACGAAGGTTGGTGAAGAAAGATTGTTTTCACTCCTTTTGCTATGTTCGAATCATCATTTACTTAATACATAAATTTTAGTTGTGAAATAGTTGTGTTTTGATCCGACCAAATTTGTCAGTTTTTCGACCAAAACTTGATCGTCAATTAAAGAGGCCGAATCAGCCGGAATCAGTATTAACGCCGGATTTTGTTTTAATTGTCATTCTGTGTTAAATTGTTAATATTTATCTGGGTCCAGTACTAGCTAAAGGTCTACCTCGCAAACTAACAACATTACAAAACACAAATAGAATAAATTAAGCATTTGCTAATTCAATGTATGTAATAGCAGTTGCTTACCCATGCGTGATGTTACGAATGGGCCTTCGAACAGTGCACCTGTTCTCAGGATGTTGCAGTTCTCTAAGATTCTACCATCCTTAGTATAAGTAAACTGATCGTAATGTTGTGACCAGCTATCCTAATGTGTACCCATTAAATAATAAAAAAAATTCAAAGTTATTAAAATTTGTTTAGTGTTTGTACTTTTATGATGTTATCTCGAGATTTCTTCGAAAACAATAAATACTGTGATTTCGTCACGGAGGTTAAATACCGATGTAACCATCAAATGGGTTTGTGCAGACGTTAACTATTTTTATTTGAAACGTACCGTATTGGTAAGGTTAAAACAAATGAAGGAAGCAAAGTGAAACAAGAAAAAGCTTTGACGATCTAAAGGCCCCATAGATTATTCAACTCGTAACGGCGTTGGCCGCAATAAAGCTCAAGTAGTAAAACGTTTACTGCCATTAGGTGCCTTAGTTGCATATATAAAATCGTTAGTGTAATGGGACCTAAACCGAGCGAATCCTCATTAATCCGGCGAAGCGTGCTGATTTGAATATGGCCGGCGTTGACATGCAACAATTCAAACGTTGCGCACGGCATGTCGCCTAACATATGGCCGCCGGACGGCCGTACGTTACAGTTTGAACAGCATTTATTTGCATATAATGGGAATGGCGGGCATACGCGGCCCGGCACAATTGATAAAGCATGTTATTATCTGGACTAGCGCTCGTGTTTAATTGAACTGTAACATTATGGCTGCCGGGAATCGTACGTTACGCCGAATGACAATGCTTCGGTGTACCTACCCGAACGTTTATTGATCGCCGTGGCACTGGCGCCCGTTGTCCTGCCATTTTTAAATACCAGAAACACAACCCGCCAGAGTCACGTGTTCCTTTCAGCGATCCGTTGCTGCTACTTCAGCCTCTCGATTCAACAGCAGGAACAATCCTTGCTGGTTGGGTATCAATGAAACAAAAGTCTTTACAAGGATATATTATGGTCTTTTTATGGCCTGACTCGGGTCATATTGTTCGTAGGCTTATTCGTTTTCATGCTTTTACATGATCGCCACAGTTACCGGACGCAATGCGTGATGAATATTAAGGAAGTGAATACGATACTTACGAATGAGTCCAATTACAATCAGTTCTTCAAACTTAAATATCATTGAAAACAATTATTTGTCTTAAAAAGTATCACTTGTAAATTCGAAAATTAAAAATTCAAATGTCAGTTGATATTGCTTTAATAATATTGGTAAAAAATTATTACACAATATTGTGTCAATGTAAACATTAAGGTGTAGAGTCAAGGTGAATTAAAATTTAAAATCACGCCGATTCAAAAAAAAACTAAACAAATTTATTACGGAATTAAATTTTGAAACAATATTTACATCTGATAGTCATAAATTAATGATCTTGGAAACATGGCACGGCGAGAGGTATGTGAGGTAGCTCGGTTTAACTTAATTCCGGTCAAACCCGCTGTCTTCTCGCTTTACGACCATGTCATTAGCAGTTCGGTTGACAAATGGCCTAAACAGTCCTCGCGCTACGCTTGATCTTTGACCCCGTCATCTGGCTCAATTAACCGGAGAATTTTATTGGCCTGGACGCAACGTCGAACGCGGCTCGTATTTTAAAACGGTCCCAATTTGTATAATATTAAGATTAAGGAACCGATATGATTAGGCAAGCTTTGACTCGAAGCGTTCGTTGATCGCGATGATTAGATAATATGCAAATATCGATAATATTGTGAAATATTATCAGTTAGGCGAACGATGTCCTCTTCTATAGTTTCTATACCGTTTTGCTCTTCGTTAGCCATTATTGTAAATAGAATCTCTTGTCAACAGCCGATGGGCATTGGCGGTGGTGAAGCAGATCATAAAGATGGTTTTACAATGACTGAGGTATAGTTACAGGTATGCGGAAAGAAGCGTTCGGCCAACGATTGCTGTAAAAGGGTACGCCGTAACTTCTAACGGCCACTACCGAAGATCTCGCGGCTTGCTTATTCACAACCATTGTCAGTTAGTTTGGTTTTACTTTGACTGGTTCGTAGAGCGAACACCGGAACGTCTTACGTGACATATAACGTTACTTCAAAGATAAGAGCTATATATTACAATATAAGTAATCTTGGGTCTTTGTCCGCATTATTTCGTTTACAATCCCCAAAACAATAAATAATCACAAAAACAAAAAAAAAACAGATTTAGTTTCGTTTTCCAAACTTTCGTTATCAATTTCTCTTAATCGGGTCCATTAAGCTACACTAGTAAACGACTGAAAACTATTTCAGTGATTCTAACAAATTATTTTCGGCTAATGCATACGATAGATAAACCAGATATGCAAATCAACTATAAAACTTACACCGCAGCGATAGCTCTTATAGTTATAATTGACTTGTGCTGTAGTCTTATCTTGATTCCGGCAACGTCCACCCTAGAAACTGTTGCCGCGTCTCATACAATCTTGTACTGAGGCAATAAACATGTTGGGTTTTTAAGATAACGCAATCGCTTTCACTATGCACAAGATAAGTTTGAAATAATCAATTCTCAACGATGAAAGTTTTAAATTTAAATTTTCGACGAATTCCAGACGATGTTAATCCTTTCAGTAAATAATTGTGTCGGTATATGGTCCAATAAAATAGGAACTGCATGTGCCAAATAAGCTACCCAGATTTACCGGTGGTAAACCGGAATCAGGGAGTTGTATTTACATAAGAATTAGCGGGGACACACAAATAAAATGGAAAATACACCCTTTGTTTGTTCCCTTTATGGTCCCCCAATGCTAATTAGTGACTGACCTTCCTTTTTAAACCGGCGTGAGTTGATTAAAAAAGTAAATGAAACGGATACAAAGAAAATTCCTTTTAAATCGTTACGAACCTCGTAAATAATATTTTATGGAGAGATCTGGATTGGTCATCATCGATACAATATTTGAAATACCAGAAAGGTGTATTTGGTGATTTATCCAGTTCAAATAGTTGATCGCGGACAGAACGAGTTCGCTCAGGGCCTTGAGAACATCAAATATTTGTTCGAACAGAGAACGAACGTGCGATTTCAGGGAACTGCGAGAGGGAACAGCACCACCTACAGCGCAATTCAATTCGCCCGACGAGGTATACGTTTTGCAGATAATAACGACTAATGTGCGGCGATACAATATACGAGCGACCACCGGCCGTCGGACGATAAATTCGCCACTCACAATGCTGAAAGATACACTTAAAATTGACGTTATGGGCCTTGTTAATAAATTGTCGTCGTTATATATCTCGTCTGGCGGTAGGAGTTCGCTGCGAGAGGCAACAATGACCCTCGAGGTAGACGGATTTGATTGAAAATAAATTGAGGGAAGCAAAAAGGGATAGCTTCTCAAGAAGATTGTTAATAAGGAGTACTTACTTCTCACTAACCATTATTACAGTTTAATGTTTCATCATCTTGAAATGAATGAAAATTTGCGAAATTTTAATTGTTTGAAGCATATAGAGCATAATACAGTAAAAACTCGATACAGTTGACTAATAAAGAAGAGAGAATATTCGTTTTAACCAAAAGTCCCTTGTTTTGAAAATTTGGAACGCATAAATAACAAAAATAGACACTCTGGAATAGGACCATTATATATTTTTTATTGGCTTATTCAAACCGACGCTTTAGTTTTCCCAAAATAAATAACGACAATAAAAAAACTTTGATGCCGTCATGGCGTTTCATATGTCATCCATGTGAAACAAAAATAAAAAAAAAGTACGAAAGGCGTAGAAGCGAGATGCCATAAGAATGTTATGCATTAGAAAAAGATATCCGAACAACACAAGTCTGTCTTCTTGATTTTACGTAAAAACCTCGTAAACGTCACCAAAGTTTTTATAGAGGGGATTTTGAATTTTGATACTAATTATAGCAAAAATTAAACAATATTTGGATCTGAAAATGTTACCAATCCTTCTATTGTTGCATAAATAAGCTTTGGTTTTCTCCGTGTTCATCATGTAGTTTCAATTAAAATAACACAAGAACATACTTTTCTGTTTTAATGATGAAAATATTTATTTCTATATTGTCGTATTTACAAAATTTTACAAACTAATCTACAAATCCACAAAAAAAAATTTATTAAATAATAGGAAAATAAGATAAAAAGTTTCTTAATTATGCACTACAAGTTATTAAAATAAAGTTATTTCACAGAATACATTAAAATTAACTAAAGATTATTAAAATTATATTTACAGTCAATTTGTTTAGGTACAAGGTGGATAATACAATGTGTTGTAATATTGGTAATAAAATTTGAAATCGTATTCGATTTCTGACATACTTTCCATGTGGGTTTTAAAATTAATAAAAGACATAGAACCAACAAGTTTTGTTTAAAACTTTATTATAAAATAGAACACCACTGTCATTTATGAACATGAATGTGTTAATGTGAATTTTTTGTTTTAGGTGTTTTTCTTTTTGATAAATAGGTATGAAACTTGACAAGATGCAAAATAAATTTTGGTGTGCAAGTACATATATTTCGTTTAACCTCGTAAGTATTTTTTGCGTATCTATCAAATGCATTCATAAATCTATGGAAATATCGAAAATTATTAAATTCTGTTGTTGTTATATTTATTTTCAATTTTGTTCTTATATTGAGGGATAAATAGTTCCTCATATAAATAGAGTTCTTTCGATTTGTTTATATTTTTAATTAATTTAATATTATTTATGTCAGCTGTGTTTTTATGTTAATGTGTTCAAAAACTTTTGTTTTTAAGTTTCTTCCGGTCTGTTCAACGGAGAACCCATTACAATCGTTACAAGATATTTTGTATATGCTACATAACTTTAACATGTCGAATTTATGTTTGTTATTTATGTTTAACAAGCTTTTTTGCCTGAATTAAAAGCTGGAAATTGTTATATGTATAAATAATAATTATTATCTATAAATATAAATTAAATTTCGACAGATTCTTATCTATTTTAAATTATATATTGCGGTTGTAGAGGATGCATGAAACAATAACTTTAAAATTTGGGAACTTCAGAAAATATTCAATATAATTCACAAGCGACACCTTAACAGAATAATGGTTATATTATTCTGTTTATAATGGTTATATTATTCTGTTAATGTGTCGCTTGTGAACTATATTGAATGTTTTCTGAAGTTCCCAAATTTTAAAGTTATTGTTAACACCTATAGTAAGAATTTTATTTATTTCCTTATTTATGTTTTCATCATTTGCAAGGTACTTAATTAGTCTGTTGAACATGAGATTAAAATTAGTGTATTTGTGTTGAAGACAGTTTATTTAGGCGTATTTAGGCATATATAGGCATATTTAAATTTAAATCCAGATGTATTAGTATTAATGTCGATAGGGGTTCGATGATATCATATTCGCAAATATCACTGAATTTTTATACGAAATTAGTTTACCACTTGAGATTACCGATGTTAAAGAGCAGTACAATGAGCAGTTATCGAGAAGTATACAAGGTGAGTCAATAGTACTGGGATGGAAGATTGTGGCTTTACTGTTGACAATAAAAAAATTTGATGTTAATGTATGATCAATACATTAACATCAAATCAGCATAGATTATAATTGTTTTCATCTATTCAAATTTTGAATGTAAGGTTACTAAGTTATTAATCATTACAGCTGTGAATTATATGCACGAAAAAGCAAAGATATATACGTATATATATATATGCATGTATTCTGTTAATTATATGTATCCCATACTAGAAAATATGCACATATATGCAGAAAACTATCAAGAAGTAATAAACTCCTTTATTCATCTATAACACTGATGGCGAACATTTTGAACTGAACGTGTCAAAATGTTCAAAACACTTAGTGCAACATACTGCCGGGTAGGACAACAATTTTACGTAATAAGAATGAGAAACAAAATAATTTCAACCGACCTCCTATTATATATACTATATGATTTATGACCATATGAGACCTTTTCTATGAATAGGATCAAATTATTTGTTAGGAAAATACATACCTGGGTAAAAAATCAAATTCAAGAAGAAAACACATTCTAAACCAACAAAAGCTATGTTTGACAATATTTAGCTGGTTTTATATTTTTTTAAAGTCATCCACCTTTTTACGCATTGGTTGTCAAAAAAAAGAATGGTTGTCCCGTTCCTGAATCAGGAATATTACTAAACTTCACCTTTCGTCTCTTCGACGATTGGTACTGCTTCCAACAGCCTTGATATGCTTCCAGAAGACTTGAAATGTTCCACAAGATGATATAACTTCCAGAAGCCTTGAAATGTTTCAGAAGATTTGATATTGCTTCCAGAATATTTAAACTGCTTCCGGAAGACTCGAAGGCTCGACTGCCTTTGGAAGACTTGATATTACTTTTAAAAAACTTGAAATGTTTTCAGAAAACTTCATACTACTTCTAGAAGACATGATACTCCTTCTAAAACATTTGATACTGTTTCTAAAAAATTTGATACTGCTTCGAGAAAATTTGCATTCCAGAACATTCGATACTGCCTCGAGAAGGCTTGATATTGCTTTTAAAAGATGTCAAATGCTTCTAGAAGGCTATAATTGTTTCCAAAAGATTTGATATTGCCTCTGGAAAACTTTATACTGCTTATATTGCTTCTAAAGTATGAATAATGCCAATTAAAGACTAGATACTGCTTGTATAATTATAAATACTACTGGCAAGAGGCATTTTTATTGCAAACGAATCATAGGCTCCAGATACATTGCAATCTTTTAATTTTATTTTGAGAACCGTCATTCGCCGCTTGACTCAATTCCTTTTTTTCGGTATTTGTAGTTATTTTCAAAAAGGTTAACATTGTGTTGGATATACCACTAACGCTCTAAGGATAAATCATTTGACTGCAGAATTTTTCCAATCTTCTATTTGGCTATTACAAATATACATATACTGCTGGCTCTGACCCCACAAGCGCTTTAGCACTACCTTCACGTACTAACTCAACTGTGGTTTCATTGGCAACAACTCTAAAGTGACTTGGCGTCTAGATCAGAAAAACCCTTCTATTCAACACTCAGTATAGTTAAAGTGATGAACCGTTTGAATCATCAGTGTTCCCACACAAATTTTGATAATTCGCTACTTGATTTGGAGCTTTGTGGAAATGATTTATTCAGCTACTGTCCACATTCAATCCCAAGGTTTTTCTTCACTTGCGCAATAAATAATAAGAAGCGGCCAACATTCACAAACTCACTTATACAGTGTTATTTATTTTGCAATCCAAAACTAGCACTGATTAACTACGATAACATTTTGATCTGAAACAATACTTTGGTGTCTTTCAACACCGGCCAATACAGAAAAAAAAGAAAATAACTGAGTAGAATAATCAAAATTGGTCAATTTTGGTTAGGTTATCTACATCCGAAGTTGCTTCACTTCGCTTGTAGAGGACGTGAAAGTTAGCAAAAACTTTTCTTTTGTGTTGTATAACTCGGTAACGTGTTAATCAATTCAAATCATTGAGAAGTGGGTTCCTAAATTCAAGAATGCCTTTTTATGTTTTCTTCACAGAAATGATGGAAAAGCTATGTGTTCCGCAGTTATTACTCCATTTTTTTTCTAAGCAATCCACAATTACATAATTAAAATTTCTGAAAAATTCAGAACTAAATGGGTTATTTAGTTACGTTTTTTATGGCTTTGATTATCTGGTTAAAAATTGCCAGTTTGAATTGTGCCTGTATTCTAGCAAATGAGCGGTATCTGCAAAGCTTATTTACGTCATTGTAACTACAAAATCTCATCGGAAACACTGATTTCTCTGAGGCATTAAAGTCAAAAGTCCTTTCCTTAGAATTATTGATAGTGAACAGGAATTACGAAGAAAAATCTATCTAGTATTTAATTTCTTAGTTAAGTGCCAACTATGTTGAAATTTTCTAGTTGAAATGATGTATGTAAGACTTGCAGATATTGGAATCAAATTTTGATTTAATTTTGATTTATGTAATCAAAATATTATAAGGGACAAACTAATTCAGAACTAAGTGGGCTAATAAGAAATTATAATTAACGACGCGACGTTTATATAACATTGTTTGATGAAATATTTAAAAAGACGTAAATATGCTCAAATATGCAATGTGATAATGAATATGCATGAAAACGGAAAAATATGCAAATTAAGCATAGGCTCAAATGATTTATTTTTATGTCATTTGTGAAGATAAACAAAATTCCTCCTTCGCAAATTCATATTACCAAATAAGCATTTTACATATAATCACAGCTCTATTAATCATTTTGTGAAAATTTTAGAAAAATCGTGTAATCACTTCAAATTCGTTATCAACAGACATACCAATAAATAAAGCTTGGGTGAAACACCTTGTATAACCGACAATAATTTTAGTTAAAACATTTTTTTTTATTTTCAATTGTAAAGCTACTATCTTCCTTCCCGCTCTATTGACTTCCGCTGTATAGCAGCCTTAGAAAATTCGGAAAATATCAATTGATAACAAAATTGATGTGCATAGAAAGGCGATGTTAATGAACACTTTAATTTGATATGTATCTTTATTACTCTTTAACGTGATTTTCTTTTTTTATTATTTTATTTATATAAACCTATGCATAAAAGTCAAATAAATGAAAATCTTTGTCAAAGAGATATTTTGTCTGATTACTCTAAAATTGGTAGAAAATAAAACAAACATCTACACATACAAATAACAAGTTGAATTATCTTTTGACATATTTAGAAATTGTAATACTTATGTAGTGCATGAATAATATAACTTTAAGTTATATATATTTTATTTATTTCAAAATTATAGAAAATAGTTTTCGATATTTCTCAGAAAATTTTCAATTTGTAATAAGAATATTATATTCCTGTAGATTTATGTTGATTCAAGACAGAATATTTTTTATTCAAACCATATTGATGTTTTCAATTAAATATATTTTTAGATTGAGAAAAATTTAGTGTTGATATAACAATGAATGTTTCTCAACAAGAATATGATCCTTTTTGACCAAATAAAGTATGTTTTATATCGCATGTTTTATATCGTATTCTTGGTGAAATAGCCATATTTTTAAACGAAGCAAAAATAAAAATCTGTTATAATTAAAGTAACACATTTTATCTACCATTTTTAAGAGGTATTATCTTGACTCAATATGTTCTATTCTTAATTCTTAACGCTATATGATTAGTTTAAAAAATTGGAATTAACACTAGAACTATTACTAGGTTCCAAACAGTTTCTGAAGAAGGTTGCAATATGGCATCTGAATTGTCAAACATTTTTTTAAAAGACGTACGGTAAAACCCGAAAGATTCTTGTTTTAGATCTAGGACTATATGTAAAACTATTATATCCAGGACTAATACTGCTGGTAATAGTTGTAGTGTTCATTTTAATTGTAGTTCAATCAACACCGACCGTGAAAACCTTCGTATTTAGAATATTGTATTCTTAGATTAATATTATTATTAGTTTAAATTAAAACATATTTGTATTCTCGTATCAAAAAAACTTTTTATCCGTGTGATAGTAGCACGCGGACGCTCTAACAAGTAAAAATTTGTTCACATATAGCTGGACCAAATACCGAATTTTTCTGTAATTATATCTGGACAAAAACTTTGAACCTGATAGCGCTTATTACAGCTTTGGAGTGCAAAATTTTCAGCGGTATGAACAGCAATATATTATCATGGAAATATAGAAAACGAATAAAATAAACATTTTTAATATAATTTATGTAGATGAACTAATAAAAGCGATTTATTAATTGTGTCTACCTATTTTTCGTGTCTATGACTTTTGTTATAAATTAATTTTGGGATAAGCAACACCGTATACGCCTTGCGGTTAATAATTTTCAATGAAAAACTGTCAATTCAATTATTTAATAAAAAAATAACCTAATACTTATGCGCTAATTGTAAATGCGCTTCCCAAACAAACAACACAACAAAAATTATGATTTTTTTCCGAACACTATCTCCCACTTAACAAATCGATATATCTTAAAAACTAGGCATCAGACAATAAATGTTCCATGTAAAATTTGTTTGGTTTGAAGAGGAATCATTCAATGGCAAAGATCAATCCTGCTCTCACTCCCTGGTGGTGGAGTGGCAAACAACTTAAAAATTTTTAATACGAACCACTCTTTTTTAGAGCAGAATCAGATTCTTCGGAAAAAATTACTTTAATTTCACCTACGATTTTTATGTTTTTTCTCGTCTACAAGGTGTTATGACTTACATTTTTATTTATTACATTTTAAATTAATTTTTGTCAACTCGCCACTGGATTAAATTAAATGCTCGCCATGATGACTTTTCACTTCGTCAGATAGATCTTCGTGGATAATTACATAATATGGAAGAAATTTGTACAACTTCAGTATTTCCAAAACACTTATACGAGACATAAAACTTTATTTAGAATTTTTATTTTGAAATTTATTTAGAACACGATGTTTTAGAATTCGGCCGAGTTTACTTCTTATATCAATAACAATATTATTTACTATACTTAGGACGGCCGACGTCTTCACCCGAAATTACTCTAATACCAAAATTATATCATCCTAAGTAATTGTCATGGTATAAGAAATAATCTTGGCTGACTTCGAAGACATCGGCTGTATTAAGTATCGCAAATACTATGTAGGACGCGCTATGGAACTCTGTTTAGTTTGAGGCCTAGTTTTTAAGATATTAAATGAAGTTAAATGTGTTAAATTATGATTTATACTAAAAAGTTATTTTGAGGAAAAACCATAAAATGCTACAAGAAATTTTGCAAAATCCACATGAATAGGCCTTATACTACAAGACGTATACAATATCACTTTTGAAAAATGTTCAACAATTTATTTTTTACATTAATTGTCTAAATTTTACCCGAACCCATATAACTGGAAGTGGTCCATTATCTGAACACTATCTGAACACTTAAGAAAAAAATTTAAAACTAACAAAAATATAAATTAGGGAGCTTATAATATTAAAAAAGTAATGTTAAAACATTCAAATTTCATTGTAATAATTTAACGAAAACAGCTATTACTTCTATTGAAATTTTAGACATTACCTCTGCTTTAGTTTAAAGCATGCTAATATAGAAATGTAATCTTGAATTTACAACTGCAGTTGTCAAATAGATGTCACTATTTTCAAATGATGGGAAGTAAGTTAAGTCTCATACGTTAGTGAGGCACCATAGAGATACACCACCACCGCGGCGTGAAGTGTTATTGATTACCCTCTCAATCAATCGCGAACATATGTGTTGAAATTTTATCTGTGTGTATATCTCAGTGTTTGCCAATATGTAATTATTTGATGATTGTAGATGATTTTAATACTAATGTTCTGTATGGTGACGCTCCGTCTTCCAAGTTGTTAGAGAACCTCATGTGTGCGTACGGTTTGCTTCAGGTTGTGAACTCTCCTAATAGGGTAACTGTCTTCAGTTCTGCACTCATTGATTTTATTTTGGTGACGGAAGGTATCATATAATTAAGGTACAATTTTAAGTTTACAGATCATTTTTTCATTTTCGGTACCATTTTACAAGAACAGCCCAGGTCGCCTTTACTCTTTAAAACAGTCTGGGATTATAACTCTGCAAATCGGGTTGCTTTTGAGAGAGATCTGGGGACGCTGCCGTGGATGGATATTATCTATACTCAGGATATTTACAATAAATTGACAATTATTAATAAGCTAATGATCTCTGCATTTTATGTACATATTTCTAGCAGAGTGGTGAAAGTATATAGTCCTCGGCTTCCTTGACACTTGACTACTCCAATTTATTTAACACTATCAGTCATCAAATTTTGCTTACTGTTGTTAGGTTTATGGGTTTAGGCCGTGAATCTGTTGACTCTTTCGACATTATTTGGAGGACAGAAGCATGAATGTGCGCGTTTGGGACTATTTTTCGTGAGTTTTACACTCGTACAGGTGTGCCGCAAGGTACTATTTGCGGACCTATCTTATTCGTCCTATGTACTAGTGCCTTTTCGTTGTACATTTATTTACAGCTATATTTTAGTTTTCCACTGTCATTAACAGTGCAAACACTCATTTAAATGAAGATATTGAATGGGTGGTAAATATTTCAAAAGGGCAAGATTCATTGATTAATGATATAAAAGTATTAGGTATTATATTTGGTAGAAGTAAAGATCTTGATTCTGCCAAAGTGTTATTGAGTGTTCGTGTAGGCGACGATGAATTGCTAGTGGATATGATACAGTGAAACTTTTGGGGAGTATGGTTGGATTCGGATATGCGTTTTAATACGCATATCAATCACTTAATTAGATCTTCTTATGCCACGCTTAAATCTTTATACGCCAACCGTCACATTTTAAGCACGCAAAGTAGGGTCTTGTTTACTGACACTTTAATACCTCATCTGCGTGCAAATGCTGCAGCACGGGTCCAACGACTCCAGGGGACGTGTCTTCGTTTGATATTTGGTATACGTTGAAATCAAAGGGTTCCCTACAAGTTGCCTAAGATACGGTGGCTGAGTATGATTCAGCCTCCGTTCAGCCTCCGCAGTTCAAAATAATTTTTTTCAAATCTCCAGCTTACCATTTGTTTCTCTATTTCACTCTAGCTTGTACAATAATATTCGATTCAGAACGGACATTCATAATATAAACGTACGCAGGAAGAACTGCTTGTCTGCCCTGCCCCATAACACCCAACAGTTTAAAAGGTCGTTTTCTTACAGAAATGCCGACTTTTGTAATTCTCTGCCAGAGGCTTTGCGTTCTCAATGATCAGTGTTTGCCTTTAAAAAATCTTATAAATTGCAATTTGATTTTTGATGTTGCTTGAAAAAAAAAATCATTTTGTTTTTGTTATATTCTGTTGCTTTCCATTGTTGTATCTATTGTCATTTTCTTCTAATGATGGTATTTTCGGGCGATTGTGAAAATCAAAATTGTTTATCTAAACCTCCTCTGACAATCGTCCGAATTGACTTAAATTAATTTGTTAATTTTTCATTTGCGTTTTACTAGTAAACATTTTATTTTGATATGTTATAATTTTTGTATCAGTTATCAAGTCAATAAATGAGTTATTATTATTATTATTGTACCATCTTGTTTATGTTATGTTGTTTCAAGATACAAACTTAAAAAAGAATTTAAATGATTTGTGATGATCCGTATCAGAAAAATTAAATAGAAATGAAGTTTTACTAAAGCTTAGTGAGTTAAATAGGCGTACCTATATATTCTAAATGCATTCCACATAGAGTTGACGGTGTAGGCTATCACTTCACAAAATCAGTGTAGTGAATACACTTTAAATATTACTATAGATCAGTTTTAACAAACTTGAACACTCAATAATTCTTAAATAAACATATCCCGATGTTTGTGGTAACTAAACCATTATAATAGAAAAGAATTCTTATTACATGTACCAGTTATGCAGTAAGCCTGAAACCTCAATACCTTTAAAAAATCAAATTTTTCATCATCATTTGATTGATGATGAAATTTGAAAAAATTGAGATCATCAATTTTATCAATTTTTGAACATTGTCCACCTACATTTGAGAAAATAATGCGACAATTGGTTCCATGATAAATTTTCGAAGCAGAAAAAAGTATTGAAAAAATATTCATCAAAAATAATAATTTTTATGGACGCTTTATTTTCATGATAACAGTTTCATAAACAATCAACTAACAACTAAAATAACGCTAATAATTGTTACAATAATTATCAAAAATATGTGTCAAGGTACCTTGATGTGTATTTAATCGAATAGTAATAATTGCATTTCGAATCTTATTCCAAAATTCTTTCAATTTAGCCCGACAATTTTTTAGCCGATAATTTTTAAAAGAAAATCGCCTGCATGTAATGTATCGATTAATAAATAAATAATTTTAGTATTATCGTTTTTTTTTGCTGTTTCTATATTTTTATACTTTTAGAATGCTGAAATTTTAATGGAATCTAAAATCTTGTATTGGATATCATTGAAAAGATAAACACAGGATATCCTTTAGTCGAGAGCACAGATGGCTCCTGCTAAAGGATAAGATTTCTTGGACAAACTTAGTCGGAGACGGTGATCGTCCTTACGGAAGGATAGTTTTCTGGTCGCCGGTCGGCTAGACGAAGAGGAACAAACGAGGCGGCCGTCTAAACGTAAATCTCGTAAAGTGTTAATGAACAGAGCCGGCGCGGAGGAAATAGTTACACACTATTAGGGGTCGGCAAGGATCTAACGGCGGCTGCCAGATAAACGTGGCGACCCCGAAGCTGTGTGTCCAATGGACAAAGGAAGAATTGTGTCGGACTGTTACGTGGATGGCATTTAAATGGAAAATGTTATATATGGAAGCCGACGTTTTTCTACGGCCGATAATTTTCCATTTGGGATTATATAATTGCTAATAGATTTCAAATAGTTAGGTAGCAAATATGTTTGGTATGCAGAATTAAAAGAAAAGGTGGTTCATTCAATGAACTTGAAAAGGTGTTAAAACTTAAAAATCGATTATCTAAAAGTAAAGACAGTAAGGAACTAGAAAATGTAGTAGATACATGTTAGAGGTATCATGTTAAATGAGTCATTAAAAACTAAGGTATTTTGCGGTTAATAACCGTGACGCTACCTGTTTTTGAGGATACCACCCACAGAATGGTCAATTAGAACACATCTGCCAGGTAATTTTACAAAATGCTTGGGTTTCCTGTCTAAACTCCTTCCTTGTTGTGGTGTTTCCAAAGAAATGTGATCACCACAAAATTATCAGTGCTTTTCTCTTCATAATAATGGGGTTTGTTCTAGACCGAAATAAGAAAAAGAATAACCAAGTTATTCTAAGTAATACTGAGATGAAATATGCAAATGCTTGAGGCTTAATTCCTAATAAAACTTTATAGGTGTACTAATTAAATAAACTCGTTGATTCAGTTTTAGAGCAACTTCGTGAAATTTCACATAGTTTTGTCATGTTTATATTAATTGAGGGAGCTATTACGGAATTAATAAAGGAGAACAAGAGGTTTTAGTAAGACGATAGATCTGTTGATACGGCCTCTTTACGCTTCGAAAGGGGGCCTTTCCATTTCGAGCAGTTTCAATTTAACATTTAACGTGGCCTCGTAAAAATAACCGCTAAAACGTGCGCGCCGTAAACTTCTATTGATTTCGCGGAGAATTATCGCGTCTCCTTATACGCGTACAAACTCGGTCATAATTTATATGAAAATAGAGTTGTCCACGATTTATAGCCTCACTTTGGTAGATCTGTATTACGAATTAATCAGGTACTTGCCGGACCGTGATAACGTATTTAATTATCGCAAGCTCGGATAAAATTGATAACCCATATCAAGCGGCGTATCACATTTCAACCAAAGTCGTGCCGGCCCCGGCTTCGTATAACGTATAGCGGCCAATTTACGGCATAACGTGCGATTAATCTGACCGTTTAATTAACAGCCTCTCGGCCGCGCTGAAATCCAAAGCACGCCGAGCTTTCAGACATCAGACAGCACGCCTGCGAAATCGCTGTCGCTACAAGGCTTACGCAAATCAATTCGTACCGAGTTAAACGACTAAAACAGACGCATACGTTAAGGTTTCATTCCATTTTCAATTTGTTAAATTATAATATAATAACAATTTGATGTGTTTATTATACAATTTTATAGATTAAATTAATTAAAAGTACAATCAACTTAATCATTTCGTATTCAAAGTATAATTTGTACAATAATTCTTCTATATTCGAAGTATGCTTTAAAAGTGAAAATATTTTATTGGAGCTTAAAGAGAGTGGGCACACACACGCGTTATTTCCTACACAGAACTCCGTTCCTATATACAGCTTTACAGACCGACGTGAAATAAAATGCCCGGCATACTAATGGGTGTAGTTCATGCATATTTATAAAAGTGTTCGAGTTCATTGTATTTTTACTATCGATTTCCGCCGTGGTTTATTGAACCCCACTTACTAGAATGAGTAGCAGACAGTAACAAAGCATATTTTGTCTTTGATTGGGATTGCTTTGATTTGAATCTCTTTGAAACGAAAGGGTGGAGCGAGTTAATACATTTTTGACATATATTAATAATAATAAATGCTTTTTATTCAGAAAATAACCTCAATTACAATTACATTTAAAACTGCATTAGTACCAGACGAGGTCCAGATGGTCCAGAGCACATCGCTCATAGCTAACCTGTTAACAAGAATTTTAATTAAAAAAGCAAGACATAAGACAGCGAGTCCTGCAACTTAAATGAAAATGGAGGTAGAAAATGGCGCACCATGAACTAATAATACAATAAAAAATGGAAAAAAAACAGCAACAAATAGCAAAAGGACTAACGATAAACAAAGAGAAACAGTCATTATTGATTTCTCATTAGCAAGTTAATAAGGGCGGACTTAAAGGATATTAGAGATAACCTCTTCTAGGATATTAGAGAGAACAGACAAATCGTTCGAAAGTACACAAATCTGATACTTGAATGATCTTCGAAATAGTGACAACTCGTGTCACGAAGTTTATGTGAAATACGATCGTACTTTCGAATACCGTAACAAGTATACCGCCCTCTTTGAATTCGAAGGTATCAATACTATCATATAACACTACGCATATATAACGACATCTGTGTTTTGTACCTGAGTTATTCATGATAACAGCCAAGTTTTTACATATTCATTTATCGAAATAGCAACATTATTAGTACTAATTGCAAACTAAGGGATAAGTGACTTGATCACCAAAGAACTACCGAATAAAATAGCTTGTGACTTAGAAGGATTAAAGTGGAGATTATATTTTAATGTCAAGTAATATAATTGGTTTAATCAGTATTAAGGTTTTGCAAAGCAGTCAGCCAGTCATCCAGTGTAAAAGACTGTGCAGTACCTTAACTCCTGCAATTTTCCAAGTGAAAATAGAGAACAGTAAAAACCGAGTATCAATCGATAAAACAGTACGACATTCATAAAGGATTTGCTTTACCTTACTCATCTGTGTCCAACTGTATTAAACGATTTACTGAAATCAAGTGGCACAAGAATTATAATTTTTTCCCTGTCTATAGTAGTGAGAATGTCATCACTCACTTTAAATGAAGCTATGCATCAGCTACAACCCTCCTCAAATAATAATAATTATAATAAATTATTGGTGATCGTATAGATGATTTTCACAGGTCATTCAAAGAAAATAATACAATAAGCTTAAAGTGCAATTTATATTAATGGTAACATAATGGCACACTAAAAGTAATAATAAGTAATAATAGGCAAGCAAAAGTAAAAGAACAAAACAGGAAAAAACTTTTGGGCAGCCACACATTGGTTATAGCAAATCATCAAAATCTTTGGTCAAAAACTTCCGAACAGTATCAAAGGCCTTCGCCACTAAATAATTTTTCCTTTTTGTATTTGAATTTATTAATCTCTAACAATCTTATGTGTTTCGGAAGGACATTGTAGAATTTTATCAAATATAATCGACGCCATCCCTGGCCCTTGTGTGGTAATTATGATAAGAATTAAGAGTTTTAGGTTTGGACATATTACTCTTCCTATGTATAAGAGACAGTTAAGAATATAAAGCGAAGAGAAAGTTAGTATCTTATAATCAACCAAATTGACTCTGCAATAGTCCCAAAAACCTAGACCGGCCATAACACATCTTCGCTGTACACCAAAAACACGATTCGCATGGCCGGAGTGACCCCAACAAATTAGTATATACCGGTAGTATGTGTACGTCACAACAATGAACGGGACCAGGTCTTTCAGTCTCCGAATGGCGAACACAATGATATTCAGTTTTTTCAATTGGTCAATGTGGGCCTTCCACGTCAAACCAGACTCAAGATAGCCCCCCAGGTACTTGACTGGCTCGGTACACGACCTGAGACCTCTATGTGGAATGTTTAAAGTTTATGTTTTTTCTCTATTCATGCTTAGTCCGTTAGTCAGAATCTAGTTTGAGATGCAGGCTTGTGACTCAGATATGCGGTGATGCAAAACATCGGCATCTGTTGAGGAAACCATAACGGTTGTATCATTGGCAAAAAGAATAAGGTCGAAATCATGTAGAATGATAATGGGTAGGTCATGGATAAAAATTACAATGTTGCACCATAAGCAACAAATAAGATTCGGGAGGATTTATGCTACTGGTGTTCATATTGAAGGCACTAAATTTACGAATTTGTAAATCCTATGTGACGCAGTCAAGCGTCCTTATTAGTGTAGGAAGGTTAATATCATTATGAACACTATCGGCCACATCAGCAAAATATACGTTTAGGCCAGAGACCGTGAGTTTGTCGGACAAACGGTTACAAGTTAAAGGAGTTGTGTTCCGAATAACTTTCCAAATACCACGTTGTTTGTTTCCTGCCGGGTTCTTTTGATATAGACCAACAAGTGAAGCTAGTAAACTTAATTTCGTTGTTGAATCAGGACATTTTCGGTCTATTATCTTAAAGATTGTTGACTACTCTACTTCTCCCCTGAATCTACAATCAAGTCAATAAATGATGAAAATTTATCGATTACATATAAATTAGCATCACTCACAAAGCTAAAATCAACTGACTCGAGAAGGTTATAAAAATGGAAGAGACCCTCGTCTGTAATAAATCTACAAACGATGCGGTTCTTGCTGGAAAACTGGTCAACCAGTCACCTTGAAAGGAAAGGGCTAGGTGATCGAAAATTAATGGATCGATAACACTAACTAAAAACAGAATTGGATCAATCTTGGTAAATATATACGCTAGACATGCAGTTTCACGAGTACAATCATTAGCACATTTATGCACACCGCAAGCTTCGCATAGGTTGCACAAACTCCTTCCTCTAATCCAAAGCGTACATTCGCCATTAATAATGCGCGTATATGAACACTATATAATAAGCTATTTTGCTTAGAAGCATCTATACACAGTTAAGAGTTAAGACCTGATAATGTACACCCGCAATCTCAAATTGATTTCGTTGGAAAAATTGACTAAATCAAATGGCAAGCCCGACTGACAACATGACTAATAACACTCTTCCCTGATCTTTCCTTAACAGCCTGAAACTATTATAACCACTATCACTCAACAAATACGTTTTTTATATTATAGTGATTTTGTATTATTAGTAATTAAAAACGACGTCACAATATACTATGTTGTGATCATTAATACTATAATCAACAACATCATTCTATATCACAGGTGAAGAGTTCGTAATTATCATCAAATCTTTTAATGTACATGAGACTCTTGTAAATAATAATAATTTAATAATAAGCTGTAGCGTTCCTATTAATTCCAGAAAATTCATATGAAAAATAGTAGATAAATCGCCACTTTTCAATGGATCAATATTAAAGTCTCCAAGGCAAAAATATTTTCATGTTCAGATAAATACTGACTAAATATTTTTCAAAATATCATGAAAGTCTCTGTAATTCGTTGTAATTCTGTAAGTCTCTGTATACAGTACCAATATTAAAACTCTCCGAAACCATTCTAAGATTAATCCATAATTATTCAACTCCATTGCCATACACCATACCATAATACCATAACATCATACTTGAATTCGTCCCTTATAAACATAGTCACACATCCATATATATTTTTTGCCTTCCATTTATTAAACCAGAACAAAATCTAAGTATATGAGGTTAAACAATATTCATTCAACACAAAGTATTAATTTCTATATACCTCTAATAATAACCATAAAAATTTGTGAATTTTTAAACTAAATAATGCAAATTGATTCAAAGTGCCCTGCAACCGCGCAAGCTATTACAGATGCACAGTTTATGCAGATATAAAGGTCGTCGTCGCTATCGCATGCTACGTGTCCCATCTCTTGCATGTTGTACATTGCATCCAATTTTTTCCTTCACTTTGTGAGAACGATATGAGACAGATAAGACAAATTTCGTTATCTCTATTCACAGAGTCATTTCTATTTTAATTTTTTTAGAATTTTTCTTTTGCCCTTTTTGTTATTTCCACATATATTTTTTATTTTTATTATATTTTTAGAACGTTTTAATTTTTTCTTTTCATTTTCCCTTTTACCCTAGCTTATGCTTCTAAAAGATCCTTTAGAGGGGTTTCAGTAAGAATTCCGGACTTATACTTCTGACGGTTTAGTTTTTGTTTCTGAGGAGAAGTCTTCTGGAATGGTTTCTAATGCTATGGTGAAATATGAGTCGACACATCTATAGAACATCCACCAGTAGAAGTTGATGGTTGAGGAGATTGTGTTGAATGACCAATTGTTAAAGAATGATTAGATTGTCCAGGAAACTCATCTGGTTGATTAATCATATTGAAGTTATTTGTATTCGTAGCTATCGATTCTTCGGTAAAAATTATCGGCTGTAAAAATATTCCTAACAATGTAAGGAAATTTTTAGGTGACATTCGATATTTGCCCTACCACCGCTTTATTTATTGAACTCTTTGCTTTATGTAATGATTAATATGAGCCGTTGGTGGAGATAATCTAATCCTCTCTCAACATGTCACCACCACATTTGAAAGAAGTTCCTTTTATGACTCACCAACAATTTATAATAAATTTCTCCGTTCGATCAGATCTCTGTATCTCTTAAACTTTGTGTTTTACTCCAAACGAGAATTTTTAGACATGTAGAGACATATATTAGTTTTAACAGGTTGTATAATTTGCTGTTGTATTTTGTTTCGTTGTTCTATATACTGACTTCTCACATCTACTTAAGTAGCCCACGTAATTTAATAAATATTATTATTATTAAAAGGCCAAATTTCGGCAACTAAAAATCCATTCTCAATGTTAGAAAGTGTAGAAGCAAGTGGCAGAGCTTCCGTCAAGACTGCTGGAATGTCGTAAATGTTCATAGAAACGCTTGAGTGCGATTTTAGCTGTCCATCATCATAACGTTGAAAAATGTCTTGAGTGCTGTCCAAAGATTGAAGATGAAATCATTACCTTTACAGCGATTAAGGTCTGGAGTTGATATATGTGATTCATTGTTATTCTAGAATAGGTAAAACAGGTTTGTCCTTAGTGCATCGAGTAAGTGCGGTGAAATGTTGAATAAATATTAAAAAGTATTCAGTGCAACCAGGAGGTGCACTTCCTGTCTTAATTTTTTTTTCGAAGAAATATTAACATTGGTGGCAAAGTATTACCAGTTGTGTTTATTGCTAACACTAAGGTTACTAATGTAGCCCTTTCTCCTAATGTAATAGCCTCAACTTTTTTACTTGAAAATGAAACCATGAAACCTAATAAACAATCTTTACGTGCCATTCTACTATCAATCCAATTTTCGGGTAATTTATTCTTATTAGCAACACCTAAATCATAAGCCAACTTTCATAAATCTCTTATAGTTAATCCATAATATATTTTTCAGGAAACTTCAACATATTTGGTTAACTTCTCTGCTTGTTGCTGAGTAAAAATTTTTGATGGTGTTGCACATCCAACAGATAGAGCATTATCTGGATTCGATTTTGATTTTTTTTGATAGTGATTCAGCGTGATAAAATTAATTCCAAATCTATCAGCAGCAGTTCTTATAGACCTATTCTCTAGAGAACTAGATCCTGAGCAGTATTTCTCTTATATGTTCTCACCATTACTGATGCTTTATAGTAATAACAATAAATAGATTTAATGTAGATACTAGAGATTGGGACATGTTGTAACTGTAATAACGTGCGTCGAACAAAATGTGACAATGTATCACACGTGCATTTGTTTTATAACAATAATATTCTATATCAAGCTTGTATCTAAAGTGGGTTTAAGAGGATATAATTAGCTTAATTAAAAGACGTATCCTTTCGTCGATAAAATACAATTTGTAAATTATAAATAAATTAGTGCCGATTTGTTTGTTGATACGTTAGGATGCAGTACTTTGCGGATTATTAATCTTCCTAATAGGTTTCTTGAATTATAATATTGAATGGTTGTTATACCCCACCGTCCCCTACTTTAAAAAGCTTTCGTTTGATTAATTTTAAATGCCAAAAATATCAAGCTGGTATGATGTCAGATGTCAAAATTCTACATTCTTTACAAACATATGTATTTATCCCTTTTTTGTATTTATATTTTTACCAACTGCCCTACCATCATACATCGTGCCCAGTTGGAACACAAATAATTGATAAGATCGATATGAGGGTAACGAAATTTGTAAAAAATTTAACGAACACGCTCGTAAAATGTCGTCATCAATCTCGACGTGAAGACGACGAGTGGGGACACTAAAACACTTCTAATCTAGATTATGCATCAGAAGGTTGTGGGCCATGCTGCGAATTTCGTTTAATCCAGGTAGAGGATCTGAATGAGAAATACGGTTGGACGGATGAAAGGTCGATAAATAATCGCGTTATGGCAAAAATTTGAATAGATGAACGCACGTAGAATATGAAGGTGCGAAAAGCCGAGTCAGATTACGACTGATTAGCAGCTCAGTAAACCTGATGCAAACATGCGTCGTGGTTGTTCTCTAGAGAGTGTATCTGTGTTAGAAAGAAGGAAAACCTTTACGATCGTATTTATTGCAACGTTTTCGTACGACTTACAAATGCTGTACGTGTTAATTAACACCTTCTAAGAAAAACGGCTTGAAAACGTGAATAAAATCATAAGTCATAGGTATGATAAAAGTCTATCTTGTCTTCGTTTAAACTCTTTCATCATTAACGGTCGCAAAAGAACATTTATCTGGATAAAGATAAACATCGTTTCGGAATGTCACCGTATTAGATCGAGATGGGGCAAGAGCATAAAAATTCCACAACGTTATGCAATAATTAAGGCGACAATGAGAGGAGAACCAGCTTATGGATAGGCGACGGTCCGGCGTAGAATGTGTCTTAGTCTACGGTCGCTGTTAAAATATAAGTTATTGTCTAAGGGGGGAACGCGCACAGTATATTTACGGCGCGTTGACTGCGAGAAATATGTAAAATATGCGATAAAATTTAATTAAATTAATATCCGGACCTCGGTGTGTCCGAGAGTACCCGCCTGAAAAACCAGTCGGTCCGTGGCCGACCGCTGTGAAGATGGCTGCGGTACAGCGCTCTCGTATCACTTACACCGATCTACAGATATTGCCGGATAAATTAAAACTGCCCGTATATGTGTGTGGTTTCGAATGTCGCGTTTCACTATCTGCCGTTGTATTTTTTAAATTAAAATGATCTTTATATCTTAAGTAATCATTATAAACAATCTCTTTAATACGTCTTGTATGTTTATGTTTTTATGGTATTTATTCTTTGTCTCATTTACTTGTTTAAATCTAGAGTGACAACAAGCCATAAACAAGTTATTCACTTTAGAATCTTGTGCATTTACGATAATCAAGATAATCAAGTAGACATTAATACACTAAATTAATAAATAAACATTTCTAAGGAAAATAAATTAATCAAATTAATAATAAAAATTAATAATTTCTTAACACAATTGAACTCAAAATTTTCGTTTTCATTAATACAATTTTGTACAATAATGGAACGTATTTTTGTCATCACCGTATTCTTCTTTAACATACTCTGTTATTTTAACTATAATAATCTTGAATGTTTTAATAGTAACTAATAATTGAATCATAGTAAATAGCTAATAATGACTTCAATTTGTAGTTACCGAACCTGTGCAATTGTATGTGAATAGTAACTCTGTGATATTTTAATCTAGCAATACGTGATTCCAAGTTCATCATCGCCATCATTTAGTAGTTGGTTATCCTTATTGTTAATCCTAATGTGCCCATTTCTTAACATTTTTGATCAGTTCCACGTTGTTGAATATTATTACATATTATTGTTATGTTGTAAATATAGCTATATTTAAACATATTCAAAAAACTGGATATGTTTAAGGACTGATCAGCTGAAGTTTTTTATTGTATACTTCATGTCTTGTTGGAAGTGTTGAACTAGTTTTCGCTACTTTATTGGTAGGGGTATTATAATTTGTGATAATTGGCCTGATGATATGTCCTCATTTGTGTAGTTTAATGAAGTACTTGAGTGATGGAATGAGAGGGCTCATTTAACGTGAGTGGAAAGTATCTATGTTAAAAATGCATAGCATAGTTTGGTTGTCTTAGATAAATTTTCTAAGCATGTTAATTAATTTAATGATGGGATTATTATTAACTTCTTTTAAATTGTTATCTTTAAACATTTCATAGTTCTGGAGATGTAATTGATAAATCTCTATTTATCAATTCGAACTATTCCTGCACCTTTGTCTCCAAGGGTTAGTATAAGGTTGATCTATTGATGTTGTGTAAAGTATCTCTTTGAAGTTTAGATTTGGATATTGTATTTGCACAATATTTACTTGTTTTTTTGTTGTGGTCGAAAATAATTTTTAGCTTTTCATTAAAGGCTAATTGCGACTCGACCTTTCCAGCTATGTCTATGGGTTTGCTCCTTGAAGGTAAGTTGAACTTGTATCCAAAGTTCAGTATGTTTTTGTTTTCATTATTCAGTGATGTTTAAGCTTAAGTTTGTGTACCTTCGAGCAAATTTTATTCTATCAAGGTCATCTCAAGTTCAATTGCTAAGGTAGAATTTTGAATAGTTAGTTTCTTAAATAGGAAGGTTAAATTCGAACCATTTCCCAATTTCATTAAGTGAATCTTATGGTTATTGGTTTTTGGATGTTGTTGTTCTTGTCCTCTATGAGTCCTTCAAATTTATTTCTTTTTCTGTTCTTGCTTTTTCTGGCTTAATTGACACTAATGAATATATGTATTACCAACAATATATGTCACTTGCATTTTATTTATTGATTTATTACAGATTACTGCGTGTTATATTTATTATAAACAATTTCATATACAGGTGTCTCCGAATTACGTGTACAACATTACGAAAAGTTAAGTTATATATATACAAAGAATTTTTATTTATGTGATAAAATAAGCTTTAAAACTTTTTACTTTCTATATAAACCTACCACAATACTTAACATGATGACAATGTCCACCAGAATTAATTCATCAACTAAGCGTAAAAGGAATTAAGTTTTATTTGATTATAGTAATTTTAATTTTTAATTCAATTTAAGCAAGTATTATTGATCCACGAACGCAATTAAAAAAATATTGTTAGTTTATTTTTGATGTCATCAATCAGCACCTACTGATTGATGACATCAATCATCTGGTCGATACTTTTTAAAATATCAAATAATTGACATAAACATTGTAAATTGAGAAAACTAAGAATTTTAATTTAAAATCTATAGCTTTTTAACATCATTCGTACTGATTAATACGTATTAATCGATGCACCTCATCTAATTATAAGTAAATGATATAATCTTTGGTATGCCTCTTAAATCTGTAATAAAATCACACCATCCTTTCATTCTCTATATTGCTCCAAGGCCATATTCCTTTATGTCAATGGATGTCAGTGGATGCCAATTATTGAAACGATATAATTTTTTTATAATTTAATTACATTTGTTTTATATATTGTAAATTGAGAAAACTAAGAATTTTAATTTAAAATTTATAGCTTTTTAACATCATTCGTACTGATTAATACGTATTAATCGATGCACCTCATCTAATTATAAGTAAATGCGCCGGTACAATACAATTTTAAGAATAGGAAAGCATACTTATAGATATAATCTTTGGTATGCCTCTTAAATCTGTAATAAAATCATACCATCCTTTCATTCTCTATATTGCTCCAAGGCCATATTCCTTTATGTCATCTCAAGTTCAATTGCTAAGGTGGAATTTTGAATAGTTAGTTTCTTAAATAGGAAGGTTAAATTCGAACCATTTCCCAATTTCATTAAATGAATCTTATGGTTATTGTTTTTTGGGTGTTGTTGTTCTTGTCTTTTATTAGTCCTTCAAATTTATTTCTTTTTCTGTTCTTGCTTTTTCTGACTTGATTGTTATTTCTTCGTGAAATTTTTTAATAAATTCTTTATATTCTAAGTAGTGCAAGTGATCCTGGAGTGATCGATGTAGATATTTAAGAATAACATTAAGGTTGAAAAGACATTTAGTGGTGGTGAGAGGTGAATGATTCATTTAGAATGATGTTGTCCGTTGGAGTCGGTTTTCTGTATATGCTGAACTGCATCGAGTAAGAAGAGAACTGTGGGATTTTTTCGAATTTGTGGGTCCATGAAGTTGAGTATGTGATCATTTTCTAGTTCTAATATAAAGGATAGGTTGTTGATGTTGTTGAATATGTTATGTATGACTGTCGTCTTTGCCGGATTACCGTTGCTATTTTCATTACTGCTTTTTAAAAAATTTAATTCACAGACATTTAATTCAGGAAAGA
Source organism: Onthophagus sagittarius (assembly GCA_036711965.1). Lineage (NCBI taxonomy): Eukaryota > Metazoa > Arthropoda > Insecta > Coleoptera > Scarabaeidae > Onthophagus > Onthophagus sagittarius. Next base: position 41,127,508 of record JASERS010000001.1, read on the forward strand.
ATTTAGTAGTGCGTCAGAACACTATTTTTTACTACACTATATTACAGTTTGGAGTCCATTCTTTGGTGAATTTCCGTGTAGATTCGCTCAATTGATATAGTGCAATAGTAAATACACAATGTACTCATGTGATGGCAACTATAGTTACTATTGATTGCGTTGTAGGGCTCCTCATTTACTGTCTAAATCTGATAAATCTTTAGAATTTATCTATCATTTCTTTAGGTAAAACTCATTGTCTACGTCGATGACGTCAGATTTGTTAAATTATGTCAAACTTTTACCTCCATGTTTTAAGCAAGTACACCAATGCTACTTTTATAAATACTCTTCACAACCCTACATTTTGTCTTATACGAAATCTGTAGTATAATAATCATGATGTAGCGAGAATTGCGTAGATAGACAGTCATAAAGAAATAAGTTTTTTCTGTCGTCATTCTAAAAATACAAATTTAAAAGAAAGTCTAAAAATCTAAAAGAAAGTATGCAATAATTCGTACGGAGAGTAGGCCAAAAAAATACCATCATAAAAATATAATGCAATCAACAAGAAGAAGCTGAGTACAGCAAGTAAACAACAAAGAGATGCATATTGCAAGATGTTACAACAATGCCATCGGCAACTACTCCGACTAATCGACATTATTTTTGACATAAACTGTTCAGTTTCAAGGACCCACTCAGGAACGGCATTATTCTTATCATTTGGTCTATATGCATTTTCAATTGCACTCGAGGTATAATGTTCCACTTTTTCCCAACAAACTCTATTCCTTTAATTTTGGCAAATAGAAACAAAAAATAAATTATCAATATAAAGCATATTTGTTTATGATAAAGAAGAAATCTTTATCTAACTATTAGATTTATCACGCACTCTATATAGCTTGGAATAATATCTAGTTTGAACATGTTTGAAATACAATTGATTACCACATACGGTTTCCTTTTCCAGTGCATAATATGGCAAATAAATTCACGTTTTAGCGTAGTCTTTTTCTATTCTACTAGATCAGAAGAACTTTGTATGCACATGAAGTACAAATGAAATTGGTTTGATGGAATTTTTGTATAATTTACCTAACATAGTTTAGGTATCTCCTTTCCATCTGTTGACTAGTTCATTATTATTTGAACGTAAGCATTCTCTGTCTTCGTTCTGAATACACTATTTGTAAATGTTTTTCAAGTGTTTGCTTACACGAGATTGATGTTTATCTTCTCTTCCTTCCAACGTAATCGCAATATATTCGAAAATTAAAATAACCAATCACCAACTCACAAAGAAATTTTATGATGGTGTTAATATAAAGCAAGCCTTTATACATAACAACATGTATTTTCTTAAGTACTTAGCTAACACTTCTAATTTATTAAAATTAACGGGGTATATATTGGTTACCATATGGCAGCAGTATTACTTTATTAAATATTAACGCAAATGCTTTAGTTAAAAAAAATTGATTTAAAATTTAAATTCAAAATACTCACCCTTTCAGTTATATACTATACGAAATTGATATTTATAATACTTTGATTGGTGTTACACTAATAAATATATGTATTACCAACAATATATGTCACTGGCATTTTATTTATTGATTTATTATAGATTACTGCGTACTATATTTATTATAAACAATTTCATATTCAGGTGTCTCCGAATTACGTGTACAACATTTCGAAAGGTTAAGTTATCTATATACAAAGAATTTTTATTTATGTGATAAGATAAGCTTTAAAACTTTTTACTTTCTATATAAACCTACTACAATACTTAACATGACGACAATGTCCACCAGAATTAATTCATCAACTAAGAGTAAAAGGAATTAAGTTTTATTTGTTTATAGTAATTTTAATTTTTAATTTAATTTAAGCAAGTATTATTGATCTACGAACGCAATTAAAAAAATATTGTTAGTTTATTTTTGATGTCATCAATCAGCACCTGCTGATTGATGACATCAATCATCTGGTCGATACTTTTTAAAATATCAAATAATTGACATAAATATTGTGAATTGAGAAAACGAAGAATTTTAATTTAAAATTTATAGCTTTTTAACATCATTCATACTGATTAATACGTATTAATCGATGCACCTCATCTAATTATAAGTAAATGATATAATCTTTGGTATGCCTCTTAAATCTGTAATAAAATCACACCATCCTTTCATTCTCTATATTGCTCCAAGGCCATATTCCTTTATGTCAATGGATGTCAGTGGATGCCAATTCTTGAAACGATATAATTTTTTTTATAATTTAATTACATTTGTTTTATAGTTCATAACGTATTATTAATCCAATCATAGATCACAGTAGAAATAAATGTTCAAATAAACAGTGAGCAATAAAATGAGTTTCTGGTGTAGTAGGGGATAATTCTTAGTTTGTAATAATCCAATCTTATTCCTTCCCGCTAAAATATTTACATCATCTTAAACCTTTATATAAAAGGATTTTTCGACTAACATGTATATTTACTATAATATGAGTACTGGATAATAATTAAAAGTTACTGTTACTTTGAAAATAGAATTAATGTTTCTATTATATTTAGATAAAAATATTTTTACAAGATTCTACAAGCAATAAAAACTTAAATTAAAATTAAAACGCCCGTTAAATAATTTAAATTAAAATTTTTCGATTATTTTGACAATTTTATGCAAGATTTGGCAATTTTGGATTGTAATGACTTGCAACTAAGCACATGACACAGCAAATAACTTTCAAATGGGGTAGTAATTAAGTGTTTTAGTAATATCACTTACGTGATAGAAACATTAAATCACATTGTGAGCAGAGATATTTCATTTTGTTTAATGGCTCCCCTATTATTATTTCAGTTATGTGACTACCATTCTGTCTGTGGCCCTTGCCAATAAGACCAAGTACAACATCAGCGACTTCTTCGTTTTTGCTGAAGAGGTGAGCAATGTGACGTTATCTCCTGATTTTGTACGAATCTCGTTCGATGTATCAAAAATCAAAAATAAAAATTATTTTACTAACCTTTTAACTTGCTTTATTATAAAAATAAAAATATCGGTACCGGTTTCGGAAATTTCTTTCCATCATCAGCCGAAAACTATAATTAAAGAGCAAATATAAAATTTTATTTTATTTTTAATTTAACAATATATCATAAAGAGGAAATTTCTAGGAATCTAACAAAACCTACTGTCAGCTGAAGTTGTTGGATACATTTGCATTAAAGAACATTTTTGAAACATTTTTTCAACAATTTGTTAAATTGTTGAATTATAATTATTTTTTTTAAATTTTGAAGTATGAAACGTTGTGAATAATATCTAAATTATATATAAAAAATTAATATTTAGATCGATAAAAAGTTTCAAAAACTTACGTTTAAATGTTGATGATGAAAATAAAACGTTGAAAAGTAAAATTAATTAATAATTAAATTAATTAAGATTTACAAAACGAGTGACCATGTTGGGGAAGTGAGAAAAGGAAACAGATGTGGTATAAATTGGACGAAAATATTGGTTTACGACAAAGCTGAAGTTGTTCATCAAGTAAATTGTAGTTAACATTATTTTTTACTTTAGTTATTTCTAATATTTCCAAAAAATCAAGTTTTGTACTTTTTTTTAATAGAATGTAATAACTCAACCTCATCGTAATTAATTCTATGACCTGTTTCAATATGATGTTTATATATGCTTGAATTAGATTTGGTTTTGTGTTTTTGTGCCGGATTTCCAATCTCCTACCCGTTTGTCAGATATAAATACTATTTATGAACTATAAAACAAATGTAATTAAATTATAAAAACAACTAACTTCCTCTTTATGATTTATTGTTAAATCAAAAAAATATATATTCGCTCTTTAATTATAGTTTTCAGCAGATGGAATGATATTTCCGAAACCGGTACCGATATAAATATTTTTTAAATAAAGTAAGTTAAGAAGTTAGTAAAATAATTTTCGTTAGATGTTGTTTATCGTTTTACCAATATCCCCTTGCAATTGGTCATGGAAAGGTTGTTGTGTAGGTGTCAGGTTCCAGTCTACTGGAACCTGACACGTCCTCACACAGATATTCCTAAAGATTTGTTTCTTGACGCCATCGAGTTCTTCTTCAATTCGTCTGCAATCTCCTTCCAGAACATGTTTTATAAATTGAAGTTTGGTAGCCCTATTGGTAGTCCTCTTAGTCTCATCTTGGAGTCATGGATTAGTTCGTGAGTATCTCTCATCTTCTCTTTCGGTTAGTTTTTATTTACAAATATGTCGATGACATTATTTGTGCTGTACCATATGACAGATTACTGTACGTGCGGCGGAAGTTTAACTTATTCAACGTTGATGTTCAAGATCAACACATTGTTTTGGATTGGCATAGAAAGCCCACCTTTTCAGGTCGTTTTATCAACTTCTTTTTTCCATCCCATTCATATCAAGGTTCAGACCATCAAGAGAAAACAGGGTCACTCGCATTTCCGACCACGAGTGCGAGAAAAGAATCTTAGGTATCCAGCAGATGGCTTCTGCAATAATGGGTTTCCTCGTTCACTGATCAGTGGAATTCTACACTCGAAAGATACTCAGCCACATGTTTGTTAAGGTCCCTTTTATTCCTGCTTATAATAACAATCTGGTAACAATTTTTAGTGATTGTTGTTTAAAGTTTGCAACGTACATCTGTAAGCTGTCGAAAAGTTTTTTCACTGAGTTATAAGATCGAATGAATAGGTTGAGATAGTTGCTGTGTAGGTACCACTTCTCCGTACCTGAAATCTAAAGTTGGATTGTACACTGATGAAATTGAGTCGAGGGGAATACTTTGGTTGAGCATCAACTGTCAACATTGCACAAATTTGATTTTGATCGTACTGAAATTCTTTGTAGAGAGGGTACATATAGCAGGAGACTCTTCATGGAGATGTTCCATATTTCTTCCATCCCCAACATGGTCCATTATGGATCTGACACCCAGGGTCTTAGTGAAATTAACTGTCATCTAATTGAACTAACCAATTCAATGTAGTTCCAGTTGACTCTTGATGTTTTCTTCTTTCATGATTGTTTCGTTAACACCATAGTGCAGCTTTATGTACAATTAACAACCAGTAATTGTTGATGTTTAATTTGTAAAAATATCGTTTCAAAGTCTCCGTTTCCTTTGGTTCTCTTCGTCCTATGTTGTCTTAATCAATTTCGTTTTAGAGATTGATGATTTCCTTTTTCAATTTTACAACCCCATTTTTGTGTCGTATTGGTTCTTAACTTATGTGACTTTCAACATCCTTAAGTTTTCCACAGAGGCGGTCGTCAAACTTGTCAGCTTTCCACCATTTCTTAACGAGTGCTGTTTGTCTATCCGCGCTAAGATTAATTGTTAGCTTTTGTGTGTTTTGGGCTAGTTACTGATTCCCTAGTTTAGATGTGTTTTTGTGGTGATAATTGGTAGGACCAAGCTTGGCGAAAGCTTGGTTCTATTAATGTAGGTTTTTAATTCCTATCCTCTTCTTGGTATATAAAAATTGTAATTTTTGATATATAAATAATTTTTATTTATGTTTTTTTTTCAGTAATTTTTTTACAAAATTGCGTTACCTTTCAGTTACCCCACAAATTTCTCCATTCATTTTCTTTCGTACTTATCAAGCATTTTATCTTCTCTTTACCATTATCTTTTTAGTTTTTGCACAGAAAATTGGGACAATATATCACCTTTTATAAGTAACAAAGCTTTCGTTGAAGGCCACTTCGAACCAGTTTCTGAAGAAAGTTGCAACATAGCATTCGAAACATCAAACATTTTTTTTCAAAAGACACACGAGAAAACCCGAAAGCTTCTAATTTCAGATTTTCTATTAGTCCGAGCAATCGTTCTAGAGTTAGTACCAATTTTAGTTCAATATCACCTTTTCACCGGTAATCTCAAAGCATGACATTTTTTGTTCCAAAGCTATTTATTTCTTATAATGAAAATAAAACATTTATTATTTCAAGTTAATCCTATAACTTTATATAATATACCACTTAAAGTTTATGTGAGTTTCACAATAAAAATTTTTACCACAGTAGAATAGATGAATAGAAAAAATATACAATGGTTAACAAATTTGCAATTTGGCCACTTAAGAATTTTAAATTTACCCGGAAGTTTCTATTACCTCCATGAAAGATTTACTACGTTTTTATATCTATAGTTTCAATGAAGGTAAACCACAATTTTTTGTGTGTTAACATGAAATCTTATATTAACGATTTCTTCAAGAGGATCATAACCAGTATTTACGATATGTACATAAAGTTTGGCTTTCACAAAAAAAAAACTAAACTGATAAAAAATATTTTAGCAGATGGTTGATAGATGTACATTGAATAAAATAAGACTTTCTCACACCATATAGTACAAAATAAAATTTTCTTTTATTGCTGCAAAGGATTGATTGATTGCGCAGATAGTGTTACATCGGTGATGTCGGCAACGACGAATCTCTCTCCAACTTCGAGTAATGCCTCTAATTTAATCACCATTGAACTATTGAACCCGTAAGCGAATGTATCAGTTCTGGTGTAGTCTTTCACTGACGACCCGTCATCACTCATTCCCGTGACCATCCTAATTTCTCCGCACCGGAACATTTCGCTTATCTAAATATCCAGTATGGTCAATAAATTCGACACTTATACCTTCTGTTTCGTAAGACTATATGGTACTTACTATAAATTTTACTGGACGAGTCAGTTTTTTCTCGCTGTTATGGTAATTCTATGCAAATTATCGGCGTAAGAAACTTAAAATACACCTACCTGTTAATGGACCAATATCAAAATCATTTGCATTTCTTATTGATGATATATTTTAATTTAAAATCCGGGTGTATTTTTTTGTGATACTAATAACCTGAAATTCAGAACAAGAAAATCGTGGCAAAGCATTACAATACAAATGTGTGAATCACAATCTTCCATCGAAAACTTGCAAATCCAGTTTCAATTTCTGTGTAACATAGTAGTTGGGTTTTTAATTTTTAATTCATAGAAACGTATTTAAAAAAATATGTTCTTAATTTTTCATCTGCCGCTACTTTATAATATTTACATTTCGTTTTATATTGATATATTAACATGCAATTTATATCTGTGTTAATAATTTCGTTAAACAATTACCCTAAAGCTATCAAAGAATTAAGAAAAGGCTCTAGAAAACACAAACCCATTTGTATAATGGGTTTGTGTCATAATCAAACAGCAACATTTTCGAAAGGAAGAACTCGAAAGCGATAATAAAATCCAAACTATATCTAAAGCTATTGAGTATCACTTGTAATCGTGCTTTATTATTAATGTTCAAATATTAATAAAATAAAAGTTATACAAACAAACATTATATCTATATTATGAAGGCAAATCTCGATATTAGAGTTTTTTAATTAAATAGATTCAAAGTCATGCCGATTGCGCAGAACAAGTGGAAAATAAGCCTAGAGCTACAAAATAAGATTTCATACTCCGCAAGAAGATCAGCAGAGGGAAAACTGTATACCTAACATTCTTAGGTATTGCCTCTGCGATTGATGGGGTGCCAAAGCACTGAGTCTTGATAAGCACTAGAGATGATGATTCCCTTTATGACTTTGTGACTGGAGATGATGATGATTTATAACTTTTCGGATGAAATGGTGAAAATGTTGAAGAAAAGAACTGAAATTTCGATAGTTGACATGCTCAACCCTAATTGGCTCATATGGTCAGTATGATATATTAACGGGTTATACTTGAGTGATCAGAAAGAGAATGAGAATTTTAGTTCTTTTAGAAATGAACTAAATTGGGCGAACGAACGCATATAGTGTTTGGAAAACGAATGACACAGGGATGATGATATGAGCAACTTTTGGAATAAACAGATTTAGATGTCACGTCAGCGAGAAGGGGCACGGATAAATTGGCACCAATTAAGCAACTTATGCTTATCACATGTTGTAACAACAGACGAAATGTTACAAACCAAAACCCACTATGTCTTTAGACTTGAAATATATTGTGCTGTAGTGGCGGGTCACTTGCAGTTTCCAACAAACTAATGGAAATATTGAAATCGTTGGTGGCAACCTTTCTAAACAGCAGCAGGAATGTAACAGTAGACAATTACTACTAAAATTTAGCTCAAAATATAAGTAGTAATAAGCCCATATTGCTCTTTAAATAATATGGGCTTACCTTCATCGCAACAATGATGAAAAACAAACTTGAGATACCACCTCAATTTTTGACCAAAAACAAAAACCAAAAACAATAAACATCGGGACGTTAGGTATCAAGGCAATGTTACATTAGCTTTCTTTGTTCCAAAAAATATAATAAAAGCGTAATTCTTACTTCCACAATGCACGATGAAGAAGAAGTTGATGAGGAGACTATAAAACCAATTATTATAAGAAAAAAATTATAATCGAAGTAAATCCGCTAAATCGAACTCCCTTTATCGAACTAAAAAGAGGGAAAGAACTAATTACTTTTATTTCAAACTTATCTAAGCATTGGACTAAAATACGACAAAAGAGGAAGTTGATACAGTTTACTATTTCTTAAAATTATTGGGTATAACGGGAGTAGAGTTCAAGAGGTGATTTTTCAGTGAAAATTAATTTGTTATTAATAATTAATTTTGTCCAAAATCCGTTCTCTCTAAGTCACTACTAAGTCAACTAATCCAAGTCTCAGTCCTCTAAACTAACTATTTTTTTTATGGACAAACTCATGATATTAGGAACAAATTTGAACACACAAAAAAGTTACTAAAATTGCCAAAAGGTGTCATTATTAGTAATAGTTATCTGCCGTATTACATTTATCTTATAATTAATTTCACAGTGGATTTATTGAACAAAAACAATTTCTTTCTCCTTACTTTAGAGGGCTGTGACTTGGAGGAGATGGAAATATGAAGAATAAGATATATGAAAGGGACCCCTTAATTTTTATTAAAAAAACCCAACCCCTTCAAATCTTTCTTATTAATTTAGAAAAACCATGTATATGTAGGCAACCATATGAGGACTTCTGATTAACCTAAAACAAGAATGGATTTTCTAGAGGCAGTGTCATTTAGCTTTCATGAAAAGCATCTAAAAGAAAAAGCTAAAGTAGTTAGCCTTCCTAAAAATAAAAATGTATAATTCCCACCTAAGTTGGGGATACTACTGTGCAACTAGCTCAAATGCTTTTCAACTTGTGTCCCAGAGTGTCCTAGAGCGGAGTAACAGTGCTAAGATCCAGGTTCTTTCTGCACCAGTTCGTTACTATCTTAGCAACGTCCCTGGATGGAGTAGTTGTGATCATTATCTTACTGGACCAGCGACCCATATCATCTTAGAATAACCCTTACTTGTGGTGATCCCGTAACGAGAACCAAGTTTATGTGGTTCTCATTCACACTCATTGCACACTCATTCGCATTCCGACTCTATGATTGACCACTTGCTTCATCGTAGGAAGCAGGTATTTAAGATTGAGTTGAATGCCTGTAGGGTGGCGTATCCACGATATTAAATCAGTTGACAACAGAAGGTATCTGGTGTAATCCTTCTACAGGCATTTCTCTCGCTACAATCGGATCCAGTTAAGGTGCACCTTAGGACATTCTACACGTGCCTTTCGGTTTTAACCCTTCAGTATGTATATTCTATGCCTTCAGATTCGACGAAATAGTTTCTATACCTGACATATTAATTTAAAAAAAATATCACGCGCGGTATATAGTGACCCAGAGGTCAAGTATAATTTAATTGTATTCACTCGTTATGCATTTCCTGAAACATATGTGAAGGTGCGCCTAGTATTAAAAAAGTTAAATCAGAAGAACCAAATTCTCATATACAGTATGTCCCTTTATCAAACTAAAAAGGGGGAAAATTATAATATTTCAACCTTATCTAAGCGTCAATAATGCGTCGGCTATGTTCAAACCACTAAATCACAGAAATTATATGTTCTAACTATAGAAGTTAACTAATTATTCCCATTTTTATGTAAAAATTTGACATTTTTGTAAATTTAAAATGTTTCAAGTTCAATTTTGTTGTGAACTGTGAATGACCTTATTAAGTAATGGCCAAGTTGGGATGCCGAAAGAGGAAAACAGGGAAATTCAAAACCTAGCTAATATAAAACAAACTGTCAGAACCAAACCGCGCCAATAGAATGGTTATCCTGAGGAGAAGGACGGTACTTCTCACAAAAATTGATTAATTGGCAGTATATGTCACTTACTCCTTGTACATGAGTGCGAAAATTATTAGAATTAATTTTTTTAGATCTATAGAACATTTCCAAGAATCTGCGTCTATAATAGGAGGGTTTGCAACAGACTATGGAGTTTTCAAAGTCAAAAACATGGCCCGTAGAAATGTGATGTTCAGCAAGGGCGGTAGCATTTGATTCTTTTAATCTACAGTCCCTCATATGCTGTTTTATTCAATTTTTTAGGTATTGGATGGTCACACCTACATACCTAGTCCGAATAACCCTAGCAGCCGAACAATCTTGTAAATTAAATTCGATTTGATGTCGTCAGGAATGCGATCTTTTAGATTGGAGAAAACGTCTCTCATGGGACTTATGGTGTATTTTGCCCATCGAAATGGTTTCCTACTAAAGACTTTAATTAGGTTATCTGTAAGACATGGAATAAAATTCTAAACCTAACCTAACTTACATGATAGAGGTTATGATCGGTAACGAAAGCGAAGACGTAAAATCTTCTTTATATATTATAACCAAAGTAATGGCCAAGTTGGAATAGCCATTTTCAACTGATCCCATCTGATGAAGAATTAAAATAAAATTCAAAAGCTTAGGTTACAATAAAGAAGGTTTAATTTCCAACCCTTGTTGATTTCCCTATAAAAAGGAAGCAACTGTTATGGTTTTCATGGTTACAAATCACTTTTTAATTCAGAAATAAACTGTGCACTTTTTATATGAAAATGGGAAAAATTAGGTAATAAAAAGAAGTCAGTAATAATTTTTTTTCGTCTTTGTAACTTGATCCGGGTATGTACTTTACTTTTGAGCGGTACTGTACATTGAGCACACAATTTCATTCGTATAGATGTATTTAAATGTGTTGTAGTTATGTTGAAATAGCTTTACAACGAGAAATATCGCATTCAATCAATTATTTCTTCAACAGTGAAAGCAAAAAATGGTTGTAGAGTAGCTGCGTAAGAATTTGTTAACCTAATTTCGACAATAGTGAAACAATGTTCTATGCATAATCCTCGAGAAAAGAATCTGTATCAAAAGAAAAGCTTAGAATTTTTAAATTTGAGTAGAGAAAAACAAAATTTATTTTATGAACATCATATTGCGAGTGCTAATAGTCAAGTCATTATGTTGAAACCACACTTTGCAGATGTCCATCTATTTTGCTTATAAGTTCAAGTTTAATATCTACCGAGAACATGCATGCAATAAAATTGAATTTCTGATATTATGCAAACATTTTGCAATTACAGGATCAAGTGAAAATTTATACACAACACATTATAAAGGTATTATAAGTGAAGAGTTTTTGATTCTGATGTAATAGGATGAGATACGGCAGACCGTTCCATTTTCAATGGGATGGAGTGTGGCGAGAGCGGAAGACAAATTGTTTAATACGGCGCCCGTATACGGCGGCGAGTTTGTATACAATTTCTTATGCGAAATAACTTATTCTAACAGTATCAGCGATCAAAATCGCCTGAAAAATTGAAAGGCTCGTAAATAGCCGCGGCTCAAAAGCCGGCGAGTTCGAGTATAAATCTAATGGAACGGCGCGCGCTTTTATATGGGTCGTAAATACGGTCGGCGTACGCGTCAGCAAAAGCGGTATCGCGAATGGCTCCACCGTAACCAAAGGAGACTGATAGAAGCAATCTGATGAAGAGTTTATTACTGATTATACATACGCGTCTAAGCGGTCCCCATCAACTCCTGATGGATTTAACCTGTTATTTTTACACTGTATTAGTTTAATAGACCTATACACACTACATTTTTTAACAGTATATTTTATTCAATGCCATCAACATAACCACAAAAACCTTTTTATATTTTATGAATTATTTTTTAATTACATTTAAGAAAACTCAAGAAGGGATCGTTTAATAATTAAGTAATAAGGAAGTAATAAAATTATAATTTAATATTTTTCTATTTTATTTAATAACGGAATTGTTTTTATAAAGTGTTGAACAAGTGTAGTATACAAATTGTATATTGGTACATTATACAAAGTGTATAGTTAATTTATCGCCCATTGGGGGTCTATGTCGTCGTGAAGATAGGTCGGTCCGAGCTTAATGGCATATACATCGGACCTTTATGGACGCCTCTGAAATTAGAAAGCGACGTGTGCGCGCGCGCAACAGCGCAACACGGACGCGCTTCTTCCATCGTCCGAAATGTCAAGAGATGCGCCGGTTATTTATGGGTTTCTGAAGCAAGCACACCAACGGAAAGTGGGAAAAATGCGAAAATGCATTACGTTCCGCGAAAAGCCGTTTGCGTTTTATATTGCCCATCTTCTCTCGAAGCAACCTTTGTGCTGCCATTACGCCTGAATAAAACTTGACTTAAGTGTCCGCTTGGTAAATGTTCACCAGCAGTGGCGGGCTACGGTTCTTTAAGCCTTAAATGTTTTACCAATGAAATACATGACAAACAACTACCTCTCTTCATAGAAGAAGATTCATTCATGGTGAGAAAGAAAATGTACGTAAAATGTTTTCTTCTGCGTACCCTTAAAAATGTAGACTCGTAAAGAATTATTAGCCGATGTAATGTTGTTATGGGTGTTGAGTCGTAAAATATTAAAGAGATAAGTTTCCGTGCAATAATCCGTATCTTGGTGAGTTACGATGCCCCCCACGTTATTAATTACCCGTTTGGATGGTGGGAAGTCGCCGAAAAATGAATAATTTAGGGTCACATTAACGGCCGTTTCGATTGCGTCTAATGATACCTGGTTTCGTAACTCGTGTGCACACTTTGAAGCGTTTACAACCCCATAAATAAAACACTAAACACCATTTTTATTGAGCGCACTCGAAACCTGTTGAATATTCATCTGATTATAATTTTAATATGAAAGATTCACTATGTTTTAATCCTGTAATTATCCGGTATTAACATCGTCGATATATGTACGTTCTGAAAGGATTTGTTGTTATTACGAATCGATGGATGAGGATATGAGAATTTAGATTAACTTTAGCAGTGAGGCTAAAGTGTAAATTGCGCAATTAACTTCTATGTGCATCACAGGAATTTCTACTGCTTGACAGTTAGGTTTTAGTAAGGTCACATTCGACTGAATCCCATTTAAATGCGCGCTCGATTAGACGGAACAAAGTTAATTATGTTTTTGCCGTATTCTGTGCGGTTAAAGAAAATTGACTGTCTTTTCCTATTAACTATTCATTCATCAGATCATCGTTCCGTTGCCAAAGTATTTCTTCCAACCATTATTTACAGGTTACAAGTTCACTTAAAACCTAAACATTTAGATGTCGCCTTGCGATAGCAGGTGTTGTTATAATAGCCCTGCTCTATTCCATTCTAATGTAAATCAAGATCAGTCACGACGACGACGCTCGGCGTTTCCCTTTCACGTTCTCTGGTCCGTTTTTGAGCCGACATCAAATCGCAATCAGCGTGTGATACGAATTTAATCGTTCCGAGCAGATGTTACTCCGTGTATCGCCAATTAGATACTGCTCGGTTTCTCGCGAAAACGAAGATGAAAAGGATGGTCGCGGATAATGGAGCCGCATTGTATACCGTGTTAGATCTTTTTAGAAACGGCTGTCAGTTGCGCCGAAGCGAAATAAACGCAAATTGCCGATTGAGACAGTATGTTCGATTAGTAGAAGCTTGTGGTTCAAATTGCAAAAAGAGCGAATTTCTAAAAGGTAACTGGATGATCTCTTGATGGGATGTAACAGATGTCCGATTGGTTCCCAACTGATGTAGGTATGTACAAAAATTTGTGTGTTGATGTATAGTTAAGTTATTTATATAACATTTAATTATTAACTATTTTTATAAATAATCGATTAGTTAATTCAGTAAAACCTCAATATAACGATTAACCGTCTTAGCGCTAATGAGGCTAAGTAAGGTTGTTAACAATAAAGTTAACAATAAAGTTGTTAACCTTTCAGTTGTCTCACACGGTATCAGACATCGACCGATTCAAATATTCTCTGTAATATAGACACCAGTGTGGATAGGGTTTTCGTTTTAAATATGCTTCTGGCTCGTCGCATGTTAGTACTTGCTTAGTTTTGGTAATCTTGGAGTAATGTAGTTTTATATTGGGTTTTTGTAAGATTGGGAGACTATTAACGTATACGGTATGGAATATTACATTGGTATTAAATAATTGGTTTAGTTAGAATAATAGATAAATTGTTTCTATAGATAATGAGCAAAGAATAGTGGCTTCTTACGAAACAAATATATTCTAAAAAATGTAGGAGGTAATTCATATTGATGAAGTAACATCGAAATTACATGAGAAAACGGGTAGAGAAGAAGTCTATTCAGGAAACCTCACTTATATAGAACAAATTAAAATCAATTGTAGAAAGGAACATCTATTATAACGATAAATAGGAAAACAAGAAAAGAAAATATTGTAAAAATAATTCCAGGATCTTATTAAAAGACAAATTAGTTGAAAGAACCAATAAAGACATGTAAACATTATTTAATGATCAACATTATGTTGGCTAATAAAAATAAATATATAGACAATGTAAAAATTAATCATATTAGAATCAATGATATCAATCAGACCAGCGCAGTTAAAATTTCCGCATTAATCGTTTGAATTTGTATTGCACGTCGTGTCACAAGAAAATCTGTGGAAAGGATCAGGTATTTGCAAAGTAACCGGTGTAACCTCTATATTTAATATATATTAACAAACTGTGAAATAGGATTTCAATGCTCTGATAATTGATGATTGACAATTATGTAACGATTGATGAAATTTAGAAAAGAAAAGTATAGGTATTGGCAATATGTTCGAAACTAAATAAATAAGGAATAAAGATAGCCAAGGTACCAGGAAGATAGATGTCTATGTAATGAAACGAACCCTAAAGCACTTATAAGGTGTCTAATATTATTCTATTAATATTATTCTGAGATAGATATTGTACGTTCTAAGATCGGTTTGGTTCACTACAATGCCGTTTGATAGAAAATTTGTTGACGGAATATAAAGCAACAATAGCAGAAACAATTGGAAGAATATTTATATAAGTTCAGTTGGTTTGGAAACAATTTGTCTTTGACATCATACAAATCAACTAAAATAAAAATGTATTTGTAGTTTCAAGTATGTCCTACCGACACGATGTCGATGATGAGGGAGAACTGCATAAGTTAATTATTGTTGCTAACACAGCCACTGCAAGGGTGTTGTTCACATTTATATAGTTCGTATATTCTGTTCAAGTTATACTCGCTATCGTAATACCAGAAGATGGCTGATTGTCTTATGTTAACTTCTGTTAGCTTT
Source organism: Onthophagus sagittarius (assembly GCA_036711965.1). NCBI lineage: Eukaryota > Metazoa > Arthropoda > Insecta > Coleoptera > Scarabaeidae > Onthophagus > Onthophagus sagittarius. The sequence goes on from JASERS010000001.1 coordinate 41,143,088, forward strand.
AAACTTGATAAATAGTAAACACCTGATATACTGATCACCTGATATAAGTTTTCCATCACAAACACAAAACTGTATAGACTGCATTACAATGACAAGAATAGATACCTCAGGAACATTTAATCGATCAGTTAAAGCAATAACAGCTGAAAAGTTGTTTTTATCTGAAATAATGTTCTCTTTATCTTTTTTTGCTTGATAACATAAACTTGTCATACAATCGATTATGCTTTGCTCACACAACTAAAATGAATCAGTTTTAAATAATTTGTACTCAATGAACAATTTTTTGAGCAGGTTTCAAAACAAATTACATATTTAATTTCTTCAGTTCAAGTTCTATTAGTATTACATTTTCAATATTTTCCAAAAGTTTGTATATATAGATAATCTTCATCGCTACTCATGTTTTGGATCTGCATCAAACATCGACTTATAAGGGGTTCGATGATAGATGCAATTTGTAACTTCCTCTTTTTGCAATTTTCAAGTGTTTAATACGATAAATCTCGTAAGGTGGTTTTGATAAACCAAGGTGAATTTATATTTCACACCTAAGTGAAATTGAAAATCCACTTGACAGCGACTATGTAAGTGTACATTAAGTGTTGGTTCTTTCATTCAACCCTTCCTCATCTGCCAACATTATTCACAGTTGCCAAGAAAACATTTTATCTCATCCTCCATATACAATTGCAAGATGTGTTATAGAATAAGTCAAATAAATTATCTTTCTGTCACTTTAGAGTCCGTTCCTTTTATTGGTACAGTTAATTTTTTGGTAGTACTTATTACAAGAAGGTTGTAATATTGCAGCAAGTAATAATCTTAGTGGTTTCTATTCTCTCTTTCACACATCTCACATCTTTCATTAAACTTACATATTTTTCATTAGTTAACATACTACTATTCGCTTTTGTTATTTTTTATTTAGGAAATCTCAAAATTTTTCTTTATTTTCATTCTTTTTAACTTTCTTCCATTATTATACCATTGAACACGGTATCTGCTCCCAAAACAATATGTTAACACGATTCATTATTCATAGTAAATGAAACCAACTCGATATTCCCTAAAATAACTAGTTATAGTATCATAGAAAAAGCTATTCCTTATTATAACGGTAATCTTTTGAAATTTTATTTAATAACTAGATATTTCACGGAATGTCGTATTACATACTAAAAGTAAAGAAATTATATACCGGTCTATACAAGAACATTGTCTGTGTTCACCCATATAATAGCATGAAACGAATAATTGAATGTTTGCCGATAATTAGCAGTATCGATAGTTCGATTGTTTCCGAAAGTTTTGTTGTTTACAACTACTTCTATACATATCCGCATATTCTACACATATCATCCGTTCATCTTCTTGGTTGTTCCCTGTGGACAGGGGCAGACGTTCCGCCAAGATCTCACTTGGCATCTTCAGTGCTTTGTCGTAGTCTCCTGTTGATAGACTGTCAGCACTGAAGATGCCAAGTGAGATCTTGGCAAAACGTCTGCCCCTGTCCACAGGGAACAACCAAGAAGATAAACGGATGATACCTCGGATCAACCAAAACGTATACTTCTCCATCCGTGAAGCATTACCAATTACGATATATATACATATGCAGGTATATCATAATAAGGGGTCAATAAATGTATATATGCAAGGATTTGCTTTCTTTTTCCGGTTAGTACTTTTAGTATATAGTTGGTATCTGATATTCTTTAGTACTTTCTGTGGACCTCCTAGAGCTTTTAATACTAATGTTCCAGTATTCCAAACAGCGGTATCATGAACGATTATGAGCGGTATTCAAAATAGGTATTGTCTTAAAAATAATGATATACGTATTCGAGGTTGGCCGAATTATTTCTTTTGGCAGGCTTCCAAGTCGGATAATACATGAAAAATTAAGATGAAAAGTCATAGGCTCACAAATGCTTCCTTAAACGTTTGCCACTACTCATGTGGCCTAATTGTTTTATAATAATAATGATAAGTTTATTGTCACATTGAAAACAGAACGATATATATAAATTAATTAATTACGTTTGTTGACAAAAGGTCAGTTTATCACCACAGGTGATGTCTTCCAAAAGACTCAACCAAATGGTTGAGTCTTTTGGAAGACTCAACCATATGTAAATACATATGTCACAAGTTAATATAAAAGAATTAATATGGCTTATACAAATAATTCAACATTTAAGCAAAAGAAGAATAAGAGTAAAACAAAACGAGTACACTTGATAGAAAGAAAAAGAGAAGAGAAGCTGGCGACATCATGAGTTGGATTCAGATAATTGTAGTGATAACAGATAATCCCTTAAGCAGATCTTTAAGGTTAGAAAATTACTAAAGGAGATTTGTTTTATTCCCTTAGGTGTTATAATTTTTGGTAGAAGAGTTCCGTATCCACTTCTGTTGAAACTTTTTCCTATTTTATTGCCATTAATTTTGTTTTGGAATCATTATAATGTGTGTTGCATAATACTGTTCTCGCGCGCACCGCGTCTATTAATTTTTCTTCCATTTTTACGGAAGCGCTTCTAATCGCTAAGGCAGAGCGATTTCTTAAATGAGGTATTACAGTGTTTCGATACTAGTCAAAGTATAAAATAAAAAAAGTATCGAAATACTGAAAGTATGAAAGTATCGAAATATCGACAGTATCAAAATGTTAAATTATCGACAGCATTGAATTATTGGAAATAATATTTTAATAATATAATAAAAAAAATCTTTTGTGTATTTAGTTTTTGGTAGACTTTAATTTCGGACACAGTACATTATCTTAAAAATTGTTAACATTTTGGCAGTGTTAACGTTTATTTCTTTATTCTAAGTCCTGTTCATCAGTTTGAAGTCTGCAAACTTGTATATACCGGGTGTCCCTAAAAAATTTTCTCACTGTTATTATTAATAATAATAATAATAATTTATTGCCATAATAAAAAAAAAAGAAAATACAACTTAATGTATACATATCACAACTTAATATATAGAGATATGAGCAAAAGGATCAATTTATCGCATAAACGATATCTTCCAAAGGACCCAATCAATAAACTGTATACTGTTACAAAAAAATAAATAAAAAGGCAAGCTTCAACGTTAAATTTATGGTAACTATACTGATGCGTTATGTTAGTTGCTAGAATAAGAGAAGAAGAGAAGCAAGAGAAGAAGAAAAAAAGCAAAGAAGAAGAGATGAAAAGTTAGAAGTTTTCAGGCAGATAATTGGGAAGCAAATAAGTGGCGCTTTAGATGATTTTTAAATGTCGTAATGTGAGGAATATTACGAATATCAGTAGGCAGATTGTTCCAAAGGGTTATCGCCTGTACATTAAAAGAGTTATGGTAAAATTCGGTATTATGGGTCGGAAACATAAGCAGGTAATCAAGCTGAGATCTTGTGAGTAAGCCATGCGACGACAAGCGCTGAAATATACACTACAGGTATCTTGGTGTTTGGTTATGAAGAATATTATGTAACATAGTCAATATACGAAATTATCTACGGTTTTGGCATGTTCTGTAAGCAGTTACGGTATGGAGTTGTGTTGAGATCTATCGAGATCAAAAATACTACAACGGTATATACAACTACATACGGTATATGTAGTTGTTCTGAAGTCTTTGCAGTTTATTTCGAAGTGTTACCGAATGATCAGGATATGCGGTGTCAGCGTAATCTATATGGGGGAAAATAACAGAATAACAAAGATTACGACGGACCACGGCAGGAAGGAAACAACGGAGTTTTTTCAACGAATGGAAACAATAACAGACTTTTTTGCAAACAGATTGAATTTGAGGTTTCCAGGACATTGTGGAGTCCATCACCACCCCAAGGTTTTTAACTGTATCAGATAGCTGAATAACGTTACCGTCGAGCATTAAGTGAATGGATGAAAAATTATTAAGCTTCGCAAGTAAAGGTCGACTGCCAAACGCAATTGCTTGAGTTTTAGCAGTATTTAATTTAAGGACGTAAGGTTTAGACCAATCCAAAATATTAGAAAGATCAAAATTGAGGCGTGCAATTGCTTCCGGAAATCTATCAATACTTGTAGCATAAATTTGGAGGTCATCAGAATACACGTGATAATTTCAAGAAATGCAATGGGTGACGGCATTAATAAAAATTGAAAAGAGCAACGGACCCAACACACTGCCCTGGGGCACACCACATCTAATATAACAAGTACACGAGACCTCAGAATCAGTACGTACACACAAAGAACGACGGGAAAGATATGATTGAAACCAAGATAAACATGAAGAATTAAATCCAAGGGCAGCCAGTGACGCTAACAAGAGATCATGATCAACCGAATCGAACGCCTTGCTGAAATCAAGTAACACAAGGATGGTAACGCACGGTTTGTCACATTCAGACCTAATATCATCTGTAACTTTAATAAGTGCCGTGGTCGTGCTATGACCACTGCGAAATCCCGACTAAAACACGTTATAGTATTTACAAGTTAAAATCTTGTAAATACTCTTGAACTTGTAAGTAAACAAGGCGTTCGAAAGCTTTTAAAAGAACTGATAAAATGGAAATAGGACGAAAATATTAATATATTTATATAATATTATTAGTCACATAAGAAAATCATTTGAAATGCATAATTAGGCCAGTAAAACGGATTATTAGAACACAAAATAAATCATTTTATACTTCCGGTTTTACAGGATGTGAGTACTAATTTCGCTACTTTTATAAATCTGAAATTCTTTTTCTTCAGATGGGTAGACGGTATGATCTCATGTATCTTTTACTTGAAAAAATTTTCAGTATTGCTTATAGTTTTTGAGAAAAAAACATATTTTCGTTATATTTTATCGTTTTACAACCTTCGGAAAATGTATTACAACTTTTGACACATAGTAGCTAGGTTAAGAGTATAAAGTACGCTATCTTCCTCTTAATTTGCTATTTTACAAGCAATGATTACTGCTATGTTTTAGTCAATGGTTCTTTTTAAATAATTGTGTAAATTAAAAGTGGTATCGAATTAATTCTAAAGGAAAAACGCGAACAAACAATCAAATTTAATTCAATTATTTTTAAACTTTTTTTGTTATCTTAATTAAGTTACACTACTTGAATGTAACTTATGTCAAATTGCCAGCAATTATTTTGTCCATAACCATCTGGATAGGTTTTAATGAAAATAAGGTAAACAATCCAAATCATAACGTATGATGAACATAGTACACTGGAAGCTAGTACATTATCAGCTGCAGAACATTTAGTATAAAACAACAAAAAATAAAGAAAAAGAATTATTAATTAAACAAACCCATTAAACATCACTATTAAAAACGAATCACTGAATAAAGCACAATAGTAATCACTGCACGAGAAACAGCAAATCAAAGGAAACATAACGTAGTTTATACTATTATCCTAGCTACTATGCATCAAAAGTTAAAAAGTAAAACGTTAAAAAATAACGAAATTATTTTTTTCGAAAATTTCTTCAAATAAAAGTTTTGTAAAATGTGGTTTGCCCATCTGAAGAAGAAATATTTTAGATTTTAAAAAATAGCGGCATTAATACTCACTTGCGGTATAACCGGAAGTTCAAAGACAACAGTTTCATGTTGCAATAAGCCGTTTTGATAGCCTATATATACAGTCCAAATGGATTTTCTGATATCATTAATAATAAAAAAATATGGGAGTAAGCCACTTTGAGGGACACCCGGTATAATTAATATATATTATCTTAATGAATGCTAAATTGTTGGCAGCATGAGCGGTTACTCAAAATACTGTACATTATCTTAAAGACTAGATCACGTACAGTAGAATAGCAGCTATTATGTCTCCAGAATCTTTCTTAGCAATTTGAAGCTCGCCAACATGTTGGCAGCATGAGCTGTTATATCTCCAAAGTCTTGCTCAATAATTGGAAGTCTGCTAACAAGGGCTGAATGATACCTTAAATGAGGTATCGAGTATCGATACCTTCATTGTATTGATACTATTCAAAGTATCGAAACTATCGAAGTATCGAAAGTGTCGAAAATATCGAAGTATCGAAAATATCAAAAATATCGAATTATTGAAAATAATATTTTAATAATATAGTAAGTACATAACAGCTGACGAAATTCAGTTATGAACACTAAATTTGAAGCCAACTTGTAGCTAACATGAAGGCAAGATCCGGTCTGTTTACTAACATCATTAGCGACACCGAGAACGTGCATAAATGGGATATTCAAAATGAACCCAAACGAATCCAACTCAACTCATCTTGTATCATAATGAAGCCAACCTATCTCATCTTGTTTCCCGATGAATCAATCTCAGCTTGTATCTAAATGAACCTACCTCAATTCATCTTGTTTCAAACTGAAGTCAACCCATTGGAATCCAACTCAACTCATGTCATTTCACAATGAAGCTTTTTCTTGTCAAGAGTGTGCGAAATCAGCCATCAGACATCCGGCCTAAGATTTTGAGCGGCAGGATAGTGTGAGGTTGGAGTTAAATATCACTAAAACCCCCGTCCTCGTCTTCGTCTCTTCTCTTGTTTTGGCAGTCCGGACCCGCTTACCGCATTACTGCAGACTACCTAAGACGGAAAATTGCTGGTTGGTCTAGTATGTGCTCTCTTCTTGCTTTCAAGTTTCTCTCGGTTCGGCAACACACAAAACTTATAGACTTAATTTTTTGAATAAGCTTTTCTAGCACAACTTACATGGTCGGGGGGCGAGCTAACTACACTCCCTTATCCTCTCTTCCTAGTCGTTAAAGTTTGTGAAGTCTCAGCGCAATGTGCAATTTTATGAAAAAATGATGTTTATACAATCTCATACTCGAAAGGGGGGCACTTATGCCCCCTTTTCCTTTTCTTGGCGTACTTATGTTTTTTCTTGTCGTCTCTTTTCTTCACTTTCCTTTTTCATCATTACCTTTCCTAAAAATTTCATTACTACTTCACCTTGTTTTTCATCTCTTATGAGCAGATCAGCTATATTGTGTTCCTCCACCGTCTTATTCCATTTCTTTATTTTCTTCTTTGAACCGAGCACACTTGAAAATTGTGTGGTGTAGACTATCTATTTCTGCACACCCAAACCAGTAATAATCTGAATCTGTTTTCTTTATCTCCCTAAGGTACGCTGCAAAAATTCAATGTCCGCTGAGTTTTTGCCCATCCATTGTATAAATTGCACCTCTCCTGCCATTTTCGATATAGAGAATTCTTATTTTCTTCTACTTTTACACCTTTCTGATCCCAGTTTATACTTCGCTCCCACATCATTAAGTCCACAGCAACCGCATCTGTGGATAGCGTTCTAGACGCATACAGCCACACCGATCTCACAACGGACCCAACAATTGTCGGTTTGCTTGACCTGGAGCTCCAATTCGTGGTATAATGCGTGAAAGCTTGCTACTAGTCCCCTCTATCGCTTTTGTGAAGAGAGCGAGGAGACTGTTTGACACATCTTGTGTGATTGCCTCACTCTACAAGACCTCACAATGAGAGACTTTGGAGAGGAATGGCCGAGTACGGATGGCATTAGGAGCACACATCTGAGCTGTATCCTAGCCTTCGAAAATTTCTTAGACTGGTTGATGTAGCCGGAGAGAGTGTAGGAGGATATACAAGGGACCCGTTGGGGCCTAGGTGTTGTATGCTTCTTTCCTATACAGGGTGTCTCACGTAACTGGTTCATTAGAACTTTTTTAGGTTCCACTATTTGTAGAGGGTTGAAATTTTGGTGACATGGGTTGTTCATTCCGATCTATTAATCTAAAATATTTTCAAGATGGCCGTCACTTCCGGTCTACCGGAAGTAGACCTCAACTTCGTTATTTTAAATGGAATACTATAGTTTTTATTACACCAATCAATTATACATAAGAAAATATGTTGACTTTGATAACAGTTGGTGGTGCCTACCGTTTTTTGTTTTCGAGTTATTTTGATTTTAAGTGTTTTTTGGCAAATATCACCATGCTGTTTACATGCCCATATCTCAGTCAACGTTAACTCAAAAACGTTTTAATTGGTACGATAACTCTTCATACGCTGCTAAATAGATTGTCATTTATTGTATCAGTATATCTTATACAGGTTGGTCAAAAATTGAGTTACCGTTTCTATGTATTCAATTGCCTGAAAGTCAAAAATTTTAAATGGAACGCCCCATATTTTCATACCCTACCAGAAAGGAAATTTAATTCTCTACAAATTATCTATGAATATTCCTGTACCTATTTATTACAGTTTTCTTGCTATTGAGGAATTTATCAAAATCATAGGTAAAATGCTAGAAACCGGCTGTGTTTTTGTTAGAACGCCATGACATTTTGACAGTTTTTTATTTAATTTATTTAAATTATTATTAGTATTATTTCTACAATGAACTGCGATTGAATAAACTTTAGATTGCTAGCTGTAATTTACCAAAAAATAACCAAAAGAAAACCGAATAAATGAAACAATGAAAAACAACAATTTAATGATAAAAGTTAAAATCAATAACATAAAAGAATGAAAAACTTAAAATTACAAAAATAAATTGTAGGAATTTAATTCTCTACAAACTATTTAGATACTTTCCTGTGCCTATTTGTTGCAGTTGCCCTCATATTTGGAAATTAATGGACGTATGCAATGCTGGAAAGCTTCTTGTTTTTATGTTTATGAAATCCATGGAGTTTTGATAGCTTTTCAACCATGTTTATGTTATTGTTGTCATTACTTAGTTGTGTCATCACTTACTGCTGTTAATGTCTTTGAATATCATGGCCAATTATTCCCACGCCAATATTTTAAATTCGTCTTATATTCATGGCGGGTGTAATAAAGTTTTAGATAGGATCTGCTTCTTAGTTTTGGAAAGATCAAAATAACAAGAAACCATAAATTTCTATCACCAGCAGCTTAAGATAATAGAATAAATGTTTTGTCATATTTTATTGCTTTACCAAATTCTTTGGTAAGAGGTGCTTCGGTCGATTTATATGAATAATATTTTACAAGAAAGCACCGCAAATAAATAAACTGAACTCTCTAGGAATATCTCACCCATCATTACGTCGAATATTACGCCATATTATTGTTTTTCATTGTTCATTTATGCGTTCTTCTGCTGGTTATTTTTGGCAAATAAAAGCTAACAAACTAAAGTTTATTCAATCGCAGATCATTCTAGAAATAATACCAATAATAATTTAAATAAATTAAACATTAAAAGAAAAATAAACTGTCAAAATATCATAGCCTTCTAATAAAAACACGAACGGCTTCCAGCATTTTGTGTAGGATTTCGATAATATACTCAATATGAAGAAAACTATAATAAATAGGTATAACAATGTTTATAGATAATTTGTAGAGAATTAAATTTCCGTTTAGATAGGCTAATAAGATATGGGGCATTCCATTTAAAATTTTCGACTTTCTCGCAATTGAATACAGCCAAGCGATAATTCAATTATTGACCACGCTGTATAAGGTACACTGATGTAGCAAGTGACAATCTATTTAACAGCATATGACAAGTTATTTTACCAATGCAAAACGTTTTTGAATTAACGTTGGCTGAGATATAGGCTTGTAAAGACCATGGTGATATTTGCCAAAAAACACTTAAAATTAAAATAACTCGAAAACAAAGAACGGTAGGTACCAACAATTGTTATCAAAGTCAACATATTTTCTTACGTGTAATTGAATGGTGTAATAAAAACTATAGCATTCCATTCAAAATAACGAAGTTGAGGTCTACTTCCGGTAGACCGGAAGTGGTGGCCATCTTGAAAATATTTTAGATTAATAGATCGGAATGAACAACCTATAATACCAAAATTTCAAGCCTCTATGAATAGTGTAACCCAAGAATGTTCTAATGAACCAGTTACGTGAGACACCCTGTATACATACATACAACTACGATGTTGCGATTGCATTACGCAGGGTCACTATGAGCAGAAACTTCATCAAGTCACCCTGCTCTCTAACGTGCGTAGGTCCAGTCAGTTGTGTGGTGTATAAAAACTCACCGTGATTAACCCTGCGTTATGTCACGAAGCTGCATCTCTTTTTGCGACCGGCTTCAGACCTGTTTGTATGTCTGAAGAAAAGCTAATTATGGAAAATATGTTTAATAATCCTTTTACCACAGATTTTGAGTCTGCTGCTTGTAATGGTGTTGATCACTGTCACCGTTTAAAGCACCCCTATTAATCCGTTATATTGCAGTTTTCTTGTGAAAGCAAAATGTCATCTTCACTTTGAATTGAAATTAGAACTAACCGTAGAACTACTATAAGGACTAATACAAAAACTAACACTACAAGTTTTGGGTTTTGCCACGTGTCTTTTGTAAACATGTTTAACATTTTTCTCTTTTCAAAATATGTGCAGTAAGTTGAAAGATGTGACAATCAATAATCAATCTTGGATTTATCAAGAAAGAATTTAAAGAAACATGTATTTTGGATATTAGTTGTAGGATGAAGTGGTAAGGTTTGGCCGGTGAAGCGGAAAAGGGAACCACGTCGTTGGTTCCAATTAAAGATTATCTACTGGGCGGTTTGCTCGGAGTGATCGCCCCGGCGTGAAAATATATCAGGCGAGCAGTCACACGTACAAGCACGAACGCCGACACACACGTAGCAAGCAAGGACTTGAGCACGGTAGCCAAGGCGCGGCCAGGCTTGATGTCGAGCGTGTCGCACGGCAATTAGATCACATCTCGAGGTTGTAATATGAATACGAGAATCGCCCACGTGTGAGCCAGACCTCGCTAAATCTCGTAGAGAAGCTGCCCGACTTGGGGGGCGAACCAGAGAATCGTGAAACCTCTTTGAATCCGAAATCGTAAAACAAAACGGTTTAACGTAATTTTCATACTTTATTTATATTTTTTCTTTTGAAATTGAAAGTTACTCAAGTTGGTAATCAACATAAAACGACGACATCTTTAAATTGAATTTGTACAATGACTATTAATACGGTGAACTGTCGTTGATGGTTCACCTGACGACGTCGCGTAATAAATTATGCAACAACAACAACTGACGTATGGTTTATAAATCGTTTCAATACGTTGCGGGTTTATCGGAATTTTAAAAGGTCATCATCGTTTTCTATGAATACTTGAAAGAAGATTCTTCATATGTTGTTATTACAAATACATTTATTGTATTATTATGTAGGGTACGTATTGCTTCAATGACCGGGATTTGCGTCTTATCCTGCGGCTGAAATCTCGAGGAATAATTTAACTTAAAGTCTTCCTGTAACCCACCCGATTTGCTCAACCGACACCGGCCGATTTTATGCAACGGAATATGTATGTACATAATAATCGGTCTTGACGGTCGCGAGGCGTGTTTGATGCGCTTTCCACGACGAGAAGAGGCGGACCGGCAACGAATTGATTTACTTGTTGATCTCATTTTCACCGCTCGGTGAAACTTGAGTATGAATTTTAATGGGGACGATCCGTGTAGGGCAAAAAATATATTGTGCAAGTATACCCTCCGCAATCTACCTGAATTATATTAAAAACTGGTACATATACCGTTTACTTTAATTACATAATGGCAAAAGAGAATTGCTAAAAATAGCATTACTACATTATATGATTGTTCGATGAAGACAATAAAGATGCTTAATTTATTCTTAAAAGGTATAACATGCAATACAATAAGAAACATTTTACTTACAGATTATATCTTAATGTTAAGTTGCTTTATATAATTAAGCGACACAATGTAGTTAGTGCATAAGCTTACATAGGAAGTAAGACAAAATAAATGTGATGTAGAATAATTAGGAGTTGAGATTAGTAGATGCGTGGAAATTGTTTAATACCGTCAAGTGCATTTTCAATTACCATACGTTACATTTGTTAACAGGTATGAAATTTCTTCTATGCATAAATAACTATCATCTTTAGTTGTTATAAAAGTTCCCACTTAAAGTTCTTGCGGGTAATTATCATAAACACTTATTAGTGTTTATGGTTAGTGATAACTTCAAAGTGATGATTCTTATACCTAACAGCATAAGACTACGAATATATACAAATTTTAAAAAGAATAACTTTAGCAGCAGATATCTGCATACAACGAGCTAAGAATACTTTAATCGGCAAAAAATGGTGATAATCTAATATGATAAACTTCAACTCATATTTGTTTTGTATGTTAACAATATATAAATTTGCAAATATTTGCGTACAGAGCAAAGTGACATGAGTCAAAAATACGTTGTTTATAGTTATATGGTAAGCGCTTTTAGTAACAATAAAGTTTACTAAATGTTGAAAAGACAAAAGGAAAAGAAATTGAAGTAGAAGAAAGAATGATTTTTGTAAAGCTATGGAAAGATGGAAAAGGCTTTCAAAAATAGGAAAAACTAGGTATATCACATTCCTCCATTTAGACAGTCATTAATAATTACAAAGACACTGGAGGCTATGACTCCCAAGCACGCTCGCCCATTCCTTCTAACATATAAAGAGGAGTCTGACAGGAAAAAGAATAGCAGAGAATATACAGCAGTAATTTAATAGGACTATCAGCAAGGACACAGTGAGAGGAGCAATATCAAAGGCCAACTACCATAGTCACATTGCACAAAAAAAGCTATTTATATCCAAGCTCAATTGACTGAAGCGGATTGCCTTTGCTAAGAACAGCAAGAAGTATCCAACGACCGTACGTGGGTAACAAGTACAAAATTTAATCGGAACAATACTCCGAGTACTTGAGTAATGTTTGCCCATACTTGTTTACAAAGGATAGAACTAAATAGAATTTTAATTCAAACCCACACCATGATGATGCTATAGATGGAGTGTTTAATTACTCCACTGATATGATATTCTGAAGTTTGGTTTTCAAGTAACTTTTGCTGCTAATATATTAATTAAGATCTTGTAATAGTTCAAACTTAGTAATATTACATTTCGTTTTACCTTTGTATTCGAACAAGTTTTGTAAATTTTTAAAATTTTTTAAAGTTTAAATTTTACCGCTTTTAGAAATCTCGCTCGCTCATTGGTTTATTCTTAATCATCCACAGTGTATATATTTTGAACTGGGTTTGCAGTAACGAACAGGTTGTTTCTTAAATTTTATACTTTTATAGCATTTCATTGCTCCATTTTGTTTGTTGTAAATTTTTGCTCATGTAATTTACAATTTTAAAAAGTTGAGCGCAGTTTTTAAATATTTGAATGTGTTCAGTGTTTTTAAATTATGTTTATGATGATTCTTTATGATTGTTGGCTTCAAGTAAGAAGTAAGTTTTTAAATTTAAATTTTTTTTTCGTATAACACGTTGTTTTTCGATTTAACGTGATGTTTGATTCGGAATTTTTCCATTTTAGCAATTAAGATGCTCTGCGAAAGATTGAATATAAATTACAATCGAAGTATTAGCATTTCAAAAAATTTGTTTTAATTGATACATCTTGTGGACCGTTTATCCCAATTAAATTTTGTACTTGTTTGCTAAGGGCATCTAAATAAGCCGATAGAGTTCTGGGAGGAAGTTTTATTTACTGATAAGAGGAATTTTGACATCTTAAACAACTGGTTTGAAGAAAATCCGGCACTGCCCTTGATCCTCAAAATTGAAAAGCTACCATAAAGAATGAAGGTGGTGGTGTGATGCTTTGGGATGTATTTGCGTCAAAGGAGTATGGAAACTAGCATTTATAACATTCAAAATGACAGCCGTAATCAACCGCTACATTCTAGCCGTACGGAGGGCGGGATAAAATGATTTTATATAAATTAAGAATTTATCTTTTCAATTTTAAAGAATTATATTTTTACAGGTTTTAAAGGAAATTGAATTTTGTTTTAACAAAAAATCTGTATTGGGAATTTAAAAAATGAAGTTCTTGAGATTATAAATGAATGTTTTTTTGCACAAGCCAATGATATCATTCCTCAGGCGTCGAATCAATTCAGAAATACGAAATAGTTCGATTTTTACTCATTTACTTCATTTCTCTAGCTAGATTAGCTAAATTGTGGTTGGGTTAGGGTGATTAACAATTTTGTTCAAATTTGTTGTACTATTTTCTTAAAAGACAATATTATACTCTTAAAGTTGTTTATTGTTGGAGCAGCAACAGTGTTAAAAATTTGGCATAAACACAAATACCAATTTTATAAAATTTCGATATTACAGGTAGTTTTGCCGGATGATTATTACCACCGCACCAATGCCAAAAATCAAAATGGATTATTTGTAAATAATATTTCATTGGAATGTTTCAACTAGAACACAATATTATCAGAAACTGAATGTGCAGATAGGAATCGTTGCGAATAATATCAATGGGCCTGTTTTATGGAAATTTGAACGGCAATAAATATTTAGACTTATTGTACAACAATGTTATTCCTGTAATTTAGGAACGGTTTGATATTGATAATATTTGGTTTCAACAACATAGCTATCCTGCTCATAATACCCGTGTCATTACGATTTCTTTAAATAACATTTTTGAAGGTAGGTGGATAGGCAACTCAGGTCGGTTCTTTTGTGACATTTTAAGTAGTTCTATTTACGAGTATGGAAAGCTACTAAAATAAGCAAGACAATTACACTAGATGTATTTGCTAACATCCGGAAAAATTTGTATAATTGATTGAATTGCGGTTCAGCTCAAGAGGGAGATTTATTTCAGCATTTCTTATAAATACATAAGAAATAATAAATATATTTCTTATAAATAGATAGAGAAAAAAATTTTTTCTTGATTTTAACTAAATCCTTCTTTTCTACGTAATTTTACAAATTGCGGTTAGTAAAAATAATTAATAACTAATTTCAACAAAACCCACCGATTCGCAAACCATTAGAGCTTTCGATACATAAGAACACAAGCTCCGCCTACTTATGGTCACCCAGGTATTGCTAATGCATCCATCCGCAGATCGACCCCGTGCAGTCTACATATGGGTATCCATCGCTACTATGACCTTCGTCACAAGCATCCCTTCTCTTATTGAATCTGTGATTCTGTCAATTTTTGATTACGGATATACTTTATATTCTCCTTTTTGTTTTAATGCTGCTTTTAGAAACAAAATAAAGTTCATAAAGTTTCAAAAAGTTCAGAATTGTTGTATCGGGTTAATTTTCGGTAATAGGCGTAGAAACCATATGAGTCAAATACTGGTTGATTTGCAGTGGATTAAGATGAATGAAAGACGATTGTTCCACTCTGCCTGCCTTTCACATAAGATAATAATAACTTCCAAGCCTTCTTATTTCTCCCGGAAGATTCAATTTAGAGGTGATCACTCAATTAATATTCGATTGACCTCCAAGGAAAGCTAAGACCTCCAATTCATAGAACATCTCTACTTGAAAGCTCGTTTAAGTACAAATCTACAATAATTTGCCAGACAGTGTTAAAGAGTCTACATCACTTACAAACTTCAAGAAAACCATGTATAAATACTTATTTGAAAACCTTTGAAAATCTTAACTGTTATCCATTCCTTGGGAACAACAGAATAATTAAAGAAAATAATATTGACGAGATAGTATGATCGTGAGTGACAGCAATTTCACCAGCTATACTAGTATACTAAAGTAAATGTTAATATGCGATCGTAAGTTATACTATACGATTACTCCGGTTATTGTATTACCTTTATGTATGTTACCTTTATTTGTCGCAATTCTACAGTTATAAAGCATTATTTTTAATATTACTGTCTTCAACCCTTCTTAATTTTCCACCATAACTTTAATGCAGCTTCTTGTTATTAATACTATTCTTAATATTTTCCAGGTTTCCTGTATTTCATCTTACAATTTTGCATACTCAAAAAAGGTATGTTCCTACATCGTTGATAATGTGTTTAAAGAGATAGTCTCTGAAGCAGCCGCGTTCAATTACAGTTCCAATTTATGTTTTATCCGTTTAGTGCATATGGTCTTTTCGTTGGTTGTTTCAACTTTGAACTATATCCTCCTCCTGGGAAGGCCCTCTAGCCAATAGCTCAATTGGTAGTGAACTTGCCAGTACTTGCAGTGCTTCTAATCTTATCATTTATTTGTAAGATTCTCGATTAATTTAGTATCATAAGAACATCTAAATATGACAAATTTGGACCATTGCTACTATATCTCCCCATTTACTTTACACCTTAACGATTTACATTTATTTTCTATTTCAATACGTTTATAGATTCTTTGATTTAAGGTCATCAAGTTCCGCTCCTATTCAAAAAGTTCCAAAATGAATTTAAAATTCTATCGATTTGAAAAGTATTTCGTTCAGAAATTAATTTTAATTATAGCAAAAGAGAAAATTAAATTGTACCAGCATGATTTATCTTTATCTAAAAGCTATCTAAAATAATAGCTATAGTTAGTTAAATTCATATGTTTCACTGTGGTTACGATGGTATAAATATGTGTGATTGAAAGTATTAGTATAATTTAGAGATCAAAATGAACAAGTAATTTCAATGCCAATGCTTACAAGATAACAAAACAAATAGGTACCCACCCTGAAAATTGTTTGTCCAACAAATTACAAGTTAAACAAAGGAACAATCCCCAGAAGGATTTGCAGAGGTAATATTTTAACGGCAATGGCACCATTGATGTCCCCAGAAAACATTTTGCCCAGTTACCACCTCCGTCCAGTTAGTCAAAGCAAACACCGATAACGAGCATGACCACGGTTCTACAAATGAAGGCGTCCCAGTTTGCATGTCCTATAATGTCCCCGGGGGCATTCCTCATTATGCGACAGCACCAGGATGCCGGCCATTTTCAGAAGACGGTCATAAATCCTTCTAAAATCGGCCGCAACTTAACTACGGCGGTAGGCTATTAACGGATGGGCAGTTTCTTGCACCGGGAGGGTAATTCTACCTGTCACCAGCGTGAGGTACTAACAGATGGGTCGTTTGAACCAGTAACCGGCCGTAAACCACCCGTTTATGTTTGGTACGATTCAATTGGGCTTGACAGGGCACCACTTAGTGATGCGCGGATTATCAACAAGGGCACAAAGTGGCCCTGTTTTTAAGAAAGAATCTTTGATATACACCGAATCGAAGTATATCTCATGAAACGGTCTCTAATATCCATTTAACTAGACACCATATATATTGTCAGGGTAATGTGGGCGATATGTCCGGGAAACGGTCTTTATCTTAACAGGATTAAAATAAGTATCGAAAGCTAAGAGGTAGCAGCCGATAAAAGCCCGATCGGCGCCTATGCCTTACTTTGTCGGGATATTATGACAGTTTACCTAAGAAAAACGGGTAGCGATTGAAATTTACGTTCGATAGATAACCAAAGTGGAATGAACACTTCTAAACGATTGTATTTTATGGTAATTTCCTTAAGAGCAAAAATAAATGTAGGTCTTTTATAAAAGGAATCCTACAATGGAATGTTTCGTATGAATCTCCACGTTAGCTACAGCTATGAGTAACGGCCGGACGTCCTGCTGTGTGTGTGGAAGGAAGAACACGTGGAGTATGGGAAAGGCGCTTCCCTTCTAATCGCTTGGGTTTTAACGCTTTACCATCCTAAAGCTTATACTGTCAAACGCAATCAATTGTAATTGTGAATGATTAGTGCCAGCGATGACGAATTGCCTTCTTATTATCCCATCATCTGGGATAAACGGAATTCACACCTTCTTCACTTCTATTAAAATACAGGGTAAAATGATATAACCCGATTTAATACGAAAAGGATTTCTTCTTAATCTAAAGTGTAAATAAGATTGCAAAATTCTCAAGGGAAAAAATTTGTTAAATTATACTAATTCATTTTAAATTATGTACAACAGAATTCTTTTAAAATATAACCAAATTTAAATATTTGACATCTTTATCGCTTTTATTTTGTGTCACAGTACCACTACCTGAAATTCCCATTAAGAACGATTTAGTGGGAAACGGCCAAAAAACATGGTCTTAAATACTTATAATCTTGGTTGTCTTCTAAAACGTTACAAACCGAGATTAGGCTTTCTCCGACAATCGTGAATTGACAAGGACATAGAGACTATAATCAACATCGCCATTCGTGGGATGTATTGTCGAGTAGTAGCACTAAAACGGAATCAAGTGGAGAGGTGGTACACTGACTGATGTATCAGATCGCATCCCGGACGGACGCTGATTTATCAGCTTATTTATTAAATTAGCTTAATTAGGTGTCGTGTAATGTGAATTAATTACTGTCCATTGCGTGTATCACATGCGCCGTGCTGTAGGTATGGACGCTAACTGCTTGTAGGTTTGCACGTTGGCGCGCCACGACTTCGAAAGGGAACAATCTCTCGGGCCGTTTGAACACACCAGATAAATAATATCGTGGCTAAACTGGTCGGTAGTTGTGTCCGTGAAAAGTTCTTGAAGCACGAATGGTTGTTGCGTCACCAGGAGCATGTTGTACCTCTTAAGGAAATTACGTGCTAGTACGTATATTTTGTTGTTTTTTATTTCTTAAGTGACTACGTCATTATTTGGTAAGAAATTCAATTATCCCAACATTTAGCCATTTCAATGATTTAATAAAATCAACGTCATAATTATACAAAATTTGTTCAGTAAAAGGTATTACGATAATTATTTGATTATTAAAATGTACATGGTAAACTAAAAATTATTACTTTTTTTCTTTTAATTCGAAAACCATTTTAAACACAACGGAATCTCTAGTCATCTATTAATTATTAAACACAAAATTACTCTCAATTTAGTAACAAAATCTATAAATCAAAATCTGGTCTACCTATGGGTCTCTTCATCTCCGGATTTATAGCTGATATTTATGTCGATTTTCAAAAAAAACAGTTTATCCTACGTAACACCAACCCCTTTATTAATAACATAAATAACTGGAAACGAATGTTGACAATATATTTTGGATATGGAACGGAGATACAAGAGAACTCAACAATTTCCTTGCATATATAAATAAAATCCACATAAAATTAAATTTCACATTAGAAATCGAAATCAACAATTCTAGACATTTTAGATTTGCCAAATTCAATAGAGTCTAACTCATTAATGTTTAACCTATAGTCATATCAAAGTCATAACTTGGAAGGTTTTTTTTTAATATTATTTATGTAGAACGGTACGGTTGCTTACAGAATCTACTAATCAGTGACGTTTAAAGTGTACTTTATTTTGTTTTTAATCTGTTTTATTTATATTATTTATCAACATATTTTAATTATTATTTTTTATTTTAATTACGGTACCAAGTACATTTAATTTAAACAAAGAAAGGCTTTAAGAGTTTTATTTCAATTTCCCAAATACGTCTAACCGAATGTATCAAAATTGAAATTCGTTTCCGTTTTTATTTTTTTATTGTTTCTATATTTATTTACAATTTTGTTTAGTAAATTATTTCATTTTTTTTCTTTATTTTTTTATAAACCATTTTTTAAAATTGAAAAATCTAGAAGTGTGAATGTTACTATAACTTCCCCATATTCAAAATTAGAAAATGTACAAAGTGAATATTGGAAATTTTATAATTCCAATTCAATTATTAATTTAATTTAACGTTTTAATTCAACGTTAATTGTTGCAATTACGGCTTAAGTTATCTGAGAATTAAAATCACTTCAAAATTCACGTTTTTATATCAAATTAAGTTTCATGTTTACGTAATAGAGATAGATGATATTTTCCTATTTCAATTTTTGAATTTTCATCTAACAAATCATATATATCGTTATTTTTATTTATTATTATTTATTTAAAATGTATTCATTAATTTTAACTTATTTCTTTTATCGGTGATTCTTCTTGGTTTAATTAATACTAAGTCATTTAGTTTAAAATCAATATTCGCCCTATCTTTTTGTTCCTGTTGTCTCTTTCGACACTATGCTTTTTTAATTAGTCTTTCTTTGACTTTATTTTTGTCAAATTCGGGAAGGAAATATTCCAATCATTTAGAATGATAGACTTTCTTCATGAGTAGTGTTTGGAGTATTATTTCAATATTTTGAAATTTAATTTTGATAATTGGAATATAATTATGTTGTATTGATTTTTTTTCATTCAAATTTAAGAAATTATGAGGATTATCGTAAAATTTGGTATGAATGAAGTGATTTATATTACCTACGTTTTTTTATCATTGGACAAGGTCTATTGTTGATGGTCAGTAAAGCACTGCTAATTCGTACACTGGCAAATCCGAATTCCCTTATATTCTGAACAAAATCAGAAAATGTAAAATTTGTATTGTGTCTTTTGTAGTCCGAATTGGCAAAGGATTCACTAATCGGAATTAACAGATTTTTCGTTCTATCTGTGGAACATGACGATATTACGAAAACACTGAAGGGCGTCTATTAAAATTGCTAAGTTCCATTGTCGAAAACCTCAAAATACTATCGTGTTTTGTTTTTCCCCTAGAGGCTGATATTGGAAATATCGTAAAACCAGTAAATACAATTATCTTGGTTATTATAATAGATGAATTGTTATAACTCAGATATATGGACACTTTTTCCAGAAAATTTGATGACGTAGCAAAAAAAAAAATATTAATATTTCAATTTTTCATTACGTCACCAAATTCTCTGTAAAAAAAGTCTCCGTAAAAAATGTCTTAATTACAATACTTTACCTATAAATTAAAATAACAGCTCTTACTCATTTTATAATATTTTCAATTTTACTCGCTTTGAGATGTTTGACATTGGAATTTATTAAAGAAAAAAGATCTTGGTATGTAAAACTGAAATGTACAAGTGTCTCGAAATTGAGATCACATACCTTAGTTGACATTTCTTAAATTTTTGTTAAGAACTAATGTTTTTTTTAAGTATTTTTAAAAATACCTTAAAAAGTTTTATAATTAAAATTATTTTTAAAGTACAATTCATAACCGTTATTCCGACTTATTCCGAAGTCATTGGAACGTAACCCCGTCGTAAGTCGAGTCTACCTTTATGAATATTTTTATAAAAATAATGGTAACCAGGAGTTAAGTTTGGTGTCAAAGTACATTTCAAAGATTTTTTGTAAATTTGATAATGTAATTCGTGAACGGTCAAAGCAATTGTGGCTAATAATAAATATTGTACAATATATATGTTATAAAAAACAATAAATATAAAGAGAACACAAATGAAATATGTCGTCCCACACAAACTCCTCGTGTTATCAAGCTTAAACAGTTTTATGTAAGTTTCAAGCACTTGTCCCTTAGGTATGGTGTTAGTTAAGGATTCTTCTAATGATTTCTTATAGAAGACTTTACTATTTAATATTTACTTATATTTTACCACAAATCGCCAAGGACATTTGTGGATGTGGTGATAGAAATCACCTCGTCCTCTTCAATGGAGACGATTTCGTGTTGATATGTCAAATGTATAGTTTCATCAGGACATGACCTTAACGGTGGGATGATTTAAGCCTTTGAACCTAAACGTTCATACATTACGTTCATACAACGTTCATACATTATACAGAGATATATTTACAAAAACAAGAAAACAATTTTGCCTCCAATCGCCGAGATCGCATGCGGACGAGGTGTTGAGATCTACTAAATAGACGATTTTGTAGTAACCAAATGTACTGCTTCACCCACAAGAGACCTCAGCGGTATGAGGATTAAAGTCTACGTATAGGAAACTTCATACGCTTGCGGTGGATGCGTTAAAGTCTTCCCTAGTTGACGATTATATGTCGCTCCATCCAATTTAATGTAAATTTTATGAGCCGGCTTTTAACTATTGGATACATTTATCAAGAGGTGGTAAAAGTGACCCTCAAATTACCAGTGCTTCTCATCGATAACGCCTGCGAATTGATATTATTACTACGAAATTGTTTATTTTAGAAGATTGTAGCGCCTCGCTCGTAAGCGACCTTGGCGAAGTGAACACTGGTTTCCTTATAGTAATCTAAACACCATTATTAAGACGTAGAAGTACCGAATCGACTTAAATTACCAATTCTTATAGATAACGCGTCTGAATTGATATTACTAAGTATTTTTTAAACAAAATTGTAGCGCCTTGCCTGCAAGCGACATTGACGAAGTATCGATAGGTTTTCTTAAAGGAGATTAAACATCTCTGCTAACATGTTAAAGAAACTACTCCACTCAAATTTCTTTACAAAACTTATGTTTCTTATGAATAGGGTGTCTAAATTGATATTATTAACATAAATTCGTCTATTCCAGAAGACTGTGGAGCCTTGCCCGCAAACGACCTCCGTGCAGTGAAGATAGGTTTGTCAAATTAGCTTGAAATTCAAATGATAAACGTACGTAAACATACGTAAACGTCAAGAAACATAACAAGAAAGAGAGCTGATTTTGGTGGCCCTATGTAAACTGGGCTTACGAATAAATTTTACTCAAATCAAATTCTAGTCAAATTTCGGGCTTATTTGTGGGAGAAGTTCAAATTTTAAATGACCGTATCTTTTTGGGGAAAAAAGTATTGTTCTATGTCTAGTATTGGTTCCAGTTTTACTTCAACTCAAGTATATAAGATTGGATTGGGTTAGGGTTAGGCGTACATCTAAAACTAGAATCTTTCTTTAGTTTTGTATTAAGAAAAAACTAAAACCAAACCAAACCCTGGAGCTCCAAATATGTTAGATCAGCCACGAAGAGGAAGCTGAAAGAAATCGTTATTATACTGCAGCAAATTAGGCAGTTCTCTCCATGAAGACGCTGTGAGAAACGATTTTAAAAGTGATTAAGCTGGTAATAGCTTCAGTGTATCAGTTTATCAAGATAAACTGCAGATATTATTATGTAGTACAATAAATCAATAAATATGTGTTTATAAAACTTTTTCACAACATCTAAATATAACTTCAATAATCCGCATGCTTCCATAATTTGAATTAAGCTGGTTTTAATTGATTCGTATCAGCGAAGCTTTAATGGGTGCATGAGTGGCCAACCATGTCATCTCAACTCGCCGGCATAGTTCTTCATAAACATCATGTCTCGAACATGTTCGATCAGACTCACATCTGGAGGACCAGTTGGCGCAGCCGAAAGTAGGAAAGCACAATGGCTCGTAGCACCTTATCTAAGTATTGTTGACCCGTCTGCTGTACATGAAGCAGAGGTGTGTATCCACCATGTGTGCATATGGGTATCAATAGAACTTGCAGCATTACACGACGTGGTCTCGACAACCGAACAGCATAGTATGGACTGCAATCGCACATGGTGGACATAAACATCCGCTGCGTGATAGACAATGATGGGTCAACGATACGTAGATGAGGTGCTACGGCCCATTCTGTTTTCCTACGTTCAGCGGTATCGTATGTCTTCTATACATGTCACGCCGTGTACCGATGGTACGTCACCCTCACGGAGGATACTTTCTCCATTGCTGCATGCCTTTGCTGCAGGGTTGCTCTACATGTGCGGATAAACTATACTGCTTTAGTGCCAAATTCGTCTACCAAATTTCATTGAGCTAGGTACAAGCGTTCAGATTATATAGGGTGTGCTCGTGAATTACTTCTAACGGTGTATATCCGTTGTTAGTTCCTGGATTATTTTTAATAAAAGAAACCTTAAAATCTCTGTTCTAGTGTTTAAAGCATTAATAGTAATCACAATGATAAAAATGAATGAACAGAAAGTGAAAATGTTAAGTACATCGGGTGTCCCTTGTCCTTGGTACCCCTACATTTGGGCTACATTTCCTGTCTGATAAATGGGAAATTGGTGTTATTTTCTGTATTTATTATATTAATTCCATTTTCTATTATAATCTTGATCTCTTCGACCATCTCTTTGTATTGGTCCATACCTTCAATTCTATAATTTTCCATATTTCTAATTTTTGCTTTACTTATGTTCATTTCATATTCTAGCGCTGTCCCAAAAATTTCTATCTTGTCAATTTGATCAAAGTTAGTATTAATTTAATCTTTTATTAATTCAATTTCTCTGCTTATTACTTTTTGTTTATCATTATACTCCAAAAGTTGTATATTTATAATTTTAATTTTCTCTTGTTGTTCTTCTAATATAATGCTACATTTTTCTTCCACTCTTTTCTCCACATATAAGGGTATCTGGTTAATGTTTTCAGTCAGTGTATTATATTTTTCATCCAAATTTGTATATCCTTCTTTAATATTATTGATTTCGCGTTGTTTAGTAAACTATTATTGTTTTTTAGCATTGAGCTATCTAGAAGAGTGAATATTATTGGAGAATGTAGAGCTGTACTTAAATAAGCTTAATCATCCATATAGTAGCCCACCATCACGGTTACGGATTAAGATCATATTCTCATTTAAGAATGAAATTTTGCAGCTGCTAAGCAACAAAAAAAAAGCGTGCGCTCCCTAACTTTTACAACGGAAAGGCGAAGATGCAGAGTGTAAAAGAAGCTTCTGGTAAATGTTCTCATTAGAGCAAAACGTGAATGGGATGTCGCTTATACGGTCGACTGAGACTGGCAATCTTAATCCGAACGGCGGGTGCCCGTAATGCGCACTTTGTTGTCGCTTAACTGTCCGTGCTATGTCACTGTCAGCGGAACAATCAGCCCTAAACGCTCGGCGATAACGTTACTTTCATCTCTAAACGGAATGGAACCGCGGCTGCCAGTACCTGAGGCTACTACTACTACTATTAAAAAAAAGAGATTCTACCCCAGGCGATTATCGCCACTCCACTTCCAAAGATGGCAACGATCAAACAATGCCTTTAAAAAATGAGCATCATCTTTCTTCTTGAACGGGATACAATAAGACAACTTGAAATAAAAATGAGAAACTAACCGCTTATTTAAAAATGGTAGAAGTAAGTTATCTTTTATGAATGATTTTTTTTTATTTATTTACAATTGGTTCCCAAGTATAAAGAAATTGATTAAATCATCTTAATAACGGTTGACATAGGGTGTTTGAATCTTTTTATGGGTAACAACGTTTCACGGCATGAGACGTAGCATATCGATCGAAAATCCGATCAGATATCAACTTTTTGCAACTTGCACATGTTCCTTATCGATTGATCTTGCGCGTTACAAAACCTCTTAATGTTTTCCACGTCCTGATCATTACGTCGGTATTGTGTAACTTTTAACTGCAGCCGGCAGATGATGCTCGTTTTGTATCCGGTTTAGCTATATGCCTATTGGGCATCCACCAACGTGTTATGGATGATGTTTCCACATTCCTAGCGGCCTTTTAATTGCACCGTTCGCTTTCGGGCGACAGAACGCTTTTATTAGTGGTACAAATCATGGGTGGGAATTGCGACGACGAACTCAATTAAATTATATAGACTTGGACAATAACAATTAATGAACAATAAATAGAAAAAAGATTCTGCGTTGAGAAGAAATGGTCGTTAAGCTAGTTTATTGGGGTGTGAGTGTCGTTAACCTCCTCATCGGTGGATATTTCTTCTTTTAAAACGACCAGACAGGATCAAGTTTAAATTGGTTACTATTTACAATGATTTGTCTTGTGATTCATGTCGGAGACAAAAAGCGTTTAAGATTGACATTTAAAAATTTAATCAATAAATAGTTTTTGTATTGGTTAGATGATGGCCGAACACGCTGGTATGCATCCATTTGGTCCTCAGAATTTGCCAGTCACTGCTTTAAATTTAGGGTAGATTCTATCAGAAAGTATTCCCGTGTTCGCCGACCGAGGACGATATCCGTTTCGGGACCTGAACGTTTTATTGGATAGCTTGGTGGTTTGCTGATTTATCACGTGTTGCTCTCGAAATCTGGAACGGCGGGTCGCCATATACCTGCGCCCGCCCGATCTGTAGCGATACAACGCGTTTAACATTTTATGACCGCCCCTGATGACTTTTGACTCGGATTTATACGAGGCCGCTTGCACAGGTGACCGTCACCTTTACTGCTTTTGATATAAAAGTTTTTTTGCTTTCTTTCTTCTTCTTCCATCGTTCCACCAGGTAAAGATCCCCAACGCGGGACGCTCTATTGAACTGTTTCTCGTCTGTAACAATTTTAACAGGTGGATACAAAAAATTTTTTAAATGAACCTATTTGATTTGGGTACATTTTAGTTGAAGTTGTTTTAATAGGGCTTTCAAAGTCAATATGCAACTTTTTCTGATTTATAGTTTTCCTTTAGACGTAGTAACATCCGTCGTTCGATGGTATACGTCATCATGAGGTTCTCTAAATTTAGATAATTTGATAGAGAAGCCGTATTTTAGAATAAAGAGAATCTAGAAAACTATTTCTTTTGTTAGTTATTTTCTTAGATTTAAAGATTGTTTTTAACCTTTTTCATTATCATGTATTACACAAGACGATCAAAAATACTCGACAATACGAGACGTATTGCCTGCATCTTATTTAAGGCAATACATCGAGGTTCGCGTATTTTAAAGTTTGACAATAATATTAAAATAATTTTCAATTATAGTATTTGATGGATCATAATTTTTTTCGTCAAAATTGGTTGATGCCGTACCGCCTATAAATTCAACTGCAGGCAGTAGCAGGTTTATGAAAAGTAATGAACTATTAGTCCAAGTTCCTGGTAATAAAGAACCAGCTGACAACGTCTTGTTGCGGCGTGTTCGGCTGGTCTTTCGACACTATATCAGAAAGCGCCACAAGTACGGTCAAATTATACATGTTGACACAACATGTAAATAAACGAATGGCACCATAATAAGGTCACAGGTGTTCACCGGGGCATTAGATGATAGCTTTATTATCAGATTGTTAGATTTATTGGCAGACTGTCTGGATTCAGGCCATTCAATTTATATGGACAATTTTTAAAATTCTTTTGAATTGGCAAGAATAAATATAGGTAACACATATTGAATAAAGTACGAGTTGTATAATGTTAAGCAAATAATTGAATATGAGGATTCAACTCAAGGATGAAATAAATAACTTCCTTTACTGTTACCTAAGCTTTCGAATTAAATAAATTTTTTTTCAGACGAACGCTTTAATTACAAAATAGAATTAATAAATGAATACAAACATTAATGCGTTTTTGTCCAATGTTCCAAATTTGGAACAATGATAGTTTTATCTCACCACTTCCGCAATTCCGCAGTTTTTTGTATTCTGCAGGTCTCATCTTGTCTCATCTTCATTCTGCATCACAAAACCGAACGGTTCATCAAAGGTAAAGCAATTACATGTAAGTACAAGATACAAGCACTACAACAGACCTCAGATTGATCACTTGAGTGTTTCTGCTGTTGTCTTATTAATATAAAAACTTACAAAATACATGTCGTTTAAAATCTTAACTTATAGTATATAATACACTGGAAACATGAATCCCAACAGAACTGAGGAATGCCCTATTACTCCCAGGAAAATCTTAAAAAAGAATATAAGGAGTACGTATGAGTGCCAACTGATAAAACTACAAACATAAATGTAACAGTTTGAAATAACAACAACTCTGTTTTTACTGTAAGTTCTTGAGACACAGTCAACCCAATCGAACAAGTAAATCGATAGATACGAAGCGAGAAAAAAGGGATATGTTTTTCAACCTCACATTCTAAGTCAGTACCACAAAGATATCGAGGTAGTTGATAAAATAGATCAAAGATGCGTTTGTAATAAGATGGATCACAACAAATGCTGGAAGAATTATCAAAATGAAACGTGTGTCTCGTGGTCAGGTAATGTTCTACAAGGGCCGTGGCATTAGATTTACCAATCTACAATCTCTTCGATACAAGTTGAGTCTACTCCTATAGTATTAACTACATGTTCATACCCTCATATGAACCAGAACAAGTCTGATAATGTCTTATAGGTCAGGCTAGATTTGAGTCCATTGGAGGGACGATTTTTCAGGTTGGAGATAATACCTCACAGAGGTGTGGTGGTGTATTTCGCACAACTTGGCGTCTGGTCTCTGAGAACTTTAATTTGATTGTCGGTGAGGTGTGGAACAAAGAGCAACTTAAAAAGTCTTTATCCACTTCTGCCGGTTGAGTCAGAAAAACGTCAGAAGTATGAGAACCAGTAATATCAGCTTTTTGGGGAGAAACAGGAGGTGCATCACAAGAGTAAAAGATCCCATTAACCAACGGACGAATAGAACAAACTAACCATTATTACCGAAGATAACGTCAAGTAACTTAAGGTTTTTTAACATCAAATCTTCTTCACAAAGGAACACCGATGTTACTCTGAAAGTGGGACTTGCAATGTTTCCAGAAGACTTAAATTGCTTCTAGATGACTTGATATTACTTGCAAAAGACTTGAAATGCTCCCAGAAGACTTGAAATACTCCTGCAAAACCTGAAATTTGAAATATGTTTAGAGGATTTGATACAGAAAACTTTCAGAAAACTTGAAATGCTTCTAGAAAATTTGATACTGCTTCCAGAAGACTTGACATTGCTTCTACAAGATGTGATACTGTTTGGAAACTTGAACTGGTTCTAGATTAACTTGATAGTCATTCCAAAAAACTTGAATGCTCCCAGAAGACTTGAAATGCTTCCACAGGCCTTGAAATCATCTCAGAAGGTTTGTTACTGCTTCTAGAAGACTTGCAATGTTTCTACAAGACTTGAAATGCTTCTAGAAAACTTGATAGTACTTGCAGACGATTTAATATAACTTGTAAAACTGTCGGAAAAAACACATGGTTATCGCAAAAAACACGATACTGTTGATAAACCATTTTAGTTTGCTTGACTTAAGTGGTCCAAGAACTGTTAATTAAAGGTTAAATACTACGGACAGAAGACATTTTTATTGCAAAATGCAAGAAACACTTAAAAAAATTTGATTTGTATCCAAAATACCAAATACTGTTGGCATAACAGAAATAATACATATCAAAAAATACATATCAAAAATTTAAAAACGTTCAACTAAAGATTTGACACTGCTTGAAATTCTATACTATGCTAATAGAAGACATTGTAAATTTATACTATTTTTAAACCTTATAAATTTCACGAAATAACCATGTTTGATATATCCCTGGATATTTTCCCTTGAAAATAAATACCTAGCTTAACAACATTGATCTAAAGCCCTCTCTGACCGCACTGAGTACGATATAAAAGAATAAGACAGGGTTTACTCTGACATTCTTGGATGAGGTCTCTTTGCAAACATCCCCATGAATATTGATATTGAGAAGAGGGATTATTGACGACTCATACGGACATTGACATCTATTTTTTTGTTGATTTCCAAGATATCAAGTTTGCCATTTATAACTATATTACATTTTTTTATTTATATATTGATAATAATATACCTACTTTTATTTTTCCGAATGCGAGGTATCATCAACAAATACGCAAACTGAAAGGTTTCGATTAGCATTATGCCAGGAATTCATTACCACGAGCACATGAGTCCTTTAGGAGCCACATGCTAAATATTAACAAAAACGCTTTATATAGAGTAATTTATTAATATTAGTCGTCTACTAACTCCGAAATCAGTAATATTTTATTAAAAAACTAATTTTTCTTCTTTTTCTTCAAGAATTCTAACATAAATCTTGGCAGTGAACTTGTTAAACGAAGATTTAGATTTAGATTTTAGATTCAGAATCGATCAAAAAATGATTTCCTCGGCAATTTCTAAACATCTTGTAGATGCGGTGATGTTACTCTATGGTGGTTACCAGATCATAAGACTATTGAGGGTAATGATAAGACAGACGAGCACATTAAAAAGCAGGGGGAAGTACTTATTGGTCCCCAACACTAGACAGGATCTAAGGTCAAATCTCAAGCTTCCTGGTCATCCATACGACCTTGAAATACCACTTTATCCATATTAAACAAGCTGACAATCAAATTTGTGGACTTTGCAAACACCATGTTAAAGACTTATGAACAAATATAATATGAATGTGTCGCTGAGAAATATCTTAAAATCAAAATTAGCGGCAATGTTCGTAAGGTCTTCTCGAATTAAGAAGGTTTATCAAGGACCTATATGGGCTAAACTTTCAAAAGGCTTATGTTACAATAAATCGTATATATCACGCTGACGAAAGAAGCCACCTCCAGCTTTACAGCAGTAATAATTATAGCAGACTACTGCAAGATATACTAAACCGACACTTTCAGGCTCTAGACCTAGAAAAATTTTGTTTAGCTGTACGTCTCTTAAGATGGCTGAACCCTAATGTTTGGTATGTAATGAACCAGAAAGATTAAGGATTATCGTTATATCTGAAGACCTAAACCGGCTAAACCTAAATCTTTCTAGTTCTAGATCTAGTGTTAGTTTTAGTTTTAGTTGAATACAAGTACCCAATAGTTTAAAACTGAATAATAGCTAAAAGTAAAGCTAATGCCAACACTAAAGCTAGCACTAGACCTAGAGCTAAAAACATTGGGGCTCGGCTGAACGTCTCTTAAGACGACTGAACCGTAATGTTTCTTTTTGTAGGTCTAGTATTAGTTCTGAAGTTGGATTCTAGGTTTAATATTAGTTATACTTTTAGCTCCAAGAATTTAAAACAATCTAGAGCTAAACAAGAATTAAAACTAGTACTAACACTAGACCTAGAACTAGAAAGTTTCGGTTTAGCCGTGCGTCTTCGGGCCTTAATTTTAATTCAATACAAGTATACAATAATTTAAAACTGAATAACAGCTAGAAGTGAAACTAATGCTAACACTAACGCTAGCACTACACCTAAAAGTAAAAACATTTGAGTTTAGCCGTACGTCTCTTAAGACGGCTGGGTGGGGTTTCCAAATCTAACTTCGCTCTCACGGTCATTCTTCGTTAACATTGCATGGAAATACTTAATTTTATGATTTCTGCAGTTATATACAGTAGACTCGCGATAATGTGAACTTACGCTAGTGTGAACAACTCTATAACGTGAACGCCAAAATTTTTGTATATACTACTCTGTAACATGAATTCGTAATCTCGATAACGTGATTCATAATAACGAAGTCAAACATGTTTTGTCTTGTTAGAAAAGTGATGGCTGCTGTGTAGTAATGGAGACGAAATCGTCGTTTGTGAGTCTTAGTTTTCTTAAAAATGGCGAAAATAAAAAGTAAGTGTTTATCTCTCTGCGAAAAATCTAAAGTAATTGAAGAATATGAGAAAGGAGTAAGTGTTTCCGCGTTAGCTAGAAAGTACGGCATAGCAAAATCAACCGTGTGTTCAATAAAAAATAAAAAATCAAAAATATTAGCAATGCTAGGTCAACCATTAAGATCAAGTCGAAAATGCACATTGAAAAAAGCAGAATATACAAAAATGGAGAAAGCGTTGTACAAATGGTTTCGTTGCCAGCGCGAGAGGCAAGCGCGTATTAATGGGAACTTAATGAAACAAAGAGCCATATATTATTTTAACAAATATTATACAGGAAGATTTAACGCTAGTGATGGTTGGTTTCAAAAGTTTAAAATGCGATATGGAGTAAGGCTGTTAAAGGTCTGTGGAGAAAAACTGTCATCTCAACCTGAACTTGTCCAGCCCTTTACGTAAATTGGAGAATAAGATTCATGAACTGAACCTATGTGACCATCAACTTTACAATGCTGATGAAACGGGTTTATACTGGCAACTGTTACCAGACAAAACTTACGTTTCTCTGGACGAGAAATCAGCTCCTGGTATGAAATCGGCAAAACAACGCATAACTTTTCTTGGATGTGCAAATGCGTCTGGATCTCATAAATTACGACCTCTAGTAATTGGCAAAGCAAAAAATCCCAGATGTTTTAAAAATTTTAATAACCCAGTTATTTACACCAATACCCAAAATGCTTGGATGACGGCGGCAGTTTTTAAAACTTGGTTTTTTGACAATTTCGTTCCAGAGGTATAATTTAGATTAATTTATAATTTATTATAATTTAGATGTGTTAGTGAAAAAAATATTCCTATAGTTGATCGAATTTTAGGTTAAAAGATATTTAAAAAATGAAAATCTTCCACAAAGGGCGTTACTCCTTTTAGATAATGCGCCTTCACATCCTTCCGAAGAAGAACTTAAAACTGAAGATGGAATGATATCTATCATGTTCTTACCACCAAACGTAACTGCTTTGATCCCGCCTATGGATCAAAACGCATTAAAAATCACGAAACTGCATTACAGAAATAGTTTGTTAAGTTTTATTTTGTGTCATAGTAAAGAAGAAGTTGGAAGTGCACTGAAAAAAATATCACTTAAGTTTGCTGTGGAAACTTTGGCAGCAGCATGGCAGAAATTAGAACCAACAATTTTACTAAAATGTTGGAAAAAAATAAGAAGTAATGAAGAGTATGATGATGAAGATGAACTACCGCTGTCAACTTTGCAAGAAATCTGGAGAAATGAAACGGAACACATCGTTCAAGACACCCTATCACTTCTACAAGAAATTCAAGCTGTAAGTAGTGCACAATTTGGTTACACACTTTTCAGTTGAAATTATAATCTGTCCAAATAATTTTTAGGCCAACTACAATTTTAAAGATGTTGAGCTATGGAATAGCGACGTTTGTGAAATTCAAAACATTTCAGAAGAAGAAAATATAACAGAAGAAGAGGCCGATATTTTCGAAGAAAACGATTCCAGAGTGGATACCACCCATACAATAACCCATGCTAACGCAATTAAGTGTTTAGAAACTGCAATACAATGGGCCGAAAACAATAATATCGATTTTAGTGAAATAATTGTTTTAAAACGTATTCATGAAAAAGCTGTCCTAAGAAGCATTACAAGCAAGAAAGTACAAGCGAAGATAACTTCATATTTTTTACATAATATATAAATTTTGTTAAAAACTTATAAATAAAACTTTTAAAATTACGTCAACAAACATTATTATTTGTAAATTTGCAGTAATGTAAATAGAAGAAAAGACATTCTTTAAGGTGAACAAGTTCGGTAGCTTGAACAGGCACGGTTTTATTCTGTTCACGTTATCGCGAGTCCACTGTATTATAAATTTTAACTTGATAAAATTTTCAGTTTAAAAATAAGTCCAGGTTTTACATAAAAGCTGGTATGATTAGTTAACTTTTAACAATTAAAGCATAAAATTCATGCGATTTAGTGATTTGAACATATCCATGCATTATTGATGCTTAAGTAAGTTTGAAAAATCAATAATAAAATTGTTTCCCTCTTTGTAACTCGATCCGGCAATTTACTGTATGAGTGCTTCCAAAAGTATCCGAACGAAAGTATCGAAACACATTCGAACTTCGGAATGATCGGTAATGATCGATTAATCGGCTGTGTAGTCCTTCTAGGGCCAAGTAGTCGAATAGTCGGTCAAAATCAGTCAGCCCAACCTTAATTGAAATGGTTGTAGAATGTAAATTAGCTTGTAATGATCGTTCTTTTCCACATAACTGTTCGTTATATCGAGGTTCACTGTATTTTTCTTTTATTTTTAAATAAAATACGTTGAAACGACGTAAAATAGATCTCTTGGAAGTGGTTTCTCGAAGTGTTCGACTCTTTCTCCAGCGAACGATTTACGTCGACTCGTTCGAAAATTATTCGAACCCGGAGGTATGGATCGCGAGGCTCGCACGGAATCCGAGATGCGCAGATTATGATTGCGCCAGCTCCGAGCATTCTGGTGCGAATTGTTCCATTCGCTCGGCACCATACGTTCGCGCGTATTTA
Organism: Onthophagus sagittarius; assembly: GCA_036711965.1. Lineage (NCBI taxonomy): Eukaryota > Metazoa > Arthropoda > Insecta > Coleoptera > Scarabaeidae > Onthophagus > Onthophagus sagittarius. The sequence goes on from JASERS010000001.1 coordinate 41,176,734, forward strand.
TGTCCTCTTGTTACGGGACGGAATCGAACTAGGAATTTTCTCCGTCCGTCGAGCGCCTTACGAAATATATTCGAATCCCGCACGCATATTGCTCGACGCGGTATCCCACTTTGCCCGCCCGGCAATCAATTTGGTCGCGAAGATTATTGCGGCCCAGAGATTGGTCGTAAGTTATCCTTTATTGTTATGGAATATGCAAATGATACACGACGATGGTTTCTTCCCGACATTGATGGTCTGGGATTTACTTCGGATGCGACGACAGTTTCGCGTGTTGTTTGTTTTAATAAAGTTGAAAATAAAAAAGGAGGTGACGATGACGTTTCATTGGAATTTTATTACGTAATTCTACGTTACGTTACAGATTTCCATTTCTACGTTGACAATATTTATGTCGTCCCCTTTCAGATCGGCAGCTCGAATGGGAAAATGCTAATGAGGACAGGTAGGGAAGGGACCTGTGCACTCACACGGAGACGACCAAGAAAACGTTATGTTATAATAAATTCGGCAACCGGGACATAATGGTGCGGCCGGTTTTTTGGAGAAAATGGGAGCTACCAATAAATAAGGACACTCCGGTTTGATCTAGAGTCATTGATGTCACGGGTTATTGATGACAAGTGCAGGTCAGGTGCTGCGCTGAGGTTCTTGGTTCTCACACCCACACAGCTTGAGACTTCGTGGTCGCGTCGCTATCTTTTGCCACTGACACTAAAGCCTAACGGTTCTTTACTTTTACTTTTTCCTACACATTTTTTTTCTTATACGTTTTTTTGTTGATACACGAATGTCAGTACTGAAACAATAAATGCCGGAACAGAACAAATTGAATAACAAAAAGAGGTCTTCTCGGACAAGCTAAACGCATTCCCTTCCATCTCTTGTCACTGATAAGATCTCATTGTTTAGAGATGCATCTAATCGATGACGAGATATGATGCCGCTCTTTGCCTTCATACTTTCACTGGTGCTGGTGTACTCTTAATTTTGTGCACACGCGTCCGCTCGATCTATTCACGCCTTCGCCCATACTCTTTGTTTCGTTTTGACACGTCTTTAGGTCTTGAACGCCGACCATTGTCTGGGATAGTCTTTTGAATATTAATAAGTTTGAAGGTGAAAGACTAGGGATGGAACGAAAATTTAAAAAAGAAATTAATACAAGACAAAATCAAATTAAAAATAGTTAAAATTTAATCATTTTTTAAAGTAATTTTATTTGTAGGTAAATGGGTTGGGCTTGATAAATTTGAAGAGTTGAAAGTATTAGGTGTTGTGTCAGTGCAACATTGAAATCAAACATTTAATTAGTAATTATCACTTCGCACGCGGTCATGCAGTTAAAACATAAATTGATACCAATTACGCCGGCTCGTAACGTACGAGTTCGGCCCCGCAAATACCCTATAATATTTTCTAATTACACGGGCATCACTGGAAATTATGTATTTCTAATTACCGGCGCGCCGACAGACGCGAGCCGCTCGGCGCGTCCTTCTTCGACGGCCTCGCACCATCATCATCGTCGTCGTTGTATGTGCGAAGACGATGGCGGCAGCGGCGGCGGCGGCTGAGCAACTCCTCTCCCTCGGTCGCCTTTATTAAGTTTATAGATTTGAGTGGCCGTAAAACATCCGTTGATCGGAATTTCATCGGACAACTGTTCCGTAATAAGTGGTTAACCCGCGTCGGGCACCGCAACGCGCTATCACGCGCCACTATATGGCAGTTTATGGCTCGCATGCAGTTCCCCGCGGTGCCCGCGATAAGAACCGAACACTGCGCCGGTGCAGTAACTGTTTGTTACGTAGGAAATTCAGTGCGATAAACGCATCTACGGGCTTTATGTTCTACGTTTTTACACCGGCTACCCCTTGTAAACCTGCTCAGCTATTGCTGATATATCAACTACACCAGGATAAATGATAAATTGAATAGTGACATAGACGACCAAGACTCTTCAGTATACAAGTATCTGATTTCAATAGACCAACTTGCACTTTTCACCTCAGCTTATATAATGTTACATAAAAATCAGATAAAATGTTTTCATTTTTATTTAAATGACAAGTATTAACTCTAGTAACAAGTATAGTTTTGATTTTCTTTCTTGATCATTGTGTTGATCTTAAAATAAAAGATAACTCTTTGCTCCTTAACGATGGGCTTTATTAAATAATTACGCCTTGACCGATTTCGGCTCTAAAGGTATCTTCAAAATGCTTCCTGTTTCAAAGAATGAACAAGACATTATTCTTAATTTCTTAAGCCATACAAACAAAAATTACCTACATGTACCCTGAAAAAAATATATGAAAAAATGATCATGTTCTTCATCAGGCACGACTACGAGAAACAACAAAAGGTACAAATTAAAATAGTATAATGTAAAGTTAAGAATTAAAATGAACAATAACTACATAAAAGTCTTAAAAATAAAATTCAATAATGTATATTGTGGATATTTACTACAATATACATTATTGTGAAAAATGTATATTTGGATTATATACTCAAGTTGAGGGTTCTCGAGAGTACATTGAATCTTCGTATTTTTAATATAAAATTATAAAACTGTTTTAGTGAAAATATAGTTAAAAAATGGAATTGTTTGTTTATAAAAACTTGGTTAAAGATGTATAACAAGACGAAAAACAGTTATAATATAAACCAATCCTGAAGAAAAGTAAAGATGTTAGAGAACGAATAAAATAATAAATTATAAATAAGCTTACATTAAAAAGTTAAAAGAAAATTCAAAAAATAAATAAAAGTTGTCCATACAGGCTCGCGTGTTGAGGTGGACTAAAGGTCAGCGTTTAGAGGGTAAAATTGTAATAAGAAGGAGAGGAAATTGAGAGAGTTTGGTGGGAGGAGTGTAAATATAAGAGTTAAGAATATTTTAGAAAATTTCTATGAACATTAAGGTCTGTTAAATTATTGAGAAGTATATCATCATTATTATATTGATGAATAAACAATTCTTCGTAAAGGTCAAGTTCTTTGGATTTTTTAATGCTTTTCAATAGTTCTAGGTTTTCTATTATAGTTTTGTGATTTAGATTATCACTATGATTATAAACAGCGGATGAATCTTTAGTAATGTTCTTTGAACCTAGTGGCGATATTTCTACCTGTCTGTCAAATATATATTTTATTACAATCACTACATGTTAATTTATAAACGCCGCTTTGTTCACATTTTTTAAACTTGTGTCTATTATTAATTAGTACGTGACGGAGTCTATTGCTTGAGTTAAAAATAGGGATAATGCCAAAATTATCCAATATTCGTTTAAATTTATATTGAAGTGAAGGGTTGTAAAGAAGGGAAATATATTTGTATTTTTTCTTAATGTGAGGGTAGATGGTGTTGTTCAAACGTGAAGCGGGTATCTTGTTGTAAATTCGTTGTAGGTCACTCACATTAAAATCGTTATTTAAGCCAATCTTTAATATTTTCTTAAGTTAGTTAATATAATTATCATCACTGAGAGGCATGAAGATGAGACGGTTAAAAAAGAATCTAAAATTTGCTTCTTTGTGTTGGTTACGATTAAAAGAAAATTTAGAAATGATGAGTCTGTCGTAGTGGGTTTCCTAAAAATGTCAAATTCTAAAATGTTATTTGCTGAATTACGAGAAATAATAAGATTTAAAAAGTTAAGTTTATTGTCGAATTCCATTTCAGTGGTAAATTTGAGATTACATAACTTATTAAAAATGACTTTAAGAGCGGATAGTTTTGCTGGATTGCCATTGTATATCATAAAAATATCGTCTACGTAGCGGCCGTAAAATAAAATGTCATTGGTAATTATTTTATATTTTCCAGTAAACAATTCATTCTGTTTTCTCAAAAACTGTTTGACGAGAAATTTTTAAATTTAATCTTAAGGTAACCAAATGTGTTCTTAATGCGGGACATGTTTTAGTTTATGGATATTCCCTATAGTTTCGCAGAAAATTGCAGTTTAGTAAGATATGGTTATTTCGAAAACCGTCCAGTCGGATTTCAAAGCGATTTTTACCAAAATATGTTTAATAACGGTGTATGTCGGATTCCGTTACCAGTTTTTCAAAATAAGGGCAGTCTAGTTTTTTAAGAGCGATTTAATGGAAATACAAGTTAAAAAGAAACAGAAATAACACTACGAGGAGAGGTGCTCATGACGGAGACCTCATTTTAAAAAACTGATTACGGAAACCGACAAACGACATTATTTAACATATTTTAGTAAAAGTCTCATTGATATCCGCACAGTCGTTTTCGAAATAACTGTATCTTACTAAACCGAGATTAAACAGTATATAAGTAATAAATAAGTATAAAGTGATAAACAGTAATAAAATATGCCCCACATTAAGAACACATTGGGTTACCACCAGATCAAATTTGAAATATTTTCGTCAAATAAGTTTTGAGAAAGAAAGTCGCAAATTAGACAAAGCTGTTAGCACTCTCAAAAATTAGATACCTTTTTAAATTAACTCGCGATAGAAGAAAAACCACGGATCGGATAATTTCCAAATAAACCTATGATACATAGAAATGTTCATTAGTTATAATAAACTTTATCGCAATTTTTTTCATCGAGTGATTTCGAAGATATTGATCTCTAAAGTGAGGGGCCTTGACTTCTGGTGCGGATAATAGGTGTAAATAAAAACTTACTTTATATCGTCAACATGCGAATATTTGGAACTCATTATGATGAAAAACTTTGGTTTTCAGATCCGTTGCTTGCACAGGCTATCCTAATTAGAGGTGTGCAAATTACCCGATCGAAAATAAATCATTTGAAAAAATTGTTTGTGTTGTTTTTTAAATGTCACACATATTTTAACTATTTGAAAACTCTTAGGTAATGTTGAAGACTTGGGTGCTTTATAATAGCTACTTCGCGAAATAACTTGCTATTAAAATTTCTTTATTTTATATGATGAAATTTTCTGTAAAATAGTACAACTTTGGATGGTAAAAAAAGATGGCGTACCACTACTTAAAAATTTTTTACCAATGGTTTCTTATAAAGTGAAGAAAGGTCTTCATTTTGTGCTATTTAAAACTTTAAAACAATTACAATCATTTCTATTAACATCAATAAATACTTATATTTTTTGACCACTTAATCTCTTAAATTAAATATCTTGTGAAAGAAGAAATAAGGACAATTGTACCTAATATACTTTTATTGCTAAAGGTGTAGTACGAATAAAAAAGAAGAAATCAGTCAAAGATTATTTAACACATAATTGAGGATCTTATATTTATTCTTGTTATGATTTCGATATTTTGACGCTGTGTTTTGGCTTTTATATTTGTGATTTTCAAAGATAATATATTTAAAATGTAGTTTCACTTTTCTTGAAGTTGAAATCGGAAAAAACACAACAAACGATTTTCTGCTGAGGAGGGTCTTAATTTAATAATACTTCTTAATTTAACTAAAAGTAAAAATTTTGAGAGAGTGCCAATGTACTTTACAATTAATACTGTTGTAGCACCCGGTGACGTTTTAAAATATAAGAATGATGCATACCTAAAAGGAATGCAAATCATTGAAAGAATTTGCGACATTGGTTTGCAGAGTTTATTAAGTAAATCCTGTGAAATAATATTGAAACCTTCAAATATAGGATCAGAAATAAAATGTAATTTTACGTTGCATTGTAAGTGAGGGTTTGATGGTAGTGGAAATCATGCTACTTATAAGCAAAAATTTCAAAATAAACCTGATGGAAGAGATGACTTTCTATTTCTATCGTCACTAGTTCCATTGCGTCTAGAATGTAGTAATCAGAATATTGCGGAAGCATCCGCGAACATCATCCACGACATCTATATGGTTTTCATGGAGCCGTAGTGGTTAGAGAATCGCTATACCAATTGAAGAGCTAGCTAAAGAGACTCAAGAGTCGGAAAACAAGCAAATCCATAGGTTCAGAGAGTATCGCAGAAGAAAATTTTATGGAATTCAAACAAATCACCATTAATTAGTAGCTTCCATAAAATAAGTTCAAACAAAAAATTTGTATCGAGGAGTGAAAATTTTGATTATATTAGACGATTCTCCAGAAGAAAATGGTAAAGAAGATGATGATGAAGATAGTGAGGAAGAATATAATAATGATGAGGAAGAAAAGTAAGAGAATAAAGAAGACTACAAATGGAAATAAATTGTATTACATATACATTACATTATATTACATCATAATTATATACATTCAATTATAATAAACACAGTATAATTTTCAATTTTATTTAAAAAATTAAAGTAAGCTTCAAACCTACGAATAATGATCACCAATATCACTTCAAATTAAGAGTTATGAGCGCGACCATAATGTTGCTTTAAAATAACAAAGCTTCATTACATTTTTTTAAATTTTAATAGATTTTATTAGACTGTAATATTCTGCCACATTTTTATATATTTTTTATATTACTTCCATTATGTATTGTATTGAGTTTGTTATTAATATTACAAAGAATAATAGAGATTTAGATTTGTTAATTATTAGTAAATATCCATTAAAAATAGTTGTTCCCTAAAATTGTAAGCGATAAGATTGCTTTTAAAGAGAGAAACTGTACCCACAAGGAGGTTGTGTGCAACCCAAAGCAATGTAGTAAACGGTGCTGAGAATAAGAACTAAGGAAGCTTTGTGTGAAGTAAATGACGCAACTGTAGTGGTTTTGTCAAGCAGAATATATTGAAATACCTAATGATATAATAAATTATTTGAAATCAAAAATAAGTACCTTAACCACGAAAAATGATCTGCTGAAAACCAAGATACTGAAAAAGAACCTTGTTGTAAAATAAGTCATAGCTCAATACAATTGTTTAAACATAAAACTTAAACGCTTTATGAAACATACTGAACGTGGCGGTAGTAAAAACTAGTTATTTTAAATAATACATTTAAAAAATGATTACCCTAAAAAACAACTGGAAAAGATTATCCATAAGCACATGCTGTAAAATAGGGTGAAGAGATCTTACTTATATTTACGTAATAATTTAAACTATCCACTACCAGATAAATTATTACAAAAACTACGTGCATATTGCATATACATATATCCATATTATTTCTTTCTACTGTTAGGTATATCTACTCTTAAATATTGCTGTGACAAAATTGACATGAGGCAGGAAATTTTGCACCACATGTTACTCTTACTATCAGTAGGAGGAAAACAGTATAACGAGCAAGAAAAACTTGTAGTTTTTTGGCTTAATGAAATGAAGATGACAGAACTGTATGAATATGATATTAAGGCTGACCAAATAATTGGTTCGCATTTCCAGGTTGTGAACGCCAGGGTAATTTTTTAAATGTTAAACTGTTCATATTCATATATGTTACATCCAATGAGTAGAACTAACTGAATGTATACAGAAATACGCAGTTGTTTTAAACTAACACCAGAACACATTTCTTGTGAAGGTGCTAGAAGGCAAAATGTTAGATTAGCTTCAAAACTTTAGTCACATTCCACTGCTATGGCTTTAAGACATTATTACAGTAACACTGAAGATTGGTTTGATATCATGAATACATACATACCTAATCAGCAGTATTTCGTTAAAATGTAGGTATTGCAAACTTATATTGACTTATAAATCCGACTTATAGGTGTTCCTATAGTAACATTTGAATATCAATAATTTGTTTTATATCTCTAAGCATAGTCCCTTATATCTATAAGATTTAATCAACAACCCATTACATTTCCCTATCTTCAGCAACATCATTTGTAGAACATTTTTGTTGTCATCTTAAACATACCACAGTATAATCCCTAGCATCTTCCAGAATTGGTTATTTGTCTTTCAACATCTTCCTAACTGTCTCTTAACAATGCCTATGGTAGGTCAAATTTTATTAAGGATACTTTCTGTTTCCATAAGAACAATCTTAGTCGTTTTAAAATTTATTTTTAAATTACCTACGAAAGTCAAAAAAACATTATGAGGTAACACCTTTGAAGTGTGTAAATAGCATCAATAAGGATATCCTTTTGTTTCATTATTAACATGTTAACCGCAATCATAACCATTTCGAAGTTTATGTCGGTCGGGATATCCTGCAAAAAGATGTTTAATAGAGCAGGAGATAAACTACTACCTTGGTGGGCGCCTGCAAGTATTCTTCAAGTGCTGGAAGAGTCAATATTTCAGATATCCATTAATGGCGATAGAGAAAGTTCTCTCTTCCAGGAAAGAGAACAGAATGGCAAGTAAATAGTTGCTTAATCCAGTTAGTATTAAAGGTCCTTACTACATCCAACGATACATTGATTCATTATGCAAGCGCAAATTGTCAAAATAGAACGTATTAATTAAAATATATAATTTTAATCCAGTAAAGGTGCAAAAATTATTTACATATTTATAAATATAATTCGTTCTGGTTAAAATGGATCACAACATCAATTTCGAAATTATAAACAAGGAAGTCTTTAAGACACGAGAGTTAGGACTTAGGAGGACTTATATTATAATTCTTTGTTTGAAGTATTGTTTGTGAGCTCTGGGTAGTTTGCGCAAAATTTACTGAAGTTATTTGACGATGGTATTTGTTCTGGTATTCGATATGAATATTACAGCCTCGGTAGCCTGCTGGATGATCTTGGCTACAATTGGCACACTTGGGTGGGTTAGCTCGAAGTTTTTGAGCAGTAATTTTTCGTATGTACGTAATGTTGACAATTATGGCATTGGAGAATCTTTTGGGAATTTCTCATGACTTTCATCATGACAATATCGTTGGGAATTTCCTTGATTTGATAGATTTTTCGGCGTTGTATGTAGTTTCTAGGTGTACTGTGCATAAAGGTATAGAGTATATATTTCGACTTGTTGAGCAATCTCGTGACTCTTATGGCTGGTAGGTTTAGTTGATTCAGTTCGGTTTTGATTTCTTGATCGGATATTGATATCGGGATATTGCGTAAGACCACATAAAGTGGCTTGCTGTAGGGATCTTAATAAGTATGAAACGGCATTATTTCTTTGTAGAATTTAGGGATCGCTCTGTAATCATCAACATGGGTTAGGTTTACCTTGGTAAACTCAAATAATTTTTGTTCGTAGTAGTGAAACTGTGTTTTGTGTTCGTTTTCAGGTTAGTAATTAGTTGTTGATGATTTGGGGCACTGTGGATAAAAGTAGGGGTAATTTTTTGGTTTTATTTTCCTTTTTATCATTAACATCGTTTATAGCCACAGTATTAGGTTCATTACTCTCATCAGAAACATCCACTAAAGCGGCATATTTATTTTGGTACTATAGGTAATCTCCACTAGATTGGAATCTTTATGCTATAACGTTTTTAAGGCTTATAATGAATACACATATTGGTCTTCCTAGTAGCATTTTGAAATGTTTGCCAGTAACTAGCAATAAATACATCTTTGATTGGGAATTTTGAAATTTTCGAGGATAATAAATTCTTCATTGTTCTCTAAAAGGATAAATTATTCGATATAAGATGGTTGTAATCATAACGTTTGTATCTCTTTTTATTCCATATCTTACCAAAGCCCAATTAAATTTCCATCATAAAAGACTTCCATGTATTATCCTGTTCTTGTAACCATAATACATGCATTATATGAACGTGATTTCTGTAAGAAATATAAGAGTCAGAAAATGAAGACGTTAGAAAAATTTTAAAAAAGTTTGGACTAAGAAAGTATGTTGCACATTGCATACTTAACTTTGAAGTTACAACATGCACAACAGAAAACTGCAGCAATATGCAATAGGAAGCTAAGATGTGTTTAGATATTTAAAACGACCTTATGTTTTTATGAATAAATATGACCTTGAAAGAGTAATTTTATTTTAACGATACTCACGTATGTAGATACCCATTTGTTAATGATTTTAATATAATACCTACTTAAACCAAATAATTAATTTTGTGTTTCTTTTTTGTTTTAATCGAAATTTCTAGAGCTTTCAAATTTATCATTTCGACTTCTGTGTTTACAAATGAACACATCCGTTTGCATGAGTCACAGTTTAATTCACTGCATCTTTCTTATTAAAAGAGTAATTTATGACTAATTTCCACATCTTTCAAGCTGTTAACTGATCATAAAAATCTTATAATAATACAAAACATGGATATAAAACGCTTTATTTTTTTTCTAAATTTATCAACATACCTATACTTAAAGTGCTTATATAACCATTCCAGGAAGTCATTAAATTTTTTACATATGCTCAAAAGAGTCATACTTATTATATCGAAGAAACTAGATCATTTAATTGAATATGTATAAGAGTCGGAGTTATTTTTTAGTTGATCATTCTAGGAAATTTTAACATTTCTCATATCCGCTCGAAGGAGTCATATGTTTGATAGACTGGATCACTTCACTGAATATGTATAGAGACGGTAATTTAATAATGGAACAAAAACGAGGCGAGCACAATCGGTTTCTACGAACGATGACTAGCCGTTTTTTAGGAGAATAATCAGTCCAGAGTCCTACCTGAACGCGATCTGTTCTGATTTCATCGAAGCCCGTCCGAGACCGCTAAAAAAATGGTATTATTTTTGAGTTATCCAAATTGCTAAATGATCCATAGACGAGGTATTCTCCGAGTGAGCTTTTGTTGAACACGAATATGGTCGAATCACAAAGTGTTTATATGTAACCGGTAGAAGCGAGTACGAGAAACGAAAACGTAAGAGCGTTAATGAATGGCATAAATCAGACGATTGAGAACGACGGGATACGAATGAAGGTTGGGAGAAAAAATGTATCGTGGGATATTACCGGGACCTGTTCGGGTAATTTAATACTTACAAGCTACAGAAATTCGAAGTATTAATTTAAAGAAATATGTAATTTGATCCGGACGCGTGTGTAAAAAGCAATCGGAATAATAATGGGCGACATAGCTTAGGTGTTCGTTACGAGCGGAGATCGTGTCGTCCATAAAAATGGGCGACATGCCGCATGATATCCCGTCCGGGAATTTCTTGCAACACACTTCTTCCCTTCGACGGTTCCCGGTATTTTATTCCGACGACTACTCTAGGTGGCATTTTTCGGCGACCACGGAATGCTGTCGGTCGAAATTTTAGCGACACCCATACCGATGTGACGGTTTTTTTACAGCAAGCATTGTGACCGATCCGTGCTCGATTTATTATACTTCAACTTATCGGTTTTTCGGCCAATACAAAGGAACCATTGAACAGGTGTAAACCGAAACGGGAACGTCAAGAAATTATTCTGAAAATTTACGGAACGCACCCAGACGTGCATTGCGTACGTTTCCGTTAATGACAATAAGACCAACTTGTCGTCGATGTTATATTATTTCGTATTTTTCTTTTAAACAAATATTCTTCTGTACATGTACACAGAGATAACATCGGAATTTAAAATTATACATTTCTTATATTATTACACAGTAGGTAATTTAAGACGTAAAACAAGATAAAGCTTCTGGTTAGATTGTTTCTTAAGGTACCATATGATGCCGCAAATTAATAATAAACGAAATGAAGACCAGCTTTTCCGGCAGGTGAAAGTCGGAGTTTCAATTCGACTTTAATTATCGCACCTTTATCGTGAAGGATGATGTTCAATTTAGCTTCTTAATGTTTCTATTTTTGCGGAGCTCACTTTTTTATTGGCGACTATATCGTACTTAAGCGCTAGTTTCTAAAACCGCGAAACTAGTTATGTTCTTCGAACAGTGAAAGCTGTGACCAATGCTTACCTCGAGGGCTAAACATTCATTTCTCATTTATTCTCATCCGGGATTAACGACAATTTTACTTTATTATATGCGGGATTGCGTGCACAATGACTTAAACGACCGGGTTCTTGATGAGGTCTTCAATATCTTCAAGTAGGGTGTTTGGTAATTCAATAGTTAAACGGGTTTATTATGCGGGTGGTTACCATTTTTAATAGGCAATACCTGTTCACCTGGAGCCGGACCTGTTTCCACGATTCCTACACCTCTTTGGATGATTATTATCTCTGCGAGTATATGGACATTACCGTGCGTGCACTTAGCAGGTCTATGACCCTAAAGGTACACGAACACCTGACACCCACGATTCTATATTATGCATAGGTCAACATATTTATACAGACTATTCTATTAATAATTACACTTGCGTTAACTAGACACAACAAGAACCTTAGCAATAAAAACCGTGATGATATAACACAGTGATTCCTAAACTATGTTCTGCGACATCCCGGGGCGCCGCAAAATATGGGCAATCGCTTTTAGAAAGTTAAGTTTTCCAATGTTTTAAGAAAGTTAACAATTAAAAAATATGTATTAAAGGCGTCGCGGAAAAACATATCGATAATGATTGGGAATTTCTGGTTTAGATAATAAAGTTTTTCTATTGATATATATAAGCTACATATAATCTATCTTTGGCAATGAAAGAAAAAACGTACTCGATTTTGGAAATTTCTTCCTAACGTGTTGAGGTTTTTCTTTGGAGCAATACTAATTTCTGAAGTAGTTTGGGATATACTTTTATTTCCAAGAAGAATTTACAACAATCACGAGCTAAATAAGAATTAAAACTAGAACTATCACTAGACCTAGAATTAGTAAGAATCGGTTCAGCCGTGCGTTTTTAGACCTGTACCCTAATTTTACTTCTAATTCTATGAATTCTAATTCTAGGTCTTGTGTTAGTTTTTGTTTTAGATCGATAAAAATATACAATCTAAGGTTGAATAATAACGAGAAGTAGAGCTAATACTAGAACTAGAACTAACACTACATCTAGAACTAGAATCATTCAGGTTTAACCGTACGTCTCTTCAGATGGAATCCAACCCAACCTTGCTTTAGAACTAACACTAGACTTAGGACTAGAAACGTTAGGGTTTAACCGTCTTAAGAGACGTATGGCTAAACCCTAATGTTTCTAGTTCTAGGTCTAGTGTTAGTACTAAAGCTAGGTTACGAAAATTAACTACGAAATTTACTGCTAGGTTACTTATTAGAAGACAATTGTCTTAAGACTGTCCACAACGCAATGTAGATGAATGATCAAAATCAAAAGTATGTCCCGTGGTAAGGTGTTGTTCCACAATGGTTGTATGGACTTCTTAAGTTTACCATTCCTACGGTGCTGGTCGAGTCTTTCTTAAGATATTGGCTGGTCATACCCACGTAAGAGCCGGAACAACCATGACACTCGATCTTATCAGCTTAGGTGGTATATTTTCCAAACAGTAGAGTTCTAGCACTGAAAATCCTAATGACATTCTCAGTCAAGCCCAGAATAAACGTTAGCCTGACACGCTCTGTGGGTTCATCTAAATCAAATGGGTGACTCAGAAAAACATAGAAGACATAGGTAAAAGACATAGGTAGACATCATGAGCTCTTTGAGCAGAGATAGAAGCATGTCACGTGAAAAAAAGGATCCTACTAACTAACGGAGTAGGATAGCTATTGTTAACAAGATAATAGATAAGTTACCTAGGTTCGTTTTAACAAAAGATATCAGATGCGAACAATCAGCTTTTTCATACCCTTCAACGTTTTAATCTTGATGCCGATGAGGTAATAGGAGGAGTTGATAAACCTCTCTGAATATGTCGGTATCTTATACCAATCCAACATAATCAACTAATCACAGATAGACACGACCAAGTATTCAAGGAAAACGACAAAGTTGTTTTTCTCCTCCTCAAGGGGGAACTGTATGAGAGGGTTATGGGCATTGTTGCACATGTTGATAGTCAGATGGTAGAACGCAAATGATGCCGGCGACATACTTAAACAGGAAGGGAAACTTGAATGGGAGAGCCGGTATACAAATGTCGAGCAAGTAATTCATCATAATGTCAAATCAAACAAAAAAGAAAGTATCCGCAGAAACTGCTCCATACTAATCAGAGTATCTAATCAGAGATACTAACCATATTTAGTGGTGAAAACCGACACGACATCCAAAGATGCTACAACAAAACCTAAGGTTAAAACCACACCTTTGACTCCTGCAAAATTTATTGTTTACTAATAATTTTATTTAGCAAATTGTTTTTCTTTTATTTAGATTGAATATTTAATTTGTAATTACATTATTGGTGTAGTACCTTTTGGTGGAGCACCACAATATAATTTTAATTTTATCTTTAAATAATGTACATATGCCTCTTTGTCGCAGCCTTTTAGGCCGTTTTGTGATTGGTTCAACTGTAAAATTATGGGTCACTATATTTTCATAACTTTTACATCTTTAACCTCTAACTTGTAAGTCAGGTTAAGCTTTAGTCTGTAATGTCGTTTGATTGTTTCTTTTCTTTTGTTTTAACAAGGTTCGTCTTATGAAGAATAAAATTATATTCGAAAGCTTAGGCTAGTACAGGACGTGCTTTTCTTTTACCCGCTGGTTGATGTTTAACCAGGGGAGTAAATAGTTGACTCCTTTATTGCCATTGTCACAACCGGTATCTCACTTAAATTTAGACTGACACTAGACTTAGAGCTAGAAACATTAGGGTTTTGCCATCTTAAGAGACGTATTGTAAATATAATAAGAAAATAACAAAATGTTCATAATATTAAAAATTAACCCACACAAACTGAATGACAACTCTTTTATTTTATTAATCAAGGATATCACCCTTCGTTTTTTGAATAAGTTTTTTCTAGTAGACTGCTGAAATCTTTACCAGTATTTTTCATGTTATTTAGAAGGTCTTTATCCGTAGGTACAACCATAATACCAATTATTATGATTTATATTTTCTTTCCATTGGACACAGCTTGACGTAATATTTGTCTTTTTTAATTGGTAGACGTGGAGGTAGTAATAGTCAAGAACAATTGTGGTTGTAGAGTCTTCTAAGATACTCGTTTTTGTAGCTTACAATATATTATATAGAAACCATTGGTCATTGCTGAACAATCTTGGTCAATCAAGATGAATTCACGGAATATCAACAAATATTTTGCGCACATTTTATATGTCATGCGTTTCAAAACCTTTGAAGGTATATTTTCTTTTATTTCCCTAAGTTCATTCAAAGTTGTATGTACAGTATTAGTTGTCACACTTTCTTTCTTTCCCCTTAACGCATATATCCAACATGTCGGTTGCAACTTTATACCATGTGATTTCGTAATTATCCCATAAACGCTCAGTATTTGCAACTATATTTGTAATTTAGTAAGGTTACTATTTTCACTATGAGATTGATTATTTTAGATTGATTACTGCCTTCTATCAGTTGAAGGCAGATGAAATAAGATGAAATTTAAATAGTTACACAAATAGGTGATTGTTGCAGGGAAATAAGATTTCCATTTGTAGATTCCACTGATTATGAGATATCCCCATCCCCAATGCTCAATTTCTTCCAAAAGTATTAACGTATCATTTTGTAATAACATTAATACTTCACCATCCTGTATTAAAGTACCATCCGACTATAATATAAGAACTTTTCCAAGAATTTGAAGTTTCTGTGAGGTTGGAAACCCTAATTGAATAAATGACGTGTGGGTATTAACACTAAGAATATTGCCTTCAGAAATCGCTATCAGGATTTTTTTATTCCTGTTCGTGCCCAAACCATAAATAATTACATCATAATACGAAAACAGTTGCTTTTTTCATGCAAAATTAAATGTAATAAATAAATAAAGATACAATAACAGTTTAAGAAATTAAAGTATTTTTTACCTTATTCATGTAATTAAATGCTTAATTTGTTTAATACGTGTTAAATGATATAACTCCTCTAATGGAGAGGATTTGAAGCAATCCCGTATGGATTCATCTAAACACATCGATATCCCTTCTGGTTTTATTCCAGTGAATAACATAAGAATAAATGTTACTTAAATTGTTAGTATCCTTCTTAAAATTAACAGTATTATCACTCAAATTAATCTGATATATTTCAAGAAATAATCTATTGTAATAATTCTTATTATTATCGAGAATGACCGGATCTTCAATCAAAACAATGACCACAAGTGAACATATGATTAGCAAGAGCACATTGAGTTTTTTAGTATTAAAATCACTAGTAAAAACTAGTACGTCTCTTCAGCCACTGACCAGTAACACCAATGTAAACACCAGTACAACCTTTACAATTAATTTGATAAATAACGTTCGATTTATACATTAAAGGGCCAGGATCCTTAACGTAGATTAAATAAATATTGAAAATTGAGGAAGGAGTTGTGGTCGTTAGTTGTTTTATTTTAAAATAAATTTATTGTTTCCCAAAAGATTACAATTTTACACCACTACAATAATGCCCCAGTCATTATAATAACTATTCTGTTAACCCTTTGTATCCCTCCAGGAGATGCTGTATGAACTCCCACATTTCCCCACACAATCTACCTCCTCTTTCCTGATCCTCCATCTGTTGGCCCTCTTCTCATTCTCACACCTGAACTTGACAGCCAGGCTATTTCCCTCCTTATCCTCCTGCCTCATTACATAGTTTGGTAACCCCTTTTTAGGGGGAAAGTATAAGGGGGAAGTATAAGTGATAAGGGAAAGTGCTTTGGGAGTACTCTTCCTTGTCGCTGTTCTTCTCTCTTGCATATCCACATCCCTGTCCGATCTCCAACTGTTTCCACATTTCAATCCCACCTCTTCTTTTTCTGCTCACACCTTTCGTTGAGTATCCCATCCTTCTTTAGTACTCTTCCCTATCTTGTTGCCCATAACGTCCATTGCCTGCTTCAATTTGACTGCAGCACTCTGCCAACATCTGGCAATGTCCTCTACCTTCTACCCTTTCATCAAAACGCATCG
The DNA here is from genome assembly GCA_036711965.1 of Onthophagus sagittarius. NCBI lineage: Eukaryota > Metazoa > Arthropoda > Insecta > Coleoptera > Scarabaeidae > Onthophagus > Onthophagus sagittarius. Next base: position 41,193,546 of record JASERS010000001.1, read on the forward strand.
GTCGCTTACCCGCCTCCACCCTCAACTCCCTAGCCAATCACAACACCCACCTCTAATATCTGGTATACATATTCTCTAAGAACCCTTGCTCTTTCCATCCCCATACGCAACTACGCTTTTTACTAAGCTCTCAAACATTAAATTCCTTTCTCCCACGTCACCCCCAAAAATCCTCTCACCCTATCCCCAAACCTGTCCCATAATCCTATTCGCCCTCGTTGCCTACTTTCTAATATGTCCTCCCTCCTTGTTGTTCTCCTTAAATCTATACCCCCCAGTATATGTTTCTCGATTATGTTGGCCTTCCATCTCCAATTTTCAGTATTTCTTCGATCTCCCCTTACAGAACTTCATCATTTCTGTCTTATTCACGTTCACCCCAAATCCTTCCTGCCAAAATACCTTTCCAGCGACCGTGTCATTGCTCTCACACGCGTCCCTCGCGATCACCATCAATTAAGAAATAACCAAAATTTTGCTTTTAAATACTTATCATGATTTAAAAAGGTATGTTACATCCATAATTATGTAAAAAATACAATGATTCAAATGTAAAGATGTTTTAATTTGACAGTTAGTTTTTTCAGTGCACATTTCTTAACATGGAACCCAAGCCTACCCAACCTAAACTAGCTCTTTAGAACTAATACTAGACATAGAACCAGAAATATTAGGGTTTAGCTGTTTTAAGAGTCCCATAGCTAAACCTTAATGTTTCTAGCTCTATAGTCTATTCAAATCCAAGACGAACTAAACATAAACACAACTATCATGTGTTATACACGAGTCATGAAACACGCCCCCAGAATCGGCCAATAAGAAACGTGTTCTTCACCTGTAAATAACTGAACACGCGTGTAGCGTGTTTTGTTAGAGTTCGCCTTGGATTTGAATAGACTTTAGGTCTAGTAGTAATACTAAAGCTAGGTTGTAGTTAACTATTAATTATACGTTTAGTTCCAGAAGAATTGACAAAAATCTAGATTCAAATTTAGTCTAGGGGTAGTTCTAGTTTTAGTTTGATACAAGCATAGGAGAAAATCTCACCCTTTTCCTCAACAGAAGAGAGCTCTAACTAAAGATTGTATACTTAGAGCTGCACTGATTGAATTCCTTGACAATCAAATTCCTTTCTATACTTCTTTCACGACATATTTTTCGTTTTCTCTTTTCCCTATTCCTCTTTATCCTATACTAATATTTTAAGTTTAAAATTTTCCCTACCCCGTTCTTTAACCACATGATATGAACATGCGCACAAGACATAACCTTAATGCTCAACAGCCACATTGCTGATGATAATAAGTGTATTCCATCAGAGTAAAATTACATTCATTCTGTTATTGTAAAATCAACACATCAATACCTAACATCATTTTTACTGTCGACAAATTTTGTAATGTTATTTCGCCTTTCATTAATTTAATACTGACGCTGTGAGTATTGTTTCTTTTTAAGATCTAACTATATTTGATATTCACTAACTTTTATTATACTTATTTTTTATATGTGTTTTACTGATTTCACAACCATGTTAATTGTTTGTAGGCCTCCGATGATGGCTCCTATGCCGAAACTAGTCAGGCAACAATAATAAAAACTAAAAACAAAACCAGAGTAGTATAAACTTAATTAAACTAATCTAAACATAGGAGAAAAGTTGAAAATGTGTACAAAAACAAATTTGGAACCTCTGATATAACCGATTTCATAATATTATTCATTATGAGTTTTATTACCCAACATCATTATAAAATGAGACATTTTATTTGACATGTAACATTGTTAATTTTGAAACCCAACGACAAACTAGTAAATGAAGACCTGACATATCATTTAATGTATTCAAGGGGACCGATACGTCATAGCTAATAATTATGCATAACAGAATACGCCGAGACGAAAACGAGGGCTGAAAGGTGTTAAAGGGTAACGAGAAACGAGTCTGAACACACGATGGTCGACCCGAGGACTGGCGAAAGAGTAAATGAAGACGTCATATTTCATACTTTAGCCACGCTTACGCTTTGAACTTCACCTCCGAGGCCGGTTCGCATATTAATGCGTTCACGGAACCGTGCATCTAGATCTGGGGCTGCGTTGTTTATGGGCTACCGGCTCACATTACGCCATCGTACTATTCGTCAATTATGCACGAGGGGGCTCATGAATCTAAAGGTACGGAGATGAGAACGGGTATGTGGAAGAAAGAAAACACTCTTGCGGAGAAGGATACGCGCGTTTATATTGCGTGTGCGGTTTCTCGGAAATTTCGAGCTGCGAAGATCGTTTCGCGTGGTTGTAGGAACGTACCTTGCGTATAAGCGACAATCGTCGCTAATCATGTTTATCTCCAGGCTCCGTACAATGAAAATCGAATTTCTTTTATAGCCTTTGGCAAAACACTAAACTCAGCGCACCTGGTCTTCAATTCCCGACGACGATTTCTAGCGGGCTTTGTGAGTTAATTAGAAAGCTGGGGAATGCTGTACTATGCCGTTCAGTTTATTTGTCGAATTACTGACTACAATAGAATATAACACCTGAGAAACACGTGTATTTCATTTTTTGAGATATTTTGAGATATGGTATCATCTTCTATTCTAGTGATATTTTTTAAAGAAATTTGTAAAGTAAAATTAGATATAAACCAATGTTAATGAATACAACAATTAATAGAACTGTTGGGTTGTGTCCTTATTTACACTGCTGAAAAGAATTAGGGTAACATTTTTTCGAAATATTTTTAAATAATATTTATCTGCAAATCAAATATGGTTTATATCATCGGCATATATTTAGCTAAAGAAAATTATAACAACAACGTTTCAACTCTTAGTTACTTTTAGGTTATATAAATAACTTTTGGAAATCTTTATTCATCAATTATATAAATATTTTCTAAACCTCTAAACTTTTAGGTTACACTTAAAAATTAATAATGAAAATAAAGTGAAAATTATCGATATTATGATTATATTCGAGTTTTCTGTGGATTGTTGAGGTTTATCCAGTGTATGCTTTCCATTATTTAAACCACTTCCTCACGTCTGTGTGGCATACTTCGCACTAGTCTGTGAAGAGATTCTTGGAGTATGTTTTCCTATTCCACAGTCAGAGCTTATGTTAGTTCGTGTATGGTTATTGGGGGATTAGGACCTTTAAGACCACGTCTTCCAAAATGTTTTCCATATGTTTCATGACATTTAAGTTTCTTGACATTTGATCATTTTTCTTGTTCCCATTCCAGTTCAACTCATAACAGTTTCCCTGTCAAATTTGTCAACTTTTTGTATAATAGTGGCTGCGTAGTATTCACCAGGAAGTCCATGTACTTATTCAACCGTCCGCAACGATTTAAACAAAATCTGGACTTCTTTTTAAACAGTATGTATTTAGAGAGTTCCCAATTTCTGTGATCCAGAGCAAACCTAGAGCTTGCTATGCTTTTTTAGTTTAGTAGTGTCTGTAGGTTTCCACGAATATTCTGCACTTTTTCCCCAAGATGTAGATAATGGCATAATCTGTAATGTTGTAAATGTTCTAGCTTATTGGATGAGGTATCTTTCAATTATAAATCATGAAAAGGAAATCTGAAACCCAACTAACCCAAGATTGTGTTAAATAACTTAATACTTTTTCCATTTAATAATATTTTAGTTAGTTTTAAAGTATCTTTCATTCAACTCTTTATTTACAAGAATCACACGTGTTAATCATATCTCTCCTCAATTAATCTGATGCTGTGTGGACATCACGCATTGCATCATAACATCACCAAAACTATCGTTTTTTAGAACATTATGAAATCATACAGATAGATTGATTCTCGTATCAGAAAAGTTCCGTGAAAGATTTTGGAATTATTATGAATTATTCTTACTTAGAAAGTTATTAAACCTCGTACGACCAAATGATTAAACGAATATGGACGACCATACCTGAATATTTTTAAACCAGATGAATCAGACGTTCATGATTATTTCAAACCATTTCTTCCACATTCATTACATCGTCCCGATTTTTGGGTTGTTAACGGTTTTGCCATAGATAAAAGCCTAGTTCTTGTAAGAATATATTGCTTCCTTTTTTTGACAGAAACATTTCCAGTCCAATTAGGACAAACTACAAATAAGGCAACTACGGCAACTATATTCACAAGATGCACAAGTTTGTTCAAGAAGTCAACTCCACTCTTTGTTTCGTTATATTCAAGACAATATTAGGTTTGTAACTCAGTCAATTATATCATGCGTATGATGCATAGATGATAAAGATATCACACAATTTTTTTGTTTGGTTACTTATGAAACTAGAGTTATATATTTTGCAATATTTTAATGAATATTTTTGACAATTTTTTTCTATTTATGAGAATAGTCCCGAGCAATGATAATTTTACTCCGCTTAATGTTATATCCGTAAAATTGTTTGTTGCAAAGTTTCGTCCAGAATTGTTCTTATATTCTAATAACGATTTCATTACTCATTGCCCTCAATTTTTCTTAGGTTTATTCCCAACTTTTCCTAAGTAAATTTCGAAATTTGTACATTAGAATAACTTGGCTTCGCACAACATCCAAACTTTTATTCCATGTTTACCTGGCTAGATTTGAATACAATGTCCCTTCAAGGAAACTAATAGTTTGTCAATTGTTGCAGACTTAGAATAAATTCCAAGATCTACTTCAAACTATAAGAAAAGAAATAGATAGCAAAAAAGTCTTCATTGCAGTGACTTCAACTGTAATGTATAAGTCATTACAAATCAGGAAGTTATATTACTACAAGATTTTTTGCAGAATCATAGTTTACATTGCGTTTTCTAAAACATTATGAATGCTTTACCAATATGCTACGAAGGTTCCTGTTTTCCAAGACCGACTGATACTACAGAAGCCAAAAGGCTACTCCAAATTGTACACTCTACAAAACTCCATATCATATAAGTCACCATATCTTCTGTGTACATATTCAGTTGCATTAAAGCAACTAAGAAGCAACCTCACGAAAAATTCAGATATCCACAATTATTTAACGAGAAGAGGAGACGAATTCCACATCACCGCTTAGTAAAGACCACAAATAACTCCTATTGGAGCACAAAATTCTACAATCTTTTACCACAGTCAGTTAGACAATTGCCTTCTAGAAGAATGAAACCGTTCGTTAGAATTATCTAGCGCAAAATCGAATATACAGGATACATGACTTTTTCGAAAGATATATAGAATAAATTATTTTGCCTTCTTTTCTTTTTGCTTGTTTTGTTTTGTACGTCAACACCATATCTTAGGTGACATTTTGACATGTTATAACATCTAATGTATTTACATCGAATAAAGATTATTATTATTATGTTAAACATCCAAAATATTTCATTTTAGTTTTACATTTCATTTTTGATTTCTTTGTGTAAATATTAAGTTTTGGTTTTTGTCCAGATCGATTCTTAAATACTTGCATACCTTAATTGGAATAATCAACATGTTGTATATATAAATATATAAATAATAAATTTTTTTTTGAGTGATCTCTCAGCTAATCTATAGAATGGTAATTAAAAGTGTTTTTTTGTGGGTTCAGTTGAATACACCACGTCCTATACCAACTTTCTTTTTTTTTCGGTAAGATTTTGAAGATCGTCTATTGCTCAATTCAAAGTGCGCTCATGGAATATTAGCATCGTGTCATCCGGATGACATAATCATCCACGTGTATGTATTGTTATTATTAAGTTGCTCAGATATCATGTCAAATACAAAAATGGTTTGAAATAACCCTGAAAGACTATCTCCTGTTTTGGGAAGAAAATCTTCGAATTTGCATCATTCACTCTGGTGGAACGTTCATTCTTGTCAGCTTGAACACGAGACCTTTATGCCACAGTGAATCAAAACCTTTCTTGGTATTAAAAACATACCAACGCCGATTTTCCCTTTTCCCGGTTTCCCTAAAATAAGTTTGTCATTCGGATGAACATGTGAATTGACCAATTGACCATAATAGGCAATTTGTTCTTTTTGATTATTTCGATATCATCTTTTTTATGAATACAAATTATTGTTATCATTTTCCACTCCTTAGGAAAGAATCTGTTCTTGATATAAAAAATAAAAACTTTTTAAATTTTGGTGTAAAAACTGTTTCGTGGCGAGAAAGTGCATGAGATGGTATGTTCATTTTGTAATTGATTAATTTTTCAATTTCATGGAAGTATTTTTTCCCTTTGGAATACTTTATTTTATCACTGTATGAATATATTTCGACGATTTAAAATTTCTTTTCAATTCAGTGTTCTCAGTTATTTCAAACTGACGATACATTCTTCTTTTCTCTTTTGTCAGTCTTATAATGAATAGTGGATGCGGGAGAGCTTATTATCGAAACATTAATATTGGAGAATTACGTATAATTGATTCGCTTATACATTTGAAGAGCATCGAGATGCTTGCAATAGAGATATCATAATGTACTCGTATTTTCATAATTCGTTGATCTGAATTTTTCATAACTTACAGTCGTGTAGCAACAATTGTATCACCAAATTCTTTCATTAAAATTTAATTTCTTATAATAAACATGTTAATGAAACAATGTTATGAAAAAAATGTATGTATGTTAAAAATTTAATGTTTTCTGAACAGAAAAAAAAATGTCTAAACAATTCAACTTTGTATGCGGCATAATTGGCTTAATCAATTGAACTAATGAGTTCTATAATAATGCATTTCAATAAATACATTTATGTACTCTAGTTACTCTGTATATTCAATGCTTTTTTGACAAACTTCATGTATAATATATACAACATGATTTATGATTAGGGAGCTTATGTGTGTTTTAATTCTACTTTTTACCGATTCAAACTAAGTTTCAGACGCTCTTTCATGTGGTATCACAGGGTCGCTTTTCATTTCTTCGATGAAACTATATCTTTTGTAATTGTGCTATGAAAATAAGCCAGTTGGCTGTATAGTTTACAGCATACGACAATCAGTACTTTTTAATAATAGCTGTAATGACTGAACATCCTCACTGTTTGCAAATTGCTTTGTTTTTACATAGTCTATACCGACTATAAAGTGATCAAATTGTACTATGAATAAGTGACTCTTGGTTTATGATGGATGACCCATTTACACGAAACAACTTTTTCAGCCAATGCAGCATTATTATAACAACCTGGATTTATAACAACATGGACGATTGTACCACGCACTACAGTAATTTTTCATACGAATCGATGTTATTGAGAGCCGGCGAACTTGGTGTGACCAGTATAGACAATTTAATTTTGTTTATAGTTTTGTTAAGTCCTCGAATCAGTTGCCATAGCAGATACCATAGTAGAACGTTCTTTTTATTCTGTCGCAGAAAAGAACGAGTGTTTGGATGTCGTTGTAGTAGCTGACAATGAAGGATACTCTCAATTCAGAAATTATATTGTAGAAAAATTATAAGCAAGATCATATGAAAACAAAAATTTGAGTTGGTAAGATGTGGATTGGAAATCCGTACCTGAATATTTTGTTTTTCGAGTGTAATTCCAAAAATTGTGCACTTCTTCCTTGCCTTAAAGTAATCCCTATTGGGTTGTTGTGGACTGACACGGTAACGAAAGGCTTGAGCGAAATCGAATGATACAATTTTTGCTGTGCCATCAGATCATGGGCACCAGATGCGATGCGGCTCTGAATGCTCAAGCGCCCATACAAACTTGTTAATGGGTACAGTAGACCCATATGTATAGGCACCGAATGCGTTGATGCAGTATTTGCTGCAAAGGGTTTTTTTGGAAAGCACTATTTTGAACTCTGTTTTCCCGGTTCAGACCTTTGTTTTTGGAAAGTAGCCATTCCTAGTTTGAGTCTTTTTTCAATCCACTTTGTTTAGATGCACCCAGCATCCATACATATTTTCAAAAACCTAGGATGGAGATGGACACGAATTTTATTATTGCTGTTCTTGTTTAATGTTAAGGTCGTTCTTCACATATGCAATCAATAGCAACAAACGGACAACATGAAATATTCATAAAGTCATATCTTCAATGTTGCTTGTTTAGAAATCCGAAACTAGCACCTTACCTTATTAATTACAATAACATTTTGATCCGAAACAATACTTTAAAACCAGCCAATACAAAACAAATAGATTAACTAAAAAGAAACTGACGAATTGTTCATCTTTAATAGCTGTTTTTCTCAAAATCTTATTTTGGAAAGTAAGCCCCCTATTGATAGATCAGGTCACATATGTTGGCTACAATTAGTGAGAAGATCATTCAACTAGCAACACTTTAAAGGTTCAATTACGCGTTTCGGTGTAGGGACTTATCGAATGACTTTGCGTTGTACGGTCTTCGGTATTTTTATGGACCCTCAGGTGAATATCGGATTCTACGCCGAAACTAATAAGTCTTTTAGATCTAGAAAATTATCACACATTAACGCCGTAAAGTATATAATCTTAAACATTTAATCGTGGTCAACATATAACACCATTGACTCAAACGATACTGGTGCCTGCATAAACACTCAATGTCTTAAAACCTTTCTTATTCCCGCGATTTTTTATACTTGCTTTACTTTTGTTTGTTAACTAAACGATCATTTTTTCCATTTTGGTACGTAAGACAAGGTGATAACTTTAGGTTCGGTGGTTTCCTTTGGATCAAGTACAAAATTTCTTATTATAGCTACGATAACTCAATAGAGATGTTAATTGCTACTCTTTCACCTTTGGGTATTTTTATTAAAACATTTAATAGAAATAAAGCTGATGTAGATGTTAGTTGCTCAATATTGGAAACTCGTAAATGCTCATTTTGAAAAGATTTGAAGAGTAATTAAATTTGAGCGTCACCGAGAAGGATTTATGGCAGCGGAGACGTGTCACGTCGGAATGTATATTGAGTGTAAATTGATTACTATTATGATCGTTATTAACAGCGAGAGTGATGTAAGTGAATTACTATTCCGTTGTTGTGAAGGTTAAATGTAATTGCCTAAAAAGTAATATGAAATACTTTACCTGACGTGTTCGAGTAGCTATTATTCTCGTCGCATACCGAGTTGTCGGGGTCAATTGTCCTTATTAAAATTTCGCAAGTGCCCGACGATGCTGCTGGTGTATTGGTTTGTTTTAGTTACGTTTTCTCTTGAAAATAGTAAAGTATCGGCGTGTAACGTTAAATTACCTACTGAAACCATTCATTTGTACGATGTCCCCTCGGATGGTATACAAAAGGAGCAGATCCATAAATTAAATGCCTTCGTTTTTTTACAGTCCGTCCTCCTGTGGCTATAAACATGTTGGCTACATACCAAGAGGTTAATCTGGTTATTTTTATTTGAAAACAAAAGCCAGCAACGACCTTTTCTCAATTCCTTCGTTACCTTTCTAGTATCCGTAACGAATCACTCTAAGCGTGTGAAGATGCACTTAGTTTTCTCGGGCATAAATGTCACCACACCTTTTATGTTTGGCATGGGAAAGTTTAGCACAAAGGCGATTGTCGTTGCTCAATTAATTATAAGTACATAAATTATCACATTTGTTACCGATTCCGACTTAAGTGTTAAATTATATGACGCCGCCGGATTCAGCCGTGTGGGTAGAACGCCGCAAAGTGCAATCGAAGAGGACCTTGGGTATATCGCAATATACCATAAAGTTGATTATAATTAATTTATTGCAATCGAGCGTTCGGTTAATATTTGTTCGGACATTGTTAAAGGCGCGGATGGTAGCATTAAAGCGCATTAAGCTATTAAATCCTGCACTTTGCATTTTTCTCCTTAAACATATATATACAGACGTCAAGTGGCACTTCAAGGTTCGGAAAATCTTTCATAGAAAATTGCCTGAAACCAGAAATGTTTTATAGCATAAAGTGTGATGTCGATACATGTAGGTGTTTTGCAATAGGAGAAACGCGCTCTTTCGATCAATATTAACGCTTTATTACTAATGACCGTTTCATCAATTCGATTTCGACAATTTTCAATTAGTCGCGATTTATAGTTATTAAAAAAATATGAAAGTATATTCGAAGTGAGATCCATGTTGCGGTTTCGATCGATTATTGGTCATAAAACGCAAACACATGAAAAAATCGCCTTGTTTTTGTCCATATTTTTTGCTAACTTTCAAAGAGATAACTACAAATAGCGCTAAAATATCAAAGGTTGCACTTTTAAAAACGAGATTCATATCTAATCACGTTCACGTTTAACTAGTAGCCATATAAGATACGTTTTGACTCACTAATACAACAACGACACGATCAAATGAAATTTAATTGCACCTTCGCATAAAGGACAATCAAATTAAGAGAGAAACAATTATAGATATCACGTTTTTGTAAACGGGCAAGAACGGAATCAATAGCTTCGTCGTTAGTCCACAATCACCGTACGATCATTTTTATTGACCGTACGTCGTCAACGACCAAATTGAATTTCCAATGCGCTCTTCAATAACCCAAGACTACCGTCTAACTTTATTTTGTCAAACGTGCTCATTGTGGACGGCTATTAATTGGTTCTTGCGGACGTAAGTCTTTGTGAATGATGATGCGTCATCAATATAAGAGGCTGACTTTATTATTCTTGTTTTTCTAGTCCGACATCAATCGTATTGAAACCAGACTAAAAGAGGGTAATAAATACTTAATGCACATTTGTCATTATAATAGAAAAAATTAATTATCAACTTCAAAGAATTTCCTTTAAAAAAGGTGTAATAAGATAATGGAAGAGAGTCAATCAGAAGAGGTTAAGTAGATAAAGAACATAATCAGTTTTTGTTATTGGCGTCAAAGAAATAACTTTCAAAGAGATCAAAAACAAAATGATAGAAATAAAAATAAAACGCCCTTCCGACGTAAACCTTCAAATACCATCGTGTGTGATAAATTGCTATTTGTTAGAGTTACACAAAGTGCAATATCAGTTCATTAATAACGCGCATGGAAGGGGGCATATTGGCGTATACAAACAGTTTTAACCAATCATTGGGAGAGACATGCTCACTTCTCGCAACTTCTCATGTCATACGCCGGACAAACCCAATCAGCGTGATTAATGGTTCTCTGCTATTCCTCATACTGCACTCTCCAGAGCGTTGGCATTTTCGCGTCAAGCTTACGGACGCTATTATGCGGAACAATGAACCGCTTTACCACAAACTTATGGTACATAAGGAGGAAGCTGTGAACGCCGTTTAAGACTTTTTTCTTGTACCCCGGATTTACCATAATTACCGCTCGCGCACGATAAACGAGATATAGGTACCATGGGAAAACTTTCTACCTTTTCAAAACCTTCAACGCATACTTATTGAATATTACACACAAGATAAATTGAAATCTAAAAATGACTTTCGTTTGTGTTAACGCTTTGATAAATGCAAAGTAAACTTCATCCCTATTCAGATCATAATCTCATAAACTCTCAACCCTTGAGTCTTTTATCATTCTTCCTTAGAGATAAATGAACTACATTTCTATCATCACGCAGACATATACAAAGGGGTTGTAGATAGTTCTTTGAGGGCTTCGCATTTGGTCCGCTCCCTTAACGACGTTTTTTAAATGATCAAACAGAACCAAATTCAATGAAGTTTCGGTACCTGAACCCTCTTCGATGCAAATGTGCCACTTGAACATAGTCAATACGTAGACGTGTCGAATCCGCAACATCTTACAATAGCTCGGAGCTTTTTTTTTGAACTAAAAAACGCGTGAACTCTATGCGGGGAGCCGACCGAGTTCAAAGCATAGGTTGACACATTTTAGACACACTATTTGTCACGGCCTCAAACCGCATTCAGTTAGTTCGACCCTGTGATTAATTATCAAACGACCCGGATTATGTAGCGACTGTGGTCCGCAGTCAAGCGCATCGTTTAATGAAACAAACAGGGTTAAGTGATACTAACCCCACATACATACACAATGAGGGTTTTGTGTTGGCTAGTAAAATAGGGCGCTACCGGTTACCGATTTTTGACCCCCGTTGTGATATTTTTAAAGGTAATCTTTTAATTCCTTTAAACGGAAATACTACACTCACTTTCACATGAAACATACTATCCATTAAGAATTAGACTATAATTTTGAATCTTTGGTAAAATAAAGCTTTATTATCTACTAAGAAACGATTAATGTTTGCATGAAAAATCAAAATAATTATACATGGATTAACTGTTTTACTCTTAGGATATCTCCTTCCATGCAACCTCTAAATGGTGTCGAAGTTAATCCATATTGTCAAGAGATCTGTGCACTTGCCTTAACAGCCGACCCATTTTAACCCAGAACATATTCAATCAGCGACATGAACGGTGACTGTGCAAATGAGAGCAATCCGCATGGGGTCTTAGATTATCCTGTTAGAAAGTGGCATTTTGCATCGTCTGTATGAAAGGTATTGATACCGATTCCAAAACATTATCGATGTAACGACGTGTATTTAATCTGCATGGAATGAAAGTATGACCTTCGTCCAGCAGATATCGCCCCACAAATCATAACTCCATGTCAAATTCCGTCTTTCCCCATAATGTCGCCGTACCCTTCTATTATTCACCCATAAACAATACCTTGATTTATCACTGAAAACCACGTCATTTCATTTATGAAGCCACTATTGCCGTTTTTGACACCATACAAGGCTGCTTTATGATGAGGTGTTAATAGAAGTCAAAGATAAGGAGGTTATGAATGAATCTGAAAGGAAAAAATTCTTCTATAAACGGTTACCATTGACAAGCATCTTCAAAGCTCTCGTTCTAACCACAGCAATCGACCTTGCTGTTTGAAATCGATCCCTGATAGTCATCCGCTTATGGAGTCGATTTTCACGTGCGTTGATTCTGTGATGGGTTTTGTAGCAGGAGACGGCTCTGAATACCTTCTTCGTACCATAAAGATTATATCCCTAATTTTAATGGGTGGCGGATTTCATATGAAAGCGGACATATTTGAAATATGTATTATTAGACTAACAAGGGAAGTGTCACAACTGTCTAACCGATTTCGATGTAATTTGGTACAGTCATAGAATGGACTAAAATAAGGTTTACATATTTTACATTTTACACAGTTTACATTTTATACTTGCGGTAAAAGCCTCTGAGCCGAGTTATGGGGGTTGAAAGTTTGGCGAAAACTACTATATTTTTGCTTATATTTCGAAAGCGGAAAGTGCTATGGAAATTTGGTAAATTGAAACTCATATTTATTTTTAATAAGCTTTCATTTGATTTATCACACATATACCAGAGGGTTAAGAGGGGCGAACTACCCCTATTTTATTGGAATTATTAAAAAACCACCCTATCGATTTTGGCGGCATTAAGTTACTTCTAGTACGTTCAATAATATTAGTTAAGTGTTTTTTTCTCGTTCGCCCTACATCAACCTCAGTCAAGTTACGGGGGTTAACATGTAACACTTTCGTAACAATGATGTAATTAAATTGTCAGGTATTTTGAAAACCTCAGCTTAGGTTATTCTTTAATTTGCTCTATTCCGCCTGTTTAGATAAAGTCAGTCATATTCATGAATTATAAGTTGAGGACGGTTGTTCTAGTTTTAGTTGTTATTCAGCGTTAGGTTGTTATATACATTTATATTCATTGAACTAAAATCTAGGACTAATAACATTGAGGTTTACTTGTACATTTTTTAAGATAATTAAACTCGAATGTAGCAAAACTAGAACTAACACCTAGAACTAGAAACATACTTTACGTCACCTAGCTCTAGTTTTAGTTTCTGTTTAGTGATAGTATAGATGTAGTTTTAGTCCAAAATACTAGATAGCAAATAGTGAGTATAATAGGTATATAATAGGTAATTGCGAGATATCATGTGTTAAATTACTGCGGCAAACTTTTGAGTTTTCTTGTCAAATGAATTTGCCTTACTTTGTTTAGATGCATTATGTTCATCATTACATATGCGCCTTTCTTTCTTTTAAAAATATCCGAAATTAATGATTTTTAAATATGTATGACTAGAATTATCGAAATTGTAAAATAGGTTGTTCAATATGACCGTTTTTTGGATCACTACAGGTTTTTTTTGCCATGGTGTTTATTTTCTCTAATGATTTGACCGATTACACTCACTTACGCATAACAACTGGGTTGGGTTTTGCTAAGATGTGTTGGGTTGGGTTGATTTGTATTATTACCTACAATCAGTGGGATGAGATAAGGGACAGTTATAAGAACGTTCAGAGACAGGAGAAAAGGATATTATATAAAATTTATTTATTTAAATATTTGTTGATTCAAAACGAATCGATTAAATTATCAAACAAATATAACATAACATAACGTAATGATGACTCCAACTTACGTCGTACAACTGAGTTGCATTGGGCTAAATTGTACACCAAGAAAAATCGAGACGAATACTATTTGTGTATTCATCGACTGAGTCGGGTTAAATAGACTGAATAAAAATAATGTTAAATATGACTTTGATATATTTACGAAAATTTTGTGTATTTATAGGTTTTGTATGGTTTGGCTTTCTAATGTACAGCTTTGCAGTCAGATAGTCAATACCTTGCTGTGTTATTTTTAATCTGTACTAAAAAATTTCTAAAATTCTCTATTTCTCGCATTATACTCATGTAACTGAGGGCCCGTCCATTATTTGCCTTTACAGTTATGAATATAGGCCAAGAGGTAAATACACGGAATGGTAAGTATATTTTGATTGTTACACGTTTTTACATGAGAAAGATCCTCTTTATACCAGGAGCTGAACCCCAAGATTCCATACCAAACAATGCCATGGAAGTAGAAGAGAACTATAGAGATTTTAGAAAAAACTGAGTCCTCAAAGAACCCTATATAAAACTATAAAGATTTTTACCAGAAACTTATTACTGACTCTAAGAAGAGAGGCACATTGAAAACTCGGAAAACAAACAGCGTGCTATTTGGGAAGTTATTCGGAAACAAATCCTTCAACGTATACTTTGCTAATGTGGCCGAAAGTGATCTTAATGATATTAACTTTCCTACACTATACCATCGTAGTGTCTCTTCATGTCAATCTTCGTCGATCTTGTTTTGGTGTACATCGAAGATGTGTTAGAGTTATGGCCGGTCTAGGTTTTTGGGAATGTTGTAGAACCAATTCCATTGATCATAAGATATTAACTTTCCCTTCGCTTTATATGCTCCTCTATCTCTTATATATGAAGGGTAGTATCTCCATATTTAAAACTCTTAATACTTATAATAATTATCACACAAGGGCGGGTGATATTTTAATTACGGACTATTCTCGGACGGCATGGGCCAGGGATGACGTCAATTATTTTGGCATAAAATTCTACAATGTCCTTCTGAAATACATAAGACTGTTCGAAAGTAACAAATTTAAACACAAAATGAAAAATTCAGGAGTTCAGGGAGTTTTTGACGAATGATTTTGACAATTTGCTATGAACAGTGTGAAAAAGCCAAGCTTTTTTTTTCTTTTTTTGTTCTTTTGCTTTTGTTTGTGTGTTATTACTTATTATTACTTTTAGTGTACTTACCATTATTGTAAACTACATTTTATGTTTATTGTATTATTTTGTTTTTATAACCTGTGGAAAATACCTATTGATGCTATTACCAATCATATATCAATCATGTTATCAGCTTGCGTGCATTTCTTGTCACCCCGTAATAGTAACTCGTCGAAAGTTTGGCTCAGGTAACACCAAATCATTTTTGATTTTTCGAAATTATGGTATGGTTCAATTACATCATTTATAAATTTCTGATAGAGTTGCTCAAAAATTTTTGAGAACACACCTAGTAAAGCTATCGGCAAATAATTTTCATGTGTCATCAACTGTCATCTACATTTTTGAAAATCGGAGTGACTTTTGCAGTTTTCATCTTGTCTCTCCCTTTTCTAAAGGTGTTTTCTTACCTTTTATATTTTAAGTTACATGCAGCACTTCTGCTTTACTTGCTAGTACATAAGAATAAGAAAAAAAGTCTGTTTGTTTGTGTGTTTTAGGTAATTATACTACTATCTGGAAGGCTGACCTACTTTATAGTTGGCTTCTAGCCACTTTGTGATAATTGCATGCAATTTAGAATGTTGAGTAGACTTTAAGAACATCAAATTTTTGTGAGTCCAAAGGCATGGTATTTTACGTGAGTTGGTTTTGTTTGAGATTGACAGCAGAAATAATCTCAATCGACTTCAAATAAGTCTGCTGCCTCCACGAAATCCGATTTACTCATAAATATGATCCAGCACATATCAAACAGCACATAGCAAACATCCAGAGCACATTTTCTTGTTATCTTAGTTGTTAAATGGACACTATATCTTCTTCTTTCTATCAATAATGTCATTTAATAATTCACTGATTTGGGTTTGATTAGCTTAACGTAAGGAGGTTGTGGTACACTTTGCTTCAAATTTGGTAAGAAAATATTTTGTTTTCCTGCAACAAATTGAGGAGTAACTGTAAGAGTACACAGTTTTAATCAGTGAAGTTCGAAAATGAAGTTGTAATAATATTGCATATTCGTTGTCGTCGTTATAGAATGCATAACTATTATATCCTCTTCGGTTCATCAATAATGTCGTTTGACAATTCACTAGGTTGGATTGATTTAGGCAGGATTTATTTTACTTGTTTCTCCAAAATTGAGGAATACTTAGGCGTAGTTATTGCCATCAAAGAAGTTCGAAAGTGGCAGATAAATAAATAAGCATGAGTTTATAAACATAAGTTAGTACTTAAACGTAGCTGTCCTTAAAGATATTAAGAAAACGGTGTGGCAGAGAAATTGGCCTAAACAATTCGTGCAAGAATGAAGAATGTAATTTTAAACTTTTTTTTTAATTTTTAGAATGTGGATAGCAATATTAATAGCTTTTTAATAACATAAGTAAATCAAGTTTTTGGCGTTCTTACTATTTGAGATATTCTTATGACGGACGCTTTTTGTAGTCGGCAGTGGTCACTTTTGAATGTAAAAAAATTAAAGATCAGCTAGCAACTTTTGTTGCAGTTTTGACAGACTTTGGCAACATTACATCCTTGTGTATCCAAGAAGATAGTATCTTAAGTGAGCCCTGAATGTATCTTGCTTGAAATAGAAAACCGAAATAACCGCGAAGAATCGCAAGCAATTTAAAATGTTGAATAGACGTAAGTATCTTATGCGAGTCTGAATCTATCTTGCTTGAAATAGACTGCAAAATTAGTCTAGGTTGTCTGCGATATACATAAAAAAATATAAACATTTAGAATGTTAGGTAGACTTTTAAAACATCAAACCTTTATATATTGACAGACATGATATGTTACGTGAATCTAAGTCTATCACGCTTGAGATAGACGGAATAAATAACCTCTGTCGACTTCGAAGATGTTGGTCACCTCCAAGATATATAATTAACTTGCAAATATCATAAGTAAGTACTTATCGTAATACTTCAAGAAGCATTTTTCCGCCTTATAAAATTTCAATTAATCTTATATAAATACTGATTTATGACTTATTGTTAGTTCAAAGTTGCTACTTGTTGCAACCTTTTATAATTGCAAAATTCATATACATGATTTCCCGTAAATAATTTTGCCTATATATATTCGCGATCGACTGGCGACAGCACCTCGATTTCAAAGTGTACACTGAAACCAAAGGGACTCAAATTATTACCTTTTTTTTATCAAATTTTTGTCGTTGTCAGTTAATAACTTCTCACATTTTTTTGTTTGTATTTTGTGTTTTCTGTTCCTGTTGAACAGCTCGAATATATTCTAGTATATATTCTTTGTATATATTATGTTTGTTCATCATAGCAGATGTCAAAAGCGATAAGAAGGCCTATACTTCTATTTGCAAATCTCTGAGTAATTTAGAAAAGTTTGCCCAATTATTTTTATTTTTCAATGTAAATATCTTATTTTGTAAAGAATAAAACTTATCATGAAAAATTTTATTCTATTTAGTCAAAAACTTACAATCTCTAATTGATATTTTTATACACATGATTTTGTTCCCTTTCATTATCAAAGATTCAAAGTAGTAACAAACAACATTAGATGAACTGTAATTTGAAAAAAAATTACTAATGAAACGATTTGTCGCCGAGGATGTTCCGGTCGGCAAGGAAAAGAGCTGCTTTATTCCAAATCCATCCATCAATTCCTCCTTCCATCAGGTCACTCTTTCGTAGGTTTTCGTCAATAAAATTTACATAAAAGTGTTCACATATAAATACGCAAGGTTTCACTTAGCCTCATGAGAAAGCTCTTCAAATATGTTGCAATATTCAGAATTTAATTTGTGGTAAGATACGGAGACATATGAATAATTTATTATTATAAAGAAAGAATCTTCCAGATACTATTGTGACAATGAGAGATAGCGAATTGGGTTGTATGGTATTTATAAAATTGGTTGTTGAATATCGCTTAATATTAGAGATTAAAACAAATTTCTATACACTAGTAAATTAAAATTAATTGTTGAAATAACTAAAAACTATAAAATCATTATAAAAAGTCGTTGAACTTGCAAATTTTAAAATCTTGTTATATACATCGATCTTATGTTACGACTTTCTGCACAGGTAAGTCTGAGACATTGTCCTCTTAGCCATGTGTGAATCTCAGGACTGTCGCATCTTGTTAAGGAGGATGATATGCACCGGATGATTAATTGTCCCGTGGTTAGGCAAACAGATAGTCCGTAATGGAGCTACCTTTGTGCAGGATTGGAGCAGCCGTTGCCGCATCGAAGGGCTCTTCTTAACGATACGCGTTCCTTTGTTACCGGAAGTATTAGAAAAAAAGGCGACCTGAATGCCGCCGGTAAAGATTATTAATGATACAGATCGGCTTACTGTATAAACTTCAAATTAAGAGTCGACCGAGGAGGTTTTGTTTGACGGCACCCGGGGCTTGTCACAATACCAGTAAATGTTCTCTGGCTCTTGACGCGAAACGAGTAAGAAACAGCAAGAACATATGCTTTCGTGTGAAAGAAAAGAAGCTTGGGATTTTGTAATCTTAATATAAATACTTGTGCATTACGGTGTTTTAATGGGATGACTTGTTATCTAGCCTTGAAAGAGTATGAATGCTTGGACATCTTTTGACGACTGCAGAATGGAAAACACTCATAGCTGATACTCGTAAAATATTTCATAGCTCTCTTGTAATTATTCCCATGCAGATGGTTTACGATGACGGTAGATGGAAGGTAAAATAGAACACCAATAAATATGTTGATGACGTGCCCAACGTGCTGGACGTATAAAACGGTGTTGAAGAAAGAAAAAAAACGCGTGAGTTATTTTAATGGACTACTATATCAACTCACCGTCGCCATTGTTATAGACAAAGAGGGTCCTATTAATATCGCTAGGTCTGTTACAAAAAGTGCATACCTAACCGTGTTCGGCGGTTAGGGAACATCTTTTCACACACCGCGCCCTCTGACGTTTCTTCGGCGACCGACGGCTTGTTTGGACGACTCTTCGCGCTTCGCCGATCATCCTTAATGAAATTTATCATGTGTTACTCATTCTATTGTCGGTTTGTCTCTATACGTACACACATACGGAAGGTCGGGGATATCTTTCAACGTTAGTTTTCAGTGGGGCGAAAGATTTGGAACCCCGGGGTGAGCATGAGATCTAGTTCAGCGGTAGGGAATTGAAATACTGGTACGGCAAAAGTCGACACATTTCGAGTCCCGGGTGTGAATCTCCGGTGTTTTGGAAAAAGGGGCATTGTGCCGAAGAAGTGGAAGATTGACTCCACTATCTACTTACCTAGATTTATGTCCTGTTAATGCTATTGTGGAGTACGGGGACGCCCATTGTGTTTATATTGGACACTGACAACATTAACACGCGGTTCTTGATCAGGATATTTATGTGAGCGCGTTCTCTGATTTGTACTTTCAACGGATCGGGTAACAGCATCTGCTTTCGAACAGATTTTCGGTCAACCGAGACTTATCGGTTTTACACGGTTAATCTAGTATGTATTTAGAAGAACTTGAAAACGGTTTATATTGTACTTAACGAAAAGTGGACACAAAAGGATGAAAGATACCGTGAAGAACCGAGCAAGTTCAGTTTCACAATAATGATTATTCCTTCCGCACGATTCTATCCAAAACAATGACTATTATTTCTATACGAAGTTATCGGTGTAATTGTCATCAATTATGCTCTCATTCACGGCGTAGTGTGCAAACATAATCGGTGCAAATTGCACGCGCCAGCACCTCCTATGTGTAACGGCATATAATACTGAGCATATGACTTTCTGCGAACGATAATTAACGTTCTCTTCAAAACTAACAACTAACACGCGAATTCCGAGAATAGATACGCTTCGATTCGATTTGGTTGGATGGGAAAGTGCATCCGTGTGTGGAGATCCTGCTCTTGTTTGCTTTTTACAAGTTATGTAACCGACGTGTGTTCAGATTTAACTTAATTGCAATAATGTGTTTTGAGGCAGTCACTTTTCCTGTTCCTTTCTAATTCAACTGTTAAAAGCTTAGCGAAAAGCTTGGTGTACACCTACGACTCCATTCTCCTATTTAACACGATTTATTTCCTCAAAATAAAGCACCTCCAAATGCAAATTAAGATATAAATCATACTTACCGCCGCGAACGGGTTAATACAGTTACACTCAGGGCAGACAAGCACGGATGCAAATCTCTAAGCTCCAAGGCCGCACGGAGAAATAATTCAGTGGCGTAAGCTTTATCTGTGGGCTAGTAACAGGAGCTTTATAACTTACTCCGGTTACACCTGATTTATAGCGTCCAGTTTACAATGCATTTCGTTACGAAACGGTGTTGCATTTCGCAGCGTTTAAGAGCAATTGGGGCAATAGGCGCCATAACTATTTTACGATGGGAAAAATTAAACTTACGAAACATATCCAATCCAAAAGAAAGCTGTAACATATGAATAAAAATCCGTGTTCCCTTTAGATGAACACGTAACTTGACACATTACAGTGCTAATTTATACGACGACCAGTACGTTTACAGGGGGGCGTGTTTGCATACTACGTTAAATTCTTGGAAAGGCGTCGGGCTTCGATTAAGCCTCGGGCAATTATTACGAATGAGCACGTATCAATTACACGTTTAGATTAACGCTTTCTTTTTCTATTCATCTCTATAAATAATAATGTAAAATGGAATAAACAACAACATACTTAGATATAACTAAGTAACTAATAATTTTAATAATAATAACAGATGTTCATTACTATTTAATGTGAGTACGTTGCGGTTGGTTGATCGTACAAATCAAATTTCGACAAAAAAGGAATCAAATGACATTTCGTGATTTGTTTATTTTGCTAATTAGGTGTTTACGTAAAATTTAATTGACGACCTTTGCGCGGTAATTTCCGAAACGAAGAGGTAGCATTAAAGCGTTGGCATCGTAGTTGCCCAACAATAAGGAGACTCCTCAGGGTTTGCACATGAACAAACAATTGCAGGTGATAATTACATACGCGAACCGTATCGCATGACAAAACGGCAATGTAACAATGGGCTTTGGCGCGCGTCGCTTGGTTAAATCTGCCAGGCCAAGGTCTACCTTGATCCGATTCCATCCGGAATGAGAACACTCTAGTTCTCATGTCAATTACTTACAATGGAGACGTAGCAGTTTTTTGCGCTGTTTCTTTGGTAGCCGACTGTTATGCAATAATTACTTTGACTTTGCAACAAGTGAAATATAAACGAATTAAAGAAACATTAAAGGGTTTTCAATAAAACAATAACACGAAGCGTTTCGACTAGTAATAGTTTATCAATTTAAAATTCAAGCGTTAATCGACCGTGAAATCAGCCGATTTACAATTAGTCCCCACCAGTATTAGAGGACGCATGAAACGGTTCAGGAGAGCCGAGGTAATAATAATCGTAATAACGACGACGCCATTAGTTTGTGCGATACCGGTGCGATCGCGGTCTCGCATAGGAGGGCCCGGATATATAATTTACGGCGAAAAAGTGCAATTTGAGAGTCGGAGTTCACACGGAGCGGCCTCTCAGAACTTTGTTATCCGGCCGCGATCAGACCGATATCCGACACATTAATCAGGCGGGCGGCCGCGATTAGTCCGATATCAATCTATATATATCGATACCGCACGCCGACCGATCCACGAAGAGATAACAATCGCCACGGGTCGGCCTCTATTGCTTGGGCTTGGGCCGTCATATACCCACATTGTTTTCTCCAATGGTCACAACTTAGCTATACCATTGTCAAGTTAATTAGCCTTTACTTTGATATATATATTTCTCGACAATCTCGAAGAAATACACTCTTATAAATGGTTTACAAATAAATGTCACGACTCAATGGTTATTTATTGTGTAGTGTCTTAATACGTTTATTGCCATCTCGGTCTATATGATTGAATCAGTTTTTCGCATATTACACACCAGATATTCGATTAATTTTGTCTTACCTAATTATAAACACAATTGAAACTATATTTTAAATCTAACATGTTTTTAGGCAGTCCATTCATTGTTCGAGTAAATATTTCAATCTCCTTTCAATATGACTAACTAAGTATACGAGGAGTGAAGACAAATTACATATTAAATCTCGGTAGAGTTGAAATTTTAATTTACACAGATTTTACAATGTATTCGAAATTGGCTGATCAATCGAATAAATAAATAATTATATTTATACTAGCCATGAAACGGCTAGTGCTTTTATGAAAAGTCAAATACCGTATATTTGGCATCATCTTCAGTCGGATACCGGTTATCGGGCATATTTATCCGGCGTGTCAGTTTCAACATCAGTTTCAGTTCAACTTATTACATAAAAATGCCCGATATCTTCTGAATCAGAGGTATGTTGAATATATCTTGATGAAATTTTTCTTGGTATTATAAAGAAGAGAATATACTTTTCTCAGAACAAAAGCATACATGAATATTTCAATTCGTTTTTGAGATATTTGTTGAAATATAAAAATATAATTTGTATCATTTTATAAAATGAAAATTTTCATAATTTTTTAAAAATCGTATAAAATCGATTTCTTAAGATATCTTGATGAAAGTTTTCGTGATATAATAAATATGCTCTTTCCTTATTCTTACACAATGAAATCATACTTTGGTAATGTATCAAGGGTTTCTTTCAGTACCATTGTAAAATTTCAATAAAAATCAAATTGGTGTAAAAACGATGAAAATTATTTATTTAAAAACATATTGGTGCTATATATGTTGAGTTCTTAAATTAGAACGTCTCCAGGCACGACTGGTAAACAAAATATAAGAAATATTAATATTACGATTATGAAATAAATTTATATTTAGCGTCGAAAATTTAAGGGGAACACTCAAATATATGAAACATGTTGAAGTTTGAAGGTAACACACGTGTTGAAGTTATAGAAATGACAATATTGATATAATGCAATATTCTGAAGATCAATTATTGAAACAATTTAAAGTGATGAAATTTAAAAAGTGTTTATGATAAAATTAAAAATGACATGTAGATGCGAATATAATTGATGTATGCAGCAACAAAATATCAATTATTCTTTAAAAAAATACAACAGATCGACTGACAAAAAATGAACGATTAAATGTATAAGGAGTCAAGCGAGAGCGGCTGAAAAATTGAAATTGTATGAAATAATAAAGTAATTAGAAACTTAAATAAATTGAACTAAACTTAGAACTAACACTAACACTAGCACTAACACTAGAACTATCACTATAACTATCACTAGGATTAAAAGGACATTTTCGTGTTTTGCCGTTTGTCTTTAGAAAAAAATGTTCGACGTTTCGTATGCCATGTTGCAACCTTCTTCAGAAACTGGTTCGAAGTTCCACAAACTTCTCAAACTTCTTCAGAAGGCTGCAACATGTCGTTTGAAACATCAAACATTTTTTCAAAAGACGCACTACAAAAAACGAAAGATTTTAATATTGATTTTAATATGTAGTATTATCACTAAGACTGATAGTTCTACTGTTAGTGGTAGTGTTCCTACTAATTTTAATTCAATTAACACCGGTCGTAAAAGCCGGTTGTAATGAAAAATTAAAAATAATAATAGAGAAAATGAAAATATAAAAAAATTATATACAATAAATATATAAAATATATATTTATAAATTTACATTTATAAATTTTTAATTAAATTAAGAAATGTAGAAAAATAGAAAATGGTTGTCAAATCCTATAAAAATGAAAGCTTTGGAAAATAAAAATAACTAAATTATTTAACAGCGAAAATGAATAAATTAAAATGAAGATATTAAAATATAAACAAAAAATCGAAAATAGAAGGTAAATAATGTGACGGATCAGATACAAGTCATAGAAACTTTAGAAAAAATCTGCTATGATTAAAGTCGGTAACATCGTTTAGGAGAAGATTGGACATTCCTTTTTTGTATTTAGTTATAAAAGATTCTTCATAAAAATCCATAAGTTTGGATTTTTAAAATATTTTAATAACGTTATATTATTTAAATTAGATGAATGTATATTTTCATTAAAAAAAATTATTAGTTATTGAATACTCATTATAAGGAAAAGTATTTTTGTTCTATTATACGCACAAAACCATACTTGAATACTCATTGGTTTTTGAGATATCTTGTTTTGAACTCGACCTAAATATGTTGGTGCTTTCATAAAAATAACAATTTCCTTAATCATTTTTATAAAACTCGTGAAAATCGATTTCTTACGATATCGTGATGAAACTTTTTTTGAATTATAAAAGAAAGTATGCACATTCCTCAGAGTAAAACCATACATGGTTATCTCGTTTCGTTTTTGAGAAACCAAATTTTGAACTCAACCTAAATTTTAGCATTTCAATTATCGGAATTCGGTTTGAAAAAATTCTAGTAAACCGGATTCTTATGATACCCTTATGAAATTGGTTGTACTTTACAAAGAAAAGCTTGAACTTTTATACGCACAAAACCTTACGTGATATCTCAATTTCATTTTAAGGGATCATACTTGGAACTCGACGTAAATATGCAAGTATTTATAAAAACAGCAATTTCCTTAATGAAATGTATGTATAAAGAAAATATGTACCTTCCAAACCATACATCAATATCACAATTCATTTTCTAAATTCAGTTTAAATAAGTAAAATACAACTTCTTTTCTTGCAATTGTTTTTAATTTTAACGGTACCGGTTTCAACTATTACATAGTCATCTTCAGCCGAATCTACAATTTTTATTAGAATTTACTGCACTTAATTATAATATTTAAAATTCTAAAAGAACTTACGGTCATTTAAATAAAATTGATGTCACAAAGAAACAACACATTTAACATACTAAAATTACATTAAATTATGTTTAGATGTAAAACGGTTAAATAGTTTATAATAAAACATTAAAATTTAAACACTAAAGACATGCAAATGTATATATGAACGCTTACAATAGAAATGGTTAAACATAAACCTGTATAAAAAGCGACGATGTCATTGTAGAACAAGTAAGACGACAAACTACTTAAAAACAGCCAACCCAAAAAACTTACTTCATTATGAAGTTAGCCGAACACAATAATTATCCTATTAGAAACATAAACAGACTAATAGATAAAATTAAAATACAACAGGATGCACTATTCAAAAAAGAAAAACATAAAGTTTACAAATCAATTCCATTTAACATCACTTTCTCTCTTAAAAAGATACTAATGGAATACAATATAAATTTAACTTATTACTTACTCAACTTATTATCAAATTATCATTTTAACAAGTACAATAAACTGAAGGAATATGGAGTATACTCTATTAATTGTCATAATTGCAATATGCAACAGCATATATGTGGGACAAACAGGTCGGAAATTAGAAAACAGGATAGCAGAACACAAAAGTAAGGACAATTCTAATGTTTATAAATAAATTTACAAAAAATTAATTAATAAATTAATTAATTAATTTTTAATTAACAAATTTATTTTTGAAAGTATAAAACTAATCCACAAGTGTAAAAAAGGTTTCCAGTTGGATCTGTTAGAAGCATTAGAAATCGAAAAGCATAATAAAAATAAAAACTACAACATGTTAAATGATCAGCTAGAGATGAAATTTATACCGTTATTCAAATTTCTGAAGGATATTTAATCTGTATTTATGATGTTTTTTTGAGTTGGCTGTTTTTAAGTAGTTTGTCGTCTTACTTGTTCTACAATGGCATCGTTTCTTTTCATACAGGTTTATATCCAACCATCTTTATTGTAAGCGTTAATATATACATTTGCATGTCTTTAGTGTTTAAATTTTAATCTTTTATTATAAATTATTTAACCGTGTTACATCTAAACATAATTTAATGTAATTTTAACATGTTAAATGTGTTGTTTCTTTGTGACATCAATTTTATTTAAATGACGGTAAGTTATTTTAGAATTTTAAATTTTATAATTAAGTGCAGTAATTTCTAATAAAAATTGTAGATTCGACTGAAGATGACTATGTAATAGTTGAAACCGGTACCGTTAAAATTAAAAATAATTGCAAGAAAAGAAGTTGTATTTTACTTATTTAAACTGAATTTTAGCAGACTTGCAAACATGGAAAACAATAATTATAATCATTTTCTAAAATCAATTTTTGAATTCAATCTAAATTTATAGCATTTTATAAAATTTACAATTTCTTAATAATTTCGAAAAGTAAAAATAAATTGAAAAAGAAATTTTTAAAAAGATATTTTTTTAAAGAAATTGGCTAATAAAATCAGCAACACCTTTGCCAGAGTCAACTGTTGTGATATAGCCAAAAAATTGCCATTATTCAAAAAGCTTATTTTGTTGTGCATTCGATTGTTTCGATTAAAACATTTACACTAACATAAAATGTAAACTAAACAAAATATAACATATATAATTATGCATATAATACAAGATAAAACAAACTTTCCAATAATGTTCATTTTGACTAGTAGTACTATTGAAAAAAATTAAGTTAACGTTGAAACATACTGAAAAGTTTGACAGTAAAACAGTTAATTTGACAATTACTTGTGCACACATTCAACCGGTGGTATACCTAATGAACAGTTATAGAAAGAAGACCCTTAAGAACCCGTCTTTAATAACAACCTATCGTTATTCAGCAACTATCCAGTATCTGGACAGATTTGAAAAAATGGCCGGATAGATCGGATACCTAATAATTTCTGGATATACATTCCACTTCTAATGTATACTATCTTAAGGTATAGTAAGAATAAGTCGCTTTATTTAAGTAAACACAAAATCATATGCATGATGCATATCATATGCGTGTTATGATATGTATCATAACGTGATGGGCAATTACTCCGTATGTTATAATTTGGGTATATACTCAACGCTTGTACTTTGGGTATATACCATGTACCCGGTATGTGCTTAACTATTTTTACTTTGTCAACTTAAAATTCAAATTGATGTTAAATTAGACTGATTTAAAAATAAATACAAATAAAAAATGAAACGATAAACATTAATAATTTAGTTTATTTTAAACAAAACAAAATATTCTTACTAAACTAACACTATATTTAAAAGAATACAAACTATACACTCAGGTTCATTTGTTGTGTAGTCTATATCTGAATGACATGTCAGAAGCCGAAGTTTGAAATCCTTGATTATCATTTTTACACTATCATTTTTATCATCAGAAAATTGCGACAATAGTAAGTAAATGTTTGGTCTCAGTTGTTGTTCTCACTTACTATATTCGAATTTGATTTTCCCGTTGTGAGCTATGATGTACTTAATCTTTCCCGCTCTTTTGGTTGACAATTTGTTTCATTTTCTATGAC
Organism: Onthophagus sagittarius; assembly: GCA_036711965.1. Classification (NCBI taxonomy): domain Eukaryota; kingdom Metazoa; phylum Arthropoda; class Insecta; order Coleoptera; family Scarabaeidae; genus Onthophagus; species Onthophagus sagittarius. The sequence continues at coordinate 41,221,443 of JASERS010000001.1, forward strand.
GAATGAACGAAAAATTTGAAATGAACTTTCAACTTCCACAGAAGAAACTGGTGCAACTAAAATCCTTATAGCAACTTTAGATACCGACGTTGTACCACACCGTCCTTTCCACTGGAGATGTAGAGTCGACACAATTCCAAAGGAAACTTTTAGACCATAATTCGTGCTTTAAGCAGTAATTTGCTAAATCTGTTATAATATCTATGGTTACTTTATATATGCTCTCCATTGCACCCGTTTGTTGTTGTGTAAACTGTTCATGTCACTTTAGGAAAGACTTTCAAAACACGATGCGACAGGTCGATTTGAGGAGATATCCAAATTTTTAAATAATTTTTAAAATTAAAAAAAAAAAAAATTTTTTAAATAATAAAATTTACTTTATTTTAAATGTATATGTGAATTACCGTTGAGTATATACCCATCACTCAATGGTGATGCTTAATGCAAAATACTTAAATTAGTAATTTAACACGGACCCCATCTCAAAATATAACGCTAAATAAAAAATTTTCATACAGAATAATTTGGAATGGCTAGAACCATATGACATGAAAACGGCGAATTCATCTGTTATGAATGTACTAACACCGCTAATAGAACATTTACTCAAACCACATAAATCCGAAAATAATAATATAATAATATAAAACATTAGAACAACCGATAATAATAACACACCAACAAGTGGCAAAAATCATACAATAATTTTTTACAACAGTTTTAACCATACCTATTTTTATACATAATGTTAAGATTTCTTCGGATTTAATTAAGACAAGAAAAAACATAAAACTCTCAAATAAATCCAGGCTTATTTTATTTGACATTAAAAGCTTATACGCCAACGTTTCTGTGAATCAATACTATTGGACAATTTTCCATTGACATATTACCGTTTTCTCACAATTAATTAAGATCATTTGTGAACAAACTTTCTCTATTTTTAATATCGATTTCTACCAAATATAGGACGGCTTGCCAATAGACTCACCTATTTCTGGTAAACTTTCTGACATCTACATTAACGACCATAAAGCCAAAATTTTCATCAAGGAATATCATCTTTTCAGCAAAGAAATTACGATATACTGCAAATATGTTGACGACATAGAAACATTGAGAACAACAGATTATATGATTTCAGTTTTACTTTTGAAAGAAATAGAAAATAAGTTATACTCACTGTTCTCGACTTATCACTAAATAGAGACGTAATAAACAACAACTTGGTCTATAACATCTACAGAACGAAAACCGGTACAGATAATATCTTACTCAAGAATGGGTTCAATTAAATACGACACAAGATGGCTTCCTTCTGATTCATGTTTAATAGGCTCATCACTAACTGTTTTATCAATAAGATATTCACAACACGTACACCAAACCTACAACAGGAACTAACAAATTAATACATCCTCATCCCAACATATAGGAAACCTCCTTGACTCCTTGACTTGAAGAAGAACCTAAAGATGTTTAAAGTAACACCTGTCTTCAAAACTGGAAAAAAGCTTGGAAAAAGCCTGACCAACTACAGGCACATTCTAAAACAAATGCTGAATTAAGATTACAATTGTAAAAACTTTTACATTGCTCAAACGTGGACATTGAACAAAAGTGGCTCATCCTCTTTTAAACACCTAATCAAAGACCACAATTCAGACGTTAATAACATTGAACCTATTGGGATGACAAATCGAGAGAGATGGACTTCTGTGAAGAGTACGGGACACTGCTTAATAATAAAATTATCAAAATGGTTCAAATTTTATAGTTTATACACGACATTTTTTATGTTATATTTGTTTGTCTCTTTGTCAGTTCTTCGGTCCTGTTTATGTCAACGTCCTCTTATACAACTCGTTTTAACACTTTTTAAGTAATTCGTAATTTTAATCTGTACTTTTGTGTTGATATTAATTTTAAAGTTTTTGCTATTAATTGTAATTTATATAATTTTGTGTTTAACTAATAAAATTCGTGTTTTTACATTCCGAAAGAAAATGTGTAACACTTCACCGGAATTCATAAAAATATTATAACTAACGGTTTTTATTATTTTACGTCATTAGTTTCTTTAAATGGCTTTTGCAAACATACATTTTTTTCTAATTTTTCATTATAGTCGTGAGTGAAGAAGAGCAGAGAAGTGCTCGAAACATACGTAGCACCGATTTAAATGAATAAACCATCTTCATCGTTTCACTAGCTTTTTAATTTTTAATTTGTCGACGATAAATTTGGATAAAACTAGCACGAAAATTTAAACTAAAAAATAAATTCGTATTTTATTACTAATTAACTAAACTACAAATACAAATAAGAAAAATTAAATAACTGCCAATGTCATTCCCTACGACATCGATTATATGATGTCATATGTGATATGATATATATGGTGTCTATCAGTGTTTTTTGGCATAACTGTATGAACACTCCTTCTAATGGGCGAAATGCTTGACTCTACAGAAAATTGAGTTTCTGAATGTATGTATATTGAATTAAAATTAAACTTATCATCGCATTCGTACTTACCTCAAAAATTTATATGCAGTTCATATATGTATATTACATATGTATTCGTTTATAACATCTTGGTCATAAGTTATGTCACGGTCGTTGAGAATAAAGTATGGTGAAGTGAAGTCTTCACATTACCATGTATTGAGGCAACAAAGGTTGTGAACTTGTTAGAGCTTGTTTGGATTTAGAGAAACTTAATAGGTTATGTATTTAAACTTAAGCTTAATAAGTGATGTACAAATAAAGCAAGAAAATTTAATCTATTAATTATTTAACTAATATTAAAGATTAACGAAATTTGACCCAAATAATCAATATTTTGCTCATACATAAAATATGTCGTAAACTTAATTACATTAAAAATGTTCTGAAAATTTATGAATTAAACACGAATTTAATAATTTTAATGAATAATTCGACAAAAACGACATTTTGCAACAAAATAATATAAAATGAACTATTATAAACATTTCATGTTATTGGTGACGTATTCATTGACAAACCATTCAATTTGTGCTACATATCCACGTCTGGCCTTTGTACCAGTCGCATTAAAACAATATTTATTGTATTGTCGCACGAATACGTCGCGTTGTATAATTGAAGCTCGCTCCTTTTGCGAGCTCATGCGTTCGCATACAATTAGACCGGTTGGCCCTATTAGTTTACCTTATGCATGTGTAATTGTTATACTTGCATGCGATTACCGAGACAAAGGCGTGCGAGCTCCGAACAAAAGCCGCCCAGAAAATACGGGAAGTATTTGCAAGTTAAACTACGAACGAACATGTCTTGTAAAAATAAGAAATGTATATGACCGGTCATACCTTTGAAATGAGTATACGATTTCGTTTCGTAAAATTTAAGTTAAATATTTTCGTACGATATATACTAACACTTAGTTTCAAACTTTGTGTTTGTTTAAAATCCAAGTAAAATATGGCCATAATGGTCATAATACGTGAGATGGGCTATTCGTTTTAGCATGCATACTTACGCCGGTTTAGTAAATCATTTAGGCATCTTTTATGAGTATTAGCGTAAAGTGTAGGCGCTGTATTTTAAGCGTTATGCATGGGGTTTAGTTTTATACGGCGATTTACGGGGCTTGTTTTATCAGTTGTTTTTCGAACACGTAAGTGTTTATCGTCGACGTAAATTTGTAGTTATTCAGGTAAAGATAACGCTTATAGTAGCCTTTTGTAACTCACACCACACACTCAACACACAACGTGGCCGTATATTATTTTCGCAAAAGTAAACTAAAAGCGTACAATGAATAATGTGTTTGAAAGTGGGAAATTCGACCCCTCATAATTCACTCAAACTAAATTAAGTGCCACCGTTAATATTGATTGTAGCAGCTCTGCGCGACATTTATGTGAAAATCTCAAAACTCGATATCGCAATCGTTAACAACCATTATTTGCAGGACACCTGTATAAACCCACGCCCATAGACGCGGAAACAAAGCATCTGTCATTGTGCTCTGTAAAATATTGTTCGTGGTAGCCGATATGTCTATTGTATGCCTACGTATCTGGTCCAGCTGTCACTCATTTTATATTTTAATTCGTGACTCATGATATACAACTCACGGAAGGACACTGTCGAACATAACAGACGCACACACACCAAGACGTTTTATACGAGGTGTGTTCTGGCTCTGGCCAAGTTGACGAATGCGGACGTCTATAGTTAGAATTATAAATGAGACTACAGATAACGAATAAATTTCTCTATCGTTTTCGCGAATGAAAAAAATTTGTCTACGTCTTAATGAAGATTATTTATTGCTTGTGTACGGCAGGCGTCAATTTCTCGGATTTATGAAGACGTAGTATTAAGTTAATTAGCGGCTATTGTATAGGGCACGTATAGGTCCAGGGTAAAAACGTAAACTAATGAATTACGCTGGGGTGTGCTGCGCTTCGGACGCGACGCTCTTGTCTTCGTATTAATGAGTTAACACCATTCCGTCAGCCGCTAATGAAGAAGGCATGGCCTCGCTTGACCCCGTCTTCAAAAGCTAATTACTTTCGTAAAAACTCCACTTTGAGTCTCTAAGCACGTACGGTGACAAATCTCGTTTGCTGAGCCGATACTTGGAACATCACGACTCTTTCGGCTTTGACATTTTACGATATTCCCTCATATACCTGGTAATCATCGATAACTGCAAAAACCCAATTGTAACTTCTGGGAATTCGCTAATTCAGTTTCAACGGACTTTCCATATCACACACATTTCCAAGATGATATAACGATGCGATCATCAGATTTGCTCCCATCAAATTTCCAAGGTTCGCAGGATTACATAAATTATTTAACGACTTTTTAATTCAGTTAGGAAATAATTCCTCGAAATCATTGGGAACTACTCCATATATTACACGACAACCCGCATTGCCATAAAGAAAAAAAAATATTAAAAAGAACCGTCTGTGTCCATAAATATATTAGAACCGCGATCTTTATCTGAATTATCGTTCACAACTAACAATAGCATCAGCGGATTACGCCACGCCCATATGTGTGTGTTTCGAATGAGAAAAAAAAACATTCTAGGAACCATGGTACCAGGCAGCCTGGCTGTGATGAGTGGAAACGCAACCACGAAACCGCAAACGGATCTTTCCAATCGACTAAACACAGTCATTCATCGAAGAAAAGAAATTTGCGTGTCGCTCAATGAAGTGTTCACACGGACGTTCGATTTATTAATATTCAGCGTGGAAACGGAATTGAACGTCCGAAACCGCAAAATTATGTCTATTATAGGTGTCATGATATCAGATCCGTATTATTAACAGAACCTTGTGGGCGCACTAGAAGGATTACACGTCGTTTAATTTGGTACAAGGTATTACAGAACCGCATAATGAGATCAGATCTAATCAGACTAAATTTACATACAGTGCAATACAATTGAGATTTCGAATATAAAAGTGGTTTATTTTTAATCCGTGATCTGAAGGTGTAGGTTTAAATAAAAAAAAGTTAATACGGATTATAGCCACTGGTTTATTTTTATCAAATATGAAGTCATTTTTTAATGTTATTCCGTCTTCTATTATAACTAACCTAAAGGAAACAACTTTAGTCTAGAGAACTTGTTTTTAATAAACATTCATTATTACCAACAACAAATTAAATCAATTTTATTCAACGATGAGATAAACTGAACTTAATATGTCGAAGTTCATACGTCATACCAAATTATTATTTAATAAAATTTATTCAGAAAAAATATTTTAATTAAAATACTTTTTTGGGGGAGTCATTTTAACGATGACATACAATAATAAATGGGTAAAGTCGCCAAAGGGATAAATTTGATTCTATTTTGGCGTGGGATTACTTTATGACCAGCACTGCTCATGGACCTTGATTATAATTGGCCGCCTTTATAAAATTAACTTTAATTTATACGAAGATTATATCAATTGAAAAATTAAACTTGAAAACATTCTGTGATAAACTATCCACTCTACGCTTGGTTAATAAACATCCCCACTTTGCGTTCGGTTAAGTTGGCGTAAGGTTAATACCTATTACAACACCAGGCAGAGCTTATTTAATAGAATTGTTAATAATAATTAGGTTTTTGTTAAAAAGACAATTAAAAGTAAGCGTACATAAAAGTGAAAATTACTCATGCAATTACTACGTAATAAACAAAAGACAAAAGGAGTTACCATCTCTTTCGTATGAAGATGTGTTACTTTAATTGTTATATGTATATTATATTCGTAAGGAAATACAATTTCAATCATTATTAATTTTTATATTGATTGTATTATTATTCATATCACCCACTTGAATTAAGTATTTAATAAATAAAGGACTTATATTTTAAAGATTATTTATTTGTTTTATCTATACCGATTTCGGCACATGCCGTCTTCAGAAGAAGCCTACAAAGATAAGTTATAAATCATGTTACAAAATTCGATAAAGAGTAACTAATAATATAAAACATGAAAATTAATGAAATTATTAATTAATTGATTATTAAGTCTTCAAAATGAAAAAATTTTAAATCAACACAAATATATCAAAAAAAAAAAACATAATAAAAACTAACGTGAAATTTCTTTAAATATCTTCAAAGAATTTAATTCACATCTATACGTGGGTGAAATTGGATTAAAAAGTGGTTCGTATTTACAAACATGAATAAAGCAGTAAACCATATATTGATGGAGTAATTTAATATTTTCTTTTGTAAGTAATCTAAAAAGAAGATAAACTATTGATATAACTTTTTATTTATTGTTATTTTTTTATAAACTATTTTTTTACATAGAAAAATCTAGAAGAGTGAATGTTAAAATTAGAAAATTAACAATGTGAGTATTGGAAATTTTGCAATTCACCGTTCGAATTTATTAATTCAATTTTTATTTAAATCTCTTACACCTGCTTACCCTGAATATTTAAAATAAAAACCGTCTTTATTACTTTGTTCATTAATTAATATCAATTTTCTTTTTTCTTTTTTTATCAGTTTCGTTTTAGTAACTATTTTAGTTTTTTATTTATTTTTTTTATAAACTCTTTCTGTTTAACATTGAAAGATCTAGAAAAGTGAATATTATTACAATATTCTAAGTCTATAAAATGTTCATCTGGGTTTAAGGACTGTTTCCGTAATCGATTTCTCGATTGAAGGGAGAAATTAAATTGTGTTTTTATTTTTTATTTCTAAAATATATCAGGAAAGGGTCCCTAGGGCCCTTTCCTTATAGACCCCTTCTGATAGAGGGGTGGTTGGAATTGGGTTAACTGTTCATTTAATAGAGTAATTTCTGGTTTTGGTACGATAAATTTGTTAATTTCGTAGGTTTCCAATAATTGCATGTGTAGATCCTTGTCCAATTGATGTAGTACTGATTTATTTTCTTGGAAATCATGATTGTTAAAAAATGATATGCATCCCAAATTACCAGTTTTCACTTTTTGCATATCTGTCTTGTCTTTATCATTTACCAGTATAATTTTTATGTTGTATGTGGATTTGAAAGTTAAATTACCATTATATAGTTTAATTTTTTTTGAGTATATAGGACATATCCTGGGTATGTAATGGCTCTGTATATGTTATTATTATCAGTATTGGGATTTTGTACTTCATATACAGTGTGCTTATGAGCAACTTGGGTATCTACTTAGCGTAAGTGGGAAAAGAACAAATATAACCTTTGCATAAGATAACATAGAACATATATATTATACCGCATTTAATTGGTCAACGGTAATTGATATGTGATACTCTTTATTTAATACATTGAATTTCAGTTCCTGACGAATATTTTTTTATTGCTGCAAAGATAACTATATTCCACCCATAAGCAATATGGCTTTTTATTTATTAGTCATTTAATGTTCCTGACTTCATCTCATTTATTTAGCAACTGCCATCAGGGCAGGTAAACGATATAATTTTTATGCTATTAGATATGAACTTTAGCAAACTAAGTTTCTGGTGGCAGTAAATAGTAATTTTCCATACCCCTTGTTCCATAATCATTCATATTGGTAATTCAAGAATTTTTATAGATGATAGTGTTCAAGAATTCAACTGCTTCCATATATTTTTTGAGCAATGAGAACACGCCTTATTTCAACTGAGTATCCCTTATTTTAACGCCTTATTTCAATAATATAATGTAATAATATAATATTCAACAATATTTTAATAATATAATACGCATTAATAGCTGCGCTGGACGACAATAACCGAGTGATTGTTCTTAACGCAGAGCACACTTTTTATTTTGATAGCCAGATCATTGATGTGGTACTTCCATGACAGATCCGAGTCAATCCTTACTCCCAAAAACACGAGTTCTTCTTTACAGGTAAATTGCTGAGCAATTGAAATGTAGATTTGTTGTTAGTTTTTACATCCCAAAACATCACAATATTTCTTTTTGCAATATTTAGTTGTAAATTATTATTAGAAAAGTAGTTGTTAAGAACCGTAAGTTTGTTTAAGACCAGTGCTGACTTCTGAGCCGTCGTAACAGCAAAAACTGAAGAGCAGTCAGTTTTTGCTGTTACGACGGCTGGGGATTCATCAGCAAACAGCATCAGTAGATCGTTTATTATTTCGGGTAGATAATTGATATATATCCAACCCAATATAAACCTCTGATGCTACTTCAGTGCTTTTACAATCATAGGTATATACCTGTTGTTTCTTTAGAAGATAAGATCTGAACCAGCCCAGTGCAACTCCTCTGACGCTCATAGATTTAATTTTTTCCAAAAGGGTATCATGGTGTAGCGTGATAAAAATGCTTTAGAAAGATCCATCATATAATACTCTCAGTCAATATTCCCATTAATATTCCTTCATAGAATTGTCATTTTATATGTTTTAATTTTTTGTTTTATTACTTAGCAATGTTTTGGTTTCAATTCTAGAATGAATTTTTATTACTTTTTTATCAGATTTTTTAGTTATTGTTAACTTGTTGGTTGCATCGCCAAAAATATTGTATGGCACTGATAATCTTTGCTTATAAAATTCCAGTCAAAACTACTACTTTTAAACATGTATCTCTTCGAGAATTCTCATTTTTATAGGAAAAGCTATTTGTGCTTTGTGATCAGAAAAAGCTGAAGTAAGTTCTTCATTCAGATTTAGGCAATATTCTGTCAGTGTTATTACTTCTAAGTAATATAGAAAGAACTATTTAAGGAGTCTATAAAAAAACTAATTTGTCAATTAATGCATATGGTCTGTATATTTTGATGAGTTATTCTGAAATCTATTGAATTCTTTGAATTTTCTAGAACCGTGGACGCTTTGACAATTTAATAGTAAAGTAGAACAATCAGTTATTCATATAACATTATTGTTTGATATGTTTTCATTGCTTTCTTACACATTGTTTCTAAAAAGCGGATTATACGTGCACCTGACGACAATAGCATAGGTTTTATAGTATTATTCTGATATCCTATTTCCTATTATTTATTTTATTATATTTTGCATATTTTATTTTAACACAATAATGTGTTCTCACTACAGGAGAAGAACTTGTCTTATTATTGGCAATACAATTCGATATCGGCAGCATATTTCCAAATGTTATGCGTGGCCGTACATTTAAATGTTTGCTGTTGGATTACCTTTTCAACATGTTAACATGTCAACATCTTAACATTCAAACACATCTCGAAAGGTTATATAATTTATGTTATGTCGTTCAGATAGATAATGTGGGGTGATACGGAATTTTATCTTTAAGTCCTTTTTTGGCATTTAGCGACCTATTTTGATAGTTTTTCTATATTTTAAGGTTGCTGTTGAAGAACAGTAATGGTCTTTTGACTGAATCCGTGTCCTTATTATTCTTCAACATTCCTTTTTATTGTTTTTTAAATTTATTTAGCATTAATACAGTTTTTGTATATGTATATGTATTGTTGAACGATAAACTATTGTTATTTTTATATATGGAATTAGTACATTAAATCGACAATCAAAATTTTTTAGAAGTCTTTAGTCTCTTGCTTTAATACAAAACGTTTTCATCATTAATGATAAATCTTATGTCATGAAAAATGTATTACCTTTGGGATGATATTGATATAAATTTCAACATTTACAGAAAACCAACAAATACCGACTGTATCATTCCTAAACATTCATATAATTCTTTCGCTCATAAATTTGCAGATTTCAACTTCCTATTCAATAGATTACTTAACACAGCTTTAAAGAACAATGCTTTTTATAATGAGGTTAGGAGAATCAGTAAAATTGGTTTTAATATTAATTATAATTTAATACATCTTCAATCATTTTATAACAATATGCACAAAAAACAAATTAATAATCTTATTTACCCTAATATTACATCAAAAACTATATAGTATTCCTTTCAATCCACAACTTCCCTTAAACGTAAAAAAAAATATCTAAATAAAGAATGATAACATTTAAAGAATGATAACATTTAAAGAATGATAACATTTAAAGAATGATAATAAAATCAATCATTTGCAAAACAGTGGTATTTATAAAATTAATTCTGATTCATGTGCCATTTTTATATTTGCCATACCGGTACCGAAATCTGAAATAAAAGCATAAAGATCTTTTAGAGACAATTCGTCTTTTTATAAATGTACAAAAGAAAATAAACATTCTTCACATTTGAATAACATAACCTTACTGAAGCACTTAAAAAAATGTAAAGTTATGGATTTCTACGAAGAATTCTTCATTGCCAAATATAAAAGGGGAATATCCCACTCGTATACTTAATGATATTATTGAATTGAATTATTATAGATTTCTTCTTAAATTTGTTTTAATTTAGTTATTTTTTACATTCAAGGTTGTCAATTTTGTAAAGGTTCCAATTTTTATTTATCAAATAACATTCGTTTTATTACATTTAATTACGTTTCATTTTCCTTTTATCATTCGTTGAATGAACATCAGAATGATTTTAAGGTAACATTTTTCTTATTTTATTTTGATAGTCTTTAACAATTTAATATTTTTTAACGTTTACAGTAAAAAATGCTTAGGAAAGTATTTCCTTTGCAAGAATGATAATTTTGTTAATTTAGTTTTTTAATTTAATTTTTATTTGCTTATTTATAACATGCACACATAGAACCACATTTTATTTTTTATACAATTTATAATTTTTTATATAACTACTTTTATGTCACTATTTAACTTATTAATTTGTTAACTTTAAATTTCAACTTACAAAATTTTAGGGTGAGTTGCCTAAGAGTGCGTTTAAAGTGAGTTGCCTGTTTGACTGCTCTCTAAATTTTAAAATTTTCCACATTTATTATTAAGCTTGCAAATATATGTATAACTTTTTCACAGTTTCATGTCACTACAACTTAGTTTAACTTTTGTAACTTAAAACCAATTTTTTAAAATACAATTTCAATTAAATTCAATTCAGTAACCAGTTTAAAAGGCTTTTACATTAAATTTATCATTCTCTTTGTTTCTTTGTGGTTTAAATGATCTGAATCCGATTTTCAACATGGTTTTTTATAATTTCGTATCTTCCCCTTTATCTTTCAAAGGTGTAATTTCTGTTACCTTATCTATACAGTTTAATTTTATATTTTATTTACTAGTCGTGCCTGAAGGCGTTCTTACAAAGAACGAAACATATACAACACCAATTGCTTAATAAAATTTATCATCGTTGTTTCACCAAAATTCTTTGGTTTTTACTTTTATATGGAGGGATAGTTAAAAACGTAATTGAAGAAATATACTCGGAATCATTTCCTAAAATAACTGCTTAATTTTTTGATGTCACCCGATAATAACAATTTGAAAGATACAACACATAACTCTTCTTTTACTAATTGCAATAAATGTTATATTATGGAAAGAAAACGCGATAATTAAGTGTATGGTTTTCTTCTACTTTCTTCCATACTCTGTGAATAAAGCAACAAACTAGAATTCATTTCAGAAACTGATTTACTACTAGTTTTCACGGCCTCGTATTAATTAAGTATGATTTCGCCGAAGAATGTTAATCACTTGGCAAGAAGAATCGTGAGAACTTATTTCTCAACCCACGTCTAAAATGAGTTAGATGAACCCTTTTATAAATAGTTATAAAAACTTATCCAGTAAAAAAGGGTTTATAATATTAATTATAGATTAATACAGTTTACCGTACGAAAGAAGTGATTTTCTCGTTTGTAAACGATTCACTTAAGAAAATTCTCGTTGTACAGCGGTCTGACGATTGACTCTTCACTTGTAATTGCTGAGCTGGAGAAAAGATCTAAAATGCAGATTGATTAATCAGCGCCGAGCGCAAGGTGTCACTATTGCATTGTCGTCTGACAACGGGCGATTGCGCAACGCAGCCAGTTTTCGCCGCCAATGGATCGTTAGACAATTGTCACTTTGACACGGCACTCAATTAATATTGTTAGCAAACCGCGGCCACGGCCCGTACCGAGAACCCATCCAAGGGAATTAACCACGTTGACGTCAGCAGTTAACCCGACGAGAGGCAATCAACCCACTTAAACTGAATCGCCACAATAACTTACTATTATGGTAGAGCCCCTTTTCGCAAAAACTCTTTCGCTTGTCAGTGTTCTTTCTTCTCAGAAGTCTTCTTACACAACTTTTCTTTAAGGCTCGTTAAGCAAACTAGACGAAGACGACAAGGAAACTAATTATCTTTTCATTGAACTCCATTTGTTTCAAAATACTAGGGTACCTATAAGAACTTATTTCTATTTATCTCTATAAGAGATGGGTGATTTCAACGCTAGATATGACAACGAATTACTGAAAAGGTGATGTTTGTGTACGAAATAACTTCAAAATAAAATTGTATTGTGTTTGAAATATGGTTGGGCACGACGCGTGGTGTTGTACAAAAGGTTTTCAATCAACGGTCAATTGAACGAGCTTTATTCAGGGGCGCGTTTGTTGTTCATTTCTTTGGTCGCCGGGGGGCGCCCTCTATACGAGTATGTGTGACAGGTTTAGAGCATACATACGCTCGGTGTCATTAATTTATATTAAGACGCGCTTTGCGAAGTTGTTGGGTCTGACGAAAATTATTATTAATTCAAGTGACTCAGCTTCAAATAATTTTCAAGATTTAATCCTTATGTTTACAGTACATACTCAAATTAATACCACTTTCATTAATTTTATTGTAAAAATCTGCGGTAATGTTTTAAAGTATTATCTACAACGAATGCATATATGCTTGTAAAGTTATCAACAACACTTTGAAACAAAATCAAATTGAAAGTCATACAAGATTTGTTGCTTATGTTATATTAAATGTTCTACTATTATTGGTATCTTTTAAATATAATGTTGATAAATAATGCACATATTTTATCATTAGTATTTAAACTTTTCTTATCTTATTCATATCTACTCTCGTAATTTGTTGAAATCTATTACCACGAACAAACATATTTCAATTACATGCTAATGAGATGCCCATTCTGACCAACCCTAACGTTTTATTTAAAGTTCACTTACCTGTACACGTGCTCACCTTATTATACATTATGGAATAGAGTTACCACATATTAACCCTTATATTGCAGTTGATGACCCCAACGCAATAATATTGCATATGAATGTAATACTTTTTAATGCACTCTTGAAATTGCTCTTAAGAGTATATCATTTGCTCAACAATAGTCTTACAGATGTGTTATTCCACTAAGTTTTGATTTTATGTCCCTGAGCACCACGACAATCTAATAAAGTCATTTTATCCTGAACATACCAGGTATTATAATTAGCAGGTAGACTTATGAATACTTCATTAATTTTCGTTAATATTTTATCTAGTACTTTTCTACGTTTAGCCTGAACATAGAAAAACATACGCTGCATATAATTGAGTTTTGTCGGCAAAATTTAAATTTTTATGATGTGATGAAATACACAATGTGTAAACTATTAACACTAATTTTATTGTGTTTATATTTATTAGGTAGTATATTAGCCGATATAGCGCCATATAAATCACATTTAATTTATAAATCACATCTTTTTTCTGCAAATTCGTCATCTTGTTGATTTCTTGTTAATTTCTTTTTAATGTTCATCAATGTTCATTAATAATCTCTGATAGTCTTAACATTTTCTAGGAAATTTAGCACACTTACCAAAACTTCGAAACTTTAATAAAGATTCAGTTTCAAGTAGCAGAAATTTTTTTAATTAAATTTTCGTCTAAATAGTAATTTTGCCTCCAAAATATTCAATGCAACCCAACATTATCATCTAAATAGTAAATTATGTCCGACCCAACCCAACATTATAGTCTAAATAGCAGTTCTTGTTTTAGTTTTACATATGAAGTTAGTTTTTTAAAATTTTATGTTAATACAGAATTTTGAAGAGGAACTACAAGGTTTTATGAAAGTGTTAATTGCTGGTGGAAGAAATCGCAGGAAAAAATGTATGCAACTAAAATTTGTAGTAGTAATGAACTGCACCTGGTAATGAATACTATTTTATCGTTATTAGTATTGAACAACAGGTTAAAAGACATTTACAAACATATCAGGTTTGGTAATCCAACAAGCCGAAAATAAAAAATTCTAGCTATTCGTGATAAGTTGGAAGCAATCTAACAATAGATGAAAATTTTTTCATTACTATTATAACATTTATTAAATCCAGCTCATCATAAACAATAAAATAAATTTTGTTGTAACATTGTTTATTAATTCAAAGAAAATCATAATCATGTCTATATTGGTTTGTGAAATTTCGTAGACGTTCTTGAGCTATATCTGTCCAATTGTTATGGTGTTCAGGAGTTGTTCGATAGCATCCTCTAGATCAAAACTTTGTGCCATGATTAGCATATCATCTGCAAATAGGGCTTTTTCGTTATTATCTTGTCGAGATATATCATGTATGAAAAAGTTGAACAAGGCTGGTGAGGGGATACCTTCTTGAAGAACTTCAGCTCTGATGCTTCTGGTGTTTGAGATCGAACCATGGATTTCACTTACATAATCGGGTTATCCCAATTGTAACATCTTGCATTTTAAACCTTCTACCCAAACGGTATTGAATTCTTTAGCAGCATCTAGAAAATCCTCTGTCTGTATATTCTACTTTTAGACAGGAATTAAAGATAGATGTTGAATAATGAATCACATTTGGCAGCAAATGCTAGGATTGTGACCCGGGGCATTACAGGTTGGTAATTTTTTATTAATATATTCACTTCATCATTGTTTACTTGATCATCTATACCTATCCTTAATTTTCAGAATATGGGTTTCGTTAAAATTTTTACTATTGCTGCAAAAGTCATCATTTCTTGACTTATGTGAAGGTTGATACCAGGTAGTTTGCAAAGGTGTGCGTTTTTTTTTTGTCAGTTGACCTGTCAGTGTCCGTTGTCAGTTGATTGTGTTCTTTTATAATTTACAGCAAGAATCACATCCTAACCTTTCAAAATTTTCCAACAATTCTAGATCTTTGATATCCACATTTCTTAGTAGAGATTGATAACTATCAATACGATGAGAATCTAGAGTTTTAGAGATGGTGTGGTTTAGCTTCTTTAATGAATTTCGTGTTTCTTTGCCTCCGTTTTCTTTGATTATGTCGAAAATATACTTAGGCGGTAAAATATAATTTCTATTAATTGATTTTGTTGATATTGTTGATTATTTGGTAAATGTCTATTTAGAATATGTATCATAACCAATTCGAGACAATACGGTATAAAAACTTGGGTTTGTATAGATTTCGATACTACCTATGCACGAAATAGTTAAGTGTATACTGGATTGTAAATTCTAAATAGGCTAAGGAGACAAATCAAGGTCAATCAGTTGTTTAGAATATGATTAGACCATAGTTTGGTTCTTGATGAAGGATGGTTATAGATACCGTTTAACATCTTTTCCTTTGACTCAAGTGCTTTTCAAGCAATCATTTACAGGAACTTACTTTATTGTACGGTAGGAACATTACCCTTTATTACCCCTTATTAGAACTATTACTAAGTCTAATGTTAAATCTAATACTAGACGCTCTCGGGCTGTCGTGCGTATTTGAAAAAGTGTTTGACGTTTCGGATATCATGTTCAGAAACTGTTACGAAGTGTCGAAATCGAAAACAATACGGTATCGGTCGAAAACTAATCAATATATATATTAATTACTATGTCGCATCTACTTTGGAAGGGGAGGAAGTCTTGTTCGTGCTCACGACCATCTTCCATGTTCTGCTGAGTTCTCAGCCATCTTCTCTTTTGACATTGCTTTATGCCGGTAGATTTTCATGGCTTCTCGTATCATCCTTTTGTAATATTTGTTAGTAGTAACCAGCACCTTTATTTTAGCGCAGTCTACTCAGCTAAGCACAGGATGAAGCAATCTAAAAATTGTTGGAGGCATTCTCTGCCATGCTGCCATATCACAAACGTATCGTCTACATATCGAAGTTTCCACTGTCTCTTTTTCAAAGCATCTTCTTCACAATTCCATGTAGAAGTAAAGTGGAGACAATGGAGCTCCCTTCGACGGTCTCTTCGAACTGCTCGTAAAACTCTCCCTCTTAACGTATGTCGAAGATAAATAATATTCCACTATCTAGATCTAGCACGTATTCTGGTAATTAATCCGGAATAAGTTTATGGCTGAAACCGTCTACAGCATTTATTAGGGCCGTAGTAAAAAGAGATTCTACATCGAAACTTACCAAAATATTCTCATCATCTAACTTTATACTCTTTACCGATTCTACAAAATGTGTAGAATCCCAGACATATGATTCTGTTCTCTATAAAAGGAGTCAGAATCTTTGCGAGATGTTTGGCTAACATGTATGTTGGGGAGTTGATGATACTGACGACAGCGCGGAGAGGGACTCTGGTTTATGAATTTTCGATATTCAACAAATTCTTGGTGATACCGGCAGCTGTACAAAAAACCCTTTCTGCTAATCTGCTGGAAATTCTGTGGATTCTACAAAGTCCTTCATTTTCCTTTACGATCTTGTCTATTGATTCCTTCTTGATCTTCTTGTAGGAGACAACGGCATTCCTCTGGTCTACTGGTAACACGAGGATTTCAAGAAAGACAAAAAAAATGTAACGTCTACTGTAAGCATTGATAATTAAATTGTAAGAATTTGCGCATTTCCTCGGCATGACTAAAAGAAAGACAAATCTACAAGAAGTATGCATCTTACTAATAAGGAAACATCGCAGTTGACTCTTCACCAATTTTGATGAATTTTTTTATGGTGAATCTATATTGGATGTGTATCACTTTTACCAGAGCATTTGATCCAATCTAAGGGACGTAATTTATTTTTTAAGATTCAACACGTTTAAAGTTCGTTTTATATGTCGCAAGGAAAAATCGATTTTTAACGACTTCGTATAGCGCGGTTGGTGATCGCCGAACTTTGGATTCGAAGTCCTAGGATCGAGACTTGAAATCGGCTTATTTTTTCAACTCCTTTCTTCTTTTATAGTCTATATTCATTTTTGTAAATCAATAATAAAATTCAAAATAGTATTTTATATAAATAATACACAAAAATAATGTGGTCGTAAGATTCCACAAACGTGTATTTTTCTTGATCTATTTCATGGCTGGCACTTGTTGATGGCTTGGTTTTTCATAGTGGTTGATGCCGCGTTTAATAAAATATTCGAAATGTTTGCAAACGATGCTATACAACACCTAACAAACCATTTTTAAAATAAAACTTTCGAAAATAAATAAAATATTAAAACGTGTTTCCTTCATATACGCATTTGTTATAAAAAAACTAACTACGACTTTTCATCCTTTATTTCGGAGGTAATAAATGATTATTTATATAATGTGCAATTTTGAATTTTATTATTGATTTACAAAAATAAATATAGACTATAAAAAAATAGTAACTTGAAAAAATAAGTCGATTTCGAGTCTCGATCCTAGGACTTCGAAACCAAAGTTCGGCGATCACCAACCGCGCTATACGAAGTCGTTAAAAATCGATTTTTCCTTGCAGTATATAAAATGAACTTTAAATGTATTGAAACTTAAAAAATAAATCACGTCCCTTAGAAGGGGTATTGGATCAAAAGCTCTGGTAAAAGTGATACATATTCAATATAGATTCACCACAAAAAAATTCATCAAAATTGGTGAAGAGTCAACTGCGATGTCTCCTTGTAAGTAGAAGAGTTCCAACCCAAGCCAACCCAATCCACGTTTAAGGTTTGAAAGCATGATTCTCAATTTACTGAATAATAACTAAAATAAAAATTATCTAAAAATTATATATTAATTAAAATAATTAGTTTTTTATAACTTATTTATAAAATAAGAAAATAGGTTGATATAATATAATAACAATACCAGCAAAAGTATTTGTCCAGTTTTATTGATAACTTTACTGTTCTTGTTAATACCTGTACCTCGTATGACTTTCTCGAGTCCTTCATTTATTTTAAGTCTTAGCCATTCCATCTTCAGTCTTTATTCTTCTAATCTTTAATCTAAATATCTTTCATAAGTTTTGTAAGTAAATAACTATAGATGGAGCTCCAGTCATGATTGGCAATCAAAAAGAGTTTCTTTGTATCGTGAAAGATTCCATCATTCTTCTCATTTTATTCACTCATCATTCATCAACAAGTCTCTACTCTAGTAGTTTTCGATTTAAATATCCATTTCCTTTCAATCATGACTTCTTCAATCGAAAATGAAATATTGCAAATAATATCAAATATGCCTAAACCTCTATACCAGACTTCCATTTTTGGAAGTCGTAATAACATCGAAATTGATGTTGTGATCCATTGTAAACCAGTAATTGAAATGTTTAAAGAAATGTAACCATTTTTCACTCGATCGACGAATTAAAATGTTTTATCCATAATTACCAACTCAAAACACAGTTCATTTTTTTAAAGTTTTTTTTTATAAATATATATGTATCTGGTGTAAATGTTTGTTTTTTTTTTATTTTAAGATATCTACAAAGTAGTATAATATAATTCAGAATTTCTTTTTTTTGAGTTGGTCTCTCGTTGCCAACCTTTTTACCCCTGTTCTATAGGAATATCATCATGTAATTCGACAATTCTTCTTCTAAAAAGTGAAGGTATATTTCTGCACTAAAACATTCTTCAAAAAAATGAGGCCAAATAAGATGATTATCAGCGATTGTTTCGTGTGGGTTTCGATCCATCTGGATATGAGAATTACGTGTGTTATTAATACCATTTATTATTTTATGACCAATGGCTATACCGCTCTCGATTTTCTAAATCTTAAAGTAAATGCTGGATTGTTTGTCGACCATAGTGTAGAACTTTCCATACGTTGGTTTGAAGAATTCCTATTGTATGAGATATTCTAAGAATACTGGTAAAAGGACTTCGTTCAACTGTATTTAAGACTACCGCAGTCTACCAATACCAATCTCTATGTCTTTCTACACGATGACGTTGGAGAATAATCCCATCTCTCCCAAGCAACCAAAATCATTTGAAAAGTTTGTCGGGATGTCGCCTGAGGTACTCGAATATTCTGCATTTATAAAATGCGATACAATGGCTAAAATTACGAAGATAGCACGTTAAACTGTCAAGACACAAACTATCTCTGTATATCTATATCTATATATATATCATTTTTAATAGTAATCAAAATCACGTAACACCCTGTATATCATATACTCCCATAACATCAAGGTATTGTTTAAAATTATTCTAAAAAAGTAAGTATAAAATAACATGGAGAGTTTTAGTATATACATTTGAATTGTTTTTCGAATAAATTCGTATTAAATAGTTGTTATAAGATTGTATTAAGTAAACGTTTGTTCGTGTGTTTCCTTTCGAATTCTATTTGGTTGTCGTAATATGTAAATTTGTTTATGGTTTTATAGAAAGCTGATGGCAAAAACAAATAAGTTATACTCATCGTGCAGCGGGGTTTGGCGGACATGATGTGATTTGTATAATTCTCATGTCCGCGGCCGTTATCTGTGTTGATCTCGAAACCGGGTATCGGCCGGTCTCTGAATATGTGCATACTTAGTGGAGCACAATCACGGCCCGCTGTCCCATAAGTTCGGCAGGCGTGTAACATCGATCTAAAAACGTTACAAAACTCTCATTCCGAATTCAACCCCCTCTATAAGACAAAAGGTTGCGCGCTATCAAGCCAAAGATCACACAGCACGGAGACCGCCGCGCACTTCCTTATTACATGCAAATTCTTTTCGGCGAATAAATTTGCTTCATCGCCTCCGCAATTGGAACGAACCGGAAAGCGTACTGGATAATTAGCATAGAGCAGCGTGATTGATTTATATTTATACCGTTTACCTCACCGCACGTTACCGTCTTAACGAAGATTGACGGCAGCAAGAAATCGTGATTGTATACATACTATCGCAAAAACCGCGATTAGGATACGAACACTTCTTGCCGTAATTAAACCGTGATGCACCTACGAATGATTGTGCTTGGAGCCAGGAATAGAGACCGGAGCAAATTACTCATACAAGTTTCTCACGGTCTTTAACAATTACTTTACGACTAGGATACCGCGGCCACCTTTTTTTCACTCCTTTCATTATACAATTCCTATTTTAAATATGTTGACCTAATAAGCTGTCGGCCAATTAGCCCAAAACCGACCGCTCATCCTTCATCGAAACTCAACAACACTTTTGAATCTCCACTGAACCGTAATGGTCCTTGTAGTTGTAATAGTTCACGTGCACCTGCAGAGGTTTATGAGATGTCGGTCAGCCGGCACATACTGCTCGTATATTTTCCTTAATAACTGATTCCTAATTTGACGCTAATAGCAAGTATCATTATTATGTGCTTAGAGGTTAATGTGAAGATGTCGTGATTTGTGGCGGCGGATGTAGTTTGACTGGTAAATGTCAAGTTTTATGGAGTAATTTAAAACAACAACAATAATAATTTAAATTGGGACACTACATTTTATGTTCTATAAATTTCATTATTTCTTAAAAAATCGATTTTTAATATGAAAAATATAATATTCTATTTCATCAGTACGGAATATACTATTGTTAAAAGTTTGAATTTTATATGCGATTTTTTTCTAAGAAATCTGTAAATCTGCAGCAACAATTTTAAGCGTGCTTGGGATATACTAATTGCCCGTTATGAAAACAAAAGAATTGTTATAGATCTTGACATATAATGTAATTAAACGCCTTATTGATCAAGTCAATGAAACTATAGGGACCTTAAAAACTTTAGGTTGCCTTATGCAACATTGGCACTACATTCTTGTCTTTGCGGTTGTTCATAAACTAGATCCAGAGTCGTTGAAAGATTGGAAAAAGTCAATTGGTAGTAATACAACATCTGCTACCTTCTCTCAGCTCAGAACATTTATGACAAGACGAATTCATCCATTAGAAACTATCGAACAAATGTCTGGTACACGCAAACCTTTATCTAATGTAATGCTATCAAAAATTTAAGCCAAGTTAAGACTCATAATGTTTCGCAATCGTTCCTGTGTTACTCATGCTGCAAAGGCGACTATTACATTACCCCTTAGCGGCAATATCTTTGTTTTAATTGTCTTGGACCCCATTTATTAAACAATTGCAAAACTCACAAACGATACAAATTTTTAGAAACAACATGAAATAACGTTGCATAATAATCAAACTATAGTTTACTAAAAATTATTAGTCAAGCCATCATCATCTCAACAAGAAACAGAATCATCGAACTTGTCAGAATTAATATGTTTTCATACTTGCATGGCTTACACACACGTTTGTTTCTCGTACCATATGGGTTTATGGTACATGCTTTGATTGACCAAGGTTATGAGATTTTATTTATTACCGCATCTATGTTCCAGTTTTTAAATATTTCAAAGAGTAATGCTAATATTTCAATTATTAGCAATGCTCCTCAGTAGGCTCAGTTTTCTCATCACATTTGCACTCCGATCGAACATTTACCACTAAACTAGTGCTTTAGTGGTAAATCTTAAAAAACTCATATCGTACCTACTATCAAAAGATTTGTACTATTCCAACTTCGATCAACTCAAAAATATAGCACTTGCTGATGCTGATTATTCATCTCAAGAATCATCAGACGTTATCCTCGGAACAGACATATATACTCAAATCATCGAAAATAGATTTAGAAAAGTTGTCATAAATACACCTATTGCTCAAAAAACTCAATTTGGTTGGATATTATTTGGTCCTGTTAATAATGGTTTACTTAACGATAATTTGAGTAAGAAACATCTTTTATCTTACAGAAAAAAATACTTTTGACCATGTTGATCATTGATTATCATCATAAGAAAAATTACATGCTAGAATTCAATCAACTTTGGCTTCCATTCACAGTGAACTTTGAATTGTGGGTGAAAAGAATGCCATATATTCATCAACATCTTCTTTGCGCTCGAGAAAGGGTTTCAGCATGTTAGAAAACTATGGGTCAACATCTAATGTTAAAAGTCACTCTAGAACGACCGTTTCTTAACTGAGGAGTTGATTATGCTGGTTTTTTTTCTTCCACACTTTTCGTGGACGTGGTTCAAAAACTTACAAAGGCTATTTGGCTTTATTCATTTATTTGGCCACCTCTGCCGTCCATTGGAAGCGGTTACATAATAAGTAACATCAGGATTTATAGCAGCCTTTAAGGGATGATCGTAGAGGAATTTGCTCAACTTTGTCTAGTGATTGTGATACAAATTTTGTGGGTACCGACAAAGAAATTCGTAATTTGTTGTCAGTTGCTTCATTAGAATGGAAGGAAATAACTAATTATTTATCGAATAGTGAAACCTTATGGAAATGTAATCCACCATCAGTACTACATTTTGGTGGAAAATGGGAAGCAGCTGTGAACGTAACAAAACTTCATCTTAACCTTTTGAGGATCGGGACCACCATTGGTGGTGGTGGAAAACAAATAATTGCATTCAAATTTTATACACTTATAATATGCAAACCCAACTAAAGTCTTCTGTTAGCCCTTGTATTATAATATTTTATATAAATTTATTTTATATAAATTTTATTATACTTTATAAACTATCCTAGTACGTATTTCTTTATAGTGAGCGCACCTTTCAATAAAACGATTTACTGGATAAGTTAGTAAATCGTTTCTCCTAAATACCATAACAATACGAAGTAATATTTATCATCACCAGAATCCCGAAAAAAATCGAATGCATATATAGCCGTGGAACACCGTGACCGAGAATAAATCATATTTTGAATCTTTTTTTTGGATTATCAAATGCATTGAAAAACTATTGGAGCAAATATCTCCTTCTGCTAACTCTAATATTTGGAGACTATATGTCGCGAAATGGATATCTGCAAATTCTACGATATCTTCATTTTGTTAATAATGAAGATGTAATAAATCATCCTTTGAAGAAAGTGAAACCAGTAATTAACTATTTAAAAAATATAGATGAAAACTTACTCTTGTGGAAAATGACGGCTACAGTTCAAGCAGTATTTACCTCTCAAAAAAAACCGTTTTGGTACCAAGAAATCAAAAAAAAGTTGAAAGATATAGAAAAAATAAACAATAAAAAATAATAATATAATTTAAATATTACATAATATAATATTGTGTTATATATAAGCACTAAGCAAAGAAAAGATGTGAGGACTACCTCATATGAAGACAAAAGTAGAAACACGTGTCTCGTTATGAACTGAGGAAATGGAGTATTGTTTTATCCATAAAATAAACAATAATAAATTTTCATGACAACGTCATGGTAATATGATTATATACAAAAATGTAATTTCAGATTAGGTAGGTTCTGTGACAATAAGACTACATGATGGTAATATTTTTTATTTGCGTTGGTTTTTGCTGCTAGTTAATTGGACTACCCGGTATAAAATTTCATAATTTATAAAAAAGTGACAATTGCATCTTATTCGGCGATCTCCAAACTCTTTGGAAATCATTCCATTTGAATTTGAAAACTGTTTCGTTTTTCTTACCGTTACGGACCGGAACCACTCGTGAAGTGGTTTTCTATGTTATCGGTAGTTTGTATATGATAAATATATCATATAAGGTACATTTTGTATCGATTTTCTTCAGACAGTATGTTAGCTAAAATCTCGGCACTGTAAATGTTAAATCATCATCGGAGATACTTCACTAACTTATGAAAAATTCTCTATATTATCAGTTGAAATAGCAGCAGTATTAAACACTCGACCACTTGATCCTTTATCTGGAGATCCGAATGATATTCAAGCACTAATACCATCACATTTTTTAATAGGTGGAACTCTCGTATCAGTTCCGGAAATATTAATAGATACAAAATCATCTCGATTTAGTCGATTGCAATTGTTGCAAAAATTTGTGGAACAGTTTTGGATTTAGTGGACAAAATATTATCTTTAGTACATTCAGAATAGAACAAAATGGTTTGAATCAAAACATTCAGTTAAAGTTCTTGGTTTTAATTAATGATGTAAGTGTAAGTGTTTTACAACTTCATCAAGCGGGGTCCGACGGAATCTCTAAAGTGGGTATTGTGATGACGTCCAACACGACCAATCACAAAATTATGTTTACTTCTTATTGAATAAAATATAAGAATGTAATATTATTTAATTCATCAGTTTATAATTTACCAATTTATTTCAAAATCATGCCAATCAATATTTTTTTTATACTTTCATTTCATGTTTATGATTCGCAAGGCCAGCGGTTATGTTAAAAGTTTGAATTTGGCCTGCATTAATGCGCAAACGCGTTAATACAAAAAAAGAGAAAAAAAGGCAAAGAGATTGATAGAATTTTGATAGATTGGGTGATAGAATTTCTGCGATATTTGTGCATGTTTTTCTTAATGAAAAACCCTACATTTTTAAATTAATAGTGATTTCATTAGTGACAATATAATTATTCAAAGTACTTTAAAAATGTAAATAGTTTTTATCGGTTATTATCAATTTTATAGCCTTTCTATTTGTTCGCGTGCATCCACGTTTCGTTGTGTAATTTTTCGAAGACGCGCGTACAAAGTTAGCGTTAACGACCGACCGCTAGAATAGGTAAGTTTATGTCGAGTGCGTCCAATAAACACGACTTCTCTAGTCGGTGACAGGGTTTTATCTGGTAAGTGGCGATGATCAAGTCGGAGATCGGGCCGAAAATAAATACTGTTTAACAATGTGGCAATAAGCCGAGGAAGGGAACGCGCCGCCGCCGACACCGGCGTGCCGGCCACCACGATAAATTACAGAGCGCAATATAGCCGCCGGCCGCTGTTGCACGATTATGATAATCCGAGTCGCGTTTTTATCCGTCCAGCTAATCAAGATCGTATAGATCGGCATCGGGCTCGATCCGCTTAAAACCCGATAATAATTCCGCAAAGTGCCCGTTATTACGCCGCGGACGTGTGAATAATTTTCAATAAATATTTTGTTAAATTGATAGACAGAGGTTGCCCCCGGGTCGTTACGACTCGTTTTACATAAACGTACGTACCGTATGTGGGCAGGGCTCGTTAGCGATTTATTATCGAGCCTGTTAAACTTGATATGTTATCGTTCTTCGATGAATAATTAAAAATTAACTAAAAACCGTAACTATCAATTATAAGAGTACACAAAAAATTAATAGGTACGTGTGGGAAAATTACACGTCATTCATACCTTAATAAACACAAGTCTTCGCGAACAAACCTTTATTTAATGATAATCACTTAACTCAATTGATTGACCGTAACACTTTGTACTAATCACATGAAATTGTGTACAGTTATATCTTACGACTTTAATAAGCCCGCGGGTCGTTCAAATTTACGACAGCAAATAAATGGCTTAAAGTTAAATCATACCAATTCAGTGTTATTAATTTTCTTTAAAATCTAATAGACAACCATAATCTAAAAGTATTCAATCATAATACGAATATGTGTAAAATGAGTTCCAGTTTTATAGTCATTTGCAATTTAATTAAGCTAAATATTATAGGTTGGGTTAGGTTGGTAGTGTATTATAAGACTGTCAATGCCTTTTATCGAATAATGGACTTAACATCCAGACCCAGCGGGGAAAAAAGAAAGCTATTATATAATAACAACAATATACTCTCAAATTATGCATGCCTGGTAAAATTAACTAGGATAGAGACGAATTTTGATCAAGGTAACATGTTTATGGTAAGCACTATGGCGACAGATTTGATATATAAAATGAGAAAGCTTCCATAGAAGCAGCACACACGTAAAAATGACGCAGCCAAAGAACAGCTGCTTAGAGAATGGGGAAATAGATGGGCTAAGGATAGTCCACAATAACTTCCAAGACTTTTATGGTCAATTATTGTTAACTTGGGCATTACAACTTGAGAATTTCCTAAACGATGGTATTGTGCCAATACATAAAAAGGATGATCATACATCCGTCTATATTTCAAATTATAGACCGATCTCTATAATTTCCAACTTTGCCAAGTTACTTGCAAAATGATTATATTAATTGATATAGGCTAGTATACAGCCTATGATATCAACTTCACAACATGGTTTCAATTCCGGACGCTCTACAACTACCAATTTAGCTACAATTTCAGAGTGTATTTGTAATACTATGGACAGACGTCACAAGTGGATGTTATTTATACTCATTAATCCAAATTTACGTGACCATAATATTCTATTAGCTTAATTAAGCTCTTTCAGATTTGTCCCGACAACGGTTCAGCTATTGTCGTCTTATTTGCGGGATAGAAAATGTTACGTTGCTCTTACATCTGGAGTCCCATAAGGATCAAATTTGGGTCCCCTCTTATTTGTCCTCTTCATAAGTGACCTACTTGATCTTCACCCAGATTTCAACGGTGGCTGATGCTGATGGACTATAATAAAATCTAACAACAATAGTACAATGTTATAAGATATCCAAATTTAAGCTAAATACTGACAAATGTTGTATACTTACCTGTAGCAGAGGTTCAACACTAAAATTTATTCTTATAAAAATACTAATACTACTAATATATAAATGTAAAACTACAAACTTTTAAGCAACATGAACTAAAATTAGAACTAACACTAGCACTAACACTAGGACTATCACTAGAACTATCACTAGGACTAACACTAGATCTAAAACTAGAAACATTCGGGTTTTGCCGTGCGTTTTCACTTCGAAGCACAATTAACACCGGTCGTGAAAGCCTTCGTACTTATTTTAAGCAACATATCACTACGTGTATAACGTGTTCGGAGACCTTCAGAACACTTGGTTTCGTGTTGTGTATATGCAAACACTTCACTAACATAAGCCTACTGAAGTCTTAGTATTTTGCTTAAGTCTTGAGCAAGATCGAATATGGTTCTCTAACTTGGAATCCATATGTATGTGACATCCTTTGTCTTGATCGAGTCCATCCCATCATTAAAATCTGATGGAATTTACCTTGAAAGAAGTACACCACAAAATGAACTATTGGCGCCACTCAATATGGTTACCTTGATGGACAGAAGAGATATATCCCATATGAAATTTCTTCTAAAACTTACTATCTACAACATGCACCCCTTACAATGTGGGCAATGCATGTATTCAATAAGTTTTTTGATTGTTATGTAGCTATAATTAATTATTCTTACTATAATTATTTAATTGATTATTTAATTTTTGTATTATAACTTAGTTACACATATATTGTTAAACTTATTATCATTAAAAATGGGGTGAAATTAATTATTCCCTAAGCCAGCTCATTACGGGATATGGATGCTTCAAAGCACACCTTCATGCACACTTTATTGTGGTAGAAAAGACGATGAGGAACGCACCTTCTTTAAAAGCTGGGAATCATGCTAAGACCATAAAACTGTATTAAAATAATGTTAGAAAGTGAGAGCAATTAGAAAGTAGTCGATGGATATATAAGGAAATTCATCAAAACCAGGGAAATGGAAGAAAGAATCACTTAGATGCCCCATTGTAAAGAGAAGACATGAAGAAGAGTTGCCAAACCCAACAAAAATGGACAAAGAATATCCTTCTGGATATTTAA
Source organism: Onthophagus sagittarius (assembly GCA_036711965.1). Lineage (NCBI taxonomy): Eukaryota > Metazoa > Arthropoda > Insecta > Coleoptera > Scarabaeidae > Onthophagus > Onthophagus sagittarius. Next base: position 41,249,568 of record JASERS010000001.1, read on the forward strand.
TCATTGGTAAACCGACATGCATAGTGATGTTGTTGCTAACAAAAATTATTATTAATAATCCTGTCATTCCAATTCATTCATTTCGAGTTTGTGGTACAATATAATTATTAACATTAAAAGAAAGTATTGTTATTGTGGACAAAACCCACAATCTGTTTCTGATGCCAACAAAAATTTGAGCGAATGGGCCATGGAAGATTATTGCAATAACTAAAACATGTATGTAGTAGCATATGTAAACTGCAAAGAAGAACAGGATCCAACCGAGTAGTCATTCCCCGAAGCAGAATCTCCCGATGGTTTCCGAAGAAAATAATGAAAGAGTTTCTTACTGTCTACACTACCTGGGCGCGTAACATCACAGATGATAGGTGTCTGGTACCAGATTTTTCCCGACCTCGTTAAAAAATAGGTAAGGTGTGATAGGTTGAGGTATAAAATACGAAATTTATTTTTAATTACTTAATTTTTAAAATCCTTCTATTCTTATTTACTACTACATGTTCTATTAATAAACATTCTTATATTTGTAGTACTCCTAGTCAAGAGTCTTGTCAGTTTGTTTAAAAACATTCGTGCACTATCAACTAAGCATGCTTTATTTTCTAAAAAATATATAAAGTAATCTACTATTATTTTCTTAGTAGCAATAAAATGTAACACTTACTAAGATACGTCCAGTGTGATGTACAAAACATAGCATTGAATCTCGAGGTATAGTAGTTGGAGAACCTAAAGGCTTTATGTTTTATTTTTTTAATTTATTTATTTACTTACCAAACAATTACCATTCTATGAATAGTAATAATTATGAATATTTTATTGAAAGAAATCAATTTATATGCGAATTAATCTAACATAATGCTAAAATAATTACCAATAGGCTAATTTGATTGATTGTTACAACCAAAAGGTGGCAGTAATACATGGCAATACGTTGATTATCTAGTATACAGCTTCTATTTTTTCAAACCATGCATGGTATTAAGTGTTAATTTAAATTTAACTGCAAATATTTCTGGCGATATTTCTGGCGCTCACTTGTGCTATATTATCCCTGTAAGCTTCAATTAGATGCTGATAACATAATACAGAAAAAATTGTTAATCAAGGTGACACTATTTTTCAAAAAATATTTAACAATTTACTTTAGGCATAAAGATAAGTTAAATAATTTTTGTAGCAAGTCCAATGATCATTAAATAAAACCATCAAAAAACTTCTAACTTATTAGTTAATATTTACAGTCGTACTAGTCTCGAGTTACGCTATCTTCACTGAAACCATAAAATTTTCACGATTATTTATAACTTTATATATCTATCAGATTGTAAAATGCTTCACTTGCATTCGAGTTTCAGCAAGTGTAGAGAATATTACCACGTTTGATCATGTCCTCTGAACAAATCTAAATCTGACACTAAACAATCTAACTCAAAACAAAATTGATGATAAATCTTGTTACTGGCAAAACAAAATTGAAATTGAATATGTTAGAGGAGAAAAATCTCCGATCAATGCTCTCTGTTTTGACATATTTATGCTGTTCATTACTCCTCAAATAAAATAAGTATTTAATGGCTCGTTCTGTCTCATTACATTATTCCGTCTCTTTATTCAGTCTTATTATCCCACACCAGTATATTATAAGCATTAGCGGAGTTACACTAGAACGGGAATTTTTATAAAATATAGTACATAAAGCACTGAAATCTTTTAAACTTGTAGGCCACGTTGGGATGTTCATTCAGATAAATTGCCATTAATTCAACATAGTGCTACAGCATGTGCTTTTGATATTTTGCATACAAAAATTTTAAATGCTAGGTACTACTTATTTCCTGTTTATAAAGGTTACCTATAAAACGAAGACACATTATTCAAGAATAACCTTAAAGAAATATAAGAAAATAATGTCTAAAACCAATATAAACCGTTACACTTAATTTTACTCAGTAAAGTAGTCTGTGATTTTACTATTATCCTTCTGAAGATGGTTGAATGTAAACCGAAACCGGTAAAGGAATTATAATAAACAGAATTCCATTGTAGTGTGCAACAAAAAAAGATTTATTTAATTATCCACAATGGAAAGAAAAAGCAACAATTTCAACAATAATTTTGAGGTGCATTCTTTCACACACATATGAACAATAATGTAAAGATAAAGAACAGCTATGGTGCGCTTTGGACTAAAAATGTCTATTTACTGATAATCCCATTCCGTGACCAAAGGTCGCTTTCAGGTATTCCAGGTATTCCCCCCATATATCATCCTTATCAAATTATGGCAGCCCAGTTGTTCAATTTCACTTGGTTTTTTCATATATTTTCCAAATATCAGCAACCGGGCGGTTTATGAGTGGAATTGAAAACCGGTATTATCCTAAAAAATACTGATATTTTGATATTAGTGTTATTTCTAAACTAATTAACAAAAAGAAAACCGCCAGACCATTGGGCGTTGCACGTCTTAAAATCAATTATAACAAGTTCACACGAATCAGTCGTAGCTAAATTTAAACACAAAACGGTTACTTTGGCTTAGAAGCTAACGTGCTTTTAAATTTTGCTCAATCATATGTATTTTGTTTGAGCTGTAAATTACCAGTACACTATTGTTTAACACTAAAATATTTATGTAATTAAAAATTTACGTTTCCAATTTAAAACGAATTAATAATACTAACGGTACGACTCAAATATGTTCAACAAATTTTCTAGCGTTTCTCAATCCTCTCAGCACAACCGACACTATCTCTCCACATCATCTGAAAGAGTACCTGTTCGCTATCCCCTTATTTCCATAATGGTATCGTTTGCCTACTCCCTTTCTTCACAAGGTATTTTGGAAGAATTACCCTTCGCAATTATGTTCTCTTCGCTCTTGTCCCAGGACAATAATTAATAATATAAACCAACAGAACACAAACCAACTCAGCCCAATCTAATCTAACCTAACTCAGTCCAATATCTAACCTGATTCATGAATCGTCGTTGATGAAGTGATATTTTGATTCCTATTTGCTGATAAATATGTCCTTATTAGATGACGATTATGTCCTGATCCTATGAATATTCTTTAAACCGTAGTACTTTTAGAATGACAGCTCGCGATGACTAATCGTTTATTATTTATCATCATCTATAGTTTTATTTTGGACGAGTAAAAAACATTAAACTAAAGCCGGTATCCCAGTTTGAAAATAATAAAAGTACCGAAAACCGATATTACGATTTTAGTCGTGTACTGAAAGCACTAATCACGTACAGACAATATGGATGAGGACTATCAGCTGAACGAACTCTACTAGGCTGACCACATTTTCTGGCTCACTTTGCATGCATAGCTCAACCAGATGCTTAGAATTTTGTGTACATTGTGCAGGACATTTAATAGAAACATATAAATGCAAAACTACAAACCTCACTTTTTATACATAGATCGTTAAAATTTGATTCCAATAATTTTATTATCCGATTCGAAATAAGGAGACTTGGCGTGAAGTGGAGGAAGGAGGCATACACTAAACTTAAATAATTTGAAAATTAGGGTAATTAATTAGTGTGTGAGATCCAAATTAGAACTTGTATGAATAGAAGTATCCGTATTCTTCAGAACATTAAATATCGAGCAATCAAGAAGAAGCAGTCGTTTTGAACTGCTAGCACGGTGTCTACAATATCTGAAAATATTTAATAATTTTGTCCACATACATGCAACGTGTTATGTTAGCAAATTTTCTGTTTAAAAATTTCTTTTTATGTCATGAATTTATTTACATCTTTATTTGATTTGTGTATTATTTTAAATTACGTTATTATATTCGATTTGTTTACATAAACATGATTATATTATAACAAGAAGTACTCAAATAAACGTCTGACATGTTTTGTCTATCAACATATTCCCACATATAAGATATTTTTTTGTAGAGATCTTTCCAATAGAATTTTAGATAGGAGAATCTTATTAACAATGTTATTAACTAAAAGATAGCATCTGATGCTAACGACACTGAGCGTGAATCCGATAATCTTTTAATCTTCCCTGAGTTATCTTACGGTATAAAACGTCTCGGATATTCAATAGGTTTGCAAGCGTCTTGCATATGTAGATCGTTCATCGTCTACCGGTTTTCAGGTTGGTTTACAAGAAACCTGCAGTCCGGCTGACGATAACTACGTTAGAGAGACGTCAATTAGTAAACACTATTAGTCAGATCATATCGAGATAAATTAGATTAGCGTCGTCGAGCTCTCAGCTTTCCGAGAGGTAACTTGTCGGCTTCGGTGACGACGTAAATCGATGGGAACGCGCCTGGAATTTCCCCGTTTTTGCCAGTTTAGAATGGAGAATTTGAAACAATGTTGAGCTACGGGAATAAATTTTACTCTTAACGTTGGAAATATCTATTTCCTGACGGTACTAATTAAAATATACGGTTTTCGAAAATTGCTTCGAGACTATTAATTACCGCCCGATGGAAATAAATTACCAAACGACGTCTACAAAGCCTATAAGACGATTAGGAGATATGTTAAGTGGTTTTATGCGCAATATTTTTCCTCGAAATTTCCCCGATTGTGTACAAGTTCCAATAAAGATGTCGCCGACATTTTCAAGTCATTAATCAGTATGTTCCATTTCTAAGCAGACTACGCCGAGTATATTTACATAAAATTCTAGTAAAATTAAGATTAACAGATTAACAGATGGTCGGGTTTTTTCTTTCTAAAACGGTGGCAAGCGTATCTCGTTTGTATCTTAAATACAATCGATTGTTGTTTCTAATTTTGTTTACGAAGCATCTTTCTTATTGGTTAACGGTTTGAACAGAGATCATCCTAGATTCTCACGGCCGGTAAGTCCTTGATCCGTTTCCGTGGAGTACAGAGCGCCTCCGGTTGCGCAACGTCTGCACGCGGAATTACACTTTTACACACTCACCTTGATTCCGGTGATAAGTCGAATTGCAAATTCAAGAACCGTAAATGCCCGTTTTCAGAGCGATCGATGCCCCGTGACGACCGAACCAAGGTTGCGATCGTTTACTTTATACACTATTTCAGATTAGGTATACTTAGACAGAAACCTTCCACTTGACACAAAATCTAACATTAAATTAGCGACTTAACCACGCTTAATTACTGTTTATAAAATGTCTCAAAAAATTTTTGTTCCGCCAATCACTTATTTTATTTCTCAAGGTACTTTTTACCGCGATTACATAACAACTTCCTCCTCTATCGGAGTTAAAATATCATACCGCGAGAATCGGTGTGAATTTATAGGCTTTTCGTGACTAAACTCATCTAGGAAAACGGTCGGGGTACCATAAAGGCATAAGATTGCAAACCCAAGCAAAAGCACACAAGTGCTTTGACAGCCACCGATCGCCATCGTTAGGTGGCCACTATCTACACATATTTAACAATTAATTTATTATTATAGTTATATCGGTGTATTGAACGGTTATAGCCTTGTGTTATTTCCGATAATTGCTTTGCTACCGGTATTTATATTTAATAACAATAAGTCAGGGTAACTATACATTTTTTTTCAAAAATATTTCTAATACAAGGTTTATTGTTATGATATCATATAAAATTGAGATAAATTACTATAAGTATTTAAATAAACAGAAATGTGTGTGCATTGGTAAAGCTTGTTATTCCCGCGTAACACTTTTAAGTATAAGATTAACAAAGGTCAGGAACATAAATAATTGTAATAAAAATTGTTTTTGGATGGTTGAACAGACAATTTTAAAATAAATGCAGATTGTATGTATCTACAGGTATTTTAATATTATGCATCGAGAACAAGATAAACGATTATGTTTATAAAAACAACCTTCTTAAAGAATTTGCTATAGTGTTAATGAAGTATATTTCGAAATTTCTAGACTACATGTAATAAGCAATGCGGAAAATATGTAATAAACCATATACTTTACTTCGCTGTGTCAATAAAAATTTGCAGAAGATTCAAAAATTCAATCAAAAATTACAATCAAAGATTTTGCTACAACCAAGCTTGCTTTAATATGATGCTCTAGTTGATACTCTAGTGAATATTAATATCCACTATATTATAAGAAAATAGTTGTGGAGTTATTATACCATAATATTGCAACATTTGCTCAACAAAATAGCACTCAGTGATCCTTATTAATACATGATGAAGAATTCGTAAATTAAAGAATCTAATGAACAACTAACCTATGCAGTTAATTAACGAGTTAGAGACAAAAATACCCAATACAAAACAAAAACCAACTCATTCACATTCAAGTTGATGATAGGAGTCCTTGAAGTCCTTGATGTCGTTTACTACACTGGCGATCCTGTCATTTTTGCATCTTCTAACCATAACTTCCAAAAGGTAATCCATTCTTTTAACACTAAAACATAATATCTTCATCAACACTGTGAAGGTCAAATGCTCAGTAATGTCCAAAATCTAATGAGATACAAGCTACAGATCGACTCTAAGTTTGTCGAACAGGCGAATAGCTTCAAATATTTGGGAGTCGAAATCACATGTGATGAAAGCAAAGAGTAAACATTAAATTCAGTTTGAATTTCGGGATGGTTGACAATAAAGAATGTTTGCAAGAGCTCATAGCTTCATATCAAAAGCAACATATATGAAATGATTATAAGCCTCATAATGCCATACGTAACAGAGAGAAGATCAGATAGAAAAGGGGATCAAGAGATGATGAGACAAAATATGGAGTGAACGTAAAGTTTACGCTCCTAAGGTGAACCGGTGCCATAGCCGACGAGTTCACTGCAATTTACTGTTTCACTGTGTGAATCCCCAATATCTCAAACGGTCCTTACCCCTTATATTAAACCAATTTTCAGTATATTAGAAAAACACGGCAATCTATTTCCGTAAAGATGGAAATGAAAAATATTGACAAAATTAATTACTCTGCTCAACAATCCACATCACTAAATGTTAAATATGTATTGATAAATATATATAACAAAGGAAATTTTTTTGAAAATTTGTTAACGTTATGGGTAGCAAATTCAATTTTTAATGATCTTAAGGAACCAGAGAGAGATTCGCATTTATGAAAAGAAGTAACACCCAAGACAGAAGTGCCTTGGACGTCTGTTGGACAAAAGCCGTAGTGCCTTGAACGTCTCTTGGATCAAGAAAGATTGGGCGTCTCTTGGACTATGCTCCAGGACATCCTCAAAACCTAGATGAAATCAAAACAGCATTGGCTGTCAAAGTTGTTTACATGCATCGAACTATAACTTCACTTTTGCAACTTATTCTATCCTTGTTTATTGGTGGCCTTTCCATGTATTAAAATGTCTTACTTAATAAAGTAAAGTCGGTTTGGGATGAGGTTTCGACAAAATGTTTAATTCGAGTTTGTAATAAACTTCTGCTAACATTAATTAACGATTTTGAAGGAGTGCTACAAAAAGAGAATCCTATTGGAGACATTACCAGGCTTGCGTATGATTTGGATTGGTAAAAATTTAGTGCTAAGATGTCAGAGATCATTTATCCAAGATCAATCACTCACAAATGAAGTTTTTTTTTCACAATAAATTATTATTATTATTAATTACACAAGCACTTGAATCGTGGACAGCCAGAGGATGAAGACAACGAAAAAGATATTCCAAACGTGATGAAACCGGCCGATCTTAAGCGCATACTTCTTTCCATTGTTCTTTCAACCATGAAAAGGTTCTGTGATGTATGTACTAAAATTATCAACGAAAGAAACCGAAATTTGAAATTTTGAAATTACAATTTAACTATAACAAGTTTAACTATAATACACATAATATAATGCAATATTTAAAAAAAACATTTTTCGAAAACTGCTATTAAAAATTCACTTTTCGTTTAGTTTTGAGATACATAAATACTGGTGGTACGACTCCCGTGATTTGTCAGTTAAAAAAAGTGAAAAGAAACCGAGCTGAAGGTAACTTTGCATAAGTAAACTTACACCTTTACTTAGCGTGACGTGTTTCATAAATAAGCATAGAAAGTATTGTAATCTTGTTTTACTTGAATCTAGGCAGACACAATTTTAAATGGAACAGTTCTATTTTTCTAAATAAAGCTGTTAAAAACATAGGCCTCGCAATTAATATGATCTCAGATTAGTCGACCACAGAGGACGGTTACTGAAGTGTTAGTGTACGAAACATTTTCTAGTTGTCGACCGTTTATTAAAATACCTAAAATTACTGAAAATTAGAAGTATTCAAAGTCTACAATAAACAGCTTAAAGAAGACTGTTCTTCCTAGTTGAATTTAGTCGATTCTGCTTAACTCGATCAATAGACATAAGTACAGACAAATATCATAAAATATTAAAATAGATGCAGTTGACGCATTTCATAATGGTACAGATATGATAGAAGTATCTCGAAAAATTTTGATTCCCAAAATTGCTTGATAGATGGATTGGCAGAAAAAATAAGAATTTTGATTATGGTTATCTTATTATAATATTTAATATTAATATATAATTATAATATTAGGATGGTTATCTTCTACTCTCAGTCAAGAAAAAAGGCTTGTTTAAATTGAATGGCAAGATGAATAAATGAATAACGAAAGCTATGCGCAATGACGAAAAAAAGGAGAAATTAACAAAACTTCAGAAAAACCATAAAATGGTCAGAATGTGATAAAGAACTTATATACAAAATATTACCATCTAATATGTACGGATTAATGAGCATGTGTTGTTGCCAAAATCAAATAAAGCATTAAAACTTTAAATAATTAAAATCGTAGTACTTTAACTGATTTTATTATCAAAAATTTCTGATTGATTTCAAAAAAGTTTATGATAAACGAATTTACAAAAAATATGTCTAATTCTATAAATGCACTTACATGTCTAAAATACATGAAAATAACACTCTCAAAATCAAATACTTAAAACTTGATTACAATTTAATTTAACAAACACACAAATCCAACACATTCGTAATATTCTCATCTCAAAAGTGAGAAGAAATATTTGAACTGTTAGTAGACACTATTTTACAAGCTAAAATGCACAAAAGAGATGAACTCATTTGGAGCAACATTTGGAAAAGAAAGCGAGATAAATTGAACAATTTCAGAAACAAAAAACTAGAGGATTGAAATAAACATAACACCAGGAATTTCCCATAGCATAATTTTCACCCAACCTTTAACCAACCCAAAATCTATCTAGACAACATCTCTGAGGAGGACAATATGAGGAAAGATCTGCTTGATTGGCTGAAAAGGAAGAAAAGCGAATCTAACAGAAATTGGATGAGGTTCAAACATTGCGTGGAATCAAATATAAGATATAAAATTAATCTTATATTTAACTCACTAATTGTAGCAAAAGCTAACCGTAATACAGGATTTGTTGTTACAAAAAGACTAATGTATATTTCTAAAACTATAAATTGTTTAAAGATAATACTTTAATAGAAATCAAAAGAAACCCTACAATTGCTTTTCATAACAAAATCAAATAAAATTTTAAATCGGCACAATTTCCTAACACAGCAGAACATAACTATGTACAGGATGAGTCAATAGCGCAAGGACGGAAGATTGTGGCTTTATGATTGAAAATAAAAAAGTTTTTATGTTATACTACGTTTCATGTCGTACAACTAATTTTATTTAAATGGAACCTTATGTATCTTTTTACATATGCTGATTAGTTGTCGTAAATGGTATCAGAACATATCTTATTTCCAAGTTTTAAATGGAAGGTTGCCCACTTATTAATAATATGTGAAAATTTTTGAAAAATCATGTGATTACTCAAAATTCGTTATCAACATTATTGCTAAAATACTGAAGATTGCAATTTGACATATCGATAAACAAATCTTGGGTCTTTCGATGGTCGATAATACTATTGCATAATATACACGAAGTTTACCAGTAGCTATTAATTTGCATATTTTTGAACACTGTGCAAATTAAAACTTAGGGTTTTTCTTTTTTTAAATTTACTTCCGGTGATATTTCACCAATTATTAAATTAGGGTTTTTTTTAAAAACCCTAATTTATTTGAAGGATAAAAATTATTTATATTACTCAAATTAAAACTACCTTCCATTCTCACCTATTTAAGCAGATACCTTAACATACCTTTATCTGTAACAGAAAAAGTTCATGAACTCAATATAATCAAAAACATAGCTTACAATAATGGGTTTTCTGTTGATTTTGTAGATATATTATTACATAAAATACAAAATAAACAAAAATTTACTTTTTCAGTTAGCTTACGTACTATCCATCTTTTTATAGGGAATTTGCCATACAGAACCGTAAACTACCTACTAACATAAATATGTCCTTCCAATACAACGGTAGATCTTTTAAAAAGCTCTTTGATGTAAAAGAAAAAATAAATATTCTTGATGATGATGGTTTGTCCATGAAGAATGTAGTACCTGTGGTGCTACATACAAAGATGATATTGGTAGGGATCAACTTGTTTAATGATAACTTTATTTTTATTTTGTTCTAACACCAATCGTTTGCAGAATTACAAAAAGAAATATTCTGCCTTTCTTAATCTACAAGGATCCGTTCATTGTACTTTCTGTTCTATTTCTGATCAGCTTTTGAATTTGATATGTTTCAAGTGGTCGATTGCTGGCATGTTTGCCCTAATAAAACAATGTGGAGGATCTGGGAAAACAGGGCTGTGATAACTATTGTTGATTTAATGTATTTATGACATTACAGAGGCGAAAATTCAGAAACAATTATATAAAAAAATTTAAGACGACAAATTCGTTACAAATGCATAATTTTATAACTGGGTGGGAAAAAAACATGGGGAAGACCAATAAAACGATGGCAAGAATATCAGACTTTATCTTAATATATATTTATTTATATATTAAGATTAATATCCATACCAGAAAAAAAGGAAAACGGTGTAGATACTTCAGCCACTACTTTTCAAACTTTATAAGATGTAATAGTAATCGGGTAGTTATTGAAGTAAGTGCTAATGAGATGAAAATAAAAGTGTCGGGTTAATATCTAATGAAAGATCCGGATGTAGCTTCACACAAAGTTAAAAACCACACGAACGTTAGAAATTGAAAGGATCTCAACACTTTTTCTGCAAAACTTGATCATTGTAATTTATTTTCCGGATTATATCATTCTCTAATTCATAAAATTGACCCCACATAATCAGATTGGAACGACATCTTTGTAGTTCTGGTATAAAAAAAATGTAAATAAAGAAATCAGAAGATGTCGCGAATTCTACATTTTTATATACAAAGATAGAAACAGCTTGATTTGGAATAATCCTTTTAAAGCATTTGTTAAAGAATTGCAATTCTCGGATTGTAGCGTACATAAATAGCTACATATTTAAAATTATTAGTTTATTTCCTTGTTATTACCAATTTATTATTATTATTAATTTATTATTATTATGTCTTTGAATTTTGCAAATAAAACATACCAACAGAGTTGATTCTACTAACTCGACATTAGAGACATCGATTAAATACAAAAAAATCAAAAATTTCATCGAATGAAGAACGGCAGTGCCAAATCATCCTAATTCTTGTTATATCGTATCTATCCAACCTAGATCTTACAATAGAATAATAGAAAAGTTCCAATCATCGCTACGCCGCACAAAATTTAATCAACTTCCAATTGCAATTACAAGTTATCTGAAACAAAAATTCCGAATTCAAATTTAGAATTTTAGTACGACAGTACATTAACGTCTCCTAAACACTTCGTTCTACATTACACAGTATTAAATCTCGTTTCGCTTGGCCTCATAGATATCGCACCCCGGTAAGAATAAATTTCTGATGTGCATTTTATTATATACATTTTCTTAACAATTTAATAAGTATTTATTACTGATGAACCTCACAAAGGCCATTTTTTGAGTTGTGACACTATTCTCGCCGGGACATACGGTTTTGGACAAGAACATGTCTGTATTAGAAAACAAAGATTCAACCACATACCAAATCCCCTGTTGAGAAAATATCCATTCTCAAAGGTCAATTTGAACATATCCATATAGATTTAGTTGGAGCTTTTGTATCTTCTTACGTCCTCATTGTAATCGAAAGTCTTATTCGTTAGCCCAAAGTGTGTCCTATATTTCACCTTCTGTTATCGCAACGCGATTAATATTTGTAACTATGTCCAACTATGTCACTTATAGTGTTATAATAAAAAAGTACATAATATTCAGTTTTGATAAACTTACTGTAAACCTATCATTTTGAGATATTTGGTGTTCAGCATAAACAGCTATCTATTCAAATAGTATTTTTTTAGTTAAGTTTCCGTTATTACTACGAATTTATTATTATTATTATGTCTTTAAATTTTCTCAAATAAAACACATCAACAGAATTTATTCTTCTTTCTAAAACAGAGTTATTAAGTCAACCAACACTAACAGTAGGCTAATCAACACACTACTATCTATCTTAAAATGAAAATACGTACTTAAACAGCATGTACACCAGTATTATACAAATAAACATACTTAACGATGAAAATAAATTGTACCACTGTATGGATCGATTTAGCTCGGTCCAAGTACTTTAAGGACGATATCAAGGTTCTCTAGGAATAATTAATACTATTTAAAGTAACGATTCTACTGAATACATGGTATCAGTTTTTTTCCATACAGTAAAACTACTGTTGATTGTTGATAATATCTTGTTACTAACGATTATTCAAGCTGCCAATAACAATATTGTAAAAGCTATATTTTGGTTCAAACCATACTAGAAGCCAAATTCATTATTTATTTCGAACTGCCCAACTATAGCAAAGGACACTATTTATATCATATTATAACTATCGTTTAGAATAAATAAATCACCAATAAGAAAGGAAGTTTGAATGTTGATGCACATATGGAAAACCTTTCCATTGCTTTCTAGACATTCTTCATAATAGACAAAATATATTGTGCAATTACCGAATTAAGAACTAATCATTGTTGCCTTAAAATTACTTGCATTAAGAAATCTTTACAATTTTACGACTCCAATTTTGGCAGTGTTGAAATCTATTACGCTTAATCGATATATTCTCTCCAACGAGTTATTGAAGAAAGAATATCAGACTCGTGGGACCTCCTCTGAATAAGTTCTATTAAGTGCTGTCGCCGAAGAAATTAATTACTATGACGATAACTTGGTAATAAGTACAAAAACACCAACGTCTTAGGTTATATATGCTCGTGTACAAGAAATATAAGCTTAATAAGTAATGGGTGTTTTAATTTGTGGAGGTGAAACTGTAGCGTTATAGCTAATGGTTAAGACCGAGGGTGCATAAATTTCAAAACGCCGTAATTATTCACCTTTGGGCTAGAGCAGGGGATTTATGAATCACTTGTCGGTCGAGTTTCATTCACGATTGAATCTTAATGGGAACATATCTCACGTTGCTCACAACCGCCTACGACTTCTTGGCTATGACAGCCGCGTGAGTGTGGACGTTCCTTTTAGAACTTCCTTCCACGTCGTTGTTATAAAAAGCAATTAATATTTTATTCATATCTATTTAGAAGCATTTTAGATTAGTTCAAAGAATAATTATTTAATCACGATTAACATTCATTCGTCAATCTTCTCTTTTTGTTTTGAGAAAAAAGATGATTCAGCATCAAAGATTTAACCGATCGTTTTCTGATTGTCAGTCTCGAAAACGATTTCGCAAACAATTCTCACCGGGACTGGTCTGATTCAGAGACCGGCTTCGTCGAAACGACCTTGCGCGCCAATCTAGATCTGCGAATTATGCAAATTTGCGGACGGATGTTATGAGTTCGGTGAAAACGGTTCGCATTCGGTACCCGCTAAGTAGGACTAATTAAGAATAAACAACTCTTTAATAGTCGGCACGTCTGGACTTTGCGTTTTCGGTCACGAAGAAAAGGTAAAACAAAGCGAGACAAGACGATGAGCAAACGATTTTAACAAAAAATAAATAGTTTGCAAGACCTTGCACGGTTACACTTGGACTACTTTAAAAAACCGTCCTGATTCACACACATTCTATTTTTTTACTCTCCCGCACTGTTTTACGTAACCGAAACGTAACTATAATAAAGATATTAACGGAGTTATTGAGCGGTTGAACGGTGAATGTCAATGGTAATGTAAGCAATAGGAGAGACAATCAACGTTTTTTTCCTCGGTTTCTTTGGTATTCTTTTCATCAAAGCAAAATAACGAGTTTTATGTCTCCTATTCAATGGGAGACGCCGCAATAACCGATGCGTGCCGCTATTACAGGTGAACCAGGGAATTACAGGGAACTAGTCCAAGGTTACTATTGCACTTTCACGGTTATGATGGTATCTTGTATGAGAAATATCCGTGCCTTGACGCAACAGTTCGTCCCGACGTTTTAAAACAATTAATAATAACAGTCTAAGTACACAACATTATTACTAGTTTTGTAATAATTATTCTTAAGGTGAATTCTCACGATTTGTCAAATTTATTACATGATCAATTTTTAATTATAAATGAAAAATGAAACAACTGGAAATAAATGTAATCTTAATGCTGTTCAAGATGACTGGTCAAGGTTATCAGTTTTTAAGATGTTTATAAGTAGTATTAACCATTTTTAAGTCTAAATTGCAATAGCTGACTAATCTGAAGTGACAGTGGGGTGAGTCACAGCACTTAGGCCTCAGCGGGTCCTTTGTACATCCCCACAATAAACACTTCATTAAAGGGCCAAGACCAATGCATTCATGAACGTTAACATAGAACAGAAATGTTTTTTATATCCGCAATTTGAGGCCATGATATTCCAAAAATGAATTCCCTTAAGTATGCAAGGTTGGGACACCGTCTTCCGTTTCACACCGTCTACACAATATAGACAGATTGTTTCACACCCTCCATAGGATGTTTACCAGCTACATGTATAATATGTACTTACGTAACTTGCAGTGTGCGGTCAACAAGTGGATGAGGAACCTCAAGTCAGTGTTGAATTTTCTTAAAATCTGAGAAGATTTCTTCCAGTTAGGGTAGAGCAAAGAGGTTCTTGTCAAAGCTAGATTATTATTAATTTATGGAAATTAAATGATATCCAGTCATCCAATACTTGTTTTCACTTGTTGTTTAGAAAAAAAATTGAAAAATTAAAAAACAAACTAACGCTGTTGGAGGAGTATATAGTAAAATTTTCATTAAAGCGAACTCAAAGGGACCAAAGAATAATTTGTTCGTAGTAAACAGATTCGTATAAACGGAGTAAACAGCCTCTTCTCTGGTGGGTTGAGGATGATCATTACCATCATCACGATTTGCAGATGACAAGAATGTAGACGTAGGAGTATTACTGTTGTTGACGCCATTTTCAAAAGTTCTTAGGACTAACTCTGGCCAAATCGTTATCGGCATTAAAAAAAATCTTCAAATAAAATTTCTAGTGGTTGTATCTTTTGAAAAACAGTCTTTGGGTTCTAGTGGTAATAAATCTAAATTTTCTTCATCTGTTAAATGAGTATTAGAGCATGATGAAGAATATTCAAAATGTTCAATTCTGTATCTCATGGCAATTCTTAGCTCTATACCATGATAATTTAAATGAAAAGTCTGTGTTAAAAAGTCTTTTATTGATATTCCACGTCTTCATTTTGCAGTTGTTTTTCGCTTCGATATCGTTGAAAATGAATTGTTTGCAATCTTCCAATAATTTTTCTTTCGAAGAATTTGAGAATTTCGAATTTTTTTGCTATTTCCATTTTAGTTAACTCAGATTTATCTACTTCATCCAAAATCATTTTCTTTGTTTTAATAATAATTGCGTTCTTGTTTTTGTTTTCGATTTACGACCGAGTTATCCGAATGAAATAGCACATTGGGGTATAAAATCTGATTCGTAGTTCGTATAAACAAAAATTTGCCTTAACCAAGTAAAAAGTAATACAATTTGTAAAAAACATATTGCTTCGGACCAGTACTTTGTTTGTGATCGGTTCATTCAAAACCCTGCCTTGCAATATTTAGAGGGACCATTCATCCCCATTTACAAATCAATACCGTAGTTGCCGGTACAACTCTGGTATTGATTATTATTACCATTATTATAATTTCTATTGATTTCTTTTCTGGTAGTAATGTGAAGTAATTTACAATAAATCCCGGGCTATAATGTTATTAAAAACATACACTTTATACACAAAGTACACCGGATTATGATGTAAAGCATAAATATTTTCCTGAAGCTACAGAACTTATGCTAAGCTTATGGAAATTGAACGATATCAAGTTATCAAGTACTTGTGGACTTTACTTTTTGTGAAAAAAAAATAGCAAAACACAAACCAACACATGTCGGAGGAGTATATAGTTTTATATTTAATTAAGCAATAAGAGAGGTTTCTTCTAAAGTATTTCATCATTACAGAGGTACTTCACGTTTAGAAAATCGTGACGAATCTTTGCTACCCTGTTCTCTTTCATCCTGCTCATTACAATCTTTTCCAAACTCTAAACTCAAGCACAACTGTGTCTCATCCTCTCATTTCACTATCGAGATTCTCCAAGGTTTCGCTCCTTACATTCTGCTGGGACGCAGCAGCAATATCCTCCCCTTCATCTTGACCATATGTCTTACTCACTACAATCTCTTTATCTTCTTTGCATAGTTTCAGGTTATATCTTCTTCTCCATAAATTATTTCTGCAAGATTGAAAAACATGAATCTTTAACTACCATTTTCACCTTATTTATAAGATCACTTGCCAAGCTTGTTAAAGTTGTTATGTTAGTACAACAGATCAATATCTAAGAAACAAACTCAAACAACATCAAAAAGGTTGTAATTAAAAAAAAAATCAAATTCTACGGGTCCTGTAGAATACCATCTCTCTACAGGAAGAACCTTTGATTTTGAGTGCACATGATAGTGTTTATTTTGAATCATCATATTATAAATCGCTTTTCTTGGAGATGATCTATATAATCAGGGAGTTCAAAATGTCAGTGATATTTATTACCATTTAATCAGTTTGCATGGTTGTGCTCATTCCCTTTGGTTATCGTTCTGGTTTTTCATATTTTCCGCTGGGTTGTTGTTTCTCATTTTGTTTGCTCTCTCTCTCTCTCATCATCTAGTGAGTTTCTTATTATGATTATTTCGGGTTGCCTCTTTATCGATGGTTATTGAATTCATTAAACGGCGTGTACATAACATCATCATTTTTCTTCTAATCGAGTGTTGTTCAATTGTGCTTGTGAAGTATTTTTCTATCTCGTACCTTTGGTTGCTGTTCCAACGTGGTGGATGTCCTTTGCGGTGCAAAGTTTTTTGATTGTAACGGGTTATCTTCTATACATTATTAAAAAGTATTCTCAGATGAAGAATTAGGTAAAAAATTATTAGGTAAAATTAATTAGGTAAAAACGAAAACTCAGGAAAAGTAAAGGAGGCTTTAATTTATATTTTTGGTTTGATTATCCTAATAAATATAACTTTCACTCTTTCTGTTATACTCCCGTACTCCCAATCGACTTATTTCTTTAAACCTTTATCTCTTTCTGTATGCTGTAAACTGATATCTTAAATCACTCATGATGCGGTTAAAAAAATACCAGATAATGAAATCATCTGACTTAAGGAAATCTACAAGTATTTTGCACACATCATATTTCTAGGTGGATTTCAGTATTTTACTGCCGATAATTGGTCCAGGGTAAATCTTTCTTTCTGATTAATACTTTCTCAGTATTTTTGAATCTATTATGTAAATACATTCACTTGGTAGGAGAAATACTCCACCATCACTCTTACACGATAATTTTGCACCCTGGTTGTATTTTGTAATATTATTATTATTATTATTTTGTAATATAATATTTTGTATTGTGTATAACACATATCGTAACTGGGAATTAACTGTAGATTTTTCTTATTGCTATTGCTGATTACATTGTGTTATACTTTCATATTTCGGAGCTTTTTAAAACATTGTTCCCAAATACTACTTCTTCGAAATTATGCCTCTTGATCCTGTTTGATTTTAATTTTTATATTGAGTTTGTAACAGTACAGATTAATTGTTTTGTAAATTCGTATAGCATTAAATGCTTTCTGTCTTTATTGTAGGCTCAATCGTGACCTTGATAGGCAACGATGATAAGGCATTGGTCACGTAATTGTTTGTATATTTTCTTACCCAACTTCTCCCATATAATTCAGTCTTTAAATCTATCGATTCTTATGCTAGTGTTTTTGTATTTTACAGTTAACTTCACCTAAATTTTACCTGAAGAAGATAGTGACCAGAATCACAGCTCTCACATCTAGCATACCAATACACACTTCATGTGAAGTACACATCTCTGAGTTTACTACTGCAATCGAGATTGAACTCCAGGCTGCGGACAGGACATAAGGGAAAAGATTTGCAAATTATCAACATCTTAACGCAAAGTTTCTAAGATGGGTTAAATCTCCACAAAAATAATGAAACTATTTCAATTAGAAACCTTTGATTTGTATTATTACAAAAATGTGTTCAAAGGATCAAGAAGATTCATTAGAATCATTAGTTCTGCCAACCGTGAAACGCAAATATAACTTGTCTTTTATTACAAAATAAATAGAATTTGAATATATTATTATCAGAAGCTGAAATCCGATAAACTCTTGTGCCGTTACACAACAATTATTCCAATGCCATCCATCACATACGGACGACTTTGCGGGCTCATTACTGTAACGACCGCCGAAAATGAAGTTCTCAAGCGCCTAATAGCCATTTAAAGTTGTCATTAATCACGGAACCTGGCGCTCGAAGAAGCGGCCTTGTTGGCCTTTTTCGTGCTTCGGGGTCCTCACAATCGATCCTCTAACTGCGTTATCTTCACGCTCCGAATGTTATATTTTAATTAATCGCGCCAGGCCAAAACGTGACGTCGTCGATCGCACTCTTTATTTATTTTTCGTTCGCATCAAGGCCAATAGATTAACAGACGATGAATACACAAAACGGGACGTACCCGGAGAACGTTCTTTAAACTCGGGCTAATTAATGAAGTTGGGGACGTCATAATTAGTATTGGTTGATTTGTTGAGTTTTTAATTAACGTCACGAAATGAAAAAGTATTAACAAATATTTTCTTGTTTTTTAATGATTTATATTATAACTTTATTCAAATTTTTTTCAGTTATAACATAATTTGATTCGAACATAGATGTAACAATAACTAATAATATGTGATAGGATCTTTATAAGAATTTTGAAGGTCAATTTCAACATAATGTAGTGACAAACTTTCAATTAATTTTCGATTTAGCCTGTAAAACCATGCAACAATCAAAACGCAATAATTGACTTCCTGGACAATAAACGATTTCGTTTGGTGTGTTAAAACACAGGCAAAGAAGAATGCGCATTCAACGAATTGCCCGCTCAGGGTCAACCAAAGGCGTATTTCCTCTTCGCCGCAAAAGTGAGTTAATAAAATAAATGAAGAAACAAATCGATTTCTATAGGAGGACGAGCTAATGATATCATCAGGTGTGTTTGCTCATCGCGTTGCATCACGCTAACACGTCCGTCACCGTTCTTTTGTCGGGGATCTAAACGAACCTCGCGCGCTAACGACTGTTTATATTATTAATCCTTTTTCTTTAAGACCAGGAAGTAGACCGCAGAAGGATAAGTCTTTTGCAAAAAAATATCATGAACCTGCTACGACGCTGCGTCATGATGTAAGCCACGACGGTACTCGCCAGTTGCATTACGTTTTCATTAGGCATTTAATCATTTTTTAATTGCCTCTATTATACGGTCTTATAAATAGATGAGTAATTATTGTTTTATTGGATATTTTCGCTTTAACATATTGTTGTGCTATATTTAGAATGATCGTGTTGCATGCATCGTTGATCGATTCTTTGGAATCTATAATGATTCATCATTTATAAGAATTAGATCGATTCATAATATGCATCTAAAATAGATCAAGAAATTCATTAAAAGATATATTTTAACACAGAATAATGTGAAAGCGTTTAGTAAGGTGTTATCAAATTTAAATTAAATTTAAGGAATTATTTAGAAAAGTAATTTTAAATGTCACAGTTAATGTAAGAAACAGGTATGTAATTTATGTTGATCGTATAAGGATTCAAAGACTATAAATTTGATGGTCACATAAGAATTTAAGATTGAATTCCATGTCATAGGAAATTGCACGATAATCATAAACAATTTAAGGTCTCAATTCTCAGTAAAACCGTTGTCGATAACAGGAGGTCACGTTTCAGTGAGACGTTGTGACATTCTAAGGTTGAAGCATTGACAAACGGCGATAATAGTATCACGCAGCTACATTCCATGCATTACACATCTCGTTCTTGGAGATGTTGGTTTAGAAAAGCAGGCAGTAACACACAGAGGCAGGCAGCCTTTCAGTACGTCCTCACCACGATCTCCTCCGTAATAGAGGATTTATGACCAACCCGACCATATCCAGTATCATTGAAAGTAATGATTTGACCTTTCGGTCGTCCTCGTGTTAATTGCAATAATCAATGTAGATCATCGCGAGAACAATCGAATAGTGCGGATGCCGACCTGTGCACACTAACGCAACCGTGTACATAATGCCGCAACAACTACGGGCCGTTTTCCATTGAACGATCACGTCCATTGCTCACAATGGTTGTTGCGAAATCGTTACAGTATCGGGTTCGATCTATATTCATCTGCTTTTTAATCGTATATCAATGTTGTATAGGAAAACCGATGTAAGCGAGACCAGCATAGGTGACCCGGTTTAGATGAAGGGGATATTCTGCGGCGAAGAACCCGCGGATATATCCCCGGTCGTAATCTTTTTCCACTCTTTTTTCGTTTCCTCGCACGATCGAGCGAGGAGCGTCTCTTTGTCGGCACTGGTCGCTCTCTCAGGTCGAATATGAAGCGTATCCCTCTGTGTGGCCGTGTATCATTACATTAAGAACGCCCCAAAAGATGCGTGATTACACGTTCTTAAGTAATGGGTGTACGATTACAGGCATTTCACTAAATAGTCGGGAAGAAGCCGCCTCCTCTCCCCTTATACGATGTTTATCACAAATATTAGAACGTCATCTCCAATATGGTTTGCGAGCGGTTGATTCACAGGATCGATTGTTCTGCGAAACGAGCTTCAATTACAAAAATCTTTATTGCTTATATGATTATTATTATCTACAGCAAGAATGAAAGAGATTTTTTTAAATATTTTGTGTAAACTGATTTAAGCGTAATTTATAAAATCAATAGATTTCCCATATGCAGCAAGGTAAACAAAAGAGAATGATATGTAATAAGTATATATAATTTATGATGTAATATTTATTGTTCTTGTACCACCGGTTTCGATCAATCATTTGATCTTCAGGCATGCAACTATTAAGATTTGCAGTAATTAGAGATCATTAATAACAATAAAAGTCAGAATGAGAAATGCAATAACAATCTGTTTACAAGCAACAATACAAAAAATACAAACTACCGTATTCGTTGGAATTAAACGAATACGATAGTATTCTATACTATCGATATATTGGTACTCCGAATATATACAATCTAACATTGATTAACAACTATAACCAAAACTAACATTAGTATTAAAGCTGACAGGCTTTAAGACGCCTAAACCCGAATGTTTCTAGTACTAACAGCGCGAGTTCTTTTAGTTCATTAAATATAGTAAACGTAACATTGGAACTACAAGTAAAACTAGAGCTAACACTAGACCTATGATTAGAAATATACGAACGTCTGGAGACGCACGTCTTAACCCAAATAATTCTAGTCCTAGATGTAGCGTTAGTTCTAGTTTTAGTTCAATGGAATATGTGTAATCTAACATTGAATAGCTACTACAATCATAACTAATACTAGCATTTCAGCTACTAGACCTAAAAATAGAAACATTCGGATATAGCCGTACTGGTCTTAAGACGGCTAAACTCAAATGTTTCTAGTTCTAGTCTAGTGTGAGTTCTACTTTTAGTTCATTAAATATATGTATAACATGTATATTCTTAGTCAGTGTTGTTAAATACTCGTGTATTTATTTTCAAGGGATAATTTCCAGGGTATATACCAGAGGGTATTAATTCAATATAAGTATTTCGAGGTATTTATTTTATATAATTTAAAAACATATACAAAGATCTATCAAAATAATAAAATAAACCCTAAATAAATTGTATTACAATCATATCTTGTTCTAATGTTATAGTCTTTTATTAAATCCATTTTTTTCATCGATAAGTATTTATTAGGTAAATTAAACGAACGAAAGGACTTCTTCTGTTTTCTTAACAGGAAAAGAATGATGATGAGATGGTTGATCTTTCAGTGTTCTCTTAAATATAAAACGTTTTAACCTAGAATAGTTTTTTGAATAATTTTTCAAATTTCGCACCGCAAACTCGACCATTTAAATACAGAATTCCTGTGATGACATTGAACTTTAAATTTGATTTTACATATCTCCAAATTTTGACGATAAACAAATAAAAACATAATCAAATTAAGTTATTTATAGAAAGAAGTGCTTTCGTTCGTTTAATTTACATAATATCTTGCTCTAATCCAAATTACGCCAAATTCGCCTGATATTAGTGTATTGTTGTCAAAAATTGTTGTTTTTTAGCGATAAAATAGCAAAAAAAAAAACAAATTTCACTTAATTATCAAATTGTCAAAAAAACTGTTTTGCATGAAATGTCTTTCTGCAATCTGCTGTATAAACAATACTCTTCTACTTAATTTTTTTATACAGTGTTTTCGTAAGTCGTGGCATAATTTGAATCACACACCAGAGTGAAAATGATGTTAATTCGTGACTTAAATATTTTTATATAATAAACTGTTGTCATGAGAAATCGTTTAAGATCACTTTTGAAAACATGCGGTCACTGGAATAATGCTGTACAAACTGTTCGCAAAGATTATTTATTTAAAACTTTTTTATTATGCCAAAACTTATCCTTGTGTAAATTTTCCAACTGTTTTTTTTTCTAATTAAATTTACTCGTCGATTTTCCACGATTTTTCAAAAATGGTTAAGAAAATAATTTTTGTGAATTTATGATGAATTCAAAACTTCATATCTCAAAATCGTATTCAGATATTCAAATATAGTTTTGTTCTCGAAATGTGCACAATTTTCTTTATAAATGACAAAAAATTTTATCAAGATATCTCAAAAATTCTATTTATACGATATTTTTCAAATGATTAAAGAAATCGTTAATTTTATGAAACGCTCTAAGTTTAGGTAAAGTTCAAACATTGATATCTTAAAATCGGATTGAGATATTCAAATATGGTTTTGATCTTGAAGAAGTACATACTTGTTCTATAAGCAACAGAAAATTTCATCAAAATATCTTTAATAATGATTAAGAAAATCATTAATTTTATAATATAAACTTAAGTTGACTTCAAAACCTGATATCTCCTAACCGGATTCAGATATTCAAATATTGTTGTGTTCTCAAAAAAGTACATACATTCATTTGTAGTAGACTTTTAGGTTTTAGGTTAAGTTTTAAAGTTTTAGGTTTACACCCAAACTTTTCACGCGAATTATTATACTTTCTACTCTGTTTTTTAAAAAATGGGATCTAAAATTCACTTTATTTTTTTATTTACTCTAGTTTAATGGGTTTTTTAGTATTATATCCGAATGGCGATATTTGTCAATTCTCAAGTTTCCATTATAAAAGCGATGGTATGGAATCAAGTCTGTCATATAAAATTGTTTTTGCCCATGTCTTCTTCTATCTCGAAAATTGATTTCGCAAAATCATGTCTTATCTTTATTTCATTTATATGAGAATGCATTCGCAGTATATACAGGGTGTTTAAAAAAATTGCTGTGGGACTGTCAATGGCGTTAATATTTGAAAAGTAATGATGAATACTCATAATATACATGGGCTAGCAAATGCTTCCTTAGAGGAATCATTTATTAACATTGCCGTGTTTATTTATACCTTGTAATATATACATATTGCATATTTGTTTACTATAACCCTCTGTTCATCAGTTTTAGTTTTTCAGCTCAATTGTTTGATACTCAAGCTGACATTTTTATTTCTTTGTCCATACAGCTAAAGTACAGGCAAACATGATACAAGTTTATAGGTGTCCTATAGTCTACTAGCACTTCTATAAATACCTAATATTTGGTATTAACCGTAGGCCGGAGTAAATACCATTTTATAAATACCTACCCACCGGGTATATAACTGGCGCCCACCACTGTAATGAATCATAAGTAAAACTAGATTTAACACTAGCATTAAAGCGGACACATAACTAAAAACCCGAATAGTTCTAGTTCTAAATCTATTCGAAATAGGTTCAATTCTAGGACTACAAAAATAGTGCGTCTTAGATTCAAGCGATTACGGTATATGTAGTTTTATTCCAATTAAAAAGTTTGCGTGGAGATAATAGCAAGATTGTCAAGGAGTTTTATATGCTGTTATAAATTCAATTTGTTCGTTTGAAAATTCATTATTCAAAAGGAAAACCGTATACAGTAATACAGTATGACCCACATAAGCGACACAGTAAATAAATGAAATTAAGAGATTTAAATTCTCTCGAGTTCTTCCTAATACATAATTTGTAGGAAATTTACCGGACAGAATGTTCCATTCCGAATTATCCATAGTGACATGCTATTATGTATGCTAAATAGCTGAGAATTTGCTGTTTTAAATGAAATGATCTAGCTTTTATAACATATCTGATTATATACACTAAAATATGTTGACTTTGATAAGACATGTTGATACCTAGTGCTTAAGGTTTTTGAGATATTTTAGTTAGTAACCTCTTTAGTGATTAACACTGTGTCCTTTAAATCTGAATTTCTTACAATCTGATTCTATTTGAAAGTGAAGTTTAACTTCAAAGTTGTTCAAAAACGTATTGCTTATGTTTTACCATATTCAATCGTAAAAAAGTAAAGCGACATAATGTGCAGCACTATACTACTGACAACTCTCTATGACTAAGGTCCGTAAATAATCAAAATGCATGGTCGTTAAAACTTTGGGACCGAATATTTAACCATTTTTCTTGATGGTATATTGATGGAAAGAACTTACAAAATATTTTTAGAAGAAGAGTTAACTAGAAGATGTAGATTTAAAACTTGACAAAGAATGATATTCCAATAGGACAGGATGCCTGCACATTATTCTAGAAACGTTCAAACCTTTTTAAATATTCGTTGTATGAGACATTGGATTGATCCTTTAGATCAAATTCCATGGCTAACAAGATGGTCTATTCTTACTCCCTGCTACTTCATTCTTTGTGGATACATCAAAACCCAAGTGTACGTTAATATTTCAACAACGGAAGAAGATAAGATAGATAGTACAAGGGAAATATTTAGTTATTAGCATTTAATATTTTATAAACCGGTTTCATTTATACAGGGCAGATATTTGATCACTTATAAATAAAGTTTGGTTAGGAATTATTTATCATTTCCTTTTTTAAATCATTATTAATGTTTAAAGACATATTTCCATGATCTCCTTTCATGGTGAATTCATTGCATGATTTTGATTTATTCCGTCATATCTCGACAACTGCAACAGATATTTATAGGATATTGTGGAAATATTAGTGCAGGATTAAATTATCAATCAAATAAGTAAATCAAATATATGATTGATCCATTTGGAATTGGATATTGTAACAGCAGTTACATTTTTGAACAATAAGATAGGCCGATGATGTCAACTATTACAAATTTTAACTTTCTAGGTCAATCAGTCTATAAGAAATTCAGATTTAAAGGGAACCGTGTTAATTGCAAAAAAAAATTAATTCGTTTTCCAAAATTAACACATTAAGAAAAATGAACATTTAAGTTTAATATTTTTTAACATGGAATATATTAAAAAAGTTCTTAATTAAGCAGAAGCAAAAAAGACGATTATTGACGTGCAATTAACATTAAGATAGAAATTAAAGTAAATAGGTTTCCTGTGGTACATCTAGGTTACACAGTTAGCTTTTATATTAGCACAAGACGACGAACGATCTCTAAATCTTTTAGAATTACGTTCACGATAATCTAGTTCTAGCAGTGCAGAATTTACATTGTAAAAATGTTGTAATGAAAAGTATCCCTTATCATTTATTCCTTAAAGAAACTGCCACTCGGGTCATTCATAAAGAAGTTTTCTTGTTTTAATGTAAAGAGGGATCTTAACCGTTCAATGCTGAAACTTAAATTTTTAAAGCATTCTATATCTCAGTAGTATATTAAGCTGGCAAAACCAAATTTGGTACACATTATGAGAGAGTACACTATATATATATATAGTGTATATATATATATATATATATATATATATATATTTATAAACAAGGGTATTAATTGGTAGCAAGTTGAGATTAATTCAGGCATCTCAAAGGGTTGATTAAGGGTAATGATACCTCATTTCGTATAGAATTTAATTCTAATTTCTTTTTCACTCTTATTATCCTTTAAAAAATATTGTCGTTTATTAAATAATGAATATGTACAATACATGTATTTCATTGATATAATTGAAAGTCATGGAAAACTTTGTTGCTTATTGTTGGATTTTTTATGTATATGACATGTTGTTACATGATATGGATAGCGTTGTATAATGATAAAATATAAAATCGGTAGAAATTTGCTTATTTAAAAATTAATTTGCTTATTTTAAAATCGGTAGAAATTGCGGTAGAAATTTGTTAATTACCACTTTGTATGCAAGTTTTATAAAAAATGGTAAATTTTTAAAAAAGCAATATGGTATGCTCATATGACCTCATTCATTGATAGATAATTTCAAGTAGTATTTATTATTGTTGTAGTTATCATATTGGTTACCGTTACAATAATGCGCGAGTCATCTGTCATATTCTCTTCTTGACGTTTTTACGAATTATCACATCATCATTATCATAAAACTTAATTATATATTGATGGTAGAATTGATGGTTATCTTATCAATTAAATACAGAAGTATATGTCAAATATGATGGAAATTAGTATAAAATAAATAAACTTTTAAAAATTCGTTATTATTAAAGGATCTGTTCGTCAATATACAATTGTTCAAGAAGAGTCATTAGATCTAATTGTTAAAAGAAATATTTTTTAAATGAAGGTATTCTTGTAAAAGCAATTCCAATCACACATTGATTTACCATTATATTCGAGAGTTATTACCAATAATAATAATAATCTTTATTGCCCAACAGACATACCAATTATAGAACAATACTAAACTTAAAATTAAAAGTAGCTGCTATAAATTGGATATTAAACAAGAAAACAATAGATATCTATTTTCTCATCCATTGATTTATGATTTTAATTTCATTTCGCTAATTTACACCTAATTAAAAAACTGACTTAAGGCATAATTTAAAAGTTATAATATTGTAAAATTAGTTAATTTAGCGAAAATAATAAACAATAACAATAAAAAAGTTAAGATAACCAAAACGTTGAGTGTAGCAACTCAGCTAATAGACGGAAGAAAACTTTGTATCTTATGATTTACCTACTTATGGAGATCATTTCATAGTTACGCTCAATATATACAACATATTATACTGCTCACAAAACGCGTGATGCTCGGAGAGCTGAATTGAAGTTATCTGAAGGCAGTTGGAATGAGCACTAACCTTCGGATGGTTTCAAAAAGATGAAAAATTAGGAATGTAAAGAATTTGTGCAAATTTTCTCATACGAGCAAATATGGTTTGTGAAACATGGTGTTTATCAAACCTCGTCTTTTGTTGAATTTCTACATTTATGAAATGTTTTAGATAACATTTTAACTGATCTAGATTTCGAAATCGCTTTTATAAAAAATATTTCTAAGCGGATCAGTCGATTTTAAAACTGGTATTCAATCATTAAGTAGCGTTTACTCTTAGAATTATGCAATATATAAGAAACAAATATAACTAGCTCCGTTTTCCGAGATTTATTGTTTAGCGGTTTTGTTAATTTTTATATTTTTACGTAATTTCCACTGATTCATTTTACACCTTGATTCGAGATATTATAGTTAAATTTATCTTTAAGTAAAAGTTTAAAAATGTTTTTTATGCGCATGTGTTCGTTTTAGGATTATCCAGATATAAAATTTTGCTTCATTCGTTGCATCTCTTCCTAACCTTTAAGATTAATGAGTAAACTAAATAAAAAGATAGACAAGTTTGTTCTTTTGTTTTACGCTGGTTTTCGAAGATTGTAAATGTTTTTTTATAATTTTATTTGGCTTTAACATTGATTACCTTTATAGAGCCCTCATGCCCTGACGAAGCATTATTTACAAGCGAAATATTAGCACGGTAATTCAATCAAGTTTTAATAAATCCACCCTATTCCTGGAAGGAAAAGGGTACATTTGTTGTTTAGTCTTGACTACCAAAAGTAGCAAGAAATATTGTATCATTTATGTCAGCTGTGGAGTTGGTCGTCTTGGTCAGTGACTATGCTTCTACGTTTGCTCCTATGTATGTTAATATTGGGTTTACTACTTACTTAGAAGATCCATAGGTACCGAATACGCGGGTGTTCTAGGCGCACAAGCACTCATACAAAAAATTTAAAATGCTTTCATATAACTTGAGGTGTTTCCGGAAGACTAGATTCTGCTTCTAGAAGACATCAATTGCTTTCAAAAAAATACTACTGCCCATAGAAAACTTGTGACTATTTGTTCTTTTCTCTACTCCTCCTTGTATTTGGTCTTTATAGTGCTTCTAAAATACCCTTCAATTTATTCCCAGGTCTCGCCATCAACTAACAGTAGTGTTCCGATGTTAGCTTTGGTTACCATTTGCCGACACACATCAAAGCACCTCCTCTTGTCTGCCGCAAACTTTGGACAATAGAACACCGTATGATCCAGTATATCCACTAACCCACCGAACCAACATTGTGCCGATGATGCTTTCCCGACCTTACATAAATATGTTCCGAAGATACCGTTGCCCGTTATCACCTGTGTTAGATAGTAGTCGACTTTACACCATTTTCTCTCCATCCATAGTTTCACCTTCGATACAATAATCCTAGCTCATCCGTCATACTGATGCCACCTATTCTGCATTTCCTCATCAGATCTTCCCTTATCTCGATCTTGCTCTGCGGAGACCATGCAACACGCTGATGTTTCACCTATATTATATTACTTATTACATTATCTATCTTCTGAAAAACCTGATAACACTAAAATAGCTATTGCCTTAGAATCACAACTATATCGTCATCAAGCCTTCAGCAGTTTTATCAACAACACTCTTAAGAGTATTATCAGGGATAACACGCCCCAGAATCTTAATAATAGCAACAAAAATGTTCTTCAATTAAAACCTATTATTGAAAAAGAAAATAGATAAAAATTAAATTGTTACCTAGGGGGATAAAAATGCGGGGCTTGTTGTCCTTGAGAAAGATTCTTACATAAATAAAACACTTTTATTCTTTGAACAAACTAAAATTAACACTATTAAAAAATCCCACTATTGCTAATAATAACCGCTTAAAACACTATTAAATAGTTGTAGAGAGAATCTGTTGAAGTGTATTATTGATGTTAAATATGCTAATCAAATGAATACTGTTGCTCCAACATTAAAAAGCTTAATTAAATTACACAAAATCAATCATAGTATTAGGACCAATGATTAGCAACGTTAATACACCTACAGAAAAAATTAAAAACATACAAAAATTTCTTTACAATACCTTCAGTGAACAATTTAATCATAGGGTAAAAAATCCTTCAATTTAATTGAAAGCTTTAAAAATATACCTTTTAATTATAATTCCAGACTTATCTCTTTTGGTATTAAAAAATATGTTTTGATGTACCTCTTCTGTGTATAAATGATTCCATAGATATTATCGAGACCTACCTCTGCAATAATATTCAACGATTTCCCTATGTACAACATCAAGATATTTTATCTAATGTTTAACTAATGAAAGATGGTTTACTCATGGGATCTCCAGTTTTGGGAATAATTGCTGATAAGAACCACTTCATCACTGAATACATCACATTCTATAAAAGATATGTTGATATCCTTCTTATATTTGAAGGGAATAAAGCTCAACTTAGTGCTCTTAACAACATTTTTAACAATATAAACAATTTAGAATTTACAAATGTGATAGAACACAACCTAACTATTATTTTTTTTGTTTTAAAAATTTCTAGAGTACTCTCGGAGAACAGAGTGGCCTTTGTAGGTTTCCGATATATATATATAGGAAACCTACAACACTGATCGTATAATTTCAAACAATTCATTTTCATGTAAACAGCATATATACGCTTCACTACGATTTATGTTCAACAAAATTACTAAATATACCCTTAAATTTACTAATTTTAAAAAACAGATTCCTACTATTGTAGAGTTGTATCCATCAAAATAGCATCAATAATTTATTTTTCCGAGATTTTTAAAATGACCTTTTTACCTATCTTTACCCTACCAACCTCACTTGCAGGAGACTCTGCAAGTGAATCTTAACATCTCTTAATAACATCTCTTAATCTCTCTGAGAATCTTAACATCACCCCAGTTTTCAATATTGGACAAAACCTAGAACAAATTTTAACTAACAACAGACATAAAATTTCTAATCGTCAAAGAAGCGGAATTTATCGTTTGAACTGTAATAGTTGCAATAGTTTTTTTACATTGGCCAAACGGGACGAAACATAGAAATCAAGTATAGAGAACATATTACAAAATCTTCTACAACTATTCACAAACATCTAACAGACAATAAAAATGTTATTAATATTTCCAACATTAAATTGCTAAAATAACTTAAAAAATCAAAAAAATATTGAGCTTTATGAACAGTTCTATATTAATTATCATATTAAAAAACTCCTAACATTATTTTAAATGAAATTACAGATTTTTGCAATAATAATTATTTCTCTTAAGATAAATGTCGAACTAGGTACGCACCATCCTTCAGGTAATTTTTATTTGAAATCTTCATAATTCTAAGCTAATTAATTTATTTTATAGATTCTTCAAATTTCTGTTTGTTTAATTCATCACCTCACTCTTAATTCAGCGCTCAGCTTTTTAATTTTTCAATTTTACATAGGCCTTCAGCCTATTTCTTTAATGGGTGAGACGATGCGACATTGCAGAGAATTTTTATGCTATTCATGTTTAATTTTTGGTCTTTTCCCATTTGATTATATAACAACTTAATGAACTTATCTCTTTAATTGACGGTAAGAAATTTTCCAACTTATAATAAATTTTTAAGTTTATTCATAACCTGAAGAGTTCTTAAAAAGCGAAACAATTTTTGAAGCAAGATTTCATTTTCTATAATTATCACAATGAACCTGGAGTCTCTCATTGCCAGATTCATGAACATGTATGAACCATGGTACAATATTTTAAAATTAAGATTTTCGCTTTAGAATCGAACGAAGAATCGCTACATCTAGATTATCCACTAATTGCTCAACATCTTGTGTATATATTTTGTACCAATTTCTTCATTTCAAAGAAAAGTTTCGGTATCGATTTCGGCCGAAACTACGATTATTGACGAATTTCGGTTTTGGATTCGGCTCAAAATTGAAATACCATACTAATAAGAAAGATTATAAATTGCATCATTCGCATATAAACATGAGAAGAGAATGCATGATTGAACATTAGTTCTTTAAGCGTTAATATCAAAAACAAATAACTAATTAGTATACATGTGTCCAAAAATTACGTCAAATTACTGAAAGGGGTGATTCTACATCTAAAATCATGAAGAAAAATCTTTTCACTTGACAAATAAGATAATCAAAAGAAAAAGAATAAATAATTTATAGGTTCCAAGATAACAACTAGGGGGCGTGTTTAAAGCACCATATCTTTTTATCTTTGGGTTTTCTGCTATTTTAATTGCGTCAATCATTTCTGCGGAAACAAATACTTAATATAGGTACTATTTAGAAAATTGCTTAAGATCAGTAGTTTCCAAGAAAAATTACATTATAGGATTTATGATATTAAAAATAAATTTAAAAATCCTAGTAGACTTCTGTCACATAACAATTTCCACTGTTAGATGAAGAAATAAGAATATTTACCACCCATTTTTTTAATAAAATTTACTATTGAAGTACTCAACATGATTGAAAGTTTATGAAAAAAGTACAACAAATACTTTAACAATTTCTTGATTTAATAGTAATTTGAATTCAAAAATAAGTCGTCACAAGTGTGTGATGTGAAGGAAGTCTACCAGGATTTTAGATTTTTTTTAAATTTATTTTAATACGTTAAACGTTTAATGCAATTTTTTGGAAAAACAACTGGTTTTAGATACTTTTTGAAGTAGTACCTTTTTTATGTACAATAGTTTTGGAATGATTAATGTTAAAAAACGACAGAAAAAATAAAAAAAGTACTTTCTGACTACCATCTTAAAGGACTCTAGCGCCTTTAGGAAGCATTTTCGGAATGGGGTTTATATAAAGTTTTCTTCATGATTGATTTTAGATGTAGAATCACCCCTTTTAGTATATAGACCCAATTTCCGGACGTCCTGTATATTTACTAGGTGTTATACAATTGTGCTTTATTATCCTGATTTACAACCTAACGGCACTCTTTACCACATTATTCGTTTCTGACTTGTAATTTCTCATATCCCTCTGCTATTTCGGCAACATGTATAACAACTGTTTTACAAGGTTCCCATTGTTCATAATTGTAGGATCATTGTTAATTGTTCTTTTTAATGTGGAATCTTCTCTAAGAGCTGCAATGTTAAATATTTTTTGGCGCCCTTCTATTGTTTGCGTAACATTAGCGATTCTGGCACGTAATAGAGCCCCAACGAGATAGTGATCAGAGTCTATGTTGGCTCTTTCTAGTTTCTAACATACTTCCAGTTTGAGAGATGACTATCACCAATTAGCAAAACAACGCTCTGATTATTGATGTTTACATATGTAACTGATATCGTAAGAAGATTCAGCGATGACCTTCAAGTCATATTATAAACAATTAACGTAGAGATAAAGGTTAACTTTTCACATAGAGATTCACTTACCTTAATTATTTTATAGTTATTTTATTATAATACATTAATATGTCAAGTTGTTGATTACTTAATATCTACTATTACTTATTTGAAAGTGAATTCAGTATCGTAATTTATCATTTTGTGTGGGGTGATCTAACCGCTAAAGCAACTAATAATTTACGTCAGGATTATTAGCCAATACAATAAAAATTGGTGACGGTTTTCTTTTCGTTGAAAATCGACCAGTGAAATACTACGAACACATGACGCAGTTGCAATAATTACATCTCATTGTTAGCCTACCGCAAATATAATCTAATTGATATTCGGTACAGTGAACAATCAATCAGCAATCGTTCTTCGAACACATCTTAAATGATATATGTATGAATAAAGGTTGACACTTTTTTCTACAAATCCCTATAACTTTTATGGCTTCATTAAAATTTCTGGTATGATGAATGTTTAAAAATTTTACTATTTTTCTTTGACCAGATATTAAAAGAGATAAAAATAAAAACATTTCCCACGACGTAAATGATGATAAATTATATTAAAAAACACCCTCTAAACATATGTTATTTACATACGTATTCATACATGTAGTCATTCATAAATCTTTTGGGACTCATTTACGCACGCGCTACGTGGTGCGTGTCTGCGTTGTCTCTGTGCTTTTATCTGGTGACAATGTGGATAGTCCAACAAGTCAGGGTGGCGACGCATAATTCATAACCGCTTATTAAATAAATAAGGAATAACCCGGGATCGTTTTAGAAAGTTATTTACGGCGCGCGTAATAAGTGTATCCTGCCCATATTAGCATATCCTTATCGGCCGCGTTCATGCCGTAGCGGGTGAAATTAGAGGTTGATAAATCACCACTTAAGGTGCGACCGGAGAATCGCTCTTGTGTAACACCTACTTAGGCGAAAAGCAAACCGTCGGGATGACCGGTTCGTGAGGCGAAAAAAAGAAAAATCGTTTTGTCAACTCGATCTTTTGCATTGTGTTCGAGGACATGTAATCTGTCACCTGTACAATAACTCGTGGTATAAATCATTAATGATATTATGAAAACGTATGCGTTCGCCCACAATTATTTATTTTTTACATTTATTAAACGGTGCCGACAACGTCGACGCTTCACCTGTACATCGTCGGATTGACGCAAATCGCTAATTGGTTAACGCACTGACATTTTGCCAGGACTGACAAGGCGTTCCACAGAACAATAAAGGCGTCCCCTTTATGCTAACGATCGGTGATAAACGTTTTAATTTATACCGATTAAAGGGAACTTTTTTAAAAAACTATGCGATTAGCATACTCTATTATTGCATACAATTAACCTTATAGATACTGTTCTGAGCGCGCTATTAATTTCCAGCCGACGACGATCTGTCAGACGTTAGACAGCCGACGATTTTGCTGTTGCGTCAGTGAAGACTAAATTGAAGGTGGATTAACATTTAAAGAACCTGCCTTAATATCACGTTATTAATCGAAAATAAATTTTCTAAAATTTTGTAAATCAAATCAATTTTAATTTGAACTGAAAATCATGAAAATTCGATTTAACGTGATTAATCCCACAATGTCTCTTTATTCACTACATCAAATTTGACACCTATGTCTTCTTCTTCGATGATACAGCACTAATATTGAATGAAAAAAGACCGCGTAAAATCTCAATATCTTTGATCTGGCGATTTAAATCAGTCCTAATTAAATAACAATGGGCGTCAAGTCCAAATTTTCAACAGCACGCGGCGTTTAGCATATGAAGGGGGGCCCGAAATGTGTATCACGTCACGGCACCGTAGATGCTGCTCGACACAAAAGAAATGTGGGCCGGTGTCAGGCGCGGACGCGCCTCTTCTCGAGAGATGAAAAGGTTCCCGAAAGTGACAGGGCGAACAAAAGGTTTCAATTAAGCAGCGCCTCGTGCACCCTCCAGGTGAGATATGTTATCCGATCCTTCTCTTGCATTGTCTTAACATGAGTATCGCTTTCGGACGTTAAGGCCTATTGTTCGCGATGGGTTATACGGTGACGTTTACAGAAGCGGTAAGCTTCAAAGCGATCCAAGAATCGAAATTGACGTCACGTCAAGTACTACGTACACATTTTAAGTATTAGGGAATCAAATAGACTTTAGAACTTCAATCATGGCTGAGAAAATGGAAAAAATTAACTCTTAGACATAAGCATTTAATATACAAATTCAAAAAGAAGTAAGTAGTGTTTGGTTTAACATAGAGATAAAAGTTATTTTAAGTCAAATAAAAATGATATACACACACAACTCTGTACAATAATTGATGGATTACAAATATTTATCGAAATTATAAAAAATAAAATGGAAGCAGTATTTAGATTGACTAGGATGTAAAAACACATTTAAGTGATGAAGATTGAAAATATTGAAAAGACAATACAAGTGCCAGTAATTGAACAAGTATTCTAAACGAAAGCAGTTTACAATATGGTGGAAAAGATGACAGTAAGATAAAATCATAAATCCTGGCTGTATTAATACGAGACAATTCTGGGGGGGGGGGAGGTGAGAAAGTCTAAGTCAAAATAGTACTAAAGCTAAAACTTCCATAGAATTTGACATTCTCAAGCAAAACATTTTTACGACGTTTTATAGTTTTTCATACCATAATGTTAGTTTGTTTAGTTTTTCACTTATAACTAGAAAATCATTGATGATTTCTTATTTGATTCTTCAATAAAATTGTATCTAAGATGTAAATAAATAATTTTTTAAATAGTTTTGTTCGAGTAGTGGTGAAAACACGTTGCAAATGTCCATAATAAATTCTGACCTTTTCGACTACCAGTAGTTTGTTTGATCAAAATTTAAGTTTAGTTTGGTACTGGTTGTGTATAGTTTCTACAATTTGCAAAAAATTGTTGATTGTAGATACTTTACGAGTTTATGGTAATGAACGTCCCATGTTCAGAAGTCGACACAATCAATGTTTATGTGTAAAAACAAAATATCTCTTTTATCGACTTATAATTATTCTTAAGTACCTAGTACAAATATAGGTCAATAGTAATAACAGGTCTATAAGAATTATAGACCTGTTTTGGATCAAGGGATCTGTGATTCCAAATCGTTCTGATTTTTCTGCACATACATATTGGAGAGAGGTGTTCAGAACGGTTCGGTACTACAAAACTTTTGAACAAGCAGATCAAAACAGGGCCTAGGTCCAAAATTTCATTGTCATGTGAAGATGTGTCTTCCGTAACTTTTGAGTAAAGTAGTGATGACCTTCTAGGAGGTGAATTACTTGATACACCAGTACGAATATAGTGGGAATATAGTACGAGTGTTGCTATATAATACAGAATAGCGACTCAACAAAACATTTCCGTTTGAGTCAATAAAGAGAAATCGAAAATTAATAGAAAAACAGCACATATTAGTATTTCTGTCGTTTACAAGTCAACAGACTGCTTGTTTTCGTGATGTTGCTGATAGGTATTCAGCGAATAGTGCAATTTATAAGCAACCTATCGATAGATAGATTGAGAAAAAATAGACACAGAAAGGCAGTTTAGAATAAATGACTGAATGGAATTTTTAACAAAAAATAAGGAAAGTCAAAGTCTAAAGAAAAACAACATTTATCTGTTCATAAATATTCTTCAAGTCGTGATTGTTCGGAAGTAGTGTCATTGCTATCACAATAATCAGTTTCTAGTCCACACATAAAATCAATTTGTGACTTCACTGCTGACCCCCTACTCCTGAAAATTCTTCATCAGAATCACTCACTTTTTCAAACACAAGCCTTCTCCGCCAGAAAATTTCCGCAATTATTGTACTCGGCTACTTTTTCGGTCTGCAACTTGATGATATCATTTGCCTTGTTCATTTAATTAAGTGGCCAATTGTCTGCTGAAGTAGTTCAGATGATGACACAATACTTAATTTTCAAGAACATCATAGTAAAGATGTTTTGGAAGATATGAATGATTCTGATGGTGAAAAATTAAACGGTAAGTGTGAATTGACTTTATGCTTAGAAACAGATGACCTTGACTTCGAATTTCTCATTCCCCAGATAATGACACCGAATATGTTCCGCAGTATTATTATTAATAATTCAACATAATCATTCATTTCACTTCAGGCCTGTTAGTTAACCTCGCCACAGTTTGCAAAGTAACAGTTGTTTCATATTTCTGGGCTTAGTGCTAAATTTTATGTCCTATCGTACGTAAGTTTACGTTATCAATGAGCTAACAGAACCCTATATCGCCTATATAGCCTATATCGCCGTATTATAGGCGTTCCTGAAATTAAGAGTTGTTATGAAAACTTTAGATCTGAAGGAAAGATTCATTCGATGCGTGGATGGTTAGTTTATTACGAATTACTAAGCATCGAATTATGGATCCCTGAAATCATGTCATCAAGGTTTTAACACAGTTGTAAGAGGTAATCGTATTTATGACAACTGTTTAAAAAATATATTCGGATGCGCATCAGAAAAGGAAGGTATGGAGTAATGATGGACACCAGGTCAATACCTGGGGAGTTGTGTTGGGTATCTATAAAATAGTAATTTATCTAGCTATTTACCCCGATCTACGGGAAATACCCAAACAGTGGATACCTATCCAAGGGTACGGCTTCAAACTTTTTGTGTAATTTCTGACTATACAATATGCAAATATTGAAATCAAAATTACAACAGATGACCTAGGTAAGATGTGATTTGGCAATTTTTCGCCAAAATTTTAGTTTAGAAAACATTACTTTGCAATGATTCTGTGTGATTCAAAGTGTGACTCATAATGCGAGACATATAACAGGAAATTTAGTCCCATCATTTGCTGCAAATTGTCTTTTGGAGAGCATGTATTTTAATTTCAAAATTTATACTGCTTCCAGAAGTTTGATACTGCTTTTAGATTACTTGATACTGCTTTTAGAAGATTATAATTGCTTGCACATAATTGACATGCATTTAGAAGACTTGTAATTACTCCTAGATTGTGATATATATGATTTGATACTGTTTTCAGAAGATTTGCAGTGCTTCTAAATGACTTGATACTGCTTTCAAAAGACTTGAAATGCTTCCAGAATTCTTGAAGTGTTTCCACAAGACTTGAAATGCCTTTAGGGGACTTATTACTGATTCGAGAAGATTTTAAATGCTCCTACAAGATTTGAAATACTTCTAGAAAACTTGATACTACTTCCAAAAGACTTTAAATAATTTTAGAAGACTTGTTACTGCTTCGACATGACTTGAAATGCTTTTACAAGATTTTAAATGCTTCTGATTACTTGATACTATTTTCAGAAGACTTGAAATGCTGTAGAAAAGTTGCTACTGCTTCGCCAAGAATTGAATTGCTTCTAGATTACTTGACACTGTTTTCAGAATACTTGAAATGCAGAAGAGTTGCTACTGCTTTGCCACAACTTGAATTGCTTCTAGAAAACTTGTACTGCTTCTAGAGGATTTAATACTACTTGTAAAGCTGCTGGCAAAAGACATGTTCATCGCAAAAAATACGATACAATTGATAAATCATTTGAGTTTGCTTTGAAAATATTAAATGAAATTGGAGAAAATGCATAATCTTCACGTAGTCAAACTGTTAATTATGGCTAAATATTGCTGAAAAAAGACAGCTTTATTGTAAAAAGCAAGAAAGCAAATTTTTCATGAATTTGTCAAAATTGAAATCTTCAATTTTTCACTTTCAATTTTTTTTTGAGAGTCATCTTTCGTTTTGTTTTCAACACCCATACGTATTTTCAAAAACAGGTGCGGATATTATCAGAGGAACCTGACGTCATCTATTAGAATTTATTCTCTTATTTTTATAGGTTTTCGTATTTTTGAAGTAATCTTGGTTACTTTTCAATGGGCTTTTTTATTTAGAGTAAATAGTACAAAACTACAAAACTTTCCTAGTTCTCCATTACAGTCCAGCTGCTTAAAATTAGATCTATATTATTCATAGATAAAAGAAACAAGACAAAATGTTCGGTGTTTTTTTTACTGTACTTCTGTTTTGGATCCTCTCTTTTCAAATATCCATATCTATGTTGGACACCGTGTTCCACCGTGTTCCGGACATCCATGTTCCAAACCGAATTCAATTGCAATTTAACTTTATATTTCTATCCTGTCTTCATTTTGATACTTACACGGTCTTTTCTTCAACAGCCTGAACATTATTCACATATCCTTAAAGAAATCATGATGATGATTTGATGTGCATCAAATATTATGTACATTATAACGTTGCTATATAGGCAGAACAACTTTCCTGTAATTTTACTGGGATTAAGATCCTATTTAAAGGAAGATCGTGATTATTCCCCCCACTCCAGTAATTTATGGACAGCTATTGCGCCTACCAGAAGAATTCTTTATCACCTCTGAACATAACAGCGGCTACACACTTACTACCAAGTTTGAGAGAAACTTTTCTTAATCTTTTACCCATTCAAAAAATTTCTTTTAGTGTTGAAGCCTTTCGTTTACAAAGACTTGCCGACAGCCGAGTTATTTTTTTTAATTGCAAAGTCTCATATCTTTATCTCGCGGATTTGAAGGATCTTACAATGTGTTGAAATATTTTGAGAACAATTATGCTATTAATATAAATAACAAATAATTAGTAGTCAATATAGACCGCTCTATAGACCGCTATATCTCTTCAATTAACAATTCTTTGTCAGTTTTGACAATTCTTTATCAACATAAATAAATATTCTCATAATAACACTAATTCATCGCAAATTAATATTTATATAAAACATTTACAAGTTCGATTCCGTATTTAAAAATAAATTGCATTTGTATTCATATCCTGTTTGACTACTAATTTAAATGGTCTTTTGGAGAGGGGAGTTAAAGGTGAGAATTTTTTTTTATTCCATATTAATTAATTATACTTTTACTCCATTAAAGTAGATATACATTTCAATAGATTTTCAAAAAAAATTGTATTATTTAAATGTATTACTAAATATTGCAAGTAATTATTTGGAGTCGATAATTCACAAAATTAGTTATACACTATAGTTCCAACATACTGCATTGTTATATTTTGGGAGTATATTGTGAGAGTTATAAGTTAAACTAGATTTGTATACAGAGAAAGTTATACCCGAAGAGTAATTTATTATTGCAATAAATCATTGAGAAATCTTCATCAATCTTCATGGTGTTCCAATAGATGTGGCGATTCAAAATTAATTTCATCTTCCTATCCGTGGATAACCCATTTTTTGTTTGGCCTCTTACTATGTTATAGTTATAAGTAATATATGATACAAATAGCCAGTAATCGCTCTACTTGCCCTTTATCAACTGTTAGATATTTTGGCTTTCTTTCAATATCATCTTAGTTAACAATTTCTGTATTGTGTTTAACATGATTTCTCTATAGTTACCTGGGTTACCTTTCTATTCCTTAGCATACACTTTCTTTGGTGAGTTGCACATGTCTTTCGTGCACTTCTCCCAATACATAACTTTTATTCAGTTATGTTCTGGTTGGTTGTATTTTCTTGTTCGTCATTTTTCTATTTTCTTCTGTTATTGCTGTTTTATACCTTCTTTTGGGAACATTTTCCTTCATTTTCAGCTGTTATTTCCTTTACTTATCAAATTCTGCCGAACAAAGATTTTTCCCACGTTTTTTAGTTTTCCACGCTT
This sequence comes from Onthophagus sagittarius, assembly GCA_036711965.1. Classification (NCBI taxonomy): domain Eukaryota; kingdom Metazoa; phylum Arthropoda; class Insecta; order Coleoptera; family Scarabaeidae; genus Onthophagus; species Onthophagus sagittarius. The sequence goes on from JASERS010000001.1 coordinate 41,290,450, forward strand.
GGTCTTAATTATTATCTTTTACAATTGAAGTTGCATACAAGTTTTTTCGCCTTCTCAAAATTCACAGTTGACTTTCCATTTTAATTAAGATTTCATTTCCCTATAAAACAAGAGAGGCAGGAATATTTATGTAATGTTTAATTAACATAAATATTTTCTCCGTAATGGCTACATCAGCTCAATCGTCAGCTGAAACAAAAAAAACATGGTTGCTTTTCCATTTTAATTAAGATTTTATTCCTATCTGTAAAATAAGAGACGTAAGAATATTTATGTAAACTTTAATTAACATAAATATTTTGTCCGTAATGGCAACCAGCTCCATTGTCAGCTGAAACAAAAACGGCAGTTTCTCATCTTTACCGCTTTATAATTTAACTTTTGCATAAATTTAAATATACACTTTGCGATTTCCAGTTTTTCATTATAATGGTTTTTCATTTATTCTAATTTGCTTGGAGTGACCTTTTGAATTTTTAACTGTAAAGTTTTAACGCATTTTAAAATTTAATCATTTAGTTGAATAAGTTATTGAACGACTCCAACATAACGTTTACTTTTTTATGGCCGAAAAGGTTATTAGCTCAATTGATTTATCAATTGTTCCGTTGGTCCAAGAACAATTTTGTATTTAGAAAGGTATTCTCTTTAAAACCATTTTATACTCCTTAAAAACTTGAAATTTCATTCGTACATCCACTGACATGAGAGAATGAAACGATTTTGCTAGCTATCCTTTTCTATTACACATGGTAATTAATGTATTATTAGAAGAAATTAAAATCGAATTATGGGAAAGTTTAAGATAGAAAGTTTTGTATATACCTTAGACAATGTCAACAGCAAAACTAGAGGAATGATGTATTTGAAGAAGACAGATGATAAATGGGATTATTTTACAATATCATTCATAACAGTAAATAACAATAGAAAGAAATGTTTTGTAGGCATTTATATAAGAGAATTAAAAATACACCGTCGAACGCAGCCAGCCAGCTTTGTATATATCCTAAAATGATTTCCGAGTGGGACTTATCCCACGACTCCTTGAACTCTATTCAACTGCTATATCGCTGAGTTACAAGGTAGTTACCTAAACAGACAAATTCTTTAATATTGTCATGGATATTACATCCTCACCACCAAATTCTATAAATTGGAATACACGAGATATAAACATTCTAAAATTTCATATTCATTAGGAAAATGTACAGCTGTCTTTTTCTACTTTATGTTGTGTAGTAATCACTCGATTTATATTGGGACTTATTTGACTTGTATGAATGGAACTAATTAGAAACTGTGTAACATTCATCTTGCTCAAGCAAATAATTTCTTATACCCATCAAATTAGCCTTAATATTAGTTCATACATTATAATAGCAGAAATATTGATTTATAATGAATTTAACAACTTATTGCACTTACTGAGATTGTTGTTCGGTTTATAAGATGTTTTGAAGTAAGATTTAGTGGAGTTTATGATGATGTAGAAATGAAGCCATTGTATAGAAACTAGATTAGAACGCGATATTTAGTAATCGAAAGTGACGAAACGTTGTTATTACGATGAAGGCCTATTACAAAGATGAAAGAAAAAACGGTGCTTCGATATTCCGTGAATGGGGAAGGGTAAACTGGCTGGCATTTTTCCGGACGATCGCGGAGGTATAATTACTTGTTTATCCGTAATGGTAATTATGCACGGTTCGAAAAAACCTTGAATTTCGCAAAAAACTTAGCGCAGTATGCCTATGCGCGAGGATGGAGCGAAAGGATCGAACGAGGCGCATCTTCGATCTCGCGGAGAAGCCTCAATGTCATAATGTCGTCTGGCATTTAGCCAGAACTGGATCTTCTTGTGCTGCGAGACGACAACGATGCGGTGTTCGTTGGTTCCCATGTAACAATTCCATATATTCTGTATCGTCAGTGTGTCTCTCTATTCGACACACGATTCGTCATGATCTCGCCGGTCTGACCTTACATGGTCCGTGGCTAATCGAGTGACCCCTGACAAGGTACACGTAGACCGAAAGATTGGCGCAATTTAGCGGGTTCGGCCATGTCGAGTGAACGTGACAATGGGGATCACGTGTGATTTCTCTCGCGAACCTGTAGCGAACCATCTATGCACATTTTTTCTCAAATCGTAATTAGTGTTTCAAGTCTGTCAAAATTGGTTCGCAATTATATTGCGACAGAAACAGATAAAGACACGCCATAATTTCTTGTAATAAACCCCCACCTACCATTCGTCCCGCGATAAGAAACGATTGACGGCGAATTAGCAACACTACAAAAAACTTAATAAGGGAAATTAAGACACCAACTACCGCTTTTCGTCAATTAAAAGCTAACGGGTGAAAACGTCTCTATTCAACGTTTTATAACACCATCAATCTAATTGCCTCCGTGCTATTGGCTTGGGTTGGGCGCCGTCACGGCCCCCCGATCCCAATTTGACGAACTCTCCTATCCCGTCTAATCGGCAGCTAACAAGCCGGGGACTCCAAATCGGTAATTACACACTTTATCGCTCTGAAATTAACCCGGTTTAAGAATCAATTACCGGCCTATTTGACGCGACTGGGCGTGCACCGAACCCGGCTGCATCATTAACCGCTTTCTAAGCTTGGAATTATTATAATTAAGCCGTAATTGGTCTTCAATCATATAACGCCGTCCAATCGATGATGACCGTTTGGCTGCATGACTGGCGAATCATCGGCTCAGACCACGTCAGAATCTGGTTCATCTTACCAGTAATTGGGCGAACCGTCAAATGAGACACCAATTGTTATCATTAGCTTATAAATAAACAACTACCAACCCAATTAGAGTTGTGAAGATTAAACATGATTTATTTAGAAAGGGGCAGAACTAACATTAAAGCTTTGATATGAATCATTTAATTATAGTTGATTATGCTATGAACTATTAGAAGGTGTTTAATGTATTTAGACAGATGAATCATTTTAAATAACCTACATTATAACTCATGTATTACATTATTAGATTATTCTATATTTATAACTTAAATTAAAAACTCGAAAACCATAACAATAATACATGGTGCTGTTAGATGCTAATATTTTTTTAAAACAAGTGATAAATAGATCTTTGATACTAGGCTGTGGCTAGAGACATTAATTAAGAGTATGATTCATTAGGTTTTGAAACTAATGCTACTACAATGAGCTTGGAACAAAATCTTCAGGAATCAGAATATGACATGAACAGAAACAGAATAAATAAAGATGAAAAAACTAGGAATGTATGTGACTGGAAATGTCATGATAATAAATTTAAAGCACATTATTAAATGCAGTAATATATGCATATTAGGTATATACAACAAAATCCAAGTGAAATTGTTGGTATTCTAAAGTAGATTAAAATTTGCAAAATGATTACCAAAATAGAATTTTCAAGGAAGCGCTTTCATCTGTTTGAGAAATTCATCATTCATGCACATCAATGGAGTAGCACATTTTTCAAAATGTTTTTCATAAACCGTATTTGACCTTGGATTTCTGCCCTGGTATATATCGAACTTTACAAAGTAACCGGTGGCTGAATTGAGGCACCACATTTTGTACCCATACCTATACCTCACGTTGTGTCGGGGTTACGTTCCAAAACACAGGACGTAAAGTGAATTCAGTTTTTCTATAGCAAACCATGTAAAGATCGAAGATAGGTTCTAGGGTTACGAAAATATTACTTTTTAAAAGGAAAATTGAACAAAGTAAACATTTAAAAAACAAAAATAATATAACATTTTATTACATACGTATAAACAAGAAAAAAAAAGTATTCAGTTAAAACAAAATAAACTATTGAATTAATTTATGAAAAACAAAACTATAATTAATCACTGTCTGATAAGTCTATAGTGGCTGTTGTCATAAGTCGGTTTTCTTTCACAAAAATGTCCATGGTCCAATGCTTGCTGAACAGCTTTTTTTTCAACGTAAGATAAATATCCTTGTAGCATTTGATATTCGTAGCTACTATTCGCTCTCCATAACTTCGCCAATCAAACATATCGCTTTGAAAATTTGTTTGGAAGTTAAATTTTGTTCTTCGGAGATTTCTATTGAACGGTCACTGTCACCTTCTTCATTAGCAAATTGCAATTCCAATTGCAATAGTTCTTCATTAAAGAATTCCCCATACCTTCAAAATTAGGCTCTGTAGGTTAATTAGAAATTCTGCACACGAACAGCTGGTGTACCATCAATTTCTGCAGCGCATATTCGGTGAAAACATTCAAGTCATATTTTACGCCAAACACCATTCATGCACGATGGTTTAATTTCCTCCCACGAATCGGAAATTATTTCTATGGTTTTCATAATGTTGATCTTTTTCCAAAACTCTAGCATGGTAGGCTTATCATGTCTATCAGTCTCACTTAAAAGAGGTTTAAGTGTCCGTCGAAGGTAATAACTTTTAAAAGTCGATATTACTCCCTGATTCATCGGCTGAATAAGTACTCTAGAAAAGTGGCTGAATAAGATCTAGAAATACTTCAAATAATTAGAAATACAGTAAAGCACCGCTAATTCGAATACCCCCAAATCCGGATTCCCTAGTAATGCGAACAAAATTAGAAAACGTTAAATTTGCATTATGTCCCTTGTAGTCCGCATTCGTAAAAGGTTCGCTAATCATTGAAGAGCATTTCAATTAAAACTGCTGATTCATCCTTCCCAATGTTTGCCAATCCTTGCAATTTATTAGCAAAATGCTAGAGAAATTTGTTTGGATAATCAGATGAGGAGGAGGAACCTGATGATGCCTTTCAATTGTCCATTCAACAATTAAAAAAATTCGGTATTATGCTACAGCAAACAGGGCAGTTCAAAAGTGAGGAAACTAGTAAAAGTTTCAGTGTGTCCTACGTACTGTAACATAATCTGCAGATAATATTATTATCTAGTACAATAAATCTATAAATATATATTTATAAGACTTTTCTGACAGTAAAGCTTCATTGACATTGAAGCTTTACTGTAATTCAATAGAATCTGATAATGTGATTCATAACGGTTTTCATAAATATGAAAATCAGAACTTTTGAGAAATGAGATTTTGGCGGAATGCGTGTAAATAAGGCTTCTTAAGATAAAAATAGACTGTAAAGTAAGTGTTGCAAAAGTGGGTTGCAGCTTGCAGTGCTATTTGTAGCTGCTAAAACCCGTACTGCTTTCTTTTGTTGCATGAAAATATATTTGACACTTTATCTCTCGCCGAGGAATTCTCTGCGCTGTACTCTGATCTCGTTGACATTCTTCCATCAATTATTGTTGTTGGGGCAACCTTATTACATACACGATATTCATTTTATTAATATTAATAATAGGAATTTGATTACCCCTCCGGCTCATAGGACCTCTATATGTGAAAAATCGTTTAATCACAACATTTATGCTTGTTATAACTAAGGTTCGCATTTATATGCAATAAAAATAAGCAATATAAATTTTCTATGTGCTTAGAATTGGCAGAAATATGCACAATACTATGAGGTAAAACCAAAAAAAATATGTTCTTGCATTGGCAAAAATTACAAAATACTACATTTAATAGTGTTTAATGTCATTTAAGTTTTTCTAATAATACTTTAATAGGTTCAAATATATAGGATTGGGCATTTTGTTAACAAAGACCTCTACAATTATTAGTTTCTGGTAGAGAGTACTTTACAAACTAATTTGGCAACTCTGTATATTTCAACAATTGAAGTAAAGTTAGAATTAACCTAGACCTGGAGAGAATCTCAAGACTTCCACTTTTAGGTCTAATATTAGTTCTAATTTTACAGTAGTAGATCCAACTCTAGATCTAGAAACATTCGGGTTTAGCGGTACATCTTTCAAGACGGCTTATCCTGAATGATTCTAATTCTAGGTCTAGTGTCAGGCCTCTACAATTAATGGTTTCTGAAATAGAGTACTATTAAATGGTTTGATAACCCCGTATATTTCAGTTGAAGTAAAACTAGAACTAACACTAGACGTAAAATTGAAGAGATTCGGGTTTAGCAAAGGTTTTGACTTCTAGGTCTAGTGTTAATTCTAGTTTTATATCATTAGATCCAACTCTAGATCTAGAAACATTCGGGTTTAGCCGTACATCTCTCAAGACGGTTAAACCCGAATAATTCTATTTCTAGGTTTAGTGTAAGTTCTAATATTACTTCAATTCAAATATACAGGGTTGGGTTGGGTTGGATTAGATTTATCCGTGCATCTGAAGAGACTTTTTGACGAAGGCCTCTGCAATGAATAGTTTCTGATATGGAGTACTTTACAATCCGATTTGGCAACCCTGTATATTTCAATTAATTTAAAACTAGAGCTATCACTGGACTTAGAAGTGGAATCTTATTTTTAATTTAATATAAATTTTGTTTCGTTCATCCAACTCTTCTAATATCTTAGGACGGCACTATATATGGATAACTAAACTTATATTCGGTAAAAACGCAAAGTATGAAGTTAAATGCAAAATATTCAAAAGCATGTGTGAGTATTTTCTTTGATATGTAGTTCCCTTTCTTCTCAATAGTTAACAAATTTAGATTATTTTAACGAATAAAAGGATAAAAAAAGGAAAATACTTAGAACGAAGTATAATACATAATTTTTATCGAGTTTTAACAAATTAGATATTCATTCGTTTTCATTTACCGGTACTACCCTGACGATATTTATCAGTAGTCTTTATAACATTGCTTTTATAAAGATTACATTCGTTTGCAAACGCCACCTGCAGCATATTATGATTTTCTCGTTGCAAAATCTTTTGTGACCTCACAATCTATACAAACATCACATCCCGGCATGCGCAAAGAAAGCTGCATTCATTAATAAACGTTCCTGCTACAGAAAATGTAAAATAAAATTCGTAATTGTAAATCACAATTGCACCATACATTTTACGTAACCATATAATAATTGTTTCTGTGTAATTTGTTTTAATTATTAAAAAATTATCTCATAAAACTGCTTTTAATTCCTACATTTATTTTATTTCGATAAAAATAATCGAATAAACGGCAATCAAATACGAACATAAAAAATATTAACTGTTTTTTTATTATTCATTTCTCAACCAATAGTGAAACGAATCATAAAATACCGTAAAAATTAGTGTCACAATGTTATCCCATTAGATTTCGTGCGACGTTGCATCGTACAAAAGCATTGGAATTGCGTACGCGCTCGTGACATACTGTTATGGAACCGGTACGACACAAACGGCATCAATTTTTCACTGGGACGCTGAATTTATGTGAAAAAGTTCGTCCCCGAGCGCCGGCTGATTGCGCCGGTGGCCCGCACGACGCCGTCGGACACCCGGCATAATAAAGACGCCACCGGCATAAATTACCATTTTATCTAAATCAGATCTAATTTGTCACAATTTCGCCTCCGCCCGGTATCTTATTAAATTAATCATCGGATTAACGTCATGACACGGGCCACAAGCGTCGCCACGCAGAGCTTATATGTCGTTTTCGAAACCATGCGGCTTATGGCAAGTTTTAAATGGCCCGTATCTTATTTTTTGTTTAATATTAAAATAATCATAATTGATAGTAATTTAATTGTGATGATTTTAGTAATAAAACTAGAAATAGAATCGGAATCTTGTATGTATCAGAGTGTGGTGTTTATTGCAAAGAGGCTGTTAAGGCTGTGGTTAATATTCATAACATTATTATCTGTATAATTGGTTTTAGCCAACTATAGCGCTCAGTTTACCTCATTGATTTTCATGACTCCGTAACTATGTGTTCCTCACTTTCGCCATCGTTGTCCCAGTGCTTTAGACATTAGCGTTTAGTTATGTGATAACTTTCACTTTCGTTTATTAATATTTTTTAGTGTTAATAAAAAATGTATGGTCACAATAAATTGAATTGAGAAAAAGGTATAGAAACCGATGAATCTCGCAGATATTGTGTGCTGATTACGAAGTAATTGGTCAACGGGCATAAATATAAAATGAGCTTGCCGGCAGAGCACGTACAGTTCGGAGCGCATTAATTGTGAGTCGAGGCGCATGAGCATGCATCGCGACAGCAAGAATATAGATTATTCGTTATAACCAGCGACAGGATGCATCGAAAATGTATATTGTAGTGGGCGAAGTGATATCGTATGCAAGGGACCGTCGAGACCGGACGCTACAGATCCAGCGTGTCCGGATCGGGACCTGAGCAGCCGTTTAATACACGGACCAGACAATGAGCCGGAGAGCCTGACTCATTGCTTAGTGCGGCCGCCGAACGCCAGGGGGAGTGGATGTCCGGAATTACAATTAAGCTCGGACCGACGTCGGCCTCAGACGCGACGTTTAATGATCTTCGTAACAAAAGTGGACGCTGACCGCCGTACAGAGACCATTCAACTCTCTTATTTTATTTACAATACTATTTATAAACAAATGTGCATGTTATTTAGTTGAAAATGAAAATAAAAATAATTTGCAAATTTATTTTGGACTGACAATAAGATTCAATTGATTTTATTTGACATTGTAAAAAATGCAAATTACAGTAGAACCTCGATAATCGGAACTAATTGGGACCGAAGATGGTTCGGATTATCAAATATTGCTGTTAAATAGTTAACAAAGCGTACGTCTCTAAAGATAGTTTGTTTTAATATATAGTTTGTGTAGCGCTAAAAAATCTTTTGGAACTAAAAGTATAACTAGTACGTAGTGGTTTGAAAGCGCTCACAACCCGATCGAAAATCAATTTAAACAAAAATTTATTGTGTTTTTTTAAGTGTTATATAAAGACTCTTAAAAGTAATTATAAAGACAGGGGTGTTTTATAATAGTTACTTCGTGAAATTACTTGATATTAAAATTTCTTTATTTTATGTCAACATTTTCTACAAAATGGTACAACTTTGGATAACAAAAAAATATAGTACACCGTGCAAAAGAAAATCGTGTAAAAAAAGTTATAATAAAATGTATATGACATATTTATAAAAAAAGCTAATTATTACTTTTAAAAAAATAGTGTACAGTCAAAACTCCAACATAACAATAAAAATGTAAACTAAAATTAGGAATAAAAATCAATTTCGCAAGTCTTCATCGCTACTTGATAACAAACGAGCACGTGTATTACGGACTTGACCAAAAGTGCTTTTTTTTATTTGTATTTCGTATTTATGGTGTAGTGACTAAACAATTTTAAACTACACCGTTTAATTAATTAACAGTTTGAGAAATTTTGATTTTTGAATTTTTCTAAAACAAAGTTAAAAATTGAATTTAATTAAAAAGAAAAGAATTTAGAGAATTTAGGGTTACTTTACATGATGCAATTTATTTTTAGTTATGATTTGAACCAATTAATTGTATTTCTACCAATTTCTATGTTAATAGAGGTTATTTTACATGCAATTTAATTTATTAATAAATCTATTGTTAAACTACTTTCATGCAAATTATATGGCCGTTTATTAGTTTTCATGCATTAGATGTTTTCATGCTTAAGGATTTGTTGCTTTTTTTACCTTATCTTTGTGCTTTTGCCGTACAGAGGATATTTATTTTTGTCGGACGGTAACGAAGCAGAGGCAACTCTGCTTCGTTACCGTCCCCAACCTCGAGGAGGCGCACTTTGTTTTTTCCTAGATTCTTGCATTTCTGGAAACGTGGCCCTAAATTACTGAATTAACTTAAACTAACTTAAAAACTAAAACTTAAACTAAATTGAAACTAAACTATAACTACGATTAAAACTAAAAGCTTTGCGCTTTTGTCATCATCGGGTTAATCGCTTTCTGTCTGTTTTTATGTCGGTTCTTCGATTTAACCGGTATCCAGACATAATTCGGATTCGACCTGTTATTCTGGTCTCTTGTTGTTCTGTTTTTACTTCCTTTGTGTTTTCTCCATGTGTCTTCTATCAATTACCGATGTTATGTAACTGAGGTGTTTTTGAAGGGTTTCTGAAAGTATTATTTCCATGATCGTTTTGTTCTCTATTTGAATTCTGTGTTCTTATAATTCTTCCCTTAATAGTTCACATTTGAATACTTTATGTTCTGGGGTTCCCAACTCTCCGCAGTCACATAGGTTTGAGTTTGTGATTTTTCTTTCAAACAGGTACGATTCATAAGGACCGTGACTTGTCAGAAAGTGTATAGTCTCTCTCTGGCTGTGTCTTTGATTTTCTTGTCTTTCTTTCACCTTTGGAAAGAAGCCAAAGAGTCTCCTTCCTGTTGTCGAGGTCTCCCATCGTTGTTGCCGTAATTGCAGTATGGTGTTATTTGTTTTACTGTCTCCATCTGTTTACCTAAGAGAAGTTCGATCTTATCTTGCCTACCGTTCTTCAGCCAATAGCATTCTGCTCTTTTCCTTACTTCCAAGTCCATCGGCAAGTTTCCTGTCAGCGTGGTAGGAGCATCTGTCGCTGTTGTTCTATATGCTCCTGTTTTTGCCTTGACTTGTAAGGTTTTGCCTGCCCAGACACTGGCTGCATGAGTTGTTATTGCAACCATTATCGTTCTCATATATGTCTGTATGAGTCTAATATGTAGCTTGTATTTCCTCTGGGCAAGACTCGCAATTGCATGCATGGCCTTCTTGACGGTCTCCGTTATCTTTTTTACGTGGGTTGTGTAATTCAGTCGTTCTCCAATGTACACTCCTAGATATTTCACCACGCTCTTACGCTTTATCAACCTTTACTGTTGGATCCCGTTTCAGGGTTCCTTTCAACATCATGTATGTGGTCTTCTCCTGGGACATTTTGAGCTTGTTCAAGTGGCATCAATTTATTGTTATTTCCATTGCAAGTTTGGCTCGTTGTTCTAGCTCATTCCTGCTGTTTCCTTCTATTATGACCAGAAGATCATCTGCATAAGCTACTGTTTTTGTTATGCTCTTTTCCAACTGCAATTTGTATAGAAGGTTTTCTTGTACCACGTACCAGAATATCGAACCACAGACCGATTCCTGCGGGCACCCTTTGGTGAGGTGTTTTTCAACATGCTGGATTTGGTAACTCCTAAAGATCTTAAACAGGGGAATTGGATAGTCTATCGCTTTCAGTTGTTGGAACAATGCTGGCCACCACATATTGTCGAATGTCCCAGAGATATCCACGAAGATACCTGTTCCATACTTGCTTTCTATGTTCTGAGTCGCTATTATTGCTCCATTTATCGCATTTTCGGTTGATTTGCCTTTCCGATAAGCAACTTGGTCCGGGTGCATCGTTTCTGTCGTTTCTCTATGTATTTGTAACCTGCGGCAGATTAGCTTTTCGAGAACTTTACCCAAGATATAAGTACGAAGGCTTTCACGACCGGTGTTAATTGAACTAAAATTAGAACTAACACTAGCACTAACACTAGAACTATCACTAGAACTATCACTAGGAGTAACGCTAGATCTAAAACTAGAAACTTTCGGGTTTCGCCGTGCGTTTTTTGAAAAAATGCTGAGCTCCAGGTGTTTTTGCACAAATGCCTCTACGCATTTCTCCTTCTCTTCCTGTAACACAAGCTTATATTGGTCTTTTAAGTCTCTATAATTTTGTAAATTTTGCTGTCGTTCTGTTTCAGTGCCTGCCCTCTGGTACTTTTTCCTCATTTTCCTCACTTCTGCTCTCTTATTTTGCCCCACAACTAGGCTTTGAACCCCCCACAAGGCGATTTCGCCGCCCCGCATCCCCCTCCACAAGACGGTTAAACAGCACCACAAGATGGTTTCGCAACACCTCAAGACTGTTTCGAAGCACCACAAGGCGATTTTTTAGCACTGCATCCACCTTCAGAACTCCTATTAAACGTACAACCCCCTATCTTTTTTCCACAAGATCTTCGTTTCTTATTTTGGCCAAAACTACAAAGAGGTTTCGGTTTTCTACCACCGCCTCCGCAGTTATCCCCGATTGTTTGGTTGGAATAATTTGCTTCTCCATAACTGGAATTGTTTGGTCCTTGGGATTTGGGGGTGGAACATAGGGGACATCGATGTCTTTTTACCAATTTTTAGTTGTTACAAGAATTTTTTTGTTTTGGGCAAATTGAATCGCAAGATTCTGGTTTTGGTTCGCTTTTTTGACAGGATGGGGCACAAGACTGATTTGGTTCGCTTTAGCACAACTGTCCGATTTAATTCAAATGAAGAATTTCGTTCGTTATTAACGGTCTGTGTTTTTTTTTTGTAGTTGTGAAGTCGGTTATTAGCTGCTTTTTCTTTGGATTCTCAATAAGCTTATATAATCCTCCATATCCAGCTACACATAACTTAAGACTACGTTGAAATTTCAGTGCACGCTCCATGTCAGGATCATGAGTAAGAAAATGTTGTTCCATACTTGTAGCAAATTTCAAGCCATCGCGAATTAAATCAGCCGTTAATTGCTGAACTTCATCTTCTACCTTGTCATTATCGATTTCTTAATTTTTACAAATTGTCATAAATTCGATCAAATCATCTTCATCCAAAGGGCTTTCTCGCACCAATTCATCAATATCAGCCGTTTGAATGTTGTTAAAACCGTTGCCACCAATCGTATTTGATAGAGTTATAATTTCAGAACACACAGCTGATTTTTCTACTACAAAACCAACAAGCATTTAAGGTAGACTGGCGCAATTGTTTAATGACAACAGAAGCAAGTGTAATGCAATCCATAATCGTAAACGTTCTGCATGCTTCCAAAACAGTCAAATTTGTTTCTTCCACTGAATCTAAAATATATTTAAACGTTTGCTTTATGTAGTACATTTTTAATGTTGCTATAATGCCCTGATCGAGTGGCTCAATCAGCGAGGTAGTATTAGGCGGTAAAAATCGCAATTGAATATTTGGGTGATCCAACACTGGGTGACCCAACCACGCATTATCAACGAGCAAAAGTATTTTGAATTCCGACCTTTTCTTCCATATATTTCTGGACTTCGGGAACAAAGCAGTTGTTGAACCAATTTGTAAATAGATCAGTCGTCATCCATGCCTTTTTATTCGCCATGAAATGGACTGGAACTTGTTTAATGTTCTTACCTCTCGTGGCATAAGAGATTTGTTGATTAATAAAGGCTTTAACATTTTAACACCAGATGCGTTACTACATAACAAGAACGTCACTCGATCTGTGGCCGATTTAAAACCACCAGCTGATTTTTCAGATTTTGCTATATAAGTCCTTTCGGGCATTTTCTTCCAAAACAATCTCGTTTCGTCGGCATTAAATATTTGTTCTGGAGTATAACCGCCCTCTTCAACGATTTTTGCTAGTTAACCCGGAAAGATTTTTGCAGCATTTTCGTCTGCTAGTGCTACTTCTCCCTTTATTTTAACCTAATTAAACCTTAATTACCTTAATTAAACCTGTCAGCCATCCCTCACTTGCATTAAATGCCAGATTCTGCGTTGCCTGAAGACTTGTTGATGGTTCCAATTCCTGAAGTCGGTTATATATTCTAAGTGCTTTTTCTTTTATATGTTTCCCATCAATAGGTATTCTTTTTGACTGTAAATCTTCTATCCAAGACACCATATGTTTTTCCGTTTTCTCTAAGCTAGGATTTCGACTATGAGATGATGTTTTGGAGCTTACTTTCGATCCAGAAATTAGGGATTGTTGAATGGAATTCTCATATTTTCTAATTGTTCTTATAGTTGCTTCGTTTAAAGCAAAAGCTTTTTCTGTAGAGGGTCTAAGATTTTTATTTTAGTATCTAAGAAAATTGCTTGTCTCTTCGGACGTTATTGTTTAGGCATTTTATTATACAATAAGAGTACTATAAAAAGAATCCAAAATAATATTGCTTATAGAATTTTTCTAAAGCGAAATTTCACCATTGAATTAAAAAACCTTTAATTGAAACATCCACTTTTAAAACTTTACCGAAATTATTTATTACGTCTCATAAACTGACCACTCTTAACACAAAATAAATACTGAATAACGAAAACATGTGTTCAAGTTGAAGCACAACGAGATGAAGAAAAAAAGTGATCATACAATTCTGGTATTCCCCGTAGTAGACCAAGTTATAAACATGTAGACATAAACCGACCGACTTCTCTCTGACCACGGTATTCCCCCATTGTATTTTGTTACTGTATACATAAGTTTCTGTAAGACGCTATCAAAATTAAAATTAACTTTTTTTTGGGAGTCGTGCTATAACAAAGAATTCGTGTAAAAACATTTATTGATGAATCGTGTTATTTCAAAATCGTGTTAAAAAAGACGGTGTAAAAAAAGACTTGGGTATATACCACTACATGAATTTTTTTGTCGATGTTTTTTTATAATTTACAGAAAGGTCTTCATTTTGTACCATTCAAAATTTCAAAAAGAATTTACTAAAACAAATTACAATCATTTCTATTAACATCAATAAATACTTGTATTTTTGACTATTTAATCAATAGTAAAATATCTCTTAAGTCAAGGATTACTTAACGAATAATTATGGATATTTCTTTTTTCTGGTTATGATTTTCGTCATTTTAGCGCTGTGTTTTAGCTTTTGTATTTGTGTTTTCCAAAGATATTACATTTGAAATGTAGTTTCAATTCTTTTGAAATTCGTGGCAGTTGGAAAACCCACAAGAAACACGCTTAACTGTTGCGTTCCTCAACACTTGGGGGCGACCCAACGTGATTACACCGGGATACGAACCTGGGACGTCTGCGTGTTAACTCGAGAGTGAGCCATTGCGCCCCCTCGTCCATAGGTTTTTCATGTAGCTGTAGTGGTGTAAGAGTCGCTGTTATCAATTGGAGAGTTGTTTGAAGAGGCTTAATATTCGAAAACATGCAAAACTCTAACTTTCATAAACAAAGGAAAAACAGTAAATAAAATTGAATCCAGACGCGAACAATTTAGCAATTTACAAACAACAATTTAGGATTCGTATATTGGACGAATCCCCAGAGGAAAATGTTAAAGATGATGGTCAAGAAAGTAAAAGGAAGAATATCAGCATATCATACCGAAATAGATTCGATATTTCAAACTTATCTACTCCAAATTTTAAACGATACAACAGACTTTTTGCGTGAAACTTCTATAGATCGAATGTATCTAACTATTAAAACAGTCATTTCCAATATAAAAAGAGATATAAATACTACAGTCAAAAGAGAGGATTCTTTTTTACCTTGTATCATATGTCAAATATGTACTGATTTGTTTGCTACCATATAGTTTTGTAAAATAATTTGGATATATGTTTAGAAACTTCCGGTCACGTAAATTCAAGAAAAAATGTGAACGATAAAAATGTGCACGAAAAAATGTGTGGAAATCTTCTTTTGAACTGCGGTCGCAACTCTTTTTGTTCGCTGCAAGATCCCGAATTCGTTTATAAAAATGTCAGTTTCAAGGCGTAAGATGTCTATATACTATTATATATACTAACAATTACAGCTTGTAACATCAATTCATTGAAATTAACTAAAAAAAATAAATTCCCTTAGTATTATTTTTGGTTGTCGGGCGTTCGGACTAGTGAACGTTCGGATTACTAGTGTTCGTATTATCGAAGTTCTACTGTATTACTATTATTGAATGTGTATATTATGAGAACATTGAGAACTGCTAGTGGATTCAATCAAAAAACTAGAAATTATAGGAAAAGTGAAAAATTCAGATACAGAAAACTACGATAAGAATTTTGAAGAAGTCAAAGAGTTTCATGACTGCAGATGAGCGATTTCGTGATTTTTAAGGAACGGAGTAATCGGTAACCATTCCTTCTCAATTACCGTGATATTAAACGGTGGCATTGATCACCGTTTACCTTTTAAAGTTAAAGGGGGCCATATTTCCCGAGAGGTATGACGAAAACACTGTTACAAGTAGGTGCTTACAATTAGAATCAGTGGTAAAAGCGATATTGCACGTATTTTCTAGAGTTGGTTTTCCTTTAGCGATACAAACAGGTTTGGGGGGAGTGTTTGTTAGTAACCTAACTACGGAATCTTAGGAACCAAGTTTAAAAGAATACTCAGAGCTTTGAGTCTTGAACATGGAAAAGAGTGGGACGAGTATATTGATCAAGCAATATTTAACAAAAATATTTTTCATAAAAAGTGCAGCATGCAACATTCGGTTTCAGTCCTGCGGAATTAGGTATGGGAGATAGATTAGATATCCGTTAAGTATGTTAAAAAGGTTTATGGAATGGCAGAGATACTAATGAAATTACTAGATCGATTGAATAACATACAGGGAATTGTAGTAATTAGTATGAAAGAAGTACAGAAAAAATTCAAAGAAATATAATGATACAAGTGCAAAGAAGGGGTCTAAAGAAAGTAGTAAAGAAGATATCAGATACCAACTACATACTAAAAGAACTAATTGAAAGAAGAAAACAAATCCTTATTTTCCTGTAAGTAAGTATATGTAATTCAGCTTCGTTTAATAGACATCTTTGCAGACATGGGTGAAATGCTTGATTTCATGGTTACATTTGTATCTCAGATATTTGATATCATCACGATTAATGAGACTTGGCTTAAGCCTTCCCTGCCGCATCTTTACTATAGTTTCCAAATTCTTACCTATTGAGAAATGATCGGGAGTTCTCGCTCGGAGTTCATCAATATTATTGCTTCACCTGATGGATCGCAGCAAACTGCCGAGTATTTGCACACTGAACTGACAGTGGTAAGTAATCGCATGCTGTGGGGTACATTTTATCATCCACCAAACTTGCATTGCTTTGATCGGTTGGAGGATGCACTGGAAAGACACTTTTAATTACGATATTATCTATCTATCTGTATATAAGGAAGGATTCAATCTTTCTTATTCACCGATTCAGCCTATATACCATTTACCAATATCTCCGTCAATGAGATACTTTTTCATAGATTCAAGCAACGCAGTTTTCTACGATTTGATTTATGCGTACCTGAGATTCGACGTTGTGTTCAATATGAACACATTGATGTCTGATGCTAGGACGATCGATTGGTTATACTTATACCGTATGTCGGTTAACTACATTAATACACAAATCAGTGAACTACGGTTGGGTATGGCTGTCAACCCAACCCAACCCTGGCTAAACAATGACTTCAAAGATCTCAATGCTGTGAAAGGTCTTCTTCGGAGAGCTCTTTCCAAAGCTAATCGTGAAGGCTACCGTGCTTTATGCAACCGCGATAACCATCATTGAAAGAACTTAAAAAATAATACTTTCTGGAAAACTATACGTTCTCTTGGTATAGTTCACTCTCCTACTCAGCACGGTAATTTTCATTGTAATTCTATGGCCAGTTATTTTTCCGAATCATTCTTGATTAGTCAGTCAAGGTAGGTTGCCATTCTCATCCACTGGCTATTCTTGCTAGTGTTAGTGCTGATTGTATAAGCATTAAGCAGCTTCTTCCTATTTTGAATACAACTGTTCCTCCACTACTACACATATAGACCGTCGCTTCTATTTTGAAGTTACACTTACATTGTACCCATACCTAAATTTAAGTATCCGACCAGTCTAAATGATTTTCGTCCTATGTCTATTACTTCCGTAATTTCAAAAGCGCTTGGTGTATACGCAGATATAGAGGTATCTAGATGAGTACAATATACTGATTTTCAATCTGGTTTCCAGTTAGGTCACAGCTCATCAAAAGTATTGGTGACATTAGACGTAGTTGTGATGACAGGCGTTTGATTTTATTGGTTTTGCTTGACTTTAACAAGGCATTTGATTCTGTTGAGCATAACCTGTTGATGGCAATTCTAACTTCTATGGGTATTTCGCCGAGCTGTGTCGCTTGGTTTCAATCTTATCTTGTGTTCCTTATGTGTGCGTGACTACTCATTTTTATCGCCTGTGTATACAAGCTATTTCGGTTAGCGTCAGGGCAGTGTCTTAGGTTCATTTCTTCTTTCTATCTTCATACACAGCATTACTACGATATTTAAGTGCATCTTTTACCTATATACAGATGACCTCACGTATATATCTACAGCTTTGGATAAACTTTTAGCAGCAGTACTGCGTAGATGCTATGGCTTGTGTTGAATATAACAAAATCTCAAGTTATTGCTTTCGGATCAAAACCTTTACTAACAAAATTTATTCTATCAATAATACACACCTAAAAACTTGGGAGTTATGATAGTTCTGCATTATCATGGCAGTCCCTGATTCAGTCAGTCTTGAGAAAGTTCTATTTCTGTTCTATTCCCTAAGCAAACTTGGTTGTTTCCTTCTACCTATCATTACTCGACACCGTTCCATTTTATTTTACGTCATCGTTTACGTTTTACGTCATCAAAAACTAACGGTTGGGTTAGTTTTTAGTAACGATGAAAAATTACTGTTAGTGAAATATTGCTCATCTCCAATCATGTTCTGCAGTGCAGAACATAAAGATAAGAGTAAATTTATAATAATATAATATCTTATATTATATTATGTCTTATAATAATATAAGAAAATTATTGCCGATTTCATAGTAGCCAAAGCAAAAAAATATCTTTTTTGTTAATACAAGCTTAACAATCTTTCTTTTTAAGTTGTTCACTGAAAAATTTGGGGAAAGGATTGTATAATACAATTTTGCAAAAGTGCGCTAAAATACCAGGAGTCTACCTTGAAGAAAGCCATAAGATTCCCAAATAGATAGAACAATTGCTACTAATTTTTTGTTGCTAGAACTCTTAGGGAAAACACATTGTTAACGCCCACCCATCACCGAGTGACATTCACTCATCATCATCCATTACTTCACACTGGGTAAACATAGGTGACCAATTTCATTAATGCTTTAATAGTATCATTGTGCATTTAGTTTAGTCAGATGACTAACTGAAGCACAGTCTGCCATTTCATATTAGAGGAAATATCAATTTCAATCGAGCATATCGCAAATTTAATCTGTTGTTTATATATTATAATACCACGATTTAATCGCTGATGAATAAGCAAGCCTAAGAATTTAACAGCTTTGTCTTTAGGATACAATTAATGTTCTGTGTTGTTGATTATGAAGTGTGTTCCATTCAGTCTACCATTCAGACACAATTTTATCAATTTTATTTACCAATATTCATAACAATTATCAATTATGATATCTAATCTCAAACTTTTAATGTGTATACAAACAATAAATCTTTTATTTGAAATCAAAACTAAAAAATTACTTTGGGAATTCGAGTCAGTTATGTGAAGTGTTCATAAAATAAATAAAAAATCAAAAATTTTCCGCGGAAGTCAAAGGAACAATACCAAGCGGCTTGTTGTTTACAAGAAAAGTTAATTGGTTTTTAGAGATCCCGAGTACACTTTGCAATTTCACGAACTAATCGGACTTTAATTCGTAGATTATTGCGAGTGCCGTCGCTTCAAGATGAAGGATAGGTAAAACCCTAGTAACAGCTATAAAGTTTTACTGCGACTGTCTACTTGCGAACCGTTAAACATATTAAATGGAATTTCGATGTTACTTCATTCCTTAATAATATGTTATATCTCTCCAATAGGTACAAAGGCTTAAATACAAAAAAAAATGATTTGTGGTACAATCTTTGTCAACATTAATCTAAAGGGACGTTAAATACTAATCTAGAGTAGGTCGACCTTTGCTTTTAATGAAAAGAAGACTAATACGCACACGATTTTATCGTCCATTGTTGTTACATTGCAATATTGTTTACTGGAAATTGTAGGTTATATAGCGACGGAAGGTTTTGTAAAAATAATTAATCCCTCCCTTTCACCGCTTTGTTGTCTGTTGGACGCAAATCCGAGCCCAGTAAATTACCCTGTAATCTCGGACCACTTACCGACGGGTAATTAGTCTTCGAAGATAATCCTCGTTAATAAACATATTAAAACGTATCCACCACTTTATACCAAAGACGTGTGTATAGAATTTCACGCTTCGCTTATTCGTTTTATCCAATTCAGTTCTTATCGTTTCGTTCGCTTTGAAGAAGTATTACCTTATTTACGTTCACGTCCGACTACAATTAATTTAATTATCAGAGTAACACTTCTCACGAGACGAAGGGTTTGGTTAAGGAAAATTAATCGTTGGTTGGCAGATTACCTTTTCACCAAACTAAATCATCTTGAGGACGGCAGAAAATCGTGATGCATAATTACCTCATAATAGGATTACAATTATTCAAAACACCCTATTGAATTTAATCTAATTACGCGTTCGGAGCTTAAATGGGTTTTCTGCTATAATTAAAGTGCCTAGATAAAAGGACGTTAATTGAAGCTTTGGTATATAGCCATTTTGATACGGTTCGTTATATTATTTATTGTATCAGGGTTATTCATTGTATAATGAAAACTTTAGAAAAACTTAGACCACCCATCACTCTTTGCAGTTGTTAAGAATCCATTTTCAATCAAAGTTGACACGTTATTTAATTTCTTTGTAAAGATAAGTTCATACAGAGGTGCTTTTAAAGCCTGATTTAAGAAACCGTAAATCGCTTTAATGTCGTGTAAGTACAACGAAAGCACTTGTCATTTATTAAATTTCACTCCCGTCCAAGTACGCGTACCTCTAAGAGCCCGATAAACAACGCTTACGCACACTCATTTCGAATTACACCAAGTAAATTCACTGATCTGGTCATGTTTATAGCCCAATAATTTCCGTTTGCATACGACTCGGTAAGTATACACACAAGCAAATCTCGAAGGTATTTTAGATTCAGTTAGCGGATCTAACTTACCAGCGCTAATGGGGTCCACCTGTTGGACTTAAACATTGTGCCTACATACATTTCGCAAATTTATATACCTCTCGTCTTCTCTCTTGATTAGCCGTTCTGAAATTGCGAGACGAATTGTGAGCGTCTACTCCATTGATGGATGGAGGCACGATGGGGGGCGTCGCGGTCCCGTGCTTCTAACACCCTCTTGGTCTTCGCGCATCCATCTTCTTCACGCCGACGATAAGGTCAATAACGCAATCACTGGCCCGACCAGATCGGTGCGGACGATGAGTTATGGTCAACATTTATACACGTACGTATATAGATTGGCGTTTTTTATTCTTGACATATCGATCCCTTTGATTTTTTTCTTTTTTTGGACACGTCACGCCGAGTCTACAAATTTCTTCGTGCACGGACAATTGTTATTTATATCGTTCTGAACGGAAACAATCATTCATCTCAAAACTTCACACATACCAATGTTTTATTTATACACAATCAAATATCAAGATATTATTTAAATTTTAATGTAAGAATACAAATGCAGGTGTCTCTTAATTCTGTGTACAAAGTTGTTGAATTATAATTATGCCAAGTTTTATAATGTCTATCTCTAATACTCTACAATACAATAAATACTAATTACCACAACAACCACAATAAATATCTAATTATAATCATATAGCAGACGGTGTTTTCATTACCTTAAATACTTAAATAAATAAAACACGCTAAAATGTTTCTAGTTCTAGCTCTAATATTACTTCTAATGCTGGGTTGTAGGCTTTATAGTTTTAGTTCTAGAAAAATTTAAAATAATCTAGAGCTAAACAAAAATTAAAACTAGAACTAACCTAGAACCAGAGATGTGCAAATTGCGTGACCTACCGTGAACGGGCATCAATTTTTATATCACTCACGTGAGCGTGCGTGATCATGAACAACTTTGGTTTCGACGATACCCGGCGTGACCCAATTGGGGCGATTCTTTAATTATTAACCAAAAATACAAAAACACAATATTTAACAATTTAAACATTGTGTGAAAATGTAACAACAAAGCGTAAAAAAAACCTGGTAAACATCGATCGTGAATCGTATGTTACGAATGACTTTTTAGTCCTAAGAAGGGTTTTTTAGTAGTGCTGAGTAAAGTATTGATACCTACCTTGGTATCGATTTTTTATATACAGGAAATTGCATACAAGAATATTAAGAAAAGTTCATATATAGGTGAGATCTCCCTTTGAAGATGAGATTCAATATGTGGTTATTACTCATTGTTTCAAAACCCGTTAGTGTTAAAAACACAAAATATACGAGTACAATAATCGAGAAAATTATCAAGAACATATGGTCAAAATAATTTGAGTGATGAAAACGACTGAAATGGAAAAAGATTCTATGAACTACCTATAGGCGTAAGATATATACTACATATCTTACGCCTATGGTTGAAAAGAAATGTCTTCTGAGAGCAGTGTTTAGAGTTTTACTAGCTGTATCTAGTGTTGAATTAGTAATTTTTGAACTTTTGAAATGAAAATACCGTATTTTGCCAACAGTATTTAGTATTTTGAAACCAGAATCAAATTTTATTAACAGCTTCTTGCCTTTTGTATTAGAATTGTCTTCTTCCAGTAGTAGTTTAGTTAACAAGTAGTTTAGTTAAAAAGTGTTTAATTAGCAGTTTCTGAATTCAGGATTTTTCATTTTTTTCAATAGTTTTTATATTTTAGAAATAAGGTCAAATGGTTTACATTATTTTTTGCGATGCAAATGTTTTCTGCCAGCAGTTTTATAAATGGTATCAAGTCTTCAGAAAGTTTTTTCATTAAGTGTTCTAGAAGCAATATCCAGTCTTTTGGAAGTATTTCAAGTCTTTTACAAGCAGTATCAAATCGTATGAAAGTATTGTAAGTCTTCTAGAAAGCTTTTAAATTAATGTCAAGTCAAATCAATCCTTTGAGAAGCACTTCAAGTATTCTAGAAGAAATATCAAGCTTTCCATGGGCAGTATCAAGTCATCTGGAAGCATTTCAAGTCTTTTCGAAGCAATTTTAAGTCTTCCAAAGGCAGTACCAAGTGTCTTGGAAGCATTTCAAGGCTTCTATAACTAGCATCAAATCTTCTGAATGTATTGAAAACCTTCCGGAAACCTTATAAGTCTTCTAGAAGCAGTATCAAGTCGTTCAAAGATAATATTAAGCGTCTGGAAGCATTTCAAGTCTTTCAGAGGCAATACCAAATGTTTTGGAAGCATTTCAAAGCTTCTATAACCAGCATCAAATCTTGTATTGAAAAAATGTATTGAAAGTGTTCCGGTAACCTTTTAAATCTTTTAAAAGCAGTATCTTACTGTATTAGTTACTGTCTTCCAAAGAGAATATTAAGTGTTCTTAAAGCAGTTCAAGTTTTCTAGTCTTTCAGTAGTTCAAGTCTTCCAGAGGCAATGTCAAGTCTTTTGGAAACATTGCATGCATCAAGTCTTCTGGAAGCAACATCATGTATTGAAAGTGTTCCAGAAACCTTTTAAGTCTTTTAGAAGCAGTCTTAAGTCTCAATTCTTCAAGTCTTCCAGAGGAAATGTCAAGTCTTTTGAAATCATTTCAAGTTTTCTATAACCAGTATCAAGTCTTCTAAGGGAAAGTATTAAGTCATCTAGAAGCATTTTGGAGTCTTTTGGAAGCAATATAAAGTCTACCAAAGGCAGTATCGATTCTTCTGAAAGCATTTCAAGTTTTCTATTACCAGTATCAAATCTTCAGGAACTATTGCATATCTTCTCCTCGAAGCAGTATTAAGTCTCAAATCATAATGCGTGCTCTCAAAAAACATTCGAAGCAGATGGTACATTAAAATGAAAAAATAATCAACAAGTTAAGGTGCGAAATTTATTTATCTTTCCTTTTACTTTTATTCTTTCCGCCATTTTAACCACAAAATTAAAATCTACAAAAAAAATACATAAAAAATTTACCTATTTAGTACATACTATATAATTAAAATATTATTGCTAGCAATTCGGTACTTTCGATATTTTGCATTGTGTCGATACTTCATAAAGGTATCACCCAGCCCTAATTTTCAGTTTGAGTCCTAAATGTCGAGTCGATCTCATCTACACCATTTATATTTTCAAATATATTACGTGAATTGACGTGACCCACGCGTGAGTAACGTGATTCATGTCTGATGCTTACGTGAGTGGTGTGCGTGACCCACGTGAGTTTAGACCGTGAGCGGGTATGAGCAGGCATAAAAAGTTGTAAGATTATATTAAATTAGTAATAAGTATAAAAGATTTGTATAGCTTCATTAAAATGTATACAAAACATTTCGTGATGACAAAAATACTGCTGAAAGCAACATTCGCAATATTTTTGTGCTTATAGGCTAATTATTCTATCTAAAAATAATAGTATAGTAGTGAATACTTTTGTTCCTACATTCATGTTCCATTGAAACTGACATTTCTTTAGGAATACGATTTCGTCATCCTTGTGGGAACGGTTAGTCTTTCCAGGATTTTAAGGAAATATAGTTGCATAGTTCGCTACTAACGTCGTATTTATAAACTACGTATTTATAATGTATTTATAACTATGAATAAGATACTTAGGAGTGCGTTACCTTATTTACAGAGAATTTCGAACATTTGCAAGTCTGGATTTATTTGAGCATTCCACGATGTCTAAGTAAGTACGCGAGAGTATAGAATAATAAATTGTGAAACTCATTTCTACGATGATGTTGTTTATAGTAGCGATAATTAGCGATGATCCCTAAAGATCGGATTTATAGAAAATATGCTTATGCTCAAAATTAAAGGCATTACAAATATATTTAAATATCTTTACGAATCAGTTAAAAATAAGTGAAATAAGACCAGGTTAGTTATGCCTTTTTTGAATGTTCATGCCTATTATTTTTTTATGCCTATTTAAAGCCTTTTCCCAACTTTTTGGCGTCTTTTCCCCAAAAATTGGTTGAATTATGAAAAAATATTTCGCTGCGCCTCTGTACCTCGTTGTGCCGTCTGACGTAAGATCCGCGTTTTTCATCGATCCGAATTTAAGCTTTGGAATTCCCCGTTGTGCCCTGTCGTCTTACACGGGATTCCCCGTATGTGGTTTGACTTGCGTCGAGTCTTCAATTCATTTAGTTGTATTAAAGTTACTCGAGTGACAGTGTGAAGTTCTGGCGTAGTACAATGCCGAAACAAAAGCCAACCGTAGAAGAATGGATTAAAGATTACAAGGAATTGAAATATGAACGCAATCGTTTATTTTGCCAAGCCTGTTCAAAAATCGTAATTATTGATGGAGTTAATCGAGTAAAAACAATTAATTATATTAATTATATTTTTAAATAATGATTCAATTATGTATAATAAAGATTTTTAAATATTTAAAACCGAAATTTAAATCTTTTTACGGTAAAAATTGGAAATTATAAAGAATAGCATATAACAAAATTCACTAGAAATAAAATTCACTATCGATTCAATGTAGTACTTCGATCACTAAAATTAATAGAACAATATATTGATTGTTTAATAATTATGGAAGATATTATAAAATACTGACGTTATTAAATTACTGTTAACAGATTAATTGTTACAAGAAATACTGCATAATTCAGCATGTCAAAACATCATTGCATCAGGAAAAATTAAAACTGACTAAAAGTCAATCCAAAAAACAACAAACTATAGGTACAGCTATACAATCTGTGGCATCAACATCCGGCTACACTGAACAATCAAAATTCAATTTTGATCTTTGCAAAGCTTTGATAAAAGCAAACATACCAATCCATAAAGTGGCAAATAAATATTTCAAAACTTTTTTACAAACATATTGTACAATGCATATTCCCGATGAAAGCCATCTCCGCAAAAATTATATTACTTCAGTCTACAAAGAAGTTATTCAAGAAATAAAAAATATTATTGGAAATAATTATATTTTGGATAAGTAGACGAAACAACTGATGTATGTGGACGATATGTGGCAAATTTAATACTTGGAGTATTAAGTGATGAAAATTCGTCAAAAAGTTTTCTAATAAGTACCAAAGAATTAAGTAAAACAAATAATAATACGGTAACAAGATTTATTCATGACGAATTAACGCATTTTTTCTTACCGGAGCCGGTACCGAATGATAAAATTTACTGATGCTGTCAGACGCAGCGGCATACATGGTTAAAGCTGCGTCTAATATGAAGATTTTTTACCCTAATTTAATTCATTGTACTTGCTTAGCACACGGGCTTAATCGAGTAGCAGAAACTATAAGGTTACAGTTCCCATTAGTTAATAAATTAATAAAAAGCGGTAAACAAATATTTGTTGAAGCCCCTTTAAGGGTAGAATTGTTTAGAGAGAGTTTACCAAATACCCCATTACCACCACAACCAGTTCTAACAAGATGAGGAACATGGCTAGATGCCGCTATATACTACACAAAAGCCTTAGATCATTTTAAACAATTAATAAATGAATATCCGGCTTGAAGTAGTAAAGCAATACAAGATTGCCAAGCCGTCTTAAAAGAAGTGGAGCTACTAATGAAGGATTTGCCACATTACAAATGGACTTACACTTTCACTGGATCTATTATGGATCCCGCCTTAATTACAAAGTTCAAGTATGCACCAATTACAAGTGTGGACGTGGAGAGAAGTTTTTCGGCTTACAAGAATACGTTAAGTGAGAGAAGACACAACTTCACAATGGAACGTTTAGAACAGCGTTTAATAATTAGTTGTTTTCGTGATTAGTGGTTTAATAATTATATATGAATGTTTAGTTTAACGATGTATTTTTTAATGAAAACGTTATTAATATACATTATTAATTAGGTATAGCAATTTTTTCGATTTCTAATTTTTATGCCTTTTTATGCTTTTGTTGCCAAAATTTCATGCCTTTTTCCGTCTTTTTTGTGCCTTTTAATCCGGTCTTTAATGATCCCTGTCTTGTCGTTGACGATTCGTTCATTATCTTAAATAAAAGCGATTAATTAAAAAATTTTTGAAAAAATGAGGATATAATAAATAAAAAATGATATAAGATGATTTTTATAAAAATATAAGAAATGATTGAAGAGAAAATTTTTTTAACCTCAAACGGTGTAAAATATTAAATTGGTGAATAGTCAAATGTACACGTTTGAAGAATTTCATCATCTCGATAAGAAAGATTGATAAGATTCAAAAGAAAGTGGATAAATTGACATTGTGGGTCAATTCTATTCGAAGAGCGGCTGATGATTACAATCAGGTCTTATATAAAAAATTATTTTTTACACTAACACAACAAGAATGCTCGTAAAGTTGTAATGCAAAATTAATAATGAGTGTCTTTTCTTGGTTTCACGAATTCCTGAGTAAATTTCATTACCTTTATACCGTATTCTAGATTATGAGAGTGTTAGTATATGTGGTAGTAAGCTTTTAAAAAATTCAAGTTTTCGTCATCTTCATTTTTATTTCGTTTTTGTTCTAAATATACTAGCTTTTGTTTTTGTACCACTAGTGAAGCCTCAACGATATCTTCCTTTGCCAACCTTTTTTTGAGGTAATTTTTAGCAGTCTTTTGTACAGATTGTATGTCTTTTACTATCTGTTCAATTATATCATCTTCGTCACTCTCAACTTGTAATAATTGGGATGATTCATAAAAACTATGTTGTTCATTTTTAGGGATTACCATTTGATTGTCTTTTAAAAAGTTGATGTTTTAAAAACATAAGACTGATGTAGGAGACTATAGCAAACAGAGTGATGGGGAAACATTTAGGTCATCAGCCTTATTTTTGCACATGTCAGATGGGCGACTTAGTAGGTAGTAAGGACTGTACTTTACCAAACTCAGACATGACAGTATCCCATGTGATCATAGCCGACGAAGCCTACCCCTTTCTCCTTAATTTATTAAATCCCTACAAAAAGCAACAAATGAATGCAGATAAAGAGAAACCCGGTATAGAAACGAAGAAAATAAAAACAATCACCTTAGTATATAATTTAAAAAAAAATTTTAACTAATACTATATGTACACAATGTATAAACCAATGTATAAACTAAGGACAAGATTTTCCTTTATTGAAGCGTTAAATGTATTATGTTACGATTAATGCTTTGTACGGATCCAGTTGTTATAATCTGTCGATCATGTCTTAAGATATCATAGTATCGAACTTAAAAGTATCGCCCATTGTAAACGACCACTGTTGGGAGGTAAACTAGTAATAAATAGTTGTAAATTAGTAGCTTTTTGTTAATTTTAAATTTCAACGTGCCTACACTTTACATAGCACTTTTATTGGATTCCTATGTTTTAAGACGCGATTTATGGTTCTTTTTTTTTGAAACTCTCATTTTAGTCTATGCATGTCACCTTACATATAGTACGTTACTGCATTTTGCGGTAGATTTTCCATTCTGGCCAATTTTTCCTAATGTTTGTCGATAGCCCAATTCGTCGTCTTCCATTTAAATCATAGATCATGAATATCGCTCAGATTGTCTTACGCTAATGATTAATACCTACGCATTCCCTACTTATAGTATGTATAGCGTGTCTTGGGAGTATGAAACTCATGTATAACATTCATATCAATAAAGTATAAAGCTGAAACAAGTCTTAGAATCTGGTTGATAAAATATAAAAATCAAAAAAATACATTATATTACTATGCACCTAAATTACATTAAAAGCGCGAAGTAAAATTTCGAACGTTAATTATGTTGTTATATATTACATTCGTGTGAGTATCCAGCCATACGTTCGTACATATGTAAATGGAAAACAACATGTCAATCGGTAGTGTAGAGAATGAATGGTTCAATCTAACGAGAAATTGAATATGTTACGCAATTTGAAGAAATTGAAGGTTAACTCTATTGCTAACTGCTGAATTAATCAGCTATTCAACAGTAAGCATCCACATAAAATTTAAATTTAAATTTACGAAAACATGTAAAACAAAACTTTAAATGAATTTCCTAACAAACACATAATAACTCACACAATTTTCTATATATCATATCCGGTTTTTTAAAATAATGATAAAAATTTGATTTCTGGAATAGACTAATATATCGATATATGCAATGTACTATTTTTTTGCAATACAAAAGTCTTATATATGTTTAGTCAGAGATACAGCAGAGACACACCCAGATACAGCAGATATCTGCTGTATCTCGGTGGAACACACAGTGTTTTGTGTGATAAAGAGAGTGCTCTTTATCATGAACTTTAACTTTTCTCGATAATGTTGGTTGTTAAACGCTATCGCTACATCATCAGATAAATTAGTGGTTATAATAGCTGCTGCTCCATTGTATGTTTTTCTTTTACGCATTATTTAGTTGTAATCACTATAACTATAAGCTTCTTTTTCTGGCATTTACCTTCCTCCGTTCCAAACAGAACCTCATCTAGCTGATTGTGTTGTTCATGTAATTGCTTCAATTCGATGACGCTGAAGTCTTTGCTATGTTCTGCAACGAGTTCTTCGATGTCAATTTCGTCTATGTTAAGGGCTGGGGATTTGTTTAGTGAATTTTGTTTAGGCCACAACTTACTCCGATACTTTGAGTGTTCTTTTTGTGACATGCTGCCATGCTATATCGATGAGTTTTACGCAATGTGCAATGTCGCAGTAATTTTTCCAAAACTCTTGTAAGACGTGTGATCTCGGTGTCATCGAAGCCGAATTTACAAAGTCTCTTAGTATACAATTTCTTGAAATTAGAGATAAATTGTTGGTCCATCGGCTCCAGGGTAGGAGGTGTTTTAGGTGAAATGAACACAATTTTTATAAAACTAAGCTTCTCTAAAACGGTATCCTGTACTCCTTTGTATCGGAAAAATTATCCAGAAGTAGCAAAGGTTTGTGAGCAAGATTATTGTCCAGAAGGTATTTATTCATCACAGGACTAGCAGTACAGTTCAACTATTGACTAAACAGATCATCGTCAAGCCATGCCCTACTATTTGACTTCTACATAACAGGCAGCTTGTTCTTTTGCACTTTGCGCCTCTTGAATACTCAGGTTTCACCGATAAGTGTACACAAGAAGAGGCTTTATCTACATGTCGCCACACGCACAAAACAGGGGAATCAGACGGTCTTTCAATGGTTTGTAGCTTGGTAACTTGGTCTCCTCTTGTGTTATATAGTCTCTTTCTTTTTTTTTACAAAAGTATCCTGTTTCGATGCGCAGTTAATGGCTTGCTGGAAAATATAGTGCTCCCAATCGATAAGTATTTTGAATTTCTTTATGAATTCTCTGCCGATTTTTATTTGGCACTGGCTGCTTCTCCGTAACGAATATCGCTGTGTATCTTTCTCCTCCTCTTGAATTTCTCAAAGTATCCTCAGCTTGCCATCAATTTATTAGAGACATTTGTAGAATCTAGGGTATATTTAATTAAAACGGCATATAACATCTTTACCTTTTCGCGGATGATGCTTTTCCTAACACTATCGCTTGCTAGCTGCTTTTCGTTTATCCATACCAGCAGCAATTTTTTATTTTCTTCTATCACATGTGGTCGCTGGGTCGTCGACAGGTTAACTTTGATACCCGCTGCTGCATCTAAGTCTTTTATTTTCTCTTTATTCTTAAGAATAGTGCATATGGTAGATGTCTTATTATTCAAGTTTCTTGATGATCTACTTCTTCCTATCCATGGTGATGGTGTTTTCCTTCTTTCTAACAGAAAAGGTCGTAACCAGGGGCACACGTAACCCGAGGTTCCACTGTGTATACTATTTTGTATTCACGTTGTTTACTACTTCCACAAGAAAATCGAAAACTTTATCTAATTTTTGACTTAACTAACCAGAATGAACCTTGTAATTATGACTTCAAGTCAATTTTAAACTCGTTTTAGATTGTAATATCGGTATTTGACATCATGTCTAAATACAAAAAGCATCTCAACTCATCAAAGGGATTTTATCTAGTGTTCTGTTATCTCTGCAAAGCAAGCTCCCTCAACTGACTTAGCAAGAAGAGCTGCATATTGAACTTCTTGAAACATCTTGATGCTTCTTTATAACCTGCTGCTCATAAAAACTCTAAAAAATAAACTTTAGAATTCAGAAGATGATTTTCAATAAATAGATAACTGGTTTTAGAATTTGCTTTAATAACCAGTCATAAGATGCAAATATTATAAAATATTTATGTAGTTTTTCAAATATATTTTCCTAAAATTGTTAATAAATTCGAAAAAATTTACAATCGATTTTGAATATAGTAGTTGTTGGTATAAAATCTCTTCGAAAATTGTATAGGGAACTGATAGGTTGGTTGTATGTACCAATTAGCGAGCATTAACATAATAACGTGTAATTTAGGCGGTATCCCAATTAGTGCGTATTAATTGAGCGTCGGCGCAAGGAAAATTGCAATTTAAAGCGCACGGGTGGTTGGGGCCGTTTTTGCAATAAGTTTTAGGCCGGTCCTCAACGGAAATTGCAGGGCTTTGGACCCCGATGTGCCAAGAATTTCGGGTACAGTGTGAGGTCTTACATAAATTACCCGCGGCATTAATCAATTGGCCCTCGGCTTTAAATCACCGCCGGCAGCGAGTTCGCCAAACATGGAACCACACAGGACAGGGTAACATTTTAAAAGAACAGTTCACACTTGATTTATATCTTATAAAATAATATTTACTCACTTGACATTTAAACAAATTAATTTAAATGAAGTTTTCGCACAATAATCACATTTTGTAATAAATTAATTTTAAATTTAATTTAACGTTTTTAAACGGAACAGTGTCGCTTGTTTAAATGTGAACGTAGCTTAAAACTGACCGATTTTTTTCCCGGGACAGTTTTTACGCCCGGATGCAATTTAAAGTAATTTAAGGTAGCCGCATGGAAGAGTATCATTTCCTTCTTGGGGAAAAAATGATTTACGGCAGCGATCGCATGCGCTACAATTACTTCCCGAACATATATTACGTCAGCGGTTTTTGTACTTCGCCGTCTTCGACGTCGTGCCGTTGGAGTCCACGGCGTATTGGGAGCGATCAAAAAAACTACACAGTTCCGGGAGCAAAAGACATTTGTCACCACTCATCGCCAATTAGCGTATCGTTCTTCTGAATTATTAATATCGGATTGTCCGAAATGCCGGGCATGAAAAAATAATAAACAGGTCGACGACACAAAATTATTCCCGGACGTAATTTATACATACCGCGTTACCGCTCGGGAATGCGTAATAATAAATTCAGGGTCTCTGAAATAATAAGGCACAATTCCAATGTGATTAATTGCCAGCGTGTTTTACTAATTAATTAGTACGTGCGGAGGTTTCAAACTTACCTAATGCTTTTTAACGTAGGACGGACGTTTACACGTGTAAACTGTATTATTATTAGACCTTCATATGGTTTTGTATCTATAGTGTGTTCCAGTATCATGAATAAACGAAAAATACTAAAATTTGCTTTTATTTTAGACTTAAGGTATAATATGAAAATATATCAAATTTATTTTTTATAAAAATGTAAGATAACATATGGCGAATTAAAAAATAAAATAAATGGTTTTGTAGTGCTTAGTTCGATTATTATTAAAGACCGGATTTATAGAAAATATGCTTATGTTCAAAATTAAAGGCATTACAAATATATTTACGAATCATTTAAAAATAAGTGAATTAAGACCAGGTTAGTTATGCTTTTTTTGCCTTTTTCCAACTTTTTGGCGTCTTTTCCCCAAAATTGGTTGAATTGTGAAAAAATATTTCGCTGCGCCTCTGTATATTTCCTCGTTGTGCCGTCGGACGTAAGATCCGCGTTTTTCATCGATCCGAATTTAAGCTTTGGAATTCCCCGTTGTGCCGTGTCGTCTTACACGGGATTCCCCGTATGTGGTTTGACTTGCATCGAGTCTTCAATTCATTTAGTTGTATTAAAGTTACTCGAGTGACAGTGTGAAGTTCTTGCGTAGTACAATGCCGAAACAAAATCGAACCGTAGAAGAATGGATTAAAGATTAGAAGGAATTGAAATATGAACGCAATCGTTTATTTTGCCAAGCCTGTTCAAAAATCGTGAGTATTGATGGAGTTAATCGAGTAAAAACAATTAATTATATTAATTATATTTTTAAATAATGATTAAATTATGTATAATACCAAAGATTTTTAAATATTTAAAACCGAAATTTAAATCTTTTTACGGCAAAAATTGGAAATTATAAAGAATAGTATGTCCCAAAATTCACTAGAAATAAAATTCACTATTGATTCAATGTAGTACTTCGATCACTAAAATTAATTGAACAATATATTGATTGTTTAATAATTTTGGAAGATATTATAAAATACTGACGTTATTAAATTACTGTTAACAGATTAATTGTGACAAGAAATACTATATAATTCAGCATGTCAAAGTATCATTGCATCAGGAAAAAATAAAACTGACTAAAAGTCAATCCAAAAAACAACAAACTATAGGTACAGTTATACAATCTGTGGCATCAACATCCGGCTACACTGAACAATCAAAATTCAGTTTTGATCATTGCAAAGCTTTGATAAAAGCAAACATACCAATCCATAAAGTGACAAATAAATATTTCAAAACTTTTTTACAAACATATTGTACAATGCATATTCCCGATGAAAGCCAGTCTACAAAGAAGTTATTCAAGAAATAAAAAATATTATTGGAAATAATTATATTTGGATAAGTGTAGACGAAACAACTGATGTATGTGGACGATACGTGGCCAATTTAATACTTGGAGTATTAAGTGATGAAAATTCGTCAAAAAGTTTTCTAATAAGTACCAAAGAATTAAGTAAAACAAATAATAATACGGTAACAAGATTTATTCATGACGAATTAACGCATTTTTTCTTACCGGAGCCGGTACCGAATGATAAAATTTTACTGATGGTGTCAGACGCAGCGGCATACATGGTAAAAGCTGCGTCTAATATGAAGATTTTTTACCCTAATTTAATTCATTGTACTTGCTTAGCACACGGGCTTAATCGAGTAGCAGAAACTATAAGGTTACAGTTCCCATTAGTTCATAAATTAATAAAAAGCGGTAAACAAATATTTGTTAAAGCCCCTTTAAGAGTAGAATTGTTTAGAGAGAGGTTACCAAATACCGCATTACCACCACAACCAGTTCTAACAAGATGGGGAACATGGCTAGATGCCGCTATATACTACACAAACGCCTTAGATCATTTTAAACAATTAATAAATGAATTTCCGGCTACAAGTAGTAAAGCAATACAAGATTGCCAGGCCGTCCTAAAAGAAGTGGAGCTACAAAATAATTTTGCATTTATAAAAAGCAATTACAGTTATATAAGTGAATCTATAAAATCATTTGAAAAACAGGATTTACCTTTAGTGACTGCAATAGAAATGATTAAAAAGTTTCAAGACATCACGTATAGCGTACCAGGACATATTGGTCAAATAATTACGAATAAATTTAATTACGTTCTCTATAAAAAATTGCCACATTACAAAAAATTGCATCAATTTTAAGTGGTGAAATTGTTACTGGATTTATTATGGATCCCGCATTAATTACAAAGTTCAAGTATGCACCAATTACAAGTGTGGACGTGGAGAGAAGTTTTTCGGCTTACAAGAATACGTTAAGTGAGAGAAGACACAACTTCACAATGGAACATTAGAACAGCGTTTAATAATTAGTTGTTTTCGTGATTAGTGGTTTAATAATTATATATGAATGTTTAGTTTAACAATGTATTTTTTAATGAAAACGTTATTAAAATACATTATTAATCAGGTATAGCAATTTTTTCGATTTTTAATATTTATGCCTTTTTAATGCTTTTGTTGCCAAAATTTCATGCCTTTTTAAGTGCCTTTTTCCGTCTTTTTTTTGCCTTTTAATCCGGTCTTTAATTATTATATAGGAAAAAATAGCTATCTTGACGAACATCGTGAGTGAAGAAGCTATACACGTCTATCATAAATTTCAAGTAACAATTAAGATAACATCTATTATAATTTTAACAGAATTTGTGAATTATTGTAATTTCAAGAAAAAATATTTTATAGACAACACATTTTCAGTCTTGAACTCAACAAGAAGGTGAGTAATGCTTTCAATACCGGACCAAACTATTCATACCAGTTTTCAGTATTTATTCTTAATGTTTTTTATTCGTTCAAAATTATGCAATTTTATGATGATAAATAATAAGTCCATCGAGACCTGCCAAAAAAGGTCAAAGTTTTTTTAAACTTTTGTTGTTAAATGAATTTGAAATTGTTATATTTGTTGTTGCTTACTTTGTTTAGCACTTTGTTCATCGTTCACACAGTTCACACATGGTTTATGCTCTCTTTTAGGATTTTTTAAATTTTCTTTCTATTACGAAATAATGCCAAACGCGCTGTTCTAAGTGTACCTTTCTGTGTCAATTAAGATTCTCCATGTTTACCATGTCTAACCATCTGATAGATTAGACTCACTTTAGTCGCAGCATTGGGTTGGATTAGGTGGGATTGGGTTGAGTTAAGTTGTGTTAGGTTCGGACGACCAGAGACAGGAGAGAAGAAAACCGATAACAGAGGGAATATACCATACAATCAATGGTATATGCTGACATAATTACGAAATAAAATACCAAAATACCTTTTAAAGTAGTCGAGTGGAGAAGCACGTCAGATCAATGGGGCAACGCTGCATTTACATCGTTAATAAACATCAAGAACAACACTGATCACAGTACCGATTCTTGCGGTATACCGTGTTTTATTTATAATTCATCTGATAGAAGCCTATCATAGGACACTTTCTGTGTCCTATGATTGCCGTCTGAGGATGGCAATGTGCCAAAACCTATAAAGATTTTAAAACAAATAAATAATCACCAGTATAAGTCTTTTACTTAATTTGAGTATTGTCCTACTAAACGGAAAATATATTTAAAATGTTAAAAATTTCACGGTGTGTTGTAAATAGTTTTAAATCCCGGTACTTGGTTAAATGTCCGTAAATTTATCCATAGGCGCCGAATAACTGGGTGCTCTGGTTGTACAAATACATATACAAATTGATTTGATGATTTTATCTGATTGAAGTTGGCATTTTTATGTACTATCGAGCTTTTTCTGCCCAATTCAGTTCCAGACTCTGCTCCGAATGTTTCTGATTATTGAGTTTATTCTTTTCGATTCAGTGCTTCGAACTTTATCTGCTGTAAACGTTTTTTTGGAGAGCACGTGTGATTCTTTAAACTTTTTCAGACCCAATTCAAGGTTGTTGTGGAGATCCGTCATTTGTCGTTTGAATCCTACTCCTAATTTTTTTTTCTGTACCCAACACTCGTAGATACTTTCAAAAATCGCCTACTTATCCAGTTGAACAAAATAAATGTATATAGATTGAGATAAACATACCAAAAAACCTAAAATAGGAAATTCAAGAAAATAAATTAAGTGCGTTCTAATATCTTGCGTTACAATAGTTGTTTCCTTTTTTCCTAATTTCGAAACTTTTAAAATCCCTGGACTTCTTAGAGGATTTAGTATTTTTTTCAGGAAACCTTGGGACGAACGCGAGACAAAATACATTACAAGAAACAGAATATTAGTACAATTGTGATTCCGTTGGTTTAAATAAATATTGAAGAAAAATTAATTGTAGAAGGAAATAAAATTAATTTCAAATTAGATTCAAAGTAAAGTACGTATTGTTCCAAAAATAATACTCGAGAAAATTAAACAAATTAACGATAAAAATTATAATATACGTAAAATAGATTAAAACTAATAACTTATGGAGATTTAGAAATAAAAAGTTTATGTATAGTAACAATATAATTCAATATAAAGACTGTTATTATGCAAATTTTCTTCTATTATAAAATGGATAAAATGAAAAATAAAAAAAGTAGATGTAATAAATTTTCAAATGTATTTCAAGGAATAGGGAAATTTTTAAAATTATACAAAAAAATATGTAACGACTGTTTGTAATGTACCTACAAAAATTCTATTAGTTCTACAAAAAAATAAAAATTC
Source organism: Onthophagus sagittarius (assembly GCA_036711965.1). Taxonomy (NCBI): domain Eukaryota; kingdom Metazoa; phylum Arthropoda; class Insecta; order Coleoptera; family Scarabaeidae; genus Onthophagus; species Onthophagus sagittarius. The sequence goes on from JASERS010000001.1 coordinate 41,327,244, forward strand.
AATTTGAATTGATGATGATTTAAGTGATTTATATTATCCACTCCTAAAATATTAACTCCTGGATTTGAAAAATGGTTTTTGGCAAATTCCATTAGACGAAAGTAGTAAAAAAATTGCATATTTAGTAAATTTAAAGAAAGTATGTATTTAATTACAGTTTCTAGAGGTTGCCATTTGGTTTAAAAATTTCAGCTGAAGTCTTTCAAAAATATAATGAACAAATGTTTGACAATATACCTAATGCATTTATATACATGGATGATATTTTCATTTACGGGGAATTTGTAGAAAGACATGATAGGGTATTAATTGTAGTATTAGAACGAGCACAAGAGAATAATATAAAATTTAAAACAGAAAAATTTCAATTCAGAGCAGAAGAACTTAAATACTTAGGGTTTAAATTTAGTTATAAATCAGTGAATCCTGATGAAATAAAAAGCTAAATAAAGCTATTGTGGAGAAGTTACGCCAACTAAAGTCCCTTACTGATGTATCTCCAAAAACAAATATTTTAAGAGAAATGCTACTTCTCATACAAAATTAATATTTTGAAGTATTAAAGTAAGTATGTGTTATACTTCAATCAATATGTTATGAGTCAAAATGCTTAACTGAAATACGGTACAGTCAAATTGAATACGAGTTTTTGGCAATATGGTTTACATGCTTAACAACAAATTTAATCATTTCATTTATGATGAAAAAGTGTACGTTCATACGCACTATTTACTACTACATAGTTAGTATTACGAAAAAAAGAAACATAATTGAAATTCCAATAAGCAAAACAAAGAATTAAAATAAAATTATTGACAGTATGCATGGTAGTATTGTATGCAGAAATTATTATTAAATAAAGAATTTAATTTTTATTGTTGATAATTTAATATTTAATGAAAATAATGTAATAGTTCCAGAAACAATCGATATCCCAAAATCTAAAACATTTTATTGATCAGAAATGATAAATACAAAAGATAAAAATAGAATAAAACAAAAAATCTTAAGCACCTGTGATTGTGAATGAACCAACATTACTTTTTGAAGGGATAGGTGTCCATCAGTAATATATCTTTCATCATCTTTAGCCGTATATCCGGTTATCCAGCATATCTATCCGGCCATTAGGTGTCCGTTATATTCTGGATCAGAGTAAGTATTTTGCTCAGAACAAAACCATACATGAATATCTCAATTTATTTTTGAGATAAATTTGCAGCATTTCATAAAATAAAAATTTCCTAAATAGTTTTTGAAAAATCATAAAAAATCAAATTCTTAAGATATATTGACGAAATTTTTTATAAAGGAAATTACAGCGATACCTCGAATTACGCTACCCCGTTTTACGTAAATTCGGAGTTACACGATTTCAATTTGATTCCAAGCTTCATCCATCATAACCTGTTGTGGTTGGTTCAACGACAAGACCGAACGTGTTTGTTACGCGCAGAAACGTTAATTACAATTACTGTGGCTTACAGAGCTGACTGTAAAAGTCTGTAACTTTGTAACTATGAAGTAGAACTGATACTCATTGATTGACATCAACAAGAAATGAAGTCCCAAGAGTTCGATGTAAAAATGATTTGTGAAAAGTGAATTGGTAAAGAATCAACAATCAGAGCAATTACGAAACATAAAGAAAAAGTTTGGAAAAGTTACTCGGAGCCTTAAAAAATACTCAACCTTTCCATTCAAACATCATTCACACATTCATGGTTTTGTTCATTGTATTAACGCTGAGATGAAAAAAATTTCAAAATATTGTATGATAATCAAGTAAGAGTGACAAGTTGTCCTGTTAATCAGAACACGGTGTGGTCTCAAGTTATGTTAATTTTTGAAAGATTGAAAGTGGGAAGGAAGCTACAGATAAAATGTTAAAGCTAATACTGAATGCTTTTGCAGTCAGGCGATCCTTCGTTGCATGCTTACTTAATTTCAACAAACCTGTAAAGATTACTTTTTTTACCAAATATAACCAATTTACTTCAATTAATGGACTCTGGAGTCATTAAACCATTTATAGCTTACTATATGAGATGATCGTGTGCGCATCTACATGAAGCTATGAGACAAAACAATGAGCTTTCTTCAAGATGATAGTGTCTTCCTTTAGCGTCTGGTCCCAACTGAACATAATTTATTTGCAAAATTGGACCCCAACTTACGTGAGTTCGACTTAGATGGTTATAGCTCGGTCCCACCATCGCGTAAGTCGGAAGTATTACTTACGTACTTTCTTTCATCAGAATAAAATCATGCTTGGATATCACCTTTGATTTTGAGATATCACGTTTTGAACTCAACTTTAATTTGTAGCATTTCATTAAATATTTTCTTTGTTGTTTTTAAAAAAGTCTTTAAAAAAATTATTCCTAGGATATTTTGATGAAATTTGTTATAATTTAAAAAATATATATACTTTTATGCTTATAAAAGCATACATAAATATCTCAATTCGTATTGGAGACATCAATTTTTAAACATTTTATCGGAACATTTATTAGTTTACGAAGATGACAATATGCTCAAATGATTTTCAAAAAATCATAAAATTTTAATTCTTAAGATATGTTAATGCAATGAGAGTAGTAGAGAAGAAAGGTACGTCATAAACACACCAGCATTAAAAAAACTATTGGTTTTTGAAATATCATGTTTTGAACTCGACATAAATAAGTAATAATTCATAAAAATAACAATTTTGTTAATTGTTATTTATTCTTACTTGTGGAAGGCGAGCCATTAATTACCTGCCTTAATATCTGACAAAAGACATATATTCAGTAACAATTCGGTATCCGGTGGGATTTTAAAATAGGATATTCTTTCCACCCCTAATGTTGATTAACTATTATTCGAAATGGAGAGAGTTAGTAGAATTAAAATGTATGAATGAAATCACTGTTTTAAGAACTATATTTTGAGTACACGGAGTTCCACAAATAATGATGCCCGACAATATGTTTTTCAGTTCTAAAAAATGTAAAGATTTTAGTATTAAATGGAATTTTATAATTAAAACTTCAGTCCATATTAACCTAAACGTAATGGACTAGCAAAACGGACAGAAAAAAGTAAAAAAAGCTAAAACAAACAATGGAAGGAGATTTAGATATATATATTATTAGAATATCGTAGCACACCATTTTTAGTTGCAACATTGCCACCTGCCGAAATTTAATTTAGTAGAAGAATAAAAACTAAATTACCTAGAAGAAATGAACATTTAATTTTTTCATTATTTTCAGTCTTTATAAAAACTAAAAATTATAATGAATTTTACAAATTTTAAATTTATTTTTTTGAACTTTAAACGAAAAAGGATAAATAAATAAGAATTACCATGGCAGAATGCAAACCGTAAGAAGACTAATTCTAAAAAGGGAGGTAATAGTTTATGTGTATTCTATTCTAGAAAATGGAAGCCAGCAAATGCTACAATATTGAATAATATTTCTAGATAAATATTTATACAGCATTCCAACATTTAGAATACGTGAAAATGACTAAGACATTAAAAAAGAACAGGTCAATGCAGCTTTACATGGTAAAGAGTTTAATATTGGATATCAACATAGAATTAAGGTATGGTAAGAACTGAAGAACGCCTCAACGTTGATAAATGTAGATTTGTATAAAGTTTAAAAATAATTTATGAATGTATTTACTTTTTATTGCTAGGTTAAATGTAATATGTACATATATAAAGTTTTATTTTTATAAAAATGTACTTGTGAACAGGTTTGATTTCTAAATAAAAACAATTTGAAGCTATATACTAAGCCAAAGTAAGAAAATTTAATAAAATATTAAAGTGATATTGTTTAAAGAAAATGGCTATCTAAAGCTTTACACAAAATTCTGAGAAATCTTGAATCGTTGTGTCAATATTTATGTAGAGTACTGTATACGTTCGCAGATGTTTTGTGATCAACTAGATTGTCTTTTATTTAATCTTTTATGAAACACACTATGGACAATTACCTTGTGGTGGCTATTATGGTTCTTTGTGTTCACCTCATACAGCACACGTCCCTGCGCCTTGTGTATGATGTATTGGCACACCTGATACATTAATCCGTTGTGTAACGTAACTGTTGCTCGCTAATACGTCATTGAAATACAGTAGAATCGACGTGGTTAATCAATCGTTCGATGTAAAAGGTGAAAAGGATGTTTTTCGTTTTATTGGCCAGACAAATTGATCCGGGTGTATTATTTATTCATGATTGCCACCGTTAAATCAAAAATCGCGGCAAAAACTGGGTTGTAATTCAGTATCAAACAAACAGTTATTATTGCGGGACGGGACCTGTATTTATGGGGACTAATTGCTCGATTCTGTTTCGACGAAATCGTGCCTCTTGTATAACGAATGCGGCAGACCAGGCGAAACTTCTCTTTTCCTCGTCTCTCGCGTATGGAATCGGAACCTATTTGTCATATTTATCGACTTTTTATCGACGACGCCCTGTTTCGGCGAGCTGTCGGACCTGACCGGAATCGTTTAATTAATAATTTACAGTTACATAAATGTCACAGCACAATTACGGCTCTTACAACTGGTTGCCTGTTAATTGATTCACTGGGATCGACAAATTAACATTCTATTGACTTCGATTGACCTATATACCACAACAAGTTTACTTACAATTAAATAAATACCTATTGAATTTATTATTTATATTTATTGCGAGTACTAAAATATAAATAAAATGAATTTATTTTATAGGTTTCTGTAAATTATTTTTTTTATTTTATGTTTAAGTTTGCCGTTAGTAGAGGGTATAAAAAGAAATGCCACACGCAGACAACAGTGGTCATTAAGAATTCGGAATTCGCGACAAGTCAGTTTCACAGTCGATTTGTTTTGGCGAATTTAGTGTGTCGAATTTAAGCGCTAATTAATTTGCCGAGACATGGAACGGAAACGTGAACTTATTCCAAAGCGGCTTTAATTCGGCTCAGGTATGCGTCTCAAACGAACGACTCGTACGCTCGCAGAAGGATTTATCTGCCTCATTTACGGCAGTATATATACGCTTGTTCGCATTAAACACTTCCTTTCTGCGATCGCCCCCTTCGCCGTGGTGCGAACAAAAAACTTGTTTACGCGCAAATTTGAATCTGATCTGTAATCTGTACATTGACATCCTCACAATTGTCCCGTAGGTTCCCTTGCGGAATGATAATAATCTCGGCTCGTTTGACGCCGTTCGATGTTATCGAACGATTCGTAAAGGTGTCACGTTTTTTTATCTGAGGACCGCGGCCGTGGCGAGGACGACAGGAAATGCGGACGGAAATGAGAATTTATAAAAATAACCGTGTGTGGTAAGCATGACTAACATAAAATGTATACCTGGTTTTAATCTTTTGCAGACCAGGTATGGTTGGCATGTCAAGTATTTCACGTCGCTTAGAAAAGAAATTGTATAAGAAATAAACGTACCTTCTTTGGGTATTATATTGGAAATTTTCACAGTGATTGGGAAAATTCTCGATTGAAAGCAGTGTGGACATTGTTGATCTTATCTAAAAATTACGATAATGGACCACACGAAGTCTCCGCAGCGGGCACAATTAAAACGTATTTATAAGCATCTCCGAGGCGGACTCTACCCGCTTTGATGGTCCACAAACGCGTGTATCCAGAGATGCTGAAGCGATTGCGCCGAAACTTATTACCCGGCCGAGCAATTGTATTACGCAAATCCGGTAAGTGGAAAGAAGCTTCTCTTAGCAAAGCCGAGTTTCTCTTTTTTCTATATATATAAATCCGCGGACGACCAGATTGCCGGAGGTGTTAAGAGCGCTGCAAGGTCACGTTCTGTGATTCTCCACGTCCGATACCATCGGCGACAAGTTGCGAGCGAACAGCTTCTAATAGCGCTATTCCGCAATAAGTCCTTCGGTCTGCGGCTGTGCAGAAAATAGTTAAGATAAGCTGCCTTTTTAATTTCGTCCCGGTGCGTGCGTGTGACCCAGGACGTTACGGCCACTTGCCGATTACGTTCCGCGTTCGCCGGACTGCAAAATACAGTTTAAATAGATTATGAAAGCAATTACATATCTCGAATGACGTAAGTACCATCATATCATGCCAATAAATACCGATAAAGTCCCTTCTAATTACAACACCGCATCGTGATAAAGACGCCTCTTAAGTTTTCTTTTCACACTATTAACTTAAATGAAGGCTATCGCAATATAAACCAAATACAATCTTACTAAACAAAAACAAAAAAATGATTTAAGCTGTATTCTTATTGTTCTTGTTAACAATATTATACAATATTAGAATACAAATATTCTAGTTTACAAATTGTGAGTTTCAGGTTTATCATAATACACATTCACATAAGGTCAATTGCAAAATCTTTATTAAGTGATTTACTGCTTTTTAAAAAACTATCTCAGATTATCTTTTCAACTTTTATAAAATTTACAATCACATAAGTTGAAAAAAAAAACAAAAATTAATTGCAAAAATGTGTAAAGAACCAATTTGTAGCCAACCTGGAGGGTTTCATAACCAATTAATGACCACTTTTTGTACCAAATATTGACTGAATAAATACCGTATTCGTTCGAATCTAAGACGCACGGACGAATGGGACCTATTTCGAATCTATATAATTCAAAAATACAAAATATGTTAAAGAATAATATAAATAAATTATAATAGTAATATCAGTTAAGAGCTACCTATTTCGCCCAGGACAGACATCCCGTATAAAAACCAGTCAAGACTTAGAATATATGATATATATATTATCCTATTATTACAGGCCTCAGAACGTTCCAGAAAAACTATTTAAAGAGTAGAGTCACGGATTCGGTGGAAAAGGATGGTGAACGACATAGCGAAGCGAAGAAGGATTTTTAAAGTGATCCGAGACATGACTCGGACTTTGAATTTTTATATACCCCCCTGTCTTAACCCTGTCTGTAAGACATAACATTTGCGTAAATTTACTTGTATATTTTTTTTTGCAACAGTTTTTTCAAAAAATTAAAAATGTATGATAGTACCCCATACGTCGGGCAATTTCATACATGTATGGGGCAAATTTATGCATGTGAAAAGACATATTGGTTGCTCATAAAATATTTTTTTTACGTATCAACATCGGGTATGAAAACATATATCGTATCGTTATGTATTGGATAAACGTCTGCAACTTTAGGACTGATGAGGGAATGTCCATATCATATGCGACATGAGTAAGATTATTATCATAAAGTAGGGCGTAAAGCTACAGATCGAAGACGTCTAGGTTGTAGTTGTAAATGTTATGGCAGTAGACATTGTACGGTGGTGGCAAGATGGGAGAATCCTGAGGGACGTTTTGTTAAGCGGTGATCCTATGAGCACAACAGTTTTTCACTTTTGAAAGACATTCTTTTACACGGTTAAAGAGATAGAATGGCATTTTTAAGATAGCTAGCTTGTATAGAAATCCTATACATAGTCGAAAGTCTTCCCAATATTTACAAGCACTGCATCGGGTTGTTGTATTTAGTAAACTGTGACTTGAAAATTTAAGACAAGTACTGCTAAGAGATGAGATGTAAATGTGGCATGTCGGAATCTAAATTGGTATTACGGAATCCTTTTTGTAACAATATCGACCAGCTTGTTCTTCAGGTGTATCTCGAAAAGTTTCCACGTTACGTGTAGCAATGATATAGAACGGTAGTTCACAGTTTCGATAAGAATCTTTCTTGAAGATGCATATGATGATACAGATATCAAGATCCAGCTTCCTTACGATTTCTCTCAAGATGTTGTTGCATCCAAGGGCTATACTAGTTTCCCTGTTAAGTAGTGTGAAGTATTCTCCTTTCTGCATAAGAGCATCGTATGGCGTTTCTGATAAATCGAGGAAGGTGTGTTGGTACCAAATGTCTACTATAGTTTTATTGTGAGGACAGAACAAGACTTCATTGCTGAAGGAAAACACACTTTTATGGTTTCTACAGTGAATATTATTTATTTTTGCAGGGCCACAGTGTGAGCATCCATAAGTAGAGTCAATAGACTCCTGGGTTTCTGGCAACTTTTGGTACTTCTAAAATTTGTGGACTTCTTGTCAGTATTTTTTGCCCTTGCTTCTGTTGATTTTATTATAGCTCTTATTATACCTCAATGTATTTTTCCCTTCTGGAATGCTGTACTCGCTTTTGGATATTTTTATTATGCACGTTGAACTGTCTTTTCAGATCAAACACGACATAAAACGATCTAAAATCGGGGTAGCGTCGTCTCTTTTCCTTACTCAAATTGTGGCAGAGCGAAATTGTGGTGTTTTTTGATGTTGAAAGGGTTTGAATTTGGGAAATCCTCCAGATTTTGCAAGAGTTTGTTAAAGGTTGCGTTTGACTCGGCTGTAATAATAGGGTAAATCTCTGTTATCCTGAATTCTATCTTTCCATCTTACAAAGTTTATAGTTTTCGTTCAATGAAAATTGTAGTAATAATGATGGATTTTCTGGATTTTCACTTTGGAATTTGAATCAGATATGAACGAAACTAAGAATATCGTTTCAAAAACCTGATTTTACTAGAAATATAAAATCTTTACTTTTAAGAATGAAACTCAACAATTTGGAAGAAATGCTTTCAAACAGTTGCTCGTTTTTGGTGTACCATCCTCTAAATGTTATCACGGTTAGATTCAGTCTACTAAGCATCGACTGCTGTTAAACTCCATCGGTAACCACACACACAAGATAGCTATGCTAACACGCAAGCATTATCGTGTTGATATGCGCCTAACTTCAAATATGAGGAGGGGACAAGAATGATTACAGATTTGATTGTGGAATTGAGGAGACAGAATAAATGCTGGGCGGACGATGTAGAGAAAGGGTTTAGGTTGTCTGGAGATGACTGCGAGACTCTGGAGCAGTGAGCAGAGAGCTCTGGTGTAGTCAGCTGAGGTAGGCGGAATGGTCAAAAGTCAGATTTTGGACGAGGGGGTACTGATCGTAGATGTGCTGGTGGTAGTGGAGGACTGATATAGCGCATTAAAAACGCTTTATTATTAATAAGAAATCTAACATGATTCAACATTTCTTTTCAACATCTTTAAACTGTTTTATAATACAAAAACTCGTTAGATTTTATTAATTAAACTAAAAAACTTAGTTAGGTTAGGTTGGGTTCTGTCTTAAGAGACGTACGACTAAACTCCAATGATTCTAGTTCGATCTAGTGTTAAGTCTAGTTTTAGCTCCATTTTTAGTCGTTTGTTAGTTTTAAATTGTCGTATATTTGTATCGAACTAAAACTAGAATAAGGTAGTTTTTTTAAGGAACTAACTAGGTCTAGTGTTAATTTTGGTTTTCGTTCATATTTAGATCTAAATTGTTGTAAATTCTTCTACAACTCAAACTATAACCAATATTAGACCTATAAAGTTGTTTTAATAATAATACTAATCCTACAATTTAGTTCTAGTTTTAATTTTTATTTAGCTTTAGATTGTTGTAAATTCTTCTGAAACTAAAAGTATGACTCAGAGGTCTTTTTCAGGTTGCGGCTCCCTAAATAACCCGATTTTTTTCCGCGGCGTCTTTATTACATCCGTTTTTTTTTAAATTCTTAACTTTCTTGAAAAATTGGATAACTTTCTTTTTTAAAAGCAATTATCCATATTTCGCGATGCCCTTATTACAGCACCGCGGCATGGCACTCCGGCATGACACTGTTTTATGTAGTTATGTAGTTATATTGAATAAATAAGTACCTATCTCATCTATCAATATTTTGCAAAACTTCATAATTTGCTGTTGAATGTATATAGACTTTTGTCCTTCATTGTGTCTGCAATTTATATGCAGATGATTTATAACATACGGAGTAGACTAAATTGGTGGGTGCTAGAGGCCAAACTAAAGATATTGTTTTAATAATGTAGAAAATGTAATGATAGTTCTGGCCACTTTCTCTATATGCACGTGCAAAGGAGTTAGGCTCGAACATCCATTGCTACAGCATATCAGGATCAGATTTGTTTAAAAATCGACGACTATTTTAATTGATAGAGAATGATCTAACTTTCTTTGTTTAAAGAACATTTAGAACTTCTAAAAAAACTTAAAACTTATGCGAGATATTTATCTATTATCACAGTATTGATAACTCATTACTTAATTACATTACCAATATCAACAATAATATTAAAAAATTCTCCTCCCACTTGTTTCCCTCACTTTTTCACCTTTCTCATCTGGCGAACGTTCTTTCTGACCTTCAGTCCACTTTTACCCCTCATTATACAGACTCAAGTTATTTATCTATTATTTCTTTCTGTTTTAATGTAAGTTTAAACTTTTTGTTTTTTTAATTTCATATTTTAAGTCAAGTTGTTGTTAATTTTAACACATAATTGTTTTACTACCTTAAAAATAAGTTTTAACACTAACGCCATTTAAATTTTAAATAATTATCAATTTATTCGGAAAAATCTTACCTTTTTAATTTATTCTTATAATAAATGTCGCCTCTCACGTTTTTTAGTTTTAGTTTTGAAATGGAGGATCTGTTTGGAAAGTTTTGCTATACACTAACGGTGATTATATTTTTATTTCTATTTATAATTATATCGAAACATTCCTTGTGCTCTTTTCCTATGCTCGTACTTGAGGAAAAACGAAAATTGTTCGAAATTTTAGAAAATAACACCGAAATAAATTCAAAATAAAAAAAAAATCATTCTCTATACGACTTTAAAATTCTTTAAAAATATAAATATTCTCTTTATAATTCTGTTAAACGCCGTTTAGCTATTTAACAATAGAATCTAGACTTTCATAACAATGGTGAATCCATGTCGTGTAACCATGACCCACCGGACGAAGATGGCGTGACCACAACACATAGCAGTTATGAGTAATTCGTGACGTAACATCCTTATGTCGTTGAGGAAGATACCGATTCGTAAACGGATTACCGTCGCGTTACCCTCAATTTGTAAACGTATTGACGAAATACATAATGCTACAGTGTGTGTTATGTAGGACGACTATGTATACAAGTAGATACATTAGCTTTCGCCATACCGCACTAAAAGCTGGGTACAAATCGACGAATTACCACATAATGAGAATTGATGTGTGATGGTAATAACACTTTACGTTTTAATTACGCTTTCTTTTGAGCTTTTAAGTTTGTTTCAACACTGTACTTTTCTAAAGTGTAATTGATAAACCTATAAAATCAAATGTATTTTAAATACTCAAAGTTTTTGTTTTGAGATTTTAAGATTAAGGTAAGGTTATAAAAAAAGTTCAAGAACTAAATATAAATTTGTAGACGACAATAAAATTCATTACTGCCTGGCTATAAACCACATTTTTATTGTCTTTATAAAAAATAACTACCTATTATCTGTACTAATGCTTTATTTAACGGGAAAACCTGTGAGAAGTTGACATTTTCAATTCGACAGTTCAGATTTTAATCGACGCGTTTTTAGCGTCAATCGACCCGGTGCTCATTGTCTTTCCGTTCGCGGACTCATTGCATTCATTTCATCGTTCGATCCTTTATAAGGATCCATTGCAAAGGCCGTGCCGGCGCCCGGCATTCATTCGAAATTGTATCGTCCCCGTATGGTCGGGCATTGTGCAAAGTCGTGTTTAGAAAATAGTACGATGCCGGTCCCATGGTAGAGCGGTTTGTGCGCCTCGTTAAATTATTATCGGATATTATTTATGTAATGCGCGCGGTCGATTTCGCGAATACGACCGCGCAGATACGATCTGTTTCGTAACAAATTATTACAAATGACAGTAAAACGCACGGACAAGATAGTCACATTCAATTGCGTTATTATTTATCACCGTTAGGCTGGTGTGGTAGGTGAGGTCCTTCGGACACTTGTATGGACGGTTCCGAGGCCGGAGCTCCGCGGCTCCGACTACGACTCCGACTCCGACCGTAACCCAACCGGCGAGCTCCGGCTGCGACAAATCACCGTGCGGGACAGTTCGCACGACCTTTGACCCGGGACAATAACCATTGCCAATCGCCGCAATTACGGCGCTCCGGTACCGCGGGACGTATTACTTCATAGGGCCGAGGACGGCATCGCGACCGCTCGCACATTGTCCGAGAGGCCACGTTCACACTAACGCCCATAAACCGACTAACGCATAAAAGCTTTACTTACCTCTCCTTCTCTACTTGTACTTAACTTTAACGCACCCTGCGTTGTTTCGTATCGGTTACGCTGACGACAACACGTTCCCGTACATTGATGCACGCAATGCCAAACTCAATGGACGGCGGCCCTTTTCAACTTCATTTCAAAACAGTTTAACGACAACTTCGACTCATTTCGAAGAAACAAACTATAAACCGCCTGCTTTTAAAATGGTTTTAGGTACACTTTATGCTTTCATCATTTTAGTATCAAATCAATTCTTTTTGTGTTTCAAATATTATTAGGTACTGCGAAACAATTGTTTTAGAAGGAAAATACCTTCTTTTGGACAATTTTATATTAGTTTTCAGATTTCAAAATGAAAATTTATAATATATTTGCACATCATTATGTTAGAAACATCTTATTGTTAGATTTGATATAATCCATATTTCTTTTACCATGTATATGTGGTTGGGTAGGAGATACCTAAACATACTTATGATAATCTTTTTTGTTTATTTTATTTGTCTATTAATTTCGATCACACGATCGTCATCTGAAGAACGTTTTAAAAACTTGTTGTTTAGGATGTAATTTGTTATTTTATGGTTATGTGTTATAATTATTTAAAGATTAAATATTAATAATAATACTTACGTCGCCAGTGTTCAGAATTTTTCTTAAAATTTTGTTTATCATTCTGATTTTCTCTTTATACGTTTTGTCTTTAATTTATTGAAATGTGTATTAACCCTTCCTCTGTAAACGTTTTTTTAGCACCTTCCATCTATAAACGAGGGTCTTTCAAATTTTGCCGATTTTTTTATGGCGTTATGCGTTTAAAAAATATGAAACATTTGCTTACGTTTATTACTGTAATCTTGTGAGTTCATATTTCATCTCATATTACCTTCTTTTTAAGTAAGGGCCACACAATTTGTATAAACTTATTAACAAATTTTTTACTTAAACAGTTTAGGTCGGACACGAAATACCCAGGTTTACAGATGAAGGATTTAAATCTTGACGTTTACGACAGTTAGCAGTTGATGCACACGTTGATTTAGGTTATGGTCGTGTATTTCGGGAAAAAGAAGTTAAGTTTTCTGGTTTTGAGATACGACATTATGAAATAATAATTCATAAACAACATAATTCTGTGTTAAGACGAGTTTAAATGAATTGCAAATTATAATCAGATTGCACATCAAAATCAATTCCCAGAAAGCGTAATTGAGAAGATAATAAATAAAACTTAACACAAAATGTTTTTAAAAAACCACACCACCCTAAATAATACTGCAGATATCAAAAATGAAATCAAATATAGAACTATAGCTTATCCAGGAAACTTATAAAATAAAAAAGATATTCCACCAAAACAACATAAAACTATCTTTTCGATCTAAAAATACGATCAAAAACATTTTATCAAACAATAAAGATAAAATTGATATTCTATCTAAAAGTGGAATATACCCACTACAATGCCATGAATACAATGACACCTACATCGGTGAAACAGGCAGAAGCCTAAAACAACTCATAAATGAGCACAACACTAGACCTAACTCTAATTTCAGACGACACATTATAATTAATAATCACACATTCGATGAATCAAAAAACGTAAAACTCCTACATCAATTGAGAAAAGGACACTACATGGAAGTACTAGAAATATACGAAATTAATAAATTTATTAAAAATAATCAAAATAATGAGCAAATCATCCCCATAAAACGTCCAATGTACGAATTCTTGAAGGACTCCTATTTGATAAAAAGAAAAAAGAAGCCAGATAAAGATAAAAACAAGATCAACAACTACACGAAGCAAAACCCTATTTCAACAACACACTGATTTTGTAATTTATAATTTAGAATTTTCCACAACCCTCCTATTTCACCAACATAATATCCTGAACTCATTTAAAACTCGTCTTAACACAGAATTGATGACATATCTGAAACACAAAACGGTTTTTTAAAAAAGATTTTTAACGGTTCAAAATCTTTTTCGATTCAATATCAATATCATCATCTTCAAAGTCGTTATCACGTTGACTCGATTCTAATACATCACAGTCTTCAAGTGCAGCTGATAAATAAACATTCATAAATTAGGACAAATGTATATGTATGTATATAATCAACAGAAAGAACGTACATTGATTATATTTATCACATACTTACACTTAAAGCAAGAGATCGCTATCGATTTTACAAGCTTCTCAAATTCATTTCAATAGTTCAATAGTTCATTCAAAAGAATTTGATTTGTTGAAACCTACATTCGTACACTAATAAAAGATCCATTTGAGTTCAAAAATTCATATCTCAAAAACCAATAGTTTTTTAAATGCGGTATTGTTCATGAAAAAGTAGATGCTTTTCTCTCCATAATTTCATTACCATATGTTAAGCAGTCGTTCTTTTACTATTTTTTTGAAAACCATTGAAGCAAATTATCATTTCCGTAGACTAATAAATGTTCCGAATTCATACCTCAAAAGCGAATACAATTTTTTAAATACGATATTGTTCACAAGAAAGCACATGCATACTCTACAAATCGCCTTGATTATTCAAATCGATTATTCAAATCGACCTGTGAAAATCAATTTGTTTTAACGTCACATAAACGCCGGTTTTTGAAAGTACGTATACGTGCTGGATGTTGAAAGAGAACTGAATCGAAAATAGACTCAAACGATGAATAGCGGTCCTCCAAAAATAGTCTGAATTGAGTCCGAAGAAATGCAAAATATCATACATGCACTTCAAAAAAAAGTTCGTATCTACAGCTACTGCATTTCTTGTTTCCTGGAAGCATTGCAAGCAGTATTAAGTCTTCTGGAATCATTTCAAGTCTTCCAGAGGCAATATCAAGTCATCCAGAGGCAATATTAAGTCTTCTGCAAGCAATATCAAGCTTTCTTCAATCAGTATCAAGTTTTCCGAGAGTAGTAAATATTCTAAATACAGTTCAAGTCCCTCAGAGGCAATATCAAATCTTTTGTAAGTATTTCAAATCTTCTAGAAGCGGTATGAAGTCTTTTGGAAGCAATATCAACTCTTTTAGAAGCAATATGAAGTCTTCTGGAAGCATTTCAGGTCTTCTTTAGGAAATATGACGTCTTTTGGAAGTATTTCAAACCTCCCAAAAGCAGATCATATTACAACTATTCCAGAGGCATGATCAAATTATGTGGAGGCAATAGGTCTTCTGTAAGCATTACAAGTCTTCTAGAAGCATCACAAGTCTTTTAGAAGTATTACAGTTCGTCTGGAAGCATTTCAAATCTTCTGCAAGTAGTATCAAGTTTTCTAAAAGCATTATCAAGCCTTTCATGGAACAGTAGTAAGCCTTCTGGTGGCAGTTCAAGTCTTCTGGATGTATTTTGGAAGAGATACCAATTCTTCAAGAGTAAGTATCGAGTCTTCTGGAACCATTTCAAGTCGTTTTGAAGCTGTATCAAGGCAGAAGCTAGAAGCATTTTAGGTTTTCTGGAAGCAGTATCAAGTCTCAATTTATAATTCATGCTCTTCTATAAAATCGTTTTCAGTAGATACTGATACTAAATTGAGACGAAAAAGCTCAATACTGTATTAAAATTAAAATATTAATTGAAAATGGCAACTTCAATTCATATAAAATCATTAACAATTTTGTATACGTGTTTCTACTTTTTCACTGTTGCTGAAATATCGCTTATCTCTAGTTTTATTAGAAATTTTATTATTGCGTGTGATATAATATTTCAGTAATTTTCTAAATCTCTCTCCATAACTTATAAAATTTTTAACTAGAAATTATTGCGCCCTTACTAGAATAACAACATGAAAATTTATGTTTAAAATTCGAAACAATTACTACTTTCCAAAACAACGGGAAAGCATTGATTTCTAGTATATATGTTCTATCTCTATCTAGTATTACTTAATACATTAAGGTTGGAGTATAATTGCCCCATAACATTATTAATACACCATATAACATTAACATATTGTGAACAATCTTTCCTCCATACAGAGGATTAATCCCTTTCATAGAAAGAAGCAGCTTCGAGAATTTAAATTTCTAGAATGACACAACCAAATTTGGTATTTGTTGGAAAACTTTAAGGTATTAGTACAACTTTAGCTTGTCCTTCAATATGCTTCAATTTACAAAGATTTTGTGTTAGTACTTTATTAACGACTACGATTTTTAAAGTAAATTGACGACTAAAAAAAGATGTTTTATCATTAACATTTGCAACATAACCCAGATGGTCAAACAGAAATAAATAAGTATTCAACCACTTTAGTCTTATAAAAATAAAAGATACAAATCACCATAAATTTTTAGTCAGCCAATAATCTTATCTACACAGCAGATGTTTCAATTTAGCAGCATTCAATAGGACCGTTGTGCCTCAACAGGACGTTTATCTACATTTGCTGTTAGGATTGCTTCAATATTATTTAAATATAAAATATAAATATTATGATAACTTCAACAATTTACGTCAATACGCCTTGTTGAAGAGCAAAATAAAAAATAATTGTTAGGACAACAAGAATCCTGTAGTATCTAAATGGTTTTGTATAAAAACGTGTCAAATACAAATCTTAACGGTGTGAACCTAACGGAAGATATTGTTGCGAAAAATCTCGAATACAGATGTGCATGCACGTAACATGTGCCATGACAGGATTTTCAAATACAATATGTTATTTTATAAATTGTGATGGATATAAATTATATTCAAATTACAGAAATTATTATTGTTAGATAAATTGTAAATTAAATAGTTTTATTAAATAACAGACGTTAAATGAAGTCCAGTTCACCTAGCCAGCGGAAGTGTTAAGTTGCACAGTAGTAATTGGGACAGCGCTATAATAACGCCGAGTAATAGAATTGTTGGCACAAATGAAATAGATAAGTAAGAAAACTAGTTTTAGTAAATACATCAAAGAATGAACATGTAAGATTAAGTTAAAATAAATTAATTTAAAATTAAAACTTATCAACTACCAAGAAACTCAAATAGGGTCGTTACAAAATAATTATTTTTTCCAAAACATCAAAAAATACTAAATTATTAAGTGCTTTATATGCTTCTTTTAATATTTCATATTTTTAATCTAATTGTATTAACATCTACTCAAGGTTGAGAAAATTGTTGGAAAAGATAATTATTATTTAAGTATTATTTACTTTCTATTTTTTGATTATCTTATGATAATAGAAATTGACAATAAAAATTAAGCGGAAAAAATAATAAAATCTATTGTTACAAGGAATTAACATTAATTAATATTAGTAAACTAAACATTTTCAAATTTATGTACATAATTTCATAGTGTTCATCAAACTTTCACTATCTCATTCACCACCATTAAATTTCTAATACAATTTTTTAAAGTATAAATGTACTTATTACTTAAGCAATTACTTGTATCGTAAAATAAAGGAAATAGATTGTTGGGTGTGTAAATTTTGTAACACCCCGTAGGTGGACCTTTACAATTTCCTGTTGAAGCTCACAAGCATTTCCCCTCCCGCGAATCCGATGCTCTTCGATTTACGCAAACACTGCTTTCCTTAAAAGGCGATTCCGATCGCGAATTTATAGCGACGCATCTGATTATAAGTGCGGTGTTATGATTCATGCAGCGCATGCAACATCCTCGGTTGCCCAAGTCACCGGGACCTACTCGGGCACGTCCCGAGATGTGGGACGGCCATGGGAGGATTTAATCATATTGTTCCACAAATGTGCGATTGTTAGTAGCGACACAACCTTCACCATTAACTATTTTTCCTCCGCAGACGTTTCCCAACTCGACGAAGGTAAACGCGGCGGCGGCGCGTTCTCGTTTGGACACGATTCGTCTTCGACGATACACAGCTGGTTGAATTATTTATGCTCGGCGGCCCACAGTCCAAATTAACAATTACGGAAGAAAAGGTCAGAAGAGCAGTCTTAGTTATAGCGTTCAGAGCGTAATTATGGGCAGGATAATACGCTTGGTTGGAGTTTCGGGCACTCCCACGACGCTCTTTTTTATTTTTATTTTGGGTTAGGTCGTTTCAGGATACCTATAATTAAAAATCGTTGTATATTCGTAATTTCGTTTTACGAAAATGTTCACCTCATTTCTATTTAGCCCATGGGTGTTTCACACTTTTAAAAACTAACGTTGTAAAACAATAGTCTTCGTATCTTTCAACTATTTTCCTCTTTCCATGTTGATCTACTTTAAAATACAAATAAACATTTATAACACATTCAATTTTTAGAAATCTGTATATAAGAACACTTGAAATCCAAATTCACAAAACACAAATATCTCATAAACATAACAATTCAAATATAAAAATTTACAAAGCAAACAATAAGACGAGAAATTAAGAAGCTTTACATTACATTGAATAACAATAACAGGAAGAATGGTTGAATAAACAGAAGAAACTCCACATATTACCTCATTACCTACCATGATCCCCATTTGAGAATTTTAAATTTTATCGTACATCACTTGGGAAAAAGTATCTTACCTGGGTATGACAGTATAATACTATTATAAAAAGTTGGTAGTTTTCTTTTTATTTCTCTCATCTTATAGGTTAAGAACACAAAAAGAAACACATGCACAAAATGAGAAATTAAGTGAAACCCACAACATTAACTCGTAACAGATATTTCATACAAGAATTACTTACCTTACAAATGTAAAATTTGACCAACAAAAAATGAAAATACTAAGTAGAGGACATAAATATGCTTTATCATCAAAGCCTAATTTAAGAAAAACATCAATACAACTGGTTGCAATCACAAAGAATATGCTAACTACGGAACTATGACAAGTATTAATTAAGCAAAAAATAAAAATGAAGAGACAATAAAAGGAAGAATTAAGGAAAAGAGAAATCTTATAAAGAACATCAAACAGAACATAAAACAATAAGACTTAATAGTCACTAGAGCCGCATATACAGGTGTCCCGTAACGATTGCACAATACATTACTCGAGTATTTTCTGATCGAAAATAGACAAAAAGCCAAGTAAATATAGGTCCGAACATGAACCATTGTTGAGATCAGAATAATTATTTTTATTTTTATCCATTTTTCATCGATGTATTAAATAAATTGGAATTAAAATGAATTTCTTCGTTTATTTTACTTTTAATCGATGTATTACATCGTGCAATATAAAATTTCCAACAATACAAAAAAATTTTAAAGTTCAATTAAATAATACTGTCTTTTATAAAAATAACAAACATCAATTTATGATATATAATAACTTTAAGATTCTCCAACATTTGAGGTTTATCGTCAAATCTCAAATGTTATCTCTGATGATGGCAAAAATAGCCGAAACATGTAAGGGACAAAACATAAATAATAAATACATCGATTAAAAGTTAAAAAACGAAGAAATTCATTTTAATTCCAGTTCGTTGTTGTTGAGATATTCAACGTTTAAGTTTCATATTGTTTAATAAGTTTAACAAGTTTTATAATATCACTCCTTTATGCACACAATTCGAGCAACGAATATATAAAAAAAAATTTCAATTCACTTGTAACTTTTTAATGTTTTTTATCAAATAAGTTCAAATAAATGGTTTCATTACTAAAAACTGAAAGAAAGGTGTATAAGTGGTTACTATGTATAGGCCGGAGATGGCTTACAGAGGCATTTTATGAATTACTTCTGCAAATACTAAGAAACCGCTACTTTACACACGATGGAGCACCAGCATATTATGTACGCACTGCTCGTGACCATACTTAGATGGTAGATTTGGCAATAAGTGGATTGGCCAAAGAGTTGCCTATATTCGTTAGATTTTTGGTTTTGGGGACATCTAAAATAAATGCCACTTTTACCACCTCTTGATCAATTTATCTAACTGTTAAAAACCGGCGGTGTCAAACACCATTTGAGACATTGAGAAGAACTTTTGACCAAACTCAAGTCAATTTATCACTTCTAAAGGATTATTTTATAATTTGGCATCATCAACTTATGCAGTAACATCCAACCTGTGGGACACTAAAAATAATAAGAGAAATTCTGTACGAATTGTGTGTTTTCTTTTTGAACACAATAAATTTGTAGACAACGAAATTTCTGTTCGTTCAACAATCAAATTTGCACGTACATAATTAGACGTCCAATGGGCTCTCCACTTATTGTGGAGTGTTAGCCGATATATCTCTAAATAATATTAATACAACTTAATTAAACAAATCAACAGATTATCAGAGAAATATTCATGACAAACTAGGACGTGGGACCAAAAATATCTTCAACATTATTAATGTTTTTATCTCCCTTAAAGTTCATAGTGTCCTTTTTTTGTGTTCATTAAAGGTTTTCTTATCCATGATGTTTACTATAGAGACCGACGGTTTACTTAAACGCTATATTCTAAAAAAAACAGGTTATGTTGAGTTGTATTATTATAATTAATAATACAACTCAATAATTACCTCTATACTAGGAGGGGAGTAAGCGACAGGGCTAATCAGGAGATCGAAGAGAAGGACGCCGATAAGAGAGGGGATTTACAGTAGTTATGTCCCCATATATTTTATGGTGACATAATTGCGGAGTGGCTTCCAAAATACCTTGTGAAGGAAAGGATTAAGAAAAGAATGATGCTGGTACACAGATTCTGTTGTGGAAATGAGTAGAGTACAACCCAACCTAGTACCTGTTCCCTGCTAATGGGTTGGGTTGTGTTAAGTTGGGTTGGGCTATGATTCCATTGCAGTTGAACACACTCTGTTTGAATGTGAAGAATTCACCGAACAAATATTAAAGTGTGAACGAAAATGCGGACAAACGCTGAATAAGGGTACCATGACTGGAGTAATGTTAGAAACTGAAGAAAATTGGAACGAAGTAAGTGATATGGTAACAACAATAATGAAAATGAAGGAAATGCACGAAAGAGGCTTGGAGAGAGAAAGACAAGAGAGACGAGAGACCCGAGAAACGGAAGAGGAGGAAGAGGGGGGAAATCCCCCAGCCGGGTATGTAATATTAATTGCATTTTCAAAAAGTAATTTCTTTTTTATTTTTCGATATGTTAATATCATTGCTGTCAACCAAGGGAATCTGAGAACTGACCCGGGAAGTGGAGGAAGAGTTAGTCTCTCCCTCATCCAGGTATATAACGAAATAAAAGCACTTTTAAAAGTAAAATGAAAATTTGTTACGAGAATATCAATGGATGCGTGGGCCAGAGAAATCTTCTTTCCGGAGAAAACGCATTGAGAACAAACCAAGGTGATGTCATGGAAGTTGTCCACAGATACGAATTGGGTAGCAAAAGTAGTTGCAAGGGAGTCGAAGGAGATGTTTGAAGAATTTTTTTTTCCCGAAGATATGCCCAGATGGGCGGTTCCGGAAGAGAGGGGGAAGGGTTTTAGACGGTCGGGGCTGTACACCTCAACCCGTCACTATCCGGCCGCTTGATATCTTAGGTCGGGTGTTTGCAAGCAGATTTCCTAATCCCCTCTATAAAAAAGGGCTATGATTCCAAGAGATTGTGGCGGCCGATGAATTGGAGCGTTCTTTTAACTTTTTTTTGTAATTAGTTTAGTAATAATACTAATATGGAAATACCGGTATTTTTAGGAAACCGGTTTTGAATGCCGCTGATAATTCGTCCGGGATACCGGTATTTGGAACCCCGGAATATGGGTATTAAAAGCACTACTTACAATGCTTCCCGAAGACTTGATTTTGAATGTAGAAGACTACTACTTCCAAAAGATCACCCATCTAAAATTGTGAATGGTTTTATCATTCAAGTATCTGGAAGATTTGAAATGCTTCTAGAATCCTTGAAAAGTTTTTGGCAGTTTTGATGCTTTCAAAGGACCATCCGTACAAAATTATAAGTTTGTTTAGGATTCGTTTTGCTATTTTTTGATAATGAAAAGTAATACCAACTTATCTAATTCTAAGATAATTCACAATTTCTGTTGTATTTACGGAATATACCGTCTAGTGGCTAAATATCAATGTACATTCATCGCAAATAAGGTACGACTTTTTACGCATCTAGCGGTCATCTTAGAAATCTGAAAAGAATTTCCAGCATTTTCTCTTAGCCACTTTTTCTACATAATTTTTTTTACCGCAAGCTTTTACAGTGAGTAGTCTCTGAAATATGGCACTTTATACCCTTCTTTGGCCAACCCGTACATAGGAAAAATGAGAGGGCCACTGAAACATGAATTAATGAACAAGAATCAACAAAGATTAAGCTTTGGTAAACACATTATTTTTAATAAAAATCATCAATTTGATGATTCCAAAAAATCTTCTCTACTTCATCATATACATCATCATAAAGCTTAAATAGTTTAAAGTTTAAATATAATGACTTAGAGAGATCTTGCCTGAACGATCAAATTACTGTAAGTATAAGACCTCTCATGTGTATTTCCGCATGTCATACACCATTCTTAAACATCTATCATCTACGACTATTGTAGTAGTTTGAGTTTGTAACATCATGGATTCTATGACTACCAAAAAACTTTTCACCTATAAAAATATTTCCTTGATTCCAATTCTCCCAAACTACCACACCTTAATTCCTTTAATAAATTTTCTAATTTTTTATCTTTTAATTTGAAAATAGCATCTTCACTTTTGTTGGTATGACCTTGACATGCGCTTTTCGTTTGACACAATATTTTGAAGTTTTCGAAGTACAAAATTTGAGTTTCATATTTATTTTAATAGTCTTGTTAGTTTTCACATTAATATCATATTCTAAGAACCGAAAATTAATTCGACCTAGAGAACTTGCATAAAAAGATTTCCGCGAAAAGTATCACCCGATTTGTTAAGTTGTTGTAGACGGATTTTGATAAATCTACGTCAACATTGGACGTGGGTGCGATCGGTAATGACCGGGTATATATTATTATGGATTCTAGGACACCATTGTGCAGTAGCGTTACCGTTGTCGCCTAGATCCGGAGATAAGGGAGCATTGTCGTACATGGTTGGCGTGCCAACGTTATTTCTAGGTGCCGAGGCTTACACCAGGTGTAGGTGTTTAGGTGGATTCGTACTTGAACTACGCGAAATTTACGACAATAACTACATGCAACAAATATTTAATAATATAAATCAAAACGATAATTGTTCGATAACTAATTGTAGTAAACCAAACTCAACACCAGAAGAAATCAATTTTCGATTTATGTGAATCGAGCCTGAACTTAACAAGCTCACCCGGTGATTTATGCGTCTGACTTCTAACAGCTTTAAATTGGGAGTAAAACAACGTTTACGCTAAATTGTTCGCTCCTGCACAAACATGACGCTTCAGGGGCTCGAATTTGTTTCCGATAAATATGATTTACGTTCGACTACCGCGATTCTATCGCTTAATTCGCCGCTTGAAACGCCGGACGATAATGAACGGTCTGGCCGCGACGATTTATCCGCGAACTGGACATATTATTTATGTCGAATACGAACCGCTTCACGCCGACATAAATCAGATGCCGAAGAACCCAAGAAAACACTTCATACACGATGAAGCGAAGCGTTCTCTTCTATGATAAATGTTTTGACACTGAATATGCGATATTATATCTATCACAAAATCAAATTAATTATTATATTTAAAATGTTATGATGAATATCCCAAACCACTAATAACTCTTAATAATGCAAAAAAATTGTCTTCTAAAATTTAATTGCATAAAAAAACTCTTTACTTTAGTTAACTAAACACGTCAAAATATGCAAAGTTATGATATAATACAAAATAGTGTGATAGTCCAATTTAAATTACACTAAACTCGCCAATTTATACAGACAATTAACAACCACTACATGGAGATAGATGAGATTACAACTACCACAATAACCGAAGCCCAATAAAAATCCAAACAAGATCAATCTAGGAAAAACAATAAAAGCTAGTAAGAACAAATACATGTGGGAAAAGCAACACAACAAAAATTAAATATAAAACCCTAACAGCCCACTACATACTAATAATACTACACACAATGATAACAATACAAATGATAATACTAACAATAATTAACTCCTATATACACTATAGGATAACACTATATAACTAATATAGTATTCTCTAACTCAGATAATAAAATGTTTATGTTATACTGTTTTTATTTTATATTTTGAGGTCCATCAATTGCAGACGTTATTAGGACCTTATTAAACGGTATATTAATGCAAATAAAAATGCTGGAACTGATGTCATTTATAAATCACAACACACTGCGAAAACCATGGACATTACAAATAACAATAATAATAGAGAAATAAAAAATCTGCTGAACAACATGATCACCAAAACAGAAAATATAAAAACCGCTTCGGACACCATAAATTCGTTTAACAAGAATCCCAATGTTATGATTCTTTTGAATAGTTTCTTCCCACTATTATAAGCTACAGTAAAAATTTTACAGAGATGTCATTTCACAAAGTGATCATAACTCGGAGTCAGAACAGAGAAATGATGTTATAGGCAATGCTGATGTCCATACACCAACGATAAAAACGATGTTAGTACAGAACCTATTATGATGAGCCGGGATGAAGAAACCATATGGAAAAGGCATGAGATAAAAAAGAAAATTGTTAAAACTTCAGCTAAGAATATAGCTAAATTCTTTCCAAGGATAAAAATAGATGAAACACTTGTAACAGATAAATTGAGTTCTTTTCTGTTAATTTTTTATCTAAAATGTTAGAAGATGTAACAACATGTACCGATTCTTAGACAGAGATGGAAAACAAATAACACAAAATGAAATATTAACTTTCACTGAACTTCTCTCCTTTTCGAAAGATTTGTGGAAATTTATACGAAAAATTATTGTGTTGGAGAATATATGACCATTGACGAGATGTTACGTTATTCAATATACTCCTACCAACCCGGCAAAGTACAGCCTTAAAATATACCGAACATTTCGAGTCCGTACTTTGTGATTCGAAAATGCTTTACAACGCAAACAGAGATTTATTGTTGGAGACAATCTCACGGCGCTTTTTCTATCTCCAATAAACCTGCTGGATATCGTTGACAGATGGGTTTCGCCTTTCAAAGGAAAAAACAGAAACTTAACAACAGATAACTGGTACATATGTACCCTTTAACAAAGCAATTGCTGCAAATAAAATTACACTTGTTGGTTTAATGTATAAAAATAAAAAGAAAATTCCTCAAGAAATACATTTAGTCAATTCTTACGTCAAACATTTTTTTAAAAAACGCAAGGCAAAACGTAGTCATAGTTCTAGTGCTGGTGCTAGTGTTAGTTGTAATTTTTGTTCAAGCTTAACAACCGTCTCTGTGGAAACCTTGAGGAGGTTGAAGGTCACACAAGTTAAGAACCAACAAGTCTGAAATATAGCGTTGTGAATTTGTGTCCTGTTGACACATGATGTTCAACAAAAACAACTTTGAGAGTGTTGGAGACACCTTAACATTAAGGGGTGTCTAGGATGTGTCAATGATCAATCAAGTTGAAACAAGTCTGTGTGCTTGGGGCCATAATGTGGCTGTGGAAAATTCTGCTGACCAATGAGAGAAAACCCATTATTGCAGAAGACATTCGCTGAAACCTAAGATTCTTTCCTCTAAACTAATAGTCAGCGCATATATAATATATAATAAATGCGCATGACTCTGTTTTTTAATGTCTTTGACGGTATTAACCTTGATGTGAATGGGATGGTGGTGAAAACATGAAAAGGTAGCCTCCCTATACCAATACAAAACGATGTGTTGATCAGTTTTTTTGATGACAAGTGAATCCAGAAAGGGCACACTATTGTGGGATTATGTTTCCATAGTTAATTGGATGTGATGATCAACACCGTGATACAGTAATTTGTAATATGGAACAGTTTATGCGGAGATATGTTTGAAAAAGCAATAATACATTTTTTTCCTCTTTATATCTCCATCCGGGTACATAATATATTGATAAATAGCAAGGAAGAAAAGAAGACGTAAGCCGTCTTAAAAAACATCAGCAATAAGTATCCAACGACCGTACGTGTGCAACAAGGACAATAATTCATCAGGATAAATGGTCAAAGAATTAATCAATTAAACAAATTTTTTTAAGCGTTAATATATCGATTGTTTATTTCAATCTTCTTCAGAAGAAATTTTACAATCAATCATAAAAATATTAATTTTATCTAAACTTACTTGTTTTTTGAAGCCAAAAGAAAAAAATTTCATTTGTATCTTCCAATTTTAAATAGTATTTAACAAATTTCTTGATTTAAATGTGTCACTTGTAATGCTTGAGACAATTCTTTATGCTTTTGGCTTCAAAAACCAGTAATTTTGTATAAAATTAATTTTTTTGTGTACTTTGTAAAATTTCCATTTTTAGCAATTGTGATGCTCTGAGCAAGATTGAAATAAACAATAGAAATATTAGCGTTTGAAAAAGTTGTTTAATATCTCATATTTTTAACCGTTTATCCTGATTAATAATTGTTCATGTCTTAAGAAACGTGCGGTTAAACACTAATGTTTCTAGTTCTACTTCTGAACTAGTGTTACTTCTGAAACTATGTTGAAGGCCTAGCATTAGTGATACTATTAATTCCTTTTAATTAAAAGTTCACATCATATGAAAAAAAAACAAAATTTTATGGTTTCTATATTTACTTATTAATTTTATTAAGTAAACTTATTTAGTTTATTTATTAATTAATTTTTACATAAAAATGGTAATGGTCGGTAATAATTCGTTAATGGTCAATAGTTGGATATATTCAGTCCAACGCGTAATTTATGCAGACATAAGTTTGGAAAATCAGTAATAATTTCTTTTCCTCTTTGTAACTCGCTCTGGCGGCATATTGTATTAATAAATAACAAGGAAGAAGTTTTTGTTATTTTAATAATACTTAATACAAATTATGGTTAACTCTAAATTCAAGAATTATTTCTCACGAACGTTTCAGATTGTTGTGGGTATAAACTATAATAGATGAATAAATCATGTTTCAATGCTACTGTTTTATTACAACAGAAATTCACGATACTATAGCAATTACAATTGTCCTAATAAATTTATCTTTCGCGTCCCACATGTATTCCAAAGATAAAACCACACATAGATGATAAATAGGCAAGTACAACAGAAATATATCAAACCGACATCTCAATCCGTTGCGTGCGGCACGTTCGTAACTTGACCAGCGTTTCGAGTGGCACATTTTGAACATACCAAGTCCTGCCAGACGCGTCAGCGCCTCCGACATTCGAGTAGTACGAGGAACGTGCAAACCAATTCTGACATCTGCAGGAAGAAAAGATCGTATCGCGTCGTTGCGTGAATCTGTGAAGAGCAAGCCGTTATTTTTCGTCCACAATGCGTTTCGTTAGCGTCCCATAAATTAGTCGAGAGTGTTACCGATGTTTTATTCACACCGACGACCGTCGGCTACGTCGCGCATAACGGACGAGGGGGCGCAGATAACAGATCTTTTTGTCCGGACAAATTCTGGCTTCGACAATGGCATTCGAGTGCCACGAATTCTGGAGAATTTTGGCGAGAGGCCCATCCGAATTCGCACATCGGTCGATTTCTTATCAGATCGGTGGTAAATACTGGATTGCCTTTTCCATTTCATCATCACCAATGTTCAATCAGTCTAAACCTTAATAAGGAACAACTGGAGTGGACGTCGACGTGACAGACCGGCTGCTACTACCTGCATCGTTCATTACTCACAATCAATATCATTCAGGTGGGATAATTACAGACAATCAGTTGGGATCTCTGTTAAGAAACGAAGTAGATGGCTACTGCACTGGAATTGTTTTGTTTTAGTTGTCTGACCCTTAGATACGACGTAATTAAGATTTGATTTATGACTGTATTCTCATCATTAAATTTTAAAAATTTCGTTATAAATAGATTTTCTACGTCTCTCATA
The DNA here is from genome assembly GCA_036711965.1 of Onthophagus sagittarius. Classification (NCBI taxonomy): domain Eukaryota; kingdom Metazoa; phylum Arthropoda; class Insecta; order Coleoptera; family Scarabaeidae; genus Onthophagus; species Onthophagus sagittarius. Next base: position 41,355,409 of record JASERS010000001.1, read on the forward strand.
GAAAATTTAAATCATATGGCATTATTTCTTTAAAAAAATGATCGTTTGGATAATTGTCGCTTCGCCTATTGATCGTTGGTGCATTTCTCATGCGCCATTTCCGACTGAACTCACCAGGAATCGTCCATTTATCAACCCGTGTGCGGTCTGCCTTATATTAAATTTACATATACGTACGTAGACGGTGCGTTACGGCCGATTTAAACGAGCGTTTAAATGATCGATGCGTTTCGGCGCTTATTATATTAATGGCGTGTCAATGGGCCAGCCCTGGTCCGAATAGAATCGACCGACCCGCGCGTTCCGGACGACCCGTGGGTCGACCGGAGTTAATGCGCCACAATTAGATGGGAAACAAATGGATACTCCGGGAATGTATACCACGACGTATTGTAACATTTCGAATTGATTAATAAACCGTAAAATTGTCTTATACAAGGATGGCATCGGATGGAAAGTCTTCCTCGGGCGAATTGAGACTCCCCCGTACTTCTTCTTGTTGAAGTCTCGCGGTATCTCACTCATACAACCCACATTCCGGAATGAAATTGCGCTCGTTCAATTTGACGCAGCTATACGAAACTTTTCAAAATATAGATTAACAGCTGCGGCCCAGTCATTACCTTACTTTCTTCGTAATTGCCGGGCTTTGAATAACACGGAAATTATACTGGACGCTCGAATCTTATAACTAGAACATGCTTTGTTGGGTGAATATAAACTTCGCTTTAACGTCGACAGTAAACGCGTAGGAGCTTTACGAAAGAACTAATTGGTGCAATTTCTAACAAACATTATAATTCTTACTACTAGGATTTATTTTATAAACGTACATCCCATAAATCAAGGTAATTACGTATATCTTTATGTTCTCTATTTTAACACGTCTCTAAAAATATAGGTTTTTCTGTTCAACTTGATATACCAAATGCAACATTAAAAAATTAGTTTTGTTTTATTCAGAGGAGAAGCTAGTACTATAAAATTATAAAATACGTTTAATGTGATTTCAAATAATTATAACAAATTATAGTGGTTAATTACCACGAAAATCACTCTGAAAATCGTGTCTTTTGGTTTTATGCTATTTTATTATTTCAATTTTAATTTTATAATAAATAGAATTAAAATTAAAAGCTTACTTAAAAAAATGGCGTTTTGAAAACAAAAACGAATTTAAATGTCGGTAAGCTCACATTGTGATCTGAAACATTAAATAATGTTTTAATACATGCAGTGAAAAACGCCAAAGATTCTATTGTAAGTATTATTGTTAATAAATACCTTTCACGAATTTTGACTATAAATTTATGATAAATTATTTAGTTACGTTATGACATATGATCAAGAAAATGTTACAAATTCGTATAAGGAAACAATAAATAAATATAAATAATCCTTTTTACTATACAACTAAATAATAACAAAGTGCACTAGCCATTCTGAGAGGTGAGATATATTCTAAGTCAGGGTGAAAGTACTAGGTCAATGTAGAAGAACCTCCAGGGTTTGAGGTTCTCAGGTCATGTTAATTTGCTTAGTTTTTCAGTTATAACTCAGAAATCATTGATGATGTCCCAGTTCATTCTTTAGAAAAATTGTTGCTAAAGCTTGAATAAATAGTTTCTATTAATATATCTATCAGTTATCAGTAGTAGAGCCAGTAGTAGTCACACATAAGCGCCGGATATGTGGGTGACATATCCGTGGGTGACATACGAAACTGTTATTGGTTCTATCTGAATTGATTTATTGTTTTTTAAATATTAATGCACCATTGAACTTTTCTATCCCAATTCCGTTCCAGTATCTGTTGTGAGTATTGTCTTTGCAGAACACGCATTTCGAATTGAGATATGATACTACTTCTAGGAGGCTTGATACTATTTGCAGAAGACCTGAAATGTTTCCAGAGGACACGACATGCCTTTGATAGATTTGATACTGCTTCCAAAAGACTTGAATCGCTTCCAGAGAATTTGATATTGCACTCACAAGTCTTAATACTGCTCCAAGGAGACTTGATACTACTTGAAAAAGACTTAAAATACTTTCAGCAGAGTTACACTGCTTCTAGAAAACTTGATACTGGCTATAAAAGATTTAAAATGCTTTCAGAAGAGTTAAAATCCTGCGAGAAGGCTTGAACTGCTTCCGGTTGACTTGATACTGCTAGAACGATTTATATTGCTTACACAAATCCTAATACTCTTCTAGGAGACTCGATACTGCTTCCAGAAGATTTGAAATGCTTGCCGAAGACTTAAACTGCTTCCAGGTGAATCAATACTGCCTCTGAAAGACTTGATACTGGTTTTAAAACACTTTATGTCACATACTCATGTCTTGATTCTGCTTCTATGAGACTTGATACTGCTTTCAGAAGACTTGAAATGCTTTTACAAGACTTAAACTGCTTCCAGAAGAATTGAAATGCTTTTACACGATTTAGACTGCTTCCAGATGAGTCGATACTGCCCTTGAAAGACTTGATATTTTTTGTACAATTCTTGATACTGCTTCCAAGACTTGAAATGCTTCCAAAAGAATTCAACTGCTTCCATAAGACTCTTCATCAATTCTCCCAAAGGCAGTACCTCTGGAAGAATTGATCCTGGCTTTAAGAGACTTGAAATGCTTTCAGGTGACTTAAAATGTTTCGAAAAGGCCTGAATTGTTTCCAGAATATAGAAGATACAGCCCTGGAACTCAATCATGCTTCTAAAACACTTAATATTGCTTCCAGAAGACTTAAAACACTGCCAGAAGACTTGAAAACCATCTAGAAGGGTTTAAATGCTTCCAAAAGCCTTGTTGCTACTTCTAGAAGAGTTGAATACTTCAAAATGACTCGATACTGCTTCTAGAATACTTGAATCTTTGACATATTTCGTGAATTCATTCTCTGTCGGCGCATTTCTCAATTTTTAGAACTTATTTAAATAATTTCACTTTTTCATTGTTAACATCTAATTGTAAATTTTACTTTTTTATAAACAATTTTTCTTCAATTAAACTACAACTGAGTAACTCTCATTTCAAAAACGGTGTTCCAATCTAGCCCACCCTGTAGTTACAATTTACAAAACCATTTCTTACAATTACTTTTTCACAGTTTACTAAATTTTGTATGGACTTTTCTCTCAGATTTATGATAATATCAGAAAGTTTTGGAATGTTAAGTTCGTTATGATGTTGGTTTCTAACGTACCATGGTGCCTTTACCATAACAAAATTATTATTTATATGAAATACTACATATTTAGATTGAATAAAAAACTTTATATCTCAAAAATGACGCGAAATGATGATCTTAAGAATTTGATTCTTTACGATTTTTTCAAAAATTATTATGAAAATTGTGATTTTTATGAAGAAGCTATAAAGTTAGATTTTCAAAATTTCATATCTCAAAAACGAGCTGAGATGCTTAAGTATGGCTTTGTGTATGTAGAAACATATACTTTTCTTTGTAATTTACAATAAAGTTCATTAAGATATCTTTAGAATTCGATTTTTTAACTAGTTGCAATTGTTAATTTTATTAAGTAGTAGAAATTTATCTTAAAATATAACTCGAAAATGAATTGAGATATTCATGTATCAGTATGCGTTCCATCACCAATAGAGTGTGAAAAGTAATTTTGCTTTAATTGATGTATGGTACTTTGTTCACTACACATTAAATAATTACTCCGAAGCAAAATCTGGACTCCACGTCATCATGAAAATCTATGTTTTTACAGCCCACGCTTGTTGCTAAGACGCTATACTTATTAAATACTTAGTTTGTCTACAACACATCAAGTCATGATGTAAATTACAGATTTTATATAGTATATACAGATCATTTATTTGTAAGAGTAAATCATGATGTATTATTTACAACGATGAAATCATCGAAACTGAGGTGTGAAAATTGATAATGATGACAGCTTTGTAGATACCATGGGGTGTTCACTTAATAGAACTGATCTCGACCCTGGTTTGCAACTGTGCTTTTAATTGGAGACTATTTCAATAGATAGCGTGTTCATCGGAATACAGTAACCTTTTCGTAATCGTAAACAACTATGGGGAAATAACACAGATATGACCTACAATTATAATACGTGTGACGTTTAGCTTTTTATACGATTAGTGACGTTTACAAACAGGTATGTAAAGGTATCTAAAGAAGTGTTAAATTTTTCATTCCTTTGCTGTCTGTTGTTTGAATTGTTGCTGATTCTTAGTTTAAGGTAATATTTTTTACTTTTAAAGACATACAATTTTTTCATTTTTGCTTGGAATGGGTGAATTAGAATATTATTAAACAAAATTTATATATATATAAAAATTTATAAACAAGCATTTCTTAAAGATATAATCAAACAATTGTCTATGAATTTTTGTATCTAGATATTGATAAGCAATGGCATGGGTTCGCAATCGAAAAGGAATATGGTCACGATATTCTAAATCGATTAAAATATGTCGCCCCAGAATTAATAACTGGTTTAAATAAATTATACAATATAAATAAGTGCACTCCACTTAATTGCGACACATGCGGTCTCATTCAATCTGTCCCAATTAAGCGGTTGTCCCAATTATCCGATAGTAAAAAAACGGTTATAGAAAACCATATAGAATATACTACGTATTTTTATCTACACGATAAAAAGTAAACAACAAAAATAATAATAAAGAAAACCACATTTTTTACTTAGGTAAAAAATACTTGTCCAAAGTACATTGGTTTCCACGGTTCATAATTTTTTTATTTATATACTCTGCACATTTATCTAAAGATTCAATTGGAGAATCTTCATTGTCTGTTTGCATAAAAAAACGTCTTAAAACTTCTATACTTTTCTTAGCTTCTAGAATACGTATAGGATTATAGATTTCTTCGTCGCTACTTTCTTGAACCTATTGCAACACTCCCAATTTGCGTCTATTTCTAGAAAATCATTAACGTTGTTGACTGGCCGAAGTACAGCGTCATTTATGATTTCACTTGAAGTGACCATTTGTTCAGAAAGTTGCATGTCACTGGGATCTTTGAAGCCACAATGGTTAAAACAATTGCGTATACATTCACTACTAAAATTTTTCCAACTGTCTGCTACAAATTGTATAGAGTTTAGTATGTTCACTTTTGAGCTAACCTCTTTGGAGCTAGATGATGATGTCAAGGAAAATTCTTCTATTTTTTCAATGATGCACTAAAGCTGTACGATAGTGGAATTTAAAATTTTTCATAACGCCCATGTCCATAGCTTGTATTAATGAAGTTGTGTTAGAAGGCAGGAATTCTGATTGTATATTTTTCAAATTGTTTATATGAGGATGAGCAGGGCAGCTATCGAGTAACAATACAATTTTTCTACATTTTTTTCAGTTGTTGGTCCCATTTCGTCAACCATTGTTTAAAAATATTTGCAGTCGTCCAGGCACTTTTATTTGGATGATACTCTACTGGCAGACTATTTATTGATATGCCCTTGAAACATCGAGGCTTCACCGTTTTACCGATAACCAGAGGTTTTCTCTTTTCAGTGCCGAACATATTGGCAGTGTCGGGTTCTTTTAAACCCGAGTAATCTCTCATTCCTGTAACACAGTGATCCATCTGGTGTTGCACCGTATATCATACCAGTTTCATGGGCATTGAAGATGTTACTGAACTGAACAACTTTTGCAGTTTTGGAAGTTTTTCCTTTTTCCATTTATCAGCGGCGACCACATTTGCGCTACCCTTCTCCCCATGTGCTTTTTTAAATTTTATGTTGCACCTTGCCTTCCACCGTGAAAACCAACCTTCCATTGCTTTAAAATCTTCAATTTTTTCGCCAATTCTTCTGCTTTTAATTTCAACGTTGGGCCACTAACACTAACCCCTTCTTGGGTTATGGCAGAAACCAACGATTGAGAGCATCATCAACTTCTGGTTCTTTTCCCTCTCGCTTCCTTTTACGCGATTCCGCTTGGTTTTCAGCATTAATCCATTGTTTTTCAAGTTCATCTTTTTGTTTTATTAGTCAGCTGATCGTTAACTTTGGAAGGCCCACTGTTTTCTCTGATTGACGTAGAGGCGTATTGGGTGGCTGGTTTTCTATTTGTCGGAGCACATTGATTTTTTCTTTTAATGTTAAGTCTTTGCGTGGCATTTTAGTGCGTAAGTCACTACGTGTTCACAATAAGAAGTGTAACATTGAACTGAGTCATAGAATATCTAACAATCAGAATACAATCTTTCTGTCGGCATCTTTCATGTGTATAAATCAAAGTAGGGTGACCTTGATGCCATTTTCTCCGGAGAGAAAGCAGGTTGGATTCAGTTAAATTTAATATGAGGGCCGCATTAACTGGTAATTTCCAAAAACGAATTATTACCGTGACACAAAATTAATATATTTTTTATTGGTTAATGTTACACACATTATTTATTGTATGGTATCTAAATATTATAACAATGGATTCTTAGTTTTTAAAGTAATTACTTTAAACGTAAAAATCTTTTTTTATGATGTAAATAAGTATGGTGACGAAATTAAATATAAAATGGAATGATCCAAAGTAAAATAATATGTACTAATAAATAAAGGATATAAATATTATAAAAAAACTAACTGATAATCTACAGAACATTTGTTTATATTTATTATTAATTTACATTATCAATAATTTTTTTAAAGATTGGTTACCAATAAATCAATGATATAATTTTATTAAATTTGTTTTTATTTATTGATTTTCCCATACAATATTTTTTTTATTACTTGCATTAAAATTTATTTAGAAGAAAATTATCCGGCCAATATGGTGGGTCACAATGCGTAGTAAACTGCGCAGTCGTTTCTTGGCAAGGCTGAGTTAATCTTCTGATTGTTAGATATTCTGTGACTGAGGCCCGTTACTACCACTCATAGTTAAAGTTGTAGTTAGCGCTATCTAAAAGATAACGTAAAAATCCATTACTACCACTGCATTTATCTCACAGTTAACGTTACCTGAAAGATAACTTTTGTGTTAACCATAACCAGTGAATTCGGTTCGGGTTAAGTCGGTATCTCATAGATAAAAGAAGAAACCTAACCTCACAAATCGCCTGGTGGTGTCACGATACCCGTGCTTTTTCAGTGAAATATTACAAAATTACAAAAATAGATAATTTTATGGATGTTGACGATGAAGAAAATATTTTCGAGGACATAAATGAACTATTTCTAGGGCTGGGTTAATGTATCGATGTATCGATATGTATCAAGACATGTATACACTCAGCAGCAGAAGTCTGCGTACAAAAAACTTGTAATACTTTAATTGAAAAAATAAGAGTCATAATCTAATGTGATAAACTTGATTTTTTTCTATTTTGTATATTAACTACATATAATTCTATTAACAAAATAAGCTTCAACAAAACAGAAACAGTAGTTACAGAAAAAAATCAAAACTAAAAATTCTACAAATAACGGGTATGCAAAAATCTGCGTACAAGTCAGGACAGTATTTATAAAAAATTCATAAATGAGATCATTGTTTCTATATTAATATGAGGTCGGATAACCTTTACGTTTAATGACCTCCCTTAAACGTTTAGGCATGGAGTGCACTAATTTCTTCGTTTCGTCCGAACTGATTTTGGCCCATTCCTCAATCATAACATTTTTTAACGTTTCCTTCCACGTTATGTTGTGTTGCAGAATCCTGCGTTCCAGTAAATCCCAGAGGTGTTCGATGGGATTCAAGTCCGGCGATTGTGGAGGTGTTTTAAGTTGCTTTGGGGTATTGTATAGTAGCCAAAGCTTAGTGTTGTGGGCGCAATGTTTGGGGTCATTATCTTGTTGAAAAAAGTATTCGGGCCCCAAGCCCAAGTTTTCGATGCTAGGCTTCAAATTTTCTTTTAAAATGTCTATATACATTTTATGGTCCATTGTCGATGTTATGAAAACCAACCTTCCAAAAGACCAACCCTTTGGTGCACATACACCCCCAAACCATAACTCCACCACCTCCGTGTTTTACAGTCGCTTTCAAATTTTCGGGATTAAGGGCAGTATTAGGTTTTCTCCATACAAGTTGTTTACCCTTAATGCCGAAAATGCAAAATTTGCTCTCATCTGTAAAGAGAACTTTCTCCTAGAATTCAATGGGCTTGTCTAAGAGTTTTTTTGCAAAGGCGATCCGCTTCTGACGATTGACCTCTGACACAAATGGCTTTTTTCGTGCAACGCGATTGTGATAGTTAGCTTTTTTTAACGTCCTTCTCACCGTATCTTTGCTGATAGTTTTATGAAATTCTTCTTGTACATTTTCTACTATTTTTTTTGCCGTCAGCCTAGGTTCTTTTCTAACCTGCTGTACAATTTTTCGCTTCTCTCGGTTTGTTAAAAGGGGTGGTCTACCAGATCGCGGACGTGAAAGGTAATCTTCAGTGTCTTTATAATTATTAATTACTCTTTGAATGGAAGAGTGTGACCTGCCGACAGTTTCTCCTATTTTTCGAAAAGATTTTCCCTCTTTCCATAACTTTACAATAATTTTTCTCTCTCCCAATTCAATTTCCTTTCCTTTCGTGTCCATTCTAACTTTTAGCTTCTAAGCCTCTGCTAATATAATTGACACCGATTATCTTTTATTTAAATCGGAAAGCGTACATCGCCAACTACGTATTTAAGTAAATAAATATATTTTGGAGAAGGCGTCTTTATTTGTACGCAGATTTTTGCATACGCATTAGTTGGAGAATTTTTAATTTTAATTTTTTTTGTAACTAATATTTCTCTTTTATTGATGCATATTTTGTTAATAGAATTATATGTAGTTAATACACAAAATAAAAAAAAATTTAAGTTTATCACATTAGATCATGACCCTTATTTTTTCAGTTAAAGTGTTAGAAGTTTTTTGTACGCAGACTTCTGCTGCTAAGTGTATATTATTTAAAGATAAATATGAATTATCTTATGGTGCTCCACCAAATGGTACTACACCAAAAATGATATTACAATTCAAAAAATTAATACGATTAAATTAAATAATTAAATAATAAGTTTAATAAAATAAACTTTCCCAACACCTTTCCAACCTCCCCTAACCCTCCCATAAGCGTCATTTTGCATGCAAGCTGGCGAAAGCGTTTATAAAAGAATACAAATATCAAAAGAAAGCAAAGTCGTAACACAGTCCCGGAAATCAAACTTTATAATTGTCTTTTATCAATGAATTTCTTTGAGAAATTATTAAATATTGTCCACCACTCAATTGTTTTATTTATTTTATTTATTTCATCTGTATTTCTAGGCCAACATAGGCCTTTGTTTAACAATTTAATCTCTAATCTACTTCTGTTTTCGAATTTATTCACACACTTGAACACACATGAACAGAATTTCCAACTTCGTCACAACCGCATTGTAAGGAGTCACGTTTACTGATACTATTAAGATATTCTTCAAAGTTACTATGACCAGTAATCAATTTTACTGATTCTGGATACAGAAAATTGTAAGCAATGCCATCTTTCGGCATAAACTGGTATGTCAATCTACCATTCGTTGACTTATCCCATCTTTCCTGCCAAACTCCCATAAAATATTTTCTAATCTTATTCTTAAGACTTCGTCTAGAAATAAAATTAAATCCAATATGGGAATTCTCCAGCAAAGATGCTTCCTTTGCCAATTGGTCCGGTCTTTCATTTCCTTTAATACCAGAGTGTCCTTTAATCCAATAGAAATTGATCCTGTTCTTTAGATCTCTGATCATATCCCATGTCTCCTTTTGCAAATGACTTGGTCTGGTCATATTTTTCAAGCCTTCTAAAACAGAAGCACTATCACTAAATATATCACACATAAAAATATCGTTTTTAATTACATATTTTAAAGCACTATTAACCACAATTAATTCCGCACGAAAATTATTACACAAACTACCGAGTTTTATTTTTTCATTATATGTCTCAACACCTTCACTATAAACAACAAATGCAGCACCAACATCAACATCACTTTTTGCACCATCCGTATATATTTGAACACCACTAACTTTATTAACACTCCCGCAAACTTTAAAGTCAATAACAGCTCGTTTAGCTGGATGAACAACTGACAAAAACTCACTTTCTTTTTCAATAAGGTTTTTATTTAAATCTAAACCAGTAATTAATTTTAAGTCATTATTATCTAAACTATATAAATTTTGTAGTATTGCTAATTCTCTAAATCTTAAATCAGCTGATAAAATACCTGCTATAACACTAAGCATATCATTCGAAACTGTACTATAGTCTTTAGCAGCCTTCAATCCTAAAACCCTCTGTACACTAATAAATTTGTTCCTAGCTTTTATACTTTTAATTTTACTTTCCCATAGTGAAGCTGCATAAAACATACAAGGTTCGATGACACCCTTGTATATGGTGCTTGATGCATTACCATTCAAGCCCCAGCTAACCTTAGCAGCAGCTCCTATTTTGTTAGATATTTCCCTAGCTTTTCTAGTGACATAAACTAAATGAAAATTAAAATTAAGTTTATCGTCTAAATAGACGCCTAAATATCTAACAACATTTTTACAAATAATCCTATTACCATCTAAAGACAAAATTGGTAACCTTTGATTTAATTTTCCAAAGAAAATTGCTTCTGATTTTGAAGCATTAAATTTTAATTTACAATTCTTACTCCAAAGATTAATTTTTTCTAAAACCTCATTAGCTAAAATAGAAATGTTTTTATAAAGGTTACTCCTAACTAAAAGAGTTGTGTCATCCGCAAAAGCTACAATTTCACAACCTATAAGTAAATTAATATCAAGAATTGTGTTAAACATAATATTCCAATAACCAGGACCTGACCTAGAACCTTGCGGACAACCTCTCTCAATATTATAGCTTATATTGATGCCTGGTTCATCAATGATAGCAACTCTATCTGAAAAGTGGGATTTAGCTAAATCAATTAACTGGCTCAAAATTAAATGCCACCATGCATGGTCAAAGGCGCCTGAAATATCCAAATAATATGTATCGAGACAACAGTGCATGTCGAATGACCGATACACACATCACTGTAATATCGATATATCATCACATTAGTACATTGATACAAAGTATATCGATACAAAAACAATTATACAATTTAGACTTAAATTCAACTAAAGTATAAATAATTTTTTTAACTTTTATGTTCTTCATAGTTTCTTTTTATTAACTGTCGATCTAAATATTGATACGATATCGATATGAGTATCGATACAATGTACGTATAGAATATTGATACGCTTCATGCTGTATCGCACACCCCTAATTATTTAGTATACAAAGTGAAACAATAATACGAAGACGATTAAATCATCTAAATAAACATTGAGATGGGGAATTCATGAAAATATTTCGTATTTCCAATGAGACTTTTCATTTTCTTCTTCATGAAATAGAGGAAGCTATTAAACCGCCATCCATGACGCATTACCGCGAAAATTAAATTTATTGTTTTGGAAATTACATTCTTTTATTCAATTAAAATAAATTAACAGTGGATTTAACTAAATCTACACTGAGAAATTTATGCAAATAATGGTTATTAGATCAGTTCGTTTTTCAATTGTCATCGCCTTCTCAGATCTTGCGGAATATGTTTTATTTGTTACGATTGAAATCAAAGCTTAACAGTTTCGCGTATAACTCGAAAACAGTCAATGTTATCAAAATTTTCAAAGAGTGAAAAAAGTTTCGAAAATAAATTTTCTATTAAAAACTACAAAAATAAATGTAGGGTTACGAACAAACAAAAAAGTTCTGAGCAAACAAATTTTAGGAACACCCTGTATAACATGGTTGCCGTCATCCGGCCAAAGTCAAAATTGGTTCAATGATTTTGCATGATGTTTGTTTACTCTGTACCAAATTTCAACCCTCTACCATTAATGGTTTTGAAAATATTTAGAAAAATGTGTTAAAATTTCTGAACTTTGATGGCCCATATCTTGGCCATTTGAAGACTTTTATAATAATTTTTTTTCACGAATCATCATCATTTTTGCTCTAGTATATGTGGTTAATTTTATGCCCCGAGTCACGGGAACACCCTGTATATACTATTTTTTTTTTTTATTTTTCTTATCAAATCGATCAATATTTTCATTTCCTGTTTGGAATAATTCGCAGTTCTTTTTACTTATCGTTTTCCGTTTCCTATGTTCGAACGGTACACAAAATAAGAAGAATGACAAAAATAATAAACGCTCGATTTACGATGATGTTCGAGGTTAGAATATTAGGCCTTTTGACCGTATGGTCACCAACTTAAATAATCACCCCAAATAAAATCACTAGATTCTTTAGATATCTTAAGGATATCCTATCTATGAGATAACTTGAAGTGGTAGTATGGCCGAGTCCGTAAACTATTAGTTTAGCGGTATCTTATAGTCAGCTTATCTAATAGATGTCAACGATTTGGTATGAACGGGCCTGAGTCGAAAACACGAGGCGAAAACAGAAGCGTCGCTTAGGTGTCTAGACATAGTCGGGCTAGGCGTTCATGTGCGGATTGTCCCGTTAAATTAGCGTTTATTTACGTTTTTTATTATAAATTTCTGAACGTGTTTACATTCTCTCAACTCCAATTTAAAAGGCTCGATCAGGGCTCAATACAGACACCAGAACTGAAGGTTACTGAAACGCCGATGAAAAACAGCAAAAGCTGACGCTTCTGTATATAGCGCTAAGCGTAGCGCCTCAAAGACGCGACGATCTGGACCGATTAACCGGAGGATTGTCCCTAATAACCGGAGTAAAATTACATATGAAAAGTAGCGGTCTTTTAAATTTTGTCCCGATTAAGCGGTTGTCCCTATTAACCGGTGTACCAATAAAGCGGAGTGCACTGTAAATTAATAATACCGGACATAGCAAAAAAAATTAGTTTTTTTAATTTATTGAACATTTTAAATCGGATAATGTTATTTAATTTCACAATATTATGTCCTTATATTGAAGAAGTGAAAAAGAAATTGTTGAACAGTTTTGTATCTTATGTGCGCATAATTGTACAGTAGGCTTAAATAGAATCTTAAATAATAAAGATATTCGTATAAAGGAAATGATTATTGAAATTAATTTATTCTTGTGTTTTACTTATTTTATTAATTAATTCTTGTTATATATTATCATTTTAAGAGAAAATTTGAGAAATTTGAATTAAGTTTAAGCCAAAAAGGAATAATTTTTTTAGCTTTCACGGTCGATAAAACATAAACAAGTCATTTATTTATGTTTTATTAGTGGCAGAAAGCTTTAAAAATTACTTTCTGTATAATAATATTAATATTAAATGAATTATAATACTTCAATTATCCCGCCACTAGAAAATTAGTTGGAGACTATTTCAATAGAATAAGGTTAGGTTTCTGATATTGCCTGCATGTTGCCTATCTCTTTACTTCCATTATCTCTGGTAGATACGCGATTCCTGTATACAGGATGTCTTACGTAACTGGTTCATTAGAACTTTTTTAGGTTCCACTATTCGTAGATGCTTGAAATTTTGGGGAAACAGGGGAACAGGGGTTGTTCATTCCGATCTATTAACCTAAAATATTTTCAAGATGACGGTAGACCGGAAGTAGACCTCAACTTCGTTATTTTAAATGGAATGCTATAGTTTTATTATACCTGTGGGTTTTGTCCACAATAAAAAATTATTTGTTTTAATGTTAATAATTATATTGTATCACAAATTCGAAATGAATGAATTGGAATGACTTGCTGTGTATGACACAATTATTAATAATAATTTTGTTAGCAACAACATCACTATGCATGTCGTGTGCACAGCATGCTACAGCCACTTCTTAAAAATATACATTAATATGCAGGGTGTCTCACGTAACTGGTTCATTAGAACTTTTTAGGTTCCACTATTCGTAGAGGCTTGAAATTTTGGTAACATGGGTTGTTCATTCCGATCTATTAACTTAAAATATTTTCAAGATGACCATCACTTCCGGTATATCGGAAGTAGACCTCAACTTCGTTATTTTAAATGGAATGCTATAGTTTTATTATACCTGTGGGTTTTGTCCACAATAAAAAAATTATTTGTTTTAATGTTAATAATTATATTGTATCATAAATTCGAAATGAATGAATTGGAATGACTTGCTGTGTATGACACAATTATTAATAATAATTTTGTTAGCAACAACATCACTATGCATGTCGTGTGCACAGCATGCTACAGCCACTTCCTGTAAATTTTGAAAAGTCTTGATGGTCGCTGACAGTCGCTGATGTGTTGTTTTTGACGTCAATTTCAGGTGTCAGGTGTAGTTTCCAAAATTTTCGTCCGAGGCAGGTTAAAAATTTTCGTCGAATGTACATAGGTATCACGTCGCATGTTTTCTTATCACTATGATTGAATAAATAAAATTCTTTATACTTTAACTGGTTTTATTTAATTTTGGTCTAACTAGTTTCGCCTCTACGGCATCCTCAGAGACTCCACAAGAAAAAATTGAAGTACAAACAATGTAAATGAAGTTCAAAATAATTACAAGTAATTTATCTTAGATATATAAGCTAATTATTAATGTTAGGGGACATTTTAATACTTACATGTCTTAAAGAACACGTGTGAAATTTATAAATTTGTACCTAATTACTGCCTTAATCTATGTGAATTTTATAAATATTTAAACAATTATTTTGTAAACTCATTAATTAGTACATTGAACTTTGTTGACGTTAGAATTATAAAATAAAATTATGAAATTATAATTTTAGTACGTTACATGACATGTTAAAATTGATAATGGCGATAAAATAAGAAGATGAACTGGACTAAGCATGGTATAGCAAAACTGGTTTTGTATTTGTAAGAGAAAGATGTAGACTATTCATTAAAAGAGATGGTAAATTTTATATAAAGTATTGAAAATTCAAGTTTAAAAAAATGATAAACAATTACATAAGTCCTCTTAACTTTGGGGAAAAGGTTTTGAAAGGTATTTGTATAGAGGAATTTGAGAAGTTTGAACTTGGTCGTTAAGACAATGTTGATCGTTGTGTAGAGTTTTGAATTTATCAATTTCATAACTTTCTAAAAGATTCAATTTGAATCCTTTATTTTGTTTATGTATTAATGTTACATTTTGTTGGATATCAAAATCATGACTATATGTCATTATATGTCTATCAAAATTAGAATCAATTAGAATTGTCGTTTAGTTGATGTTCTTTTATACGTGTCTTAATAGATCTATCAGTTTCACCTATGTATGTAGCACCACAGGTACCACACTCCAACTTGTAAACTCCATTCTCATTCAAAAAATTAATTTTATCTTTGGCATTAAATAATTTTTTGAAAATAGTGTTATTGTTTTTAAAGGATATGTTGATGTTGTATCTGCGAAAAATTCTTTGTTTGTTATATGACATATATCCTGGGTAATTAATAGATCTATAAGTTAAAATTTGTGAAGACGGGTTAATTGTTTGTAAACTAGTTGATAAATTGTGTTGTTGTTTTAAATGAATCTTGTGCAATAATGTGTTGATAGTACTATTGGAAAAACCATTGTTAACAGCAATGTTTTTGATTGTATTGAGTTCGTTAGTTTTGTGTAAATCAGATAATGGAGTATTGAGATATCTATGTAAGTAAGTTCTTAATGCAGAATTTTTATGAGAATTATGATGGTAGGATTGGTGTGGAATTATTGTGTCTGTTTGTGTTGGTTTTCTATATATTTTAAAATCAATTCTGTCTTTATTATTAATTAAGGTTAGATCCAAAAAATTTAATTCATTATCATTTTCGATTTATCGATTATATTTTTCGATTTATCGATTATATTTTATCACTTTCGAATAACGTATTATTCGAAAGTGTTTATGTAATTGTGAAAGTGTTGTATAGTAGATTCATTGTCATTATCCCAGATAATAAATATGTCATCAACATATCTTCACCAAAGTTTTATATTTTTATTTTGATGATTATTAGGATTTAAAATTTCATTTTCAAGTTCATTAAAAAAAAAATATCAGAGAGGAGACCACTCAAGGGAGAACCCATTGGTAGGCCTTCATTGTATTTGTAAAATGAATTGTTGAAAGAACAAAAATTTTGTTCTGTACAAAGTTTTAATAGATTATAAATATGTTCTGAGTCTGTGTTGTTGATTTTGTTACTGATTAAATCTTTTATTAGGTCTAAGGTTTCTGTAACTGGTATGTTGGTGTAAAGATTTGTGACATCAAATGATAACAAAGTGAAATTTTCAGGTAATTGTATCTTTTGAATGGTGTCAATAAGATCTGAGCTGTTTTTAATTGTAAAATTAGCGTTAAATTGTATAGTATTTAAAAAAAACTGTACTAGGAATTTAGATATTTTGTAAGTACTTGAATCTATTGACGGTATGATCGGTCTAATGGGATAATTATGTTTATGTAATTTAATCAAAGAATATACTAAAGGTGTTTTAGGGTTCATTGGTAAAAAATTAAACATAGCTATGTTTTGTTGAAGTAAGAAATCTTTAGCAGATTTTACGATTCGTTTTATTTTGTTATGGAATGCATTTGTTGGATTTTTCTTAATTTCTATAAAGTTGTTATCATTAAAAAATTGTAAAGTTTTTGAAATATAAAGTGATTTTTCCAAAATAACCAGTCCAGCATTTTTGTCAGCGTTAGTAACAATGAGATTATTATTATTAATTTAAATCAAAATCAATAACATAAAAGCATCAAAAACTTAAAATCATAAAAATAAATTAAGGGAATTTAATTCTGTACAAACTATCCAGAAGCTTTCCTGTGCCTATTTGTTCTAGTTGCCCTCATATTGGGAAATTAATGGACGCATGCAATGCTGGACAGCTTCTGGTTTTTATGCTAGAAAGCCACGGTGTTTTGACAGCTTTTCATCCATATTTATGTTATTGTTGTCATTACTTAGTTGTGTCAACGCCAACATTTTAAATTCGTTTTATATTCATGGTGGATAGAATAAAGTTTTGGATAGGACTTGTTTCTTAGTTTTGAAAATATCAAAATAACAAGAAACCATAAATTTCTATTACCAGCAGATTAAATTAATGGAATAAATGTTTTGTCATATTTTATTACTTTACCAAATTCTTCGGTAAGAGGTGTTTTGATCGATTTAGATGAATAATATCTTCCAAGAAACACCCTTAATAAATAAAGTGAAGTCTCGAGGAATATCTCGCCCATCATTACGTCGAATATTACGCCATATTGTTGTTTTTGTCATTGTTCCATTTATGCGTTCTTCTGCTGGTTATTTTTAGTAAATAAAAGCTAACAAACTAAAGTTTATTCAATCGCAGATCATTCTAGAAATAATACCAATAATAATTTAAATAAACTAAACGATAAACTGTCAAAATGTCATAGTCTTCTAATAAAAACACAAACGGTTTCTAGCATTTTACTTATGATTTTGATATATTCTTCAATAGCAAGAAAACTATAATAAATAAGCATAGGAATGTTTATAGATAATTTGTAGAGAATTAAATTCCCTTTCTGATAGGGTATGACAATATAGGGCGTTCCATTTAAAATTTTCGACTTTCACGCAAATGAATACAGAGAAACGGTAATTCAATTTTTGAGCAGCCTGTATAAGGTACATTGCTATAACAAGTGACTGTTTGAATCTATTTGACAGCATTTGAAGAGTTATCGTACCAATGCAAAACGTTTTTGAATTAACGTTTACTGAGATATGTGCTTTTAAAAAGCATGGTGATATTTGCCAAAAAATACTTAACATCATAGCTCGAAAACAAAATACGGTAGGTACCAACAACTACCTACTTATCAAAGTCAATACATTTTCTTACGTATAATTGAATGGTGTAATAAAAACTATAGCATTCCATTTAAAATAACGAGGTTGAGGTCTACTTCGTGCAGACTGGAAGTGGTGGCCATCTTGAAAATATTTTAGGTTAAAAGATCAGAAAGAACAACCCATGATACTGAAATTTCAAGCCTCTATACGAGTAGTGTAACCTAAAAAAGTTCTAATGAACCAGTTACGTGAGACAGCCTGTATAATACAAAAGATATATTATTATCGAAGAAAACATTTACTGCAAATCTTCAGAGGCACTTCTATTCAACGCACATTGCTTCAACAATTCAACAAATATTATGGATTCCATGCAGGAATTATCTGGTTATATTCTGTTGTTAGTAAAAATAAAATGACGGACTTTAATTTGATCATACAATATTTATACTTATTTAAATAAGTCTAAATATTATGAATTTATTTCACATTGAAATAATGATGTCTATTGTTGAATTGCACTAGTTATTAACATGCAAAACGTTTTTGAATTAACGTTTACTGAGATATGTGCTTTTAAAAAGCATGGTGATATTTGCCAAAAAATACTTAACATCATAGCTCGAAAACAAAATACGGTAGGTACCAACAACTATCTACTTATCAAAGTCAATACATTTTCTTACGTATAATTGAATGGTGTAATAAAAACTATAGCATTCCATTTAAAATAACGAGGTTGAGGTCTACTTCCTGCAGACTGGAAGTGGTGGCCATCTTGAAAATATTTTAGGTTAAAAGATCAGAAAGAACAACCCATGATACTGAAATTTCAAGCCTCTATACGAGTAGTGTAACCTAAAAAAGTTCTAATGAACCAGTTACGTGAGACAGCCTATATAATACAAAAGATATATTATTATCGAAGAAAACATTTACTGCAAATCTTCAGAGGCACTTCTATTCAACGCACATTGCTTCAACAATTCAACAAATATTATGGATTCCATGCAGGAATTATCTGGTTATATTCTGTTGTTAGTAAAAATAAAATGACGGACTTTAATTTGATCATACAATATTTATACTTATTTAAATAAGTCTAAATATTATGAATTTATTTCACATTGAAATAATGATGTCTATTGTTGAATTGCACTAGTTATTAACATGCAAAACGTTTTTGAATTAACGTTTACTGAGATATGTGCTTTTAAAAAGCATGGTGATATTTGCCAAAAAATACTTAACATCATAGCTCGAAAACAAAATACGGTAGGTACCAACAACTATCTACTTATCAAAGTCAATACATTTTCTTACGTATAATTGAATGGTGTAATAAAAACTATAGCATTCCATTTAAAATAACGAGGTTGAGGTCTACTTCCTGCAGACTGGAAGTGGTGGCCATCTTGAAAATATTTTAGGTAAAAAGATCAGAAAGAACAACCCATGATACTGAAATTTCAAGCCTCTATACGAGTAGTGTAACCTAAAAAAGTTCTAATGAACCAGTTACGTGACAGCCTGTATAATACAAAAGATATATTATTATCGAAGAAAACATTTACTGCAAATCTTCAGAGGCACTTCTATTCAACGCACATTGCTTCAACAATTCAACAAATATTATGGATTCCATGCAGGAATTATCTGGTTATATTCTGTTGTTAGTAAAAGATAAAATGACGGACTTTAATTTGATCATACAATATTTATACTTATTTAAATAAGTCTAAATATTATGAATTTATTTCACATTGAAATAATGATGTCTATTGTTGAATTGCACTAGTTATTAACATTCAAACGTTTTTTCTACTCAAAACTCAAATAAATAATTTAAGGTTAAGGGAGCCACATATTACCTTTCACAATGTTTGCTGATATCCCATATATCTTTGCTGATATATCATGTATTTGCTCATATATGTGATACATGTTTTTACTACGTTTTAAGCTATTAAGCAGACCACGGGCTTCAATTGGCGTAACTTCAGAAGACGAACATTACATGCGTTTTGAAGGTAGCATATGGTACGCACCCGTAACGCTAACAGCTGAACTTGGCAAATCTCGAACCATCTCGTCAGCAATACCAACAAAATGAAGAAAGTTCATCTACCCATGTAGAACAAAGAACATTTATAAAAATTGTTGAGGAATCTTCACCATCATTATAATGGTCTCATTTATCGCCTATAATATTATCATATATGAATCACTACTACGCAGGTCGTGATTTAAAACAGTAAACATCGAAATCGGGCATTATACATTGATCAGGTTTGGGATGATCCTATTTTTATGACGGTTCACTTCTTGATTAAAAAATTAACAATTGCCTGCTAAGCTTGTTTTGAAAATTAAATTATTAAGGAGGAATGAACTCGTAATGTAATTCTCTCTTATACTACTCTGTCTCTATCAATTCGTTCAAGATAAACTTTGCGCTACAGTCATGAAATACAAACAATTATTTTTAATAAAAACAAATAAAAGCTGGCGTTGGTAATATTAAAGCCTTCAGAATAGCTTAGGTCATTGTTGTAAATCGATAATCTATCGTATAGAAGGTGTATCTTATACCGGTACATGATAATTGATCCGGAATAAGATAGTGCACGCGAAACCAATCATTACGGATTATTTACAAGCGCCAGTGATTTATTGCAAAGCAATGATAAAAGCTAATTTAATGCACGGTAATTTATGCGATTTTTAAACTGCCCCTTTATAACATTAGCTAATAAGTGCGTGTCCCACGAGCGCGGCCGGGAAGAATAACATCGTGAAAGGATATGTAATAATTACTATTTCCCAATAAACTATAAATTACCGGGCACTAATGTCGAACGTCTCCTGGGTGGGCAGGCTCATTCTCCAATTCCTCGTGCACTTATCGGCGTATCTTGTTCGGCCCCCTGTTTGTTTAGCTTTCCTGTATGATGTATTGCGAGGAGCATCGAGCCTCGCCCGACCCGGCGCTGAACGAAAGAAAAAAAACTTAATTGAAAACATGTTATCGCATTCGAAAATGTATCACTTTCCGTTGGCTCGTCGGTGGGTAGTAATTATACAATTTATTTCGTGCGCCCTCGCCGCCATACAGAACTCGTCCTCACGTATATAGTCACTCCTTCGAAGAACACGTTGCTACGGTTCGATCGTGCCATTCCAAGCGTTACATTAAAAATGAAATGGCGTTAACCCATTGAAATGATATTTCTCAAATTTAATTTTCATTATAGTAACGTGTAAACGGTTTTTACCTGGTTAAAAGAGCATCTCAATCAGAAGATTGCATAGAACCGAAGGTTAAAGCAGTTTTCATTTCCCACTATCAACATAAAACCTCCAATTACCGCAGCATCCCCGGTCTCTTCATAAATCACGTAAATTTGTTCGCAGTCCTTATTACACCGGTCCTCTTCATCCATTACATTCGCGATACATAGCTAACAGAACAAGTGTGCTTTAGATTTATGGACTAGCCGATGTAACGCGGTGAAAGGTGATAAATCTGGCCGGCTCAGCTACATTACGGAATCATGTTCCTCGACGGTACATTGTATACAATACACGGTTTGAGACGCCCCTCGTTCCTCGTCTATTATTAAACATAAATTTTCGGTTGTTTTCGTAACTGGATCATGTGCGAGTACGGTGAAGGTCCGGTTTCAAAATTCCGATACGGTTTGGTTCTATGAACTGGTACAAGGTTGGTGTAATGGCGTACGCGAGCGGACCGCATATTAACGTTCAGCAATTGATATTCAGCACGACCGCGGTACAACGCTGGCGCTAGTCTGATCAAGCCATCGTTTGTCATTTGATAACACGCTGTTTTGATATCGAACAAAAGGCTACTGAATTAATTTATGTTCCTCGGACGGTTGCCCCCCGATGCAGATTCTTATTCAGAGCGCGCACGGCTCGTCGTGTGTTCCATTTGCATTTGTATTGCGGGTCCGTATCGGTGTATTGACAAAATAGCTTCTGAATACCTTCGAACCTAACCCAATAACAAACCTCCAACTATTGTTTTCCATTTACATTCTTCAATTGTCCACTACATTCATTCTTACATCAATTGTTATAGAGTAGTCACCATAAGAGTAATGACTTTCGTTAAAAACGTTCCAACTAGCAATATCTTATTTTATTAAAGCTATGTAAACGTTGCCGAGACAAATTTTAAATAACATATTTAGAGCCGGTTTATCAATCTCGAGTAAAATCTGTTAGGTACGCATCTGATAGATAAGCTTGCCTAACCGTTAATCTCAGTGAAACGTTTATCCAGCAACTTTATACCTGACGGGCAGAAAACTACAAGATAGAAAAAAGATGATACCTTGACTGTTAACATTAGAAAATAAACGAAACGTGTTTGATTAAATTTGAATAATTGACATTAGTTTGTGAGGTTTATATATGCAGCTGATCATGTTGTAGAGGTTATCACAGTCGTGTGCTTTTAGTATTTTGCGTTGCTTACGAAAACTTCTTCTATAATGGAATTCTTACGTGAATATTCATTAGACAACAATGAACATGAGGATATTGTCCAACTCTTAAATTATAAACGAAGACCATACATATTATTAAATTATTCCTTGTAGGGGCCCTCGTTAGAAAAATGTTTTCAGATGCACGACTAAACCTAACCCAACCCAACCAGTGCCTTGAACCAGTGCCTTCCGATTCAGCACCCACGGGATGGGTTGGACGAACGAAACGAGTGCGCTCCTTTTCATACAAAATTCATTGTCTAATAAAAGGTCCGTACCTCAGAGGGGACACTAGATACATAAATGATAGGGACACCACGCATTTTGTTGTAGAAACAGGCAACCCCTGTAGAGAATGTTCCTTATTGAAACATAATGAAATTTTAAAATCGTGTGATATCAAAACTATGTTGTGTACCTTGTTATAGCTTGTCTGTGTTATAAAACAAAAACAAAATCACTTTGAGGAGTTGGACTACCAACTCCTCAAAGTGATTTCAACGATTCGTCGAGGTTAACTATTAGCTAGATTTTAAATGTCAGATAAATCGTCTTAACTAGATATTGATAAACCGGCCCTTAGTCTCTGCAGCGTAATAAAAACGTTTACAGGAACGTTAATTACCTTATTATTTAAGCGTTTGTTTACGTATAACAAAAAATAACATGGTTGAACAAATGCTAGACTCAAACGAGAATTGGAAAGACAGAAGAAATGATAACATTCATACTGGAGGAAGGCATGTGACATCTCCCCGTATCAAAGTATGAGTAGCATAAAAGTAATGATTTATAAAAAATTATTCTTTTCTATTAAATCCTACTAAATTAAGCTTTTCTATTTCTGTTTCGATTGCAAACGAGAGGACGAGAGAAGACGAATGACCAGGGCTAAGAAACAGGAGTAAATTGGTTGAGAGAAAAAGTATATCGGATGAGAAAGGAAGGAAGAAGGGGTGGGGGTTTACCCCTATCCCTTTTCAGGTATGTTTTAGGATAAAAATTTTTCAGAAAAATAATATAAACGTTTGTTGTCGGATTTTTTCGTCGAGAACAAAGGAGGCGAAAGGGGTGGAAGCGACTGAACATAAGAAGGACAGTGGAGGAAATGAGATGGATCTGCTAACTAGAAGAAACAGATATCAGGACGGTCATAGTGATACTGAAATTGTGAGGGGAGTGACACTCCGAAGTAATGCATTTACAGGATAGATTGTTTTCAATTCTTCTGGAACTAAAGGTATACCTAAAACTAGACCTATAACCAAATCTTAGAACTAACACTAGACTTAGAACTAGAAACATTAGTGTCTAGCCATAGGTTTTTTTAAACGTTCGAAAGCTAGGTTGGGTTGAGTTGGGTTAGGATATTTTTATATCTAGTATTAGCTGTAGTGCTAGTGCTTTCTCTAGTTTTAGTTGTACAATGTACATTCCTATGGCACTGATGAATCAGTGTTTTCTTGTAGTTACACAAAGATTCCAGCAAAAATATTCGAATCCAAGAATATCTTACGTTGGAGTACGCAGACTTATAATAAAAAATTCGAGACGGGTTCTGTATTAACTATAAAGAAACAAAAAAGAGACTAAATGAGCACCAGGATGCTTCCAAATACCTCTAATTTATAAAGAAAATAAAATTATACACTTTAGACTACGCGATGATCCAAAAGTTTGAATTTCTGTCTTGAGATTGGTAATGAATATTAAATAATCGAAATTTTTATAAGTTTATTGCATTTTCTGATGAAAACATTTTTGTAACAAATCTTCCCAGCGTTGTCGTTATTCATGTGATATAGATCCAAATTTTACACTCACTAGATGAAATTAACATTTCAAGGCAAGTAAATGTGTTGTGTGCTATAACATATCGGGGATAATTGGGCCATACTTTTTGGATGAAAATGTAAATGAACAGAAATATTTGGATACGTTACAAAGTTATTTTAATAAGCAACATGATGAACACTTAAATTTTATACAGCCAATGTACTTTCTGTATAACGATTATTCAGTTCACCATTCACATATTGTGACCGAATGGTTAATTTACATTTTAACAAAATGGTCCTGTATGGCCAGCACGTAGTCTTAATCTTAATACGTCTTTTAGTAGCACTATTCCAAGATAATGCAGAATGTATGATAAAAATGTATGATATTTTGTACCCCCCAGTGACATAAAACGTCTAAACCACGAATACCTCTATCAATTTTAGAAGGCAGTTCATAATTTCGCAGGAAACTGTTGATACATTTACTTCTATAGTTACTAAAACTACCATCTTTCCAGCCCAATAAACACTTCTTCATTATGCCTACCATTAAATGAAGAGAATCGTTAATTAGAATGTCTTCAAGCATATCTATATCTAGTGAGGTTAAAGTATCTTGTTTGTGATATGAACCATATGCTTTTCCTTAAAAATCAATACCTATTTTTTTCTCACCTCCTGAGCTTCGAAAATAGGCAGTATGAGATATAAGAATATTACTAACCTACTTACTTATAAACTTATAAAATAATACTTATAAACCTAATGTGGTACATTTAAGGCGTCCTTGCTATTAAACTTTGCAACACCTACAAAAAAAAATATTTTATCATAAAAAAGTAAATTGTTATGGTGTTTTTTTTTTAATTTATAGAATAATAAATGTTTCCTTTTCATAAAAGCTCTAGAGCGCGAATCGCAAATATAGCATCTTAATTTCACTGTAACTTTCTTATTATCGGTGATAAAACCTTTTGATAATATTATCTTTACTTCTTTTGTAAAAGGTTGTAAATAAGCCGACAAATCTATGAGGTTTTCATCATTGGTCAATCTTCAGGCAATTCATAAACTTTTGAATAATATCGACCAAAATATATTATATTAACAAAAATATAAGCTGGAAGATTTGACATTTGGGAAACAATTTGGTTTAATGCATGTTGAAAACCAATAATGCCCATTTAATAATTTGTTCAATTTTTAACAAAATTCCGGGATCTTAAGGAAGTACGATTGGAAATTTTTGATTTATAATTTTAAAAAGGAAATCATCTTACATTACATCTAAATGTAACCTTGCTATTGAGTTACAATGCTTCTAAGTCATTGTTTTTGTTCGATCCTAGTTTAGCTAACATTCGGTTGCCTTTTTGTAGTCATCACTTCCTTTTAAACTATTTTGAAACTATATGTAAATCTCCACTTGTTTTCAAACGCACGGCTAAACCAAAACTTTGTAGTTTTTTAATTCATGTTTATCTCTAGATTGCTTTAAATTCTTCCGGAACTAAATGTACAACCATTACCAATAATCATTGGTCGCACTTCAGGCCATTCATTTTTCAATTAATAGTCTTTTAGGATTTTCCCCTAACATTTTTTAACACTTTTACGAAATGCACCACTTCTTTCTTCCATCGACTTATTAAATCTAACATCTTAATCAATCGAATTATATTTAAATTAATAACATCTCACTTGATTAAATATTAATTAAAAGCCATTTTATTTTATAGTAGTATCTATCATAAGTTGTTTATGTTAAGGCAGAATATTCGTTTTGTTTGAAGCTATATAAAAGCTTCAATCACAGACAAAATATCACTGCAACAGCATTTTATATCACAGTTTTCAAACGCAATGTATACTTCAGTAAAATATACATAAACTTCAGTTTTTAAACAACTGTTTTATAAACACTTGTAGAGATATTTTTAAAACAATTGCAATGTTCATTTATAACATTATTGTGAATAATATTTTACGCATCCAAGATGTTCTAAGAATGTTTTGTTTTATAAGTTGCGGGGATATATAAAATATCAATTGTAATCATTATATAATATGTACAGATTTGTTATGTAATTACTTTATAACTTTATTCTATAAACGTTAATATAATATAATAATATATCGGTACAGCTTTACTAAAGTAAATAAGCTTTTCAAATAAAATAAAATGGAACAATTTTATAATTTTAAAATTATAAAGCATTTTGCTAGTAGGGTATAATAATAATAAACACAAATTAAAGTTAATTTTAACACTAACATAATAATAATAATAAAACAAAAAAAAAGAATACGTATATCTCTTACAATTTATTTGCTTCACTAATTTTAATTAAGAAAACAAAATCTTAGCCTCTCGTAAACATGAAAATCAATTGGGGTTTGAATAGATTTGGATTTAAGCAAATTTATTCTTCAAACACATTATTTACTTTTACTTATACATGAACGCCGAAGTTTCCAAATAGTGAAAGTAATAGAAATATTAATTTTGATATGGTAAAATATGATTTAAGAGTGATTAATTGCACAACAAACTGTAAAGTGTGTGTGAGAAAAGTAAAACCTTTTTGAATTTTCAGGTCAAGAAATGTACGTTCCCTAGGTTTTATTATTTCACGAACAACTTGTAAATGGATTATTGAAGAATCGTAATTGACGTGCGCATTAATTTTGTATCGCGGGACTGATTCATGTGAAATTTTCGAGGGGCCGAGCCGCTCCCCGGCTGCTAGTCCGATTGTCTTAATCAATAACTACGCCTTGAGCACATAATTCAGGCGCGCTATAATTGCGGTTACATAATTCGGGGCCGTACATCACGGCGAACGCCGATATTTCAACACGAATTTACAGCCAGGCCCCATAAAGATTTGTAAATGTAACAAATCCTAATCTGCTGCCGCAGCATCGTATATTATCTTTTCATCCTTTCACTGTCGTCTTTCTTCTTCGGCGATATAAGTAAGTATATTAGCTTTCTTAGTCCTTTTCGGACGACCACACCTCTTTGTCTTGATATTCGCTCATTTGTTTTGACGTAGCTCGATCGTGTTTTGTCCCACGATAGCCGGTGGGTGGTGAGGGTGTCCTGTAATTGTTTCGAAATGGAAATGTCTCCGATATCCTTGAAACAGACGGCATGATACAACACAATGGAGGGTGGACTTAATATTCATTCGGATCCTGACGGATATATGCAAATCGAAAGCATTCGTTTTGGAGGCGTTAAAAACCAGCTACGTATCAATCATCAGGTCCGGCGTTCGGTTGCGACAACTACCATGTTAATATCGTTTGTCGATTGTAAGATAAACTTATGCAATGTCACCACCGTTCGGTGTATGTAGTATGTTGGTATATGCGGTTGTTGTTGGTGTGCTTCCTGTGCGGGACGCTCGCATAACCGATTACCATTAAGAAGATGATAATTTAACGAGATACAATAGAATTACAGCCTAATTATTAAGGCGAGTGTAGATATACTGCGATAGGGTCAATCTAGCGGAAACTTTAATTATTTGATCACAAATTGCGCGCGCTGTTCGTACGTGCTTGTATGAGAACCAGAGGGAATGTGAGACAGAGCGCAGAAACGGGATGAGCGCACACGTCGATGTTGGCCGCCTCGACTCTATTGGCGCCGAGATCCGTAGATAAAGCTAAACCTGCCCGTTCCTATATAATTACAGATTATCTAATGTTTATTTTTCGGTCCTAATGCGGCCGTGGGTCGGTATTAATTGTTATATTGTTCACAGCGTCGAATCACGCTGTGCTGATTTACAACCAGACTTTATATATTGACTAACATTTCATTATATTATTTCTCTTATGTGTTATCGATTTCATTCAATAATACCAAACTGAATAGGTTCATCTTTTATAATCTTAATAAAAATCATATATCTACCCAGAGCATTTGCTACAATGTACTTCACATCACTCTAATTAAGTTAGAAATTAAGTGGTCAAATTATATTCTTCTTTGATTCCAAAGATGATTAGCCATCTTGATTAAGAAACTCGATATATGTTTTGCATCTATGTTACAAGTTAACCCTTCAATATACACGCACGGTCTCTGAAACCGGGAGTCTCTAGAGGGAAGCTCTCTGGGGTGCATCTCCGTCGAAAGGTCGAGAAAGTCGAGAAGGTCTAGTTCAAAGTGACTACTTCGAACCAGTTCCTGAAGAAGATTGCAAAGAAGATTTCTATATGACATCAACACGTAAAACACCTTTTCAGAAGAAACATGGTTAAACCCAAAAGCTTCTCTTTCTAGTGATAGCTATAGTGTTAGTTTTACTGTTTGTGCTACTGATAGTTTTTACCTTTAGTTCAATGTATACTACATAAAACGGTCGTAAGATGTCATTTGTTAGTAATGCGAGACTACAAGTAACGGCAGACACATTGAAAGTCTTCTTTTTAGATGCGTAAGTTTATATAGGAATGTGTAGTCGACTACGAAATCGATACGGACGATTCCGCAATGGCTAACGAAGAAAATGAAGTTATTCAAATACTGAAACAACTTACACAGTAAGGATTAAGCAATAGAATATATTTTCACAAACCGCAAAAGTATCGACCTGCGATATAAATGATCCTCTACAAATTTGAAAATATTTGCTATGTGATGAAACGATACCTTCACTGACAAGCGTTACACTAACGTGGACTTGCAAGCTTTTACTGACTTGTAAGTACCACCTCTATGCGAATTATTTGGTTGATCTGTATGCATTTATTATTCGTTTACCTTGCAATTCAAAGATTCATAATGCTATTAGGCTTGTAAATGCGGATTTTCTATATCCGACTAGCGGCATTCATTACTAAAGACCGGATTTATAGAAAATATGCTTATGCTCAAAATTAAAGGCATTACAAATATATTTAAATATCTTTACGAATCATTTAAAAATAAGTGAAATAAGACCAGGTTAGTTATGCCTTTTTTGAATTTTCATGCCTACTATTTTTTTATGCCTATTTAAAGCCTTTTTCCAACTTTTTGGCGTCCTTTCCCCAAAAATTGGTTGAATTATGAGAAAATATTTCGCTGCGCCTCTGTACATTTCCTCGTTGTGCCGCCTGACGTAAGATCCGCGTTTTTCATCGATCCGAATTTAAGCTTTGGAATTCCCCGTTGTGCCGTGTCGTCTTACACGGGATTCCCCGTATGTGGTTTGACTTGCGCCGAGTCTTCAATTCATTTAGTTGTATTAAAGTTACTCGAGTGACAGTGTGAAGTTCTTGCGTAGTACAATGCCGAAACAAAAGCCAACCGTAGAAGAATGGATTGAAGATTACAAGGAATTGAAATGTGAACGCAATCGTTTATTTTGCCAAGCCTGTTCAAAAATCGTAATTATTGATGAATAATGATTCAATTATGTATAATAAAGATTTTTAAATATTTAAAACCGAAATTTAAATCTTTTTACGGTAAAAATTGGAAATTATAAAGAATAGCATATAACAAAATTCACTAGAAATAAAATTCACTATCGATTCAATGTAGTACTTCGATCGCTAAAATTAATAGAACAATATATTGATTGTTTAATAATTATCGAAGATATTATAAAATACTGACGTTATTAAATTACTGTTAACAGATTAATTGTTACAAGAAATACTACATAATTCAGCATGTCAAAACATCATTGCATCAGGAAAAATTAAAACTGACTAAAAGGCAATCCAAAAAACAACAAACTATAGGTACAGCTATACAATCTGTGGCATCAACATCCGGCTACACTGAACAATCAAAATTCAATTTTGATCTTTGCAAAGCTTTGATAAAAGCAAACATACCAATCCATAAAGTGGCAAATAAATATTTCAAAACTTTTTTACAAACATATTGTACTATGCATATTCCCGATGAAAGCCATCTCCGCAAAAATTATATTACTTCAGTCTACAAAGAAGTTGTTCAAGAAATAAAAAATATTATTGGAAATAATTATATTTGGATAAGTGTAGACGAAACAACTGATGTATGTGGACGATACGTGGCAAATTTAATACTTGGAGTATTAAGTGATAAAAATTTGTCAAAAAGTTTTCTAATAAGTACCAAAGAATTAAGTAAAACAAATAATAAGACGATAACAAGATTTATGCACGACGAATTAACGCATTCTTTCTTACCGGAGCCGGTACCGAATGATAAAATGTTACTGATTGTATCAGACGCAGCGGCATACATGGTAGCAGGAACTATAAGGTTACAGTTCCCATTAGTTAATAAATTAATAAATAAAATTAATAAAAAGCGGTAAACAAATATTTGTTAAAGCCCCTTTAAGGGTAGAATTGTTTAGAGAGAGGTTACCAAATACCCCATTACCACCACAACCAGTTCTAACAAAATGGGGAACATGGCTAGATGCCGCTATATACTACACAAACGCCTTAGATCATTTTAAACAATTAATAAATGAATTTCCGGCTACAAGTAGTAAAGCAATACAAGATTGCCAGGCCGTCCTAAAAGAAGTGGAGCTACAAAATAATTTGGCATTTATAAAAAGCAATTACAGTTATATAAGCGAATCTATAAAATCACTTGAAAAACAGGATTTACCTTTAGTGACTGCAGTAGAATTAATCATTTCTACTGCAGTCACTAAAGTTTCAAGACAGCACGTATAGCGTACCAGGACATATTGGTCAAATAATTACGAATAAATTTATTGACGTTCTGTGTAAAAATGAAGGATTTGCCACATTACGAAAAATTGCATCAATTTTAAATGGTGAAATTGTTACTGGATTTATTATGGATCCCGCATTAATTACAAAGTTCAAGTATGCACCAATTACAAGTGTGGACGTGGAGAGAAGTTTTTCGGCTTACAAGAATACGTTAAGTGAGAGAAGACACAACTTCACAATGGAACATTTAGAACAGCATTTAATAATTAGTTGTTTTCGTGATTAGTGGTTTAATAATTATATATGAATGTTTAGTTTAGCGATGTATTTTTTAATGAAAACGTTATTAAAATACATTATTAATTAGGTATAGCAATTTTTTCGGTTTCTAATTTTTATGCCTTTTTAATGCTTTTGTTGCTAAAATTTCATGCCTTTTTAAGTGCCTTTTTCCGTCTTTTTTTGTGCCTTTTAATCCGGTCTTTATTCATTGCGGATAAATCCCAATAAATCATCGGTTATCATTTTTAGCAAGAAAAAAAAGATAGAATGTTATTTAATATTGGTAATAATATAGTGGTTTCAATATATATGTACCAGCCCTCGCCGTATGAAGGTGCGTATAATTCTGTCGTAAAATGGGATTTTCCAGCCCATTCCTGCACATTGGCAGTATAATACACGACGTTTAAGTTGAGGGAGGATGATCTGCTATCAAAACATATTGCGGCCTATGCTATCACACCTTATTTGAAGGCTGTGTTACGTTCAACGAAAAATGTTGGATTTCTACGTATAAACATTCTATGACCATCGTAGGTCCACAAGTAAAATCGGGACACGTCACTAACATTCTTACGACTAATTCGCTCTTTCGTTACTCGATTCTATCCTGCGTAAACGGTGAAGTGGTATAAGAGGAAAATATAAAAATGGGCAATATAAACGCTGCCAATATACGTATATTCACACATCCCAATAATACCGAGGAGGCACATCTATTGTTGACAATCTTATGAAATGTAAGAGCATCGTTACAAAAGCGGCGCTGGTGAAGTGAAAGAAGTTGGAAAGAGCTGCACGCAGAATTATAATCTTTATAGCTTAAATTAAATTTATAGGTTAAGTGCTTTAGAAACTTCTTTTGAATTCTTTCAATTCTATTTATATAAGTGTGATACTGCGGGTTCCAAATGGTAGTGCAAAAATTTAGTACACTGAATACGTAAGCAAAATATAAAACTTTTACTGCTTCTACGCTTTTGAAACATTCTGTGGATCTTATGACAAAGCCCAACATTCGCAGCGCTTATTGTCAAACGTAACACCAAGATCTTTAATTTGAGATGCTCTAGGTAAGACATAGTTTTCCAATTTGTACTCATATCTGATGGCATTCGAACTTTTTGAAAAAGATATAACATTACATTTAATAGGATTGAGTGTCATAAAATTATCATTGCAATAGACTTGCAGTCCGTCAATGTCACGCTGCATCCTCGAGCAGTCGAGTGGAGAGGAAATACGTGCAAACAATTTCAAATCATCAGCAACATTAAGCACTGGGAGTGTTTTATGACTGTGAAAATGTCCATCCACTTGAGTTACTTGATCAAGAGCAGTAAAAATATAATTACTGTACTCAAGCAAGTTACTCTCGACCGAGCGACCCACAAAAAAGCCGTGCTGTCCAGTATCAATTTTATTTTTATTGAAGAAAAGTAGCCGTTTATAAATTAGCTTTTCAAAGATTTTGCTTAACACAGATAATAAAGATATTGGTCTATAATTGGATACATCACTTCTATTACCAGATTTAACGATAGGAACTATATGTGCCTGCTTCCAAAAACGTGGAAAAACTCCAGATTCAATGGATTTGTCCAGTATAATAGTTACAGGTAGCGACAAAGACGCGTAACATTCTTTAATAAAAATTGCTGGTATACCATCCCGACCCGGACCCTTTGAAGCATCAATTCCTGCCAGTACCTCCTCAACCTCAACCTGATCGAAGCAAGTTGCAACTGTACCACTGATGTCGGACGTGACACCAGACACCGCATCAGTCTGGTTGATTGAGTACACAGAATGAAAAAAATCTGCGAACAATAAACAGATGGACGAAGGATCGGAAGGTGGGCAATCATCCAGGTGTACCGCAGACGGTATATTATTGCTGCCCTTTCTTCGTTTTAAGAATGACCAGAAATGTTTGGGATTGTGCGTTATATTTATTTCTGCACGGCTAACATAATTTTTATAATCTCGATCAATAAGGAATTTTGCTCGCCCTCTCAGCAGAGAAAAGGTAAGATAATCAACGTGATTTCCATAACGCTTCCATTTCCTATACGCCTTCCTCTTTTCATTAATCGTCCGCACAGCACTGAACGAAAACCACACGGGAAAACCACTCACTCTCTTCTGCATTTTGGGAACATGTTTCTCAATACCGCGATGCAAGTGAGCATAAAATGCATCCACAGAATCATCAACGCCCTCCAACTCTCTTTCCCAGTTAACCCCATTAAAATGTAAATTGAGTAAAGCAAAATTTGCTTTTCTGTAGTTATAGCAAGCGGGAGAGTTATATTTAAGATTTGGAGGTACGATTATCCGACAGGAAAACTCAAAAGTAGAGTGAGATATGTCTTCACGAATTAAAGGGCTATCGCTGAGCGCTATGTCAGAGATAGAACAAAAATTTGCAATAATAAGATCCAAAGTATGGTTGTAGGCATTAAAATGGCGATTAAATTGATTGAGGCCGCAGAGGGACAAGGCATCCAGAAAATCACGAGATCGAGCACTACTGCATGACGGTACACAATGACGAAGGCAGAGATCAATCTCCCATTTAATTTCTGGCAAGTTAAAATCGCCACATATAAGAAATTTGTCGTCAGGATATCACCGTGTGAGTACAGTAAGTTGATTTATAAATGAATAGAGTGCCAAGTTATCATTTGGACGAATATATACACAGCAAACATGTAGCGAAGAACCCCCGGTCTTAAGCGTTACACTCACTACCTCAAGATTCACAAACCAGTCAGTATGGGCTACCGCCGGTATAGCAGTAGACACCCCAATTAAGACACCCCCACCCTTCGAAAGGTCCTCATCGTTGCCGTTTGTCCTGTCGCACCTGAAAACATTATAAAGATCCGGAGACAGTTCTGCCGAGTATATGGCAGGATGCAACCAGGTTTCGGTTATGCAAATAAGATCAAAATCAAAATTTAACAAGCTAGTGAAAAAAGATTTCAACTTAGTTCTTAGACCACGCACGTTCTGATAGTAAACGCTAATCGAAGACATTGTGAACAGTAACATTTAATTGACTATAAATATATGAACAATTTAGTGTCGCCAAAACCGATCACATCCTGTCCACATCGGCCTCACTCCTGATGGGCAAAGGACGTGCGTCATCACTTTTTCGGACAAAGATTTGGCAGTTGTGAGTCCATACATATTTGTAACCCTTATCCTTAGCAACCCTTTTTGTCTTCCCAAAGAGAGCCTTGTTCGCAGGCGATAAATGCTCGTTGATAAAACAACGATCAAATACACCGCGGATCGCAAGACCCGGCGCAGACCCAGCTGGTGCTGATCTTCTTTTGAGCTTAGCTGCCGCCAAGAAATTGTCCCGCTTGAGACGGCTGCAAAATCGATTTGCTTTCGGAGACGTCTGCCGACGCGTTACGGTACCCTCGACGCCTGGGCCATGCGGAACACGATGTACAGCATCCACATCTACATTCAAAACCGCAACTCCAAGAAATTCGCCCAGAGACCCCACAACGGCCACCAGATCCTCGCCATCCCTCTCAGGCATACCCTGGACCTCCAAATTACTACGACGGGAATATTGCTCGAGATCTGCCACTCGTCCTGATAATTCTCCAACCCGTTTTTTTAGGTGCAAGTTTTCTTCATTTAATTTATTGATAATTTTGAGACGCTCGTCAAGACGATTCATGAACGCCTCGAAGTCGGATACGCGCTGGCTACAAAACTGCACAGACTCGACCATCTCTTCATACCTGCTATTCATAGAACGCATATCAGAGCGAATTTCCTTAATCATATTGTAAACAGCATCCAATGTAACAGCTGAAGTCGGTTCAGCAGCTTCAGGGGCAGAAGACGGTAAAAAAAGACGAGAGGCTCGGCGATCAACAGGACTGCGACAAGTTGAACATCTCCAAGACGCGCCCGCGACTGAGAGCGCCGCGGCCGACGCTTTGCCGAAGTCCACGCATTTGGCGTGAAACCACGTTCTACATACCTCGCACTGCACCCCCGTTGTATTACGCCCCACCTCATTCTTGCACCGCCAACAATAAAACTTGTTCACCGTCATTATGTTTAATTTTATTATAAACCCGTAGGATAACGACTATATAAAACTAATTTATTGAGAAATTGCCAATGATATCTGTATAATCAATCACAAACGAATGATCGCAATCAACCGTACTACACGATCAGCGAAAATCACTATTTAAACCACTTCAGAAACTGTGAAAATTAACAAATACACGGAGCACCAACCAGCGTGGTGTCGTCCACGACTCGCCGACCGGATATGATTTAAAATAATTATTCAATGCTCTCATGCATTTTGAACAGAGATTATCCATATTTCTTTAAAATGATCTCAGATGATTTAAAATGATGAAGTAATACTCCAGTTATAAACTGCTATAACGCCTTGAAAAGGAAAAGTTTGTCAATGTTGGTCTCCAAACAAGGAAAACTGATAATCACAAAGGAAACAAAAGATATGTATGTAATTATGTTTACACATGTATACTTTGCGAATATAGTTTCACCGCCTTGTAACTAAGTATAAGTGTACACAAATTTTATTTACAATGAAACAGATGTATTTTGATCGGGTAAGTTTGGTCAGCTGATTCGGCAGGAACCAGTATCAACACCAGATTTTCGTGCAATACTTAGCCTCTACTTTTAAGTTTTCAGTTTAAGTTCAGTTCTTAAATATTATTATTTTTTATTGTATAAAAATCCAACACAACCCAAATTTTCAATGTAAGCATATGATAGATAATTGAAAACTGTACAACTTTCCTTGTTAATGTTAATTTTAAAGACTTTGTGGTTAAGAACAAATTTAATAGGTACAAAAAAAAACGAATTGACAACATTATTTTCTAACATAAATAACAAAATAACGAATTAACATAATAGGCTATCAACTAAATATTTAATAGGCCCTGGCAATTGTAAATGAAACACACTGTATAGAGTATATGGAAAATTTCGTATATGAATTCAATACGATCTAGCAGATTTGTCACTTTGATATAAGAAAGTTGTGAAGACATAAAAATTTACATACTGTAATTGTATGCGGCTTTTAAGTTTTTTTTGAAATGTTTTACAAGCATACGATCAACTAAAGTGTATATCACTGTGTAGAGTGCAAAATTTAATAAGAATTATAGTCTATTGTAATTATTATGTAATATAATTTATTATTACTTTCCAAAAATGCAGCTACAAGATTGCTTTCACAAAACTAAATGATTTTAACTTATTTTATTAATTGTAGAAAATTTTGTATGTGATTGAACCAAGTATAGATAAATCAAAGTTTGGTCTTAATAAAACCATGAAACTCTTTTGTTCTGTAGAAGTTTTTGATAAAATCTACTTTTTGATTATTTTTATTGATTATATTCATATTTATTTGTTCGCTGTATTTGCTTTTCAGTGCAAAAATGTTTCCATTTCTTAATATCATGTTCGTCCTGTCGTCCTGTAAAACTATCATTTTATTAATTTATCAATTTTTTAAATTAATTTATTTTTTTAACTTTTTATATAATTAATGTGTCTGCTATGTGAAAACCAACTTTAAGATTTTCTTCATTTTGACGTAAATTAATTATAATTTTATGAACAATTTCGATGTTGTGATCTTTTTTGTTTTCCGCTTACAAAGATTTTGGCTGATGATGACTTTTTAAAAGCCGAAAGCGGCACCAATAAATATTTATTATAAAAGCAAATACACATATACACTTTTCTATTAATTATAAACCATAAACTTGCTTCATACAATACAATCATATTCATATTATCGAATAAGATTTTATTTCAAAAGTTAAACTATATAACACGATTAATTTTAAGTAATTAATGTTAACGAGATATAACCTTGTTTAAAAGACAGCAGCAAGTACGATACGCAAGTAATAAAAACCCGCACAGAAAAATTAATGAAAATTCATCGACGTGCCTTAAGGCGACACGTAGGCAATAAATAAAAAGTATTTATTAGGTAGCGAAACAAAATGCGAGTAGTTATTGTTTAACGACTCGCTTCTGCATTAAAAATTACTTAACTTCTCGTTGCATAACTCATGTTGTTTGAGGCAGTTGATAAATCTGGACCCTTCTCTTCAAGCATATATAGGTTACATAAGCATATGTTCTATACTTCAAATATATTTCAAAGTGTCACCACTTGTAGATTGCTCGGCGCTAAAGGTAGCGTCGTGATGACAGTAAAACGAAAATGAGTTACAATGAGTTATGTCTTTTCCGAATACGCTACTAGGGTTCAATGCTTCGCCGATTGAACTTTAAAGAAAATCGTGTTAGAGCGACGATAACCAAGTAAGGTCAAGAAATCCATAAATTTCACGCTTGTTCCATATCGTACATATTTTACGTAAGATACTAAAACAATTTACATGATATGTAATTAAATTGTTTCGTAATTGATCTAAAAAGATCGAGATTGTACAATGAAATGGTATGTTTTCAAGTTGATCTTTCTTATAGGTGTATCACGAAATGAATTATACTATAATTTAATTAAAGCTATTTGTAATGCCCAGGCGTTAATTATCGTTTATGGTCGCGCTATGTACCGTAAAATCGCATTGATATTAATAAATGAAATGAAATTCAAATCGGGATTCATAGATGCGTAACACAATCAGCATCTGGGCGCGTCTAAAACAACTGGTCTTTCGTCCGACGATATTGCGAAAGGATTTTACTAAGAACCGATGATAGCTTGTAACGATTATACAGTTGAAATAGATTCCATTTCAGGTAAAAAAAGAACTAAAACCCGGCGATACTTATCCGACACGTTTTCTTCTCGGTATCTTCCGCTCCCTGGAGATATCATAGGCCGCTGTCCGCGCAGCTTTCGCCATTAAAATGTATGAGCCGCGAACAATTAATATACCCCAAGCTCAGTATCTCAAAGAAGGACGGCAAGAGAGTTTGCCGCGCGACGTCCGCATCCGAAGAGTGCTAATCGCCATGAGAAAAACCCAGATGCCGGCCAGAGATACATGTCAATCCGTTTCTAAAGTGCCATATCGACGGCGTATCAATAAAGTAGCCTGACGCCGCAGCAACGTAAGAAACTGTCGTACTTGTGCGAGCTTGCCGGAAAAAATAAACCATCGTCCATTTTCATTTCAACTGTGGCGCCGCGGCGTGTTACGCGAAAATGATAACTAATTCTGTGTGCACCTCGGCAGTTAGTAGAGTATTATTTCTTAGAACATGGCCGTTCCCTGGTTTAAGAGTTATTTTTAAGACTTCTCAAACTCTTGAAATGGTTTAACAGCAAATTAATACGGTTTTGATTTATTTCCGCATTATGTTAAAATAAGATATAATAATAAATAAAATATAGTTAGACTATATTCATTTTGAGTTCAACTTTAATCTAGATGTTATCAACAAAATAAGTATGTATGAAGATTTGTGATGTGAAACTTTCTATACATTTCACCAACCTTACCTATCATTACTAAGTTTTGTAAGCTAAGGTCTTTTATTTTTTTCTGGTTAAACAAATGAGCTATTTTAAATAATTAGTTGCACAACGTAGTTCAATTATATCTCCATTATCTAATTGACATCTAAGTCCAAGTTGTAATAAAACAATTCGATGAGGTAAGAAAAGAATAATTCTTAGAGTTTCAACCATTAGATAACCTTGTCTCCGAAACGATAAGTGTCACGATTCTAAATGCACTATCTAATTTTAGATTGGACATGGACAAACTCGTGTCAAAATCGTCGTTGGTTTGATGAATGTATACCCCAAGGCAAACTTCTTCCATTGAACATCGCGCGGACTAAATTTAGTTATTAACGGCTAATGCTCAGTTTGGGAATATCAAAATTGTTCATCTACTATTAAGGAAACCGTTAAGTTTTTTCAAAAATATGTTTTACATAGCCAATTAGCAGCCAATTTCCTCTTATACGAAATGAGTTGGTGAGAAAAATAAATACATTAGATTTTCTATGAAAACTATATAAAAAAGCAGGGTACAGAGAAGGTAGAAACCTAGGTAGAATGTAGGGTAACCCTGATCTTTCACTCTACCTAACAGAAAGAAAACGAAAGAGATAATGAAAAAGAACTCACAGAACAATTAAAGATAAAATAATAAAGCGCAGGACATATAAAATAAAACTGTAACTACAACACATTAAATTTCTAAAAATCTGCTTAATAGAGGGATTATTTCCAAAATTAACTGACAAAAAATATCTATAACACATAAAAGATAATATGTGAATAATATGTGAATATAAAGATATAGTTAATAAAATGAAAATGCAACATATACGTATAGCCCTAAACAACCATTATAAGAAACTTAACGAACTCAACACTGAACATTATAAATGCTATCAGGATTTAAGTAATCAATATCATTACATTGAAATCGAAGAAATTATCAAAGAAGCTAAATTACATGATACAATAATTCTTAAAAGAAAATAAAAAGCTGAATTAATTGAGAACAGCAAAAGGAAGAGAAAAGGATAAACATTAAATAGACAAACAAGGGAAATTCATCATTTTTTTCCAAAGTAACGAATACGTCAACGGTGATTTTTACAGAATAAGAAAGAAGAATTATTGAAAAAGGTCTGAAATATGCTTCAAAAAGAGAAATCAAGCCCCCAATATTGGCAATGGAACTTCAGGCAGCTATATATTATGAGTAAGGAGATTCAACAAATCCTAACTAGAAAAGAAAAGAGACAAACACGCAAACAAACAAACTAAAAGAAATGGAGAAGAGGGAAAGGAACAAAAAATTATTAAGAACATCAAGCGGAAAATTAAAGAAAACGAATTAATAGTTACCTGCAGACAAAAACGCAGGAATGATAATTTTAACCCAAGATATCTACATAAATAAGACTAAAACCTTTATGAAAGATAATAATTTAAAAACTTTAAATTTTAAAGTTCACAAAAATGGATTACCAATAAGACCCATTATAACCTCCATTGAAAACAGCACTTACAAACTTG
Source organism: Onthophagus sagittarius (assembly GCA_036711965.1). Classification (NCBI taxonomy): domain Eukaryota; kingdom Metazoa; phylum Arthropoda; class Insecta; order Coleoptera; family Scarabaeidae; genus Onthophagus; species Onthophagus sagittarius. The sequence goes on from JASERS010000001.1 coordinate 41,395,574, forward strand.
CAAAACTTTTACAAAAATTTATAATAGGTGACATCAATTTTAAACCAAAATATACCATAATTAATCGATATCAACTTCCTGATTTAATTGACAAAATACAGCTACCAGAAGGGTTTAAAATGATCTCATTTGACGTCAATAACTTATATACAAGCATACCCATAACCGACACAATAACGATATTAGAACAAATATTGAAGACTGACCACAAAAACAAAGACAAAACTCGCACCATCATAACGCTATTAAAACTATGCTTAGAACAAAATTTCTGTATCTTTAACGATAAATACTATCAATATTTAGATGGATTACCAATGGGATCACCATTGAGTGGGGTGATGGCAGATATTTTCATGGACAACCTAGAGAAAAATCAAATTATTAATGACAAAAACCCTTATAGAGACGATATTATCCTATGGACAAGATACCTGGACGACATTTTAGTACTGATTAAAGACGACAAACATATTGATAATCTCCATAAATACATTAACAGTTTACATCCCAACATTAACTTTACTATCGAGACTGAAAACAATCAAAAATTAAATTCCATACATTATACACTACGACATTCAAACAACAAAATTAAATATGACATCTACAGCAAATCTACATAAACCAGTACCACCATCCCATTCGATTCTCATCATGATGAAACTTAGAGCTTTCCATTCGAAATTGGAGTAGTAACACCTAGAAAAAGAGATCGAAATTGTCCACCAAATTGCAAACGAAAACAGCTTCCCACCGACATATATTCAACGAATGATTTCGAAAATACAAAGCAAATATAATCTTTAAGAAACAACTTCCCTATCTGACAGAAAACTAGATACACCAACAACGTACAGATCCATAACTTACCCAGGAGAAATATCCCATAAAATCAAGAAAATGTTCCATAAGTTCAACATACCAATGACATTCAAAAACAAAAACAAGACTACAACTCTTGCTAAAAGTGGCATATATCAATTACAATGTGGGACCTACGCAGCCACGTACTTATGTGAAACAGGGAGAAGTATTCAAACAACGCTGAAAGAACATAAAAACAGCTCAAGATCGGCATTCGCAAAACATCTAAATTTTAACGACCACAGATTTGATGAAAATAAAAATATTAAATTACTACATCAACTTAATAAAAGTACGAGATCAACAAGTTTATTAAAACCAACAATAACATTTTAAGCCTGAACGAACAAATTATCCCGACCCAAAAACCTATCTACAGTTGCCTGAGAGACCCGTACCTAAAATACAAAAATAGAGAACAAAAACGAAACTATAGTACGAAGGCTTCACGACCGGTGTTAATTGAACTAAAATTAGAACTAACACTAGTACTAACACTAGAACTATCACTAGATTCTACTGTAACCAGTTAGAACCAGTTTCTGAAGAAGGTTGCAACATGGCATCCGAAACGTCAAACATTATTTCAAAAAACGCACGGCGAAACCCGAAAGTTTCTAGTTTTAGATCTAGTGTTAGTCCTAGTGATAGTTCTAGTGATAGTTCCAGTGTTAGTTCTAGTGTTAGTTCTAATTTTAGTTCAAAAACGAAACTAACTATTTTCATGTACAAGTGAGAGTTATGTGTTTGGTGGCTTAATAATAACAATCAAGTTTTGGGTCGGTTACATTTTTCCTCCTAACCTCTCATGATAACGTTTGGCGTACATTTTGCAAACTCACTTAAGTTAATTTTTCTAATTCTTAAAAAGTTTAATTATAACCGAACAATTCGTTTCTTAAAATGTGTCTTACACTAATTTAAAAGTACTGACGTAACATTTTTTGTTTCGTATGTTGTAAACTTGCAGGTTTCTGCTGAAGAAGAGCAAGGCTCAAAACTAGTTTAGAGCAAATAAATTTGACTAATGTCACCAAAAGTAAAAATTTTTTAAACCTCTAATTAGAGGTAAAAGTTACAGGCACAAATATACACTTAATTACACACAAAAGCACTCATCCATAACTCAACAATTCATAACTTTTTAAAATCGGTTCATGGGTATGTAGTTTTATGAGATTGTATGTAGCAATACTTGATGAAAAACTCATGTGATAGGAGAAGATACCCCTAAAGCCAATATTAACATTAAGGACGTCGGTTCTAAATTTAATTCTGTCGTGCAGATATGGAGGGGTATCTTCAGTAACGATCCTATAGTACAGGCAAGCCTTATGGATGTATCTACAAGACTTCAGGTTGACCATTTTAACTGCTTAAAACCAAGAGATATTTCTTCACGCCGAAAATTAAATGGATGCTCGAGTTTTTAAGATTTTGAATTTTTCCTTGATATTTGGAATCCAAAAATATTTTTGAGATATATTGAGCTAAAAAACAATTTTTTTGTATGTTGTGAGTGTATTAAGGGTTGGGTAAAAATTAATAGCAAGTTGGGATAAATTGAGGCATTTCAATAGGTTGATTAAGAGGATGGTCCCCTAAACATCAACAGACTTTTTTAACTTTTTGACAAATTTAACATATTGTAAAAGGTTCTTGAGGATAATTGGAATTTTCAAGTTGCTTACATTGATTGCTTTATTGATCTGCTCGCAGTACTATCAATTCCTGAATGCTCTATGGACATTCTTTTGTATATAGATTTTATTAATGATGTTACCGATGTGGATTTAGCGGATTCGGAAAAATTGAAAGAGCTTTTAAAATATCAAAAGCTATAAAAGGCCTCCTATAGTGTCTCAATTGGTTATATACATCTTTAGGTAGTTTAATCAATGCAACACAATTAAAAAGACCCAATGAGATATTTTTCAGAAAATGCTATAAAATTTTGATTATGTAATATATCAACTAATAATGTAATAATATCAACTATCTCGTCGATGAACAAAGTAAGGTTTGAAAATTTTGAGTCTTTTCTCATCAGAAACTGTAAAGCACTTTAACTTACAAGTTTCCTTGCATCTAAATTTCTTTTCAGCAGTTTGTTGAAGTGTTTTCTTTGCCTATAAGTCAACATTTTTGTCTTATATTTCTTGGTTACGTAGCCGGCTGTCTTTTCTCTTGCGAGGTTTTTTGAGTTTTTTTCAGATGTTCATCCATAGCAAACAACGCGATTGCAGTGTGTCCTCCTGCAATCTGATTCATCAGAAGAAAGACGCAGCTTATATATCAATTAGTGCAGCAATTCTTATTCTACCGTAAGATGTCTACTAGTTTCATTTACATCCTGATCTAAAATACAAAACCAAAAATTATTTTTAACTATAAATATAAAGTTAAGAAATTTTACAGGAGTTTCTGATGATTTTTAGGTGTCCTCTGAGGTTACTCTGCGTCAACTTGAGTGAAGAGCATGTTCTCTGTGATAATGTACTCAAAACTGCCTCCTTTTGTATAAATTGAGTGGTATGCGACCGAATACTGCTTGAAGAGTAGCCATCGAACCAGATCTTGCCGCACTTGTTATGTTAAGACATGCAAGCTATGATTTATTTTAGATCATGATTATTGCTACGTCTACGGCAGATCTGGTTGACCTTTCCCCTCATCTTGTCTAATTGGGTAATATGAGGGCCGTATGTCGGCTAAGATTATATTTTTCTTTTGTTTCAAGCAACACTTTATTTGCAAAGTTCCATAAAAATCTAATGTTTGTTTCCACATTCCAAGTTGATTCGAGATAAATACTTTTTCTGTTTCAAGTAATATGCACCATCTTTATGTTGCTTTCTATAAAAATCCAAGTATTTAGTTCGGATGAAGACGCAAACAGAGTGCAAACCAAATTTATAAAGTCCAAAGAGTTGCTTTGGTAGTTCTCTATAGCGTAAAATAAATGAAAAATTTCGATTGGATGTACTGATTAGTGGTGACCAAACTGGCCGAAGTCTAAAAATTTAGAATATATGATATTCGTATTTTCGAGAGTGTCAAAGATGCCAAAATCTAGAAAAAGATTGCTACGGTGTGGCAACATAGTACTAATTAGTTAGATAAATCATTAGGTTCTTTATTGTATGCAAAATAAACATAAATACTGAGTGGGACGTTTTCCAGATAATACTAAAATTTTTAATTATGTATTAATTGAAACGGTTTTAATGCAACAAAAACAAGTTTTCATATGCAGAGTTAAATGTTGGGAATATATCTGTTTTTCTTATTTGCATTGATTGTATCCCATTTTGTCTTCAGTTAATTTTTAAGTAATAACAATTTTCCCTTTTATATTATGTTGTTAATTGATGTCATTTTTTAGTGATTTGCCGCCGTAATGACAGTTTTATTATTTTTTAAATTTATGTGTTAATCCATGTTAACCTTACAATGCTCCGTACTTAACCATACTTAAGTACTTACCATCGCATTTTTGCATATATCACAATTTCCCTCACGTTCACTAAGCTTTTCCCAGTAATCAATTTACGCGTTGTCCATTACAACATTATCACATAATTTCATGTGGAATATAAAGAGCCGAATAATTATTTTAATATATCAACAAAGCAAGACATTTTATTCTTACTCTTGTTACTGTTTAATGTTACTTAAATTATCGATAATTTAAAACTCATTTGATTTTTAATTACTATTTACTCAACATAGATTTCCAAGCCCCTTTTGTGTACATAAATTATATTGCATCCCCTGTCTTTATTCCGGATTGTAGGATGGGTACATTTTACAACGTCCTCTTTTGCTGCCCATTCGTACACAGTAATATAACTTTTTGCAATATCGGGTTATTGATATGGATGCTTACACTTTTTAAGACTCACGACGATTAACGATACAGTTCAGAATATTTGAACTTACTAATTTATTAGATCAGCTTGCCTTTCTTAAACAGTTAATTTCTTTCATGTAACTATTTCAATTGAAATGATTTATTATTGATTGATATAGTAATATTCTATTTGCCGCGTCGGTGTAACATATATGAACGACACTTCCTGTGTAATTTTGTAATTCCTATCTAATTGCGTCTGGTAATCATTAATATCTGCCGTAATATTACCGGTTGTGTTTTTATCTTTCACACGTTGCTTATCTTTAAGATTTGGATTACTTTTACAATGTTGTAAGTTCTCTTAGTTCTTCACAGAACCACTGTTTCGTATGACTTGTGACATTTATGATAGTTTAACGTTTTCCGTACAAGTTTTAATTTATCGCCTGTAACTTTCTGCGTTGTATTTGTCTGTTAAATTAGTATTTTGTTGTTTATGTGCTAACTGCTTTTGTACTTTTTTGCGGCCACTAACAGTAATTCCATATTGTGTATTTTTCTAAAAAAATGGTATGTTCTTAATCTTGTTGTTCAATTATTGCTTTGTTTAAAATAAGAATAAAATGAATCATAATTAATATCATAATATGATATATATATATATATATATATATATATATGATTATAATAATATGATAAGTTAGCTGATATTAATTCTGTGAACGTATTTCATGTATGCTGCTAAATAAATATATATTATTATTACCAAAACTGAAAGAATGAGCGCAACATTTATTATGAAGATTTTACTGTAACGGAGCAATCTAGATTTCTCGTTAGATTAAATATAACATTAAATGTTGTTAACTGTTATCAGAAGGGGACCAACTACCAAGGTATATAAATGGTAGAAAATTGTTCCAAAGTTAAAACATTTTAAATGCTGAAGATTTTGGTAATATTTTTATTATATGGGAACGAGTATTTACCCAATATTTAAATAATAAAGAAAACATTACATAAAAAGTTCTACTTATTTTTTACAGTTTTGAAACTTGTTTTCTTTCTGAACAATATTTAAACAGTTTAGTTTTTCAGAATATGAGTGAAACTGTGAGGCATAAATACTTATATTCCATTTTTAGCATATTTTATTCTCAACAATGCTGTTCTTTTGTACTGTTGCTTTTAGATACATTTTTTATGCAAGATATTTTTTTATTTCGAGTTGATTATGGCTTGAGAAAATGAGCATTTTACAAAAGAAGAAATAAAACAAAAGTTGTAACAAATTATATTATTGACAATATTGTTGTTTTGCACTTTTGTTTTTAAGTGAATAAATATTGAGGAAAATGAATATAGTAATAAGCAAAATTTAAAAAAATGGTAGATTATCGTATATTGGTTTAACAGCAGGGTATATCATATGATCGGCAGCGATGGAGCGTCTGAGGAACCACATCAGTATCATTGATCTAAAATGTTCACATCAGGAGTTAAGGCTTAATATTCTGTTGTTTAACATGTTGACTGACGAGTGTTAATAACCGATATAGGGCACTTAATGTGTTTTATGTATGTTTTGAAGCATAATACCTCCAGAACTGTATTCCTGGACCTAAGGCCATCGTAATTCACTTTTAGGTACTTTTAAGGAATAATATTGACTGCAAGTACTGTTTATGAGAGTTATAAAAATCACCAAAAATATGAGACACTATAGTTTACCATTATCTCTATATTTATAAAAATGTTGGTTGGTTCCTTTGCGATAGAGTCTCCAATTCCCGGGACCAAAAATGTTTTCTGAATTCAGGAATAAAGAGTATTTAAAAACGTAGATTCCTACTTTAGTGACTATAGGGCCTACCCCTAGGGACCGAATACGTGGGTGCTCTGGGTGTATAGGTATCCATATAAAATTTTTAATGGATATAGAGGACCCATGCGGATAGGCACCAAATATCTGGATTAAGACTGTTAATGATGTTATCTGGATTAAAGTTCCCATATCAATTAATTTTTTAAATTTTGATGTAACTAATAGTATTTTCTTTCCAATTCAATCCCAACATCTGCTGCGAACGTTTTCTGGAGAGCACGTACTTTGTATTGAAACTTGATAATACTGAGTGGCTAGGGCTTTCTCTAGTATCATCATTAAAGTATTAATTGTAAAATAAATAAAGTTTGACTTAAAAACGATGTTTATTAAATTAATAGATCGGTGCTACACGAGTTTCTTCTTCAAAGGAACTTAACAACAGTATACATTTTCTAGACTGTAACAAAAAACACTAATAAAGGTAGCTTTGATTTCGACATCTTCCGAAAAGCAACCACTACCGACACCATAAGACGCAATAATTCTTATAACTCCTCAACTCATAAGAACGGCTCTTTCTAAGTTATAATTCTAGAAAACAATACATTTCGCTTTCTTCCAACCATAATCTGGAAAAACTAAAGAACAACATCAATAAATATAACCTTGTTCCAGCATTCAAGTCTGGAGATAAATTTGGCCAAATATTATGTAACAATGGACATAAATTTGAAGACCACCAGAAAAGTGGGGTTTATTTGATAAAATGTAACGATTGTGATTTGAGATATGTAGGGCAAACTGAAAGGAATCTGTTAACAAGATTCAAAGAACACAATACAAAACATACTTCCAATGTTTTCAAACACATGACAACACAAGCATTCCATAAACATTAATAACTTTTCACTTTAAAAAATCTTAAAAAATCGAAACAACTCGACCTATATGAAGAGTTCTTTATTCAAAAAATCAAAAAAGATAACCCCGATTCATTAATGATTGACATTTTAGATAGTAACAACTTCAGATTATTTATGAGAATGATATAATATGATAATATTTCCAAATAATTTTTACCTGTTGCGTTGTAACTTTAAAACTTTAAATTTACTTATTTTACCACCTTGTTGACCTTGAAAGAAAACACTACAACGAAATTCATCAGTCTTCTCAAAAAAGCCAACAAAGTACAAGACTCAAATGTAGTATTTATTTATATACGCCCGTTAACTGTTCTAATTTTCCTCAGTACTTAAATAGTTTTTAGATTTTGACCACACCTTTTATAACGTAACAACCATTTTATATTAAATTTCGGCTTAAATGAATTGTTCTTTTGGAAACATAAAAAAATTACAAGAAGAAACGTTATACTTACAATAGTTAAATATACAACATCCTGTTTTGTATATCTGTAGCCTTCTTGACGGTAAATAATATTAATTATATTTATATATTAATAATTTTCTGTAATGGTTATCTCAAAGATCTTTATATACATCTTGTTTTTAGTCGTGCCTGTCGATGCCCTAAAAACTGGGCGAAACACGTGTAGCACCGATCTATTAATTTAATAAACATCGTTTTTAAGTCAAACCTTATTTATTTTACAATTGATAATACTGCTTCCAAAAGACATGAAATGTTTCCAGATGGCTTGATACCGCTTCTGGATCACTTGATACTACTTCTGGATTACTTGGTACTGCTTCTAAAATCCTTGAAATTCTTCCAGAAAGTATGAAATATTTCCAGAAAACTTGAACTGCTTCCAGAACATTTACAAATGCCCTTGAAAGACTTGATATTGCTTCTAGAGAATATGAAATCCTTCCAGAAGACTTGCAATGCTTGTTACGGTCAATTTTGTAAAATTTATTTTCTCCTTGTGTGTGTGTGTTTGTTTCGGCAAACACGAATGTTAGTTTTCGTTTTTTATTTGGTATATTTTATTAAATTTTTTTTAGCAACGGACTCTGGAGTTCCCTCCCTTTTTTTATCTTATCCTCCATCTACCCACAGATGTCACGTCTTTACAGTTTTCCTCTTGGTCGATTATTTTCTTTGAATTATTTATAATTTTTTCCCTAATAAAATCCTTAATAATTTTATTATTAATATTTCTTTTTATTCATCTATATTTATCATTCATTTAACGATTTTCGCTGATTTTCTTTCTTTTCTTTTCTTTTTCAATTTTTTTTTATGAAAATTTTGGTTTCCGGATTTCAACAAACAACAAGGAGACCTGTTCTTGTTAGTAGCTCGAGACTCGTAGAGTAAAATCGCAGTGAACGAATTTTGGTGTAGATGACATTTTAATTTCTTTTGGGAAAAATTAGGTTATATATAAATTCATCCGAAATTTTCGGGCTCATCATTTCGACTTGATTTAGAAGACGAGATTTACGTCTTATATCGGAATTTCCTGGATCTAATACTTCATTTAATCAAATCAAAAAAAAAAATTAACGTGCAAAGCCTCTAAGATCTGAGCTAGGTTTTCAATTTCTTTTCTATAATTTTCATTCAATAATTTTCTTTAAACATTTCTTCCTAACTTCGTACTTTATTTTATCCTTTTTTAGGGCTTTGATTTTACTTTGATTTTTTTAAATAAACTGTGTGGAATCATTCTTTACCAAAAAAGGACAAAGAAAACAAATCAGCGTGGAATTTGACGACGTCCATAATTTCCCAAATATTAAAAATTCCATTATCAATACTTTCCTCCAGAGGAAGTTGCTGAACGTTCAGGTTTTCATTTCATCAAGAACAAGGAATTAAGGTCAGGGATTAAATATTTTTTTGTTACATTTATTAACTAGTGAAACAAGCACTTTTAAACAGTCATTTAATTTGCTTTATTATTATCTTTCTTACAATTATTTTTCTTTATTTTAAGCTAAGGATCATTCATATTTCATTTTATTATATATATATATATATATATATATATTTTTTATTTGGTTACACCTTTTCTTTTAATAAAGAATTTTTTGTAACCAATATTTAGTGTTTAACAAAATAAAAATACTTATTTATGTATTCCTTTTGTGTCTTATCCTAAAATTAAATATCTTCACCTCGTAATTGGTGTACATCGTCGATTTGAATTACGTGGCGCCATAAATAAATTTTAGAACCTCTCTTCTTCGCTGCGCTGACCGAGGTTCGACAGTGCTTTCGAAAACTCGGATTTGACATAACTTTTCTTTTGTTTAGATTGTTCAATTTTTTTTTGTCTTGTAATTTACGATACGTGTCATCATATGAAGACTTGCAATGCTTCCAGAAATTTTGATCCTGCTTCTAGGACACTTGAAATGCTTCCAGAAGAGTTGAAATACTCCAGAAGATTTGATATAGCTTGTAGAGAAATTGAAATGCTTTCAAAAAACTTAGAATTTTCCCTGGAAGACTTGAAAAGTTTCCAGGAGACTAGAAATTCCAGTAGAGTACCCACACAAAATTGTTGATGGTTTTTATCAAGATGGAAGTTATCATTTTAAATTAGTTAATTTTGTCAATTAAAGACAACTTCTTAAGAATATTCTCTTCTTATATTATATAAAATACTATATTTGCTCCCTTGAAACGTTTTTTTTTTCATTTATTTAATTACTTATTTAAGTTTCATTTAATTATTTATTTATTCATTTATTTTTTAATTAAGTAGCATGAAAGGTCTGAATGAAATAAAATGTATGAATGAAAATTAGAGTAAGAAAAATCGAAAAGTTTTAACAAATCGCGACGAGGTTTGGAGACTAGCAAACAAATAGTTTCTTTGTGGTAAATCCAGAATAATCTTCTGTGACCAAAATCATAAACTACTGATAACGACTTTCTGATAACATGCGTCATTCTACTCCCATAAAATATGGATTAATAATCTCGACTAGACTTCTAAACTCAAATTGTCTTGTTTTCGTTGTATACAACGACGTTGTATACATTAAAAAACTCATACTCTTCGAAAAAAGTGAAACCTTTTTAAAATTTTGCCCAAAAATTAATCTTATCTTCCTGTATTTTTAAATTGCTTCATAAAAAATTATTTAATAAATTTAACTAAATATTTTACTTTCAACAAAAAAGACTATTAAAATGTTCCACACTTGAATCATCAAATTACCTTAACCCACCTATACTTCAAAATCATAAACATGTTTATCAAAACAAGTAAGAAAAGGGGATAACGAAATGTCCTTCCTCCAAAAATTTTCTAGAAGAGCGTTTGACAAAACTTTCAAAACTTTCAACTTGACAAAACTCTTTCAGACAGATGTTAATAAAAAAGATGTGTTGTAGTTTTTGTTTTAATTTTAGTTGTTGGCTTCTGTATTCGAAAATGATATTGGTCGTACTAACCTCTAAATTATTAACATTTTCTTTTTTTCCATAGTTGAAGGATTATGATGAGTAAAACAATCAGCACTTTGAGAATGGATTTATTATTAAATATCTGCTTTTACTGGTTTCGCCTTGTGGGCATCATCGGAAAGTTTTCTGCAAAAACAAACCTTATCCTTATCCTTAACCTTATCCTTAGATAGAGATGCTAATTAGGGCAGACCATTAGGGAAGTATTGGTAAGCATTTGTTTCAATCATTGTTACTTCAAAGACCAAATCACTCCACACTTGAATCATCAAATTACCTTAACCCACCTATACTTCAAAATCATAAACATGTTTATCAAAACAAGTAAGAAAAGGGGATAACGAAATGTCCTTCCTCCAAAAATTTTCTAGAAGAGCGTTTGACAAAACGCTCTTCACACATTTGACAAAAAACATTCCCGTCGACGAAGAAGAAGGGATCCTACTACGAGTTGCACAAAATCAATCTCTAAGTAACTCGATTAAATATTGCAATCGGGTTAAATTAATCGTTAATGTGTAGAGTTTAAAAAAAAGAAAAAATCCATCACTTACTACAAAACAAGTTTTACGACAATAGAAATATTCTTGATAAGATTCTGTTCACTTATGAAGCGACATTTAGAAGAAGGGCACTTTCAACATAAAAAAGTCACTTACGGGATGCCTTGAATCCACATGCTGTGAAAGAAAGACATTATCAACACGAGCTTTAAGTAAATATTTGGTGTGGTGTAATGTCCAATTATTTCATTGGTCCATTTAAATTTCCTCCCAAATTAAATGGACGTGTATACTTAAGTTTTCTTAAAGATCATCTACACGAGTTTTTACATAACCTGTCAGACACTTTAAAATAGGACTTGTAGATTATGCCGGAAGGTACTCCACCATATTATAGTCTTCCTGTGCGTAATTATTTAAATGAACATATTCCGCATCGTTGGATTGGCAGTGAAATTGAATATGAATGGCTACCAAGATGTTCATTCGATTTTTCAATGCTCATAAACCAAATATAGTGCTTATTACCAAATATAAGAAAAAATCTCCATACATTCATCGACTAAAAAATATTCCAATATAACTATTACCTTTCAATTCTACAACTATAATGCAACTGATAGATTATGAGTATTATTAAAAATTAAAATTACGATATCGCTAACCTTTATTAACATATTATGACGAGTAAAACAATCGGCACTTTGACAATGGATTTATTATTAAATATCTGCTTTTAACGGTTTCGCCTTGGGAGTATCATCAGAAAGCTTTCTACAAAAACAAACCTTATCCTTAAGATTTTTTGTTAAGTTAAAAATACAAAATATGTAAAAAATGAAAAAATGAGAAACTTACGTCATTCGAACACATGTAAAAATAAAATATCATGATATTGAAACAATTATACACCTAATGGAATGCAATACATGGAAAGAGACGAAAATGTAGTGTAAGTAATTGATATAACCTTTATCTTGAAAATATAACTCACCAGATATATTTAGTGTCAGATGCGATTGTAGCAGAGGGGTGCCAGACGTTGCGGTGAATGAATTATGTGCTACCAGAGTAACTACCCTCGTTCGTCTGGCGGTTTTTGTTTTTCAGGTGTAAAAGTATTTTTAAGTACATGTATAGTGATTTTCTTGCCGGTTTTACTTGTTCATTAATCCGTAATTTCGAAAGTTGTTTTTAAATTTGTTAATCTCAGTATTCTAGGAGTTCCATCATATAACCTTTATTCATTTTATGTAATATTGTAGAGTTATTATTATCATCAAATTCATGTTCTATGTTGAATGTTAGGTATTTACCGCAATTTGAATTTTGTTTCGTTTTGTGTTCATATATTCTTTGTCCGAGTTTTCTTCCTGCTTGTCCGATGTTTGTAGCCATACATGTACCACATTGTAGTTTGTAAATTCCGTTGTCTTCTAATTTGTCGATTTTGTCCTTATTGTGTTATGTTGTTATTCTTGCATATTATTGTCATTTTGTATTTGTTAACGATTTATTTAATTTTTTGTTAATTGTACCTTGGTACTGTATAGATTTGTAATTATAAACTTTTTGTTCATTTTCATGTATTAATGTAGTAATCTTTGTTAGTTGGAAATTATTAATTTTTTTAGTAATGAATTTTTCAATTTCTCTCTCAGGAAAATGGTTATTGTGTGCTATTTGTCGAATTGTATTAAGTTTCTTTTCCAATTTAATTTGATCTAGGTTAGAAGTGAGAGCTCTATCTATAAAAGAGTGAAAAGCAGCAAATTCTTGAGCTGGCTCATGAAAAGAGTCGTATAGTATTATGTTATCAGTTTGTGTCTTTTTTCTGTATATATCATATGTTAAAGATCCGTCCTTCCTTTCTATTGTCAAATCTAAGAAGTTAATTTTATTTGTCTGTTCTGTTTCCATCACGAAGTTTAGGTTCTGATGTAGTCCATTAATGTGGTTTAGGATATCGTTAGTTTCATTTCCATTGGTAATGTCTACGACGGCAAACACATCGTTCACATATCTCTTCCATAATATAATGTTTTTACAGTATGGGTTTATAGAGTTACTGATTTTTTCGTTTTCTAATTTATCCAGAAATATATCCACCAACAGTCCGCTTTACGGTAATCCCATGGGCAGTCCATCTGAAAAAGTATATATTTTATTATCAAATGAACAAAAGTTTTGGTCGACGCATATTTGAAATAATTTCATTATATTTGAATTGTCTATTTTGCCAGTTAATTGTTTATTTAAAATATCTTTGATTATATCTAATGTATATTTCGTAGGAACATTAATGTATAAATTTATTATGTCGAATGACACCATAAGGAATTTATTAGGTACCTTACATTTTTCAATTGCTTTATTAGATCTTTTCTGTTTGTGATTGTGTGTTTTGGTTTATAGGTTGTGATAGTTTTGAAGATATTTAATAACATTCTGGAAATTTTAGGTGTGCTCGAATTAAGTGATGTGATAATCGGTCTTATAGAATATTCTTTTTTATGTAGTTTGGGTAACGCATATAGGCGTGGCGTTTTTGGATTCATTGGTATCAAATAGTAAGGTGTTATTCTGAGTTTCAGCAAAGTTTCTTTTGTGTCATAAATGGTTTATTTAACTTTGTTGTGAAATGTGATGGTTGGATTTTTGTAGATATAATGGAATTGTTATCCTTCAAAAAGGTGTTAGTTTTGTGAATATATTTGTCTTTGTCCATAATTATCAGACCTAAATTCTTGTCTGCTTTTGCTACTATCCGACTGTTGTCCTCAATCTTTCGTTTTATGTCTTTCAACAGTAATTCTTCTCTTCTTTGTTTATTATTTTGCATGATATTCTTATTCTTTTTCTCCTATTCATCTTCATGTCTTCTTTAACTAACAATTGTTTTAGTTCTCGATGTATTTCCTCTTTTTGAGGGTGATTATGTATTGCTGCTTCTAATTGAATAGCAAGTCTTCTAAGATTTGGTGTTGACTGTATGTTACACTTTAAGCCCTTATTGAGGAGTTTTGTTTCTTGTTTGTTGAATGTGATATTTGTGAAGAAAGTTGTGTGGTCATGAAATTAATGCGGTTTCATTATTGTCTTATTTCTTGTAATCTTCCTATTCTCATCCTGTTTTTAGCTCTGAGGATATTTATTTTTCTCTGTTTAATTATCCAATTCTTTGTGAGTATATGTTTGTGTTGTGTATGTGAGTCTATTATTATTTCTTCAATCTGGATGTGGTGGTATATTGCTGTGAGGCTTTGATATAATTGATATAATTTAATGTTTATTGTGTTAATGTGGGAGTGATGTTTTTTAATCTCTTGTCTCATCGATAGTTTCATTAATTTTTGGATGGTATGTTTATTAAGGTACTTCGAATATTTACTTCTAGCGAATTTGGGTATCAAGTCCTCTTTCAGACAGATGTTAATAAAAAAGATGTGTTGTAGTTTTTGTTTTAATTTTAGTTGTTGGCTTCTGTATTCGAAAATGATATCGGTCGTACTAACCTCTAAATTATTAACATTTTCCTTTTTTCCATAGTTGAAGGATTATGATGAGTAAAACAATCAGCACTTTGAGAATGGATTTATTATTAAATATCTGCTTTTACTGGTTTCGCCTTGTGGGCATCATCGGAAAGTTTTCTGCAAAAACAAACGTTTACTTAAGATTTTTTGTTAAGTTAAAAATACAAAATATATAAAAAATTAAAGAATAAGAAACTTACGTTATTCGAAAACTGAACACATGTACTTTTATTAACATAGATAGAGATGCTAATTAGGGCAGACCATTAGGGAAGTATTGGTAAGCATTTGTTTCAATCATTGTTACTTCAAAGACCAAATCACTCTGCTGGAAGAAAGGTTTAATGTAGGTTTAAGGTTTTTAATTGAGATAGATAAGGCGAGTCTTAGTGTGTCCCAATTAAATGCGCTATATATCGTGGTTAATGAATTCAAATGGATATATAGAGAGATGTAACATTAAACATATATTTTAACATAGACTGGTTTTTATTCATATCATAACGTAACAAAAATCTTTTGTCGTGTTGTGCCAATGAATGATACCGCTCATGAGTTCTTTGTATGGGTATAGTAAGTTCCAATAGTTCTGTAACTCACAAGACATAATAACAAAGCATCTGTGTTCTCTCGCCCTTTCCATCGAGAGTCACTGGACTAGAAAGAGAGGCGTTATTAATATTTCACGATATATTGTGCACGGACATAGAGATCGGGGTCCGGGCGGTAGATCTCTCGACTCTCTCGAGTTGGCCGTTGGTCGGTCCTTCGGCGCTCTCTCGTCCCTTCGTAACTAAGCGTCCGCGCGTTCTCGGAACGCGAACGAGTGCAATTACTCGGAGGCGTGTAATTCGAACTTATTGTGGAACGGCGAACGACGTGTACATGAATAATGCCGCGCGATCGTAGCGTGTAATTAAAACATAATACACGCACGAGGCGAGCTCTCTCACTCGAACTCTCGCGCATATTCGAAATACGGTTCCTTTATCTTCGCGTCCAGTGAAGCCGTTCGTTGAGTTCGTTCAGTTCAGAAAGGGAGGCAAGAGACGAAAGGGGTTTCGAAAGGGGTTTTCCTTAACCGCCGCCGCAGCCGCCGCCGCCGCGATGCGATGCAGGACGAAGGACGAAAGAGTTTGCTCGTCGTCGTAGATCACGAGCTAAACTCCTCGGCCGACGCCCGGCGATCGGAAAGCCGTGCGAGAAAAACGACGAAATGTGAATCACGACCGGCGTATCTGTGTAACACACGTAATAAACTGTTTACTTAGTTGCGAATTGCGCTACATTTTCCCACCGCACACCCATCCATAAATATTCAGTACGTGCGCTCGAGCTCCACGTGTTGGTACGAAAAATTTACCCCACTGCAACACCACACGCGAAATTGTAACATTAATTTCCCACTTTACAACTAAATATATTCTCACGATGTAAGAAAAAACCTTTCATATACATATGTACACATAATTAGTTTCAAAGTCATTTTTGAACGTATTGCTCGATTCTAATAAGATTGTTTTTATATTTGAAAGGTCCCTTTTTTTCCAGTATCCTGTAGGTGCTTTCTCTATTGTGTGCTCTTCAATTTCAGCAAAGTTGCCAATACGTGTTTTCTTCCTACATTTTGAAGCTGTGTAGTCCAGAGACATAAGATTTTAATTGTAATCATAAAGACCTTCTGTCCTGGACAGTTCTATTTTCTGTTACATTTTCTATTGATGTTAACACCATAAATATAAGGTCTAAAGCATAACGTAGCATCTTCGGCAGCACGAACGAAAACATTTTAGTGACGTTTATTGTCATTAACGTCGTTGACTATTGCTAGAGAAAATGCCTTTAAGTCAGCACTTGCTGTGCTGCTCGTGATCTTTGCACCATTATAACATTTCGGTAGACCAGTACCTTCACCCGACGATCTGCCAGCGGTAAACCAGTAACTGAACCGTGGTTATTATAAATAGTAAAAACTAAAACAATATACGGAGAAATTAAAATTAGCGATGTTCGTAAACGAAATCATAAACGAAATCAAAATAGCATAGACATAAAAAAACATAATATTATATAAAATGCTGGTTCATCACCAAACGATGCAGAAAAACACAGAAACAACAGTTCATTGGAACATTGAATAATTCACTGACACAGCCACAGACTCTGAATTTGAGATAGACGACAGGTACGCAAGCTAAAGAGAGCACAGAGATATCGTTTATGTTTGATTTTAAAATACTTAAACGCACATTTTTTCGCACATCCACCGCTAACGAAAAAGCGCTATACATAGTGTCACAATGGTAAAACCTAGACAGCATTATTAGATCGCATAGCCGTATTTTTTTTCTATATTTTGGGTTATGAAAACCTGTTATTAAAAATTACCTTGAATGGTTTGGGGCCCCCATGCATGGTGCGATTGATATGCTTTATGAAAGACAGCTGACCGTCCGTTATTACACTCAGATTTTTTGACGTATTTTATACTTCAACTTACTGTCCATTTATAACTAAGGTTAATGGGCCTAAAAGGTAGTGGCATGATCCATGCCAAAGACAATAGCTAGTTTTAAGGCTATTGATGTATAGTGATCTCTCGAGAATTGTAAAATATTTATTATATCTTTGTTTATAATACCCATTGCGAGTTGAAGATCTAAAGGTAGAAACAAATAATAAATCTGGGTGTCATCAGTGTACGAGTGAAAATTACGTTGTTGTAAGCTCTTTGGCACTGCAAATGTACACCAGAGTCCAGAATCCACAAACGTAATAGTATATTTAGAATCCTTTCAAAAATGTTGAGAGCAGTTGGCAACAAATTAATTGGGCGCATACCTAAGTATGAAGTTCGAGATTTTATTTTTGTGGAATAGGAACGATGATCATTGATGATAACATCAATAATATAATTAATATAAGGTCTCTAGCTTATACATTAGTGTAATGTACTAATATCAAAGCCCTTCTATCATGTCATTGAATCCCAAAGCATCATTATCATTTAAGTTTGCGTTGAAGTAATGCGTTGAAATTAAAGATAATAGCTGTGATTCTGGTTTCTCTGTGAATGTGCAACAATTTATTTTAGTGTCTTGACGATAAACTACCACTAATAGAAATTTAATCTTACTTAACTCTACGCTCATCAAAAGCTGCTTAATTTCGTTACATTCCACCGCCGTGAGTTGGACGATCTTTGCGGCAAAAAACGTAATTGTCTGTGTACAGGTCTTCCGTACCAATACCATCATTCAACCAAGTCTCTATGCAAATTCAATCAAACTGTTGATTGGTTAATATGCTTTTACCTTCTTCGATGCCGAGAAAGTATTTAACATATCAAGAAACAATAACAATTTTTCCTCATTCTTCTATAATAATAATAGTTTTATTGCACATACAAAAACAAATTTAAATATAATAAAAGAAACTAAAAGTTATACTTAAAAAATAAAAACATGAAATGAATTATAGTTAAGTAATACTTAATAATAATTAATTATTAATTAGGATAAGAAAAACTGATTTTCATTCCAAGCCTTGAAAAAGAAAAAGTTTACGACAATTGCAGCGACATGCATTTCACCGCGCACCACTAGTGATAGATATCCTCTGAACTGCTAATAGCTGCTCCTTGAGACGTTTTTTAAAAGATCCAATATTTAGTGACTTAAGCAAATCATCAATGTCATTATACGATTTATATATATGATAAGAAAATGATCTCTGAAAAAGTGAAGTTCTATGTCGGGGTGGGTTAATACTCCGCTTAGATCTAGTTTCGAGACTGTGAATATCATGCCTAAAAACAATTTTGTTGTATAAATAGGGAGGAATTTTGGTTGTCATTAATTTATGGTAAAATGTAAGTGTAAAAAGTTCTCTTCTTGAATGCATTGATAACCAGTCCGCCTCAATAAGTTTGTGAGATATATGACAATATTTACTAATTCCAAAAATAAAACGTAAACAACTGTTTTGAACTTTCTGAACTCTATCCAAGTCGTATGAGCAAATAGCTGGATGATATAGAGGAATCATGTAATTGAATTGAGAAAGCACAACGTTTGCTTTAACTTAATTGGCAAGTAAGCTCTATGTGGATATAAAAGTCTCAAAGAATGGTAAGCGTTTTTGATATAATTATTAATTTGATCTCGATATCTGAATGTATTATCAATAGATACACCAAGACTCTTAACTTTATCCACTAAAGGCAACTTTTTCCTACCAAGCAGCAAAACTGCAGATTTTTCAGGATTAATTTTTAAAGAATGTGAATTTGATATTTTAGTAATTTCTTCCAACTCGAAGTTTAGCTTAGTCAACGCATCTCGCCACTGAAAAGGACTGAAGGAAATATAGACTTGAGTATCGTCTGCATAATTATGTACCTTAACATGTTTAAGACTTCTAAAAATTTGTGACGTGTACAACGAAAACAAGGTGGGACCAAGAATGGATCCCTGGGGCACGGCATGATCTGTCAATCTAAAAGAAGAAGCACTCTCCCCAATTTGGACAGACTGAGATCTTTGAGCAAGGTAACTTTCAAGCAGAGAAACCGCCGAAAGACCAAGACCAATAAACTGATGGATCTTAAGAAGAGTTAGATGATTAACTGTGTCAAATGCTTTGCTAAAGTCCAACAAAGTAAGTGCTGTAATGTTACCCTTGTCAACATCAAAAAGTATATCATCAGTCACCGTGAGCATTGCAGAACAACAGTCATGTCCCTGTCGGAAGCCGGACTGAGTAGATGGCAGAATAGAATTATCTGTAATGAATACCGTTAATTGATCTTTTAATATTCTTTCCAGACTTTCGAAAGCGTAGGCAAGATGCTAATGGGCCTCAAGTCTTTTAGGTCTTTCTGGTCACTACATTTAGGAATTGGTTTAATTAAAGCCTTCTCCCAGCAATCTGGGAAAGTACTTTCAAAAATACAAGAATTTATAATATGTGTAACGAATGGTATAATATAAGGGGCAACACAGTTTTATCATTTCAGGACTAATTTTATCGGCACCCGCAGATGTTGATTTCAATGATTTTATTATTCTAAGAATCGTGTAAGGTTCAACCACATGAAAAGCAAATTCATCAGCATTAACGTGATTTTCAACATCATACATATTAAGACTAGAACCCCTGGAAGAAGTAAAACCATTAATTATATCCTGTATGCCATCAATAAAATAACTATTCAGTTGATCAACCTGTTTCAGATCTTCTTTGAGATTCACGGTTTTATTTTTACGATAATTAAGGGAATTTAAAGCACGCCATTTCTCTCTGCCATCACTCAACCGAGATATATATCTGAAGTAACCCGTCTTCTCTGACAAAACCACCTGCGACGTAAAATTTCGCAACGATTTATAATAATCCCAATGGCTAGGTAACCTTGTATGTCTGTACTTTTCTTTAGCAGCATCCCTAAGCGACATGAGTAGAGTGTGCCTGCGACCGGTATCTGACGCTGGATTTTTCATCCAAACAACGCCATCTTTGGAAATGTAAAATTCGCCAAGAGAAAATTGTGAATTATTGTGTCCTTCGACAACTTCTTCCTCTTCTTCATTGTTACTGTTAGCATCAATATCTCCAAATGGATCATCTTCTTCATCCCCGATATTCTCACTCGTAAAAAACGCGGCCGGTCTGTACTCAGTGAGTTGCTGCTGGTCTCTTGGCAATCTAAAAAATCGTTTCCTCATTTAGAACTCTATCAAAGTCTTTCTGCACTTCGTTACTTATTTCCTACATTTCAGTGGTATAAAGTAAGAAAAGCGAAGAGCACAAGAAACAGTAAGAATGCAATACAAACGATGTTTACTCGATAAATGCTAAAGGTAAACTACTGTAATGGAAAAATTGAGAATTCATAAAACTTATTCAAAGAATAATAAATAGAATAGTTGTAATGAGTTCAAAAACACATAAGTGCATGACTTTGTATAACGGATATGCATCAGCATGAGATATCAAATAAATACTTGTCGACGATGCATATTCCTAAACAAGTATTTGAACTTTAAATTAGTTAGTATAGAGTAATTGACTACAACGTAAAGTTGAATTAATAAATAGTTAAAGACAATGTGGGTGTGTTAATAAAAAATTTAATAAATGCCTTCAATGCAATAAACATATGCGTTTGGAAAACCTATGGGTAAACATATTACGCCATACAGTCAGCAAACGTGATCAATTGTGTTTAAACAAGTTTTGATTGCTGCTTATATACGTTTTCCATATACTGAACGGACAGGACTCGTAATGCCCAGTAGGTACCTTATGACCTTGATACATAAACAGATCAGGTTTGCTCTATGAATTCAATGCAAATAGTCTTCAGTATATTTTGTTACATTTAGAAAACATTAGTAGTAGTTGGCATAAAATATTTTCGCATTCAGAGCTAAGAAAAACATGTTGTAACCACTCAAAGTCAAAATGGGTCTTCAAAAGCCCAATCGCACATCTTAGGGTTCACTTGGAGGAATAAACACTTTACTTGGTCAAATTTCCTTGCGAACCACTGTCAGTTCGCCGAACCATCTCTAGGTCGTCAATGCGCCTCTCAGAATCTTCAATTATCAATGCGAAAGAGTCCATTTTTACATTCATTTCGTATTGAAATTTGTCGTACCTAAGGCTTCTAAAGGGATGTTATCATCCACCGTACAATCCTCCGTATGTTTGAAAATAATCATCCTTTAATCCGTGAAGAATCGGCGCTGTTTGTTGCCATTATTCTAGGTACGTTTGAAGGATAGTTTTCCAAATTGTTCGTGCACTTGCAATTTTGACGAGATCATGTTCAGTAGACCAATGCATTGGGACAAAACGTAGTGTTGTAAGATGAGTCGATGTTCGATTTGTACTGTCAGCAAGAAAGCATTATGATTAGAGGTCCCTTCGATCAATTTATTGGTGACAATATTTTTACATGTTTTGCTATCGGCAGAAAGGAATGGTCTGCAAGTAGCTCTGTTTTAAACCCATAGAATACGTGAGATATATGTTAGGGAGACGAGTTAGGGCTCGTGTAATCGTTGATCGTCGTTTATCGCTAAAAGAGGGGAAAAAAATTCTATAAGATTGTGTTCTAAACATGATACCATATTATAGTTTTAAGCTACTCGTTATTATAAGTAATGTTTTATTTATATTGTTGAGTGTAGTTGACGTAATATTTAATTCTGATATGTCAATATTACTAATTCAAATTTGACCTATAAAACAAACCTGTATAAACCGTATGTATGTGTCACTTAAAATTCAATTACTAATTGAATGAAATTTATATTTTATTGATGTTTAATATGAAGCTTCAAGGAGTAGAGTTCTAACTACATTAACAACCGGAAATCTTATTATCGATTTCAAGAGTTGTCGAACCAAAGAGAATTGTTCTAATCGTTTCCTTGTTGGACGGACGTTCATTAATATTGCTTCGGTTAATTAAGTTAATTGTCTGGACACGGACGTTTCGAGTCGCGGCGATCCTAGAGCAGTTCATCTGCATCTAAATTTTACGAGCGCCACAAGTAAAAAGAGTGGCTTCAATACAACTATTAGTTCCGGATAACGCCGCAAGTAATGTGCACGCCGTTTCTCTATCGTTCGACGTGTGTGGCGTCGGTTTTACGGCCGCGTCGACCCACGGTCACGTGTTCAATTGGAAAAACGGCCGACAATGCGAAATTATGTGCCTCGTAATAAAATTATTAGTACAGAATAGTACTTTTATGTCGCATTATCTACCGGTAATTGCGGCGCGTTGAATCTACCGTCAAGTCGCATCGTCCAACAAAACTGACGACTACCGACGTCCCCGTGACATTTTTTTAACCGTAACGCCAGTTCGTCGTCGCTAAACAAAGGTGAAACGAAAGAAAACAAAAAGATTTTAAAATTTTATATATTTTACCGCAATGTAACTTCTTGTATGGGTGTACTTAAATTCTTATATAGAAAATTAATCTTTAAATATATACGTGGAAAAATATGTGAATTGAATCATTAACATGATGGTTGTATTTCACGGCGATTAGACACAGATATTATAATGGTGCGTGCGGAACGACATGGTCAAGATCGATGATATTACGGACAGGACACCCTCCGAGACCAATTACAGCCGGCCCGACCGCCCGTTTAAAATACGTCTCGATAAATCGCGCGTTATAGGATAGGGATATTTCAGTCTTCTTCGCGCACCGTTTTATACTAAGTTATGCTGTAAATATTCCGTTTTCAATTACGGATCAAAGTTATTGTGCGCTTAGCCCTCGTATTTATGAGTGTCGATATTTCACTGGCCAAGTCGCCTTTACGGCGGTCGTAATCGCATTTGAGCGACGAGTATTTATGCGAAGACCACGGTTCTCGACCGAGAGTCCGCATTGTCCGGCCGCCGCCGCCGTCGCTAATGTTACACTTTTTATTCTCGTGTTTTCGCGCGAGATTTAGGGGCCCCTTTATGCCCCTTTAATAGCCAACCAGATGATAAACAGGACTCTGACTACGTGGGACGCCGCCTATAAAACGTTTTTGGGGTGGCCTTAATGTCTCCACAATGCAAACTGTTGCATGGCGTGACATCATCAAACAAACATGGTATTGTACCCTTGACTTTGGTTAAACATAGTTGTTTTCTATAAAAACAATCAGATAACATTAGTTTGAAATCTTTTAGTTCAAAATTTTAATATTTATCTTCTTATGTTTTTACTTCTTATGTTTAAGATTTCCAGATATTTTTACAACCTGCTTTTATAATGAGTTTCTAGGTTAACCTATAGATTGGTGACTATCGATTTTGGCAATTACAGATACTTGATATTTGAACTAATTTTGTTGAAAATACAAACAGATGTCTTCTGTAGAAAGCGCTCTTTCGAAGAGCATTTTAACGAATCAATAACTGTTAAAAAGATTTTAATACTCTTTGTTTTAAAGAGTATTAACAAAAACATTCTATAGGTGATAATCTTAGGAAAAACAAGGATGCATAAGTTTACGGGAGTAAGAAAAGTTAAGCGGATGAGAGATTTATAATTGTTGGGTCATCTAATAGTTTTGGGTTTATATCCACTCTGAACGTAAGGGAAATTGATGAAATGAAAGAGTATTTAGAGTTATCCTCGTCCTTACCTACGCTAATAGCTTTTTTGAGGTTAGAACAATTTCCATCCTAACAATCATTTTGACATCATGACTTTTATTAAACGAATGAATTGCTTACTTTTCGTTAACTATTTGCAAAGAATTTACAAGGCCATCCTTAGCATCTGCTTGCGCCAGCGTTAAATCACCAAGCAATTGCTCTATTTCTCTGCCATACTCTTCAACTGAACGATCCAGTTGGGAATTTTGTAACTTACTCGCCAATGCAGTGGGAGATTGTTGAGTTATACATTTTTTTCGTAAGTCATTTAACAAAAGTTCACGTTTATTTAAGATTTATTTAACCTAATTTTAGCAGGTAAGAAATATATTAGGTTAAAGATGCAACTCCTTTTTTTACAATTGGTGCTACATACGTTTCGAAAGTCTAGCTGTCTACTTCAGGAATGACTAACAACATTAAATGTATCGTTAGTGACACATTAAGATTAAGTTTAAAAACATTCATACCGTTAATTATGCGAAAAAATCTTGATAAAATGAGTTCGGAAGATTATTATATTCAGTTTTTTGAAAACTCATGGGAGACATATATCAAAATCAAAATATTTAACGAAATTTCTTGAAATGCTGAAAGTAGCGTTGTGTTACATTTAGCGAATGGAGGACCAACAAAATAATGAAACAATTAGTGATGGGTGCTATCGAATGAATTTGTATCGATAAATTAGTAAATGAACGATTCGAATTATCGAATGATTTATTCGAATAAATACATTCATTCAAACAATTTGCTTTTAATAGTCTTCTGAATATAAACAGTGTGTCTAAAGTAATATACATACCACATATTTGTACATTTCACTCAGCGCCGCACTACCTAACCTTTAATATAGCAAAATTGGGGAATTACCGAAATCTTCTATCGTAATTCTTGTGTATTAATAGCGTGTATTCGACTTGTGTGTTATTCTAATGAAATTGTGTAGTTGATTTTATATAAATGACTTGTAAATAAAAAACCGTCACTTGTATGGGAGTTTTTTAAAAAAGATTCATTTATTACAGTAACACGAAATTTGTAAAAACCAATTGAAATTCAGTGGTAACACATCCAATATCCGCGATAATTTACGGCGCAAGCACCACGGGTATCTTAAATTAGATAGTTTAAATAGGCAGCCGTCAACATCAACCCAAGATCAGCAGCTGTTATCCACATTAACACAGCCTCAAATTCAAGATGTTTCCACATGTATAACACCATCTCATCAATTCAAGAAACGATCTCGACAGATGAAACTATATGTTACATATGTTAGATGAAATAAATCAAACTTTAATTAAAGTGATTGTTACTGATTATCAGCTTTTATCAATTGTAGAAAATCTTGATTTTTTTTTGAATACTCTAAAAAGTTACAACCACTATATAAACCACCAAACAGAAAATTATTATCGTCGAAAATATTATCTAACAAATATAATGAAATTTAGGCGAAAGTAAAATAATGGTAACCGAAGTTGATCATGCCGGTAAACTACTGATATATAGACTTCTGACAGCAATAAAGCATTTTTATTAGTAACTAATCACTTTTTTATAACGACTTAATACACAATGTTATTTTGGCTATGAAAGAAATACCGGAAGCCCATACACATATAAACGTTGCCTCTGCCCTCTCAGAGGTTTTCAATACCTGGGAAAATCAATATAAAATAGTTACTATTGTTAGTGACAACAGTCCTAATATAAAAAACGCAATAATAGGTAAACTTAAAAAGAAGACATCATCCGTGTATTTCACATATTTTAAATCTATGCTACAGAAATTAGAACGTTAGTAGCTCATTTTAAGCACAACATAGTGGCACGTGAAAAATTAAAAATCAAGCAAAAACAAATGGGATTCCCTGAGCTAAAAGTTAAATAAGATGTATCTACTAGATGGAAGTCTTCTTTAATTATGATAAAAAGATTTTGCGATTAAAGACCCACTGTCAGCTGCTATAACATCGTTACCACGAGCTCCGGAATTTATTACAGCAACAGATTGGGATATATTAACAAACTTAGTCTCCATCTTGAAACTATCTGAGAAGATGACTATCAGGTAAGAAATATGCTACATTGTCGTTAATTATTCGTCTTATAAGATGTCTACAACAATCGCTGAAAAAACCACACTCCCAAAACAACCAATGTAGAATATTTAAAACTTGCTTTACAAGATAATGTTAAAAAACAACTTGGTATCTTAGAAACAAATTCACTATCTTCAAAAGCAACGTTTTTAGATCCTAGACTTAAAAAGCTGCATTTGGTGATGAGGAAAATGTAGACACAGTGCAAAAATTAATTATTACTGAAATATCACCTATTTTGCTTTTTTTTATGAAGAAGAAATTTGGTCACATTTTAATCAAGCTGTTGCTTCTTTGAAGAACATTTTAACACCAAGTACGAGCGTTGTTTGAATTGTAAGGCAATATTTTGAGATCCCACTTAATACACGATATCTAAATACAGTTGTATTTTGGATACGCCACAAAAACTGGCAGAAATGTACCAACTTTATAAAAAGTATTCGGGCGCTCCAGCTACATCTGTTCCTTCAGAGCGAATATTTTCGAAAGCTGGCCAAATTTCTTAAATAGTAATTTAATTCTATTTAAGTAATATACTTATTTACTAGTTCCTTACAAATTATAATGTAGGTACTAAAGGGAAAGTTATAAATTTAGATTTATGACAGTTCATAGGAAAAATGATCTTATTAATGTATGATGCATGTGTTCTATTGTAAATATTCTGGATCTGATCGATTGTTGTTTAACCTTTCAGTAGTTACGCTAAAATTTTTGATTTAAGTAGTCGCTATCTGTTAATTAACTTAAAAATTACATGGTTGTTGCGTTTTAGCAGCTAAATTTAGGAACATAAGGATAAAATATTTTACTAATCAACTTCACGACAGTCGCGGCTTACTCCCGTCAAATGTTCCAGACACATAAACTTTTGACATATAAAGCAGCACTATCTGGTTTTTCTACCAGATACCATTTCTATCCGATACAGCAGATGTAGGCATAAGCAGGTATAAAATTTATCATTTTGCATTGGGCATAGTTCTTGTAATCTGCGAGTTAACGTTCTCTTCTTCGGAGGTTTGTCACGATCACACGAAGTCTCATCAGGGTAAAACCAAACCGTAAGCCAATTTTTTTAAGAAATTTCTGCTCAATAAGTTGGAAGAAGCGTTAGTACCATTATGCAAAACCTTTGAATGAATCCCATCCACATTTAACATGAGTTGAAGTATAACCATAGGCCATCTTCAGGTATGACGGACACAAATATAACTGACGATGAGTTTATCGATTGTATCAACCCCACGCTCAGTGACGTTGTAATCAGTAACAATAATTGGTTTATACACCCGTTTCTTCATCGATATCATCTTGACTGGGTAAACTCTAAAGGTAGTTACGCCTGATTTTTTCTTATTATTGTTAATTTAAATTCTGTACATAATTTTTCTACAAGAAGGTAACAGAAACGTTTAGCATTACATATTGCAAATACCTTAATGTCATATTTAGTTGGTTTTGATAGATTGTGTTGTCGAAATCTACATTTTCCTCTAAACACCGGCAATAAGTGGCGCAAGTTTATCAGTTGCTCTGCGTTCATCTCGAGTTTACTTGTCCTAAAACCCGATTATACGGAGAAGAAATCTGAATCTCTGAAGGGACATTATAAGGCGAAACACTTTAACGTCAAATGACTTACATGATTAATGCCAGCCAAATAAATAAGTCTAATTATTGCAGGAATTTTAAGCGCATTAGTTGGGTTGGCATCATGATTTCTAGAGTGCCTCATTATCTGTGTATTTACTACATGATTATCTATGTATTTGTTGAATTAGTCCCTCTAATGTCTATTATTTTGTCATTAAAATAATGTTTTCATATATTTGTCGATTCTTTTAACAATTTTGTCCCTATGGAAGGTCCCGAAAATCTTTTTACAATATTTTTTTCTCGTTTTTATACTTCTACTCTGGAATATGTGCTTCTTCGAACGGGTAATTTTATCCTTTCTTCCTTATATGTGCTGTTTTCAGAACAGACCACTTCCTCTTCACCATCTGTTATGTCATGTTTAAATCCACGATCTGTATCCTGTATTTCCTTTCTATCAGATTCCTCTTTCGATCCATCATTATCATGCAATTTTGTTGTTTCCTCGTCAGTTCTTACTGGCCTCTCCTGATACCGGAGTTGACTACAGCAAGGTTAATCCTATAGTAATAATTCTTCTAACCTCCCTAATAAAATCCGATTCATTTAGTGGAATATGTTCTAATCTACCAAATAAGAGTTCTACCGGTTTCGGTTCAATCTATGAACTATCTTTAAGACCATTCGAACTCGTAAAATTAACATCTTAAAGATATTCCCACATTATAACACGATCTATGACCATTTTGAAGTAACAAAGGGAAAACTAAAGAATTACAGACCTGTAGAGCCCTTAATTCGACCTTAAAAGAAAATGAACTCAAAAAGGAATAAAATTTTATCAACCAAACAGCATTAAACAATGGTTTCAAGACAGACAATATCGGCAAAATAAAGGATAAACAAATGGCTAAGCATCATTGCAATGGTTATAAAAAGCAGTTTTATGAAATATAATTGTTTAGTTTTCTTTTTGTTACTTCAAAATGGTTATAGATCGTGTTGTAATATTGGAATATGTTAGTTTATTAACATATTCCTTTTTTATGGGTCTTTTAAAATGGTAATTTTACGAGCTCAAATAGTCTTGAGGGTGGTTCATAGATTGAAAATTATAATCTTAATTTTAATGATTCCTTCTTATGATCAGGTCCAAAAAATTGAGACTTAAATTAGATTATTTTCAAATTCTGTGGTGAAGTCAAGTTTTGAAATATTATTGAAGATATTGTTTAAAATAAATTTTATCATTCATTTTAGATTCGAGATACATTATGTTTATTATTCTATATCTTCTTAAAACATTCATAGACGTATGTTTGAAGATTTAACTAATCTCATAACATAACCTAAAAGATATTAAGATATTAAAGATATTAATTGAGCAACTCTCGCAGTTCTCTCTCAATATTGAATAACTTGATGGGCATCGCCTTTAATGTGTTGTTGATAAAATTATAAGTTATAAATAATGTTGAATCCACAATCCTTGTTTTCTTTCGTTCTTCTGTCGCTACTTTGTTAATGTCGTTTTTGTAATCTAATTTACACTGTAATCTAATCTAATTTTGGATGATGGACAATGTTTTGTGTTCACTTACATCATCATAACAGATAAAATGACGATTTTTCTAGTTTGAGCCCTTATCTGACAAAGAAATATGTCAGCTTACCTAACCAACCCTGTTCTAGAAAGTATATTAATATACAAAGGCTACCTTTAATTAACTTTATAAGTTCTGTGGTAACAATTTAAAACAATCAGAATATTTAAAATACTTCACTAGGTTGAATAAGGAATGTGAATTATAACAGATGAAGCTATTGTTAAGGGTAAGTTAACTTAAAACAGAATCGGACATGAAGTGATGTTGATTAAATATTTGATCTTTACTCAAAATAGAAAATATCAAAAAAAAAATCATGCAAAATAATAAAGTGTTCACTTTTTTAATAAAGCAATTTTCTTTAGATATACACTTTACTATTGTTTAATATAGGTTATATATACGGTTTTATTAGACAAGTTTTAAGTTATTTTTAAATTTGGTAAATCAGGTCGTACCACAATCAAAAATGACCAAGAAGACAAAAACCATTAACAACGTTAAACCAATTAGAGATAAATTCAATTTCCGTACAGTATATAATGAAGTTATGTAATTGGATACTGGCACGGTAGCAGTTACGACATCAAATATACTTTTAAAACTGTATGTCCCGCTCTACAATTAAACGAAGATATGCAACGAAGATATAATTATGTAGTGTATTAATCAAAACATAAATTACAGTCAGGTAACTATATTATTTATTTTTACGTTTTAATATACCTATATTGTAATTTAAAGTAAAAACAATCAATTACCATTGCAGGTTACATTACCGTTAAGGTATATGCAATTTAATTTATGTGTCATTGATTGAACCATAAAAGAGATAAATGCAGAAATTATTAAGTAGATGTAACGTTAACAAATTTATTATATTTAATAAATTTCTCAGTTAGTAAATGTAATAACAATTAATCTGAATAACCATTATAATTAATAATATATACTACCAGTTTGTAAATTTTAATAAGATTCATTTTTAAAATGATAAAATGGTATTTCTGTTTCAAGTATACATTCACAAGAATTGTGTTATGCAACATGTGGTTAAAATTTATTGAAACAAATGTTTGTACAACACTGAATAATTACAACTTCAAGAAATACTTAAAGATGCACAGCTAATATTTGAAGAATCATTCTCGGTACGGGTGTATTAAATTCAAAGATTACATTATTATCACACTACGTTTTCAAACGAATATTCAATCAATATCAAAAAAGAGTTTGAACGAGTATCAATATCATATCAAATAGAAAATTACAAAGATAACATGCAAAAAAGAAGACTCTACATTTACTATCTAACTATAAATTACGAGTTAGAGTTGGATATGGTAAGTAAAAAATCTGTTTTCAAATCAAAATTTACTCTTTAATTAATTATAAAATAATATTCTGAATTTTCGTATTTAAATTCGAAATTAACTTTTAATAACTACAAATTGAAAAACTTTTATATTTTTATTATTTATTTTGTGTACAATTTGTACTATATGTATTACAATTGCTTTGCTTTTGTGTTCCATTATTCTGTTTTGAGTTTTCGGCCTAATTTTCTCAAATATTTGCAATTACAGCCACAACATTTAATATACCCCACATTCCTTAAGAAATTTATATTTCTTAGAATGATAATTGGACAATAGATTCAAAATAGTGCTATTATTAAAATAGGTTAAATTTATGTTGTATTAGAATCTGTTTAATTCTTGAAATGAATAAGTGATGTGACTTGCTAATTTATTATTTATATTCGAAAATGAAACTTACTTCTTTATTTTGATTTTCTGTGTATAACTAAAGATCTTTATTCCAAAACGGATGATTTGAATAGGATTCATATTCAAGACGGCTTTTGTTAAATATCGAAATGTATTTTGTTATATCGATTTTTGTTATAGCTAACTCCAAAAAGATCAAAATATTTTCTTTTTCCAGTTTCACAGTAAACTTTAGCTTGCTGTGAAGCTGATTTATATATTTATTAAAATTATTTAACTTAGTTTGATCTCTTTCTCAAACACAGAAAATGTCATCAACATATCATAACTCATGTTTCACCAAGACAGTTCATTAGACGTTTACGGGGTCTGCAAAATAAAAATTTGAGAATTCGGATTTAAGTACAATCTATTGCGTTCCGCTTTACCGAAAGTTTCCACCTACCTTAATGTACCTTAGGTACATTAACATGAACTGAAGAGTTGAAATGGATACAGTAGACCTCCGAGTTACGAGAGCTTTTCATCAAGGGTTCAAACTTACGATAATGCGTAATATTGCGAAATATACCTTCTTGCGCATCATCCAATCTAAATCAATCAATTTCATCTAAGTGAAACATCGTAGTGAATTGATATATGGTACGTTAATAAGTTTTCAACTATTAAGTACTTTTCAAAGGGTATAAAAATAATAATTTGTGTGGGCATTATGAGAGCATAATTTAAAAAAATATATAGTATAAGTTTTAAAGAAAAACCAGGAAAAATTAAAACATATTCTGCGGGAATTAAACATATGAGAACATACATCACACAGGACATATTGGGTTTTCCAGGTCATAAACCAATGAAAGATGGGATAACATTTCTTCTTGGTACAAGTTCTTCTGGAGATATGAGTTCTTCTGTTTGTCACTCTGCCAATCCTAGAACATTTAAAACACAAAAGTCGATAAAGAGAGCTTTCTTTTTCAGCCAATAGACGAACTACATTTTTGGTACTATGATAAAGGACCATTTCATAAAAAAATAAACTTACTAACAAATAAACCACAAAAGCTCTAGTCTTACTAGTTCACGCCCCTGGTCATGATCCTTATCTCTTTCTTACTCTTGACACAGACTTTGACTGGATTACTGTAAAATTTCTTCCCCCAAACACAACTTCAATTCTACAATCGATGGATCAACAAATAATTGCGAATTTTAAAAAATACACAAAACATATGTTTTCAAAGCTTTTTTTAAAAAATGTTGGGAAGCTAAATTTAATATATTAATAAATTTCAATATTAAATTAATATAAATTTAATATTGAAATGCGTTAAATTAGTTACAATCATGGAATGATATATTTATTCATTTTAAGATCGGCATGGAAAACCTTGTGCCTGAAATTATTTATGAAAATTATACAGCGGTAGATGATGCTGAAGAAATTGAGAAGGAAATTGCAATGATAAGTGCATCCCGTGGCATAAATGTAGAAATCGATGACAAATATGTTAATAAAATTGCTGATAACCTTTCTGCTGAAGATTTAAAATATTTAAAGAAAATGAAAAAAGCTGTTCAGCAATTAAATGCGGATAAAGAAGAATCAAATGTTGAGTGTGTAGATATTTACTCTAATACTTCGTTATCAATAATACCAGTTGGGGATTTTCTTAGAAAAGTAGCTGTTAATGATCACCCGAATAAACAAATTCTGTTATGAAGCACTTTAGAATACGAGAAAAGAAAAGAAAAAGACAGACAGTCTTAGACGCATTTGTAATACGCAAAATATCTAAATATACAAATTTCTTCTCAACCTTCCAGTTCTATTTTAGTGGATACTGTATTAAATTTGTAAACACGTTTTCTGTTTTTCTTAATAAATATGTATCTTCCAATTTTAACTGTACATTAGGGCAGCTTTTATCTTGACTTAAGAGATTTTTCGAGTTACAATAAGTCTTCGACATTTCTTAAGCTTTCTTTAAACTAATGTTAAGGTACTTAACATAAAAAATATTAGCTTACAAACATCTACTGACGTAAAGTAGTAGATGTAAATTCCATGGCACGCTAGGTTAATATTGATGATATGTGTGCATTTTTCAAAAAGCTCTATTTATCTTTAAAACTATTAACGTTAGATATTGGATTATAAGATATAAAAAGAATGAGTAGAATGAGTCACCGAAAATGACTAAGTAGTAAATTATAGGGGGTGCCATTTAAAGATATGATGTTATAATAATGAAAAGATTCGAAGAGTAACGTGCCATAGTAAAGTGACCAAACGGACTAGACAGCTGTTCTCGGCACCAAAACATACTTCAACATCTTGCTTGAGTGTGTTCTGAATTTTAATATTAATTTAAGAAAAATCGAAAAAAAAATAATAAGCTCTGGAACGGTCGAATCAAATTGCAAAAAGTAATGTTATTCCATAAACCTTGATAACCGACAAATCGAAATATCTAAAAATATCGCCCGGAATAACCGGAAGTACTAGAAATATGAAAATATTTTAGTTAAAGTGAACGCAATTGACGTACGTTAAATCTCAATTCTCAAATTTTTATTTTGTCCAAAACCCTATAATCGTTTAATGATCGGTCTCGCTGATAAGCCTTCTGTATTCATTTTCATAATAATCGAGGATTATAAAAGCAAACCCATAGGTAAACCTTTTTTACTTTATAACTTTTATTATTGAAGAAATGATAGTTTTGAGTAACAAAATGTTTTAGAATTTGTTTCAAATTATTGATATTTTCTATTATATCTATTAGATTTGGATAATTGTAGTTGTTAAGTTTAGAGTTAGTTGTATTGGATCGTTAGAATAAAGATTAACTATTTAGGGTAAACGCGCCAGTGTTTAATTGAGCCATATTATTTCTCTTATAAATCTCCGAGCCTTTAAATAAAATGATCAAACTATGATCAAATACACATTTGATTAATTTAAAGTTACTTACCATATATATTAAGTAGATTAGGTAGATTAAGTAGTATCATTAAGTAATACTTTCTTAAAATTAAAAAGTAAAACAGTATTTTCGCATTCAGTTTGATTCTATTGCCAATAATATCTAGTCTTTTCCTTTAAAACCGTCAATTTTTGATCGATGATTAATATAATAGTCACTACCACTACTTTTCTATACTATTTTGTTAAAATTGTTTTTATTTTTTTTACTCTTTAAAAGGCCTAAGTGTTATTCGATGTAGTTAGTTAACACATGAATGCCAGAGCTAGGTAATTACATGTACCTTAAAAAATAGTTACAATTACAAGTACTTTTACAAAAAAATAATTAGTTAAAAAGTACATATCTTAAAAAAAGGAATTATTAATTACTTTTCCAATTACTCTTTGGCTAAAAAATTGCTTGCGGCGGAGTGAAGAAACTGTTGCGTTTAAATTTTTCTAATTATTAAAGGTAATTAGGTAATTCAATTACTTGGTAAATTTTCAATTTGAAAGGGAATTATTTGTGCAAAAATAACGAGCAAATCCTGCGATATGAGTTCTATGACTCTATGACAATTTATCCAAATTGCGTGGTTTGTGAGTGTTTACGTGATTCTTTAGAAACCCCCATAGGAAGAAATCGCATATTGACATGTCAGGTGACTTTGAGAAGCATAGGATATTATCAAAGCACGAAGTGGAGTATCCAGGAAAATCACGAAATTTGAATAAGGTGAAGGATGCTATCCGGTAAGAAGTGGTGACGATTGATCAACAGCTCATGGCTTGAATGCTAGACGATTAATGGAGGATTGAAAACTGGACTCAAGAGAATGGACATCATTTACAGGACATTTTTTTTAAACTTGAATACCTAACACAAATGACACATCTTGACCTTTATTTTTATACAAATAAATCTATTTCAAGTTGAAAATATTCGGTAGACTTTCTAAACCTTTTGTTTTAAAAACATTCGCCTCCCTGTACATGATTTTTTTCTGAAATCATTTAAGTACTGCACCACTTTCAACTTTATCTTATTTTGCTTTCAACAAAAGATGTTATATTTCGGTCAACATCAAAAATTAATTTAACAATTAAATTAAAAATAAATTAATCTTTAATCGAACGCTTATTTAATGGCAAATATAATAGAGGTGACAGCATCTTTGGCAACTGGTTAATCTACTATTATAGCAATAGACATGTTACTTTTCAATTCTGATACTCAATCAGATAACGCGCCTCCGTAGCTACCGTTATTATCGAAGTAATTAGTAATTGAATAGTATAATTACAATTTCAACAAGGATTTTGTTGTTGATTACAATTCCAAATTACTTCAATAAAAAACACCTTAAATACAATTACAATTTCATAAAAAAAGTAATTGTAGTTATAAATTACTAAGGAACGGCCGACTATGATTTTGGCCAATTAACGACTATCCGACTAATTAGCCCTGAAATGGACAATCAATCGGCCGATTAATCAGCCATTTCTGATCATTCCGACGAAAATTACAGCTCTCACGTGGGTCACGATAATTATTTAACACGGTGTATTCAGTTTTCTGTCGTAATACAGGTATTTGTAGTAAAGTGTTACTTTTATAAAGAGAATTTTGAGCTTCTGAGCAAAGCAGAGAAAGACATTGCGTATTTGTAATAAATAAATACATAAAATTAATTTTATTTTATTTTTTGTAGGTATATTATTTGCACCATTATAATAAATGTCGACTAATCGGTTCGTTTATTGTTTAATCGCCAACTAATCGTAGACTAAAAAGTGGCCGAATAGTCGGTTCTTCCGATTAGCCCCCGATGAAATTAAGAAAATTGAATTAAATTTTCCAAAATTTAAATTAAAAAAGTTCTTATTTTAAAACGGGATTTAATTTAACCCGTTTTTATTTAAGGAAATATGTAAAAATATAATTTTCAAGCAATTTTATAAGTAAAATAAAATAAATACTCGAAAACTGTACCTACGAAAAAATGTAAAGTGTGTCAAGGAAACGTGTTTACTTATTTATTTTTATATATTATTATTTTTTATTTATTTTAGGTTTAAATATTTATAAATTTAAAAATCGGTTAAAAGCTCAGTGTTTACCTGTTTGTGTCCTATAAATGGCCTAAACAAGAACTAGTAATTGATCGCATATTTGATCGGCTTATATCTTACTTTAAAAGCATAATAGTTTTAGTCAAATACTAAATAATCTAAACGGGAAGACATAAGTTTTAAAAGCAGGTTTTACATATTATTTTATTTTATTAATTAAATGTAAATACTTGTATCGGTGTGATGATAGCAGTAAAATATAGCAGTAGAAATTTCCGAAAATAGTCCAACGTACATACACGTCCGCCATACCGACAACTGAGGGCTCATTTTTTTTCATACAAAAGCATGAATCTAATACAGTATATATGAGGCTAACAAGTTTACGTTTAGAAAGGCCAGGAGCAACTTACAAATTACGTTATTGAAAAGTTAGTCTTTAAAAAGTGATCTTCTTTTTCCGGTGATACAAAATGAATGTCATTTTATACTGATTCTGGTCGACACAATACGAAAAACATTTACAGTTTTAAAGCCACTAAAATCATCATATAAAAATAATAATAAATATTTCAAGAAATTTCAATCTGTGTAGGCATTAAAAAATAAGAATAATAAAAATTTTACTTAACAACTGGAAAATTGTTTAAATTGTTCAGTCTAACATATTATACAACAGGATGGATACAACTGCGGAATGTATATTATATATTTTATACTTAATTAATAACATGATTTTTTTAAGCAATTAACCACTGAAAAGGTCCTAAATGCATCAAAAAATATGGATATGGAATATGGAAGCGAAGTAAAATACACAATTTTAATTGAAAGTTCTAATTTAAAACATTCTTTATTGCCGTTATTGCAATAGAGACGCAACTACTGCATCTTATAAATACACTGTTTGCAAGAGATTGATTCATCACAATCGTATGAGTAGTTCTGTAACAAGTATTAGTGATGAAGTAGACTTAACCGGAATTTGCGATTTATACACAGTAAATCTTAAATAGACAACAAGGTTGCAGTGATTATTCAGATTTCAAACCACTTTGCCGAATCAATTTTATAAATTGTTTTTTTGATTGATGGAGTATAGGCGTCTATAAAACATTAGTTGTAAATTATATAATATATATAATTAGTAAAATAATGTATAAGGGAGCTTAAAAAAATATTTTAGATAGCAAATTGGAACTTAAATAAAATATTAAAGCCTTCATATGATTTTTAATGCTCTCGTGAACAGTTTAATAAGCAGATAGATTTTATCTGATATAAGTATATTACTTATAGGTATAATGGATCTAGGTCTTGAATATAGTGTCATAGCTTTACCATATCTGGATACATAAAAATAGCTGTGTAGTGTACATTAATGCAGCACCCTTGGGACAAGGGTACTACAATAAAGTATTAAAAGTGATGGTTCACCCCCGCGGACCCATCCGAAGTAAGGTTTCTAACCGTAAACTTGTTTGTTGGGATGTCTAAAAAGCGTATGCAAAGCTTGGTTCGGATCTTCGAACCAAAAAGAGCGGTAGACCAAATAATAATATACTGCAGAGTGGTTCACCCCCACGGACCCATCCGAAGTGGGATTTCTAAAGGTAATCTTATTCCTTGGGATGTCTAAAAAGCGTATGCAATGTTTGGTTGGGATTTTCTGCCTAATCAGGCTTCTAGAGCTCATTGAAGTATCGAAATGGGTGGTGTACTCCCATTAAATATGTTTTAATCTGGTCTAATTGCAACTAACATACTATATTAGCCTCATACTCTCTTAGTTTCATGCTTTTTGTGTGAAAAAGAATGATCCCGCAGTTGCCGGTATGACGGACGTCTATGGACGTTCGGGTATCTTCGGAAATTTCTACTGCTACATTTTACTGCTATCTTTACCGGTAATACTTGTGAGGTAATAAAGCAACTAATTTCTCTAGTATTTGACCGTTTGTTGAAACCCTAATTTTTAATTTAATTTAGAACTACAAGTCCTTGACCGTCTTCTTTTTAACAAAAAAATTATTAAAACAGTAGTTTTTTAATAAAACCAATAAAACAGATTGTTAGATCATTAGCAAACTAAAAGGAAACACCATACATGCAAGGATGGCTGAATAAAAGTATCTTGTTTGGGCCAATGTCTAAACATAAAATTTACGCTTTTCAGCACCATGCGTATATGTCGACAGTTAGCGCGAAATAAAACAACTAGAACTCAAGAATGGTATAATCGAGGATTTTGTGCTTGGTACAGGGTGGAGAAGAGACTGATGTAAATTACTGGCTTCTACCCTGTATCAAACAAAAGTAGATATTTTCGTTAAGGATTTATATCTTGTATTTTGTTAATAAATTGTTTGGTGTTATGTTTAGGTAGAAATATCATTAATAAATTGTGTATTTAGGTAGAAAGGTAGTTAGATGGGCATATATTGTTTATGTAATTTAGGAACGGGAATAGAGATACTCTATATGAATAGTGTACCGAAAATAGAAGAGCAGATTTTAGTATTAGAATCAATAGGCGAGGAATATTTAAAGTATTTTAAGTTCTAGAAGAATTTTAACGTTTTATTTTGTTAAGTAATTAGCACGAATTTGTAGATTCGGTTGAAGATGACTACATATATCTAGTCGAAACCGGTCCCGTTGAAATAATAGAAATTATTGCAAGAAAAAGAAGAAATTTTTTATTTATTTACCATTTTGATATATAAAAGTTGAATATTATTTATTGCCGTATCTCCTAAGATGTTCAATGATAGAGAATAGACCTTATATCTGTGTGGTCTGAAAAGACAATGAGAACAGTAGTAACCCCGTAATTATGTGGTTTCTCCTGAGGAAGATCGAGGCGAATCAATCTAATATCAATACGACTTTGTCTGAAGCAAATTGCCCATAACCGTCGATAAATCGTCCCGTTTAGACCGAATTGCGGCGGAATAAAAATGACCGATATTTGTTCGTAATTTGCCGTCATTACTGATGCCACCCAGTAGCTCACGGAAACCTCAACGGATAACAGATGACGTCGATGTTAGACATTGTAAACAAGGTTAGGTATCGGGGCTCATTGAATTCGGATATTTCAACAAGCAAAAGCAAACGGGAACGGATTGGGATTTAATTGCGCTTGCAAAATGCGACGTGTTCGCTAATGTAAACGCTACGGATAAGTTGGTACAGCGTGGTATGATCTTTTGTACGCGGTGTGTAAACGAGTATTAACGACTGTTACAAAATTTATGTTTGCTATGAATTGATTCGAGATGTTGAATGTATATGATTAGAAAATGTTTATAAAAGTTTTCTCTTATTATTTTTGTGTGTAATTTTCTTGACTGAGTGGCTCTAAATATTTAACTTGTTCCCTTTTTATTATAGTACAGAAATTTTATGAACTGAACCCGTTTTTATAAGATCTCAGGTGTGTAATTCGAAATTTATTACCAACCCGGCACTAATGTACCCTTTGTAAATGAAGTCATAAATATATCAAGTGGAGAAATAAAAGAGGTAACGCCGAATATAAACCAAATGATCCACATTGTTACGTAATCCCGCGTATAAATTTTTTGTCGGGGGAGCATTCCATTCTTGAGATATTAAAGAGGAGGCGACCGCGACAAAGAAACGGTACCGTCTAAAAGAAATCGGATCTCCAAATTTACGTTCAGTGTTCCACTTTGGGGCCCAGTTTTATTACAATTTTTTACTCCCGAGAAAGTGGAGTCGTTAAATTTGTATCTGGGCTGATTTATTTCAGCGCCTCTTTTGATCTGGCTTTTGATCATGCGCTCGCCTATATATATATTTCATACGAAATTACGAATGACGCGCGAATTGTGGCAACACAAGGAACCTTTTGTTAAAATAGTCCACTCACGTTCGCTTCTCTCTTCGTTCACAATTCGTAAGAGGCGAGTCTAATTCGATGTGTGTGGCGAGGGGAGGGTACAATTAGCCGTTTTGTTACATATACGCCTGTATATGTTTCGGCTCGGTCATCGTTCGCCGTTAATTGCACCTTCGCGAATTCAATGGACGAAGCAGTCGCAGCAATTAAATTAGATCCGAGAGGACAATCGGCCTTTAATCGAGAGGTTGATGGGAAGTTTTGTACTCGCAAATGGCGAAATAAAAACATCTCGATGTTTAATTGTCATCATTTATACCCGTTTCGTTTTATAAGAAATTCGTTGAAAATTCACTCAAAATTTATTCAATAAAGTTAATTAATTTCAATGCTAAGTAAGAGCTCTTTACGACTCCATTCAAATCGCCGTCATCTGTGTTTAATCTCAAACCGTTTATACTACTATGGGAATTTTATATTGTATGCAAATCGTATGAAGTGCCAAACGGGCGTACGCAGGAGAAAAACGAGAACTCGGTCGATTTATATCGATCGTTTCGCAGGCATTCAGGAGTCGATCAGTTGTCGATACACATTTCCATATAATAAACGTTCGGCAGTTAAGTGTTGCGAATCTATTTGTTTCTCTATATGGCCATTAGGGCAGATTGCAGCGGCGTCTTTGCGTTTATGCGCGTGTGGCCATTGAATTCGCCATAATACGTCATGAGAATTCTACGATCAGCTCTTTCAACATCGACATGAATTTTTATACCACCGTCCCGTCCGGGTCAGCTTCCGACGATCGGATCGCCTATAGACGAGATAATTTCAATTAAAATTAAATTACCCACTCAATATCTATTACATACTTTCTGCATTAGTTGAACTGAATAATGTCTGTAGAAATATCAAGAGTTGTAAACTTTATTGTATTACTTTTTAGCCTTACTCAATTTGACGCTGTTATATAAAAATTAAAATCTTGAGAAAACTTTAAAATAACTCACTTCAGAATTAAGGAAGCGTTACACTGAAAATTATGGTAAATTTCGTGGATAACATTGCCAAGTGACAACCTATATTTGTAATAAATTACAAATTACGTTAATTGCAAGTGCAATATGTTCAATATTATTAACCTTCACGCTTTATTGCCGACGTATAAAAAAGTGGAAAAGACTAAATGATGAATGGCATTAGGACTTCATAATATTACCGTTAAACATTTAAACAATTACTGTTAAAAAAATTATATATTTTTTTTAATTTACAAAATTACCACAAAATTATTACAAAAGAAATTAAAAGAAGTTATTCTATACAACGATTTTTTAGCATACAGTTCCTTTTTTTCGTTAGAACATAAGAACATTGCACAAGGTACACTTTGAATGAGGTCTGGACTGAATCAGAGTGTAGTGGAATAAATAATCATAGAATTGAGAATTGATTAGAAATAAATATATGTTAAATAAAATAACGTAAGTAGCATTAAGTAAAAAAGGCAATGAACTTTGCGGTTTGTGGACTGAGCATTTTGGTTATTGGACGATTGCTTAGTTGATGAGCACGCAAAGTAAGTATTGCAATAATGTAAGGTAATACTGCAAGTCAGTACAATTTTACTTAGCAATAATGTTAGATGTAAAACAGTTCTTCATGGTTTTCATTATTTCATTAACTGTAAATCTTAACAATACATGGAATCCCTAAAGGGGAACTTAAATTATCAAATGGCGATCCTACCAGCCGTTTAAAATCGAAAGTTTGAAAAAAATCAACAATCATGGATTATAATCAGTCGAAAGAAGAAAAGGAATTAATTATAACACAAGCAGAAAACAGTTATGGAACTACAGCAGCTACTGGAACAGTTTTTACGTTATGGGATATTGGTACAGTACTTTTAGTATTGGTAATAATCTGTACATTGGAATACATCATATGGAATAAGTGCTATAAAAAGATCTCAGCCTTTTCTACGTATATCAAGTCTTCTCGAAGCAGCACCAAGTTTTCTGAGAGCATTTCACGTCTTTTGGAAGCAATATCAGGTGTTTTACAAGCAATATCAAGTCTTCTGGAATCAGTAAACGATTCCAGGCCTTAAGCTTTATCAAAGCATCTTAAGTCTTCTAAAAGCATTTAAGTCTTTTAAAGCCAGTATAAAACCTTTCAGAAGCAGCATCATGTCTTCTGGCAGTAATTTCAGTCTTCTAAAGCATTTCAGGTTTTCTGGGAGCAATATCAAATCCCTTAGAAGCAATATAAAATCTTTCAGAGTCAGTATGGAGTCTTCTGGAAGCACTTTAAGTTTTCCTAATCGCGCATTTCAAGTCTTAGAGTCTTCAAGTCTCTTTCGGATAATCAGTATCAAGTCTTCTAGGGACAGTATTAAGCCTTCTCGAAGCATTTTAACTTTTCTGAAAGCATATCATAACCTTTAAAAGCAGTAACAAGTTTTCCAGAAGGAGTGTCGAATCTTCTGGAAGCAGTTTAAGTCTTCTGAAAGCAATCCAACTCTTCTGGACACAGTATCAAGATATGTGGAAGCAATATCAAGCTTTCTGGAAGCGTTTCAAGTCCTTTGGAAGCAGTAGAAAGTATTCCAGAGAACCATTAACAATTTCATATGGATGCTTGAGTACCTTAATAACCTATGTATAAGGCGATTGGCACGTTAGACAAATACAAGCACTATATGCACTAATACGTGCACGTATGCTCTATAACCATTACGATTTTGTATGTATGCTTGCACACCCAGATCACCCACTTATACGGTGCCTATACTACGGTGTGACTCCACTACTGTCTCTACAAATGATAATTGATAGATATAGAGATAGTCATTATTTACTTATGCCTTAGCTACAAAATTGTGAAGAATGAAATGGAAATCATCAGTGGTTCTTGAGTTATAACTGAAAAATTAAGCAAAGTAACATTAAGATATGGAAAAAATATGGAAGGTCATAAATAAAACATTGAACTGAGAACGTCAGACAATTTGGAGGTTCTTCTATATTGACCTAGTACTTTCACCATAACTTGGAATATCTCATCCCCCAGAATGGCTGTTGAACTGTTATTAATTAATCGTGTTTGACAGAATGGCAAAAATAACAGACCGTTTATTTTTATTTATCATGTTCTGAAATAAATTAGATGTTACAAATTGTTACAAAAATTGTTACAAAATTAAAATAAGTAATAAAAGCTGGTATATTCTTATACCAGCTTTTATTATACCGGCTTATACTAAAACACCCTCCTCCATTGATCATAAATTTAAATTAAATTTTGTTCTACTTCATTAGTTAATAAAATATTTTTACAATAAATATGCACCTAGCTAAAATCATATTTACATAAAAATTGATTAGAATTTTGACCTTTTCTCTTTGTAATGTTCACAATTTAATTGTTGTAATAAGGAAAATATCATTAAAGGTTAATGGAATAAAAATGAACATGTTTCCACTTTTTTAATTACAATAATTCAATAAGAAATAAGAGATGGATAATAAGGAGGAGGTTGGGCCGATTACTAGCTTCCAACTTCAACTTAAAAAAAAATCCAACCAATTGGATCACGCCGGGTCTCGTCAAAACCAAAGTTGCTCAGAATCAAGCACGTTCACGTGAGGTAGAAAAATTGATGCCCGCCTACGGGTGCATCACGTCGTGACCCATCGTGACGCCGCGGGACTCACGTAATTTGCACATCTTTAGATTGAATATATTCAAAACTACATTGCTCGCATCTTCCTCTTTCCTTCAGATATTTTACCCAGTGAGATCTTATACTTGAAAGACGAATATCACGCTGTACAGAAAGAGGTTTTTCTTCGTTTGCTCGTTACCATGGATATTCTCTTATTACGTATTCTTTATTCGAATTCTTTCCACTTTTCGTTTTATATATCAGTAGGAGTTTTTTCTAATTTTTTTTTAAATTCTAGTTAAGAAGTTTTTCGCAAAGTTGGCAATAAACCACTTATGCATTTACAAATGCAATATCTGTTAGTCCCCACAAAATTTTATGCCACCATTTCTTAGATCGTATTGTTATTGCATAACACTGTCTAACTCTATGGGCATGATCAATTCCGTCCATATATTTGTTTTAACACCGTTCGGGCAGGGGACTTTCACTCAAGAAGCATGTTTTCGCCTTCTTGAAACACGATCTTCAGTATCACAAAGCTCAGTGCGAGTAGTAAAAGTAGATGGTTTGACATGGAAGCATAGTCGTC
The DNA here is from genome assembly GCA_036711965.1 of Onthophagus sagittarius. Taxonomy (NCBI): domain Eukaryota; kingdom Metazoa; phylum Arthropoda; class Insecta; order Coleoptera; family Scarabaeidae; genus Onthophagus; species Onthophagus sagittarius. Next base: position 41,439,958 of record JASERS010000001.1, read on the forward strand.
CAGAAGTGGAAAAATGACGGGTGAAGAGAGAAAGGGAGATGAGATACTACTTCATTAATAACTTTACTTGAGATGAGATACTTTTTCTTTACAATTTTCATTATTATTTATGAGGAAAAGAAACCGAAGCTGGAATGATCGAATATTGTGGTGTTGGTACTTAACCATTGCCTACCAAAATTAATAATTTTATTAAACATTATTTATGATATTTTTTAACAATTATATTCCAAATTTGGAGGACTTCTAAGACTTCTAATATTTATTTAAAGGTGATTTTTTTAAAGTTTAATTGATTTGAAGCGCAATCTTACACATCTCAATTTCTACCTCAATAATTTCTTGTTCAAACATCAGTTATCCCACATCCTTTTAAATAGGGCATTTTTGTCTTCAATTTGATCCAATATGATTTCTCTTCCTTTTAAGACAGCGGTTATCATACATTACTGTAGAGAAGATGTAATCATCTTCAGTTTAAACTATGATCCATTATCTCCATTATTTTACCCATGATCTTTTTAAATTCCTCCATTTTTTAATGTTAATATTATCAAGATTAGAACGTAATTTTACATATCTCAAGTTTTGTTTCAATAATTTTTGAACAACCGCAATGTTATGCAGATATCTTCAGTAGTCGATGTTTTACAATTTTTCAAAAATGATTAAGAAAGTTGTTATTTTCATGAAAAAATTGAAATTTTAAGGGTTTACATCCTAATAAAAAAGTTTGGAGTAAACATGATTTGTAACCATTTCGTATAGCATTGATTGCTTAGTTCCATAATTTCAAAACTGATCCAAAACGATTTCTCTTGATAACATTGCAATAACTGATAAATTTTATCTTTCTAAAACAAACCATATTGAAAATATTTAAGAAAATCTTAGCTGTTTATGGATTTAGATAAAAAAATTTTATGTGAATATGATTTGAATGTATATACAAAACAATATATAATGTTTCGAACAGACATTGTATGTACATTTAGAAAACATTCTAACACTGAACTCAACACGCCTAGGTACGTTGGTAGGTACATAAGGCTTCTTCTAACTATAATGTTTAAATCTTGAGCAGATTATTAATAAATTCTCAATGCATTAGTTGCAAAATTATAACTTTTTCTGAAAAAATAGGACATTTTTATAATTATTGATAAAGTTTCTTCCAATAACATCGTAAGAGATATATAAAATGAAAAGCTTTGGTTTGGCTTAAACGAACGGATTCTTCATAAGCCTTTTTCAAGTTCAAATTTGTGTCCATTTCTATTTCTTGGTACTTTAATTTTGAAGGATTTAGGTGTTATTTCTCGTAGAATGGCTGTGTGTAGAAATTGAATGTTATCGTTGGTCTTCTCTCGTACAATCAACGTGTGCCGTAATTTTTGGAGAATAGCGGATAACTCCGCTTCTTTAATTATTGATAAAGTTTCTTCCAATAACATCGTAAAAAATACATGAAATGCTTTGGTTTGGCTTAAACGATATACTTTATTTGTTTGTTAAATCTTCGGTGCGACACGTGTTTCGCCAGTTACGGTATCAACAGGCACGATTACATATAGAAAGATGAGAGAATCAAGTCAATATTTGTAAAAGTTAATATGTGATTAATAATTACCGTCAATGGACACGTTGTTGTTATAAGGAGATGAACTTCGGAAAGGACCTTTTAATATATACATTATTAGTATAGTTGTTTATTTATAGTTGTTTTTTTATTTTTCATCAAAATTCAAAATTTTGTGAGATAGATTTAGCGTGGGTGGTTTAAAAAGAAGGTAGTTTTTATAAATTCCATAATAATGCTCCTGAATTCATTAGTATGCTGGTCAATGAAACCTGGACATACAAACAAATAACTTACACTCATTTAAGTGTATTTTATTTTTATAGGTTATTACTTGCTAATGTTACTTTGTGGGTATTTCCAGCAATTGCACAAATTTTACTCCAGAAAAATTTCCTATGAATTCTTATTACCATGTTTTCAAAAGGATCCTAACTTTTATGTAAATCTAGTGATATAGAAATCGTAACATTGAGATTTTTCTAACATTTTATACGATGAAGGCTAAAGATTGTTGTGGAAGAGGTAGCATGGAACACAGGAAATCTACTAATGGGACAAGTCTGAATTCTCCTATAGCAGATCGAATGTTGATTGATAGATACTTGCAGCACTGCGCAGAATAAAAGTTTTCGGGTTGCAATAATGTTTTATTACCAATAACCAAAACGTTGAATTGGTATTGGTATTGACGTATGGATCCAAACGTTTGAATTGGTTATTCTTGACTACCTATAAGATTCCACAAGTTCTACAATGCATATTAGAGATTCGTTGGTTGTGCAATTCAATAGAAATCGGATTCATATACTTTGCTTAAAAGATAAATTATAGAAATCTAATGCAACTTTTTAAAATTGACAGTCTTTACCATATAACGTACTGTAAGGACTGCAAAAGTCTTGCACTTCCACAAGGAATAACAATAAGTGATAGTGACAATAATTATTATTATCAATAAGTTGGGAACATGAGCGTAATCATTCTAACCTTTTGGAGTTTATTGGGAGATGGTCCCACGTACGTTTTTCTGGTGCCTATTGGGATAAATTCATTTCGTTTTTGCAGTAGGTATATATAAATGTATCGTTTTAGACTGCACGTGCATTATTATAAACTAAATTTTCAAAACTTTATAAGTGTGCCCGTGTGTAAAATTTTGTTACACCACTTTCTGAGTTTTACCTTAGAAAGTTGTGCAACATTGTGGTGATGCATGCATTGTACTTAATTACAACCGTAGTATACTCATCAAATGTGGCGATTTTTATTGCTTTGTACGGTGGTCCATATAACAATGAGCCGTCGACCGCTCACCGCGAGGGAACTCGAAAGAGAAGCAAACAGGATATTTGAATATGACTAGAGACCATTTCATTGCGATAGTCATCAGATGAAAATTATAGGCCCAAAGACGACTGCTCTAGTGATGATGAAGTGGCGGCACATGAAATAAACCATGACGACGGGATTGTCCAGAATAGTAATGAAAATGAAAACATATTTCAGATGATGTAAACTTTACAAGTAAGCTACAATTTACTTTAAGATTCCTATTCCCCAAAAAGGAATCAGCTATTTCTTATCTACCTATTAAAAAATGAATAAAATCGACGTGTTTTTGACATATAAAGATTTTCGAATTGCTGAATGCGCTAATTCTAGGTTGAAAATATTTGAGAAATTTATCAAGAAAAAGAGAGTAGAAAAAGATTGTCACGAAATAATGATTGTAGGAGGTGTTTCTCTCATAATATACTAGGAATCAGTAAGTACTGGTCTAATAATGAGCAGGTAACAGCGCAATAAAGAAAATATCCAGAAATTGTTGTAAATTGTTATTATCCAAAATGTTCTTCAATGATATATTATAACGAAGAAGTAGTCAACTGCCTTAAATCTACCTCTCATTCTGACATTATGTTTCAATGTATTAACGAATCAATCACGAAATTCAATGAAAAATCTTCGCTCAAGCAATACTTACCAAATCTATTCACAGGATATGTTTATGAACTAAATAATCATGCTGGTAAATTTTCAAATTATCAGGCAAATTGTCAATCAAATGTACAAATGTAGTACTGACATTTGATAGATTTTTCTCTTTCGTTCGCTTACTTGACACTATCAAGTTTCCTGCTGTTAGAACGCTGATGCGAAATCGTAAAAATTTTATAAAAGTCAATTTCAGTTTATAAATGTCACAATTGTCTAAAGATGGCAAGGCAAGAAAGTCTTCACCGATTAGTTCAATCGGCGAAGACTTTCAGAGAACATTCAGAGAACTACGAAAGATAGAATGAAGAAAAAAATTCCATTATTCAAGTATGCTGAAATTTTACAATAAACACATGGGAAGAGTGTAGGTATCTAACAAATCAAATTGTTGGGTTATATGATTTTGATCGGAGATGCAATAAGTAGTGGAAAAAGTATTTTTCAAACTACACATGATGGCTGTAAGGAATGTCATTTCTACCATACCTAATTATAATAGCAGAAGATTTGATTGCATTAGGCAGAAATGGTGTGAATATAAAATAAAGATTCGCAAAATCATTGGGCCGACCGCATAAAAGTTAACCTACACACTGAAACGTGGAAGCCTCAATTGAGGGCTCTACCAGATATCCTTGTTCGGGATTTACATAACAACAAAAGGAAATCAGAACCAAAACTCTGTATCAAATGTATAACATACCATTATGCAAAATATGCTTTACTCCGTACTGTAAATTGCGTGTCTCTATATTACTTTAGCATGAATAAAATTATTTTCAAGTCGCATGTGGGACGCATGTATCCCAACAATCTAAATTTTTTTAATTGATACTAGCGCCGATATTTCGGTTATATCATTTAAACTTTTTCCCAAATATAAACAAGATACGGTTTTTAGTCTTTTTGCTGCCAATGGCACTAAAATTAACACATGCGAAAAAAAATTGCTCACAGTTACCCTGAATTTACGACGGAATATTCCATTTGTCTTCACCATTGCAAACGTTACTAAACCAATTATTGGTGCAGACTTTCTTAATTAATTCCATATTTTGGTTGATGTTAAAAATAAACGATTAATTGATTCAAAAACAAAATTATATTCAATTTGTATCAGTTTTAAAACAAATGCTAATACACCAAAACTTTTTTATTTTAAATAGAAATTTATAACTCTTTTGAAATTATTTCCAAAATTGACCTCTACACCTGATTTTTCTTCCCCAGTAACACAACACACAAAATTATAACAATATCCTATTTACCGTTTTGTCGTACTCGACGGTTAGATTTGCATAAACATGCAATAGCCAAAAAAAATTTGAATAGATGATTACCATGGGAATATATCGACTATCCTCTTCGTTAGCGGCGTCACCTCTACACATGGTCCCAAAAAACGATTCTAATGACTGAATACCATGTGGAGATTATCGACAACTATATAATATTACTATTGCGGAACGATACCCTCTTTCACATATTCAGAATTTTAACTTACATTTGAATAGGAACAAAATTCTTTCAAAAGTAGATCTTGTAAGAGCGTATCATCAAATTCCGGTTGAAGAAAAAGACATTCCCAAAACAGCTGTCACCACTCCTTTCGGTCTTTTTGAGTTTACTCGTATACCCTTTGGTCTCCGTAATGCAGCTCAGACTATTCAAAGATTTATAAATGAAGTGCTTTGAGGTCTCGACTTCTTATTCGTTTATTCAGATGACATTCTTATTGCATTCAATCATAACGGAGAAGAACATTATTTACATCTCGAAAAGTTATTTGAACGCTTAAGTACATTCAATATCATTCATTACATTACATCCAATATGAAGAAGTCTTCCATTGATTTCCTTAGTCACCATATCACTAGTGATGATGACTAAGGCAGCAGTTTAGAGAAAGAGTTATGGAGAAATTTCATGGTTTATACCTACCCTGGTATACGAGCAAATATTCAACCTTATAAGTCTAGGATTAGTGCTATATCAAAATTTCCAAAAGCAAAAACATTAAAAGAGCTGCAATGATTTCTGGGCATGATAAATTTTTATCATCGATTTTTGCCAAATATCTCCAATATTTTATCACCTCCTCATCTCTCATCGTCACTTAAGCAAAAACTTATAACCTTTTGGTCAGATGAACATGAAATTTCATCCACAGCACCTAAAGATTTTTAACAAAATCTGCCATTTTAGCTCATTCATCCCATCATGCTTCTTTATCACTCACCACAGACGCTTCTAATACAGGTATAGAAGCAGTTGTATCTCAAACTATTAATGAAAATACATAAATTCAGCCATAAAATTTTTTAATAATACACTTGCTTTATGGAAACCATTTTACAGTTTTTACTGACCACAGACCTATAACCACCGCAATATTTTCATCAACAGAAAAAACTCCAAGACAAACTAGGTACTTAAATTACACAACCCAATTTACGTCAGATGTGAGATACATTAAGAGAAGTTCCAATATTGTTGCAGATACTTTATCCAGAACAAATATTGAATCTCTAAATTCTCAATATCTGGACACACTTACACTTTTCAAGGCTCAACTTACAGATATCGAATTATCGAATCTATTACATAAACAATTTTTCTCAAACTCACACTACTCCCTATTGCTTCAACACACATTGCTAGATATCAAATTATGGCATGAAATGTCAACGGAATCTCAGCGTATTTACATTCCACAGCAATTTAAATAAAGAGTTATGGAGAAATTGCATGGTTTATACCCACCGTGGTATACGAGCAACTATTTATTTAATAAAGAGAAAATTCTTTTGGCCGCATATGTCAAAACAAATTCGTATTTGAACAAAATCATGTTTATCATGCCAAAAGGTAAAAATTCAAAGGCATACAAAATCGCCAACTTTCAAAATTAAAGTACCAAAAGTTATTTTATTTCCAAAATTCCAATCAATTTTTAGTTCCCATCAAATACATACTTCCGCAAAGTAACGATATGGTAGGACGATTTTACGGAACTTGGAAATCTGCAATTATTGCCCAAAGTAATTCCACAACTTACCTTTAATTTTACTTGGTTTCACAATCAGATCATCTCTGAAGGAGGACTTAGGTTGCTAATCCGCTGAACTGGTATAGGGTCAGCCACTCAGATTACCAGGAGAATTTTTCATATACATTCAACCAACAATGGAATCTGAGCCATTATTATCAAGTTTAAGAACACAACTTTTGCTGATATTCAATCAGTTCAGTCCACCTTACATACCAACCAAAAACCTTTTGTTCACAAAGATTTATTTAATTCAAAATTCGTTTTTGTTAAAATCGTTGCTATTAGACCTATATTGTCTCATAGGTATGAAGATCCCTTCAGAGTTGTTAAGAGACATTCAAAATTTTTCGTTATTATTAAAGACAACAAAAAATTAAACGTGAACCTCGATTTACTTAAACCTGCCTTCTTTTATAATAGTGAAATTTCCTATCATTTTAAAAATAAGTTACCACAGTCAACAAAAAAGTCTGTACGTTTTAACCTTTAATGTTCATCATTATTTTACATGATTTTAAGCTTGCCTGATTGTTTTTCTCATAGGGGAAGTAAGTGTAACGTGCTATGACCCACCTATTAATGGCGACATAAAACTAAAAATAAAAATAATTGAATGTAAATTATATAAACAAGACATTAATAAAAACTTGAACACGTCAACAGCTATTTAAATATTTTGATATAAAATATAATAATTTTATTTGTTGATGGTCATATGAGACCCCCCATTGGAGACATATCATAAACTCAGAAGTAAAGCCCGACCAGATAATTTTTAAGCCAACCATTATGCCATTATGCAAAATATGCCTTACTCCGTACCATCTGCAATGTGGAAAATTGCGTGTCTCTATATTATTTTAGCACGAATAAAATTATTTTCAAGTCTACTAGGTAATATGTGTCCAGCTGAAAGTGTCTAGTGGGACGCATGTGTCTCGGCCCTTATCGCATTTTTTGTGTTTATTGTCAATATGCAAATGAAATATTACATAAAAACAAAAAAAATTAAATGCAACATAAATCCGGCTCAAAGGGTTAAATACAAGGAAGTTAAACAACGAATAAAGGTATAAGTAACTAACAAAGTTCGAATTAATACGATTTATTAATACGTTAGTGTGAAAAATATTAAAATTTTTTCAGTTGCATATTAAAAAAAAGCTCTTATTTTACTTCAAAGAGAATGTATAGAAAAAAGTAATTTTTCTATAATAAGTTAATTTTAGTTTTAATAGGTTTTATTGCAACGATAGAAGCACTCAGTTGATTTCATTGCAATTATAGATTTCTTTGGTGTATTACGTGTAATCTAGCAAAGGAATGCGTCGGTTTTACGGCAAAGGATAGGATTTTACGAAACTGTGAGCTTTCAGACCCCTAATTATTTAATATTTGGTATTATAAAGTGGCGACTCGATTACCGTTATGAGACCGCGAACATAGAAAACGTAATTAGCGTTACAAATACTACCTAATCTAACTTTAATTTATGCTACTTAGGAGGGATCGTGGTAACGACGACGCCACTTGAGTGTATACTTGTGTAAATATAAGAATAACTTAACGCGATTATGTTAATATTTCAGCATAACGCCGTCGCCACAGCTCTGAACGACTCCAAGGCGTTAGATGTTGTCCATCACTCATTAATTCTATTCGAGAATTCCGCACAACCTCCATGGCATAAGCGCGTATCTTTACCCTTTTAACCTCCACAACTCGCACATTAATATTATCTCGATGGCGAGGCTAATACTCGAAACCCGTTAGTGTTCGGGCTTGGACTGGAGTTCGATAATTAGAAAAGTAGGCACTTTCAAACGTTATCGTTGTTAAAACGATCCTAAAATTCACACAGCGATGTCTTTATAACCACTCTTTTAGAAAATTAGAATGTGGCATTTAGAAATCTTGCCGTATTCTTTGGCAGTTCGAAATTCGTGAGAAGTGCTTCAAGTTACGGTTGTGATGGGGTAATTTCACGTCGAAATTATATAATTACGCAAAAGTATAATAGGCGGAGCGAAGGGTAAAAAACGATACATCAATAGTGCACCTTAATGGCATGATAGCTCAATTAAGACTGGACGTAGTGTACTACACGCCATATTACCGCTGCACATTAGGCCCCCTCGAGAGAAGCTTTGCTCGCGTGCAAACATCTAGAACGTGAGAGAGAATAGAAATCCCGGACGGCTCAGACGGAAACTGTCAAAATACTGCTGCGAGATCGTTTGTTTTTTGATGTAAAGAGACGAGTTATGCCTTGGTCATGCAACAACATAACATCGAACGTCGTCAATTTTTTTTAACCGGATATAAGATTTTTTCTCGTCCATTTTTCAGCCGGCAGATTCGATCTGAACAAACGCTATTTCATCCTACTCCCCGACTTTTCGAATCCGAACGTTATTTATTGCGAACGTCGTTGCGTTACGGTAAAACGGTAAAGTTCAGGACGTGAAATACGACCGCTTTAAATCTCCAATTAATGGTCATGCCGGGCAAGTAGCCAAATATAGAATAATTCTACGCTGCAATTACGAATGGGTTACCCATGAGGCCGCAATTAGAATTCCCGATATTAATAAGAGCGTTATCCGCACCATCTATCGTGAGTCGACCGTAGCGCTGGGAAATTCTATACCTCACGCGTTATGCCATTTTGTCACTAATTGACAGATATATGAGTTAATCTATTACGTTCACTCTACTAATCGAAGCATATATGGAAAGAAATTATATTCTGGAACGGTTCTTTTTATTACACGGTCTTATACAAGACAACTATAATAAATAATAATGTGTACTCAAAAATTACAAATAGCACAAGTAGAAAGTTAATACAGTAAAATCTCTATATGGTGAATCTCGTTGGAACGGATGTCGGAAATTGGACAAAATAAGTTATATTATCTATTTAAAAAAAACAATATGTTTAACTGCAATTCAACTAGTTGCTCTATTCCATATTGATAAATTAACTCGGGGCATTCCCCGACTTGTATATAAATTAAAGTTTGTAATTGTAGTTTTAATTATTATTCTATACCAGACTGTTATATACGTTAGTAAATGTATTGTTTTCAGAAACACACAGTTGAACTCTAATTCCAGCTATTATAATATTTTGAATATTATAATAGCAATTATAATAGAATATTTTGTATTTTGTAATATTTTGTATCTTAAGCGGCCTTTGTCTACGGACTTATACAGTATGTGTTCAGCTGTCTCTCACTCTTCGCTGCAGAGACGACAACTTTGATTCTCGACTTATCCAATATGGATAATATTGTATTTGTGGGGTGCAGCCGGACAAGAAGCCTGACATCGCCCTTAGATCTCCCTTACTTAGCATAATACATGTTGGGTTTTGTATCGCATTCTATTATACTTTTTACTTGTCTGTATTTTATCTGTTGTGTCTTGTCTGTGTTCTTTATCTATCTTTTTTGTAGTCCACTGCTTGGTTTAAAGTAGTGCAGAAGTTTATAGCAAGAACGAGTTAGAACTGAAACGGTCTGAAAAAGCTGAATAGTTCTATTTCAAGTCAATACAAAATTAATTAAAAGTGGTAACTTCGATCCAGATAAAGTCATTAATACCAGTTGAAATCTTCTACAGGCTTCATGTATTCTGGAAGCATTTCAAGTCTTCTGGAAGCAGTATCAAGTCTTCCACGGGCAGTAGCAAGTCCTATGGATATAGTTAAAATCTTCTGGAAGCAGTAAACATATTCCGGATTTCATGTCTTCTGGAAGCACTTTTAGACTTTTTAGTTACTTTTTGGAAATATTATCAAATCTTATGGAAACATTATTTCATTTTGGATACAGTATCACGTCATCTAGAAGCAGCCTGAAGTAATCTAAAAGCAGTATCAAGTCTTCTGGAACCGAATTAAATCTTCTAGAAGCAGTATCAAATCTGCGAGAGGCAATATCAAGTCTTCTGGAAACATTTCAAGTCTTCTAGACGCAGTATCAAGTCTTCCAGGGGCAGTAGCAAGTCTTCTGAAAACAGTTGAAAACTTCTGAAAAGAGTAAAAATCTTTCGAGCGCATTTCAAGGAAGTAGATCAAGTCTTCTAGGAGCAGTATAAACTCTTTTAGGAGCAGTATGAACTCTTCTAGGAGCACCATCAAATCTTCTAGAAGAAGTATCAAGTCTCTCAGAAGCAGTATCAAGTCTCAATTCAAAATAAACTGTCAGAATTACCACAATTAACAATTCTGTGTGTCATGTCAGATTTCTGCGAAACTTCTACATTTGCACATGATGACTTTGGTCCATTTCGGATAAAATTCATGAATGAGTGTCTGGAAACATCCAATCGTGCCGTAAAGGAATTGATGCTATTCGCAACATATCTCTGAGGGACATTTAAATGCATTCAGATATTCCTTTAACTCCACTTTTACCACCTCTTGATAAATTTATCTACCAGTTAAAAACCGGCTCAAAGCCAACGGGAGTGTTTAAAATCGATATAACCATCGCTTGTTAGTTTAACTAGAAGTTGGTAAAAGTTCTGGAGATATAATAAACGATAAGAGCAACTATACTAATATAGGAAACCAATAATTTTGAAGGAAATATTGGGGCGACAAGTCCATAGAAACAAATCTAGCTTCAACATAAACGTACCCAAAATATTTCTTTTTCTTTGTATTTATCTATTACTATGCTTATGATATATAGATAAATACATGATAGTTTGTAAGGAATAATTATCTTTTTGTTTGAATAAATACAAGTTAATTACCCTTACATAGAGTTTTTATAAGTACCAGATAATGTGGGGTTTGAGCCAGAGATCCCGACCCCCTAAGCCTCTTTCCTCGTCTTCTCCGGAGTTCCCTTGTCCATCCCTTGTGCTCCACCGATCTTCTTCTCCATCCTGCTAGAAACCTCCTTCTGTTTTCCTATTTTTCTTTCCTTTGTACACCATGGTTACTTACCCTTTCTTCTACCATATTGTGCATGCTATCATCTCTATTTTGAAGACTGGCACTGTTCCATATACCGATAACTACTCTTTTATCAATAGTCTTTTTCTATTCATGATGGATCTCCTATGTCAGGTATTATACGCATTAAATTGTTTATACATAAATATTAAGTATGTTGTCTTAATTGTAACTTCTAACACGTGCCTAGTTATTGGCATATCTTTGTCTAGATAAACTCCCAAATATTTTACCAATTTCGTTATTTTTAAAGTCATTTCCCCCAACTCTCTTGAAATCTTCTCCACAGCGTATGTCATTTCTCCTCCAACTTTGCTCTATCACTTCCTTTCACTAGTGCCAGATCGTCGACGTAAGCTACCGACTTTTATATTCGACTATTACGCTATCGACTACATTGCTCAAAATCTACTTTCAAGATTCTGTCTTAGAATAGATTCCATAGTAGCGGGAGCCGTTGTGATCTTTGAGGTAATCACAAGGCAATTTGCGTATTTGGTAAGTACCATTTTACCATGTGGTTACTTATATTTCCCTACTCCAAACAACGCGCGATTTGTTTCCACGACACTGAGTTAAAAGAATTTTCTATGTCCATAATTATTAAGACATATACTTCTCTACTCTTTTTAATTTTAAATTGGTGTATAGGATCTGTTTTGACCATCTTTTTTCAATTTGAATTCTCCTATCCTTAAACACCGGTTGAAGACCTCATATACTATAGTGATCGAGATGTTTATTCATAAGTATGTTCGTGATTTCTGAAAATATTACATCCGATCCTGGGGCTTTTTTATTTATATATTTTTGACGTAACCTAAAAGATAGGAAGAATCACAGTAACCGTTGACCAACTTGATCAGAAAGCAGGCATTCACTGCAAGTTCTGCGTTGGTCAAGTGTGGGGATAGCATATATTTGGCAGGCAGATTTGCAATCTTGTTTAAGGATGCCGGATTTTATATGAGAGATATTTCAGAAACTTTATCCCAATCCTCTCTATTCTGTTAATGTATGCGTCATACCGAAGATTTCAAACTGTGCTGCTGAACGATAAAATACTATTAACGAAAGCATTGCATAAAGAAATAATAGATCCAGAGCTGCAAAGCCATTCAGCAGAGCGCATTATAAATCCCAGCATTCTGCTAGATTTAGCCACTACTGTACCAACATGCTGATCAAGCAATAGTTTGCTATCCAAAGTAATGCATACTGGTGCAGCATGTTCCGCACCAGTAATTAAATTTAACCAACTACCTTTTTTTCTCGTAAATGTAACAGTGCGGCATTTCGATATGTTAAGTGGCAAATTATTAATATGGAAAAAAGAACAAATTATCTGTTAATGTCTTTCTAAAGGTAATGCAGTCTCAAACTGCAGCCACAGCAGAAAATATTTTAATGTCGTCAGTATATATGACATGAGGTAAGAAAAGATCTAGTGATGTCACCTAGGTACATAGTAAACAAGAGCGGGCCCAGATGATTACCTCGAGGCACTTCAGAAGGCATGTGACGTATTAAACGTAGTAACATATTGAAAACTAAGCTAAAGGTCTGTCAGTGGATTTAGAGCATCTCGAAGTAGTCGGAAAAATGTTCACAAACTTCCACCCTATTCACCGAGGAGATACCGTTTTATCGGACAATCGCAGGCACGCTAACACCGCCGTTGCATTTTTTTAATGGCCGATCACAGTTTCCTTTTTGCGTCTAGTGAGCTTCCTTCTCCCCTTTGCGCATGATCTCGGAGTCTTTATCTCCTGTTTCCACCAATACATCAGAATGAGTCCCCGTTCTTTTTCCAATTTAGCTCCAATTTCACAGATAAATTTACCTGTGGGCTGATGGTGGGTTTTCAGCATTTGAGTAGTTTTTAGCACTCGAGTAGGCAGCAATATTAAATTGTGTTACACTGCAGTGGATTAATGGCCACTGCACTCACTCGGGAAATAACCACGTCAATAGGCTGGTTAAAAGTGCCGTTTGAGTAGTGTACATGTTATAAGAGAAATAGTTGGGGCCAAAATGCCGTATACCCCCTTCTTCTTTTACATGCATACAAAGGATTAAGATAGGAAAATAGCTTTTAGAAAAGTTTTTTAAAATTTGGGCTATTTTATGTACACAGCAGTGTTCTTCATTTTTTATTAATCTTAATATCAACTTGTCGGCAGACGAAATTAATTATACCTGATATTTATTGCTTATTGCTTAGTTATTATTTATTGCTGTTGTTACACAGGTTTTAACAACTTTTGGTTATAACGGACAGTTTCTTCCCCGTAATAATCTGTTATATCGACATTTTACTGTACTTTATTGCATATTATACGTATTACTGCATCCTCAAATAATTCTGTACTTTAGAACTAGTTTAGGTGCGTGTTACAGATGATGAAATAAAGAAATAGATTACTAAATTAGCCCCTGCGGAAAACGTTTAAAAATCTCTGTTGCTCCAATATACACAACCTATAATTGATAGTCTAAAAGAAACCGTCGACTGTCACGGGTTGAAACGTGAAAAACTATTAGTGCGGCGCTTTAAGGCGCCCGGGGCGTCGCTCGAATTATAAATCAGCCGGTCATTTGTTGAATTCACACCATTAGGCGCCGATTAAAGTAAATTACACAGTAAGTCACGTTTTCGGTAACGCGTAGCGTCCGAGTATTTAGCGGTAGGCCCCCTTTCGGGGCCGACAGCGGCGTTAATCAACGTCCCGACGGTGAATTCGTGCTCCAGATCTCGTGAGAACCACCGACGGTGGACAATTGCGGCCGTTGCTTTTGAGAGTTATTAAAAATTCATGCGGTTTCTCTCTCCCTTCTCTTCCGTGTGCTTATTCCAACGACCATTTGCTTTGGGTATTCCTCGATTATCTCTCATTCCCAGCATCTATCGAACGGGATTTCTATTGAACCATTATTACATATACCCGAATGAACCTTATTAAGATTTTTCTTAACAAGTCATGTTTAAATCAAGATTAATGCAATATAATTTAGTTATATTGGGCCGGATCTCATAATTTGTATGTTAGATTAGAAAAAAAATCAATCGTATTTGGTCTAACCCAACATTTTAATAAGTATAGTAAAATAACAAGTGTGCGCAACTATAAAGAGAGAATCAAAAAATCTTTAGTCTGTGTAAACAAAGTACTCCTTTGTGGGGTCGGCAATCGATACGTTGCCATCATGACATTTGCAGATATCACCGTCCGGCTACATTGCAAGGGCGGGGAACTTTGCGAAGGTGAAATGGCAAAACGGGCTTTTTTTCCAGTTCGGGACGGGCGGAGCGGCCGGTTCCCGGGCTCCAGAAAGCCACATGTCATGGGCGATGTGTTCGATAGGTCCGGGCCGTGTCACGACACACGCCGGCTATTTTGTTTTATAAATTCGTTGCCGTGTAGCCCGCTCAAATTCGATTATCTGATTGATTGATGAGGTCGTGAGAACGCCGAGCAACGCCGTTCTGTTCCTTCGTTTGTTCTCTGTAACCGTATTATGTATCTACCTACTAACAAACAAGTACCAACTATTTTAATGATGACGTTAAAAATTGGTTTACAACTTGTATTTCATCGTTTTTAATTCTTGGGATATTACATATAACAAGAATATTTACAGTGAAAAAACCAAGCAAAACAATCCTAAAAGCACGAAGTTTAGATAGAAGTGAAACACGATGAATAAAAAAAAACAATGGTAACGGAACATTACGCCTTATAGTAACCGGTTCCAACACGGTTATATTAAGTGAGTGAATTACAAATTAGCTTCATGACATATTACGTAGGTACTAAATGTTATCGAATCCTGCAGAACATATAGTTCCGTATATGAAAATACTGAAGATGTATACTTCATTTGGCAACACCTTCTCTTTATTTGGGTATTTCTATGGATAATGTAAATGTAGTTAAGAGATTATTATATAACTCATGATGTAAGTAAGAGTTATTTATGAGAAATCAAAATATATTTAAAATTAGATATTTCATAATAATATGGGAAAGGCAATCATATGTAACAATTGATGTGGAAACAAGTAACAACATTTTCGTGTGCTTTACCATCTGTATTTTCATCACTTAATATATTTTTAACACTACTTTTCCAAAAATGTATATAATTTTTTTCAGCTATGGTTCTTAAAATGCAGGTAAGTCGTCTATAAAAAATATTTATTCAAAGAAAAGACAATAAATAAAAAGAATATAAAAAATGTATCGATCGTACGTAATTTGATTTAAATAAATAATTATTCGGGATACAATCTATTATAAAATGAACTACTTTACTTTATACTGATATTTCGACTGTTTATTTCAGTCTTCTTCAGAGTACACTGAAATGAAGTAAATAACTATATAATACAATAATCAAAACAGATCAGAATACGTACAAAGTTGTCTTCATTATTTAACAATATCATCAAAATAATTGAATGAGAATAAACGACATATTAAATTATAAAATAACATGAACAACACTTGTCAACCCGCTACATCAAATGTATAACTACTTTTTAGGAAACATTTTTGAAATCATCGAATAAGTTGAAAAAGATAGGAATAAATATTATTAAGATTTTCTCTGTCTGTTTTGAAATTAACATTATTTTCTGCGGTTTATATGGTACATTTCGAGAAACAATCTGTTGTGATAATTTTATTCTTTGTCTAAAATTATTGTATTTTCAAAATCAAACTGATAGTTTAGGTCAACTGCGTGTTTAAATAGAGCACATGACGTTTTTTTTCAGTTTTGTATCACTTTTATGTTTATTAATTCTACTCTTTAACCATTGTTTTGTTTGTCTAATATATTTTTTATTACAGTCTATACAATTAACACAATATATAAGTCCCAATTGTAGACATTTTTCCGTTTTATCTTTTAATGTTGAGAAGTAATTGGTCAATTTATTTGGGTAAATGTTAATAAGTGTTAAACCATCCCAACAAATTCAACAATATAAAAAAAATCCCCATATTCCCGGATTATCAGAATTACTTAGAGTGCATTGAAAAACCAATGGTTTAACCGATGGTCTCAATATTAAAATATAAAACGGAAAAATGTCTACAATCGGGACTTATATATTATGTTAATTGTAAAGACTAATAAAATATATATTGGGCAAACAAAACAATGGTTAAAGAGTAGAATTAATAAACATAAAAGTGATACAAAATTGAAAAAAACACCATGTGCTATATCCAAACACGCAGTCGACCTAAACCATCAGTGTGATTTTGAAAATACAATAATTTTAGACAAAGAATCATATTATCACAACAGATTGTTTCTCGAAATGTACCATATAAACGCAGAAAATAATGTTGTTAATTTCAAAACAGACACAGAAAATCTTAATAATATTTATTCTTATCTTTTTCAACTTATTCGATGATTTCAAAAACGTTTCCTAAAAAGTACTTGTACATTTGATGTAACGGGTTGCCAAGTGTTGTTTATGTTATTTTATAATTTAATATGTCATTTATTCTCATCTAAAAAAGTGATCTGTGGTAGCGTTTTTTCAATAATTTTAATGATATTGTTAAATAAGGAACACAACTTTGTACGTATTCTAATCTGTTTTGATTATTGTATTTTATAGTTATTTACTTCATTTCCGTGTACTCTGAAGAAGAATGAAATAAATAGTCGAAATATCAGTATAAAATAAAGTAGTTCATTTTATAATAGATCGTTTTTCGAATAATTATTTATTTAAATAAATAAAAATTTATTACTTATTTGCTTCTACGAAATTTCGTTGATTGGTGTCGCATAAGGGACCAGCATTTATCAGCTATCGTGTTGATATCCCAAAAATCTTGACATCGCTACCCAATAACGAGCCAATCTAGATGCATACGTTCTCCCTATTTTTTACAATATATTAAATTTTCAGGAAATTGGTTTAGATTGAGTTTCATACTCTGTTACAACCTAAGTTTTTCAAATGAAGTTTTTATACCAGTTTAACATGATTTTCCGATTTGTACTTTCCGAGCAAGTTTTGCATCACGGAAATAAAACCTGACAAAGCATTCAGTTCTAGTACAGTTGTCAAAGCGGTAAAATTGCTATTTTTTATAAGCTCTCTAATTTGAAGGTCATTAAGTATACCTGCTTTAACATTCTCCATACTTGTCTTGGAATATTTACGGTAGATAGCAGAAAAATGGTTTCCATTTCTGCTATGTGGGTTAACATCAGTGGTGACAGAATAATTTTGTTACGAGCAACTAAAGGTATGTTTATCATGTTTTTTTTACCACGTACCATGTGGTCCCTTAAAAGCTAAGTTTTTCTTACCCAAGGTTATTGTTTAGATCTGCTGTCCCAGAGCCATATAAAGCTGGCTAACTCTGTATAGCCAATTTACTGACCGTATATAACTTTTAGCATCTTCAAGTCAACACAGATAACGACTCATGTTCGTGATATTTTATTTTATTCAAGACAAATAAGGTATTATGATTCTTTTCTTAAAATTGGGTAATGTGGGCAATGCGTTTTGAACTATTAATGATTAAACACGACTGACTTGGATCAAACATAAAGTCCATGATGAACCTTAGCTTTGCTTCAAGGTCTTATTCCTTTATGTCGTATGAGTGTCAAGTGACGAAGCTTATAGCACGAAATTCTTTCTGAAAATGGTTGTGGCAGTCTACTTTGTCACAATACCTATTCTGAATGCAACTGTCTTTGAAACATCCCTTTTTAGTTAAGATCCACCCTTCGTCCAATAATCCCTGCTTTTAAGTATGACCTTATCACCCGTATAAGGTTGAAATTGTATTCTGTCGGAATAACGCCCGTCAAATGATTTAGACTTGAGTTATTGAGGATTTCGAGGTGTCTTCTGATGTTACCCTACATTAGCTTAAGTGAAGAGCACGTTCTCAGAGGTAATGCACTTAAAGTCGTCTCTGTCGGAGAAAAGTCATCGCGCCCGTATAATTACATAAAATCCTAACACATATCGCATATAACATAATAGAATATTTCTGGAGTCACTGCCTGGGGGTGAGAAATTTTAAGTTAGGGTGAATATACTGGGTCAGTGTAGTAAAACCTCCAAAGGGTCACGCCAAACTTTTTTTAACGACCCTTTAAGTTATGACCTTACCTTGCTGTTTATTTGCTTAACTTCTTAGTTCAAGTCTTCATGGAGGCAATGTCAAATCTAGAAGCAGCATCCGTTTTTGGAAGCATTTAGAGCATTCTGAAAGCAACATCAAGTGTTCTAGAAGTAGTGTCAAGTAGTCCGGGCGGTATCAAACAGTTCAAGTCTTTTGGAACCAATATCAAGTCGTCCTCAAGTAGTATCTAGTCTTCTGGAAGCAGTTTAGGTCTTCTGGAAGCAGTTTATGTCTTCTGAAAGCATTTCAATTCTTCTGGAAACAGTATCACGTCTCCTAGAAGTAGTATCAAAACTTGTGGAAGAAAAATCAAGTTATCTAGAAGCAGCATCAATTCTTCTGGAAGCAGTATCAAAACTTGTAAAACAATAACAAGCTTTCTGGAAATAGTTTAAGTCTTCTGAAAGCATTTCAAGTCTTCTGGAAGCAGTATCAAATCTCCTAGAAGCAATATCAAGATTTGTGGAAGCAATATCAACTTTTCTGAAAGCGTTTTAAGTCTTTTGGAAGCAACAACATCAAGTCTTCCTGAGGCAGTATGGTGTTCTGCACAATTTTGTATGTGTGCTTACACACCCAGATCACACACGTATCTGGCGAATATGTATGCCTCCACTACTGGCTCTACTACTGATAATTAATAGATATATTCACCGAAATTATTTATTTAAGCCTATTTATTATTATTGGTATAAAAATAATCAATGGTTCTTCAGTTATAGTTGAAAAACTAACCAAACTAACATCAAGATAAGGAAAAAATATGAAAGATCATAAATAAAAACATTGACTTGAGAACGTCAAACTCTTTCGAGGTTCTTGTTCAGGATTTGGAAACTGTCTTATATGACGACAAAACTGGTCACTCTCGTGAAGTGTGAAATAAGACAAACATTTTTCTCTACAGTATTCCTAAGACGTTTATATAAAAGCATTAACAAAAAATAAATACGAAAAAGATATCGTGATAGCAGCATCCTCCGAAAAACTTATAAGTTCACCTCCACTTTCTTCTTCTAATTCTTTCGTTTTCTCTCTTAATTTTTGTGATTTTGTGATTTCTAACATCTTCTTTCTAACATATAGTTTCAATCCATGGTCTTATAATGTGTCTTATAATTATCTGTATTCACTATGCTGTCAACTATGCCTAGTTGTATAGGTGCTGGTGATAGATGAATTTTGTATTGTGTTAATTTTTTTTTCTGGGCATAGCTACTTATTATTATTACATATTCAATAGAGGTTACTGGAATGTAATATGGAATTTAATTACATTGCACGATTCCAAGAAATGAATACGAATTTGTCTTAAGTCAAATGTATGTATTGTAAAAAGAGAAATTCGTCATTATGGCACAAGCTTGCTCATCCGATGAGATTATCTTTTTCATGAAATACTTTGCAAAACTTGAATACCTGACTGAATAATGACTGTAAGAGAGCTTTAAACACACTGAGTTGTTATAAAACAATTTCTCTGATCTGAATTCCTTGTCACTTTGTGGTTGCTAGTAACGAAGCGATAGATGAGTTAGCACGAGTGGGCAACGCTAGTGCGTTTATGAGGCCAAAGCTGGCAGTTGACTAGCACAGGGTTGGGTTATTTCTGAAGAAGACATATTCTATGGTCGACAAGTTCTCCTGGAATGATACATACGAAATTATGTATTAACAATAGCATTGTTAAACCAACAAATATTTTATGACTTGCAAATAGCAGCCTTAGAGTTCTAATGAGTTACAACTCTAAGGCTGCTACTAGGCACTCTCGATTAAATATACCTCAACTTTTTAGGCCTAGTCGACAATGTGGAATGCCGTCTGTGTGCAGAGGATGAGGAGATGACTGAGCGTATCTTATGTCACTGCCTTACTGTCAATCGTATCAAAATCTTGATTTTTTTTGGTCTCAATTTCTCCACTAAGGACTTGAATGACTTCACATGGGGCAACCCATTAATGTTCGTTAAGAGCATTGGACTGTATTATGAAATCAGATATCGTTATCTATCGGGCTAAAATACACCCTTGAGGTTGCATTGCATGGTTATTTAATTTGTTGGTCCGGATTTATGTAAAGTAAATATAATGTCATCAATTGATCATGAAAAATAGTTGGACATATTGAACTTAATCAAAAAGTTTTTAACTAAATGTGTTCCGTGAAATATACATCGTTACTGCTGATGTTGCTGTTAATGCTCACCTAATTCAAACATTTTATTTGGCCATTCAAAAAACGTATATGGACAAACGTATTGTATTTTGTATACGGCAAAATAATTAATTCGTAAGCAGAATAATTCATCACCAAATAATATCAAGAAAAAACTTAATTATACATTTTGAAACTCAACATGAATAAATAATTAATAAATTTCTCATTTTTCACGTGATTATTAGTCAATCAATTGGTACTAATAGTTAATATATTTAAGTTTCAGACATTCTATTCGATTCTTCATCTTTTATAGCCACTTTGTCGTTTCCTTAATGTATTCCCCTTCAGTGTCCTATCTTAAACGGTAAAATTTGATTTTACTAAGATTTTTAATTAGGTACTTAGATCGCCAGCGTAGTTAATTGAATATCATTTAAAAGTGTTAGATATCTTGGATGATAGTTAGATATGCAAATCGGTTTGATCCGTTATAAAAAGGTATAGTACCAACGACCCTATAACAACGGTAATGCAGTCATGTGCGCCAAGACGACTGCATTAGGCGCACGTATCCCCCTATTAACCTCTGCGACCGGAGAGACCGCCCGTGCGTCGGCATATCTTCGTTCTTGCCGTGCCGCCTAGGCTCGTCCTTTTTGTTCTTTTAATTCGTCAGGTCCATCAGACGAGAGTGATTTATGCCTGAGAACGTTTGTCCGAACGCGTCGGTCATTACGTAATGGACGCGTCGAATTAGAATAATAATAATCGTGATCGTATAATGTAAATAGCGCTATTCACGTGTTGGAAGCGGTGCCAAAGGTTTTGATGCAGCAGAAGAGTTGATGCGTTGAGGCGTGTTTCTAATAAGACACCTTATTGTCCTGTTATTGGCCAATACAAAATTTCCAACACAATGAAGCCACCAGGAAGTTGTTTTAAGCGCGATGATAAATTTTTTCATTTTCGTGCTACAAGATGGTGATGATGGTTTATGTCGATATACACAATTATTATTACGCAATAATCGCCATTATGGGGAATGGTTGGAATAACGAGCGCAGACTTGGCCGGATACACCTGATACGTTAAATGCCGCGGATCGAAACCGTATTGTTTATGTAATGGAGCCGCATTAAAACGGTTCACTCAACGCGGTCCCTGCAAATAACGTGCATTACCCGATGCCCTGGTGGAATTTAAGCAACCACTTTGTTACCGCGATGCACCGTAATCGGGTCGTATAATAAATGGCCGGTCATCACAGCTCTTCTGCCTGGCTCGGACGATATTTTACACCCACGAGGGGCCGGGCGGCTTTGATAGCGACCGCACGAAACTATAAAATAAAAGCTCTTTTCTCCTGAATAAGGCATGAGTCTCTTCCGTACCTATATAGACCGTCGTTATTAATCTTAATATGCGCGCATTAGGAATAGGATGGCGCGCGATTCGCAGGTGAAAAGGCAATAAAACAACATGTCAACCTGCTCGCTCCGTGGCTTAACATCAGTCCGATACCATCGACCGTTTATTTTACAAAGATATACCCCTGCACGCCCACACCTTCAACCTATCTCGGTCTCTTACTTCTCCGTTTCTAAACAGCGCCGTCCATTCTTTACTATTTCACTCTCTATGTTCTTGTCACACGCCCCGTCTGAATCTTCCTTGAAATGGGATTCTTTATGTGTGAGGTATGTATGCGGGATCGCGGGGACATGAAATTTCGCGCATCCAACGTTTTCCACACCGTGATTTGTGTTCGTAGTTCCGAGCTATTTCACTAGATGCTAGGGAGACAAATTAACCAATGATATACGACGCCAATGCTCGCCTAACCAATGAAGTCCGTTACGACGATGTTTACCTTTCTTTATTGAAAGGAATATAAGCAAATTTACATACTCGCTTTAACTTTATTTTAACTACTTTTTACATCTTTCACATCATTAAAAACAGACCAGCTCCTGGCATTTTAGCACCCCTATTATATTGTATTATATATATACCCCCACCTCCAAGCTCTTCAGTCAACTAGTTAACAAGAAATATAATTAAGTTATTTTTACACTTATTACCTTTCTCCACTTAGCTACTACAAACTTGAAGCAATTGAAATAGTAAAAAATTTTGATGCTGCGGAAACTGTATTTATGTTTGCTCGATGCTGATAAAATTGTTGATTAGTCTTATTTCATTCATTATTGTCCAACTACGAACCAAGCTAAGGACAAAATACAGAAACATCGCATAATTATATCCATAAACTTGTATAACATAAACTTAAAGTGCAACAAGAAAAGTAGATAAATCGAAATTAAAAGTATTACGAAATGATAAGAGAATATGAAATCAATAACAATTTAATTTTACAACTGAAAATGTTCATTTACGATGGATGTGTGATTGGGAAAACAATCATCATCAATTAATCAAACATAGAAAAACACATGTAGGTTGTGGTACTATAACCATGTGGTACTATAACCACGCTCAATTTATCTTTTCGCATCATAACCTTTGCAAGTACGATGCACTCTGATCTATTCTTCTAGTTTGTAGAGAAGGAAATTCGTGGCGGTGCAGTAGGTTCAAATAGCTCACCCCTCTTCGCGGATATTGATACGAAAGAAACTTTAAACCTTTTCAATCATCAGCTGATGTGACTTATAAATAGGATACCATATTATTGAAGCGTATTGAAGTTTATGTACAATCAAAGCCATAAACAGCGGTTAAAGGGTACTTAAATCGTCAAGTTGACCCTCAAGATGAAACCAAAAGTGCCCGTGAGCAGATTTCTTCAATATGAGATAAAAATCACATCTAAATCTCTTATATTGTCCACTTTAGCTAGCTTTTTTCATACGGATTGGGATACAACTATATCCTAAAGAATTGTTATCTCTTCTATTTCCAATCATTTTCATAGATTTTATTTTCCGCACGCCAATTTTTCTACAAAATTTCTAAATTAGCTACGCCAAAAACAAATTAAATAAGTTGTGTACGTGATTAACTCTTACAAGCGAAGCACGCAACGCTGAATATTATGATTGGCCGAGATCTCATTTTTTTAAAAATTTATTCAAACAACCCCGCCCTAATACTTCGCATAAATATATATTACCGGCACTCACTACGGCGGATAAATAACTATGTTAAATAGAATGAAACCGGATGTTTCAAAAGAATCAGAGCAGGAATCCGCTGTTTTCGGATGTCTCTGAAGGAGAAGATAATCCAGAACTTGAAAGCGAAAGAGTATAGTCTCCAAAAGTAACATGCGATTTTTATAAATGTATAATGTAAAGCAAATGCGTTTTTCTTAGTATGTATCTAGCTGCGACGAAAGCGGTGATGATGATATAAACGAAAGGTAGACAGAAGATGTTCTGTTCATGGTTAAGGACAGGATAAAATAGAGTCCTAATCCAACCCAGGCCTAAATACGTAATCAAAAACCGTCAAAAACATGGTAGATTGTTTGAAGTTGTTTATGAATTAAGAAATTATCGACTTATAGAGAAATGGACCAATCAGAAAGTTGAAAATTTTACCGCGAATATAAGACCAAGAAACTAGAAAAACAAAGGACTTGGATTCCAGCAGACAGAGTTGAAATTTATGCTGTAATAGGTGTTCTAATTACAATAGGGGCTTTAAAAGTAAAAAGACAATCAGTAAGATTCCTGTGGAGCAAGAATGCTTTGTATTCTCGAATAATATTTACCGCCGCCATGTCCCGTGCATGAATTCAACATGTTATACCATTTATGAGGTTTTCTGATTTTACAAATAGAATAGAACGATGAGTTACAAACGGACTTGCGGTCATTAAAGAAGTTTTTGTGATATTTGTGACGAATTGTAAAGATAGCTGCAACAAAAATACTCTAATACTCTAACAACACTAATATTGCAATGAATTTTCAGGTATATATAGAAAGAAAAACATTTTAAATCTGAAAACAGTAATTAAAGCATGTTGTATTTGATTTGGTTTCATGCCTTGGTTGATTTTGTGGTATTACCAGCGATAATTTCTTTACAAGTATATTTTTGGCCAATGAGCTAATGAGCTTGAGTGGCACACTTTGACAGAACAAAAGAGAAATTTCGTCAACACTGTTGCCCAGTAAAAATAAACTAGAAAAAACTCCATTTTTGATTTTACTTATAATATAACGACTTCTTAAGTATCTAAGATACTTGTGTAAATGCTTATATGGGTAACTAAACATCCAGAACTAAAGAGGAGTGACAATAGAAAAACTTTCTTATTAGAGCTTGGGCAGAATCTTATAAAAAAGATTAAAAGATTACACCTTAAACAATGGACTTTATTAAAAATAATCTCTTGACTAGTTTCGCCTATTAAGGCATCTTCCGAAGGCTTTCTGCTAACATAGACAATTACAACTTTTAATTTCTTAAAAATAAACATTTATTATTCACATGTCAAAAGTCTTAAAACTTACGTCAATATACGAATATATGAATCTGTGGAGTTGTTCTGTAAATGTCATATTCCGAAATCTTCTCATAAATATCAAACTATCCGATATAATAACAATAAAAACTCTTTATTGTGAGGTTATGTGCATGAGATAAAGAAAACATGTAAACCTCATAAATCGAAAAGTAACTAAACACCTTTAACAGATAATTCTTTTTTCGATAATTCTTTTTTCTTTTCTCGTTCATTTAGTGGATTGTCGTTCGTCTTTATTGGTGTAAATGGAGTCCGTAGATAGTATATACGTAGTAGTTATACGTAGGATAATTATTTTTAAATTTGTTTATTTCATAATATTCTAGCGTTTCCATTAGGTGTCCTTTATTGGTCTTATGCATTATCCTACTATTTCCGTTATAATCAAATTTGTGTTCTGTATTAAATATAAGGTGTTTTCCAAAATTAGAACCTTCTTTTGTTTTATGTTCATATATTCATTGTCTCGGTTTTCTTCCCGTTCGTCCTATGTAAGTTGCCCGCAAATTACAAGTTACCGCATTGTAATTTGTATACCACATTGTCGTCCAGTTTGTTAATTTGGCTTTATTGTTTACAAAATTTACTCAACATGTTATTGTTTCGACTAGTTAATTCTATATCATATCGATTAAAGATTTTTCTTATTTTTTCATTTATTTCACCCTGAAATTGTATACAGCGATAATTTTTCTTTTTCTTTTCCTCTTAATCGTCAATTTGTAATGATTACCTAACATTGTCTTCGTTAAATCTACTGACGTAAATCAGTTATCTATAGTCAAATTTTTATTAGCTCCATGGACCGTTTTTGTCAACTCAGTTAACATTAAGAGATGTGCGGTTAAACCAAATGTTTTTAGTTCTAGGCCTAGTGTTAGTTTTAGTGTTGGTATTAACTCTACTTTTAGCTGTTAATCGGTTTTAGATTATTGTATCGAACTAAAACTAGAACCAACACTAGACCTAGAAACATAAGATTTTAGCCGTATGTCTCTTAAGACGGCCAACCCTAACATTTCTAGTTCTAGATCTAGTATTAGTTTTGAAGCTAGGTTGGGTTGGGCTCGATTCCGTGTTGGTATTAATTCTAATTTTGCTGAAATTCGGTTTTAGATTATTGTATACTTGAACTACTAATACTTAAACTCAAAACTTTCGGCTTAGCCGTGCGTCTTCAGACCTGAATCTTTCTAGTGCTATGTCTAGTGTTACTTCTAGTTTTAATTTTAGTTTAACTCTAGATTGTTTTAAATTCGTCTGGAATTAAAAGTATAACTAATTCTAGTCCTCCAACCCAACTTCAGAATTAACATTAGACCTAGGACTACAAACATTAGGGTTTAGCCGACGTTTCTTACGACGGCTAAACCCTAATGTTTCTAGTTCTAGACCTAGTATTAGTTCTAAAGTTAGGCTAAGTTGGGTTCGGCTTTGTCTTAAAAAACGTACGGTTAAACTCAATAATTTCTAGTTGCCAACAGATATTGTAACTTTTATAGTTTCCATGTTTACATATTACTTGAAAAAATTTTAATTTAGAAAAAATAATTCAATTTTTACATAAAGCGGGAATAATTATTTAGTGTTAAATTAGTTGATTAGTTAATTTTAATTTTAAAATTAATAATGATAGTGGTTTGAACAAATCCGATGCATTTATGCTAAGATAAACGTGAAAAATCAGTAATAAAATTTTTTCCCTCTTCGTAACTCGATCCGGGGACATACTGTATCTCGAATGTGAGCGAACAAATCAGCTGATTTAGGGACAGGCATTGTTGCTTTGCTATCAAATCCGAGGTAGCTAAGAAGAAATTGATATTGGTTCTCACTCATTATTGATCTATAAATATTTCCAGATAATTTTAGATCGAATATTAGGTGGACATTTAGATGTCAAAAAAAAACCTATTAGTACCGTTAATTCTTCTTTGTTTGTTTTTGATATTGCTTTCAATTTGTTATTATTGTAATTCATATTCTTCTGCCATATCATTTCATTTTTATGTTGAACAATCCACTCAATTATCATATCGTCAAAAATTGTCTGCTCAATTTCTGTTTCAATATTTTAACAGCTACCACTGGGAACAGGTGTTGTTAAAAGTGCACTCCACATATGTCCATTTTTGCCTTTAAGTTTCAGTAGAGATGATACTGTTACATTTGGATTTGAATGTATCATTCTAATGAGAGGCATGTTGTCTTTATCAATTCTATTTAGACATCTATATCTGTTTGAACATGATAGACATAATTTAATTCCACATCCTATAATCCTTGATCTTCGCAATCAATATTTAGTTCAGACTCACAAACATTTTACGGTTTAATTTTATTTTAGTTTACTTATTTTCCATATTTTGTTTTCTTTTTGAAATTTATTTTCGTGTTTAAAATTTTTGGCAATTGTCGGAAGGTGTAGCAAAAAAAAACCGTTTAATATTGGTCGCTCGTGTAGAGAGAAAGAGTCTTTCGTGAACATTCGAGGAAAAGACAAGCTGTTTTCTGGGAAATTTTCGGCTAGGAACTTGTAACCTGATTTTGAGAGATCTCTCCCGAAAATCCTTAAATTAGGCGCATTTTTGGAAACACAAGTTGTTTATGTTGGTTTACGTCTAAGTTTACACCGGATTATGGGATTATTACACATTACTTTGCATCACATTTACGATTATTTATCTTCTTATTTTTGGTTGGCATATAGAAAACCTTGTTAACAGGCATGTTTTCCCCTTTTAAAGATAATTTCTTTTATTTTTTCGTTTCCGTTTTAAGGGTTTTTAATTTTGGAAATAAGTCTTTGGAACTTCTGTTTTGACCGCTTTATAAATCTAATTATTTTGGTTTGGAAGCCAATACCTCTCTGCCAAAATAGTAAGGAATCTTATAAAAAAGGTGACTTCCGATACACGTTAAGGTAGTTTATTTTTTTTATTGTCAATTTTTTCTTTTAAAGGATTAAATCCTGTTTATTTTTGTTGATCACCACGTCGCTGCCAGAAACATCGCTTTTCACATTTTCATATTCGTTAGCAACTTCTTCAAAATCGGTGTCAGTCAAGCGACGTCTTCTTGCGCCATTAGAAGCCGTATTGCTAGTAGTACAAGTAAAATATTTTATGAATTTACATATAATTACAAACAACAAAACTTACCTATACGCTATCATAAAAATAATAACTTAAATTCTATGCCTTCGTAAATTTTACGACTAGGTTATTATATTATAGAGAATTTCATCACCTCAATTGAGAAATAGTCAGATGGATTTGATCGATATGTGAATAATACCAATGTTATACGGTTTTTCCGACTGACCATCGTCATATTTACGAGCGATAGTATTATAGGGTTAATTAGAAACAGTCAATTTTATTACGAATCATATACAGAAATATTACAGTTGACATCTGTTATTTTCATCATTACTATGAACTACTACCTGATCATACTGCGAAATCATTTCTATAGGATCGTCGTATGTGTTCGGATGTAATCTATTAATTTTAGTCATAATAATTCAATCTAAATCCTTCTGTATACGTATGCAACATGAAACACATCATGCCGCTCCTGGTAGACTAACACAGCAGGCGTTTCACACAGTACACGTAACAGTGTATAGCCAGATTGATGGGTCTCAAGCATGCAGGCGATCGGCCCGTAACGCCCCTCAAACGATTTATGTGAATGCGAATACTGTTTCTCGTCTGAGCAATGCGGCGATGGGAAACGCTAATGAAATTTAACCGCTTTTTCACTGCCATCCGCGCGCGGTCAAATGTCAGAGGAAACGTTAGGCGTATATTTTGATATCGCCTCATCTCCTCCCGCGCGCTGATTGGAAGTAGGACGACACCTTTGACCTTAATCCCATTCCGCGGGACGAGCAGCGAATAAACGCTGCTTTTCATATAAACTTTTTGTGATTTATGGGGCCATTTATCTCCGGTTTGTTTAGCGCAACTATACACCTTTGATTTTCGGTTCATACAAGATTCTTAGTTTAGACTATAAATTGAGTAATGAAATCAATGTAATCACGACGGCAATAGCATATTTGATTGATTAGTCATTTTTATATGATTTTTATTGGGG
This sequence comes from Onthophagus sagittarius, assembly GCA_036711965.1. Lineage (NCBI taxonomy): Eukaryota > Metazoa > Arthropoda > Insecta > Coleoptera > Scarabaeidae > Onthophagus > Onthophagus sagittarius. The sequence goes on from JASERS010000001.1 coordinate 41,469,509, forward strand.
GCGACCTGAAAGAGTCATACAGTTTATTATACTTTCTATTCTGTAATTACCAAGATATATTGCACAATTAGCGGCTCGTTTCAGGAGGTGCATTCAGATTTTAATCGGTCCTTTTCGCACGTAACTCCGCTCAGAAGGTGGCAGAAGATTCAAACGGCAGCCAGTTTCAACACTATACACTGCAATTAACACCTACTTTAAATCCACTCATTGTGCAAGTAATCGGAATGCAGCAACAAGTTTTCTTCTCGTTACCAAAGTTACTACTAAGTTGGTGTGATATCGTTTTTGTGGGTATTTTTACTGAAAAGGACTTTATACTAAAAACGTTTCTTTATAGTATATTGTAACCTATACAAGCTTATAGCCATTTGCAAAGTATACTCCTTTCGCCGGCAAAGATATGCAAATTATATTCCAATATATAAATTCGCCTCGTTAGCGTTTTAAGGGAGGTAATTTTGTTACGACGATATTAGCCATTGTCTCTCTAAGGTAGGCATAGGCCGTAAAGTGTCTAGTCAAGCTTTTAAGGTGACTATTTTGTGCGACGTTTCGTTCTATACATTAACCGGGGTAAGATATTGACCGAGCGACACCTGTAATATAAGGGCAGGCGAGAAAAACTTTCTAGTTTCAAATTGGAAAAGAAGGAGGGAGAGGACAAAAAAGGAAACTGGTTTTATTAATTTACGTAACAGAGCGCGATTATTTATTCCCATTATACCTGAATGCAAATGAAACGTCTAATTAAGCACAAAACAACTCGGACGACTTACGACAACCCACCGCAGATAATATCTATCGTTGTTATCTAAATTTTACATCTACTGTGGTGTACTATGTTAGTTTTATTATGACATTTATGGAGGTCGAATGCGAGTCTTTAGAATTCTTTAAGGAGGACGTAGTTTGATAGAAGGTGTATTAATTTTTATCGTTTAAAAGGACGTCGATTAAGTCCACTAATGATCCCTCCATTTCTAGTATTCATTCTGATGGGAATCTTTGGCGTAGTTACGTGTGTGGAGTGATACACCACCAAGGTTGAAAAAAGTTTGGATGTTAGCGTAACAGTACTCCTCCAGATGGGGCATGTGTTGCTGCGAAAACATCATGCCGACGTGTGTTCCAGCAAGGCGCTGCAGGTCAGTGAGTTCTCGCGACCTTCGACCCTCGGGCTGGCTCGCAACAATGCACACGTTCCGCGGCAGATAACATTGTTGGCCGCCGAGATACTGGAGAGAACCGCCGCGATCCTCGCAGAATCCAGATTAACACCCATGGGTAAAGACTACGGTATCCTCTACCACATTGTCGATCCTCTTCTTCCTGGATTCTGAAACCTACAACTTAAATTTCATAAAGAATTAAATGGTAACTTTATCTCAAAAAGAAGAGAGATTCCTGTTCGACACATGCAAACATATCTTGGTAGTAAAAAAGAGTAACAAAAAGCAGTGAAGCTGTCGACGAGAAGCTTTAAGCACGACGTATCTGCCCTCTGGCGGGTAGTAAGAAAAAGCGGGCGACGTATCGGCGTTTGATCTTGTCAGCGGTTGCGCTTCGATCTCAGGACACAGAGGTTCGTGTAAAATAAACCCAAGTAAAAGTAAAATGCTTCGAGTAAAATACTTACAAATCTCGAAGTAGATGTCTCGTCAGTTCCCCTTAAATTGGCGATCGAATATGCGCGTTCTCGAGATCAAGGAGGCCGTTGAAACTGCCAGCTCGCAACGCCACCTATGTGCCGCAGCGAACGATGCGCGCGCTTTTCATCGCTCCACGATAATTCGCACTGATCCCCATCTGATTAGTGTGGCCTTTCACGCACGCTTCACCGTGATTTTCTATTTATGGTATATTCACTTGAATCTAATGGTGTCCTTATCCCCTCGTCCTTCTCGTTCCATCCATAAAAAGAAAGAAGTAAAATAAAAATAATAATAATAATAATCTTTAATCAATTTACTATAGTATATACTCGTGTAATGTGCTGGATATGTTCAAACCACTAAATCACATGAATATTATTCTCTAAATATAGAAATTAACTAATTATTTCCGTTTTTATGTACAAATTTAACCATGGAAACCGCCATGATATGAGTACATTGATCGTATGAAATTTAAAGGTAGTAAAATCAAGTTCATCAAAATAATTTTGTAATATATCCAAATATTTCAGTTAATTTACATTTCCATCGAAGAAATATGGCCCAATTACCCTGTGATATGTTAATGCACACCATGCGTATACTTATTAACACTTATTAACTGCACGAAAACATGATTCACCAAAACTATAGCACTGTACACTGTCAAACTAAAAATAGAGCCAACGCTAACACTAACACCTAGAGCTATCACTAGACCTAAAACTAAAAACAATTGGGTTTTTCCGTACTAGATGCGTACGGCAAAATGGAACCGAACCCAACCCTATCTAGCTTCAGAATTAGTTTTGAAGTCGGGTTATAGGTCTAATCTTAGTTATAGTTTTAATTCCAAAAGAATTTAAAACAATATAGAGTTTATCAAGAATTTAAACTAGAACTGATACTAGACTTAGAACTAGAAAGTATGAAGACGCAAGGCTAAACCTGAATCTTTTTAGTTCTAGATTTAGTGTCAGCTGTAGTTTTAGTTCGATATAAGTATACAACAATCTAATACCTTATAACAGCTAAATTAGTGCTAATACTAACACTAAAGTTAACACTAGACCCACAACTAGAATCATTTGGGTTTAACCGTACGTTTCTTAAGACGCAACCGAACCCAACCCAACTACAGAACTAACCACTGACCTAAAACTAGAAACATTAAGGCCCATTACTACCATCTCTTAGTTAAATTTATCTTATAGATAAACCCATCCACTAGCCAATCAGAATGCGTAAAATACCCGTAACTATGGTAACAATCTCTTAGATAGCTTAACCACAAGATGGTAGTAACGAGCCTAAGTAAATAAAAGACGAAATGAACTATTAACTTGCAAAGCTTAATGTATATCGGTACCTGTTTCGAAGTTATAACTTCATCTTCAGCCAAAAACTAGACAAAAAAGTCGATCTAATTAAAATAACAAATAAAATAAAAATAAAAAATTAAGTAACCTATCAAAAACTCAGTGTCAATTGGTGTTGAATGGTTTAGTACGTAGTAAAGAATTAGTTAAAAATCTTAGCCAGAATGATATTTTGCCTGATTACTCTAAAAATGGAGGAAATTAAAAAATCTATCTACAGAATCAACAAAAATTAAGTATTTTACCATACATTTACAAGTTGTAATACTTCTGTTATGGAAGTTTTAGTACACGGAATCCCGAACTTATCTTCATTTAGTCATTCTCGTGCGATCAGCAAAAAGATAACTCTAGCAATGAACGTGCAACTTGACGTAACTTCTCCTTACAAATTTAAACTATCTATTCAAAAGAAGTCAAAAAAGAGCATAAGGTTGTGAGTTTTTGCTAAATAATTTTACTTTGTTTTAACTTTGTTTTAATAGGAGATGATAAAAACACGTTAGCATCCGAAATGTTAGTATCTGCAAAATGTTTCATTATATTAACTCATCCCAGAACTATTATTAAATTCCAGTTTCTTATTAAATAAAGATTGCTTCATTTTGTAGATAATAGTCGTCTTTGCCTATCTAATAAGTTTTAACGAGACACTTTGTCTTCAGTAACAGTGAGATAATTGGTATACGAATTTGAATTGAGACTTTTTGCAATATTTCTCATGACACTACTGAGATTTTGTTAACTTAGCTTTGACGAAAAACGATAATAAATATTTTTGCCAAAGATTTCTTAAACCTTGATTCGCGAGTGGAACTCGAATAAACTATTTGTCCAGCATATGTGCATACGTTAACAGAAAAATTAATGCGAAAATGTTGCGTTTTTCATCTTTTGGTTCGTTCGTTAGAATAAAGGAAGAAACTTGTGGTCGTTCGCTACCAATAAATTGTATACATGAGTTAAACCACAACGAATTTTTATTGGGAAATGTCGTAGAAATCCTCGATGATGTTTACCATTTCTGTGTGTACTGTATGAAGAACTCATTTATTTTTATTTGAGATTGTACTAACTAATAAATAATAATTTTCCCTTAAAATTCCTAGAGTCATAAGCTTGTAAGTATTTCATAATTTAATATAATAAAATGTAATAACCCGGTAAATATATTATAATTTCGACTTACTGGACTTTTAATATACAGGGTGATTCTAAAACTGCTGACAGACTTCTAGAGGAGGTAATATATGAAAAACTAAGGTGAATAATTTTAAATACATGAGCTACTGCTCAAATGCTAACATCTCATAGTAAAATTAATTAGTGTTCCATAGAATAAATTGTAACAATTTTATGATCAAAATGTTCCCTTGATTTACAATTTCTAACTGCAGATACACTCCGCAAATTAATAATCCATAGCAGATCTGTGATTTTTTTCACGCTTTATACATATAGTGTGTAATACAAAATAATTAAAGGTAAAACCGCAAAATCTCCACAATATATCTTTTGAACTTTTAAATATAGTAAAATAAATTAGTTTCTCTATTTAACATGTGATGTAATCAAACAATATTACAAGAAAACTAATTAAAGAATTTTGCATATATTGTACAATTCTACTTACTACCAGTAATAACTTCCATGATAAATTTTGCAAATAGACAGAAAGAGGCAAAGAAAAGGTGAATTTAAAAATCATGATTTTTTCGACATTTTATTTACATAATAATTGTTTACTAAAGAATCAACTAACAACTAAAATATTTTAGTGGTGATTGTTACAATAAATATAAAGAAGATGTCTCAAGGCACCTTGATCTTTACTTAATAGAATAGTAATAATTACATTTCTAATATTCTTTCTTAAATTTTTCCCATTTTGACCGAGATTTTTGAAAAATTCGCCAGTGTGGTATGGCTAAATCCTAATGTTTTCAGTTCTAGGTCTACTGTTAGTTCTGAAGCTGGGTTGTAGATCTGGTTTTTATTATACCTTTAATTTCCGAAGAATTTAAAGCAATGTAGAGTTAAACAAAAATTAAAACTAGAGCTAACACTAGATCTAAAGCTAGAAAGTTTCGGTTAAGCCGTGCGTCTTCAGCCGTATGGTTAAACATGAATCTGTCTAGTTCAAGGTCTAGTGATAGTTGTAGTTTTAGTTCGATACAAGTATATAATAATCAAAAACCAAATAGCTAAATGATATTAGAGCTAATATCAACACTAAAGTTAATTCTAGACCTAAACTTAGAAACATTAGCTTATGTGGAGTGAATACAAGGTACATCGTAGACGAATAAATTAAACTTCATAAAATGAAACAATGTTTCTTTGATGAAACGATGAATTTCTTTATTTTGGTGAAATCAATACGACATATGTTTCGAATCTAATGACTCTTCTTCTTGGCACAACTAAATTTAAAAAAATACGAAAAGCATAAGATATAAGTGAAGCATGGGGATAAAATCTTTTCGAAGTTTTTGTTAGTATAAAGTTTAACAAAGTCAGAAAAAAGAGGAGTAAGACGGAAAAAGTTCAGTTGATGCGTAGTGGTTCACAAGAAATTCAAAAAATGTGTATTCATTAGTAAGTTCTTCTTGTTAGTGATGTTAATGTGCAGTTCCTCATAGAGGGCCATTTCTTTCCAGTTTTAAGATTCTTCAGCAATTTGATATTTTGAGCAAGAACATTGTGCGACTCCTTTATATTTAAAAACAGCAGAATTTTCTTTAGTAGTGTGTTCTTTAAAGCGGGTTAAGATGTTACTACTGGTTTGTCCTATTTTAGGGTAATCCTATCAGCTAATTTGATAAATACAGGTGAGTTCTTCCTGTTTTGGATTTTGTCGAAATCAAAAGGTCAGTGGTGGAATTTCTGTTGAACTTCGTCGAGAAAATTGAAAACGCAATAGTCATCAGTTCTCATAGTGTAGCGTAGGTTGGAGATACTGTTGAATATGTTGTGAGGAGCTCTAAGGATACCTTGGTTGCCGTAGTATATTATAAAAATGATATCAACCTGGCGAGCGTAGAATTTGATGTATTTTGTAAAGGGTTTATACCTATCTAAGAAGAGTTCAAGTTCAAAGTTGTTGACATAAATATCTTGTGATAATTTGGGTTCTCCTTTAGGGATTCAATGTATTGTTAAGGTTTATAGTTAATGAAAACCATGAAGAACTGTTTTACATCTAACTTTATTAGTAAATAAAAATGTACTGGCGTGCAGTATTGCCTTATATTGTTGCAATGCTTACTTTGCGTGCTCATCAATTGAGTAATCGGTCAATAACCGATTGTTTAATCTACAAACCGCAAACATCATTATCTTTTTTACTTAATGCTACTTACGCAATTTTATTTAATTTATGTTTATTTCTACTCAATTCTCAATTCTAAGTTTATTTATTCTACTACAATCCGACAAGATCCCTGATAGAGGACTGATGGGTAATCCGTCGTTCATTTTCATAAAATAGCTATTAAATTGGTAAAAGTTCTGTCTGCCAGTGAGGTCTCAAAAAACTATCAATTTCGATAATATCCAGTTCGTCTGTGTTATTTAAAAGGAGCTGTACTTTGATGATGTCAACACTTGGTTTTATTGGAACGTTGGAACGAACCTGTCGTGATATCAAAGGATTTCAGTTTGCAATCGTGATGCTGTTCAAAATATGAAAGTTTTTGTATCAACTCGCTAGGGTTCTTTATGGTGTATTTAAAACATTTATGAAATTTGTCGCGCAATAAGACCTGTATAAAAAGACCTTGCAATTAGCTGGTCTGTTGGTTAGAGTATTAATGTTTCCTATTACTGATGTAACGCTTTTCTCAGGTTTGTGTAACTTTTTCAAATTTTTTAGGGAAGGTATCATGGGGTTGATCTCTATGGCACTAGATGATTTTATGTTGAATCTTGTTATAAATTGGGATTTATCTCTGATCAATTTGCTCACTTTATTGTTGTATTATTATTAGATTACCTGAAAGGATACAATCATTCATTAAGTTTTTATCGTTAACATAACCTAAATATACATAACAACGACTTTGTCTTACGAAGTATGAACCTTTGGCAGTTTTTTGCTCTGTCTCTAACCATCGTATTGTACTTAAATCACATTAAGAAAGAATTATTAGCTTCATAGCTTTGTTGAATATCTCAAAATGTCTAAAACCTACATACAAATGTAATAAAACTAATGACGGTAAATAACTTATCATTTGAAGCCTATTGTAGCGGATCCCGTCTACGTCACTTCATTTTGATTATTTCATTTATTTTAAATTTAAACATATAGTCGTCGTTTAAAAAACAAAAGATTAATATAAATAAATAAGGCATAGTAATAGAAGTAATAAACCGTTTTGATAATGTAGCGGATCCCGTTTCCATTTTCATTGTTCATTTATTTTAAAATTTAAAAATATCATAGTCGTTGTTGTTTAAAAAAAAGAAGACATAATAATAATAAATAAATAAGATATAGAAGAAGTTGTATGTTATTTTTATAACAGCGTAAAATTACAAAAAAATAATATTAACAAAAATATTGTTGGCTACAACAGCCACATTTTGGTGACCCCGAGAACAAACACGAAACAACATCAAAACCCCGACGAAGAAACACAAAACAACATCAAAACCCCGACGAAGGAACACGAAACAACATAAAATCCCCGACGAAGAAACATGAAATAATATAAAATCCCTGACGAAGAAAACGAGACAATATAGAAATTCCGGACGAAGAAAAATGAAGTAATATACAAATTTTCGACGACGAAACACGAAATATATAAATAAATTTTCAAAACCTGGAACACCCGGAATACTTTCAAAATTTTTAATTATCCTATTGGAATATTCTGCTGTTTGAAGATTTTTTAGAAGATTTCATATTATTTTCGTTTGAGGTACGTGCATTTTTCCCCTTAAATATTTAAAGAAAGAACTATAAATATTTAATATAAAAAATCAAATTAATATCAGCAAAAAAATAACGTTATTAATTACATTATTTACAAAATTAAATTTATCATTGTTGGTAGCAGTACAAAAAAACAAATAAAATATCAAAATTAAATATAAAATGACATCGGAAAAAGGTGACGTTGACTGTCATACAGAACTTGAGCAAATTTCAAATATAAAACTACCACCTTTCTGGGCGAATAACCCAGCCCTTTGGTTCGCGCAAGTAGATGCACAATTCTCTATTAAAAGGATAAAGACGGAACAAACTAAATTCACGCACATTTTAGCAAATTTACCATCGGAGTTAATTACTACGGTATCTGATCTAATTCATTCGCCACATCCAGATACCCCTTACACCACGATAAAAGAAGCGTTAATTCAACGATTATCTTCAAGCGAACATAAAAGGTTTGATGATCTTCTTTCGGGCAGACAAATGGGGAACCAGCGACCATCCGAATTCTATCGTGAACTTGCTGCAATGGTCGCTGATTCACCCATTGTTACACCAGATTTACTTATAAAAATATGGGAACGTCGCTTACCCCAATCTATCCTTATCCTGCTTCTCTCCTCCGGGAAAAAAGATCTCCATGAGCTTCTTTCCCTCGCTGATAATATTTGGGACACTACTTCTTCCTTTGATTTTCCGTACACCGATCCGTGCACCACACAATTTGCACGAAAACCCGGCACCTTCTTTCAGACGACCGAAAAACGTTTACCGACATCCGAATTAAAATCGGTTGATTTACAACAGTCGATTGATAAATTGACGTTAATGTGTCAAACATTGTTAGACACAGTAACAAAAAATAAATAAACACATGACGAAGACATGAGAAATTTAGAACAGCAAATTTATTCTTTAGATATGAAACTAAAAAATAACTTACCTAATAAATATCAATCTCGTTGTTGCGATCATAATTGTAACCAATTTATTTCTCATCGCTCAAGAACTACATCTAGAAACAGTTCTAGAAATAGATCTTCTTCGAACGAAGAGAATCTAATATGTTGGTATCATAATAAATTTGGGGGCAATTCAAAAAAATGTAAAGGTCCCGAATGCTCATTTTATAAATTTTTTATTGTCCAACAATCAAACGTTTCCTAAAAAAAACGATTAAAAGTCCCAAATAAAAAAATCACATCTCAATTTTCCAAATTCCAAATTAGAGATAAATTCTCATCAAAGCTTTCGATACAATCTATTTCAAATCATTTATTTATTTTCGATAAAAAAAACAATATTGAATTTTTAATAGACACGGGAGCAGACATTTCAGTTATTCCTAAAAAATTTTTCCCGTCATCTATTAAAGATTCTTTTTCAAACTTATCAGCGGCAAATGGCACGCGAATAAACACGTACGGAAAAAGATTAATCCCAGTATCATTAAATTTACGCAGGAATTTTTCATACGTGTTTACAATTGCTGACGTTACTAAGGCAATTATTGGGGCAGATTTTTTACAAAAATTTGGTTTACTAGTTGATGTAAAAAATAAAAAGTTGATTGATTCCACCACTAGATTGCATACTATTGGTGAAATCAAATCAACTACAATACCTAAACCAAAATTTTTTTCATTTGGGACTATATATGATAATTTATTACGACAATTTCCAAATTTAACTTCAACACCCGATTTTTCTGCACCTATACATCATAACACAAAACATAGAATCATAACAAACTCACATCTCCCGTATTGTCGTCCGCGGCGTTTGGACACATTTAAATTAAAAGTAGCCAAAAAGGAGTTTGAACACATGGTTCAACTTGGAATATGCAGGCCATCGTCTTCTTCGGCTGCATCGCCTTTGCACATAGTTCCTAAAAAGGATTCCAATGATTGGCGACCTTGTGGCGATTATCGTCAATTAAATAATATTACCGTACCTGATAGATACCCTCTTCCGCATATACATGATTTTAATTTAAATTTACATGGCTGCACAATTTTTTCAAAAATTGATCTGGTACGGGCTTATCACCAAATTCCAGTTGAAGAAAAAGATATCCATAAGACTGCTATAACTACTCCTTTTGGTCTATTTGAATTTATTAGGATGCCATTCGGTCTTAGAAATGCTGCACAGACGTTTCAGCGATTCATAAATAAAATTCTATCAGATTTCAATTTTATTTTTGCATACATTGACGACATCCTTGTGGCTAGCAAAAATGAAGTTGAACACTATTCTCATCTTAAACAATTGTTTGAAAGATTAAACTCTTTCAACATAAATATACAAACATCTAAATGTGTTTTTGGTGTGTCAACTTTAGATTTCCTCAGTCACAAAGTATCTGTCGATGGTATCCAACCTTCTGAAATTAAAATTAAAGCGATCAAAGAATACCCAAAGCCAAACTCCCTCAAACAACTTCAAAGGTATTTGGGCATGATAAATTTTTATCATCGTTTTTTACCTTAAATATCAACAATTTTGGCTCCACTTCACGAATTATCCAATTCACTAAACAAACAAAAATTAAAAACAATAACTTGTTGGTCAGAAGAACACGAAAATTCTTTATCGACCTCCAAGCAAATTTTAATAAATTGCAACACACTTGCACATCCTCTTCATAATGCAACATATACACTGACAACAGACGCATCCAACGTTGGAATTGGAGCCGTCTTGTCTCAAACAATCGATACTCGCTCACAACCACTAGGATTCTATTCTCAAAAGTTGACGACTACCCCGCAAAAATATTCAACTTTTGATAGAGAATTACTAGCTATATATAGTTCAATTAAATTCTTTCAACATTTAACAACCGTTAATTACAACTATTTTCTCAACCACTGTAAAATCTCCTCGCCAGTCACGTTATCTTAATTATATAGCACAATATTCTTCAGATATTCGCTATATAAAAGGTGATTCTAACATAGTAGCTGATACTGTATCAAGAGTTGATATTGAACCTATCACCACGCACTATCCTGATGCAGAAGTGATACAACAAGAACAATTTACAGATACAGAACTAAATCATCTTCTAAACAAACAATTTTCGATAACTCACGACATTAAAATTCATCTCGCGCAACGTTTAATCATTTAACCAAACAACGTCAAGTTGTGGTGTGAAATTTCTCACAGTAATCCACGCATATATATACCTCAAAATCTTCGTCAAAACATTTTCAACAATTTTCATTCACTAACTCATTCAGGTTTTCGGACAACTCTTCACTCAATTAAAACAAGATTCTTTTGGCCACACATGTCAAAGGACATTCAATTGTGGACAAAAATCTGTCTACAATGTCAACGTACCAAAATTCAAAAACACACAAAAACACCTTTTCAACAAATTCCCATGCCTAATTCACGATTCGATCATATTCATATAGATATTGTTGGCCCATTAATTTCGTCTCTTGGTTGCACTTACATGCTCACAGTCATCGATCGTTTTACTCGATGGCCAGAGGTATTTCCTCTGAAAAATATAAATGCCGATACCATAGCAAATAAATTATTTCGACATTATTTCAGCCGATTTGGTATTCCTAGTACAATTACACACAATCAAGGACGACAATTCGAATCGAAATTATTCACTAAATTCCAAACACTTTTCGGCACTCATCAAATACACACCACACCTTATCACCCACAAAGTAACGGCATGATTGAAAGGTTCCACAGAACCCTTAAATCAGCTATGATTTCACGGGGAAACACCAATCGATGGAACCACGATTTACCGCTCATACTTTTAGGTATAAGATCGTCTTTAAAAGAAGATTTAGGTTGCTCACCTGCAGAATTGGTTTATGGTCAGCCTCTTAAACTTCCAGGAGAATTTTTTATTCAAACCGATAAAAATCCAGAACATGAGCCTTTTCTTTTAAATCTTCGTTCATCATTCGCTGACCTTAAACCAATTCCAGCAGCTTCGCATGGTAGTCAAAAGCCGTTTGTGCATAAAGAACTCTTTAAGACAAATTTCGTTTTTATTAAAATTAATGGTCTTAAACAGTCTCTTACTCCTAGATTTGAAGGTCCCTACCCTATAATAGAGAGGAATGCAAAATATTTTAAAATTCTTAAGAATAATAAAGTTCTAACAGTCAGCGTAGACCAACTAAAACCAGCATTTTGCTTAAAAGAAGATATATCTGCTACCATCAATGATATTAATAAAATAAAAAAACTTAAAAAAGTTCGATTCATTTTTTAAGATTAATTAATTTCTTTCTTTCTTTAAAGGGGGGATAAGTGAAGCGGATCCCGTTTCCATTTTCATTGTTCATTTATTTTAAAATTTAAAAATATCATAGTCGTTGTTGTTTAAAAAAAAGAAGACATAATAATAATAAATAAATAAGATATAGAAGAAGTTGTATGTCGTTTTTATAGCAGCGTAAAATCACAAAAAAAAAAGATTATTAACAAAAATATTGTGGCTACAACAGCCACTCCTATGTTTCAGTTATTGCTTATGGTTTTCTTATTTTCTTGATTTAGTTGTGCCAAGAAGAAGAATCAGTAGATTCGAAAAATAAAAAAAAAATACATTTCATTTTATGAACTTTAAGTTATTAAAAACATTCGGGTTTAGCCGTACGTCTCTTAAAACAGCTAAACCCTAATGGTCGCAGTTCTAGGTTATACTTTTAGTTCCAGAAAATGTTTATCTAAATCCTGAATCTTTCTAGTTCCAAGTCTAGTGTTATATCTAGTTTTAGTTTGATACAAGTATACAATAATCTAAAACCGTATAACGGCTAGAAGTTTAGCTAATACCAATACTTAAATTAATACTACTCTAAAACTAAAAACATTTGGGTTTTGGCACATATCTCTTAGCATGGTTAAACCCAAGTATTTTTATTTCCAATTCTAATGAAAAACTTAATTTTATGGGTTCTATAGTACCCATAAGTCCATAATAAAAAGTCCAATTTTTCCATAAAAATGAGAATAATTAGTTAACTTCTACAGTCACAGTATGAAATTTATATGATTTGAACACATCAGAAATAACTATTTCCTACAAATGGCGAATAATTGCAAATCGATACGGGATCATATTGTATATTTACATATTTGAATTTGTTTGCTTTTAAGATTTACAAATAATTTTACATTTTGCAATTAGGTTCGATATTTTGAATCATTTATTCAAAAAATCTGAGAACACTCAACTTTTGGGACATCAATTTAGAATTCAGAATATGTTTAACTAATGTGTTTTAGTGCTTTGAACAGCTGTTAAATTTTTGAAGTACCATAACTTAATTTTTCCAAATGGCACTTTTTAAAATATTGTAGTATTTTATTACTCATTCGGGTTTGGCGTCACATTTTATACTTTTTATGCCCGATATGTCCTATACCTAACGTTAATAGTTTTGGAGAAAATTAAAGTTTTTTGAAAAACGTATACATATATCGACATTAACCTTGTGTGCCATGAGAAATAATTGTATAATAAATTTCAGGCCTTGAGAAGAATAAGTAATAAATTATGGGGGGTATGTTTTATTAATTAATTGTCTTCGGTGTCTCATTCAACATCTTTTATAACACATATGTCCAATACCTAATATTAATAGTTAGCCTTCTCAATGAGTTTTTGTCTTACGTGCTTATGTCACTTAAGGCATGTGACCTAACAATTATTTGTTAGGTGCCTTACGTACTAAATAGTTGAAATCAGTAACAATAACGAAAATAATATTTATAAACCAAGAGTATGTTAATTATTTTTTTATACATGGAATGCGCATCAATGTTCGTAATAAAACTTGCGGAATATTTGTGTAAAAAGTGTACAAAGCAAGAAATAAATTACAATAAATTTTCGAAATGGTGATTTTCACGTATAAACAACGTTTGAATGCGAACGTTGCGTTATACGTGAAAAAGTACCCTCATGTGTTGCTCATGGTACTGTTCAAACTCTGCTTCTAATTTTTTCTTCGTGTTTTCTTCGTAAAAGGTAGAAGTAAAATATTAAAAAGTAAAATATTTTCACTACCGGTCCACACGGTATAACCGGTAGTGAAAATATTTTACTCGAAAGGAACGCAATTGAATATACTTAAATATGAATTTTCAGTTTTATTTGTGCTACAATTCCAAAAACGTCTAATAATCGGGGTCGCTGAGACACCCTGTATAAAGAAATTTTATTTAATATTTAATTCTATGTTAAAAGAAAATTGAATAATTGTATTAATTAAAGGTCTTAAATTAAAGGTCCGTTAGATGGCTTATAAACACCTGCGAAGTTAATCTGAACACAATATCAATCGACAAGAAAAATTTCTATTTTTAAAAGGTCTTCATTCTTCTCGACTTAAGTATCCGCTTATGCAAATCTTTAGTCGTTTTTCATGCTCTCAGGCGAAGAAGATATTACAGTTATCCAGCCATTTATTTTAATTGTATCATTACTACTCCACGTTATATAGTCGGAGCCGTGCGATATTTATTAGGCTTTGTCATCGATTGATCACGAGCGACGCGATATTGCGACTCCTATCGGCGTTATTATTATTATTATTAGTATTATACTCTGATTTTTTAGCGAGCGAAATGTTCTCGGTCGTGACGCGAGGCCGTGTGAAAAGGCGGCCGTTTAATGAGTTTCTTATTGCTCTATTAGAAGGCCATTATCGTACGGCATTATGCGTCGCCATTTTTTACGAAAATGACGTTCACAGAGATACCATCTCCTGCGTCTTGCACGTAATTCGATAATTTGAGCCACATTGCCGAAGTTTTGCCGCTTCACTTCTAACGACGCGGTCGTAATTATATATTAGTACGCGCTAAATAGAGCCCTATTATTACCTCGGACCCCCTTTGTCGTGCTCTTTTTTTCTACTCGTAATAGCTTAATTCAGGAATATAATGAGGTTTTGGTTTTTTACCCGGAAAATAATGATATGGTTTGTTGGAAAAATATTGATACAATCTCGAGGTAACGGTTGTTATAGCTTTATGCCGCAATTTGTTACCTAAATAGTGGTTCATAGATCATCGAGCTTAATCTGAAATTATAAAATAAACAATTATTTGCTTTGGTTATGAGGATTTTTAAATAATAACATTTTTCGGTGGCGTAATACAAGATGGACTCTGATCCCAATTTACGAACGGAAGGTTCGTGGTATTATTATAAAAAATACGACCCACTTTCACCGTAAATAACCTAATAAATTCCAATATTTACAGGGACGTCGCAGAATAGAACCTGATCGTAAAATTTTAACTTTCGTATAAATCACATTAAAAGAGACGCTTAATTTACGACGATCTCAAGAACGGGGCTGAGCTCGCTGGATTTTATGATTGAGCCTGAGCTGTTTGTTTGGCTTAAATATCAACAGGACGCAGTTAAACAACGGGGGTATCTGATATGTGTAACAGGCTGGTGGACGACGACAACGGCATCGAAAAGAATTTTAATTTTTATCGTAGACGAGCCCGCGCTCCGATCTTTTATAAGACCCCCGCTGACCCGCGTTTTCGTTTTATGTTACTGTCTTCTTGCAAAGGGGGCTGTATATCACTTACCCGAACCCGGCCGTCAGAGAACGTTACCGTTGCTACCATCGCCTCACGGCCCATATGGTCCAAATACGTGCGACATAAATCCAGAAATAATTACGCAAATTGTGGTCGTTATTCATAGCGATCGCCTACATCGTAACTTTGCCGAAATTACAGGACTTGAGTTGCCACTCGGCAATGAACGTTCAGGACTTTACGACGTCGGTTGAGGGATAATTGTGTGATACATTTTCTTAACAATTTTTGGTTATTCTATACAATGTGCATAAGTTAAAAGCTCCACTTTATATTGATTTCATAGAAAGAGTTATCGAAAGCTACCGTCAAGCTGCTGCTAGCTTTTTGTTTGATGATCGGCAATTGATTAAAGTAGATGATCACTATTTCTAACTGTTACCAATCACAACTATCGTGCCTCAGGGAACAATTTTACTTTTTTCCCTATATATCTCACAATTACCCAAACAAGTCAAACATTGTTTTCTGCATCTCTATGCAGATGATATACAACTCGACAATGGGGTCATATTGTAGATCGAGTTACAAAGCGGGAATAAAATTTATTACTGATTTATCAAATTCATCTCAGCATAAATAATGCGTCGGATCACGAAATCGCACGAATTTTGATACTCCAACTATAGACGTTAACTAATCATTTACAATTTTATGGAAAAATTGGACCTCTACATTATTTTAAATTCCTCTGGAACTAAAAGTACAACTAAGACTAGACCTACAACCTAGCTTCAGAACTAACACTAGACCTAGAACTAAAAACATTAGGGTTTAGCCGTCTTACGAGACGTAACGCTAAACCCAAATGTTTATAGTTCTAGATCTAGGTTTAGCTTTAGTGTTGGTATTACCTTTATTGTTAGGTGTTATTCAGTTTTAGATTGTTGTATACTTTTATCGAACTAAAACAAGAAATAACACTAGACCTAGAACTAGAAAGATTCAAGGTTAAGCCGTGCGTTCCAAATTTTAATGTTAGACGCACGGCTAAACCGAAACATTCTAGTTCTAGGTCTAATGTTAGTTCTAGGTTTAATTCTTATTTAGCTCTAGATTATTGAATACTCTTCTGGAACAAAAAATATAACTAATACTAAAGTAATAACCCAACTTCAGATAGACTCAAAAGAAGAATTACGGCTATAAATAGAAAGGGTTTGCAAAACCACCCATGTATTTGGCGGCTATGACTCGTTTGCAATGGAAATGACTTACACCAGCAGAGTTTACAGTTTTACAAGCAATACAAGATTTTGTATTAGAGAAGATTTTGTATTTTGCCTACTCAAATTTTAATTATAACTCCCATTGCAATAAAAAACTCTTTTACCAGTAGTATTTAGTGTTTAATTAGCCATTTGTGGACTATTTGCGTCAAAATTTTGCAATTTCTCTAGTATCTTCTAGTATCTCTAGTACTTAATACGATGATAACATTCTCTGCCCGAAGTTTTATAAGCAGTACTAAGTCCTTTAGAAGCAGAATCAAATCTTCTATCAAGTCTTTTGGGAGCATTTCAAGTCTTCTGAAAGCAATATCAACTCTTTTAAATGCAGTATCAAGCTGTCTGGAAATGTCAAATCTTCTGCAATCAATTCAAGTTTTCTACAAGCAGTGTCTTCTTAAGTATTACAAGTTTTCTGGAAACATTTCAAGTCTTTTGGAAGCAATATCAAGTCTTCTGGGAACAATTCAAGCCTTTTGTACGCAATTCAAATCTTCTGGAAGTATTTCTAGTCTTTTAGAAGTATTTCAAGTGTTCTGGAAGCAGATCAAGTCATCTAGTTGCAGTAGTAGGTCTTCTGGAAATGTTTCAAGTCTTCGAGGCGATATTAAGTCTTTCGGGATCAATTCAAGTCTTCTAGAAGCAGTGCCAAGTCTTCTGAAGCATTATAAGTCTTCTGGAAACGTTTAACATCTTCGGGAAGCAATATCAAGTTTTCTAGAAGCAATATCAAGTCATCCAGCCGCAGTATCAAGACTTTTGGGAGCAGCTCAACCCTGCTAGAAGCAATTCAATTCATTTCGAAATATTTCTAGTCTTCTGGAAGCAAATTAAGTCTTGTAGAAGCAGTGTTAAGTCTTCTGGAAGCATCAACAATTTTGTATAGCTGCGTAAGCGCAGGATACGTAATGCTCTACAGCGCCTATGTTTAGAATACTGATCTTTATACTAGATTGAAATGGTTTTTGAGGAATTATTTACTTATATTATTCACCCTCTACATTTGGGAGGACATCCTCCTGTGTATTTTCACTGTTACCTCTTACTAAGGTGGGGTGTGTTTAAATAAAACCGATGGTGACAGAGTGATTTATAATGTAGTATTTTCCTTAAGTCCTGCTTCTTTTAGTGGGTGAACGGCTTATTACATGTTATTTCTTTTAAGTTAAAAAACAGTCTAAAGTTTTTGTAGAAACGGTTTTCTATTTCCTTGTTTGACGAAGTCTAAAACATCATACTATCTCCTTTACAATATTTTATTTTTCTCATTTTATAAATAAGGGTATGATTCCCGTTAACGCTTCGACCTGTTTTGTTCATTATGTTTTCCAGCCCTATGAACTACCCAATCATATCCGTCACAATACATGGTTTTCTCTTCCTACAATTACGAATCAAGTCTATCCATTTTCGTGAAGTGTGTATGTAGTACTGCTTCTTATGGGAAATATCTGAAAAATCAGAGTGGTTGGTTAAAACAGAATATCCACTAACGAGGTATGAACTCTTTCCGGTGTCGTCTTATCATACTAGATATGGTCTACTTTTTAGACTAAATAGATCTAATACCAACTCTCATTTTAACTCGCATCTTCAAAGCCTTAGAGTACTCATTTGATTCTCACTGTCGTAGTGTGTACTTGTTTAATATCTGAGATACAGCGTTTAGATGGCTTTGTGAGGCATAGGCGGAATGACCTCAAAGCAATGTGTGCCTACTAGTTTGTAATTTGGGATGTAATTGAAAAAGGTAAAAATGTATTTCTTAATTCTTTCTATTATTTTCTTTGTTAGAGCTATTGTATGATTATTGTGTATTTTATTTTTATTTTATGTTCTTTTCTTTATTATAATTTTGTTAACTATACTGTGGATGCTTCGTTGGGCGTTCACCTTGTTTGCATCCATTGAAATAAATAAACCATATAAGTCATAGAGAAAGGCGGGTTCCAATTACGGTTTCGTCCCGTACAAAACTCAATGAATGTACAGACCGATGTCACATTATTGGGAATTCGATATAGGATGTTGTAGTGAAGACTTGATATGTTTCCTTCTGTCTGCAGTTGTTTCCTACCATAGGTTTATTATAATCTTTTTATCACCTGGTAGATAGAAATGAGCCCCAAAGTTCACAGTATGTAACTGTCTCAGACAATAAACTTCACCTAATTCTATGAGGAGTGCGGAAAGAGTACGCTATGAGTCAAATGTAAGGCATGAGGAGTCAGCATTCAACGCTTTGTATTTATATGAATTCATCAATGATTCGTCCCTTCCTTTGATATCGTCTGCGATGTTATTCCCAGTTTTATGCCCACTTGTTTACGTCCCTGATTTGATCTGAGCATGTTTGCTTCTGGTTCTCTCTTTTATGTAAGAGCATAATCTAACCTTTTATTAGATATGTGGAGAACTTTAAGAAATTGGTTTACAAACCTTATTCTCACCGAAAAAATACTTGGAGTATGTCGCTTATGACTGATGATTCGGAGAACCGTAACAAGTATGTTTGCAGAATCGACGTCTACATATCTTTATTCTAATAATGCAAGAAAATATATGAGATGCAGAAATAACTTTGTTTGATCCTTTACAACTTTCGTTTTCGATCCATGCCTCGTATGCTTGTATGGAAAAACAACATATCTTTTCTATTTTGATTGGGCTCAATAATCACAAAAGCAAGAATATAGAGTCATAGCTGTCTCATGTAATAATCGTCCGAAATGATTAATTTTGGCTGAATCTGCGGCATATCGTATCTTTTAATATGATCTATTATTGACTTTGTCGCTTCATTATCCTTTAAAGAGGCTCTATTAAACAAGTAGGCAGCGATGGATTGAATCGAGATATTTGGGTAATTGACTTAACTGCTTGTATATGTGCGTACTGTTGATCCATTAATTCTAGTTTCCATTATCAATGCACTCGATTCTCATGAGCGTGGACTTGGTCAATTTTGGAATATAATCTTTTTGGACTTGGATTAGCTATGGAATAAAACTTCTATACTTGAATCAAAATACAATGAGATATGTATTATTTTTATGAAACATAAAACTATAGATCAAATGCGATCAACCTTTTTGTATTTATTGTAAACACAAAAACGCGATTTTCGATTCTTTGGATTTAGTCAATTTTGAAAAAACCTCTTCTCATATATTTTTGTCAACAGAAAGTATTTGCTTCTTACATTTCTATTATGGAAATAATATGACGTCAGATAACTTTCGGATGACAGTAATGACAAAAAATAGCAATGCTATACTGCAAAATGGAATAAGGTTCACCATTTGCTAGACATCTAAATGTTACAACAATGTGGGTTTTCAACACATTTCAAATGAGTATTTTTCCTTAAAATCAATTTATATTTCGTAGATGCCAAGAAACAAAAGTTCATCTCATCCATTCTTAAATAGTTCATGTAATTTTTTAGCTCTTCACTATTCAATTCCTTCAATAAATAATTTTGAATATGCAAATTATTACGATTTGCTACCAAAGGCCTAATCCACACCACTCATTTCTTCTTTTGTTCAATAATAAATATATTGTATTTATTGAACTTAAACAGTCAGCAAAAGCAGAATGCTATTCTTCAACAATTTAGTATAATATGATCAAATAAATTACGTAGTGTAATACCGGCCTAATAGTATTCTTCGACGACTTCCCTGAATAATGTAAAATTGTAAAAGTAGTAAGCAATGTTAGTTGATTAAATGACAGTAAAATGTTTGAAATTTATTTTATTACAGTACTCTGTTTGGAAATAATCCGAGGATATATTGATAGGGCGTGGAGTTCCTATTGTGCAATACTCGAAATTTCCTTGTCGACGCAGGTGCCATCCTCGTGGGAGTGCCATGGTGCGATCAGGTCACCAGGTGAAAGTGTAGAAGAGCGTAGCACACGTCGTGGCAGCACATGCACGCGGCGTGCGCGATGCCTCCTCCCCGTAAGTAATGTGGGCTCTCCCAGTGGGACATTCGTATGTGATCGTGGGAATCGGCCGGTAGCTCTAGTACGCTGCCCACATTAGCCGTCGGTCCCGATCTATCATCTTTAAAAAACGCATATAATGGTGTGTTTCTATCGATCCAACCCTATAGATCCTCCAGATGTTAGTCGGGAAACTAGGAACTTAAAAGGTCTACTTCACCTTCGCCCGATGCTCTTTATTTCTTGATTTTTTCTTAATCGTCTAACTAGAAGACAGTCTTGGCACGACCTCCTCGGCTGATACACATATACGCAACGTGATTATTACGTGACCGTATATCAGCGGGGGCACTTCGTTAACGACAGAATTCATGGTCCAATTAAGAAATAAATTGCCTGCGAGTGTACTCCCATCGATGGGCCGCGCGCTGAAAAGGGGTTATTGTGATTAAGGAGCACTTGAAATTGGGATCGTACTTAAATTGCGGTAGTAAATTTCGGTACTCGACGATCAGGCCATTAACCCTCCGCAAACCAGCCGAAATAACCTCGAATCCTCTGAGTAAAAGTCTTTTTTTAATGAAAGAAATTCCTCAAATGGCATTCTTTCTGTAACATTAAACGTAACGTTTTATCAAAAGACGTACGGTTTAATTAAATTTTTTATTATTCAAGATGTGACCATTAAAAAAGGGATAGGGATTGTGAAACAACTCACGTAGCGTAACGTTAACAGACGATAATATATGAATGGAACGGCTCAATGAAACTGAATACGTAGTGACAACCGATACGTTGGGGTCGGCGAAGGAAGTTTTAATTGAATTATATGAACTGGCGGTTCTCGAATGCAAATTGGCAACGGTGCGACATCGTCGAGTGCGCCGATTGCATAAACAATTGTCGACGTAGGGTACATGGAAATGCTAATCCGAACGCCATAACAGGCCGGACGGGTCGCGCAATTAGTCAGAAAGTATAAGGCGACTTCGTGGACCCCGAAGTGCGAATAAAAAGCCACCATATAAATTGCTTTATAACCGCGACATAGGTCTAGGTGTAACTTATCTCGTATAGTCGAGCATTTTTGCCCACTTCAGAAGTACATTAGCGTGTTTCGCGTCCGGGTAAAAACGCCAAACATGTGTGCAAGGTGTGATCTTTATGCTTCCCCGGATAACTATGATTAATTCCGGGACGGCAGATAGTGTACGTTAATGAATTATGTGTGTGTCGGCTTAACGCATCCTCGTGTGCTCTATGGTGCCTAACGCTGTTAGGAATTAAAGCCTTAGTCGCCGGGCCGTCTTCTTGATTAAATAAGTGTCAGAGACTAGTTTCTTTCCGTAAAATATGTCTCTCGGATTTATGGCTTTTAAACAAACCGACCGAAATTATAAAAATAATTAAACATTTACCGAGGTGGTACATTGGGGCGTTCCCTTACATAATTAGTCACACACTGGCGACTAATAACATTTAAATTTATATCGCGCTAAAGACCCATTTTGCACATGAATAAACAAAGCGGTCGTTTTGCTTCCATTTGCATGACAATGCAGTAACGATTACAATGCACCGAGTTTCAACGCATAATGGATTTCATATTCCGTTCCAGATTAAAATTCGTTAGCATATTAATTGCTCGGGCTCCTCCTCGCTCTTCTCAGAACGGAGAAGTGAGAGCGAGAACGGAAAGAGGCTAAAAAACGGGAACCGCGAAGAGCTCGTCGTGCTGACCATCCAACGCTGCGCCCTCTGCTTGACACTGTTATGATTTTAATTCTGACAAATTACACGGTTTATTGCTCGTGTAACTGACGGCCTCTGAGTCACGATTAACGTAAGGAGATGCTTTTCGACACTTAAGCCATTTCATTTTCCTTGTTAATTCTAGTCTGCTTAGTAATATAAAGAAAAAGTATTGTTATTAAAGGTCAGGTGATGACATAATAATAAAATATCCTAGATTGTCTATCAATATTGATTATTTTACTACATCTTATACTATGGGCGTAAAAGTTTAAATCGAAGCGTTTTAAATTACGTCACCTTCAACTTTTCTGCCTCATCAAAGTGGAGTGTTCAGTGCATTTATTTCTCTTAAAATCTCATTAAGCTGACATAACGTTTAATATGCATTATCGTGAAATAGACAATTTTGATTATAAACTGAAATGTTTCTTTTCAAAATACTCAAAAATTAGGTAAGAGTAATTTTTTGCATTTTCAATATTTTTATAATAAATTATGTTAAGTCGTAAATTCGAGTTATTAATATCTTTATTTATATTAAAATTTTTTACTTGAAATATATGAAGTTTATTTTAAAACACACTCGTTGAGGTTTAATTTTACACAGGGTGGCCATTATCTATAGAATATGGTATATGTACTGTATACTTTGGTAAAACTTTTTATATAAAAGTTTAGTTTTTATAGTGTAGTTTTTATAAAAACTTATTTTCATTGCTATAATAAGACAGTATTCAAATGCTCTTAGTTCAGCTATTAACTTGTTTCTTTAAATAGGGAAGTAGATCAAAAACTAAAAATGTTTCATTTAACAAAAATTGAACATAGAAATTTTAATGAAGGTCTGTTAAGATGGGTTAGTCAGAAGTATATGAAATTTTTAATGAACTTAGCAAGATATTTAGTTAGCAAAACCTTGAAGCGGTTTAGGGAAACAAATCATGATGGAAAGCTGGATAATTTCATAGAAATTGAAGAATATCCAGACTGTTGCAGCAATTTCTCTCAAATCGCCAAGAAACTAATTACTGTGAAATCAAATGACATCATATTCAGCAATGAATCAATGTTTTGTTTATGGGTGAATGATGATTATAAAAGGGTGCGGCAACATCGAGGGGAAAAGCGGAATTTGGAGTTCCTACAAAGACGATAAATATTAATTTAATACCTGGGGTTATGGCCAACTAATTATTTTTTTTGAGAAAAATGTCAAGAATATCAAGAAGAAATATATCATAAAATAATATAAAATAACTACTACTAAACATTAGTCATTGATCGGATATGATAGTGATATTACAAAAAGCCGGATACTGGATATCCGGCGTATCTAGCCAGCCATTATGTGCAACTGTCAGTTTCAGTATCAGTTTTATCTCATATACAGGTGGCCGGCATCTTCTAAATCAGGGATATATGACAAAACCATATATGAATAGTATCTCAAGTTGTTTTTGAGATATCTTTTGAGACAAGTTTGTTGCTTTTAATAAAAATAACATTTTCGTTAATAATTTTTGAAGAAATATTAAAAAATTGAATTCTTAAAATATTACGATGAAACATGCTCGGAACTCAATCCATTCTCGCGATAGCAATTTTTGGACTCAACCTAAAATTTTAGCATTTTGTAAAATTTACAATTTTCTTAATTTTAATATCCAGCCAAAGCCGGATATTCAGCACCTATCCGGTACCGATCGCATTTTCAGAAATGGCCGCATAGTCTGGATACCAGACAGTTGACGGATATCCGTTCTAACCTTCCTAAATATCATCATAAATAAATTGAATAAATTGACGGATTTAAGATCAAAGACTAGATATTATTATAAGTACGAAGGCTTTCATGACCGGTGTTGATTGAACTAAAATTAGAACTAACACTAAAACTATCGCTAGAACTATCGCTAGGACTAATACTAGATCTAACACTAGAAACTGTCGAGTTCAAAGTGACATTTACTATCAAACCCAGTGATCTTCTAGTGATAGTTCGTGTAGTGTAAGTGTTAGTTCTAGTCAAGTAAGATAACCAAAGTGATCACACACTAAATCCAACATATATGTTTGATTTTACTCTTGTTTTGGTAAAATCAGATATATAATTATCTATATATTTGATTTTACGTGCCTGAAGAAGTGTATATTAAAGGCAGGTGTTTCAAAATTTGGAATTCAAATTTGGAAATCAAATTGGCGGTGGTGTTGGGTTGGGTTGGCGTATTCCCAGTTTTGAGAAGTTGAAACAGTTGTACAATCGTGGATTTGTCATTTAAAAAATAAAAGCATATACTTTCTGTCTATCTTTGCTCATACCGCAGTGTGATGAGTTGATATGTGCTGGAGATATTAATATTGATTTGATGAATCCCAGTCATGATCCCAGCCCTTGGTTTTTCAGAGATACTTGAAGGTTATGGTTTGCATGTTAACGAACCAATTCGTACTACACCTGGTACTGAGACACTCATTGATGATGTGGTTACATCTTATGTTAATGTTTCTGATTTGTCATTTAAGTTTCTTCATGACCTTACTGATCATGAACAGATATATTGTTACCTTAGTATTTCAGATGAGAGGAGAAGCTTAGAGGATGTGATCAGAACCTACAGAGATTTGACTACATTCTACACAGCTGTTTGACCTGGTGACTCCCTTGCTTTAGAGATAGTTTTTAGATCAAATACAAAAAGGCTAATATTGAACTGGCACCTAATGAATATAAATCATTCAGAAAACATGTTGCACGTACAATAAAGACCGAATAGAAGGCTTACAATGAATCATCATTTAAAAATAAACATTCCAGAGAACTTTGGAAATCACTAAGACATCTGAATGTTACAAAATCAAAAGTGGGTTCGTCCACAACATTTGATTAATACCTTCCACGTATTAATGATAAATTTTTACAAATTTTTCGCGGCGGGCCATTTGTTAAATATCAAATCTGGCAGTGTGAGATATAATGAAACCTCGGCTGTGATGATACATTACTTTGTCCTTTCATCACTCCTTACGTCACACATATTATTAATATATGCTTATTGAAGTCAACCTTTCCAAAATATTGGAAGATATCTTTAGTAACATCTTTGCCAAAGATTAAAAATCATATGACATTTTCAAACCTGCCGCCGATTAGTATATTATATGTTTTATCTAGTGTTAGAAAGAATTATGAATGATCAAATTCGGGAATTTGTCAATAAATTCAACATTGTGCCAAGGACACAGTCTGGATTTGGTGTTATCTACAGTTACACCAAATCCACACGACACAGCGTTAATGTATGTAGTTGTTAACATACGTTTTGAGGCGGATCAAAGTAGACTTACTGGATTAGTTCTGCTTGACTACAGTAGGGTCTTTGATCAGCTATCTTATCCTTTATTTAGTTTAACGATTCTGCTATAATCATGACTGATTATAGCCCTGAGGAGTGCTGCAGGTTTGATCTTGGGGCCTCTACCATTTTGTATCTACATTCTAATTTTTCGACAGTTTTGAAATATTCAGAGTCAAATTTTTATGCGTACGATTCCCAAATCTATCTATCGTTCTTGTATGGGACATGGCATCTGCTCAAGTTTAATTGAGTGAGGACATAAATAATCTAATAGATGTAGCCACTAGATATTCGTTACGGGTAAATTCAAGTTCATCAATGGTTATGCTCCTTGGCAGGCGGTTGCACGCGATTCTCGTGCAGAAAATTTTAAAATTAATATTGTGGGGAATGTACTGCTGTTAGAGAGTGTGCTAGAAATTTGGGATTACGGCTCCAGTCGACTCTTAGGCCCGTATTCAGAGACGAGGATACATCATGTACTCGGGTATAATTGTAACCTCCAATCTGTTCGGACGCGCTCGAGAGACGAGAAGACGTTGGCCGTCTCAAACCCGAACGTGCCCGAACAGATTGGAGGTTACAATTGTACCCGGGTACATGATGTATCCTCATCTCTGAACACGGGCCTTAGATTCGAAAACCACATTTGGACAAAACAAAAATTTTATTTGCTGTTTTGAAGCTCATATACAGCATGAGGAATATTTTAAATCACAACACGAAGGTTATGCTTTGCGATTCCTTAGTACTGAGCCATTTTAGCTTTTGTAATACAATATATCATAGTTGTCTGAACTATGATATATTGAAAAAACATCACAAAGGATTCAGCGTGTTCAAAATTCATGTCTTCTAATGATTCTCGGGTTTCGCCAAGGATGCCCTGTTTCATACAGGCTGATCGATCTTGGGTGGCTGAATATATTTAACAGTCGCTTATACCATATGGTTTCATTTTATGATAAATTGCTATTGCTTAAATGTCGATCTTATTTGTATGACATTGTTTGTCTGATAAGAATACATTCCGCACATATAGTTCATAGCGTAAATGTTCGAGCGGTAGTGTGACCCCTTGCGATTGTCACACCACCGCTGCATGTGACTTCATCATTTAAGAGATCATTTTCTTACAACTTAGCAAAACAAAATTTATATGGAGAATAATGTATTTAAAACATTTTCCGGTAACAGCGGTTATAAATATCTCGAATTTAGTTCGTTGTAGCCGGAAGCTTATTTTAATTGGATGTGTTATAAACGACTTACACTGTATATCATCGGTCAACATTATATATAGGTAAAATGTAGTATTTTACGCATCACCTTAAAATAAAGTGATGAAGCCTTAAATTCGTAACTATTATTTAATTCTTAAGAATAAGGTTAGAGTGATTTTTAAAATTTAACCATATTTCTTCCAAAATTCGTCAGTCTTTATTTATCTCAAAATTTTACACATGCAATATATGAAGTTTTATACACCATCTTGAAGAAGTCTCTTTAATATCGTATAATAATCATAATTTTTTGATATCCCCAGTGATCTCAATGTTTCATGTTTACAACTCATGGAGTTTTATGCACTATCTCACACTTTACGCAGGTTTAAATTCTCTAAGTTTTAATTTTATATATTAACATTACTTATTTCTCAAAATTCATAAATATGCGATTTTTCGAATCTGTCCCAATTTTTAATATAAAAAGGTTTTCTGATATCATTATTTCACGCCAAATTTCATATGTCTTTATTTTCATAATCTTTAATAAAGCCTAAAGATCCGAAATATTAATTATCACTTAAATTATCATCATAGGCGATAGTCATTCTTCGAAACAACTCATACGCTAACGATTTCGACACAAAAATGAATTGGACGAATATAGAAAAGCTTGTAGTTCAAAATAAAGTAACTTGAGGAGGAGTTGCAACTCATCACCACGATTAGAAAATCACTCAGTCCAAAGACGGATATGGCCTCGATTTATTCAAATGGCCTACACGACAAATTCCCTTTTAAAGGTTGCCAATTTGTTAGTTTTAAATAGACGCGTTTGTCTTTCGGCCCACAACGTTCGGTCCACATCCGCGGTTCTCACATTGATAAATGTGACGCAATCTGGCGAAAAGTGGACTTCCCTTCACGTCGTAGGACAATGGTAAAGAATCCAACGGATCGAGCCTAACGAGCCTGGAGATATTTTAATCATATTATAACGCAACCATTACTTACGTGTCGCAATTGATGGCGGAATGGAGGAACTTGTTAAAATTGCTCCGAGAGCGTCTTGTTACGGTTACCTTTCGGAGTAAATTTGCAATAGATTATGGTCTTAATATATTGCGCAATATCGCAGGAGGTATAGAAAGGATCCAGTTGCGGTTGCATGCGGAGCCTCATCACGTCTGAGGTGAAAGAACATGCGTAAAAAAAGAAGTGAAAATCATATCTGATTTTCGTTCGAATTCGTGCGTTCGTCAGAATGCGTGTTAATATGGTAATGAAGATGTTGGAGCGTCAATTTAAGTGTGTTTTTTTTCTTTTCGGTTGAGAAACTATATTTTAGGTTATATAATTAAGAAAATTGAAGCGGAGGTTATATAAGTCAAATCAAAACAATTACTTTCACACCTTTAAATTTAATTTATAGTTATTTCAGTTCAACGAGAATGGATGAGTTGTCAGCTTGATTTGTTTAGTAAGATTGTTTCTCAATAGTTAATCTTTTCACCGTCTATATTTAGGCGTGCAAGAAATCGAATCAACACAAGCTTGCTTCTGAAAAATCCAAAAGAAGCGAAAGAATTCGGTGCTAAATAACTTTTTCCAGTAGCCTCCCGGATCGGTACCGTTTCTTTATGGTATCGTGTCTTCGCTGTTGTATGCGTTTATCTATCGGTGCCTAGAAAAGTGTGGCCGTGTGTGGTCCGTGTGTGGCAGTCTGTGCAGATCGGCGACCGACTGCTTCTCCGAGGAAAAAAAATTACAACACCTAATGCATTCCATAAATGTTTTTATTTTCCGTTTAAAAATTTTAATTGCAGAAAACGGCCAGTGCCCAGCTAAATAAAGCCGGGCGATTCGGTTTTATGGCGGCATTGCGAGCTCCTTTACGGCAAAGACGGCCCATTATAAAAATGTTAATTCGATTAACTCCAATTAGCGCGGAGATTTAATTGAGTCCGACTGGCTGGACATAATTACCCGTCCGACCAGATTTATCCGAGCGATATACTTTTCTAACGTGCCTGCTGACTCCAAACAAATCGTTCGCGAGCTTCACGTTGCTCGCTGAACGTCACTCCATTATTCATAAGGATCGCAAGAGAAAATCTCATGAGATCTAGCTGTTTCATTTCATAAATATTAAAACTAACACTAATAGCGTTGATTACAAACACTTCAAAATCACTCAAGAGCTGAGTGATAATCTAAACTCTAAAGTCTGGGTTAATAACAGAACTACCACATTGATTGATAGTAGATATAGTCCAAATGTAATAAATCCTGTCATTCGACACGCCAACCTCTTGCCTCGAAGCAAGACGGGCTTTTTATTAAACTCGTATGACTTATGGCAAATGGCTTCGAGTGACTAGGAACCGAATAGGGAAAAGAATTCAACCTCTATTCAAATGCTTTGTGGGAATTTTGAACAGTTACGACACTTAAATGAGGAACAACGCACATAACTTTTGTATTTAATACGTACGAAATAAGTTATTTACCTCTTTACAAGTCATATAGCTTCGTCGTTTAAATAAATAACGCGCCGACTAATTAATTCAAACGCGCCCATCTCTCTCGGGCATAATGAGAATTATACGCTTATTAATTCGCCTTGACCCGTTTTAACGGGTAAAGAGCCGCGATAATGCTAATGAAATCTGTCGTCCGGGTGAGTTATGTTGGTCGGAGTCGGAAAGACTAAAGTTCCTAAAATAATTCCCTCTTGGTCGACGTTCACATATTTCACACGTGTCGGCGAACTATGTGACCGTGGACAATATAAGACAATATATATATCGGCTGGAATGGAGATGTATACATTTCCGTGGCGGAGGCGGCCTGCAAGATGTTAACCCGCGCAGGTTAAAGGTCACCGAGTGAACTCTTAAAGTTAGCGGTCTCTTTCATCTCACCTTACCATTACCGAGACTCTTCTTCATATTATTATTGTTCTCTCTACGAACATATCTCTTACTTCTAGTGCTTGTCTCCGTTTTAAAATAGTATTAAAAATAAATTAAACTACTCGGATAACGTGAATTTATAAATTTTTAATGGCAAATATAAAATTCTTATTGTGCTAAATCATGTTTTTAATTTGCAACGTACGTGCTTAGCTTAAATTTTCATTTCGATAAAACCACTCTTTGTGTAACAAGGTAACCGCAAATTGCCTTTATATGTATAATATAAATTAAATTTTATCGACCTTGCAAGCAGCGGCATGCTTCTATCTACGATCCATATCGAGTAATAAATCGTACCATAGTTTTCCCGAGGCAATTCCTCATTGATTCTAAATTAACGTCCTGATCAGATAACTTAAATTAACGTACTAATAAATTCTTAATAGATTGATCATTAATATTTACGTTGATGATATTAGAAGATACGTTAAGTAAGTATAATGGGAGTGTCATATTTTGCAATTCAATTAGTTTCAATTAAATGATTTAGACTACAGTAATTTCGGATTAATGTAAAAAACAATTTTCTAAGTTTAAAACGATTTTCTAGTTAGATTATTTGATAATACACCAAAAATTACATAATTCGGACATTAATTTTCATTAAAGTTTTTCAAAAGATATATACGAATTATATGATCCAATTAATGAATTAAAAACAATTTTTCAATACATTTATTTAATAGCAATAATCTTTAATGATTCGTTAAAGTTTCGTGATCCCTTATTATTTATTTAGTACGTAATGTAGTATGGTACACGGAATTTGCAATTTAATGTATTATCGTCATAGGTGTGAAATTCCCCATTAATTAAGAAACGAGAACACCCAAAACCCGCCAGTGAAAAGATACGGTGGGCCGAGTTTACAGTTTTATGACTACTCATTGGTGAAAGGTGTTTAATTAAATAAATTGCCGACACCATTTTGGACTTGTTATGAAATGTATTTCCTCCAGATTAATTTGTTATCGATGTATACTCCCAAAAGTCATACAGTCCTTGTTTTCATTAAAAAAATCACGAAAGAGGGTCATTAATCAATTCAGTGATTAAAACGTTGATTGTAATGATAATTAATTACTAAAGAGACATCTAAAGAGTCCTTGTTTATCTCTTGCCTTTTATTTAACGCAAGCTCGTGATGTACAAGATTTCCTCATAATTGAATGTCTCAAAATGAATCTTTGTTTGATAAAAATTCTTGTTTGGATCTTCAAATTTATTGATCATTAGAATCTTTGTGGGTATCTATATCAGTGTTTCTCAATCTATAGGTCGCGAAGTGGTTTTTCTTACACGAGAGATATGTTCCCAAAAAAATCGTGTGAAAAGAGACTTAGGTGTAAACAATGTTAAAAAATTCTTTTAGTTAAGAATTTATTTCGTGCTTAGATGGAATTTTTTGTTATTTATAAATGAAAGTACGCAGCTTATCGAAAGCAGGAAAAACTGAGTATTTCAATTGCTTTTTGAGATATTATGTTTTGAAATCATCCTCAGTTCATGGTACTTTATAAAATTAAAAATTTCATCTTTAATCATTAAAAAAAATTGAATTCCTAGGCTATCTTAATACAATTATTAATGATTTATAAAGGAAATCATGTACTTTTATATTTTGTAATAATATACTTTTCCGAGAACAAACCCAACCGTGCATATCTCAATCCCTTTTTAAGATATAAAATTTTAAACTCATCCTAAATTTGTAGCACTTCATCAAAAATTTAATTACTCATTTTTGAAAAATCGAATTCTTAAGATATCTTGATGAATTTTTAGTAGATTTATAAAGGAAAATTCGCAACTTTGCGAGCACAAATCTATTACGTGGGTTCTCAATTCATTTTTGAGATATCAAGCGTTGAACTCAACTTACATTTCTGACATTTAATAAAATTTAAAATTTCGTTAATCATTTTTGAAAAATCATTAGATTGAATTCTTAAGATATCTTGATGAATAGTTTTATGATTTATAAAGAAACTTATGCATTTTACCGAAACCTAAACTATGTGTGAGCATCGCAATTTCAGCATCAATAAAATCCATGCGTGGGTTCGCAATTCGTTCTTGAGGTATCAAGCGTTGAAAAATTTCCGCAATCGTTTTTGAAAAATCATTAAAAATCGAATTCTTAAGATATCTTGATGAATTGTTATGTAATTTATAAAGGAAAGCCTGCATTTTCCAGAGAACACTTAGTTTGCCTAGGAATCTCAATTCGTTTTTGAGATATAAAGTTTCAAATTCAACCTAAATTTGTAGCATTTAGATAGTTTTGCAAATTACAAAGGACTGTATGCAGTTTTCTGCTAATAATATCATTAAGTATCTCATCTCATTTTTGTCATATCAGGTATTAAACTCTTCCTAAATTTGTAACATTTCATAAATTTAAGAATCTCCTTAATCATTTGGCGATGGTTAACTTAAGGTTCATTGTGTAATTAACAAGATTAAGAAGACAAAAAGATCCAAATTTTTGCTCCACAATGATGTTTACTTTATTTTATTTTCTATTTTCAATCTGTATTACATGTATTTCGCTTTTATCAAAAAAGCGTCATTAGTTACAACTAAAGTAATTAAATGAGATAATTATAGTCAGAGGTGTAAAAAATAACTAATAATTACCGTCAGTTACATCAAAGGTTGCAATGAATTGAAATGGAATAACATATCCAAAGCTCCTTAAGATCAGAATTTTTTAATTACAATTACAAAAAGATTAAAAAAGGTTGACACTATCAATAAATAGATATTAAGTGTAAGAAATAAGTTGAAACTTAACATAAAGTTATCACTATTAAAAATTAAGATTGCCATAACATATAAGAGCCAAAGCAAAATACTTTCAAACAGACAGATGACAAAACTTGTAAAGAGCGAAGAATGTTGGACTTGAGTTATTTTATTAAGGTAATATGAAAATAATCTAGTTTGAAAAATTTTGTCTAATCATTAATTAAATGGTGAGAATTAGATTTGTTGTTTCCTAATAAAGTATTCCAACTTCCTTAATTTCTATAAATATTTTAGGAGGGAAATATTCAAAAGATTAGATTTACGTCCTGTTTCTGTTAAATGTTTAAAAAAGTGTAGAATCACTTTTTCAAATGTGTTCCTTGTACCTAGGTTTTATATTGCGCCCCGGTTGACCAAAGTAAGAACAATCAAAATCAGCACAAACTAGTTTATAAATAGCAGTTTTTGACAAGCAGTTGATAAGCACTGTTGACAAGCAGTTGACCCAATTTATTATTGGCAAAAAGTACGGGTATAATTTTATGTAATTTCAAAATATGGGTCAAAGAATTTTATAAATTAGGATGATAAGGGATTGAAACGAATTTAAGCTTTTAGTTAATTCTCAGGCAGATTTGTCTTAAATAATTGTTATTCTCTTCGGGAAATTCAAAAGATATATAATAAATTCCAAAATAATCTTACCAATAAGATGATCTAATTCTGAGAAAACCGAATTAGATGTAGCACTACCAAAATTCTCGAATTGAGTCGTGTAAGCGCTTTGTGATCTACAAAATACTGCAAAATGAACAAACTTTTTAAAATGACAATTCATCTTTACTTGTGATTCAAAAACATTATTTACAGAATAATACTCAAATGATTACATCATTTTATAAAATTTTATGTTTGAAAATAACATCTCTCAGGCGCCGGTCTTTTTCAGCGATGCATTTTTCAAGCCGTTCTCGGAAGTTGACTTCCACTCTCTTCAACTTTGTTCTGTAGATTTAACACAAGTAATGTAACATTGTTTTTTAAAGAAAACATCTGTACATTATGCCTTATTGTGATAATTTAGGTTCTCCTTTAAGGATTCCATGTATTGGTAAGGTTTGTAGTTAATGAAAAACCATGAAGAACTATTTTACATCTAACTTTATTACTAAGCAAAATTGTGCTGACCTGCAATATTACTTTACATTATTGCAATGGTTACTTCCTTACTGCCTCACAATTTGGGTAACAAAAGACTATCCAAGGTGAAGAATTTCTTTTCTTAAAGGAAATTAAATATTTAGGAGGAGCTCTGGATAAAACCCTGTCATGAAATGGACATTTGTAGGAAGTTTCACATAAAGCTAGACTATCATTGCGGACATATCATAGTCTCTGTGGAAAATTTAGGTTTACCCTAAAAGACTGTACTGGTTCTATTTAATTGGTTAAATCTATGACCACATATGTAACGAAAACAGTCAACGATCTACAAACTTTCAAGAATACAACAATTAGCTGGATTCATAATCTTTGGTGATATAAGCTTAGCGCCAACTCTAAGAATGGATGTTCTACTTGGGCTCACTCTTTTGCACGTGTGTTAAAAAGCATATAAAGTAGTTAAAACTACTATTCATTTTAGATTTAAGCAAGAAAATCAAGATAACGAGAATGAGTTTTAAGATGATTTAACAAATTACACTACCTACTACCAAAAAGGTTAGCCAGTGAGACAAAGAATGACAAAAACAAAAAATGAGAAATAACAAAAGATTTTCAAGCTTTTCTTGGTGAAATTGGACAATATGTGGGACGGAAACAGCAACGTTATACTCGGTGAGGGCGAATTATTGCGATTCACAGGGAATAGTGACAAGTTCGATCAAAATTATGGTGATGAAATTATTGGTGGATGAAATAGATGATGCTAGATATTCGATCGAATGGGAGAAACCATTGTTAAAAGGTGAGTAGATATAAAAAAGCCTTGGGAGTAGATACAGATAAACACTAAATTTCACAAACAGCTAACATGTCACACTTAATACCAGAATTTAATCCGAATAAACTAGGCGATCTCACAGTACCACAATGGGTTCAAAAAATTTCAATGGAATCCTAACAGTATACCATTTAATGCCATCTCAAAATTACGCGAAGACACAATATTCTGATTTGAAGGATACCGAATATTATTGGTTTACTTTTCGAAACCAAATTCTTGCTGATTTTGCTGTATTAAAATGGAATTCAAGCTTGGTCAATTCAAGGTATATATCAGCATCGCCAATGCTGATATATACGTTGAATTGACCAAGCGCAAAAAACGAAATAACGCAACTTATGAGCAGTATGTGTACGATGTAAACGAAATTGTGAGTAAGGGAACCATAAGTGAACGAGCTGTAACAAAATATATTATTTCTGAAATAATGGATAAGGATTTATCAAGGTTATTGGCGGTTAGTTATCTAAATCATACACATAAATTACTAGTAAAAATGAAATATTAAGGATCAGAGTACTAACCACCTGCATGGAAGATGATCTATTCCTCCACCCGCTACATCAAACTTTATGATAATAGTCAATAAGGCTGATGCTGCCAAAAGATCTGAGTATTCTGAAAGGATATGCTACAATTGCAACGAATATGGTCGTATCATATATGGTAAAAAGAAGCTTCGTTCTTATGCATATGAACGTGTTGGGCACAAAAAAAAGCGGTAAGAGGAAGGATAAGAGAAATATCAATTGTATTAGAAATGTCAATTGTGTAATCGGAATTAGTAAATATGTACAAAAATTGACAAAAATTAACGACCTTTATAGACTTGGGACATGATGCTGTGACTCCAAGGGAAGACGTCTACTATTTCAAAAAACCGCAAACCGAAATGCCCATGAATCAGCTCGAGAAGTTAAAATTGCCAACGTTAACGTACTTACCCTTCATATTAATCGCAGCAATTGGCTCTCAACCAGAAGCTCCAAGAGCAGAAATTGACGAATATACTCGATACTTTACGGAAACGATCACAATCTAACGAAGACAAACAAATTTATGAAGACTATCAATTGAAAGATAACCGAGTATGCACATTGTCAACATTGATCACTTGGGAAAATTTCGTAAGAGTTCCAAAGGCAACGTTCATATTCTGGTATGTGTTGATAACTTTAAGAAGTATTTCTACATGAAGAATCTCCTACTAGATTGCTGACGGACACGGATGCGGCATTTACGTTAACGAAATATAAAGAATATTAGAATACATAGAGATAACCATATCATACATGTTAACAATCCTACATCAACTCCAAAAGCAAAAGATGACTACGTATGAGGATGGCAAAGATTTGGATATAGTACGCTATCAACAATATCCAAAACAATAATACTAAAAAGTCTGCCCATGATTTATTATTGTTACCAACCTAGAAATGCCTAGTAAAACCGATTAATACTAACTTTTCAATAAGGAGAATAAAATGAAGAGAAACTCGATTAAATAAGTAGAGAAGCTTTGGAAAAGATAGAAGTAACACAGCAGAAAGAACGATTTCATCAAAGATTAGCGATTCTTTACTCAAGAGAGAACCGGTAGCTACTGGCGAAAATAAAAAGTTGAAAGCATCGTTTAAAGGTCCATAAATTATAGTTGAAGCTTTAGGACACAATCGATCTAAGATAACTGATATTAAAGGCGGTGGTTCGTATTCAACGATCATTTAATCAGCTGATAAAATGAAACCATGCTGTCGGGTCAAGATAGTCCGTTAAACAGTAATTGTTACGATATACTCCATATTGCCGTCTCGATCATTTTGGGTTTTGATTTTGATCCATCTTAATTTCCAAATGAAGCTGTGGAATCTTAAAACATATAGACATGTTATCTTCCGTGTGACCATTGTTGATTCGTTCGTAAATTCCAATGTTTATAGAACAGCAAAAATAGTTGTATTTTTATTTAAACGTTTGGTCTATTCATTCACTGCCAGTAACCTTTGAGCAATGCAATAAACGTTATGAGGTTAACGCTATTTAAGGATCAGACTGAAAAACAATTTTCAATGTAAGCAATGCTAAGTCCCCAGCGTTTACTACAGTGCCATATATCTTTTTGAGGAATAAGTACCCCAAGAACGTTAATATAACTAAATTCCAGGGTTTACGATAAATTAAGCACTTTTACTGATTTAATTTAATACTGATTAATTATAGTTGTAAAAAAATTTTATTGTTTCAATTGACATGTTTCGCCTATTCTATGTAAACATCATCAGAATAGTGGTTATGTTCCTTAAACCATGGAATTTATTTAATATACTGGTTTAAATGGACTTTAAAATTAATTTTGATCATATTAATATAACGGTCTGAATGTTGTAATTGAACTGAATCTTGAACCCATTTCGTTCGTGCAACCCAGCCCTGGGGCGCCTAATATTTCTGACGGCTGATATCTCTAACTGATTTAAAACTGTATCTGAAGACATTTTTTGATGAAGCTCTCTACAATCAATAGTTTCTGGAATAGCATACTTCACAAACTGATTTGGCAACCCTTACATTTAAAGTAAAGTAAAACTAGTATTAATACTAGACATAGAAGTGGAAAGATTCAGGTTTAGCCGTACATCTCCCAAGATGGCTAAACCCGAACGATTCTAACCCAACCCGGTATGTTCAGTCAAACATACCGGGTTGGGTTAAGTAGGGTTTAAAACTGGAACTAACATTACACATAGAACTATAATATTCCTCTTTAAGCTTGATATAAAACTAATACGTAGATTTAAATTATTTGATACATAATATAATCTTTTAAATTTTGAAACCCAATCACCTCTGCTGCTAATATTTAGCATACCACAAATATTTTGATTTCATACCAATTTTTTAAGTTATTTCACCAAATAAGTACTCATGACGTCATCAGTGTATTTTATTTTTAAAAATTGAGTTGAATGGTTTGCTCACCTAACGGTCTGATGTACCGATCAATTTTTACATTACTTTATAGACGAGTAATTGAAGTTATAACTCCGAGTCGTAAAACATTATTTGTGATTGCAGTTTTTGTTTATTTTCTATTATTTTTGGAAGAAATTGATGCTATTGTGTATAACTCTTTCATAGTAGTTACATGGCTATTACATTTTTCCTTAATATCATAAATCACAAATATAGAATTCATAATTTAATTACTTGTTTAGCAATGAAACTGTTCATTTTCAATCATTTTCGTAATTCTATCTTTGTTTCCATAAGATATTTTGCAATATACATTACTTATTAAGTTTATATTATAGCATTAAAGCTATGATTACAACAATTATAATTTGAGGCACAACAGGAACAATCGAGTGAGTTTGAATAGGTACTTTAGAAATAGTTAATTGCTCATTAATAGTATTATATGTCGTCCATGTTGATACAGTTATACCATTTTTTAATTAAAATAATAAATGATTGCATATAATAATTACCATTTCAATTAAAACAAAAAAATATTAAAAAATAACACATTTTGAAATGTAATTATGTTTTTAAATCATTCAGAAAGGAATGTTAGTTTTGAAATAGCTATTATTTGAACATTTTATGTTGGAGTAGGTGTATAACTGTTATTAACAAAGCGACTTCCTGAACAAGACAAGAAGTTACCCATGGGTGTCTTCTCCCACATTCTACGACCAGTTCAGGTGTAGTCGTTATCGTCACCGGATCGGTTGCCCGGATATGGTTTTCGCCGATAATTAAATAAAATTTACAAAGAGAGTGTCGTTCACGATGCTTCTGCTGTGATTATTCTAGGAATGTACGGGAAACCGCCGTCAACCCACGCAATATTACTGTTTCCATCTTCCGTTAGGTATACCACACCCGATCCACTAAATTTCGTCAGGTGATTGCGACCGGTACGGAAGGAGTAGAGAAGAAGGTGCGACCAGTTGAAGAGGTGCTAATAGAACGACATAAAACGCTAACGGCGTTTATTGGTTAAAATATTCGCCTTGCGGTTGCAATTCGCAATCGGGGTTTAACGGCGGCAATATTTCCCGAGCAAACGCTAATTGGCCGGCGACAGGTGTTTGCACTTTCCCGCACTCAAATCGACCGTAGCCCGAAAGTTATTATCCGACAGATAGTACATGGCGTAATACCGCTAACGTAGAGCGACCTTGAATGCGAAGAATCGGGATGAATACGAGATGTCGGATGATTCGTCGCAATCACCATAGCAATCGGTCCTCGTCGTGACCTTATTAATTCTTAAAGGAGCTTTCATCAGGTCATCGCGTATGCATATATGCGCATCGAGCAATCGTAAAGGCGACTGGGTTTCAATCTTAATCGTATTGTTTCGCCGCAGCGATTCTCACACCTCCTAACAACTATATCACCTACAGGTGTGACTCAGATGGGTTTGTCCCTAGAGGGCGCTCCTCATTATACTTACATTATATTTAAATTAAATTAGACATGATTTATACTCCAACCCGATGGACGGACCTATGTGGGTTTCACCACTGTTTCGGTGAAGTACACAGGACCGTAATGAAAACTAAAACCCTATTTCTTTTTCCGTTTTTTTATTTTTCTTTAGTGGTCTTAATAATCAATCTTGAGATAATTGTTTGTCTTAGGGCATTCGCATTGTCTCATCTTAATCTCTCAATGGGTTCTTGGCGCGTCCGTGGAATTCCTCTTCATCCCCTTTACCAGCTTTACGATTTTTCGAGATGCACGCTTGAATTAACGGGCTATTGTTCGTCGATGTACGCGGACCCGCAGACGTCGACGGCGACGACGTTAGGTAAAGATCGACCGCCATTATTGCTAATTCCGTGCGACCGCAATTTGGTGTGATTCCGCGAGACGCGGTGCAATCAGATCACATAAAAAACCTTGCCTTTGTCGGTATCAATTATTATGTCCTCCGGTAGCGGTTGCGGTCGGATCGCCCAGGAAGAGTCATTACCCATTTACTATTCGGCAAAAATCGGTCTCCTCACGTTGCTGACCTCCACTTCTGTATCCATTCCTGATTCCATTGTCTCTCTTAACAATTATAATTCGCATTGAATGCATTTCCATTACCGATTAACATAAATTATTTGCAATACATGATTTTTGAGAATAATCATTGTTACAGTTATTTCACAATATGATTTGCTTTTAATGTTGATCCAAAGTAAATTAAATTCACATCATCGCAATGATAGAGACTAAATTTAAATATGTGGTCAATCAAAAGTGGTTGAAAGATGGTCGAAGTAACTTATAGCCAGTATTGAAGTCTTCTACAACCAGTCTCCTCTACAAAGCTAGAAAAATCGCATTGATTACTAAAGGAGATCTAGATTTTAGATTATACCGTACTGTAAAAATTAACTCTTTTTGTGTCTATTGTCCACAATCAGTTGCAAGTTGTCATTCAAATTTTGAGTTGCTGATTTCAAATGTGCCTGAATATCTGATTTTGAAAGGTAAGTGAAGATCTAATAGAATTTGTTTTTTGCACCTTAGTATAAGGCAAAACAGATCTAACCTTTAGTGGTAGTGTCATATTTGCACCACTTCTGGTTACACCGGAAACTCCTACCAGTTTCACTATTTTGACAAAAAAACATTAAAACTAACTATTCAATTACAGTTAAATTCCAACAAACATCCGCTAACTAATACTAGTACTACTAATCTTTTTGCGCTGAACCAATCTTTAAATGGTGCTATTATCTGATGAATTCGTTCACCGTATTCATCTGATCCCATTGGATGATTGTTGGAATTGTTGTTGTTATTGGAATTGTTTTTCATGGTATTCTAAATGGGGATAGTGAAAATAGATAGTGAAAAAAGGACTTTTAATGATACTCGTACATTAAAGTTGCTTAAAGCTATCAAAGTATCAGAAATAAGGAATCGCCATTAACAGATTGTCTGCCTGTACGTGGCAGCCAAATAATGTTCTATAACAGCTTTAAAGCTGTCCACAACAATTTGTTAATTTTTGACAATTAATATATAAATTATATACCTACATTATGAATGCGTGTAAAGCTAACTAGAAAAATTTGTGCAAAAAGTAGAAATAACGATATAAAACATTTGGTTACCCAATATTAAAGACATCCTAATGTTCCTACACAAGCTATACTTTTATTAGGAAAAATCGTAGTTTTGTAGAAAAGTAAAAAATATATGTATATAAGACAAAATGATAATATGTTTGGATCTGTATATAACAACAGTAATAGATTGCATAATATATAGATTACATAAAAAATAACAAGAGATAAACTCATAAGGAGTAAACTTAAT
Source organism: Onthophagus sagittarius (assembly GCA_036711965.1). Lineage (NCBI taxonomy): Eukaryota > Metazoa > Arthropoda > Insecta > Coleoptera > Scarabaeidae > Onthophagus > Onthophagus sagittarius. The sequence goes on from JASERS010000001.1 coordinate 41,510,701, forward strand.
AAAAAACGGTGATGATGGCAACATAGTTTAACAAAACATGAAAATTTCAAAATTATATGATTTTCTGCCTATGCCTAACACAATTCTGCTCGTAATTTGTTTATGAATCAATTATACTCTAGTATGTAAGAGCAAGTAACCTTCTTTGCCTAATATCTTTAGCTATCGTCAAAATATTATCAACCTTCTAAATGCTTATCAGTCTCACTATGGAAAATATTATATTAGTGTATATGTTGCAGTTATCTGTTGTACATCTAGAATATGTCACAGAAAATGTACAGGAGAAATCTGCAAAATGCATGCATTCGATTTAGAAATATATACTCTTTTGTCACAGCTAATAAATGGCTGTAAAAAATAACCGGCATAAAAAGGCATCACCTAAAATTATAATCAATTTTAAACTACAATAACATTAGAACGTATTCCTTTGTCAATATTTCTACATATTCAATAAAAATAATAAAAAACATATAGAAAATAAGTATAATAATAATAAAAAATTTAATTTTAAACATAAGGAGTGACGATCAGTGATAATGGATATGTTGTTACAAAATAGACATACCATAACTTGGAGATAAAAAATTGTATCGTGATCTCGGTTTTTCGGATCCCGGGCTCCCGGTTTTGCAAGCTCTATTCCAGAGTATCCGCAGCCACATACATTACAATATCCATATCAGTTACCAAAAACGGCAAATATTATTGAAAAGTAGAAGAATCATTGGTTCTAATATGCAGCCCTATGCAACCCCACTCAACTCAATTGAATTCCAGATGCCAGTGTTTGAAGCAGTATTTTACAACATCACCGGCATTCTACGTCCCACTAGAAATTAGTATATCCAAGACAACAACGGATCAAAAATACTCATGGTCTTTAATTTATTACGTATTTATTTAATTGTTAAATACTTACAGCTTGCTTAACAACAACTTGTTAATAAAGTTAAAGTGTATTAAATAAAATAGTTACACAGTAAAAAAATGTTGTAACACGTACTAGAAGAGGCGTCTAGTACGTAATCATTTTTTATTACATTTATGGATTCTACATTAAATTCTAATTATATTTCATGTAGCACCCTTATGTTGATATTCAGCTGTCTATTCAATACAAATTGTGTAGTGTGTATTTATTTGTGTTTTAGGTACGGATCTCGCAGGCAACTATAGATTGGTTTTTGGGTCGGGATAATTTGTTCATTAAGGCTTATAATATTACTGTTAATTTCAATAAACTTGTTGATTTGGTACATTTCCATTATTTCCATAAGGTTGCTTTTATTAAGTTGGTGTAGTAATTTAATATTTTTATTTTCGTCAAATTCGTGGTTGTTGAAAATTAGATGTTTTCCGAATGCCGATTTTGAACTCTTTTTATGTTCTTTAAGCCTTGTTTGGATACTTCTTCCCGTTTCACCTATGTATGTGGCTGAACAGGTCCCACATTGCAATTGGTATATGCCACTTTTAGCGAGAGTTGTAGTCTTGTTTTTGTTATTAACTAATAATGCCTTCAGATTGTTTTTGTTTTTAAATGTCATTGTTATGTTGAACTTATGGAACATTTTCTTGATTTTATGGGATATTGCTCCTGGGTAAGTTATGGATCTGTACGTTGTTGGTTTATCAGGTTTTCGGTCGGATAGGGAAGTTGTTTCTTGAAGATTATATTTGTTTTGTATTTTCGAAAATATTCGTTGGATAAATGTCGGTGGGAAACTGTTTTCGCTTGCAATTTGGTGGATAATTTCGATCTCTTTTTCTAGGTCTTGTTGTTCCAATTTTGAATGGAAAGCTCTGTGTATATAAGCCCGGTATGCTGCCATTTTATGAGTTTCATCATGATGAGAATCGAATGGGATGGTAGTACTAGTTTGTGTAGGTTTTCTGTAGATGTGATATTTAATTTTGTTGTTTGAATGTCGTAGTGTATAGTCTAAGAAATTTAATTTTTGATTGTTTTCAATTAGACTTTCTTGATCTTCCTCATTCAATATTATAGCCACCATTACTAACTGTGTCAGTAAACATCTTGATCAACAGCATAAAAGAACGTATATAATACTAACACTTCACTGATGTGTTTAAATGGAACTTTGCACTAATACTGACAGCACAACGGTTCATATAAAACAGGCGATGATATTATTTATCACTAATACGAAAGTACGGATAAGGTACGAAACAGATACGCCACTGATGTGTGTAAATAGACCTTTAAACTACCATTTTTGGTTGCCTTAAATATCAGTGATGTTTGTAGAATTCGTGAAACAAACATTAATCAAGTTTAGAACATACCATAAAGCTAATAAACAATTGTTCCTGATAAGTCTTGTAAAATGCACAATTTAACAACATTAGAAAATTACCAATCTCATTAACATCATATAAAAACTACTACTTCACCCATACAATTAACTTAATTATTACATCTTCCATTTCTATATACATCTATATATACCTATATAAAAAGAATCTTTTATATATTTAGGTAAATGGAATTTCTAGGTTTAATATATCTAGATATAAATCTTTCTAACAATAAGTATAAAGAGTAATTAATACAATCAATTTGTCTAACATGTTAGATTTTGAGAATTAAATAAAATCTTCATTAGAGATTCGTAAAGTAGGCTGTGAAATGTAGGTAAGTTGAACTTCAGTTGCAAATATGAATTAAGGCTATGAAAGTAGGATAGATTAATATACTTAAAAGAATAGTTTATGTTCGTAAGTAAATGCGAATCAAAACAAGCGGTTGTTTAGAGAGTCACTCATTGCTAATATTATCGAGGTGCATGAACATGACGCAATAGGTTTGAAGTTGGCCAACTTGAAAAGTGTACGGTGGTGGCGGGAATTCATCACTAGATTGATTGACAATGATCGTAATGATACGATGATACCACGCTTTTCTACTAATTGTAAACAATGCACCCCTTTATTGTCATATTAGGGGCACGGCGCTTTCTAAAACCAGCGACGTTCACGCGTTGGAATGATCCACTCGCATTATAGTCGCGCATTATTGTGCGAATCCAGTCGACGGTTCAAGTCGACTCCGTAAATATTGGCATTGTTCGGAGTGGCGAGGACGAAGTCTCGCGTGTGCACGGCTCATGGGAAAATTTACGGCAGGTGTAAGCCTATCATTATCGGTTTTAAAAGTATTTTGTCACGACTCGGCGTTATGACCCATTTGAAAACAATGAGGCGCCCGCTATCAAAGTAATACGTAACGAACCATCGAAGGATGCAGCTAATAACGGTCCGCAACGTGGCCCGTATACAAGATCCACGATGCTTTCAATCCATAAGACTAAAGAATCTAAACGCGGGTAATGATGAAAGGAGAGCAATTAATTAAAATTCTTAGAACGAGCTGTGATGGTGTAGTATTAGGAATCAGTTATGTATAATCATCATTCATAGCGCATGAAAGTTATATTTAAACCATTACTTACAAAACAAGTAGAAACAAATGAGCATTGAAGGTACATACCAGAGATGCATATTCCACATACCTACACCATCCAATATCATATTTCACGAGCAACAAGCGACATCGACGGTCCGCAACGGGTCAAAGGTGTTTATAGGAAATAGGTCTTGGTATCATCTAACAGAGGGCCGGTTAATGTATGCGATGTTGCCGGATTGTGATTGATGCTAGACGCGGCCAGACCGATGGAGCATGAAGCCTGAGTGATTGGTTCCGCGTGATAAATGAGATATCCGGCGCGGCCGGTGTGAGATACCGGTTGCGACATGATAAATCGTCTCCGAGATGGGCACTTTTACATTTTAATAATTCAATATATTTTGGCCACCGCTCGGTAACCCTTTTATTTCGTTTATTCACCCGGCTCCCGCGGCATGAAATATGAGGTTACCTCAGATGGATATCTGTCTTCGATCGCGCTTGCCTCGCTATCGGAGGGCACCGATGCCCCGAAGATATTGCCGAAGTTGACGCCGTAAATTTAACGAGGGTTCGTGTAAACAACGCGTGCACTCAACGTTACAAATGAATTCAGCGATGCCCGAAACGCCCGGAAACCGCAGCGGCTCCGTTTTGCAAGTAAAACCACAGGCCACGGTAGTATGAAATATAACGAGTAATGATGTGATCCCCAGCGCACGTTGGACTGCTACCATCACGACGTTGACTTCGAGGTACACGACCCTCATTTTTACGATCTTAACATATGTCATGATCCATTTTTGTGCATGCGGAAACAACACTCTATCTGTTATTGACTTCAAAGAACACGATTTCTTGGAATATCGTTTGTCTAACGATATGTATAAGCTATTCCAGGTGTGGAATACTCAACCATATTGTAAACGGAAACAAGTTTTCGTGTTGTTTTAAAAGCAATTAATCAACCTTAAACTTTAATACAGTATGTCTCCGATCGAGTTACAAGGAGGGAAAAAAATTATTGCGTAAATTATGCGTCAGATATGATATATAACATTATTAACCGCGCAAATTGTATACTCTAAATATAGAAAGTAATTAATTATTTCCGTTCTTATATAAGTATTGAATTATTTTTACTAAATTAAAAATTTTTCAAATGGTTTCATGGTTACATATAACCATGGAAACAATAAAAATTACACCTCGTGTTGGTGAAAAGTACAGGAATAAATTAAAACATGGCTAAATAATTGAATAAAATGTTTAAATGTAAATTTGTGTAATAGCACACTATGTAAATAATAAATAATATATATTATTTATTTGTAAGTGAACATATTTGAAGATGAGTTCTAAATTCTTTATAACAATTACGAATTTACACCAGTGATAGAGATTCTATCGCATTAATTATTCTTATATAATTAGGTTCTCATAAGCTTTAATAGTTCTCCATCGTCTTCTAATGGTCCACTGTAAACAATTTGTTTCAATTGTCTCCAAAAATAAAAATCCATAATTGAAAGATCAGGACTGCATACTGACACAGTCAAATTGTAAATTTAACCATCCGGTCACCACGGTAACATTAACGGTATAAAAGGATAGTTCATCAAGTTGTTCATTAGAATAATTTTGTAACTTATCCAAGTATTTCTGTTCATTTACATTTCCAGCAAGAGATATGGCCCTGAGCTGGATAATTCCTCATCAAAAAATAATTAATAATTACAATTACTTTTTGTTTCATATAATTTGTACATACTTTGTTGTCATTGTAATTTATAATTATATTATTCAAATTTGTTAATTACTAATTACATCGTATAATCAGGGTGACTACGGAAAGAGATAATTGGACTGAGCATCAAAATTTAAGTGTATATAAATGTCTATTGCCATATTAGCGGATATTTACAAAGATACTGTCATCTTTCCAATCAACAAAAACGTCCAAGTGAAGATTAATGTAAGACAATAATAAGTATACTTATGTTAACACTTATTTTATTACGAATGTTCGAAATAATATACTAATAATTTTTCGATTATCGTCGTGATTGCGTAAATATTGGTTTAATTCTTTTTTTTATGAAAACATCTTTACAGACAATAAAATATAATACCTTATGAATGTTGACGATACAAATCAATTCCCTAATTCGTTGGAAGACGATCCCGACTATGTTTCTATTACCGCGGGAAAACAAAAAAAAGCAATAAAGAACTCTTAACATTCTTAACCACTTCCCAAAATAAAAGTTGTTTTATTAACGATACCGACACAGCTTCAACATCTACATTGATTGAGCAAAGTGTTGAAATTGAGTTTCACTATGCTATACTAAACGGAAAATATTTCAAAATTACCAATAACAACCAATATATTATTGCAACTCAGTGTAAAATTTGTTTACCAATAAGTAAAACGATCAGGTACAAAAGGTGCAAATTTTTTGAAATACTTAAAATGGAAACAATTGCCGGAATATGAACCTACCTAAAAGAAAAAATTGCAATTTGTTTGGAAAAATAAAAATTTCCACTAGTATGATTAAACAATCCAAATTCACAAGATTAATTCAATTTTCAAAATTCAAAAGAAATTACCAAAATTTACTAGTCAAAATCAGTTTGATAGTAGAATGAAGAACTAAACTTAGTAAAAAATACTATTAGAGTAATAAAGATATTATTGCAGTAATGACGAGAAAAACAGTTACAAAATGGTTGGACGATCTATTCCTTCGTCATATGAATGACATCACAAAAGAATTTCAGATCAAAAACATGTAGTACTACAGCAGATATTTGGTCAACAAAAAAAGACGTATTTTGAGCTTAACATGTGACTGGATACACCTAGATAATTCCAGAATGTCGATAGCTTTATCCTGTGTACGCTTTAAAGGGACACATGATCATTAAAATATTTGTGTACGACAAATATTTTATCAACCTTGAAAAAATAGTTGCAACGTAACTGATAACGTATCAAATTTTCTAAAACTATTTAAAAGGTACAGCAATAATGAAGTTAAAGAAGGAAATGAAGAGACTGCTAATATTGAAGAGGATCCAGAAGATATTGAGGATATAACGATTATACAAGAAGAGATAGGCGAAGATCTATTGGAAAGCTGACATAATATTGCCACAACACAAACGTTGCCCCAGTTCTTCAATTAATTTAAATGTACCTACAAGTCTTGGTAATGTTATTGAACATAATATTCGCAACAGACATGTGCATAAGTGTTACAAAATGCAAGGAATTATGGAAAAAAGCATATCGGTCGAAGACAGGTAGAACATTGTATTTTTGGTAAACTGACCATAGAATAAATTAGTTCTATGGTTTTGTTTTGTCTAGTATCATTTCACTTCACAACAAACTGAATAAATTGAAAACACAATTTTTAAATGTGGTGGAAATATACTGTTGAATACTGTAATTGAAAGTGTAGAGAAAAGATTTGAAAAATTACTAACGTTGCAAGATAACTATACTATTTTGGGTGCAATTTTCCCTCCAGAATTTAAGCTACGTTGATTTCCTATAGTAGAGACAAATACTTCATTAAATAAAAAAGATTTAAAGCAGCTTCTAATAGCAGAACGTTAATTAGTTCAGCAAGATTTAGAGAAAATTTCTAGTCCTACAGAAGTAACCAAAGATATTGTAAATGAAGATTTTTTCGATTTCAACGAAAATGTAATGTTCCATTGAAAACAACAATATGATACAGTTGGAGGTGCTACAGTACCTAAATTATTTAGGGAAACATATTGGCATGTTGGATAGTTACCCATTAGTTATGAAAGTGTTTTTCAAATATAACACAACCCTTCCATCTTCTATGTTTGTAGAACGATTATTTTCTTTTGCTACAATTGTCAACACTCCGAGAAAAAATGCGCTGTCTGACACTAGTTTTGAAAAACTATTTCAAAGCTAAGTAAGAATATTAAAGCAAAAAGTACTATTTTTTAACTCTAGAATGGAATTAAAAGTAGAAAAAAGAAAAACAGTAAATGAAAAAGTAATTAATAATTCCTTTTTTAAAGATATGTACTTTGTAATTGTAGTTAATTCCTCTTTCGAAAAAGTACTTGATAGCTCTGATATGGCCCAATAACCTCTCATAAATATGTGAGCTATGTGTATATTATTATAATAGTACACAACACATTTATTTTTATGAAATGCTAACTTCGTCAATAGATCATAAAATTGGATTTACATCACTGGAATAACAATAATGCTGGTATTACATTTCTTGAAAAGGTGCTTTCATCGGAAAATGCAATACAGTTATAAAAATTTTAGTTATTTAATATTTCACTATCAATTTCCAGACAAAAATCCAGACATTTGCCATCATTGCCAGCATCCTAAGTCTGCCTAAATGCTTTAATTTTACTTTTTTTGTAAGTTCTGTAGACGTGCTATTCACTAATTTGAGTTTGAAATGCTGTTCATTGAATTAGAGAACCTTCCTCTTCCTCATTTAGTCTCGTTTTGAGATTCTGTTTGGTTAATACACAACTCGTTCCCAAAATTTGTTTTATAAGTTTACGTGTCCCAACGTGAGATGCTCTTGTGTTCGTATATTTTTGCTAGATTTTTTTTCTAATTATACATGTTACATCAGTACTCTGTATACTGTACAACTAAATGTAAAGCCAACACTAACGCTAGAGGTAACACTAGACGTAGAACTAGAAACATATGAGTTTAGCTATAGTATCCTCAGAACTAATATTAGACCTAAATCCGTACTAATACTAGTCATCTTAAGAGATGTACAGCTAACCCTAATGTTTCTAGTTCTAGGTCTAGTGTTACTTCTGACATAATACAAATATAATAATACATAATAAAAAGTAGAACCAATACTAACGCCAAAGCTAGAGCTAAAAAAAGAGAAGAATTATACTTTTAGTTCCAGAAGAATTTAAAATAATCTAGAGCTAAACAAAAATTAAAATAACAACTAACACTCGATCTAGAACTCTAGCTTTAGTTTTAGTTCGATACAATAAGTATACAATAATCCCGAATAATAAAATAAATAATAAATAATAAAACCGAATGATAGCTAAAAGGAGAGCTAAGACTCACACTAAATCTAGAATTAGAAATATTTAGGTTTAACCGTGCGTCTCCTAGACGGAACCGAATTCAACCCAACTTAGCTGCAGAGCTTAGGCCTAGAACCAGCAACATTAGGGTTTAGCAGTCCTAAGAGGCGTGCAGCTAAACCCTGATGTTTCCAGTTCTAGGTAATGTCAGTTCTGAAGCTGGGTTGTAGGACTACTATTAGTTTTACTATTAGTTCCAGAAGAATTTAAAACAATCTAGAGTTAAACAAAAATTAAAACTCTATAATCTAAAACTAGAACTAAAAACATTTGGGTTTAGCCGTATCGGCCGTAAGTGTTTTTCAAGATGGGATTAGAAAATCTGCTAAAAGTCTGGCTGACACCTGACTTAAGTTAAGGTCCGGTTCGGTAGTTTCGGCTTGGGTTCCTTCTTAGGATAGATACCCGACCGACTAAAACCCTTTCCAGTAGAAGAATGGTAGTATTTGCCGTACTAGTTAGCTTTCGAATTAATATTGGGTTGATCGGCAAGGCGCTTAATAAAAGCTTTTCTTTAACAACGTTAAGCTTTCGGATTTATTTTAATCCTTCATCAGAACATTACAATTCTATAAAAGTTACAAAGTAATCAAATTCAAATTACAATAAAATTTATTTAAATTTACTTACGAAAAGAGCGCAATCAAAATTAAGTCACTAAACATAATGTAAAAATCAACAAAGTTATGATGAACAACAATAATGAACGTTAAAATTTCTGAAACAGTTCAGACAAGTCAAGTCACACGATTGAAATGGACACCTACAATGGCCCGAACATAACCTCTAAAACCTGTAAAAGCGCGGTAGAGGTCCATTCACAGCAGGGTTACCAACCCAGCCAGGCAATGCAACAAGCCAAAAACCCAAAGTGAAAGGGTTATACACCAAAAGAAGTTTTCTTATTATTCAAACTAAAAGAAAATCTCAGAGATCCCATCACCAACGGTCCTATTATTAAGAGAAAGCAAATGCTTGTAAATGACACTCAAATTCTGGATGTCTGTACGGGAGTTAACAGAAGTCAAGTCTTGATTAATTGAGACCATTTCAAGAAACAGACGTTTCCTAAAATTGGTTTCCTGGAACAAGATGGAAAAGTCCTCAAAATTGAATTTGTGACCTGTATCGAGGTAATGGTTAACCAGGGCTGATTTATTGGCATGGAGGCCTTTACAGTCTACCTCATGCTGTTGTAACCTCTTTTTTACGTATTGTGAGGTGGTCCCTATGTAGCAAGATGTACAAACACCACAAGGGATCTTATAGATCACATTGGACTTCAATAATTTGGGAGTGGGATCCTTGAGATTGGAGAAGTGAGATCTGAGAGGTCTGTAGTTATATTTGGCAATCCTGACATTGGCAGAATACAGCAACTTCGTCAACCTAGGTGTTAACCGAGGGTTGAAGGGCAGAAGAGCAACCTTCTCAGTATCACCAGGCACCGAGGGTCTAGTGAGCGAAACATCAAGTCTCTGAGGGGCCGATCAACCCAATATTAATTCGAAAGCTAACTAGTACGGCAAATACTACCACTCTTCTACTATTACAGGATGGGTTTCCTTAACGACATTTCGATTCAATACGGCCCCCATGTGAGGAAGTTGATGAAACAACAAATGAATAACAGCTCACGAAGAGCTAAGTTGGAAAACAGAAGACGTTTTTTGCTACGCTGCCGCAGAGAGGGAATCATTCTGAGCCACATTAGTAACGGATCAAGGAACATCATGTCCCTACTGGATGATTCGGGAAGCAAGATTAACGATGAGGTTCAACGGTTTAACAATAGGTTAGCGAGTAGAATTATTTCTTTTGAAATTAATATTACATTTCGAAACTTAAAGTCACTCAGGCAATCGACTAACGACAATAATGTTGAATTACAACAAATTTTACCCCCTAACACGCTGAGAAAGTTTAATAGTAGAATTAATAGAAAATTTACTCAATTGTCCAATAAAGTAAAGAATGTTAACTTAAATAAGTTCAACAAATTGAAATCCAAATCTAAAATTGTAATTTGTAATAATAGTGAGAACTGGTTTGTAAACCTAACGGGTATTGAACCCCCCACAAATGTGAGGTTGCTCTTGTCATTGGATCCTAAGTTTTGTCTCCCAGTTGATGCGAAACATGTTTCTATTCCACGTCTCTTAGGAGATATCGAACGCACAATAGATGTGTCACAGTTCTCTGACCCTGACCATGTTAGGGGAGGTGTCACCAATGTGTTGACGAACTACATGAGAGATTTTACATCCTTCTCACAAAGTGAGAAGTTCATTTTAAATATTGAGCAGGAGACAACCAGGTTCTTAAAAATGCTGATCCTTTGGATCCTTTTATCATCACCCCGGCTGATAAAGGCCAATGCACTGTCGCACTTACCAAGTCTTTGTATGAATTGAAAGCTATGTCACTTCTGTCAGATGACTCCACATATAAACTGCTGTCTAAAGACCCCACATTCAGCACCCAAATAAAAAATAATAAATTGGTTAAGCTGTTGAAGGAATCAAAGTTTATAGATGAAAAAACTTTCAAAGCCTTAATGTGTTACAATGGGGTCAGCCCCAAATTCTATGGTCTCCCTAAGGTCCATAAGGCCGACTGCCCGCTTAGACCCATTATATCATTTATTGGTTCACCAACATATGCCTTATCAAAATTCTTGGCTCAGATCCTTACGAATGCCTTCGCTAATCTGACAGATTACAACATTCTGGACTCTTATACCTTTGTGGAAGAGGTAACGACATCCCCATGGAATTCGTTACCCACATTATTAGCAGAGAGTGGGATCTGGTGACTCCTTTTACCCCTATTGAAAAACATCTCTTTATGGAGATTGTAGAGTTTTTATTTACATCGTCCACTTTTTCCTTCCAAGGACAGTTTTATCAACAGATGTTTGGTACTCCTATGGGCAGTTCTTTGAGCCCCATTTTGGCCTTGATTGTGATGGATGACCTAATTACGTCTTCGATCTCGAAGCTTAACTTTGAATTCCCCTTCATATATAAATATGTAGACGATATTATTTGTGCCATCCCTTCTGACTCCTTGGACTTGGTGCTAAATACTTTTAATGAGTATAATGACAGACTGCAATTTACTATGGAGACAGAGTCGTCTAATCCTATTCCCTTCTTGGACTGTTTGGTCGTGCGTGGGGATGATGGTTCCCTTTGCACTGATTGGTATAGAAAAAAACAACATACTGGCAGATATATAAATTTTTATTCTAGTTACCCTATACACCAAAAAATTAATACAATAACAGCTATGAGAGATAGAATTAAAAAAATCTGTCATCCCCGTTTCAGTTAAAAGAACCTTCGTTTGCTTTCAACCATGTTCCACAATAATGGCTTCCCCAAACACCTGGTTAATAGAATTATTTTTTACGACCCCTCAGAGACTTGATGTTTCGCTCACTAGACCCTCGGTGCCTGGTGATACTCCGAAGTTTGCTCTTCTGCCTTTCATCCCTCGGTTAACACCTAGGTTGACGAAGTTGCTGTATTCTGCCAATGCCAGGATTGCCAAATATAACTACAGACCTCTCAGATCTCACTTCTCCAATCTCAAGGATCCCACTCCCAAATTATTGAAGTCCAATGTGATCTATAAGATCCCTTGTAGTGTTTGTACATCTTGCTACATAGGGACCACCTCACAATACGTAAAAAAGAGGTTACAACAGCATGAGGTTGACTGTAAAGGCCTCCGTGCTAATAAATCAGCCCTGGTTAACCATTACCTCGATACAGGTCACAAATTCAATTTTGAGGACTTTTCCATCTTGTTCCAGGAAACCAATTTTAGGAAACGTCTGTTTCTTGAAATGGTCTCAATTAATCAAGACTTGACTTCTGTTAACTCCCGTACAGACATCCAGAATTTGAGTGTCATTTACAAGCATTTGCTTTCTCTTAATAATAGGACCGTTGGTGATGGGATCTCTGAGATTTTCTTTTAGTTTGAATAATAAGAAAACTTCTTTTAGTGTATGACCCTTCCACTTTGGGTTTTTGGCTTGTTGCATTGCCTGGTTGGGTTGGTAACCGTGTTGTGAATGGACCTCTCCCGCGCTTTTACAGGTTTTAGAGGTTATGTTTGGGCAATTGTAGGCGTCCATTCCAATCGTGTGACTTGACTTGTCTGAACTGTTTCAGAAATTTTAACGTTCATTATTGTTGTTCATCATAACTTTGTTGATTTTTACATTATGTTAAGTGACTTAGTAACTTTTATAGAATTGTAATGTTCTGATGAAGGATTAAAATAAATCCGAAAGCTTAACGTTGTTAAAGAAAAGCTTTTATTAAGCGCCTTGCCGATCAACCCAATATTAATTCGAAAAATATAACCCTTTCCTCTCTTCTCTCTGAATTGCCGATAAAGGTAATACATCGGAGTATCAATCTTATTACGATTGCCAGCAAGTTTCTTTTTCTGTCTTCTGAATTCGATACAGATATGTTCCGTACACTTTGTGTTCTGTGAGTGCCTGTGAAAACTAATTGTCTACTTCTTCCCAATCACTTCCTACTTGGGCATCAGTCTTATAATAATATTTGTTATTGTAACAGCTTTATTGTGACGTTGATATGTTCCGTTGTACTCATGTCCTTATTCAGGGAAACTTCAAGATACATAACGGTTTTTTTGCTTTCCAGTTTGATCACACCCACTAAAATCTTGAGTAATCCTATTGACCTTTTGCAAAACCAACATTTCCGTTTAACCACTATCTTCAATTCCATTCTTTCTAATTCCGATATTATGCATTGTATGGCTCTATGTGTAAGAGGTTTTATTTTCTGGTCCTTTGTTTCCGGTTTTTAGCTATTACCACAAAGACGAAAACGTCCACATACGCAAACAACTTTACCTCCTTCTCCAAGTCTAACCTAGTATTCTGTCATAAAACAGATACCATAATAATGACCTTAGTATAGAACCTTATGGTATTTCGCAAGACACTCTTTATTTATTACAATTTGGCGCTAATATACAGGCAATAATATATATTTCTGTGATTTTAAAATTTTACCTAAAACAAGAGAAAGACGTTAATTGGCCCTAGTAACTCATATCTCAAAAGTGGTATTGATTGATTTTCGCGTTTTCAGATATAGAGAATAAACGAATTTTTTTGCTAACTCTGAAGTCCTCTACCGGCGAAACGAAGCAACTTTGGAATAGATAAGTTAACATAAATCGGCCTATTTTGAGCTAAGGAATCTGTGGTCTTCCGTTGTACACGCATTTTAGAGATATCCTGTATATCGTTCAGATAGATATCCTTTAACTATTTCCATCAAATATGTGCTAACTATTCCATCCGTATTCCATCCAAAGCCTTTAAGATTTCTTTCCACGGTGCCGAATTGAATGCATTCTCTATGTCTAGGAGGCTCAGAACGCAGACTTCCCTATTTTCTATATATATAGATATGTATAGATATTATCTATATCTATACATAAAGAGGAAGGCTCTTTATGTCATCTACTACTTTCTGGACTCTTCCCACATTCTGTACAATCGATCAGTACGTTCTCTGTATCCGAACTGATTTTAGTGTAATAGATTGTTAATTTTTATATCTATTTGTAGTTTTTCTCTGATCAGGCTCCCAAGCAACATCCTCATCGTATCCAAATGGCTTAAAGGTAGTTTTAGAACTAATACTAGACATAGAACTAAAAACATTAGGTGTTAGCCGTCTTATGAGACGTACTATATCTAGAGTTAATCAAGAATTAAGACTAGAACTAACACTAGAGCTAGAGCTACAAAGTTTCGGATTAGCCGTGTACCTTCAGAGACACAGCTAAACCTGAATCTTTTCAGTTCTAAGTGTAGTGTAGTTCTAGTTTTAGTTCGATACAAGTATACAATAACCTGAAACCGATTAACAGCAAAAAGTAGAGCTAATACCAACAATAATGCTAACAGGTAAATTAAATTTAAAAAATTTTCAATATAAAAAAATGTCCAACTGTTAGAGCGTAATATTCGTGTGATTTGAACATATCCTACGCATTACTTATGTTGAGATAAGTTTAAAAGAGATAAGTTTTCAGTAATAAAATTTTTTTCTCTCTTTCTAACTCGATCCGGAGAACTTACTGTATAATGAAAGTGGGTCTTTAAATCTATGGGGCATTTCTCTAGTCCAACTACTTAGAATGATGTGTAAAATAAACGAGTGCTCAACTACTTGACTTACTCGATCAGTTACCTACTAGAAAGTAGCAAATAACCTATTGCAAGTATGAACTTAATTTCGAACGAAATTGTTCAATAATAGCAATTTGAATCCGACATTACAAATGGGGACATGAAAATATCTTGAAATGAGTTCACTTCTCACGGCCCGTTAAGAATAAAAAATCAGATCATTTCGAATGATGATTCAGAGAGCGCCGGAGCTGAGCAGAAATGATTCTCCTCCCAGTTAATCTCAGGTGATCGACGCGAAATTAGTTTCAATTTGTTTTCGAAATGAGTTTTTGCTACCGGGATCCTAACACGTTGGTAGCCGCCCGGTGGTCGCCCAGCACCCGTAATGATAGAGTATGCATTGCATTTGCAATTGTGTACGACAAAAACGCAAAGGCGCCGCTTTTTCGTCCGCCTGGTTCCATTAACATAGCGCGAACGGCTCGCTTTATTTCGAGCGAAAAACAAATCAATTTGACAGGTTAATTGCCATTGTTGGCGTACCGAGGCCCGGAACGAGCCCTTCCAAGAATCGTGTGCGATTCTTGCTATTTTAACGATACCGGAGTGCCTCCGGTGTGTACTCGCATTGCGACACTTACGTGTCAATCGAAGAAAAAAGCCGGAATTTAACCGGCGTGTAAGATATTATTTTATTTGTCGGGCGCCCACTTTTTGTCTCGCCGTAAAAAACGTGATTGAAACTTCGTTGAAGGCATTTCTCTCTCATTGTGTTCTTCGAAAAGTGGTTTCCTATAACCATTACATCTTGTTCCTCATTGTTCATCCGCTACTTCAAGTACTACGACAATGGCGCTTGACCATTTCCTATTTTGCCTTTTCCTTGGACTAATTGTGAACTCGATACAGATACGGTTTAAATTATTTTTTTCCATAAATTGAATACCAAATTAAGAAGCATCTAATTACCCGTACATTACTTATTGGATACCTCTAGTTGTTAGAGTATAAATGGAAATAAAAGAGTAACAAAGAAATTCAATCATAAAAACGGTTCTCAGAGTATTGCCAATTTGGATCACTTTTAATTAGTTCTTTTTCTAGGTCTAGTGGAAGTTTTGAAGCTTGTTGATGAAAGTTGTATATCTAGTATTTGTTATACCTTCAGTTCCAGAAGAATTTAAAACTATCTCGAGTTCAACAAGAATTAAAACTCTATAATCTAAAACCGAATAACAGCTAAAAGTAGAGCTAATATTTAATTAGCCGTCTTAAGAGACGTACAGCTAAACCCTAATATTTATAGTTCCAAGTCTAGTGTTAGTACTGAAGTTGGATTGTACGTTTACTATTAGTTATACTTTTAGTTCCAGAAGAATTTAAAACAATTTAGAATTAAACAAGAATTAAAACTAGAACTAACAGCAGATCTTAAGGTTTTTTTTTAACGAGGTCGGGGAAAATCTGCGAGCAGACATCCGGCCTGGAGTTCTTGCGCGGCCGGGTAGTGTGGGGTTGGGGTTTATTATAGACCCCGACCCACTAAAAACCCCTTTCCTCGTCTTCTCTGGAACTGCCGGTAGGCACATCTTCAGGGTATAAAAAACAGAGACGCTCATCCTTCATGGTCTCCTTCACGATATCTCTCTCGCTTTACTTGAATCACCTCTCTAATCATTTCCGCAATGGCCGTCCATTTTTCTTCCGTCTCTAGCATTTGTCTCATGATGTTCTCCTTGGTCAGACCCATTCCGCATCTTTCCTCGCATCTTGTTCTGCACTCACTAAAAAATCTGCACTCTAGGATTGTATGTGCGGCGCTGTCTCTTTCTGTGCAAAACCAGCAGACCTCAGATTCCGCTTTCCTAATTTTGTAAAGATACGCTTTCAAGATCCCGGTCAGGAATTGCGTAAGGAAGTGGTCCGGCTCCCCCCACCTTCTATTCAACCATTTAGTGATGTCAGGAATCAGCTTTCTTGTCCAGCTTGTACTGTATTTCCATCTTTCCTGCCAGCACTGCATCAGGCTCTCTCTGTTTGCCTGCTTACTTTGCCTGCCCTCTCTATATATCCTGCCTCTCTCCCTTATTTGCTGATCAATTGGTGGCAATCC